>CM028135.1:324930000-326175000 GCA_016271365.2 Neoceratodus forsteri | reverse complement strand
TCCATGTCTTTTAGTTGGGGGAAAACAAGATGGTGACCATCACAAATGAAAAAAAAATATTTGGTTTGTGAGAATCATTTTTGGTTTGTGGCACCTATGTGATGCAAACCAAAGATGTTATCACAAAATGAAAATTTTTTGTTTTGCATCAGAGGGTTATCCAAAAACCCTACCGAGAATCCTCAGCAAAAATCTTAAAATCCTTATAACTCTCAACCCATTTAGTATTTTTTCATGAAACCTCCAAAAGGCATTACCTCAGCACAGGCCACTTCTACCCTGAAAGTTCTGTGGAAAAAAATACATACTGTGTAGGTTGCAGATGAGAGCAAAAAAACATGTATTAACTATAGGAAACAAATTCTTGTCAGATCCACCACGGCTGCATATGAAGTTTGTGAAGAAAATGGGCAGACTGATTTTTTTTTAATTTTAAACTGGGTTGAGCTATGGGCTGCTACCCCATCCACGCACTGGTGTGTGCTGCCGTCATGGCGTGCCATACGTATCGGTAGCTGCGCCCTTGCTGTTAAGGGGAGGGGACAGAAATGGCAGGGATGCAGAAATGTACAAAAAAACGCCCATAAAAAAATAAAAAACACCCACTGTGATATAGTTCTGTAACAACCTGTTTTGGCCTTTTCTTTTCAGGCTCCCATGAGGGATCCATGTCATCTGACACATCATCCACATCATAGTCTGCATAAAAGCTGGCATTCTCCTCATCCTCTGCAGGTCTGTCCTCCTCAGTAGCACCAGGCTCTGTGACATGCACCTCCTCTTCATGACTGGTGTACTCATGTCACTCCACATGTACCACCTCACCCTCAACCACTGGACACACACTATCAGGCTCCTCCTGTTGTGACCCACCATCACCAACAGCACCACTTTCTAATTGCACTTCCAAACCAACTGCCTCCATACCCACAGTTGTTTCTTTTGTGGTGGTGGTGCTGCTTCCTGTCACTGTGTCACTTGACCTTGACACATCCATCAACATGACTGCCACAGATTTGGCAGAGAAAAAATTAGAGGCAGGAAAGCCACCAGCAGGGCAAAATACATTGCTGCTACTGCTACTGCCTGCCCAGAGTCATCTGAATGCTGTCCATCTGCTCTCAATGACACGTTTTTGGTTCCTGCACTGCTATTAGGGACCACAAATTGAGCAATGTTCCTTGTGGCTGATCCATGGCCTCTCCCTTAAGTTGCCCTTTTCTTCCAAGTCATTCTTCAGTGCATGCAGGGACACAACAATCACTCTGGTTAAATTGCATTCAGGAGGAAAGTGGTATTTTTTTTGCTAGTACATGTGTGCACACAGGGACACAACAGTCACTCTGATCTGATAAAATCGCGCTCAGGAGGACAATGATTTATTTTCTAGCACAGATGCGCAAGCAGGGACACAGAAGTCACTTTGGTCTGGTTAAATCGAAGTGAGGAGAACAGTGATTTTTTTCCTAGCACAGGTGTGCACGCAGGGACAAAACAATCACTATGGTTAAATCGCAGTCAGGAGGACAGTGATATTTTTCCTAGCACAGATGTGTATGCGGGGACACAACAATCCCTCTGGTTAAATTGAAGTCAGGAGGACAGTGATTTTTTTTTCCTAGCACAGATATGCACACAGGGACAAAACAATCACTATGATTAAATCACAGTCAGGAGGACAGCGATGTTTTTTCTAGCACAGGTCTGCATGCAGGGGCACAACAGTCACTTAGGTCTGGTTAAATTACAATCAGGAGGACAGTGATTTTTTTCCTAGCACAGGTGTGTACAAAGGGACACAATAATCACTCATGTCTGGTTAAATCAGTCAGGAGGACATGTTTTTTTTCCTAGCACAGGTATGCACACAGGGACACAACAGTCACTCTGGTCAGGTTAAATCACAGTCAGAAGGACAGTGATTTTTTTCCTAGCACAGGGACACAACAATCACTCTGGCTAAATTACAGTCAGGAGGACAGTGATTTTTTTTCTAAATAAATGTGTGCTGACAGGGACACAACAATCACTTTGGTTAAATCGCAATCAGGAGGACAGTGATTTTTTTTCCTAATACATGTGTGCCAACAGGGACACAAACAGCAGTTACTCTCATTAAAGCACAGTCAGAAAATTAATGTTTTTCTTAAGAAAATACAGGGCACTGGCCCAGTGATTTCTTACTGAACACAAGTGTGCCTTCTAAATTGCTGCTACCTCCCCACACAAGCCACCAAACCACTCTGTTAAAACAAAACTAAATACTTACAGTAAAGAATACAGGAGAATATCAGCATAAAACGTACTGTGTGTGCACAGGGCACTCACAAACATAGTTTTGAAGAAATATGACCACCAAAATGATCTTTTATATTATGTTATATATAAATTTGGACTCCAGGCTGCTACAACAAGCACAAGCTCTGCTCTCTAAATCTCTCTCCAACACACTAGACTCAGAAAATGACCAAACTAGCTTCTCACTGGTTGTTCAGCAACATGTGACCTCCTATCTCATGGTACACTGCAAACATCGAATAATATACAAAACTTTGATGGCAAAGTTCCAGCTTCATGGATCTGAGATACTTCAATTATATGAATTAACATGCAAAATCTGAAAATCCATGAAACTGTAAATAGAACATGAATTGCAATTTTGAACTGCGGAAAACTTCATGGATCAGTTAAAATTTGCAAAATTTTATGCAGACTGAAATTTTGCAACTTTGCTAAGTTCTACTATGGACCCCAGTCCTAGTGTGATTTCATTTCTTAGCAGCTTTCTATCCGGTACTGTGTCAAAGTTATTGCTAAAGTCTAAATAGGTCACATCTGCTGCTCTACCATGACTGATCTCTCCGGTCACCCAGTCAAATAAACTATTAGATTTGTTTGACATGACCTCAACCCCCCCCCCATGAAACTGAGTTGTCCGTGGTCTTTCAGTCCATTGGATCTACAATACTATGTCATCTTTTCTTTCAGTAGTGTTTGAATCAATTTCCCCAACACTAAAGTTAGACTGACTGGCCTATTGTTGTTACTTTTTTCCCTGCTACTGCTCTTACAAGTATGTGGATGGACAACCATCAGTTGTTCTCCAGCCCTCTGGAACCACTCCTGTTTCAAGTGAATTGTTGAACAAGGCTGTCAGAGGGGCACCTAGAACCTTCAATTCTTTTTGTACCCTGGGGTGAACCCCGTCCCATCCCATAGCTGTATCCACCTTCAGGGCTGCAAGTTCTTTCAGCAATCTTCCCTCCAAAAATATTTGTTTAATTATTATCAATCCTTAAATATAGAGCCATCTCGACAGAAAATATTAGCCTTGGCCTCTATGACATTTAAAAGATTAATACTTGAAAACTGGAAAGAAAAGAATTTGGAGCCTTTTTCATATTATAAATGGTGGTATACTTTCCATGAAAGTGTTATTTGAAAAACTAATTTATGAGGTAGAAGATGAACATGATGACATATTGGGCACACTATGGAGAGAAATAGAAGAGAACATTCCACCTCTGCAAAGTATTGTATAAAATACTCATATAGGTCTCTTATGGATTTTGTTCAAAACATATATTGGACATGAGGAGTGTAAAGGGGGTGGGGGGCTGAATGTAATAACTTAATTATGAGTATCACATCTTTAAACTAGTAATATGAACTGCTCATGTATTTGTGGATTGTGAACTGTAAATAGAATCTTATAGTTTTGCCTATCTACAATAAAAATCATATTAAAAAAAAAGGAAGGAAGCCCCTAGGGAGGCCAAATCATTCCATGGCATCAAGATCTATACACTTAAGTTGACCCTTCTCTGCCCACTGATCTCTAGAGCTAAGGAGGCCATGATAGTGATGCTGAAGGCATTACAGAATCTCCTGGGCTTCTTGAACATTGCTGCAGGATGATCCTAACAGGGACACCATTTGTTCATAGATTGGATCAAGCAGTGACTGGAGTCATAAAGGCACACCACCAATTTAGACTGTCAGACAGCACAAGCAAATACCTAATCTTCTGGCATACTAGTCCTTTCTGGAGCTCTTCAATGAGGTACCAGCGTGAATCTCCTACATGGTCAACGCTGAGAAGGTGTTGCTTAAGGGTACCTCAGGAGACTGAAGATTTGGGGTGTATTTTAAGGGAACCTGGAACATGGCCTTGTGGCCAGGGGCATGAATCATAGTGGGCATCACTGGAATTTGACTTAACTCAAGTTCTTTCTAACTGTCATGGCGTTGGGAATCTGAGGTGGGCACATATGCAACAAGCAAGTTCTGTTTCAAATGGAAAACACAGGAGTAATGCTTGCACAAAAATGGCAACTGGAGGCCAAGGGCCCAATGAGGAATTTGGTGAGGGGGCTGTCTCAAAATACCAACTGCTTAACATGAAATTCAGGGCTTGAAATGTGGATCTGGAATAGACAATGGGATTGAAGATGATTTATCTCATTTTCAGATGTGGAGATTTACCACTGTCTCCTAAGGTGGACAAGATCACTCATTAGGTTCCACATTATTTTTGGTAGCTAGTGATCCTGGAATCTGGTGATTGATCTGCAGGTTCAATTCCTCCAGCACAAGCAGGACATACTGGAGAGGGCTACAACAATTTCAGTTGGTCAGGGTGGTGACTGGATAGCCTGAGCTCTGGCCTATTTCAGAGGAGTAACTGTGCCACTTCATAGTGACAGAAAAATAGGAGGGTAGGTAGGAGGTCACATGATGGTGGGCTAGTGGGTTGGAGGCATCTTCTTCAGCTCCCTGCAATGGGTAACTAAAATATATTTTTCTACCAGCACCCCTGCTCTGAACGTATTCTAACTTTATTATTTGCATTCCCCATTGCACCCACTGTAGATCAGTGCAAGTTTTAAAAAGAAATGGCTACTAACTTGCATGAAATAGAAATTACACCATTAGTCAAGGAAGCCAGAAATTGTTCACCTCCCACGAAATGATCCAAAGAGGACTTACACTCACCTGGGTCTTCAAAGCAGTCAAAAGTGCATACAATTGAATGCCTTGCCATGGATTTAGCTGCAATTAAAGCCATGTTGTTTGAGTTGGTTGAGGAAATATAATGAAACTTAAAGTCTCCGTTATAACTAGACATGTAAATAGCATGTCTTGCACATGACATGGAAAGCAGGGGTCAGGCAAAAGAATAAAATATAATCACTTTTGAAAAGTTCAGGGCAGTTACACTTGGTGTTCTCAGGCAGATTACACACACACGGTAAGAGAAACCTTGTTTTGGGTAATATAACTTGAATGTTTATACAGCACCTAGGGAGCTAAATATTTTTACATCTTTCTTTAGTGGAGATATACAGCGAACATAGGATTACAATGTCCCTGAGGTAGGGTGGATTTTACTTTTTATTGAAATGCCTTTATGGTGTGCAACTGATATATCAGCATGACACATGCCAAAATGTAGGACTTATCGAGCACACTCTTCAGATTACATAAGAAAGCTGGTTTAAATATTTGTTCTTTGGAAAAGTTTAAGATTATATAAAGCCGTAATGAAATGCGAGTTTTAATTACAATCGCTGCATGTAGCTGAACTGCAATGTGAAATTCGCTAATTTATTGCATTAAGTCATATTGTTTAAACAGTGCTGGAGCACTTAAAAGTTTTACCTAAACACTAGTTCAATAACCACAGCAAACATGCTTATTTATTTATTTATATTTATTTAAGAGATTTACCAGATAAGCATACTGAGTGGGGTCTGCTCGTTTCCAGATGCGACCTGGGGTTACATAGGTACAAATATGTAGCAGACAAACACTGCAGTAGTTTGACAGTGGTTTCAGTAAGACAGAACAATACAGTGGTATACAAGAGCATGAGAGTGGATACATACAGAGAGGGATACAACAGGTCCGGAGAACTGGGCTGAAACAAATGTGCCAGTTGCGAAGTATGAACCACAGGTGTGCATAGTTTGTAGTGAAGGGTTAGTCTTGTGTTAGCGGGTGAGACAGTAAAACAGTAGATAGGCAATCATGGGAGGAGTACTAGGCTTGTTACTTAGAAATGTGATTTAGGACCCGTTTAGATGTCCCTATTGGCAAGTCTCGGCTGTAGGTTGCAGTTGCATGCAACTGAGAAGTGGGCATTTAGGAGCGGTTTGAGAAGCATGTACATCTTCTGTAGTTTTCAACAGTTAAAAGTAATCTTCTATGGGATGTTTAAATTCTTAAAGGAAGTATGTTTAAATGGTAAAACTGCATGTACTTCAGAGGTACCTTCTAAGGTATTTTATTGAGTAAACAATATATATTTATTTTGAAAAATGTTAAGCTAGAATTGTTTAAAAATATCTGATAATGTTTGAGGGCAGTTGCACTTTGGCTTTCTGTTGTTAGCGGCTTGTGTGAATGTGGCACTTCTGGAGTTACTGTATAATGGTTAATAATATATTAATATTTAATAAAAAGTCTGGTAATGCCTGAAAAGATGAAATTCTGCACTTTTGGTGAGAATGTGGTGGAGGAATTATATTCTGCTTGTGCTTTTGAGTAATGATCAAGAAACTTATTTCATGTGTTTTTCTATTAATTATAGGAGAGATGACATCATATAGAAAATATTTAAGATATGAAAGCTGATAGTATGCACTACATTATGTGAGTAGCAATATTGCTCAGGAATTAATTTTTTTAAGAACCTTAATGGACAGCATACTGATTTTTGTATGTTTATTAATCGGTGTTAAAAAAAGGCATTTCCTGATGAAGTCTTCTCTGTAGGTGAAACGCCGAGATTTCAGCCGTGTAAGAAAATAAAGTCAGTCTTGATTTATCAAAGTGCTGTCTACATTGATTTATTGTGCCCCTCACCCCCATTCTTAAACAGAGACTCAATTCCCCCAGCACAAGCAGGACATAACTGGAGAGGGCTGCAGCCATTTCAGTGGGTCAGGGTGGTGACTGGATAGCCGGAGCTCTGGCCTATTTCAGAGGAGCAACTGTGCCACTTCATAGTGACAGAAAAACAGGTGAGTAGGTGGGAGGTCACGTCATGGTGAGCAAGTGGCAGGACACATCTTCTTGAGCTCCCTGCAATGGGCAACTAAATGGATACTTTTCTACCAGCACCCCTGCTCTGAACGCATTCTAACTTAATTATTTGCATTCCTCATTGCACCCGCCATCGATCAGTGTAAGTTTTATAAAGAAATGGCTACTAACCTGCATGAGAGAGAAATTACACCATTAGTCGAGGAAGCTGGGGCTCGTTCACCTCCCCCAAAATGATCCAAAGAGGACTTACACTTGCCTGGGTCTCCAGAGCAGTCAGAAGTGTATACAATTGAATCCCTTGCCAAATGTTTAGCTACAATTAAAGATGTGTTGTTTGAGTTGGTTGTGGACTGTTCAGTTAAACTGACTCTTGAATCTTTGATCCGCCGCATTTCTGTCACAGAGACCCGCATCTTATCTTTGGAAGATCAGTCCCAGAAGATGGAGCCGGAGTTGGTTGAGATGGGTAGGAGAATTCATTGTCTGGAGGAACGTTTGGATGATGAAGAATCCTGAAACCACAGGAACAATTAACTTATATCTGGTCTTCCAGAACATGTGGAAGGTACCGATCCAATTTTATATGCACAACTTTTTTTTGAGAAGCTGGCCAGCCCCTCTCCCTTCGGACCCTGCTATATGATAGAACAAGCACATCATTCATTAAAACCGATACCCCCTACAGGACAGAAGCCGATAATCTTTATTTTTTGCCTTCTTAATTTTAGAGATAAAACTCATATTCTCTCCAAACTTCATGAAAAAGAAACAACTTTGGTGGGAGGGTTCAAGAATCTGCATTTTCAGTGATTTCAGTTTAGGCATCATTTTTAAAATTTTAAACTGGGTTGAGCTATGAGCTGCTACCCCCACCACCACACCCACGTGCTGGTGTGCTGCACACCATGGTGTGCCAAACATATCAGTAGCTATGCCCTTGCTGTTAAGGGAAGGGGACAGAAATGGCAGGGATGCAGAAATGTACAAAAAAAAAAAACGCCCACTGTGATCTAGTGCAGTGCTGCAGTCCATAGGGACAACATGGGCGGATTGCTTCTTGGGGGAGGGTCAGGCAGAGGAAAAACAGTTCTACAGATGGAAAACATGATGTCAGCCCTTTCCTACATGCAAAACATCTGCAGGGCTCCGCCCATGCAGCTGTAAAAAGTGACCCCTTTACAAAACAAACATTTGTCAATGCCTAATGTTTGCTTGCTGGTATTGGCATTGGTACTGCATGAGTTAGAGAGATGCATAATAGGAATGGCAGTGAAGTATTGAACTAACGCCAACCCCCACCCCCACCCTGCAGAGACTGACAGGCATGGGGGGTGCCTTTGGGTCATCGGCCATAGCGCTTGTGCCATTCCACCTCACCCCACCCTGCAGACACTGACAGGTGTCACAGTGTGCCTTGGGGTCTTTGGCCCTTATGCTCACCCCATTCCATAAGGAAATAAGCTGAGATGGGTGCAGTATAGGAGAATGGGGTGAACATTAGAGCCAAAGACCCCAAGGCACACTTTGATGCCTGTCAGTGGCTTCATGGTGGGGATGGGGGTGGAATGGTATGAGCATTATGGTTGATAACCCCAAGCCAAACCTCCGACACCTGTCAGTCTGTACAGGGTGGGGCATTATGGTTGGAAACCCTATCACCCCGGGTGCTTGTTTGTATTTTCACTCCAAATTTTCAACATGGGCTTTTTGGGACCCCACCTCATGAACAGTGCCACTATAATTTCATTACTCAATCCTGAAAGGTGATTTTGCACATCGAATGTGCCATTTAGCACAACAGGTACAGAAAGACATTTTGGGCAGGATGTGAAAAAAGACGTCTGTACTGTTCACGAGGAGGTGTGAAAAAATGGCAGTGTTGAAAATCTGGAGTGAAAACATGAAAAAGTGGTGAAGTTACAAGCATGCATAGAAATTGCATAACACTCGCTCGTAACACAGTCATTGTTTGGAATTTGTTCACCAAATTTTCAACATGGCCTTTTTGTGACCTCCCCTCATGAACAGTAGCACTGTGACTTCATTAATCTGTCCCAAAAGTTGATTTCACACAGCGACTGCGCCATTCTGAGCCACAGATGTGAAAACACATTTTGGGCAAAATGCAAAAAATGACAGCTGTACTGTTCATTAGGAGATGTGAAAAAATGGCAATGTTGGAAATTTGGAGTGAAAATATTAAAAATGGGTGAAATTATGAGCCTGCATACAAACTGCTCAATGCACACTCATAACACATTATTTTTTTGGAGTTTGTTCACTAAACTTGCAACATGGGCTTTTTGGGACTCCACCTCATGAACAGTGGCACTGTTGTTTCATTAATTGGTCCAGAAAGGTGATTCCACGCAGTGACCGCAAAATCACCTTTCAGGACCTAGAAACAAAATGACAGTGCCAGTGTTCATGAGGTGATGCTCCTGACCTCCAGAGGTAAGTATGGGTGAGGGGGGTGCCAGGAAGTGAGGTGCGCAGAGGGAGAGTGTGGGATGGAGGAGGAGGGCCTGCAGGAACAACGAGGGACTGTTTTCTTTTTTTTCAGGTTTAAAAAAAATATGTTGTGGGACTGTTTTCTTTTTACAGGTGAAACCAAAATAGATTTTGGCACATCGGGGTGGGCTTCCAGTATGCCAGACTAGTGGGGGAGATCAATGTCAACCCAGGGATTGGGCACCCTGAGGTCAACTGACAAAAAGGGGGCATGGGGTGGCATGACTGACAATGGGAGTGGGCATCCCAGTGTCGGAAAAACATAAGAATTACTTTGGCACACTGGAGTGGGCTCCCAGTGTGCCACCATAGTGGGGGGGCATGCTAACACAGGGACTGGGCACCCCATTGTTGGCAAAATATATGTTTGGGCTTGGGGGGCAAGCCAATATGGGGATTGGGCACTCCAATGTCAGCTTTGAGGGGAGTGTGTGGTGGGCAGCAGGAGCCACCAATTATGTGTGGCAGGGCTCATTCATTTATTTCACCAGAAAAGACACACTGAGCAAACAAGTTGCTCATAAGTCCAGCCATGCACATTACAGTGCATAGTAATGTGCATGGCTAGAATTTGCCTGGTTGCCGGGAGTTGGGGGGCGGAAGAGATCTGCTGCTGCAATGACAAAACTGTCCATGACTGGAGTAGCAGATTTCTTTCAAGTCTGGCGCTTGCTCTGAAACTGCCATCATCAGAAGCTTCCCTGTTGTTTGGTGGCCAAGGGACGAGCCCCTGAAAGCATTGGCTGGATTGGACAAATACTGCCACACCTCTGCAATACTCTATTCTCCTCAAAATGTTTCTTGTGTACTGTGCACAGAAGCAAACATTATAAGGGGTATTCAGATCTCAGAAACAGCACAAGGTACTGTCATAGATCTGATGTGCACATGCACATCTTTGAGCTATTCCATTGAAAGGTACCAAAGTTATTAAGATACAAAGTTAGGGGCTTAAGAGACAGCTCGCCACTCTACCCTAACAATAGGGGCGCTACTATGCCACTATAACATATACATTTTTAAAAGCTTATATTTTTTTTAACTTACTATGCTTTTTGGAGCCAGGATGGCTCCCTAGCAGCCTTCACAGCACACTTGTAGTCACTGTTGCTACGACAATGGGTCAGCCTTCACTCAGTGTTCCTCCCTGGCTTACCCCCCCCAGGGCAGGGCCTCTGGGACCTCCCCCACAACCCCATGGGATGAGACATTTGGTGTCTGGGCATGGAGCCCTGGCCAGCAATGTGGGGCAGCAGTGTGATGGAGGGCATCACTTTAGCTTGTCCAGTAGTTTGTTTCTGTGGTGTAGCTGTGGGAGGCACGGTGTGCAAAGATGCTGCAGCGTATGCATGCCAAGTGATCAGCATTCCTCCTGTTACCGGCTCTAGGTCTCTGGTGACAGGGTGTCCTGCTGTCACCCATGAGACCTTGTACCTGGGACACAAAGCCCCCGCGAAAGTGGAGAGCATTCAAAGGCCACTCAATCCACCTCCCCCGGCCAGTCCTCTAGCAGTCCAGGTCCGCTCCTGAACCTGGGTCACCAGCATTGCAAGCAGTAGCTCCACCACTGTGCTGGAGGGCTGGCTAAAAGCTTGTATTTTATTTACTTAGTTTACACAACATGGCATTCATTGGTTATAGCAATACCCATACTTATTTATGGAGGGGCTTTCAGGTAACTCCAGCCTTTGGCAAAGCATCAGTATTATGGCACAAGAATAGTTAGGTTGTTTGGTGGGATCGCGTTCAATTTTGACTGTACTTTATGTGATTTTGCACTAATAAGAAATATGGCACTTTACATATTGTATGTAGACTGGCTTTGATGGTGCTTGAGGGTTATTTTCAGAGCTAATGACAAGAAATATAAAAGACTGTCCATTCTTCATTAGAGCCATTGGTGGGAGGTGAGTGCTGCCTCTTTAGAGCTGTTATAATATTATTCTTGATAGGCTAATAAATCCAGAAACATACAACGAGAGCTTAGATCAATGTTTATGACATACAACAAAAACAAGATAAGCCCCATTTGCCGATGCAAAATCAAGAAATCGGAAACATTGGAAGCTGTATCAAATATGATTTCTGACTATGGATAAAGGATCTGAGGCATCATTCCTTGGCAGCAAAGTCACACATGCTTTAAACCTAGTAAATGCAGTTGCACAGCATACTGGCTCTAGATTTGCTGCTCACTAATGCATCTGAAGATGGAAGCTGCTGAAATATGCACCAGATAGAACAAAAGTATGTCGACTTACTTTAGGGAGGATGCTTGGAAGGCAAGTATCAATCAATCAAATGTGTTTTTCAGCCAAGAATAAGAAACAAAAGTGAGGAAAGTTCATTTACAACAGCATCCCTAGGTATACAGTCAACAGAGGAGAACAAAAGACAGTCACAAAAATGATATTCATAACATTAAAACACATATATGAAATAATATATAGATAAAACATTACAGGCTAGCAGATTGTATCTAGTATAAAATTGAAATTGGTACAACTATAGAACCAGTCAAGCTGTCAAAACAGCAAATGACTGTATCGCTAGTTAAACTTCTGAGAGAAGAATTGCAGGGTTTGCAGGATCAACGGATCATAGCTCTTGGGTAGAACATTGCAGACTTCATAAGCAGCCTTGTGATACTGAAGAAATCATCCAGAAGGCTATGTATCTGTATTCATGACACATGAAACAAGGCTTTGAAAAGAAGCCATTTTCCATAGCCTGCCATTAATTATGTATTACCAGATTCATATAGATCAAGAGCTTTTGCAGTATGTGTTGTAAAACATGTTTTCTGGCACATTGAGCTGTAGTTGTATGGTCTTTACTGTAACAAAAAAAATTTCAGATGATGCTTAAACAATACTACAGACACAAATAAAGCAATAATGCAAGACAGGGCATGTGTCATGCTGGGGTAACATCATGTCTCTTGTGGTTGGGCATGGGGCTGCAGGTTAAGTGCATCCAATGCCCGAGAAGTGATGTGACCCCAGCATGACACATGACCTGGAGTGCAGGACTGCACTTATTAAATGGCTAATTTGTTTACTGAGAAAAAATTAAACAAGTACATTTTGAAAATTCCTTTTTATTTGATTTTGAAATGTGTGTAAGTATACATAAAACAAGTTCTTGTTTTCTGTTTTGGCCAATAGGTGGTGATGCATGTGCTGGACTGTTTTGAATGTCTCTCTCTCTCTCCCTCCGGCTCACTCCTTCTCTCCCTTGCTGTCTCCCCACTCTCCTCTTTAGTAAATGGATCCTTCTCTCTGGGCACAGTAAGC
This sequence comes from Neoceratodus forsteri, assembly GCA_016271365.2. Lineage (NCBI taxonomy): Eukaryota > Metazoa > Chordata > Ceratodontiformes > Ceratodontidae > Neoceratodus > Neoceratodus forsteri. The sequence goes on along the minus strand of CM028135.1, from coordinate 326,162,143 downwards.
TGCTGGTGAATTTTAACATTTGGACAAGGAGAAGCTGGCAATACAGTGGCATGGGAGTGATCGGTAAGTGGAGGAGTCAGCGAAGGGAAGTTGTGCACTTTCTGTTTCAGTGACACACACTATTGATATTCACACTGAAAGGGAGGGTAGTGTGTGTCACAACCCCACTCAGCAGGTCAGGCCCTCTGCTCCCACAGTGCCAACCTCTGAGTGCAGTCTTGTGAACAGAAACAGGGTAACCCTCCTGTCTGTTTTGTGGGTTTGAATCAACCTTTGGTCTCAAGTCTTGGAGGGATTCAAACTGTGACCCTCTTGTTAGCATACCCAATGTACAGGCTCAGATAATTCTGCTCTTCGGGGAAGTGGGGCAGATATCTTTCGCCTATGGGCACCTAACCAGGCATACAAAATGAACCCTTAAAACTCTGTTAAAGACCTCAGAATAAATTCTTACCTTTTCCCAGTTTGGTAAAACCTGTGAGCTTTGTACAGTGTCAGCTTTAACCATGTATGCTTGCCTTGTCAAGAAAAAGAACTTCAAAGGCACACCAAGTAGTCTCTAAAGTAGAGGTTTACTTTAAAATAGATTAAAAAATGTAAAATGTAAATACAGAACCGTATATCACAAAACATACAAATCATTTAAAAAAACAAGATTTTAAAAGTGCAATTTCCTACCACCAGACAATTAGACTTGATCTATCTAATGTATCTCTTACAGTGCTGCTAGCATGTTGTAGCATTCAGAGTCCAAACATTTGTGTTTAAATGGAAAACAGAATACTGTTTAAAAACTGGCTTTTCCAACTTCTTTGCGTGAGGTCACCTAGCTCCTCCTTGTCAGAATATAAAAAAAAATATCTATGCAAAACAGGATGTCTTATCAAAGCATTAAATTATGTGACCTCAGCACAACTCATTTTCTCATATGACTTTCTTTGATCTTATGTGCAACCTCCCCTTTCCAGGACATCAAAGGACTTGTTATGTCTCTCTGCCAGATCTCACGGAGGTGCAACATGCTTTGTATCACCATGTGCATGTTAACTATGTTTCCTCTGAACATTATAAAAGTTTATGACCTATCTTGGCAGTCGGCAAGCTGCAATTAGTCACCTAAACAGGAGATCCTAAATTTTAAGTCTCTTCTAACCTGTAATTATCTCTTGGCCTTCTGGGTAACACATTGTAGCTAAAACCTGGGAAGGGGGTGTTATTCCACAGGCTGATTCAGCAGGTATCATAAGAGACACTCAATAACACATTTTTATATTACAAAAATCATAGATTAATCAGGACCAGCTGTCTGAATGTCACAGTGTGAAGCTGATTGCAGTGACAGTTTTAATTGTAGTTGTGATTCACTTACTAACAAGGAGACTAGAGCAATTAAATACATAGTGCCTTATTGTGTCCCAAAAAAATAAGAGTTTTGTTTTATCTGTTATGGATAGTTTCTGGCACAGTATATTGGAATTGTTCAAGGCACAAATGCCAAGTGTGGGCAACATGGACATAAGAGATGTAGAGATTTTTTTTTTTTCATGCGGTCATATGTGTCTGACCTTCATCAAGTGATGTTGTACTGGGATAAGATTACTGGTGAAGGAGGCCACTAACTAGTCACAATCCATGATTGTTTCTTGCTATTTTATAACATCAATTGTGGACTGAATAGTAGCAAATTAAATAAAATATCTGAAAGACATAGAACAAATATACAAGAAATAAAAATTTTTAAAATAGTGTACTGCTTTCTCAATAAATACATTTATAAATAAATTACTCAGTACTTAAACTGGGATAGCACAGCTATGGGGAAAGTTAAGCCCTAAATGCCTGAATAAATAAAAAAAGTTTTCAGACCTCATTTAAAGGCCTCCGGTGAGGGGGCCTCCTGCAAAGTTCTCAACAAGGAATTCCAGAGGACCAGACCCACTACCTCAAACATCTGGTCACCCAAGGTCTTCAACCTTGCCCTTAGAAGTACCAGGAGACCCTCCTCAGCAAAGCAGAGAGAGTGTGAGGGTTTGTGAGGGTGCAAGAGCTCAGCCAGAGAAACCACCCAGTTATCTGATTGTTGGAGGGCAACTCTCAGCCATAGCTAAATTCCACCACATAATCCACCATACTACTCCACCCTTATGCCAACACTTCCCCCCACACACAAAACTAGGCTGTCCTTGCATCCATTTAAAGAAGAACCCCAAATAACACAGCACAACTAACAATGTGAAGGGAAGGAAAAGGGAAGGGAAGACAGGCAATGTAAAGGGTGGTGTCCATCAACACCAGGAGCCAGGGGAACAAGATGGATGACCTACAGGCCATGGAGACAGAGGACTAAGTGGAGCTGGTAGTGGTCAGCAAGACGTGAGCAATCCCAAAACAATGACTGGGCTCTCAATTCTGGGATTTGCCCTCTACAAGAAGGACAGAGCAAGGGTAAATGGGGAGAGGTAGCATTTTACATTAAGGAAGGGATCATGCCCACAAGGGAGGGAAGGGAGAGGACACCGAGTCAATCTGGGTGCAGATGCAAAGAGGGGCAGGCAGATTAATAAGGGTGGGACTGTGTATTGGCCACCAAATCAGAGTGAAACCACAGAATGGGAGTTGGGGGATGAGATTAGGAAGGCTGTAGAGAAAGGAGAGATGGTGATAGCAGAAAACTTTAACCTGCTTAATGAATTGAAGCATCCCAAATGCAAGAACCAGCAGGAGTCAAATGCTGCTTGATACAGTCCAAAATGGGTTCTTAACCTGGGGGTGATGGAGCAGACTGAGAATGAGGCCATTTTGGACATAGTACTGCCAAACAGTGATCATGTCAGAGGCATCAGCAGAGCTGAGCCCCTAGCAAACAATGATCACTGGTAAGTATGGTTGCCTAACAATATGGGAAGGGAGGTACTGAACACAAACACACGTTTTATTTATTTGTTTCTTTCACACAAAATCCTTTAGGCAGAGCCTATTTTCAAAGGGTTTAGGGTCATATACAACAGAAGAGCAATGTGACAGATATAAATAACATATTTACAGTATTGAATTGTGAGATAAGGACAAGGAATATTTTACATATTTACAGTGATAATTGACATGCGGTAAGAAACTGCTGAGTAACATAACATGGTAGACAAATTAACTGACAGCTGAGTAAGCAATAATGTGAACAGGATATAGCTTGGTATTAGGAACGGGGATTGTATATTTTACAGCAGTGATTAGACAGCACAACAGGGCAAGCATTCCAGAATGGAATATGCATCAACTTTTTGTGGAGTATTGCCTAGTAGTGGTTACTGGGGCTGTCAAGTATTGCAGTGAAGGAACACAAGATACAGGTGTACGATACAAGAGTGCAGAGTGTGGGAATAAGAGGGTATGGGGGTCAAATGGAGGAGTGGGAGAACATGGTAGCCAGGTTAGCAATAGGAGCCACAGGGATAATAAGTGGTGAGGGAGGCTAATACCTGGGACTTAAAGTTGGCAAGTGAGCCAGAAGTTTTGAGTGATGAGGTGAGGGAATTCCATAGTTTGGGGAAATTAAAGGAGAAGCAGGACTGACCCAGGGAGGTTTTACTTCTTGGGAGCATCAAGGAGTTGTGCATCACCCCACTGGTGGTGTACCTGGAGGCTACAGGGCTAAGGAGGTATTGGACACCTGTGGACAGTTGTCCAAGCAAGGCTTTTTTGCCTGTGACGAGGGTAAGATAACATAGTTGGGAGTCAAGATTAAGCCACCCTAGATCATAGTACAGGGTGCATTTACGCGAGTCCCATTTTTGGTTAAGAATAAAATGTCAGACCCTATTCATTAAGCCCTGGACTCCATCGAGTACTTTGCTACTAGCAGCATCATAGAACACCAGTCCATAGTCTACGAGACTGAAGAGGTGGTGTCTGATGAGTTGCTGCTTGATTTCAGGGAGGAATGCATTTTTGTGCCTACACAGCATGCCAAGTCCAGAGTTAGCAGCCGTAATGAGCATGTCCACATGATCTGAGTAGGCCAGGTCTGAGTCAAGGGTAATCCTCAGGTATTTGAAAGTGGTTACTTGCTGTATTATGGCTCCGACATCAGAGGTGATGTCTGCAGTAGTGGGATCAGGGTTTTGCATCTGGAGTAGAAGAGAATGGATTTAGTTTTCTTTGAATTCCAGACGAGAGAGTGATTAGCAAACCAGCCACAGATAGCAGTGAAGTCAGTTTGGAGGCTGTGTTGGATGAAGGGTAGGCTGCTGTATGTGGCCGTTATAACCGCATCATCCATGTAGAGGAGTATTTTTGTCAAAGAGTAGGCTGTGGGGAGATCATTAACAAAGAGACTGAACAGAAGGGGACCAAGGATAGATCCTTAGTGGACCTCCACTGTTACAAGCCTGAAATCTGATAGGGTCACTTGGCATTTGACCACTTTGATTTTATCAGTCAGGCAATTTTTTAGCCAGCCGGTGGCTTCCATTGAGAGGCCTAATTTGTTTAATTTTTGACAGACCAGATTGTGATTAATAAGGTTGAAAGTCTTAGTGAGGTCTATATAAATATATATATATATATAGATCCAGTAAGATCTCCTCTGTCCAGGGCCTGGTAGAGAAGGTCAGTGTGTTCTATTAGTGCAGTTCGGGTACTGTGGTTTTTTCGGAAGCCATGCTGCTCGGGTGATATTAGCTCATATTTACTCAGGTATTGGGAGAGCTGTTCGTTTACTATTTTTTCAAGTGTTTCTCAGAGTGGTGATAGAATTGAAATGGGATGTTAGTTTGTAGGTAGTTCAGAGGCTCCCACTTTGCGGACAGGTGTTACATGTGCTGTAGATTTTTGGCACCCATCCAGTTGAGAAGAACAGGTTAAAGATGAGCTGGAGGGGTGACCTCATGCACGGCATGTTTTAGGAGTTTTATGTCAATTTTATCTGGCCCCATTCTAGTAGATATTTTTTGCAGGCTAGATATTTGTAAATTTCTGCCCAGGTTAATCTCCTAAGATAAAACTTGGGGTGCAGGTGGTTCATAGGGGTGGTGTGGTCTTCCTCTGGATGACTGGGGTGTGCTGGGATGTAGGCAGTAAGGTCACTGAATGTGCTATTAAAAGTATTGGCTATGTTTATGTCACCCTCAGTGTGGGACCCATCAATGAGGATGGAGTGAGGGAGTGGTTTGTGGGAGTTGCCTATTATATCATTGATCCTTTTTCATACTGATTTAGGTACCCTGAGGGATGAAAACTGTTTGTTTTTTGTGGTAGTTAGCCTTGGCAGCTCTGATGAGATTTTTTACCCTGTTTCTAATTTTCTTGTACCTTTGGAGGTGGGTATTTAGGCAGAGCTCATGGCATTGTGACTAGACTCTGTTTCGTTCTCTTATTAGAGACATAAGGTTCGGAGTAAACAATGGTTGGAAGGTTCCTTTTTTAGTAAGGGTTTTGTATGGGGCCACTAGTCCACAAATTCTGTTAAAGTGCTTTATGAAGTAGTTCAGAAAAGGATCAACATCCTGCATCTGCTGCAGGAAGGGCCAGTCTGTCTGTTGAAGCATAGCTTGCAACTGCAGGGCCTTGTGGAAGCGGGCACTCATGCCCTTGAGTAGGAGGGAGCAGCAGAGGGTATTTTTGCAGATCACTGGCATAAAATTGAGGAGTGGTCACTCAGGAAGTCAGGAAGGACTTTAGTGTGGAGGATCCTGTGTGGGTGGCTGACCAGCACCCAGTCTATGAGTGAGACGGTCCCAGTTTTGTAATTTGTTTGGGTGGGCAAGGAAATTACCTGTGTTAGGTATAGGCTGGCAATCGTGTCACAGTGGCTTTTACTGTTGACTGCTAGCCAGTTACAGTTGAAGTTACTGAGAATAATTTTTTTATGATGGGGATTTTGGAGACACTATTGGGGAATATACGCTACAATGAGGATTCAGGTTTTTTTCCCCCAGTTCCACAGGCAAGATTTATGGCCATACACTCCACATCTGTGGATACAGGGGAGGTAGAGAGCCTCACTGCTTTAAGGTGAGATTTTACAAACAGCAGGTACCCCACCTCTTTTATGGGCTCTATCTTGCCGAAACACAGAATACAAGTCAAGACTTGTCTCATTATCTGTGATCATAGGGGTGAGCCATGATTCTGTTACAGCTAAAATGTCATACTTGGAGGCTGATACCCATAATCTGAGCTCATTCAGTTTAGGTAGGAGATCTCCTATGTTTACATGAGCCACTTCCAGGTACCCCCTGCTGGTATCAGCAGGGAAGGTGGGGCCAGGGTTAGGATGTATATTACCAGAGAGGATAAGGAGTAGCAGAATAACTCAGGATGCTTAAAGGTGGTATTTAGCAATTTTATGTGTGAGTGCTCCAAGATTTCCTTTTTGGTATCTGCGCAAACCACCTAGATCCATGGTGGGTGAAAGTAGCAGGTGGGGGAGGAACAGGTGATGTCTCTGTGTTTAAAGGGATGGGGGAAGGAAGTATGCTACAAATGTCTCTGGTGATTTTGTAGGAGGTATGCAACAAAAGCCTCTGGAGATTGTGGCGGTGCCTAGAGGGGGTGGGCTGTGCATGTTAACCAGTGTAGGTTGGTTGGAGTGATGAGATACCATAGGTCCATCGCAGCCCACTAGTTTAAGAGTAGCCATGAAGAACAGCCCAGTCATAATTAGGCTAGGAATGCTCATAGTGGGGGAAACCCTTGTGAGGGAGGATCCACAATTTAATGTCTAAGCATGGTCACTTAGGAAACTCCTTGTATCCTGGTAGCTGGTCTGGAAGAAACCAAAGGAAGCAGGATGATGGTGTGTGGAGGCAAGGAGGGCGGTACCAAGTACACTTTAGGGAGTGGGTGTGCAAAAGTGAGCTGACTGGTTTTCAACCAACCAGTGGTGCTTTAAATGGAACATCCCTTAGGGTGGGAGGGTGGCTGGGGGTGGGTGGGCAGGAGATTGTGAGGGTATGCGAGGACAAAAGGATATGTTCCGGACTTCAAAAGGGCAGATTTCCCTAAAATGGGGGCAAATCTGGGAGAGTGCCTGACAAACCTCAGGTCCAACATGACAGTGGACAAAAAATTATCCTTAATTTGAGATAGACTCCAAGCAGTCACTGAAACCTGTCCTAAGCAGAAGAGGAAAAAGTGCAAACATAGGAAACCACTCTGGTTTATAGAGAAGGTTGGCATTCCAGTGAGGGAGAAAAGGTTTCCTGCAAGAAATATAGGAGGACCCAGTGGGAAGAGAACAAGGTTGGCTATCTAGAAAAGCTAAAAATAACTAGGAGGCAGATAAGAAAGGCCAAGATAGGGACTGAGCTAATGATAGCAGAGGGGCAGCCAGCTCAGTGGCGCACATGACAGCATTACCACTTGTAGTACCAATGACCCATGTTTGGGAACAGGGCAGGTGGGGTGAGGCTGACACCCGGAGGTGACTGAGAGTCAGTATGCCTGATACCACTGGTGCATGCAGGGCCTGAGGCTAGGCAGATGATGGTGCAGTCACGCACATTCCAAACAATGTTTCCAATGTGAGCTGCTTAATTATAGTATACGATGCCATAGCCTAAGACTTGCCCAGGACCCAAGGAAGATATGGTCCTTCCCCTTGGAGGCCCTGCTGTGAGGGATAAGTCACAGTCCTTCCAGACTGGGCAGCTGTGAGGGAGTGCTGGGGTGGGGTGCTTGTGGGAGCCTGCATTGAATAAAAGGGTTTATCCCCATCTAAGAGAGAGAGATAAAATAAAGTTAAAAACAAAACAAAAAATAAGGATAGTGTAGGGGGTCAAGGAAGGAGACAAGACCTTTTTTCTGGACATCAGAGAGAAAAAAGGAGAATAAAAGAAGGTATTGTCAATTGAGACATGAAAATAGAGGAAAGACAGAGGTATTAAATGAATACTTCTGCTCAGTATTCTCAAAAGAAAAAGATGAACTAGTTCCACAGGGAAATATAGGGATGGGGGGGGGTGTAGGATGTACAAGGATGTGATTACAGAGGACAGGCTCCTCAAGGAACTAAATGCCCTCAAAGGGAATAAATTCCCTGGGCCAGATGGCATGCACAGTAAGGTACTGAGAAAACTTGCAGCAGTTATTTCAGCCTCCTTTCCTGACTTGATCAACACCTCCTTGGATTCAGGCATGTTGCCAAGAGAGTGAAGGTCTGCTGATGAGTTCCCTTGCTCAAGAGTGGGGTAAGGGATGAACCAGAGAACTACAGACTGTCAGCTTGACATCCATAAGTGGCAAGCTGATGGAAACCATTCTCAAGGAATGGCTGGTCAAGTTCCATGAGGCAAATTGCTCCAGGATAACAGGCTACACAGGTTTCTGTCAGGGAGATCATGCCAAACAAGTTTGATCAATTTCTTTGGGTTACAAAGGTGGATGACATGGACCAGGCAGTAGATATACTGTACCTGAATTTCAGCAAGGCCTGTGACTCGGTCTCCCATAAGAGATTGATCAAGAAGTTGGAGGACCTGGGGTGGATGAAACATCGACAAGAAAGGTGGCAAACTGGCTAGGGGGAAATCCAAATGGGTGGTTGGGGGCATTCTGGGATGAGGGAGGTCACCAGCAGCATATCAAAGAGGACAGTGCTCAGTCCAGTGATGTTCAACATAAACAGCATTGCTGATAGTGCAGGGTGAAATATGCCTCTTTACTGATGATACCAAGCTGTGTGGGAAGGTGGATATGAAGGCAGACTGTCAGGGATCTGAAGAAGGTTTGGCCAAGCTAAAATGATGGTCTGGAATCTGACAACTGGGGCCTGCAAAAAAGGGTAACATCATGCATACAAGGAGCAAGAACCCCAGGGCTGAGTACAGGCTAGGGTGTGGGACTGTCAGTGTCCAAGGAAGAGAAAGACCTGGGGATTATAATCACGAGCAGTCTGAAACCCTCTACACAATGCAGCAAGGCAGTGGCAAGGGCAAATAGAATGCTGAGTTGCATAACAAAGGGATTCGCCAACAGAAGGAAAGAGGTCATACTGGCTAAACAAAACTATGGTGCAAGTGCACCTGGAGCACTGAGTGCAGTACTGGAGCAACAACAGTGGCATCAAACAGCTAGAGGTGGTACAGAGAAAAGCCACAAAGATGATTCAAGATCAACATGGACTCCCATATGTGCAAAGGCTGGAGAACCTTAACAGGTACTAAGTGGAAGAAAGAAGGGAGCGAGGGGACATGATAACGGCCTTCAAGTACCTCAAAGGAATAAACAAGGTAGATCTGGATAACCTTGTTAGATTAATTGAAAATAAGTACAGAAGAGGGCACAGTTGCAAATTGGCAGGAGGAGTCCCTCTGCATGAAAGATAATTGTGTTCATAAATGGCACCTTTCAGCACAGCGACTATACTACATAACACTTGTGAGAATCCCAAAGAATTAAGATAAATCCTTTTCTTAAAGCCTCCTGGGCCTCTTTTGAGTAACTCTAGTGCAGCAATCACTCTGCTGCACCAACCACTTTCACAGCATCTGGAGCCCCTTCAGAGTGGCTCCAGGCAGCAGTGGAACTGGCCTCACAACTGGTCCTCCTTAAAAGGTGGGCTGGTACAGAGCAGAGTGTGAAAATACCTGCCACTTTCCACTCTGCAGCTGTGAACTAGAAGAAGAATCAGCATTTGTATAGTGCTTTTCATACACAATGTATCCCAAAACACAAGTATCTCCAGTACTTTGTCCTACATTCCTGGGACCAGTGCCATGTTGGTAGGGGTAACAACCATATCTCACCCTCACTCCAAGACTACACTTTAAACATGACAAGATTCAGTCTTATAACTTTGTTATCACTTACAAGTTTTAACATATCAAGATGCAGCAGCTGGAGAGAGCAGAGCATGTATCATGCCTGCCTTTTGCTTAAAATGTTTGGCTACTACTCTTCACACCCCAACACCCCCATGCAGCGTGCTTTGGTGGCAGAGGGATTCCCTGCTCTGCTGCCCCTTTTTCCTCTGCTGAGTAGGCACCATGACTCATCCTCCATTTGAAATACCAACAGTCTGGTATCAAAGCTACAGGTAAGCAAAATTTATTCCATTCCTGAAACAAACACTTTCACAAATATCTAATTCAGAGGTTGTTTACCTCTATAGAGAACGTGCCTGTCTGGCAATCTGGGTCCCACTCCCTAGTCATCAAATAGTTTCCCAAACAAGTGCCGTCCACCTTTCAGGTGAACAATTCCTGTCCAAGAAAGGGCAGTAGTTTTATTTATTTATTAGATCATCGGTTTACAGACCTTTGAGTCATAGACTCATTTACAAAGGCACCTCATCAAGAGAGCAATACATCACAGCAAACAAACAGCACAGTACATAATGCTTAGATTAAAAAAAGCAGCCAGTGTTACAGGCATTCACTGGTGGTACACGCTTGGTAATAGGTAGATCACAGTAGTCATAATATAGGTACACGAGTACCACGTCAGGTAGCAACCAGAGATATTTTATTACATTAGTCAGCAGAAGTTGCATGAGACCCCAGGTATATAAAGCAAAAGTAGACAGGGCAGATCCAGCCTAGGGGTGAGGGTAAGGAACAGGTGGGGGATTATGTGCAGTTGCAGCAGCGAGTGCTTGTCAGATGGCTTCTGAGGGAGACCTTGAAAGTACCAAGCTTAGTGGAGTCAGCTATATTGGCTGAGAGGGAATTAAACCAGGAGGGAGCCCGATAGCAAAAGGATCTCTGGGCCATAGAGGTCCTTACCCTGGGGACAGTAAGGGAAGTTTTGACAGTGCTGTGGGTGGAGACTGAGAGGGAGGCACGCTGCAGGAAGGTGGCAACCCCGGGGGGGGGGGGAGAGCCCTGGCAGGCTCTTTTTTACAAGAAGGCAGGTTTGGAAGTGGAGCCTTTCTTCCAGGTTGAGCAAGTTGGTGGTGGAGTACAGCAGGCACATATGGGTGCGCCTAGCGGCTCCCAGCATTAGCCTGCAGGCCTTGTTTATAGAGAGCTGGATTCTTGCAAGTGCAGTGTTGTCAGCTGCAGCATAGATGGGCAGCCCATAGTCGATTAGCGACAGGACAGAGGAGGTGATTGCCAGTCTAAGGGCCTCTTGTGGTAGGCAGTCCCTATGGCAGTATAACAGTCCAATCCTGACATTGGTGGCAGCAGAAAGAGCATTGATATGGGAATGGAAGGAGAGTGCCAAATCAAAGGTAATGCCCAGATACTTGTAGGAGGAAACCTGCTCAATGAGGTTTAGTGTGCTAGGCACTATCACGAGAGGTGCACCACTGACTTTGCCAAATTTGGCGATGCGAGAAGAGCATAGCTTTGGTCTTTTTTAGGTTCAGGACTAGCCTTCGTGATGTGAACCAAAGCTCAGCTCTATCAAAAGCTTGTTGGAGGGTGGCCTGGAGTGTGTTGGGGTTGGGGTCAGCGGCAAAGAGCATAGTGTCATCTGCGTAGAGGAGGATCTTACTTGGGCAGGCTAAGAGGAGGGAGTTGAGGTAGAGACTGAAGAGAAGAGGGCCTAAAATGGAGCCCTGGGGAACCCCAGAGGGGACAGATCATGCGTCAGATAGGGTGCTATTGATTTTTACACACTGAGTTCTGGCAGAGAGGTAGCTGGTGAACCATGCAAGGGGGCCAGGGGAGAAACCAAGACATCTGAGGGAGTCAAGCAGGAGAAGATGGCAAACCGTGTCAAAGGCCTTGGAGAGGTCAATGAACATGGCACCAGCAGTACTTTCGGCATCAAAAGCAGAGTGTAGAAAGTTGGAGAATTCAAGTAGCGTGGTTGTGGTGCTGTGACCTGCATGAAAGCAATGCTGTTCAGGGCACAGGATATTGTGCATGGCCAAGTATTCGGCAAGCTGGTTGGCAACTACTTTTTCAAGGGCCTTAGAGAGTGGGGGGAGGATGGAGATAGGTCGATAGTTACCCGGGGTCACTCGATTGCCACTCTTTAGGATGGGAGTGATGATGGCAGTTTTCCATGTGCTAGAGAACTGCCCCAGGCACAGAGAGCGGTTGAGCAGCTCGGTAAGTGGGACCAGGATAGCATCCAATGTCAGACAAAGTAGCCTAGTGTCCAATAGGTCTGTACCGGGGTTGTTACTACTAACGGCTTTTTGCAGAAGGGGTCTAGCCTCCAACAGGGAGATAGTACGTAGGTAGAAAGGAGGTCTCTGGAGAGTGGGCAGGGGTGCTACTGGGATGGGGTCAAAGAAGTTACTGGGCAGGACTGAAGTCAGGTCTTAGAAAGTGTGGTTTAGGCAGTCTGCAATGCCAAGGGGGTCAGAGCAGACAGTTCCATTAAAGGAGAGTTGAGAGGGGGGTGGGGAGCGGGATTTCCCATTCAGCTCCTTTACAATATCCCAAAAGTTTCTAGATGACCCCCAGGAGGAGACAAGAGAGGATTGGTAGTACTGGGCTTTGGCCTGTCGAATGGCCCAAGTACACTTATTGCGCTCAGCGTTGTACGCTTCCCTATCAGCTGGCTTGCCAGATTCCATGGCAATGTGCCATAGGTTGTCTCTTATTTTAAGTTTGTGAAGGAGGGAGGGGGTAACCCAGGGCATGTTTTGCTTTTTGGTGTGATTTCTAACGAAGGGGACGTAGAGGTCACAGGCAGTGTTAAAAGTGCGAGTGAAAAAATCCAATGCCTTGTCTATGGACGGTGCAAGCCTGATTGAGGACCAATCCAGTTGTGAGAGGTACAGTTTTAGGCGACACAGGCCACCTGGGAGTAGGCGATGTTGCTGGGTGGTTTGTGGTGCAGGTTTGCTGTTGGCAGCGAGCCAAGAGAATACGACCGGGGAGTGGTCACAAAGTGAGTTGGGAAGTACACTGATACCATGCACCCTCTGGGGGCGGTTGGTAATGGTGATATCCAGGAGGGTGCTGGAGCCAGTAGAGGGGTTGAATCTAGCTGGGGTGGTGACAAGCTTGGACATGTCAAGGGTGGCAAAGATATCTCTGGTTTGGGAGGCCGTGGCAGAGAGCCAGTTGATATTCAGGTCAGCAACAATTATCTGGGCCATTTTGGGCAGTAGGCCAGAGAGGTAGTCAGCAAGTGCCTGGATGGCGAGGTCTTGCTTTCTGGGGGGAATATAGGCAATGGTGAGAAAGAGTGAGCCCTTACAGGGTTGGGGGAGATTTTTAGTGTGAGGGCTTGTGCCCCGTTATCAAGCTTGGGTGGTGGAAGTGCATGTCCAAGAAGGGAGTCACGCATATAGACAGCACAACAACCTCCACGCTTACCCACCTGATCTTTCCTGAAAAGAGTGTAACCAGGAGGGAGACGCAGAGTCGGGGTGAATTTGGATAACCAGGTTTTGACGAAAAGCGACAACCGCGTTGGTGCTGAGTAACCCAGCATTGAATGCAGCAGCCTTCTTAAGGAGGCTGCAAATATTCATAGAAGCTATGCGGAGTCCTTGAGCCTGGGCAGGCTTGTTCATAAGTTTGGGCACGGGGTCAGGGTTTGGATGAATGTTACTGCACCTGATAGAAGCAACAGGAGGGTGATTAGGCACACCAAAGTGTGGTAGTGATTGAGGCATCTCCCCTTGCGACTGGACACAGGGCCAGGTGCTGGGGTGCAAGGAGTGGGTACAGTATGAAGGGTGGGAAAAGCATTGAGGAGAAGAGACCAAGGTATGAGTGGGAAGTAAGAGGTAGCAGGGGTGGAAGTGTGGGGAGTACCAAGGGGGGAGGTGATCGAGTGTCAGGGGAGTCTGGTAGAGGTGTTGCAGATAAGAGGGGGGGTACTATGCGTAGAGGGTGATGGTCCTAAATAAGGTGGGGCTGGTGTAGGAAGTAGGAGGAGGACCATAGCCAGGGTCAATGCACTTGATCCCAGATGCATTGAGAACGATAACTTATTTGGGCACGAGAGAGGATCACCCCTTTAAGAAGCTACAGAAAGGAAAGCCCCTTTAAGGAGTTGCTGTAATTGACTAATGTGAGGCCTCAGGGGGTGGGGATAAGTGGGAAAGTGTACTTAATAAAGGAGGGAGTGGGACGAGGTGGGGGCCAAAAAAATTGTCCAGAGAGCAGTACAGCAAGGCAGTGGCCAAGCTGTGTTTTCAAAAAGGTGCCTTGTATGCTTTCTTTCTCAATGGGGATCTGCAGCATCCAATTGGGAAGCAGCCACAGTCCCCAGGAGCCAGTCCAATTACAGGGATTGAAGCCTCACAGCTCCGAACTAGGAGCTGACCAAGTGTACCTGCTTTCCTTGGTCAGGGGGTGGCAGGCTGGATGCAGAGGTCCTGCTGCCAGCAGGTAGCAGTGCCAGGGCCACTCGGCTGAAGTGGAGAGCCTGATTTGGACTTGTGGCTAAAATAGATCAGAAAAAAAGGCGGACCATTAGTTAAAAAGGCAAAGACAAAGGTCAAGTAAATTGGTGGGAGGGGCCCTGGGCAATTTAGTGCTAAGGGCAGGAGTAGGTGCAAATAGTAGGAGAGAAAAGGTTCCTTCAGAGCGGTCTGGTCAAAGGTGCCAGGTGGGAATTTAGCAAAACAAAAAGCTGATTCAGGAGGTTGGGGGGGTGAGGCCCCCTGAATGAGACCAGGGAGAGCTGGGAAGGAGGCATGTGGTGGAGAGGACTCAGGGTAGTCTGGAATGGGTAGAGAAGATGGCCCAAAATGCCAGGCAATATTTAAAGAATGTGCTGGTTTAGGGGGGTGTCAGGAGAGATAATCAGTGGTCCAGTAGATGGCAGAGAAACATTGTGGAGAAATAGAGAGAAAGAAATACAAAAGGGAGAAAAGCAAGAGAAAGATGGAAGCAAAGAAGGCAGTCTGAGAATGAATGAGAGGAACTGTGATGGGAAAGCAGTACGGCAGAACAAACAGCAGGCAGTAATCAGTTCTAGCTATTCTACAATATTGGGCAATTAGCAGAAAAAATTCAGTAGTGCAAGCAGTAAGCTATATAAACGTCAGGCAGTCAGTTAAAGTTCACTACAACTCTGCTATACTCTGCTAGGCAATTCCTACATAAACAGTGCATTAGTTTAAAGGTAAAATGTTTAAGCAGTAGAAATATTCAGTAGTGCAAGACATAAGCTATATAGAAGTCAGGCCTAGCTAATACAGCAGGCTAAATGCAGAGAATTCCAAGAGGAGAGAGAAAAAATATATATTTACGTATATATATATATATATATATATATATATACACTGTATATATATATATATATATATCCACATGAGCAGTAAATTCAGCAGAAAAAATTGTCCAGAGAGCAGTACAGCAAGGCAGTGGCCGAGCTGTGTTTCAAAAAGGTGCCTTGTATGCTTTCTTTCTCAATGGGGATCTGCAGTGTTCAATCGGGAAGCAGCCACAGTCCCCAGGAGCCAGTCCAATTACGGGGACTGAAGCCTCACAGCTGCGAGCTAGGAGCTGACCAAATGTACCTGCTTTCCTTGGTCAGGGGGTGGCGGGCTGGATACAGAGGTCCTGCTGCCAGCAGGTAGCAACACCAGGGCCACTCGGCTGAAGTGGAGAGCCTAGTTTGGACTTGTGGCTGCTTTTCTTGGTCAGGGGGTGGCAGGCTGGATGCAGAGGTCCTGCCACCAGCAGGTAGCAGCATAAGGGCCACTCAGCTGAAGTGGAGAGCCTGGTTTGGACTTGTGGCTGCTTTCCTTGCTCAGGGGGTGGTGGGCTGGATGCAGAGGTCCTGCTGCCAGCAGGTAGCAGTGCCAGGGCCACTTGGCTGAAGTGGAGAGCATGGTTTGGACTTGTGGCTGCTTTCCTTGGTCAGGAGGTGGTGGGCTGGATGCAGAGGTCCTGCCGCCAGCAGGTAGCAGTGCCAAGGCCACAATCATTACCACGCTTTGGCTCACCTAATCACCTTCCTGTTGCTTCTATCAGGTAACATTCATCCAAACCCTGGCCCCGTGCCCAACCTTATGAACATACTGAACTGCAGATACATACAATCCTGCCCTCCGTCTGGTTAGCAGAATATTTCAATGTGAGGACATTTCATCGCCAATTATTATGGCCCTCACTTACTCCCATGTCCTAAACCTCATCAGTCTGGAACTTTATAAATTCACTGTGAAGCTCTGTGGCTGAAAGCGTGGTAACACACAGAGCAGCACATATGGTTGAGAGGAAACAGTATTAAACTAATATTCAGAGCCCACTTTAGCTTCCAAGCAGTCAGTATAAACTGGAGATTTGAGAAACAAACTACAAACCACCAAGGTACACCCAACATATATGTGGTTGCTCACCAGCTCCAGCAGTTCCACTGTCTAGACAACTGGCAATGTATCCATAGAACCACAGCATGTTATTGGTCTATCTTTTCCAGAAGGAAACCCAGGGCAACACCAGCACCTCTGCCAACCTTGCTACCCCTCGTAACAGCACATAATGGAGAAAGACACTCAGCCTGAGCATCTACTAATGATATCACAAAACTACGAGGACATGAGAGTTCAATACATGCCTTTTCCCATCCTCCACTATAAACTCCGACCAATTGATTGCATATACCAGCAATCGGACGAAAAGGAAAGCACCTGTCCAAAAACACCATACATGTCTGAGGCCCCACCCAAGCAGCCACAGCATATTGTAACCTTACCACATAGCCAGTCTTGGCCCTCCTCCCACACAGGGCAAGAGACAAGAATGGATACAATGAGTGGAGGTAGGCACCCACCTGTGACCCCTTCCAAGCAGTCTTAGGACAGAGACACTGGAATATCATGGAGGATACAGAAGACAGCCACAGTATGAGGGAAGTCGTGACTACACGGCACCTCAGGTGATTATCACTAAACGACCACCTGGAACCCCTTGCAAGCTGTTCCAGAGTAGGGTGCCACAGCTAAGTGCCTTGCAATACCCAAGAAAGACAATTAACTAACCAGCAGAATCAGAACTACAATGGACAAATCACATCCCTATAGACTTGATTATTCATCTTCGGTCAGACAAACGACCTAGAGAAAGGCCCATCGGGCATAGAGGAACCCAGGATGAAAACAAGACAAGCACATAGAGCACTGGAAAAGCCTTCAGAAAGCCACTGTTCATGACTGACTGGAAATCTAACCCACTTCTTCCCCTAAATTCCATAGGTGAGGCAGCTACCAACTTGCACCTCAGCCTTGCCTACTGAGCTAGTGAAAATCTCTCACTAGCCACCTGGATCAACACAGCAAGAGCACTACTTCTGCCTAAACTTACTTATGGGCTACCAGTCTTTGACAACACTTCAATCTCCATACCATGTAAATGGACTGTGGACTATAACAATATGTGCTGCTTTGCCCTAGCGTGCAACCAACGTACCTATCACTGCCATCTTTGTAGCAGCTTGGCTGGCCCACCCCTCAAGCTCTCATGGATCTTGCCCTAGGAAATGTAGTCCACAGCATAATTCAGAACCAAGCACCCCACCCTCTAGTTTCCTGCCTTACTCCAAGTACCAACTACTACACATTGAGATCCTCAGGAGACGAGCAGCTGACCATCCCCAGATCTAGGACTAAATATGGAGAGCAGGCTTTCTCCTCAATAGCCCCCAAACTCTGGAACCATATACCTCTAACAGTTCAACAGAACTTGTCTGCCTGCATATTCAGATCTCAACTCTGCTCCCTTCTGCTTCAAAATTAGCAATGTGCGTGCCCCTAACCTGAAATATCTCCCCCTTACCTCCACCCCCTAATAAACCTAATTTGCTGCCCCTCCATACCTACTGTACTAGCACTTATTATACTGATTCTTTTGTGTTCCTACTACCCAAACACTACTGGTCTACCCCCCACTTCAGAACAAAACATAGCATGTTAGCTACACCAAGTATCTAGAATCATAGATAACCTTACCCCACCCCATTGTCAATTTCAATTCATAGATTATACTTCAATTATGCTCCTGTCCTTCATTCCCTTATTCTGAAACTGTTTTAATCTGATCATAACAGTCTGTATTGGTGACAGCATATGAACTCTGTACTATCCATGGTCTGTCTGTTGATCCCATCCAATATGTGAAACTGTTTCTGATATTTCTTGAACTCTGTACATTTACTGAGATGTTTACTGCTTAAATCCAACATGTACAATCTTTTTGATGATATCCTATGAACTCTGTACAATTTCTAGCTTGTTTGGTGTTGTTATCCATTATGTGAAACTTTCTTTGTAAACTCCTGGGTCGTGCCTGAAAATAGACATATGAATGCCTAGTGCACCTTACCCTTCAACAAAAACTAAAAAAATAAATAAACTCACATGATCGATGCTTCAAAAATGTACATCGTACCACTAGAATCATGAAGTTCCCCAACTCACAAAGAATTAAAACCGCCATGGAAAAACATTTTCCTAGATTCAAGTAGATGGTACATGAAGCCAAGCAAATCAATCTTAAGTGCACACAGGGCATGTCAATCAATCAATCAATCAAACTTTATTTAACCAGGCAGTTACATTGTTGAACAAGCTCATTTTCAAGATGGTCCTGGACACAAAGGACAATTTGTTTACAGTAGAAAACACTTCATAATGCAGTAGGAGTCAATTACAGGTTATTTTAGTATACAGTCAGTATTTGATTGTAACAGAACATGTAAGGCAAGTCCAAGTACAGACATTTAAAGTGCAGCGTAACAGGTTGTAGATTGTGCAGTACAAAGCAGAAGAGGACGAGTGGAGTGGACATAGAGGAGGGAAGGGAAAAGAAGGTGTCAGACACATAGTGGGGAGGGGAGGAGAGAGGGCAGCCTACTGGAGGAAGCCCCCAGTGAAGGTAAATGAGGTGAGGGAGGAGGTGTAGAGGGGAGGAGGATGCCATAGAGAGAGATGCTGGCTGACAAGGGGAATAAGAAGGCCAGGGATATCAGAAGTTAGGGGATTCAGTTCAGCAAGGTAAATGCTCTACTTGAAGCACTCACACACCGATTTCAGACATCTGTAGAGCAGCCACCTGAATGTATAGTGGTAGGGCAGCAGGGAGATTTTAAGAAATTTTTGCGTGCTATTCCAAAGCGCTGGTAAGAAGGAGCTAATGGCAGCTGAGCTAATTCGTGTCCTAAACTGAGGTAGCTTAATGTAGCTTAAGGAGGACAAGGGAGGAGTTCCTTAGTCCGTAGGCACCTTTTGAGCACTCAAGTAGGTCACAGATATAGGGTGATAGTTTGTTAGACAAGGCCCTAAAAAGCCACATGAGGGTGTTTCTTTGTCTCCTCATAAAGAGGATCGGCCAGTCTAATGCTTGGTACAAAGAGCAGTGTTGACTCTGTAAAGGCAAGTTAAAAATAAATCTCAATGCGCCATAATAGAGGGTATCAAGCCTATGGAGTGCATACTGGGGGCAGTGGCTGTATAGGAAGTCGGCATAGTTAATCAGGGGAAGAAAGATTGTTTGAACCAGCCACTTTCTAGCTTCCAGGGTGAGTAGGCATCTTATGCGGTAGAAAATACCGAGACGCTGCCTTAGTTTTTTGTTAACTCATTTAGATGCTCAGCGAAGGTGCGTTTGTTATCCAGCCAGACTCCCAGATATTTAAATTTATTCACTAGCTGTAGTGGTTCACTAAGGAGGGTGATAATCTGTGGGGTATCAGGTATCCTCATATTGTGGGATGGGGAGATAATCATGGCTTTTGTTTTTTTTTTTGGCATTTAGCAGGAGCTTCAGATGTAGCAGGTTGTGTTGGAGGATGATAAAATCCTGCTGTAGCTCCTTGAACACAAGGTCCAAAGAGGGGTTGGTTGTGTATAGGACTGTGTCATCTGTGAAGTGATGAACATTTCCTGCACTCAGGCCAGAGTCGATGTGGTTGATGTAAAGGGCGGAGAGGATAGGTCCCAAAATGGAACCTTGCGGCACGCCTCGGGGCAGTAATTTTAGTGGGGAGAACTCACCTAGAGCTTTAATCTGCTGCTTACGATTTGTGAGATACCAGCAGAATCATTTTACTGCAGCCAAGTCTAGACCAATGCTACTCAGAGTCTCCAGAACTATGGAATGATCAACCATATCAAAGGCTTTGCTGAAGTCAAGGAAGATTGCATAGATATGTTGTTTACTGTCCAAGGCTTTCAGCCAGTCATTCAACACTTTGGCAAGAGCCAATATGGTACTGTGCATAGGTCTGAACCCCAATTGGACTGGATTGAGGATGTTTTCATGGTCCAAGTACTCTCTTAATTGAGACTTAACAATTTTTTCAAGTAGCTTGGATAAATTCAGAAGCAACAAGATAGGCCTAATAGTTATTCAAGTCAGAGGGGTCTCCTGACTTGAACAAGGGAATAATGTGAGCAGTTTTCCAGCTAGGCAGTAAATCCCGTTGGCATAGTGAACTATTAAATAGGTGGGCAATTGAAGCTGTCAGATAATAAAAGCCTGCTTTTAGGAAAAAAGATTCTAGCGAATTGGCACCAGCGCTCTTTTTGGTGTCCATCAAGAGAAGGTCCTCCACCTGTTTAAAGGAGACTGGCTGGAACTTGAAGAGTGGGCGGACGGTGCAGGGGACTGTGGTAGAGCTAGTAACTATGCTGGTGGTACTTGTAGTGCTTAATTTTACTAACAGGTGATGTATCAAATGTGAGGCCTGCCGTAGTGAAGTGGTTATTGAGCTGATCAAGGATATCAGACCTGTCAGTGAAGTAGGTGTTATTTGCCACAATTTTGGCTGAGAGAGGGGTGGCAGGGGAATATCCCTCAACCTCATATGCCCCATTTCGGAAAAAAATCATCAGACCCATAAGGGGCTCTCCCAATCCTGACATCATGAACCAGTACAGTACCCATCACGCACAGAGGAAAGACTGACTTTACCCAGTGCACCATACCCTGGGTGGCTCTAAACAGGTCCACACATAAGTCCAAGTCAATAACATACATAAACAGGCATCAGCCTAGCCAAAAAAGGCCTGGTCCAGGGCAGAGTAACAGACCACCCTCAAGACTCAGAACACGGTCAGAAAGCTATACAGATACAGATAAAGATATACAAAATTCACCAGTGTGGTTATTTTGCATTGGTGTAAAGCTCATGGGCACCAATTGAATGGCGTCAGACCCATGTATGCAATGGTGAAAATCCAGGGTTGAACAAGACCTGTCCAAGCACATGACCCAACACAGGTCAAACCCTTATGATCCTCACAAGCAGAAAAAAAAAAGTTTCACCTACACGCCATCACTAGGTGACCAGAAGCTGCATTGGGACACATTCCAGAACTCAGCATCAGCAAGGGACAATGCCATTCCACAGTGTAATGGCTCTTAATCATGCATCCCCATGACTTTCCCTTAACATACTCCCAACAGACTTATCTCAGACACTAGCTCACACACGTCCCAGCTCAGGGACATGAGAACCAACCTAACCAGCCCAATGGCAAGAGGACTAGGATCTTCTACACCATTGGAATACTCTTTAACCCAAACAGAATCAGGAGAGGTCATGCTAAGAGCCATACCAACCAGGGCCCCATGAACTGCATAGGTTACACACATTGTCATTTAGGGTGTATGATTTGCTCTATCACCCTATAATTAGGGTGCAACTACTCCCCACCCAGGGCCACTTTTCTTCGCTTGTTATCCCTCTAGAGCAAAGAGACATGCATCTTCTTCCTAATGACCCCTCTAAGTCTAGCCCAGATGGCCTACACCCCAGCCTCCTCAAAATCCCAGCCCCCTCAATAATTACTCCTTTAACCTACATCCTAAATCTTTTGCTCTCCTCAGCCACTGTTCCAGTCACCTGGAAGTCTGCCACAGTCCTCCCTCTCTTCAAAGGTGGTGATGACACCATCCCTGGGAACTATCACCCCATCTTCCTTCTCCCTACCCTTGCAAAAATCCAAGAATCCCTCATCCTCTCTAGGCTCAATGAGTTCCTTACCACTTCTAATACTCTCTCCCTGTTCCAATCAGGGTTCAGAAAATCCCATTCAACCGCCTCCTCCCTCCTTCGCTTCACTGACACTATCCACTTTGCCATGGATCTTGGCCACATTACCTCAGCTATTTTCATAGACCTAGCAAAGGCCTTTGACTTGGTTTCCCACCCTCTCCTCTTACATAAACTCAGTTCCATTGGTCTTTCCCCTGCCTGTGTGCTGGTTTGTTGTTGTTGTTGTATTTGTTTATTAGGAATAACCATTGAGCAGAGCTCATTCACAGTGGCAACAATGAGTACATAAAGTCTACATTCAGCAATTTAACATATACAAACAACATAGGTGTACAATAAAATGTATACTACATTAATTAAAACATTTACAACACTTAGTATTAGATAACAAATAGTCTATTAGTAATTTGACAGGCAAAGGTTTAATTGAAGGTTCAGCTCCTACCTTTCCGGTCGCTCCTAGTCAGTGTCCATATGCAATGTCCTATCCTCCTCTCTCCCAATCCTCACTGGCATGCCCCAGGGATCTATCTTTGGGCCCATTCTCTTTTCTCTCTTCATCAATGATCTTCTCTCAGTCTGCACAAACACCAATATACACATGTATGTGGACAACACCGTCCTGTTCCTGTCCAGTCCATCCACCTTAGCAGTCCAAACTCCCCTTCAGAATGATTTCACAGTGGTAACTGCCTGGTTTGACACAAATTCACTAAAACTAAACACCAAAAAATGGTAGCCATGACTTCTGGCTCCAAACAAAAACTCGCCAAGCTTCCCTCCTTACCAGTCTTTTTCTCCACAGCTAACACACCTCTAGACAGCATCCCCCACATACAAGTACCTCAGTGTCTGGCTTGACCCTTCCCTTGATTTCTCCTCCCACTTTAGCACCCTACACACCAAGCTGCATCCTAAACTAGGACTACTCTATTGTCATGAGGCCAGCCTCTCCCTCCCCATAAGATGTAACCTTGTTGTCAAGTGGATCCTCCCAGCCCTCGACTATGCTGACATAGTTTACAGTGCAGCCCCAGCCACCTCCCTCACCAAGCTGGATGTCCTGTTCCACACCTTCTGTAGGTTTGCCTCAAACTCCCCTCCTCTAACCCACCACTGCAATCTTTACTTCTCCTTCTCCCTCCAGTCTCTTGCACAGAGGTGTTCCTCTCACTGCTCAGCCTTCATAGCCAAATACTGGTTTGGATCTCTTCCACCTTACCTTGCCTCTCTCCTCACTCCCATCCTTGCCTCGCCCTATAACTTGAGGTCTAACTGCGCCTGCACTTTTTCCCTCCCTGGCATCCGCACCACAGCTGGCAAACTCTCCCTCTCCTATAGAGTTTCTTCCCTTTGAAACACCTTCCCCTCCCTAACTTGCCTCTCTCACTCCTTCTCTGTTCTTATCCAATTTTGTAATCTATCGTGTATCACTGTAAATACCTATTTTGTAACCTGTTCTGTATTCATTTTGAACCACTGTAAATATCACTTGCACTTTGTCTTTTCTTATTTTAGTACCCTCACTACTTGCACATAACTCCAGTGTTATACTTTTTCTGTTTACTGTATTACCACTGTTGTATTTTTTGTCTTGACTCATGTACCCTCTGCTCCGGGTCGCATCTGGAAACGAGCTTCGGTTAATTGATGCCTTTCCCGGTTATCAACTTTTAGATAAATAAATAAATAAAATAAATGAGGGGAAGTTACAATTTGGGCAGCTTTATATGAAAGAAAGCAGAACTAAAGAGCATTACAGCCAAAGATGTAAAATGTTCTAATGAATGAGGGTACTCGCATGGAAACTACATCATCAGAAGATATAATCATCAGGTCTTGAGTCATGTGCAACATTCAACATGACTCAGCATTAAGAACACAGGCCTCGGTCCATCTGCACATGAACTAGACAAGGCCTTTCACCCTTATCTGTCAAGGTACACCCATTGACCATTGAGACTATGTATGGATGGAAGGACAGAACTGTACAAGGCAAAAGGACAGACATTACTATAACCCTAAGGGCATCCATCAGTATCGATCCAACACAAAGACTGGTTACAGAGACCAGGGGATTTCTCTAATTTCTGTCTTGAACAATCAGTGCATATCCACTTTACTCATTATCCTATATGGAAATTTATGGGGTTCTATACCACCAGTGAAGTCAATAAGTGAACTAAAGAGCCCTAATATATAAAGCACATTTCTATGCTTCACCATTCTGGTAGGGTGACATTAAAGCAAATTATCCACTCACAACAATGTGGGTGTTAAACTACCTTGACAGCCTGCCCACTGAGCTTCCTACATAGTCATGCCACCCACGGGTGAAAATCTCAACACACAAACCCTGCAAAACTTGCAATAAGAAGACCGACAGGACAGAAACGTGCCCACAGTCTGGGTGTTCACCACATCCTGGGTAAAGACAATTCACACCTTGTCAGCACAGAAGTGCATTACTGTACATCTGGTCATCATTCACACCTCCCCAGGCAATATAGCTGTAACTTCTTGTTCCAGTGAGGTTATTCTTTCATCAACAACATACCCTCTATAGATGTCCACACTTGGGCCAACATCACATCACCAGCACCCTGCTTGATCATTCACATTATCACCAGTCACCCATAACTAGGACACTTGCTATAGAGCAAACTTCGACCATCAGTCTCAGGAAAATCAGCTATTATCTCTGTAGCACCGGTCAAGTGAGGGTTTCCCACTCAGAATTGGTGCATTGCTTTTCACAAACCCTGTCTGTAAGAAATTGGAGTGCTATAGAAATATGCAGTACACAATGGAAGTTTACTCACTTGGTAATGGTGATTGTGTGAGCATATATCTGTGGCAAGCTCTGCTGCCACTTTTGGGACTGTGACAGTACACATTGGAACTGCCTCTGGGTATCAAGTAGCATAGTCACATACTACCAAAATGAACTGATTACTCATTTTACTTTTGTCTAAAGGGCCAACCACATTCATTGCAATTCTCTCAAAAGGCACATCTATCAAAGGTAGGGGCACCCGGGGCACCTTGTCTTTTTTAGTCACTGAGGCTACTTTCTGACACTCAGCACAAGAGCTGCAAGTAGCACACATGGTATCCTTCTCAAAAGTGCTGCCTGTCTATGGCAAGCATAAGGCGAGGGTACTTCGCACCATGCGATTCAATGAATGGTTGAAAAAATGGTGCAGAGCACAGGGGTTTGGCTTCATTGGGGACTGGGGTTCCACCTGGAGGGATAGCAGCCTATACTGGCAAGATGGTCTGCATCTGTCCAGGAAGGGAACAAGTCTTCCGGGCGATCGGTTTATATGCTTCATTGGCAAGCTTTTAAACTATTCGGGGGGGGGCACTGATAAGCAGCAAGGAATTCCCAGCCTCCCCCTACAAAACAGGGTACTGAATGAGGTAAAGACCAAGGTAGAAAGGTCAGTAAGGAGCAGGACAGGGGTAAATGGAGAAAGCAAAGTCAATGAGGACAGGGATGGTGCTACAAGAGGTAAAGCCATCAAAAAATGGAGAGCAATGAGTACCAATGCCCATGGCCTGGGTAACAAGCTTCCTGAATTAGTGGCCTTGATGGAGGAGGAACATCTGGATACTGTGACAGTCACAGAAACATGGTACATACACAACCATGACTGGGACGTAAACATACCAGGATACACTATGTACAGGAGGGACAGGGAGGGTAAAAGAGGAGGAGTAGCTCTCTACATAACGGAAAGATTCAAAACAACAGAACAAAAGGGTAAATGAAGAGGAGAGGAAGCACTGTGGGTCAATTTGGAGACAGACAATGGCACCACAATCCGCACAGGGGGTGTATACAGACTCCCATCTCAGGGGGAGGAAATGGACAAGGAAATGATAGAAAGTATCCTTAGAATGGCAGAAAAAGGAGAGGGATTGCTAATGGAGGATCTAAATATGCCAGATGTTAACTGGAGTGCATTTGCAGCAGCCACTTCTAAGAGTGCGGTCATTCTAGATGCTCTACATGAGGCATGTCTTAGACAACTAGTATCGGAACCCACTCGAGAGGGAGCAATCTTAGATCTGATACTCTCAAATGGAGATGGCGAGAGGATCACAGATTTAGAAGTAGGTAGCCATCTGGGAACTAGTGACCATCGAACAGTATGGTTCATGATAAACACAGCAATAGAGTCAAGCTATACAAAGGTAAAGGTACTGGACTTCAGGAGGGCTGACTTTGCCAAAATGGGTGAGTGCCTAAGGAATGCACTAGCAAATGAGCAGAAAGGAGGGGTGGAAGAACAATGGGGAATAATCAAAACTGCCATCACAGAGGCAACAAGCCTTTGTGTGAAGCAAATAAACAAAACAAAACGATGTAAGAAACCACTATGGTTCTCAAAGGAGGTGGCAGGGAAGGTTAGGGAGAAAAAGAGAGCATTCAGGAAGTACAAGGAATCACAGAAGGAGCAGGACAGAGAATTGTATCAGTTAAAGCAAAAGGAAGCAGGAAAGGCAGCCAGAACAGCAAAGGCCCAAACCGAGGAAAAGATAGCCAACTCAGTTAAGAAGAGGGATAAAACCTTTTATAGGTACATCAGGGAGTGAAGGAAGACCAAGGGAGGGATAGTGAGGCTTAATAAAGGGAAGGGGGTGGGCAGAAGATGACTGTGAAAAGGCAGAGATACTAAACAAATATTTTTGCTCAGTATTCACAAATGAAGAGGGGCAGGTACCTAAACCAAACAATAGAAACACGCTGGATATGGGGGTTGATACCAGCCCTTTCACAGAAGAAAGGGTTCTGAAGGAACTCTTAAAACTGAAGGTGGACAAAGCAATGGGGCCTGATGGGATTCATCCCAGAATTCTAAAAGAACTAAGGGTAGAATTAGTGACACCACTGACTACCCTCTTTAATAAATCATGAGAGGATGGGGTAGTACTCGAGGACTGGAGGAGGGCAGATGTTATTCCACTTCACAAAAGTAGGAGCAGGGCAGAAGCAGGAAACTACAGACCTGTTAGTTTAACCTCAGTGACTGGGAAAATGATGATTCAGACTTGTTTGATCACAGTTTCAAGATCCGGAAGTCCAGCAAAGAAAGACGATGCCTGAAGAAACAGTAGCAACAAATGACTGATGGACATAAGTGGTTAACATATGAAAATGCTGAAACTAAACTGATCACAGACTGTGATTTTCTTTCAGAACAAGCTAACAATGTTTCTCTCCAGGGCTATTTTAAGCAGCTGGGGTGAAACCAAAACAGGCTGAACCTATGTTTAAAAAATGTAATGGGCTACTGTACAGAGTTTGGGTTAAACCTCAGATGCAGGACCAGATAGAACAATTGGTTATATCACAAAAGTGTAGATCTAAGTTGTTTCAGAGAGCACATAATAGTCCTATGGCTGGTCACTCGGGGAGGGATCGCACCCTTGCCAGATTGCTGTATAGATTTAACTGGCCTGGAATTAAACATAGAAACATAGAATTTGACGGCAGATAAGGACCACTTGGCCCACCCAGTCTGCCCGTTTCCCTACCTAATGGATTAGCTGCAGATCCTAGCTAACCAACAGCCTACTTCTTTCTACCTCCACCCCTAGAATTGCCTTATGTCTGTCCCATGCATTCTTGAATTCCCCCACTGTTTCTGACTCTATGACCTCCTCAGGAAGGCTGTTCCATGCATCTACAACCCTCTCTGTGAAGAAATACTTCCTCACATTACCTCTGAGCCATCTCCCCTCTAGCTTCAAATTGTGCCCCCTTGTTCTTGCACATCTCTTTTTTTGAAAGATGCTGCCCTCTTGGACTTTGTTGATTCCCTTGTGGTATTTGAAAGTTTCTATCATGTCACCCTCTACCTCTTTTCCTCAAGGCTATACATCTTAAACTCCTTTAGTCTTTCTTTGTATGTCTTCTGGTGCAGACCCTGCACCATTTTGGGTACCCTCCTCTGGACAGCCTCCACCCTGTCTATGTCTTTGCGGAGATAGGGTCTCCAGAACTGTACACAGTACTCCAGATGTGGTCTTACCAACTGTCTGTACAGAGGGCCAACAACTTCCTATTTTCTACTGGTGATGCCTCTCCCTATGCATCCCAGTATCCCCAGCCCTCCTTACTGCCTTCTCATATTGTTGGCCCACCTTAGGGGTCATCTGATATGACTACACCCAGGTCCCTTTCCATTTTTGTTGTCAGTATCTCACCCCCCATTGTGTACTCTTGCCCTGGGTTTTTATTTCCCAGGTGCATTACTTTGCACTTCTTTGCATTGAATCTAAGCTGCCATACATTTGATCATTCCTCCAACCTTGCCAAGTCCCTTTTCATCCTTTCCACCCCACTTTGCGTATCAACCCTGTTGCAGATCTTTGTGTCACCTGCAAAGAGACATACCTTACACTCCAGTCCCTCCACAATGTCAGTTATAAAGACATTAAAAAGGACCGGCCCCGGTACTGAACCCTGCGATACCCCACTAGTAACCCTCCTTTCTTCACTGTGGACTCCATTTACTATTACCCATTGTGTCCTGTTGTCCAGCCAGTGTTTTACCCAGGCTACCACCCTGGGACCCACTCCCAGGCTGGCTAATTTGTTTATTAATCTTTTGTGCGGGACTGTGTCAAATGCCTTGTTTAAGTCTAGGTAGGCCATGTACACATCCCCCTCCCTGGTCTACTACTTTGGTCACCCAGTCAAAGAAATCAATTAGATTTGTTTGACATGACCTTCCTGCTGTGAATCCATGCTGCCTTGAGTCCTGTGCCCCACTGGCCTCTAGGTACTCAACAATTCTTTCCTTCAGACACTATCTATTACACACTACAGTCCATCTGCATCCCTCAATGTCTGGAATAATGGTACACACCAGAAATGAAACAATAAAAGAACCATACCTGACTTCACATACTGTATAGAGTAATCAAATTATTGTGGTATCATTATTGTACTTTCATTAATTGACATATATGTTGTTTTTACTAACAAGTTTTCACTCTTTAGGTTATTATGAATAAGAGAGCTAGGGCCAAGAAACCCTGCAGGTTGAGCAAGGGAGTCATGGAGAAAGTAAGAAATAAAAGAGCCACCTTTAGGAGGTTCAAAAAACAGGGAGAAGGATGACAGAGAGGATTACCTGAAGGAATCGAAGGAGGTGATGAAGGCAGCAAAGGCAGCCAAGGTGTCTATGGAGCTCAGGCTTACGCAAGGCATCAAGAAGGGGGAGAAGGAATTCTTCAGATACATCAGACAGAAAAGGAGTTGTAGGGACAAAATAGTAAGGATTAAGAGGGATGGGGGTGGGTGGAAACAGGGGCAGAGCAGCCAGAAGTGCTTAATGAATACTTCTGCTCAGTGTTTGCTAAGGAGAAAGTAGGGGCACTATCAAGGGTGGTGGGAGGTCAGGCTCGGAGGGGAGGAGGTGACAGTGGGAGAATATCACAGAGGGCAGAGTACTGGAGGGCCTGAGGACACTGAGGGTGGACTAGGTGCCAGGGCCAGATGGCATTCACCCCAGGGTACTGAGAGAGCTGGCAGAAATCCTGGTGAGCCCTTGGCAGACCTGTTCAATGCCTCCCTGGTCTCAGGAAGTGCACCTCAGGACTGGAGGATGGCTCTACATAAGAGCAGTCCCAAAGATGAACCAGGAAACTACAGACTGGTAAGTCTCACATCAACTATGGGAAAACTGATGGATACAATCCTGAAGGAGAGGCAGGTGTCCCTTCTGGAGACCAACGGTCTGCAGGACGTTAGGCAGCATGGGTTTGTCAAGGGCAGATACTGTCAGACCAACCTGGTGGATTACTATGACTGGGTAACTAGACAGCTGGACAAGGGCCATGCAGTGGATGTCCTGTTTCTGGACTTCAGTAAGGCATTTGACTCAGTGCCACATGGGAGGCTGGGTAGTAAGCTGGTAGATACAGGTGCAGGGGTGAAAATGGCGGGATAGGTACTAAATTGGTTACAGGGAAGGCAGCAGAGGGTGGTTGTGGGAGGGGAGCTCTCATCTCTGAGGGCAGTGACAAGCGGAGTACCGCAGGGCTCAGTGCTCGGACCAGTGTTGTTTGCATTGTTCATATCAGAAATCTCAATGGGCATCAAGAGCAAGATCAGTTTGTTTGCAGATGACACCGAGATGGGAGCAGTAGTGGATGACCTAGGAGGGTGGCATGGGTTGCAGGATGATCTGTCAAAATTGGAGACCTTGTCAGGCACCTGGCAGTTGGGGTTCAATGCCAAAAAGTGCAAGGTGCTACATTTCGGGGCAAAAAAAACCAAGAAGGAGCTACCAGCTGGGGGGCGGGTTCAGCTAGCCATGACAGAGGAAGAGAATGATCTGGGAGTGATTATAATGGGCTCAATGAACAACTCAGCACAATACAGGAAGGCAGCTACAAAGGTCAACAAAATGTTGGGTTGTATTGCCAGGGGTATATCTTCAAGGAGAGGGGAGGTGATCCTGCCATTGTATAGGTCACTGGTTAGGCCACATCTGAAGTACTGCGTGCAGTGCTGGTGCCCATACATGAAGAGGGACATTAAGTTACTGGAGGGGGTGCAGCGCAGGGCAATAAAGATGATCCAGAGACTAGGGGACATACCCTACATGAGCAGGCTGAGTGAGTTGAACATGTACTCACTGGAGGAGAGGAGAGACGGGGGATATGATTAAAACCTTCAAGTACATGAAGGGAATAAACAAGACAGGCACAGAGGGACTATTCAAGTTAACGGGGGTAGGGATACTCGAGGTCACGATCTCTGATTGGAGGGGGAAGGTTCAGGGGGAAATGAGAAGACACTTTTTAACAGAGAGAGTGGTGTCTGGGTGGAATGCATTGCCTGAGGAAGTGGTATCCGGTAGAACAGTGGACTGCTTCAAAAGGGGATGGGATAGGGTAAGAGGGAAGATTAAAGGAGCGGAGGGAAGGGGGCAGCTGTAGTATAAGGGTTGCTAGCTGCACACTCGAGCAGACTCAATAGACCATAAGGCCTTTATCTGCTGGCAAATTCATATGTTCGTATTAGGTATCCACTTGCAGCTTTAAAAGATTCTGAGTATTCTGAGGGGACAGGGAGCCTGGAATTGAATTTCTTTGTAAGTCACATGTGCATCATTAACCTATAAGGTGAATATAACCCAATCTGTAAGAAATTGGAGTACTGTAGATATATGCTCACATAATCACAGGTGAGTAAACTCCATTTTAGCCTTTGCAGATGTGTGAGAGGCCATTTGGCACCATACCCTCCTGCTTAAAGCAGAACTAGTCTAAATTCTTTCATCATGATTTGCATAGAAATCTAGAAACAGACAATGATGGCAGAGAAAGGCCAATGGTTCATCCAATCTACCAGTAGTTACTTATGAAACCCAGAACCTATTCTCCATACAGGATACTAGCCCTCACTATCCACCCCCTCCCTACTACCTCTTTGAGTAACCACTATACCCTTCACTTTGTCCCAGTCACGGTTGAAATAATTTATGATTTTTGTGCCCACCACCTCAGCTGGCAGACTGTTCCATAGTTCCACCACCCTTTCTGTAAAATAAAACTTTCTCATATCCCTCTTGAACCACTATCCTGTCAGTTTCCGCTCTTATCCTTGAACTGTTACTCATTCTAAATAGTTCTTCACAGTTCACCTTGCTTATTCCATTCAGGATCTTGAAGGTGTCTATTATATCACCCCTCTCCCATCTGGTCTAAACTGAGTACATGTTTAGTGCCTTGAGCTGATCCTCGTAAGATCTTCCCTGCTGATCCTGAATCATCTTGGTCACCCTTTGTTATACCATTTGTAGCTTGTCTTTATCCTTCCTGAGGTGAGGACTCCAGAACTGCACACAGTACTCCAGGTGTGGCCTCACCAATGATCTATAAAGAGGTAGTAATACCTCTTTTCTTCTACTGTCAGGAACCCTTCCAGTCCATCCCAGCATTCTATTTACCTTACTATAGGCCTTGTTACACTGGCTTGATTATTTAAGGGAGTCACTAGTGATGACTCCTAGGTCCCTTTCCTCAACAGAAGCACTCAGCTTTACTCCTCCCATCCAGTACTCTGTCCTGGGGTTCTTGTTCCCCGTGTGCATCACCTTGCACTTTTGGCATTGAATTTCAACTGCCAAACCTTAGGCCACCTCTCTAGTCTTTGCAGGCTACTGTGCATCTCCCTGATTCCCTCATCGCTATCTACTGTCCCACAGACCTTAGTGTCATCTGTGAAGAGACACAACTTGCCTAAATTCCTTCTGCAAATACTTTCCATGATGTTTTAAATTATTGGGGTATGTGTAATTTTGTATTTCTTTGAAACATGGCTTTTATTACCATTGCCCTTCCTAGGTAACCCTTGCCTCGGTACTATTGTTGTACACTTCTTTGTCTTTTAGATAGTTTCAGATTGTGATGTGCCTCCATGGGTTTCTGTGGAATAGCATCAGAAGTACTGCTTAAGGGGCCCAATCCTCAAAGGCCAAGAAAGGCTTGCATAACTGCAGAGGATTGCATACTGGGGCTTGGTGGTGTGCAGAGGCCCCTTTCTGCACAGAGATCTCAGCACAACCATAGCCCTGCATTTGCACCTCCAGTGCACCAGATCCTGTTCCACCAACAAACTATGCATGACCAGGTCAGTGGTGGGCACAGGAGTATGGGGTTGTATTACTGCACCATCCAGAACCTTGTAGATATAGTTCAGAGGGCCAGCAGAGATAGGCAACACCACATGGGTCACAGACCTGCCACAGCACTTATGCACCCCATTCACTAGCAGTCAGTCCTTGGGGAGCCCAACTGTCTTTCCCTTACCTTGCTATCTGCCTTGCAAGCTGACGTGCATAGCTGGGGGCTTACCATACCTACTCTTTTTATTGTTTGTATTTAGGAACAGGGTATGACAGTCCTTGGAGGACTGCTGTAGCCTGCAATCCTCTGTTCCACACCACTCCATACAGAGCATACAGAGTAGGAGATCCACTCAGAAATACATAAGTGCATCTGATTGGATGCCCAGTGTCCAGTGCAACTCCACCCTAGGACATCCCTCCACCCCTGCTCAGAGCTCTGCATTCACATCAAGCAGCAGGTGAAGGAAGTGGATGCCATCTAGTGTGGGTAGGCACTGGGGAGAAGAGTGAAGCAGTGTTGATATACTGTATGCAAATTGTGCACATCTCAGGCCACTTTATGAATCAGGCCCTGAGAGAATACAATATAAGCTGGTCTCAGACCCCCCAATCCCAACCTCACATCTTCACACTCATAGAGAGTGTGAGGTAGGGGCTGTGAATGCTGTCTGATGTGAACAGGCATTGGGGTTAAGAACTATGCAGCAGGTATACACACAATCATATAGATCCAATGCCACTTTGTGGATTAGGCCCTAAGAAACTGCATTATAAGCTGGTCATAGACCAGCTATAAAAATGCTGACCAAACATCCCTGTTATTTCTAATGTTTTATATTTGTCAAGCAAGTATACAGGAATCTGCCAACTTGGACATTTTCTTACAATAGTGTTTATTAGGAAAAGTTATATTTTTCCCCCTTTCTATAGGATGAGTAACCTCATTAGCAATCCTGGAGTACAGTACAAGCTCAATTATCTGAACCCCAATTATACAGATCTCCTTATTATTCAAACTCTGATATTGTCCCCCAGCTCTGGTTTGCTTAATGTTAATGACCCTCGATTATCCAAACTCTTGATTATCCAAACAAATCTGATGTCTCCCAGATCACTCGGATAATCAAGGTTGTACTGTAGTAAGAAACAGAACCTATTATTACATTTAAACAATGCACATACTGAAAAACAAAAAGCCCAAGGCTCTGTTATAGTCTTGGTTCAGCAGAGATCCCCAACTGCTTAAAGAATTCTCCACAACAAAGCCACCCTCATTATGAAAATAACTGAAATAGGTGAGTGCTCATAAAATCCATAGTGACAAGAGGTGACTTGTGCCGTCAAGCTCTGCTGTACTGAGACTTAAGCTGCAGTTTAAATGCAAGCCACCAATAGACTTGTCACTATGAATTGCAAATAAAGAAGGCTGAATGCTGTGGGGGAAACAATTAAGCAAACAATCATAGGAGAAAACCAAGTGGTAATACTGAGGTGGGTATATTTGGGAGTCATTTCTATTTTATTAGATATGTATTTTGATAAATGATGCTGGTATTGAACAACTGTAGAAGATGAAGTTTGAAGTTTATATTTTAACAGGATGAGGTACTAGGCAAACGCCTGTTTTCAGGACCATCTACCATACAAACAAAAAAGATTACAATAAAATAAACTGACACAGGACCATCCAATATACAAACAAAAAAGGTCACAATAAAATAAACTGACACAGGACCATCCAATATACAATCAAAAAAGGTTACAATAAAATAAACTGACAAACATACACTAATAAAATATTGAAATTCAACTTTATTCGTGTACAGTTACATGTAAACATATACCACTTTGTAAGAGCTGCTTTGAAACTGTTGTATATGGGCACATTTGGTAACTTTAAATTTTGTAACTTTTGGACACAATGAATTCAATGGTGTTGTTGCAATACAGTTAAATCATATTGTACCATGTCTTGAACTTGTTCTTGAGTCTTGAAGGCCCCTCCCATTAACTTTCTGAAAGGATTATTCTGAGGAAAATGGAGTTAGCTTTTCTATGAGGTAAGGTGGAGCTTGACCTGACATGGATTTATGTAAAAAACTAAACAAGTGTTTCTCCTTCTGAATTTTTAAAGATATCCCATCTACTTCTGATAGCAATATACAGTGCTGTATCATTGCCTGAGAACCTGTGAATCCTTACACAAATCCTGCAATGTAGCAGTGCAGTCTATAGTTTTTGCATGTTGCCCTTTCCTGCCATCCCATAGACTACACTATCATAATCAATCATAAGTAACATAACCAACGATGCAACTTTTTCTCTTGTTTCTTCTGTCATACAAAATGTATGTCTCCTAAGGGCACTCCGCTTCTGGGAGACTTTTACACAAAACCTGTTTATATAATCATCGAACTTTAACTAGGAGTCAAACCAAAGACCCAAGTATTTATACAAATTATTTTAGTCAAGTTTTACACCATCCAAGGAATAGATGTTAAAATCATTTAACAAAGTCCTTGTTTTCTGGCCCTAGATTTAAATGACATGGTGTTTATTTTTTTAATATTCAAATAAATTTGTTTTGAACATACCAATTTTCTAATTTATTTAACTCTAGTTGCAGTACTTTCTGAACTTCACTATATTCTCAGGCTGGATAAAGAAGGACCGGGGCATCAGCATACTGTACATTTTAATGGTAACTGTTGAAAACAATTTAGAAAACTTGTCAATGAACAGAACAAATAGTAGGGGACGTAAGATCAATCCCTGTGGGACTTCCCTGTCTACTGTTCTGATACCAGACAAAGTACCCCTATCACTACCAATTGGAATCTACTGTATCTTTTAAATGGATCCACACAATTTCAGTACTGTATTGCAGGACCAATACTTTTATGAGAAACATAGAAACATAGAATTTGACGGCAGATAAGACCGCTTGGCCCACCTTGTCTGCCCATTTTCCTACCTAACAAATAAGCTGCAGATCCTAGTCAACCAACAGCTTACTTCCTCTTACCCGCCCCTAGGACTGCCTTATGCCTGTCCCATGCATTCTTGAAGTCCCCCACTGTTCTTGACTCCACGACCTCCTCAAGGAGGCTGTTCCATGCATCCACAACCCTCTCTGTGAAAAAATACTTCCTCACATTACCCCAGAGCCGTTCCCCCTCTATCTTCAAATTGTGCCCCCTTGTTCTTGCACATCTCTTTTTCTGGAAGATGCTACTGTCTTGGACTTTGTTAATTCCCTTGAGGTACTTGAAAGGTTCTATCATGTTCCCTCTCTCCCTTCTTTCCTCAAGAGTATACATATTAAGCTCCTTTAGTCTTTCTTCGTATGTCTTCTGGTGCAGACCCTGCACCATTTAGTTGCCCTCCTCTGGACAGCCTCCACTCTGTCTATGTCTTTGCGGAGATGGGGTCTCCAGAACTGCACACAGTACTCCAGATGGGGTCTCACCAACTGTCTGTACAGAGGATAACAACTTCCTGTTTTCTACTATTGATGCCTCTTCCTATGCATCCCAGTATCCCCCCAGCCTTCCTTACTGCCTTCTCACATTGCTTGCCCACCTTTAGGTCATCTGATATAATTACCCCCAGGTCCCTTTCCATTTTTACTGCTGTCAGTATCTCACCCTCCATTGTGTACACTTCCCCTGGGTTTTTGTTTCCCATGTGCATTACCTTGCACTTCTTTGCATTGAATCTGAGCTGCCATACATTTGACCATTCCTTCAACCTTGCCAAGTCCCTTCTCATCCTTTCCACTCCATCTTGTGTATCAACCCTGTTGCAGATCTTTGTGTCATCTGCAAAGAGACATACTTTTCCTTCCAGTTCCTCTGCAATGTCACTTATAAAGACATTAAAAAGGACCGGTTCCAGTACTGAACCCTGCGGTACCCCGCTAGTAACACTCCTTTCCTCACTGTGTACTCCATTTACTACTACCCTTTGTGTCCCATTGTCTAGCCAATTTTTTATCCAGGCTACCACCTTGGGACCCATTCCAAGGCTGGCTATCTTGTGTATTAATCTTTTGTGTGGGACTGTATCAAATGCCTTGCTAAAATCTAGGTAGGCCATGTTCACAGCCCCTCCCTGGTCTACTACTTTGGTCACCCAGTCAAAGAAATCTATTAGATTTGTCTGACACGACCTTCCCATCGTGAATCCATGCTGCCTTGGGTCTGTGCCCCACTGGCCTCTAGGTACTCAACAATTCTTTTTCTTCAAGTGATTCCATCATTTTCCCTACCATTGAGGTCAAACTAACTGGTCTGTAGTTTTCTGCCTCTGTCCTGCTCCCACTTTTGTGAGAGGAATCACATCTGCCCTCCTCCAGTCCTCGGGTACCACCCCATCCTCCCATGATTTGTTAAAGAGTAGTCAGCGATGTCACTAGTTCTACCCTTAGTTCTTTTAGAATTCTTGGGTGAATCCCATCAGGCCCCATTGCTTTGTCCACCTTCAATTTTATTAGTTCTTTCAGAACCCTTGCTTCTGTAAATGGACTGGTATCGACCCCCGTCTTCAGAGTGTTACTCTTGTTTGGTTTAGGTAACTCCCCCTCCTCTTCCTTTGTGAATACTGAGCAGAAATATTCGTTCAGTATCCCTGCTTTTTCCCCCTCTACCCACATTCCCTCCCCTTTATTAAGCTTCAGTATCCCTCCTTTGGTCTTTCTTCACTCCCTAATGTACCTATAAAAGGTCTTATCCCCCTTCTTAACAGAATTGGCTATCCTTTCCTCGGTTTGGGGCTTTGCTATTCTGACTGCCTCCCCAGCCTCTTTCTGCTTTAACTGATAAAGTTCTCTGTCCTGTTCCTTCTGTGTTTCCTTATATTTCCTGAATGCTTTCCTTTTCTCCTTAACCTTCCCTGCCACCTCTTTTGTGAACCATAGCATTTTTTCTTTTGTTGTGTTTTATTGATTTGCTTTACACAAAGACTTGTTGCCTCTGTGATGGCTGTTTTGATCACTCCCCATTGTTCCTCCACCCCTCCTTCTTGCCTGTTTGCTAGTGCTTTTCTGAGCACTCTCTCATTTTCCCAAAGTCAGCCCTCCTAAAGTCTAGTACTCTTGCTTT
Source organism: Neoceratodus forsteri (assembly GCA_016271365.2). Classification (NCBI taxonomy): domain Eukaryota; kingdom Metazoa; phylum Chordata; order Ceratodontiformes; family Ceratodontidae; genus Neoceratodus; species Neoceratodus forsteri. Next base: position 326,124,525 of record CM028135.1, on the reverse strand, counting down.
TGTATGGCTTGATTATATGGCTGTGTTTATCGTGAACCACACTGTTTGGTGGTCACTTGTTCCCAGATGGCTACCCACTTCTAAATCTGAGATTCTTTCTCCATCCCCATTTGAAAGTACCAGGTCTAAGATTGCTTCCTCTTGAGTGGGTTCCGATACTAGCTGTCTGAGGCATGCCCCCTGTAGGGCATCAAGAATAACCCTGCTCTTGGATGTGCCTGCAGCAAAGGTGCTCCAGTTAACGTCTGGCATATTCAGATCCCCCATCAACAATATCTCCCCTTTTTCTGCCATTCTAAGAAAGCCTTCTATCATTTCCTTGTCCATTCCCTCCCCCTGAGATGGGGGTCTGTATACAACCCCCATGCTGATTGTGGTGCCATTTCCTGTCTCCAGGGTGACCCAAAGTGCCTCATCTTCTCCCTGTTTACTCTTTAGTTCTGTTGCTTTGATCCCTTCCTTTACGTAGAGAGCTACTCCTCCTCCTCTCTTACCCTCCCTGTCCCTCTTGTGGACTGTGTATCCTGGTATGTTGACATTCCAGTCATGGTTCTCTGTGTACCATGTTTCTGTGACAGCCACAATATCCAGGCAACCCTCTTCCATCAAGGCCACTAGTTCAGGGAGCTTGTTACACAGACTACGGGCATTGGTACTCATCACCCTCCACTTTTTGATAGCCTTACCCCTTTTAGCCCCATTTCTGTCCTTACTGCCTTTGCCTTTTTTTACATTTAAATCTGTTCTGCTCCCTAATAACTTCTGTACCTTGGTGTTTACCTCACTGATCACCATGTTTTGTGGGGGGAGGCTCGGATTTCTCTGCTTCTTTTCAGTGCCCCCCTTGGCTAGTTTAAATGCTTGCCAATGAAGCAGTTAAACCTGTCACCTAGGATCCTGGTTCCCCCTGGACAGATGCAGACCATCGCACCAGTATAGGTCTGCATCCCTCCAAGTGGCTCCTCAGTCCCCAATGAAGCCAAAACCCTGAGCTCCACACCAGTTCAACCACTCATTGAATTCCCTGGTGAGAAGTGCCCTAGCATCTCCCTTGCCATAGACAGGCAGCACCTCTGAGAAGGTTACCGTATGCGCTACTTGTCTAAGACCCCTCCCCAACTCTACAAACTCCTCTTGCACTGCTCTGATCCCATTCCTAGCCAGGTCATTTGTCCCTAGGTGGACAATGACATCCAGCTCCCTCCCTCATGCAGCTCTTCCCACGATCCTGAGGATTCGCTTCCTGTCCCTCCAAGCAGTGGCCCAGGAAGGCTGCCTCCTCCCTCTCCCCTTCCTCCCCATTTCTACCCCCTAATGATTGAGTCCCCACCAGAGTTGTTTCCTTCCCCTGTGAGGTCCCATGCCACCCTCCTTTGGGTCTCCTTTGTGAAGGTTCCCAGCATCCTCCTTGGTCTCCACTGCAGGTGCCTCCATAGAGGAACCACTATCCACCAGAAGAGCAAATGAATTGTGGAGAGGTACAGCTGGAGGATGCAACTCTGTTCCACCACCCTCTCCTCCTTGAGCCCACCCTGGTCCAGCCTCTCCTCTTTCTTGGCAACCTCTGAGGTAGTGGCATTGACCCTGGTGGTCCCTGGGTGGGGGTGGAGGTTTCATGAATCCTAGCCAGGTCAGCCTGGAGACGGGCAACCTCCTCTCTCAGACCAGAGAGGTGCCTGCAAATAGGGCAGCATCGCAGCCTCCAGAATGTCTCCCAGAACACTGCCACCCCACAGCCATTGCACTGCACCACTCCTATCTTCTTTAGTGGCTTTGGATGGTCCACAGTATCAAAGGCTTTTGTTAGAACCATGAATGCCACCCCCATGCTCCTTCTTTCTTTGAATGCACATGAGACGTTGTCCAGGAAGTCCAACAGTGCTGTCTGGGTGGAATGGAGTGACCTCAAGTCAGAATGCCAAGAGGACAGCACATCATAACTAGATAGATATACAACAATTGCGTGTGGATCTCCTTCTCCAAGCATTTAGAAACAAGGGATAGTAAAGCTATGCATTCGGTAATTATTCATCGCCAATGAATCTCCACCCTTGTGTATCAGCACAGTTCTTGCTATCTTGCAGTTGTAAAGGAGTCACAGCAGAGACTTTTATTTACATATTTTGTCAAAGGTGCTGCAATTATGTTGGCTTCCCCCCTCAGCAATCTGGCCCCAATGTCATCCAGCCGACCAGGTTTGGATATGTTGAGTGCTACCAATTGTTTCCCGATATCTTTTGTTTTAATTATCCTAAATCTAAACAAAGGCCTCTCATTTATAGTGTACTCCAAGATTTTAGACGTGCAGCCCAGATTTCCATCACACTTAGTTTTTTGAAGAAGAAGTGCACTGAAGCAATGGCGGTGCTAGCTCAACACCAATGCAACTCATAAAAGTGAAAAACAGCACTCACTGACTCTAGTCTTTATTCTCAGGTACAAAAATGAATTTGTACTCACTGGAATATATTAAACCTCTAACTTCCTTTATTGTGGTACATCGTCATTTAAAAACTTCAAAACAGGCTGTCCATAAAAACTTCAGAGGCACACATGAGAGAGGGGGACCACTGATGAGATGGCTGTTCTTTCTCAAACCCTCAACCTAACATTTTGCTCCACCCCCAGAGCTTCATCAGAGGTGTAAGAACTAAGTAGGAGGTGTGTTTCAAATACTCATTATCCCCCCGATGTCACTATAATATCATCCAGGTCCAAAGCCTCCCAGGTCACTGTTACCTTTTATTATATCAAATACGCATAACACCTACATGGTGTGATGCCTCTGAACTGCAAAGTACATACAGGCTCAATATAGCAGAATTTGTTGTACAAATCACCTATTTTTTCATAAGGCAAAAATGTGAATGTGTACGCTAAAGTTAGCACATGTAGAGTATTAGACTTTTAAAAGAAGCTCCCCTTCCCACTTGGCAAACCAGGGGATCCCACCTATGGGGGATAAGCTGAGTGGTTGGAGGTTCTGAAGAGAGACCTCAAGCAGAGGCTGGCAGCTGTCTGTAATCTGTCTGCAGGATGAAAGTGCAGAATTGCTTCGGTAAGTGGAAGAAGGATCCAATGAAATGCAAAGAGAAAATGGGTAGGCAAAAATAAAAAGCACAAAAAGAAGCAGCTCAGTGTTATAGCCTGAGTCACAGCTCACTGGATCAGTATATATGCAATTTGAATGTTGTTGGCCTGAAAAGTATCATCCTAATACTGTTCAGAGAACCCTGCTCATGGGCGCCATCCTCAGCCCTCATCTGTTCTCATACAAAGGTGCAGAGCTTAAAGTGTACCCAGTGGGTGGACTGAGGCACAGAGCTGAGCCAGACACCAGGCTCCCATTGAAAAGCCCAAGTTCAGCTGGGGGGAAGGATTGAGTGTCCCAGAGGATGCTGTCTTTCCCCAGGGAGGGAGTGTCCCATCTGTTGCCACCACACTGCCCACTGAATGCAGGGGACAGTCAGGTTTGACAAGAGCAGGGGTGGATGGAGTCATGCTGGCTGCTTGCAATGTTACTTGGTGACATACACACTTACCTTCCAGCCCTAGTCCACATGACTTTTGAGGGATGGGGAAATCTAACTAGAAAAAGAACTGCCCTGATCAGGAGATGGTAGACCCCAGGCGCTGGCTTGATCCCCAACCTGCCATCCAAGTTAGAATCCCAACGAAACTCAGAAAGCTTGAGGGCTCATTCCCTCACTTCATCCCTGCCTGGGGAGTAAGACAAGGCTCAATGGGGGATGAGCACCCTCAGTACTGGCAGGTCAGGAGGGATAGCCAAGTGACCTTGAGAGAGATTCTGAAGGAGTTACAACAGAGACGATGGGGGCTCAAAAAAAGAAATTGCAAAAAAAAAAAAGAAAGAAAAGCCCATGTTGGACAGCTGGAGGACCCCCTGCTCCACATGAACCACAGATTGTGGGATACAGCAGTCTCTCTGAGATTGCTGTGTTCCCTTTTCAAAGAAAAAATTCTCTTTAAATCCAATTTTTTTCTGGTCCATTGTCCAGTGCTCAAGCTACCACCAGTGGCCTCCTGGTTCCACACCAGCCAACCCACCTCTTTGCCTTCCATGGCTTGCCCGTGCCCATGGCAGGGTCCATGGGTTTGGGGCATTACCCCAGTTTGGTCTGTTAGGATCTGCTAGAGAAGTGGGTAGGCCAGTCAAGATGCAAGAATGTCAGTCATAAAGCCTTCATCTTGACGTCCAGAAAATTTGAATGCAGTATATCCCAGTTATGAAGGATGACTGGAATGTTCAGGGAAAGTATGTCCCCCTCCCTCCCTCATAGCAGCAGATGCATGCTCTTTCTCCCCAGCACAAAAGCTGTAAAGGGGACATGATCAGCATAGAGGTAATCTGTTTCTGCTACCAGTGCAGGAAGCACTGAAAATGAAAAGCACAAAAGGTAAGAGCACATGCAAAGCCAGCTAGATATCCATGTGTTTATTAATGTAAACAGTTAGTCTGACAAAATATCAATGTGTAAACAGTGCTGAAAGGCAAATGCCAGAAAAATCAATGGTCCCTTGGTCCATCTCTGCCAATGCACCTATGTATCAAGGATGCACTGCCTTTTCATCAGGAGCCCAAGCATGTCCCTTTCAGCATTGTTTGCACTTAGATTGCTTTGTTAGACTAATTCTTTGCACGTGAATAAACACATGAATATCAAGCTGTCTTTGCATGTGCACCTACCTTCCGTGGCTTTTCCTTTCTCCACAGTGGCTTTGCAGACGAGATGCACCACATTTGTTACCTCTCTTGGCCCACCACAGGGCTTGATGTGGGAGTGGCCAAGGCAGTGTACCTTTCATGGGCCAGGATGCATTGTTACCATAGCCCCAGTGGTGGAACATCCAAATGCTGCAGAACTGAAACTACTTTCAAACCCAGGTCACCCACATGGGAGTGCATAGAGCTGCCAGTGAGCCATCGGGTGGCCCCAGAAGTACAAAATAAAAACATAAAATCTTCATTGTTTTAGAAGGCTGTGAAAACAGATGGGGGGCCCATTCAAGCCACCTGAATGCTGCAGAAGCCAGCAGAGGGCCATTTGTGCATATGGAGGACTTATGGCAGGGTTATGCCTCATGTCACTTCATCATCCATCCCATTGACTGCTGCCGTAAGTACCTGGCTTTGTGGGATGTGCCATGTGAGACCCCACCCCCTGCCTACGCCTTGGCCTGACTGCCCATATAGTTCTGCAGGCAGAGTAGAATCAGTTTTGGGGGGGTGGCAGATGTGTAGTCACATAGGAGCTTTGTAGCTGCAGTGGTGCTCCACATGTGTGGAGAAGACAGAATGACCGCTGCACTCCTGGAGGGCACTGTGGATCAAGTCTTAAAGAGATGCTGATGCCACTGGAAAAACTTTGGAAAACATAGTACTTAGACTCAAATTAGCTTGCATTTCATTTATCTTCTATAGATTTCTCATCCCAATTATGTATTACTGAGGACATGTAAATGCAAAAGGATCTCTATCCCTCACAGTTCACCTATCCCACAGTTTGTTCCCCAGAAGTCATAATCCTCTGCTGTGACATCCCAGTCTGTTGCCATGGTAATAATGGTGATGTCACAAGCAGAGTATCATGACATCAGGTGAGGAATATGCAATAGGAGCTGATACTCTCAAAAAACAAAGATCCTGTTTCCATGCTTGTGTCCTCAGTAGTAAATAATGGAGAAAAGAAATAAAAAGGTAATGTGAAATATAACCTGAACTTTGTCCAAGTATTATGTTTTTCAAAGTTCTCCTGAAAGTGTCAGATGCACTTTAAGTTCTTACTTAGTATAGAGTAGAGTAGTAAGGAGAGGCAGTATAGGGTAGTGGTTAAGAGCACTGAGATGCAAACCTGGATGACTGGGTTTGAATTCCACAGCCCCCAACTGCATACTATGTGACCATAAGCAAGTCACTTCACTTCCCTGTGTTCCCAGGATGCACCTGGAAACAAGCAATCAATCAATAAATCAAATCTTTATTTATCCAGGCGATCACCATTTAGCAAGCTCATTTCAAGGTGAACCTGCTGTTGGCAGGGAAAATTGTACAGTTACATATAAATATACATAATACAAAAGGAACAACATGATTACAATACTGATAGGAGCAGAGTATTTACATTCCAAGTCACATGTACAAGAAAGATATACATAACACAACCCGAACGTAATATATATATACAGTTCCCACAGGAGCAGGATGTGTATGGACGTCATATACAAACCACAGAAGAAAAAAAAGAAAGATTATTTATATTCCTGTCCAGCAGAAACATGTTACATAGATACATAGATACATAGATACATACATAGATACATAGACAGTGTCAGCAGATAAGGGCCTATGGCCCACCCAGTCTGCCCATTTGAGCTTGTAAGTTCAGTTTGTTTTCCTAGAAGTCTGTTGCCCCTTACCCCTGACCTCTAGAATTTCTTTATGTCTATCCCATGCATTCTTAAATCCTGTGATTGTTTCAGCCCCCACCACTTCCTCTGGCAGGGTGTTCCACTTGTCCACCACCCGTTCTGTGAAGAAATTCTTTCTCATGTTTCCTCTGAATCATCCTCCCTCCAACTTCATCCCATGCCCTCTAGTCCAGGAACATCTTTTCGCTTAAAAATAGTGTTTTCCTGCACCCTGTTCCTCCCTGTAAGATACTTGTATGTCTCTATCATATCCCCTCTCTCCCTCCTCTCCTCCAGGAGTACATGTTCAGTTCCTTCAACCTGTCTTCATAGGACTTGTGATGCAATCCATGCACCATCTTTGTTGCCCTCCTCTGAACCTTCTCTACCCTGTCTATGTCCTTACGTAGGTATGGTCTCCAGAACTGTACACTGTACTCCAGGTGGGGCCTCACTAGTGTCTTGTATAGTGGAATTATGACCTCCCTTTTCCTGCTGGTGATGCCCCTGCCTATACATCCCAGCATCCTATTTGCTTTACCTGCTGCCTTGTCACACTCTTTCCCTACCTTGAGGTCATCAGAGATGACAACCCCAAGATCCCTTTCCTGCTTGGTGCATGCTATATCCTCACCCCCAACTGATATATTGTGCAAGGGTTTTTGTGCCCCATATGCATTATCTTGCACTTCTTTGCATTGAATTTCAACTATAGGCCAGACCATTCTTCAAGTTTCTGCAGGTCACTTCTCATTCTCTACACCCTCTGGTGTGTCTACTCTATTACAGGCTTTGTGTCATCAGAACAGTGAAATTCTGCCTTCTAGATCCTGTGCAATGTCACTGATGAAGATGTTGAATAGGACTGGTCCCAGCACTGATCCCTGTGGTATCCCACTGGTCACTCTTCCCTCTGTGGGTGACAGCCATTTACCACCACCCTCTGTGTCCTGCCACCCAGCCAGTTACCTACCCACCACAACTGTCCTGCCCACACCCATATTCCCCAGTTTGTGTAATAGTCTTCTATGTGGCACAGTGTCAAGGCCTTGCTGAAGTCCAGATTGGCCATGTCCACTGCCTCCCCTGATCCACCTCCCTAGTCACCCAGTCAAAAATTCAATGAGGTTGGTCTGACATGGCCTCCCCTGGTGAAACCATGCTGCCTTGGGTCCTGTAGTCCATTGACAGCCAGATGTTCACCAATCTCTCCTTCAGTAGTGCTTCCATGATCTTCCCCACTACCGAGGTGAGGCTGACTGGTCTGTAGTTCCCTGCTTCCTCTTTGTTCCCACTTTTGTATAAGGGGACTACATCTGCTGTCCTCCAGTCTTTGGGTACCTCCCTGTTTCCAGTGATCGGCTAAACAGGATAGCCAGAGGTTCAGCCACCACCTCTCTTAGTTCTTTAAGGACCCTGGGGTGCACCCGTCTGGCCCCATTGCTTTATCAACTCTTTACTTCCAGTTCCTTCAGGACCCTTTCTCGTGTAAAGGGACTTGTGTCCATTTCTGCACCATTCTCACCCCTTGTACTCCCTTCAGACCCATTACCCCCTCTTCCTCAGTAAAGACTGAGCAGAAATACCTGTTCAATATGTCAGCTTTACTGTTGTCATCCTCCACGCTGCTCCCATCCTCCCCCTTCAGTCTCACTATCCCTCCCTTTGTCTTTCTTTTCTCACTTATGTACCTGTAAAAGGTTTTGTCCCCTCTACCCACTGATTTTGCAATGTGTTCTTCTGCTCTGAGCTTTGGCTTCCTTACTGACCTCCCCTGCCTGCCTTTCTTCTCCTGGTACTTCTCCCTATCCCTTCTGCCTGTGTCTTTTGTATTGCCTGAATACAATCTTTTTGCTTTCACTTTCTTGCTACCTCTTTGGAAAACCATAATGGTCTCCTCTTCCTTTTCCTCTTGCTAACCTGCTTAATGCATAATTCTGTTGTTCTTGTAATCCCCATTTAAATACTGCCCACTGTTCCTCAACCCCTGATTCCCATCCCATTCCCTTAATGCCTCTTTCAAGTATTCTCCCCATTTTCCCAAAGTCTGCCCCCTAAAATCCAGGATATGTGTTTTGTGTGGTTTGGTTCTGCTCTTTCTGTGATTTCAAACCACAATGACTGGTGGTCACTGTTACCCAGGTGCTCCCCACTGTTACCCCCCATCCACTGTCCCTGTTTGTGAGCACAAGGTCCAGTATTGCCTTCTGCCAAGTTGGTTCCATGACCAGTTGCTTGAGGGAAGGGACCCTGAAGGAGTCCAGGATAAATCTGCTCCTAGTTGATGCTGCTGCTGGGATGCTCTAGTCCACGTCTGGAATGTGAAGTCTCCAACCAGTACTACCTCACCCTTGTCTGCCATCCTTTGGATGGCTAGCATCAACTCCTATCTGTTTCTTCCTCCTGGGCTGGTGGTCTATAGACCACACCTGTCGGATGGCTGTCCCATTTTCTTTCCAGCTTAACCCACAGTATCTCTCCCCATTTGTTCCTCCTGGATCTCTGTGGCCTTTATGTCATTTTCACATACAGTGCCACTCCTCCTCCTTCCTGCCTGCTCTGTCTCTTCTGAATATGTTGAGCCAGGTATGGCCATCCCCAGTCATGGTTATCATTACACCAGGTTTCAGTGATGGCCACAATGTCCAGGTCTGACTGTACCATGACAGCCTCAGATCTTCCATCTTGTTGCTAAGGCTCCTGGCATTTGCACACGTGGCTTTCCATGATTTGACCTCCCTAGACTGCTTCACTGTTCTACTCCAGCCCTTCCTTGGTTGTCATTTATCCTTGGTTCTCCTTGCTGTCTGCCCTTCTTGAATTTTGCCCTTTTCTGCTTATCCACCTCTTGGGCACTAATCTCCATCTTTTGCACACTGCTTTGCAGAGATAGCCACTCCTCTGGTTCACTGGTTCCACTACTAGCTGTGGGAGTGAGCAAGTAGGTACCCTCCTTGCTGGCCTGCCACCCCCTTTGCTAGTTTTAAATGTTTGTCAATGTAGCATTTAAACTTATCATTGAGTGCTTGGATTCCCTTCAGGATGGATGCAGGCCATCAGGCTTGAACAAGACCTCCATCCCTCCAGGTGGGTCCCCAGTCACCAATGAATCAAACCCTTCCTCCACAGCACCAGTTCTTCAACCATGAGTTAAGTTCCTGGTGCATGCACTCCTATCTCTCCCTTGCCTCTCACAGGTAGTACTTCTGAGAAAGTGACAGAAGTAGCTACTTGCTTGAGACCCCTCCCCAGTTGCCTAAACTCTTCCTGAACTTCCTTTGGCTCCCCATTTGCCAGTTCATTAGTACCTAGGTGGATAATGACATCCAGCTCACCCTCCCGTCTTGCCTTCCCAGTGATCCCCAGGATCTTCCTTCCATCCCTCCATGCCGTGGCACCTGGTAGGCACCTCACCTCCCTGTCCTCCCCCTCCTGTGTTCCTAGCTGGATCCCTCTTACGATGGAGTCCCCCACCAGGATTCACTTCCTCCTCCTCTGGGGTCCACTGCTTTCCCCGCTGAGGTCACCTCCTTGGCTAACCTCCACATCCTTTCCTTCCACTTCTCTGGGTACCTCTATTTGGTTGTCCTCGTTTGCCAGTGTGGCATATGAGTTCTTGAGTGGAATAGGATCTGGGATGTGCCTCTGCCTGACTGCTCTAACCCTCCCTGAGCCCACTGTCATCCAAGTGCTCCTCGTTCTCGGCATCCTTTGAGGCAGCTGCATTGGACTGGGTGGTCCCTGGATAGGGGTGATGGTACTCCTGACCCAGTTTACTTCCGCTCTGAGTCTGGCTACCTCATCCCAGCAGTCCAGAGATGCATGCAGATAGGGGCAGCATCTCAGTGTCCAGAAGGTCTGTCTGAATATGGCTGCCCCACAGCCACTGCATTGCACCACTCCCCTACATTATACTCAATTCCACTACTTGTCTGCTACTGAAGCTCTCCTAGTTCTCTTCTTATTAATTTACTGTACTAAAAATCCTGTCACTAATCCTCAGATATTTTTTTAAAGAAAAAGAAACCAATAAATAAATAAATGAGTCAAAATACTTGTTGTGCTGAGGGTGGGCTTCTTCCCCCTTGTGCCCCTCCTACTTCACACCCCTTACTATACCCTGTGTTTAACTCCTGTCAATCAGATTTATCAGGGCATATAATTAAGAGTTGAGGAAGGGAGGGAGGGGAAAAAATTTGCAGCAATCAAAGACAGCACAGAATTACACCACCACTATGTTTTAAATTTTCAACAGCCCAAAAACAATTATAAGTAAAGACAACAAAGAAAGTATAGTGTCACTAAATGCCCACAATCTAAGTTTAAAACAAAAATAGCAATTACCAGTTACTCTAAAGCACTGAATTGAATATGTTTCCTTCCATCCCATTCTGGCTTCTTTTGACAGGCCTGGATGGAAATTCCTAAGCTATGGAGGTGCGCATAACAGTGTGTAAGCCTTAGGCAAATGCGGCAGAAGGGGGGTGATGAATAAGAGGGATGCAGAGGGTGCTAAGGGCAAGTGGGGCAGAGGAGGGAGGAGTAGTAGTGGCAAGGGCTGACTTGGATAAGTAGCTGGGACTAGTGTTGAAGAAGAGAGGAACAATAGTCAAGCTGCTAGCCTTGGCTTAGTGCATCTTTCCTGGCAAAAAACAATTGTGAAAAATAAACAAATACCAGCACTGTAAATAAATAAATAAATCCCCTGGAGCAATGTTTTCATATTCTCTGGTAGACAGACTGACCCATGAGACAGAGAACCAGAAAAGAGTCACAGGGAGTGACAAACTACATGGTGGTTATCCCCTAAGCGTGAAGCATTAGCTGCATCCTAAAGTCACCACAGGGAGTATTGCAAGTCACTGGACAGCTGTGAGGTATGGAGAAAGCCGTTAAGTAGGGATGGCTTGGTGCATTCCAATGTGTTTCTATTAATTGATCCTCACTTTTACAAGAGTTCACTTTGCTGTTATGATTACGTTATGTCTCCAGTACAGTACTTTATCTGAACTGGTACTAAAGTTACAGAGTTACAGAGTAAAGCAAATTAACAGTTACCATTTTGTTCAGCTTAGCTTTCAAAGAAGGGGACAAGCAATCCTGCTGCACATTGCTGGTAGTCCAGAGCTAACAGTCAGCATCCAGACACTCCCTGTGCTTGCGCTAAAATATGCTATTGTGTCATGCCTTCTACCTCACCAACCATCAGTGACCTCGAAGTAATGGTCAAGATGCAGGGCAAGCTCTTTAACCTTGTTTTTATGTTTGCTTGCACACACAGTCTGAAGTCAACATCTTGTCATGTTTGATTGTGTGAGCAGGGTGAAGAGAACATCTTGTAGCTACTCAGGAGTAGAGGCTGCTGAGATGTGTCAGTGTAGCATCCAATGCAGCTCAGGCTGCTGGAGGCTCATCACTGACAGCCCAATGAGGAGCAGGCTGACTGTGATGATGTTCAGCTGGGCTGATGGGCAGAAACTCTGTGTAGCTGAAAGGAGGCAGCCACACCTATCAGAGTGCAGCTCCATCGTTCCATCTGCAAGATGATACCAATCAGCCAGCTGAACACCATTGTGCTCAGCCTGCTCCACGCCCCCCACCAAATGTCCGTGTTCCCCACTCACACATCCTGCAAGACCTGTGTGCCCACCCTTGATGCCAACATATAATGTCAAAAGACACTACCAGGTGCTCACCACTCACAAGAGTCTCCATCTAAACAATGCCACCTAACGAGGTTCTATTGGATACTTCCCAGCCATGGGAGCCCTGGCCTAAACAGTGCTGCCTGGTGCAGCTCTACTGGGTGCTCCCTAGCTGTGGGATCTCCATCTCAACAGTGCCACCTTCTGTGGATCTACCGGGTTCTCCCCTTTTTTCCTCCATCTGTGCAGGTAACAGCTAAGATTCTCCCCCTCAATTAGAAGTTGACCAGGATGCCTACATATTGCATCATTGTACATGACCATTCCCCCTTCCCTCCAGTTCAGCCTGACCCCCATAGCTGGTGACACTAGGGTGCCCACCCCCAGTGCCGCCAAACAATCTACCAACACTGGGGTGCCCAATCCCCAAGTGTTAGTCCACCTGAAAAAAATGGGACAGTCTCTTGGAGATCATTCATATATGTAAACCCCAAAAAGAAGAACATGGTCCCTTGTTAATGTCTGACACTCCCCACCCCCACCCTGACCCCCCTCAGCACCCACCACTCCACACCTACAGACTTTCCAGCACTGGTGATCCACACTCTGCAAAGAAAGATGGCCTCCTTCTGCAACACCAACTGCAAACTGAAAGAAAGTAATGTATTTTCAATACATTTTGAACTTTTACTCATAACTTTGTCATTTTTACATATTTTTTCACAAAAATTTCAACATGGCCTTTTTGGGACCCCACCTCATGAACACGAGACAGAACATTTTCAAATCAATGCCAAAAGAGGATTTCACAGTCACTTTGTAAAATTACTTTTTGGCAAGACTTGAAAAAATGTTCACCTGCCAGGTTCATGAGGAGGGGTCATAAGAAGACTACTGTAGTATGTTGGAAAAAAAACAAGTTAGGAGTGAACATTGAGATTTTTCAAGGTTCACACATAACTTTGGTAATTTTCAATTATTTTTGACCAACATATTTTAACATAGCCATTTTTCACACCACCTCATGAAAGAGACAGGTGTCATTTTTCAAATCCTGCCCAAAATGTGCTTTCACACTTTTGATGCAAAATGACACTTCAGCCAATATTTTATAAATGACACCTGTCATCTTTGGGGGGGGGGCATAAAAACACTATGTTGAAAACATGGGGTCAAAATGTCAACAAAAAATTTAGGATGAAATGTTGTGTTCAGGCCCAGAGGGTAGCACATTGCAATCAGTAATGATTAGCTGAGTTCTGTGGTCAGCTTAGTGAGCCAGCCAGATGGGCTGAGGCTGGGGGTAAGGTGGTGTCACGTGGCACCACTCCCAGCCTGGGGAAGAACAGTGCAGTGTTGGCTGCATGGGCTAAAGTATTAATACAGCCAATGAGACCACTCTTACAGTTGTAAGAGTGATTTCATGTACATTCTTAGGGTACAGTATCAGAGCTGGTCTCCCTCAGTTGGCAGTTCTCATACCCTAAGAATACACGTGAGACCACTCTTACAATCAAAAGAGTGGTCCTGTTGGCTATATTAATATACAATGCAGGTGTCTTGCAGGGCTGTGATATGGTGAACTGTAAGTTACATATCCACAGGTCTTGAAGTCCAGGTTGTGCCTTTCCCTGGACCTACGGATGGAGAGGTGGTAGAAATAAAAGAACGTGACTACTATGCTGTAAGTAAACAATCGGCATTGACAAATGTCTGTTTATAATCAACCCTGAAAGTTTGTTCACAGCATGTCAGAACCATAGACTCATAGACAACATAGACAATGTCAGTTTAAAAGACCATTACATTTTAAGGACAACATCATAACTTTGGATTCAAGATTTCTGCAGTACTAGTATGCTTGGCAAGACAGACTACAGTGTCATGTCTTCATCATCCTCTCTTAATGCAAGGAACACATTTAAATGATTTACATAGGCATTAAACTTCATACTAAGGATATTACAATTGATTCTGGCTATGTGTACCCACTTATTGACCTATTCCTACCACAGGAAAATAGAAGTTAGACTTGAACCTAATTTTAATAGCTCTACTATCAATACAATACTGGAGGTACTTTGGCACCATTCCTTCCTGCTTGAAGCAGAATCAACCTTAATTTTCATGTTGATTTGCATATATATCCCACAGTTCTCTTCATTACGCAGGTATGTGTGATTTTATATTTCTTTGAAACCTGACTTCGCTGCCAATGCCCTTTTTGGGTAATCCTTGCTTCAGTGCTTTTGTGCAGAGTTTCATTGTCTTTTTAGTAACTATTTATGTTCTTCTCCACTGGCTCTCTGAGCCAGACAGACTGACCCAGCATGCCATGATAACTCTACTAATCAGCTGCACCTCCACTGGGGGAAAGGAATTCATATATGGGCCCTACTGGGATTCAGATTGTTAGACTCTACCCCTGACCCCCACATGTCAGTCTCTTCAGAGGAGTATTTTAATCAGTAGGTCATACCACATTGTCTGTCTTCCACAGTTGGGGCTCATGCAGGCAGGGGGCATGCCAGTCCTCTAGTCAAAAGGCCACAGTGAGTAAGGGTGCATGGCTAGTAGCCATTTCTGGAGGAATTTTGTATGGAGGGTGAGCTTTTTGACTGGGAAGGTAGAAACTCCAATGATGGCCGATTGGATGGTGTGGGCAGACCTAAGGGCAGGTGAGCAAGTGTGTGATGATATGCAAGAGGTTTCTTTGTGTAATGCCTTTTCTTCCACAGGATGGTCTCATGAAAGCAGGGGGAGTGCTGGTCCTCTAGTCATGAGACCACAGCAAGTAAGGGTAAGCAGTTAGTAGCCATAGCTCAGGGAATTGTTTGTAGAGGACAGGCTTTATGAGCAGGAGGGCAGGAAGTCCCACAAAGAGTCAATCAGCTGGTGTGGATGGGCCTACAGATATGTAAGAACGTGAGTGACTATATGTGAGGGGTTTCTTTGTGCACTGCCTTTTTCTTCCACAGATGGGGCTCATATGGGCAGGGAAAGTGGTGGTTGTTTAGTTGGGAGACTGAGGCAAGTGAGGGTGAGTGGCTAGTAGCCATAACTGGGGACATTGTGTGTGGAGAGTGAGCTTTGTGATCGGGGTAGGCAGGCGGTCCTACTGAGAGCTAATTGGCTGTGCAGGCAGGCCTAAGGGTGGATAAGCAAGTGCATGGCTATATGCAAGGGTTCTTTGTGTGTTGCCTTTTGTTTCACAGGTGGGGCTTGTGTGGGCAGGAGGAGTGCTGGTCCAGTAGTTGAGAGACCATGGTGAGTGAATGTATGTGGCTAGTACCTATTCCTGGGGGACCTGTATGTGGAAGACAGGCTTTGTGATGAAGAAGACTGGAAGTCCCACTGAGAGCTAATTGGCTGGTGCTGGTGAGCTTAATTGCTGGTGACCAAGTGTTTGTCTATATGTGAGGGATCTCTTTGTGTACTGCCTTTTCTTCCACAGATGGGGATCACATGGGATGGGTGGGGTGTCAGTCCTCTAGTTGGGGTGCCACAGCGGTGAGGGTGAAGGGCTACTAGCTATTGCTGGGGGAATTCTGTGGGGAGGGTGGTCTTTGTAACCAGGTGGGCAGGAAGTCCCTCCAAGAGTCAATCATCTGGTGAGGACAAGGTTTACATTCAGGGTAAGGAAAGCATCCCTTTGCATGAGAATCCCAGTACATGAGTGCCACAGAGCAGGGGTGTGGCATCTACAAGGGCATTTACAGATTGTCTACAGATCCACAGGGAACCCTGCTCCTGTAGGTAATTGCAACCATACTTGACAAACAGAGGGGCTGATATGGTTTACAATGTTAACATAGAAACATAGAATTTGATGGCAGATAAGGACTGCTTGGCCCACCCAGTCTGCCATTTCCCTACCTAATGGATAAGCTGCAGATCCTAGTTAACCAGCAGCCTACTTTTTTTCTACCCCCACCCCCTAGAATTGCCTTATGGCTGTCCCATGCATGCTTGAATTCAATCACTGTTTTTTGACTCCACAACCTCCTCTGGAAGGCCGTTCCATGCATCCACAACCCTCTCTGTGAAAATATACTTCCTTACATTACCTCTGAGCCACCCCCATCTTCAAATTATGCCCCCTTGTTCTTGCACACCTCTTTTTTTGAAAGATGCTACCCTCTTGGACTTTGTTGATTCCCTTGAGGTACTTGAACATTTCTATCATGTCCCCCCTCTCCCTCCTTTCCTCGAGGCTATACATATTAAGCTCCTTCAGTCTCTCTTTATATGTCTTCCGGTGCAGACCCTGCACCATTTTAGTTGCCCTCAACTGGACAGCTTCCATCTTGTCTATGTCCTTGCGGAGATTGGGTCTCCAGAACTGCACACAGTACTCCAGATGGGGTCTCACCAGCTGTCTGTACAGAGGGATAACAACTTCCTGTTTTCTACTGGTGATGCCTCTCCCTATGCATCTCAGTATCCCCCCTAGCCCTCCCTACTGCCCTCTCACATTGCTTGCCACCTTTAAGTCATCTGATATGACTACCCCCAGGTCCCTTTCCATTTTTGTTGTTGTTAGTATCTCACCCCCTCTTGTGTACTCTTCTCCTGGGTTTTTGTTTCCCAGGTGCATTACCTTGCACTTCTTAGCATTGAATCTAAGCTGCCATACATTTGATCATTCCTCTAACCTTGCCAAGCCCCTTCTCATCCTTTCCACCCCATCTTGTGCATCAACTCTGTTGCAGATCTTTGTGTTATTTGCAAAGAGACATACTTTTCCTTCCAGTCCCTCTGCAATGTCGCTTACAAAGACATTGAAGACGACCGGTCTTAATACTGAACCCTGCAGCACCCCACTAGTAACCCCCCTTTCTTCAGAGTGGACTCCATTTACCATTACCCTCTGTGTCCTATTCTCCATCCAATTCTTTACCCAGGCTATTATCTTGGGACTCACTCCCAGGCTGGCTAACTTGTATATTAATCTTTTGTGTGGGACTGAGTCAAATGCCTTGCTAAAGTCTAGGTAGACCATGTCCACAGCCCCTCCCTGATCTACTACTTTGGTCACCCAGTTAAAGAAATCTATTAGATTCGCCTGGCATGACCTTCCTGCTGTGAATCCATGCTGCCTTGGGTCCTGTGCCCCCTCTGGCCTCTAGGTACTCGACAATTCTTTCCTTCAGAAGTGATTCCATCATTTTCCCTATCACTGAGGTTAAACTAACTGGTCTGTAGTTTCCCGCTTCTGCATTGCTCCCACTTTTGTGAAAGAGAAATCACATTGGCCCTCCTCCAGTCCTCAGGTACCACCCCATCCTCCCATGATTTGTTAAAGAGAGTAGTCAGTGGTGTCACTAGTTCTACCCTTAGTTCTTTTAGAATTCTGGGATGAATCCCATTAGGCCCCATTGCTTTGTCCACCTTCAGTTTTAAGAGTTCTTTCAGAACCCTTTCTTCTGTAAATGGGCTGGTATCAACTTCTGTATCCAGAGTGTTTCTATTGTTTGTTTTAGGTACCTCCCCCTCTTCATTTGTAAATACTGAGCAAAAATATTTGTTTAGTATCCCTGCCTTTTCACAGTCACCCTCTGCCCACCTCCCCTTATTAAGCCTCACTATCCCTCCCTTAGTCTTCCTTCACTCCCTGATGGACCTAAAAAAGGTTTTATCCCACTTCTTAACTGAGTTGGCTATCTTTTCTTCAGTTTGGGCCTCTGCTGTTCTGACTGCCTTCCCAGCTTCCTTTTGCTTTAACTGATACAATTATCTGTCCTGTTCCTTCTGTGATTCCTTGTACTTTCTGAATGCTTTCTTTTTCTCTTGAACCTTCACTGCCACCTCCTTTGAGAACCATAGTGGTTTCTTACATCATTTTGTTTTGTTTATTTGCTTCACACAAAGGCTTGTTACCTCTGTGATGGCAGTTTTTATTATTCCCCATTGTTCTTCCACCCTTCCTTCCTGCCCATTTGCTAGTGCATTCCTTAGACACTCACCCATTTTGGCAAAGTCAGCCCTCCTGAAGTCCAGTACCTTTGCCTTTGTATGGCTTGACTCTATTGCTGTGTTTATTGTGAACCACACTGTTCGATGGTCACTAGTTCCCAGAAGTACATTGGGCCCTTTACAAACCTTAAGCAACACATGGATTATTTGCAGACATTTCTTCTTTGACGACTTTGGAGGGATATTAGTATACCTCCTTTATTTCAGGATCTGCCATATGTGGCTCAGTCAGGGGGATTTTTGTTTCTGTTGTTTGCAGCCACCATAGGTGTTGCACAGGAAGGAGGCATGGTTCATGTCCCCCCTCCTGAGCTCCTTCGTTGGTGCAAGAGTCAGCTCAGTTATTGTAGCAATGGAAGGGTTCTGCTAGGGTTGGCCAATGCTGGAGCAGAGGCCAGGTAACAAATTAGTAAATTTCTGCTAAATTTACCTGTAACAGTTTTGCATAGATGTCAGATAACACTCTATTCACAGTAGAGGTGTGGATATTTAACAGCAAATATTTTGGCAATCATATTTGCCAATCAGTCATCACCTTAAAAGGTGTATGCTGAATAGATACTGATAGGGTGACCCTATGAAATTGCCCTACTGTGTTTTTTTATATACTTTACCAGAGAATTGATGATGGTGGTTGTGGCCCCCACCCTCCCCGAGAGGTGGGTCTTATGTCTAGTAATTCAATCCCTGGCTAGAGGGACTCTTTACTTCCTGAGAGAGAAAGAAAAACAAAACACACACACATATTTCTCTGTGATAGATTAGTATTTATTTTAAAAATGCTACTGCATTATTCTTATACAGATGTGTGCCTTTGGCTACCCCTGTCAAATGTGCAATAGGCAGGGTAGATGGTCCTGTGGCTGAAAATCAAATAAAATTAGATAAAGAATAAGAGCAAAGGTGTCCCTTTCCTCTTGTCCTTTAGGTTACAGAAACAACCTCAGATGAGTTATATAAAATCTGGATTAATGCCAATAGTTGTATTTCATGGCATTGTGTATGTACATTTTAATTTTTGTACATGTAAAGTTGGTAACATTCAGGCCTATAACAAAAAGGTTAAAACAAGTCAAAATGATTGCAGGAATCTCCCCAAGGATTTGGGATAGCATTCCCAGTTGATCTGCCCCTGGTGGTGCTCCAGGGGCACAGTAGGTATTGCAGAAATACAATTCTGTAAAACACAGTTCTAATATTTTTCTTTAGCTGTTAAAACTGTGTAGCAAGTGCCCTTGCTTTGTTTTTCCTGTGAGCTGTAAAGTAACAGCTTGTTAGAAATGCTGGGGGTGTTTTGGTGAGTCCCCCCCCAACTGATTGCCTTGCTTGGCAGTGGAATCATGTGGTATTTTACTGAACAAAAAGGAAGCCATGGTAACAATCAATGTTCATGAAGAAAAACCTACGTAGGGTTGGATGTTGATAAAAGATAAGCCAGAGAGTACTGGCAGCAAGCCCAGGAGATAATGGATCCCATTCCTTCTTAGACATAGTACAAATACAAAGAGTATGCTCTTGTAAAAAAAAAAGAAAGTAACATTTTTAGGAATTACCAATTGATGTGTGTTCTGAAAACTTGCATAATGGGGGAAAGAGTTTAATTAGTAGGTACACCCAGCCTGAGCTTTTATTGAGGTCTAACTTGGGAGTACAAGGAGGTCAAGTGACTTGCCAAAGGTCACACAGTATGCAAGTAATGGCTGATGGGATTTAAACCCAGTCTTTAGGTTTGTATCTGCAGTGCCCTTAAGCACTACACTGTATACATAAGATTTATGCCGCCTTTACTGATAAAAGAAGCAGATATACATACCTGTCGTTTGAGGTAGTTGAAAGTAGCTTATCACAAAATTCATAAACCAACAAACTAGAATTAACTTGAACCAGTACATTGATGAATCCATGCCAAATATTTCTAGAGTCCAACTTCTCAAACACTTTCTAAAGTAAAACAAAAATCATCATATCCATTCCTTTCAGACTAAAGTCTGATCTGTAATGCTTTCAGAAAACTACATCTGAAATAGAGGGGTTAACTGGCTTTGCTTTTGTCTAAAAGACAAATCAGACAATGCCCTTGGGCTGAATGCCAAAATCTGCAGTCGGCCATTTTAAAACTTCTGTTTTGTCACAAACATGCTTTTTGAAAATAAGTTTTTTCTTTAATTAAAAACCATGTTAAAGGCATTTTAAGCTGTTATCAAACCACACTTTTACCAGTTCCTGACACACTGCCTTGAACAGAAAATACAGACTGTAAATATTTTGACACATTAACAACCTATTACGTCATATCTCTTGTCTCTCACTTTCTCTTTACACTTTGTGACATGCTCTAATATCTTCATAGCAAAATCTTTTAAATACCAAACCTTTCCAGGCAAGCACAGTTATTTTGTTTGGAAAACCCAATTTACTCTGGTGACTAAAATAAAGCTACATACTGTAACTTAACCAGTCTTGAAGACAGACTTGACCCCTTCCTGTTTTTGAGAACATTAATAAACAACACATTTTTCTCGTTATCTCAGAATAACCTTGATGCTCTGAGAATCACACAAGCCCCTTCATTGTTCAGTTTAACCAAGGAAAATAAAACTTTTAAAGCTTTGAACACTGTTTAGATCTACATGGCAGTTTAGAAAACTTCCAACAAAAAAAATCACAGCATGTACTTTCTTCAGTGTATGTGTGTGTGTGTGTGTGTGTGTGTGTATGTATGTCTGTGTCTGTAACAGACAGAACACCAGACTGATCAGGTCCTGCATTGTAACAACTGCTTAGACAAAGACAGTGGCCCACCAACATTCAACATAAAAGACAGAACAGAATATGTTTACCAACCTCCTGTGTCAAATAAGTCAATTCTCTGTTTTTGAAAGTTAACACAGGTTGTAATCCCTCTGAGACAGCTGCAGTTATTAACCCTCTCAGGTTAGGTTGCTTCTTAGCTGTAGCTTTGGATTCACCTTTGTCATCACCTGATGACACCAGGTCGACAGGTGGGGGAATAGGGTCTACCCATTGCCTTCACATGACCAGCCAACACCGCTCTCTGATGGCACAGTTTTGACATCTTGGCTCTGCATATAATGTGATTTTTCCTGCAGCTATGCTGTCCCTTCTTAATATGTTTTTGCAACACTCTGTATAGAACACTGAGATTGTGATTTTCCCTAAGTTCTTTGTCTAACTCTCCCTGTATCTTGCTCATCTCCTGACACAACAGTCCATTCTCCTCTCTCAATGTATCATTCGCACCAGACAACAAGTCATTCATCTGTAACACCTGCTTCTTATCCTGCTCCAACTTTTCACTTTCATTCTTCAACATTCCTAGTTCTTGCTCAGTACTTTCAACTGCACAGTGCAGATCACCCTGAGTTTTTTCCCGGAGCAAGTGGATTTCATGTTCCAACTGCTGCTGTTGCTCAGTCATTTCAGCAGACTGGATGCCTAGTTCCTTATTCAGAACTCCAGCCTCTGAATCTACAGATTTTTCCTTTTCAGCTGCCTGCAAGGCAGTAAAAAGTGCAGCAACCATTAACCCTTTCTGGTCATGCCTTTTAGTTGATGGTTTGGATTCCAAATGCAGTATGCACACTTCCTGTATGGGATTATCCTGTGATATTGTATCCATAGCAAAGCCACCCCAGCTCCCATGATTAGCCAGAAAATTTGAGACATCAAGTCTCAACTCTGTACAAAGGGTGGCCATTTTTAGTGATCTCTAAGTTTTTGGATTTTGCACTAACAGTGGGCACTTGGTGTATCGATCCACATAGTACCTGGCTAATTAGGACAATACCACCAGGGGATGGGGGAGCGATATCCTGGACCATCCAATGTTGTGGAAGGGCTTGGGAGATGATCCAGATATATTGGAGAATGTATGGACAGAGGTTCAAGTCCCTGCATTACCCCACAGTCGTTCCTCTAATCACTTGTGGTTTTACTGGTTCAGTTCAGTCCAATTTGGTGCTGCCATGCAGTCACCAGAATGATGAGACCCTCAGTCTCTGCAGTGTTCTGACCAAATGGTAAATCATGACCAGGGACAAGTGATAGAGTAATTAGTAATAACATTTATTACTGGTTTCCATGAGACAACAGTAAATTACAGCTTACCATGCTGGGAACCCATATAGATCACAGTCTAGCCTGGGGTAGAAGATAGGAACTCAGAGAAAGAATATAATTACATCACATTATATATGTCAGATACCAGTCCTGGTTACTGTGGATACTGAACCTTGGTACATTACTAATAACTATCTCACTGGTCAGTTTTGTAAGCATCTCCAGCATGGCGAATGGTATCACAGATATACACTTTTCTGCAAGGCTAAGCAGTCTTGTAAACAATGAGCACTGTATTATACTTACAATAATTATTATAAAAAGGTGTTATACTTGCAAAGGACACAAGATGCCACCCTCAGAACCCTCAGACCACTACTATACTGTGGCACTGTTACAGAATCTTGGAAAATGATTGATTATATGTGTAGCATTGCAATGCATATATGCACTTATGTATTGTCAGTAAACCTTGTTATAATCATATCCCAACATATTACCATGATGTTATATTTGATATGGGGGACCAGAGGGGTAGCAGGCCTACAATGGGAAGGGCTCTGTGTAGCAGGCATCATATGTACTGTAGATCAGGTTAGCCTGGACTAGGGGTTGTTGGTAGCTAACTAGCAAACATCCTTTGTAGGGTAACAGCAAAACTTTTTTTAAGTAGGGATTTTGGTAGGTCCACAGGAGGTGAAAATTATGGTACATACAGTAGAAAATAGGTGGAGCATAGCAAAGTGACATAACATCTATCTAGGGTATGGCGAATTGTCTAGTAAGAAAGGAGATTTAGGCGGTCTGTGTAGGGAGAGATTGTAGAGTAGTATGTACTCAACTAGGGGTACTGAATCATGTGGAAAGTAGGTGCATCTGGAGGCTAATTAACTGTAGTGATTGCAGGGTGACTATCCCCAAGGCGGTGCTCTGGAGAGTGGGTCATTGCCCCATCTGTGGGTAGTTCATGAAACTCCAGTCTCGGCTGGTGGCAGCATGGAATTTAATATACCTGCTACACAGACAGCAGGACTGGAGTCTGCAACAACATCCCACCATCCCCTTTTCACAGAGGCCCACTGGCCCAGGGGGATGAAGGATGGTGAGATAGGTGGCAGGGAGCAAAACAAGGCATGAGGGTGAAGAAAAATGTCCTTTAGTAGCAACTACAAACCAGTTTGTACCCCTGGAAGATGTGCAGGTACCTGAGTCTCTCAGAGGAGGCTGTGAGCCAGCCAGGAGGAAGGAATATGCCAAAAGGGCAACACCCTGCAGGGGGAACAGGAAGAAGGAAGCTGACAGGGTACTTATAGCGGATGACTCAATGATTAGGAGCATTGAGAGGGTGATGTGTTGGGGGGACAAAGAGAAGAGGGTGGTCAGATGTTTACTGGGACTATTTGACTTAGCCTTCCTAAGTTTGGCTAATTTTACTGTAATTTTATTGTATTGATCTGTTTTAACTTTGTTTATTTGATATTTGTTTATTGTCTGTACAGTGCTTTGGTTATAAAAAGCGCTTTAAAAATAAAATTGATTTGATTTGATTTGGCTGGGAGAAATTAAGCCAGAATTGAGGGAATAATTAGTCAAATGGGGAGTGGAAGCCAGAAGTGCTATGACACTTACATACTATTGACTTGGCTAATCAGTAACTGAAGGTAGTCAAGTCCAACCTCTGGAAGCTGGGGGATAGGTTACGGTTAAAGACAACTTTGTTGGCCGTCTCTGAGGTCCTTCTAGTGTGCAGCAAGGGCAAGGGAAGGTTTAGGCAGGATAAAGCAGATGCTATCAATGACTGGTTGAAGGGGTGGTGTCTGAAGAATGGGTTTTGTTTGTGAGTAACCAAAGTGACTTCCAGGAAAAATGAACTTTAAAGGTGATAGCCTTCATCTCACAAGGAAGGGAATGAGTGCACTCAGACAGAAGATGGATGTCTGCATAGCTGGAAATTTAAACTAAGTGGTGCAGAAGACTGGTGCCAGGGGAGCTGTTTGGAATGGGGGAGGAGAAAAGTCTAGCTAGGACTTCCTCAGAATTGGAGAGGAGGCACAGAGGTGACAGGGATAACATAGGTGGAAAAGCAGACTAGATCAGGAAGAGGTGGAACAGGGAAGAGAAGGTGGCAGGAAGCCAACAGGTGGTGGAGGAACAGGAAGGGAAGGGAAGGAAAGGAAAGGAAAGAAGGTGCAGAAAAATAACCAAGTACAGCAGATAATGTAAGGGGGAGAAAGAATGGATGATGTGAAGTAGTCTGCCTGAACACCAGAAGCTTGGGCAACAAAACTAGTGAGCTCCAGACATTGATGGCAAATGTGGAGCTAGACTTGGTTGTCAAAATAGAGACATGAACAACTGAAAACAATGATTGGGATCTGGCTATCCCAGGTTATAGCCTGTATATAAGGGACAGAGGTAAGGGCAAGGGGGGAGGTATAGTCCTCTACATTAAGGAGAGCATAAAGGCTACTGAGGATGGTACTAAGGTGAGTGGAGTCACTTTGGGAGAAAACATCTGTGTGGAAAAAAGATAAGGTTGGGAGTGGTCATTAGACTGCCAGGGCAGAAGTAAGAAAAAGATATAGAACTGTCGGAGGAACTCAGGAGAGGGGCAGCATCAGGGGAACTAGTGGTTGTGTGTGATCTGAACCTGCCACACATTGACTGGGCTACCACAGCAGCTAAGAGTACTGGAACTCAGGCTCTGCTGGACACAACAAAGACTGGTCAACAGGGTCAGAGAACCCACAATACAGGAGGTCATTCTCAATTTAGTGTTTATCAGTTCATAGGTGGTGGAATGGGTAGCAATGAGGGAACCACTCGGGTCCAGTGACCACAGTTCAGTGTGTTTTGAACCAGTCCTGGTTAACAACAGACTCTTCATAGGCTGTGGTCCTGGATGTCAGAAGGGCAGATTTGGGGACAATAAGGGAAAGGGTCAGGAGAAAACTGGAGGGAGTAGAAAGAGACACAGAGGTTGAGGAAAAGTGGGAAGTAATTAATAGGGCCATTTTGGAGGTGATTGACTCTTGTATGAGTAAAGTCATGAACAAAAACAAGTATAAAAGGCTGATCTAATTCCCCAAGGAAGAAAAGAAGGCTATGAGGGCCAAAAAGAGGGCTTTTAAAAGATACAAGGAAAAACAAAGGAGTCATGGTGGGAATATCATGGAGAGCTACAGAAAGCAAAGTGGTGGTCAGAAGTGCAAAGCCAGAGATCTGTGAATTGCTCAGGGTTTGCTGCTACCAGAACTAACAGCGTGTTTTTCTTCCCATCCCAGGCTTCTTTTGAAGAGTCCGATATTTCCAGGATGTGATCTACCACCTAATTTCAATCTCCTCATGCCCTATAGGCCTGTAGGGCAATCAGCCCCAAATAAGCATGGAGCACTACTCCCACATCCCCTCCCTCTGGGGTTACCCAGCTGGACCCCTCTTCCCCCAAGATCCATTCGCACAGCAGTCTAAGCTGTGCAGCTTGATGGTATACCACATTGTCTAGGAATGTAAGCCTCCTTTCTGCATGGAACTCTTCAGCCTGAGTAGGCTATCTTGTGATCACTTTTTCTGCCATATGAATTAATTACATTTCACCTACAGTCACAGTAAGTAAAGTTTTGTCAGTACCATAGGGAGCATCTGCAGGGAATACACAATAGGCATCAGGGGGAAAATATTTATTTTAATTAGACTGAGTCCATCCAATCATGAAATGGGAAGGACTGCCACCTATTCAGGTCTGCTCTTAATTTGGTAATCGGTGCCTGTAATTTAGTGTATACAGTGATGCAGGAGTTGGACCCTCCCTGAGGCCTAAGCATGTCACAGAGGTAAGCACCATCTTGTTTGTTAATGTTAATACCCAATTCATCTTCCCATTTCTGATTAATTTTAGTTCAAGAGACTTTGCGGTAAGCTAGAATTCAATTTATATTGTGAGGGCTACAGCCCGAGGTTCAATGTGGGGGAATAGCTCCTTCCACATCCCCTGCAAAGGCCAGCCTCCCTTGGCAATTCTCCACTTAGCGTGCTGTGAATTTTCAGCACCTGGGCTCCTGTGTAGCTCGTGGGCTGAGCGTCCTCCCCTCTCTGCTCCTTGCTCCCTTATTTCCCTGAGCTCCCCAAGGTTGCTGCAGTGAAGCATCCGGCAGGCCGTCTGCACCTTCCTGATGTTTGCTGTGCATCTTGCACTTCGTTTGTCCCCACCATTCCCTTTCTCTCCCTCCTCCTGTATGTTGCCCCTTTTCCCCTTTGCCTCTGTTTTCCCTTCTCCCAACCCCGTGCCTCTTTTGCAGCTCCTCTCTGCTCCCTTGAGTTATCCCTCCTCTGGAGCCACCGCTCCATCCTTGCTTCCTCTTTCTGGTACGCCGTCATCACCGCTGCACCAGCCATTGCCCCACTGTATTCTGCATCTGCCCTGGCATCCCATCTTTACGCTCTGCCACTGTTCTCATTGTTCTCATTGCCCTGCCCTTGATCGACTATTTTTGTTCATCTGTGCCTGATCTGTGGATTTCTGCGCTGCTTGGCCGACAGTATTCGGATGTTACTTGTCCCTGCTGGTACATTGCCTGTCATGCTGCATCGCACTGCAACGATTCCATTGAGTGGGACAGGAATACTGCGTTCCATTCACGCTCATATTCACTACCCATGTTCCCGAGTCTTTCTTCCACTATGGTCCTTGGTGACCTCATACAGCTCTGAGACCTCTCCACAGTCTAAGTGGGGCACCTGAGGGAGGGAGTGGCGATGTGAGTCATCTGGACCACAGTATATTGATGTCATAGGTGGTATGTCGCTTACTACAATGATGAACCACGACAGCATGGTACATCTCACTCCAGCATGGGATACAGCACTGTGCCTGTTACCATGTGTGTCTGCACCAGGATGTGATGCAACGAGTTGGGTGGAGGTGGGGGCTTTGGGGACAGGTTTTCGTCAGATTCCTCATTCTAGAATCAGTAACTATCATGACTTGTGTGCATTCCTGCTTCTGTGTTGGGTTTACTGCACGACTCTGCTCTGTGCATTCCCTGTCTCCCAGTGCACTCCTATGCTACGGCTTCCTGCCTCAATGACTTTCTCCTTCAGGTACCGTATCTTGTGTTTGATGCCTATACTTCTTACATTACTTTACCCTTCTCCGCTATGCAGGTAGTCTGCTTCAGTGGTAAACTGGTATGTTTAATTTATTGTGCTACCATTAGTGCTCTACTTAGCTGCACCATACTCCTGTTGTGTGCTGCGGCCCGGCCCCTGTTCCTGCCCTTCTCCCTTGCTCCCCTGGTTCTCCTTTTTTGACCTTTCACTCCTCATGCCTGCATTCCATCTCCATTCACACCCAATTTATCATCCAGACCATCCTCCCTCTAACCATTCTGCCACCAGCACCTATACCCACTCAGTTTCAAGATTTGTGTTTCCTCATTTTGCCCCGGTGCTCCTCACCTTCCATCATGCCAGTAACCCACAACGTTCCTACCTGCCCCCTTTACCACACCCCTTACAGCACCCCCTAGGCCTGCATCATTGGTCCTCCTCATGGCTTTCCATCATTGGTGCATTCCATCACTACAATAAGCTCCTTCCTGGATTACTTTAAACCTCCACCCCCCTTTCTGGCATTCCTGATGACTCCTTCTAACGTTCTCCTACTCTGACTTGCTTTCTTTTCATTTCTACTCCCTCATAGTTTATCTACCTAAGACTACTCAGCCAACTGCCTTTGCCTTGCTCAGCCCATTCCAGTAGTTTGTCCGGAATCTGTCCCTAACTCATACCTTCTGAGGTACTGAGCGAAGGTAGGCTCGCCCTGTCTACTGGGGATGGGATTCTGTTACACTCACTACTACCTACTACTTACTAACCTGACATCCTCCATTCCTAACTCTGCCTGTTGGCATCGAGTGAAGGTTAGCTCTCCCCAACTACCAGGGATGGGAGTCTTGTCTGCAGTCTACCATGTCATACTTATTCATTCTCTACCTGATATCGCTTGCCACTTCCCTTTGGGAATGGGACCTCTTTATCCCATGTCCCTTCAACATCCTACCTATGCCTAGCTGCTTCAAGGTCGTCTCGCCTCGACTACCAGGGATGGGAGCCTGAGTCTACATTCAACTGTTTCAACCTTATGCATTCTCTACCTAATGCCCAGTTGCCACTTCCCTTCAGGAACCAGACCACTGTACCCCATTTGTATTCAACATCTTACCTCTGCCTGGTGGCATCAACTGAAGGTCGTCTCACATCACCTACCAAGGATGGAAGCCAGTATCTGCATTCCCCTTTTTCAGCCTGACACATTCTTTACCAAACTATCTGGTTGTTGCTTCCCTTTGGGAATGGGACCACTTTACCCCATTTGCCTTCACCGTCCTACGTTACCTGACAGCATCAAGTACAGGTCATCTCGCCTCAAATACCTGGGATGGGAGCCTATGTCTGTAAATGACTGGTTCATCCTTATGCATTCTCTAGCTGATACCAGATTGCCACTTCCCATCATGAATGGAACCTCTGTACTCAATTTGCTTTCCACATCCTTCCTCACCAGTCTCCATCCTGCACTTCCATGGACTCATCGTACTCATCCCCACCTTGGCCTCCTCACGCTCTGGATTTGGACTCCACCAGCTTGTTCAGTCTCTACCTTCATCCAGCTCAACTGCCTCCTGGACTTCCTTATTGTTGGTTGCCCCATCTGACAACTATGCGAGTTCACCTTCTCTTTCAATAATGGGAACATTGTGCTTCTTCGTTACAGTGCCTTCTGGTCTCTGCACTGTTGTTCACCATCTTCTTCAGACATGGGACTCTCGTACCTCAACTTCATGGTACTTGGTACCTGGCTTCACTTCTTGGTCTTCCATGGATCCTCCTCTCATAGCCTGCAGCGGCTTTCCCTCATTCTGCTTCAATTTACTGTGGTGCTGACCCCAGTTCTGTTTCTGCCTGCACCTGTGATGTCAGTATGGCTGGGCTTCTGCCATCTTCTTCTAGGAATCCTTCCTCCAGTCCACAGACATCCACTCCAGACTTTCCCTCTATCCTTGGACAGCTGCCTTCTCCTCACCACTCTGGCGGCTCGGGGCTCCTTCCCATATGCTGTGGCTCTTTTGGGGCATTTTACCCTATCTCAGGCCAGTATTCCTATGAGGTCAACTACTCCTCCACTTTATTTATCTCATACTCCTATCCTGGCCATCATAACGGCTCCCATCCACTACTCAATGGAGCGCTTGTTAATTTCACCTTAGGAAAACTACTTCTAGCAAACATCACTTGGACTCATAGACTCATAGACTCTTACGTCACCATAAAGTTATCTATACTTCGCTATCGTCTCCCCAGGATCAGTTCTGGAAACCTATTCAACTGGACTATAGAAATATCTCATCCCTCATCCGACTCTGCTGGATACTCCCTACATATCCTGGTAATTCAAGCACTTTGGCTTCCTTATCTACAATGTCTCATAGGATATCTTTCTACATGGAAAAGTGACCTAATTCCTTCCATTATGCAATGAGTCTGTAATCATCATCAGTGTTACAGATAACGGGAACCGCAAGATACCTCATAGCAGTATTGACATCATCCGTTTTACCTCTCCGTAACTTCTCCTATAAGATACTGACTCGCTTGATCATGTTAATCAACTTCTACTTCCTCAATAGCCATTGGATGTACTAAGACCTTCACAGCTACCTTCCCAGAACTCTCTTCGTTGGATCTCCAGTGCCTAGCTGCCTTACTAAAGGCATTCTATCTAAACTACTGTTTTCCAGCTCCTGTATGTAACCATACTTCATAAAATCATCTACATTCTTTCTTCATATTACCATCAATCAGATCAGCTACCCATCCAGTGGTCTTTCTAGCTCATCCCTCATGATTTGCCTACCATACTCCCTCCAGTGAAGACTTTTGCCAAGAGCAGACTTCTCCTGATTCTCAATCTGAATGTCTGCAACTGATCTGGCTGTCTCACTATCCTAGTCTTGACTCTTATCAGATCCATATTCAACTACGGTGCTAGGCACCCCTGGCATTCTACACCGCTCTTGACTTCCCATTGCCACATTAGTCTATAGGCTATTTCATATACCCGGTTCTGGGCTTCCCACAGTATTTAGATATTGGATTACCTGTAAGTCAAAACAATCATGGCCACCTCAGTGCATGTCACAGGCAATTATGCCACAGAAATACCCATATCTACCTTTCTACTGGTGGACCAGCAAGAGCCCATACAAGCATCATTATGACATCAATACCTAAATCAACTCTCGCATTCCTCATACTGAACTTCCAATTATTCCTTATACATTCAGTTACCATCTCTACTGCACGTTCCAATCTTCCTCCATTGGTCTAAAATCAGTCACGTCACTACCCCTACCTGGCACATAAAGACTCTGTCCGAAACCTTCATCTGCTTCATGGATGCTTACATTGCAACTTATCGTTCATTGCTTAACTCCTCACCTCCAAACTCTAATCTGAATGTCAGACCTTCTACAAAGTTAGATCGTTTATCTTATGACTTCATAACCCATCATATTTCCCACTGTTCAAAGTCTGGTAGCTATTCATCGAATCATGCTCTTCCTGCTCATTAGTCTCTGTAATCCCTTTGGATATCATCCATCATCACCTTGGAAACCTGGACTACATTCACCCCTTTTCAATTGGACCTACTTCACTCTCAGGATTTGGATGCTCCATCAGAATAGAACTACCTCTTCAACCTCAGAATCATCCTTCCAGAATGCACCATTCATGGATTTGAAGATGGACCATCATCTCTCCAAGCAGTTCACCTTCCTCAGAAAATAAGCTTATGGTTGCTAGAACCAAGGTTCATCTCTTCTTAGTTTGCCCAAAGGATGGACAGGTCAGTAGCCATGGGTCCTTGAGGTTTCCTCCACCTGGGGGGGTTCCTGTCCTGCATGCCACTGGTCATACCTTCATGAGTTGGAGGAGATAATCATGCTCTCTTGAACATTCATTATTAATTCTTATGGGCTTCCCATTCCCTACTCACTACCAAGCTTACCTACCAAAAGCAGGAAAGGAGAAAAGCTAAAAGTAAACTACAGTTACATAAGCACTACTAACTCATACTCTATTCACCCAAACATTGAATGGGAGGGCTATAACCTGAGGTTCAATGTTGGGGAATTGCTCCTTACACATCCCCTACAAAGGCCAGCCTCCCTTGGTAGTTCTCTGCTTAGCGTGTTGTGAAACACTCACAATCCACCCCTGCCTCCTCCTTCTCTGGCACTCTACTCACCATTGGTGATGGACTTTCTATTCCCTACTCGCTATCCAGTTTACCTACCAAGTGCAGGAATAGAGAAAAGCCAAAAGTAAACTACAGTTACATAAGCACTACTAACCCCATACTCTATTCACCCAAACATTGAAATCCTAGACAGTACATCCTTCATGGAATTCTCAATCATTTTACGTTTAGCTCTCATCTCATTATCAAGACTTTTTAGATTTATATTTTTCAAGATTTGTTTAACTCCTTCATATAATATTTTATGACAAGAAAAGTTATACTAAGGTTCATAGTAAGGCAAAAAGGAGCAAAGGAAGGCATTAGTCCATGATAGCTCCTGGGCATTATGAATAATACTAGATTGTTTCACCACTCAGGATGTGTTTATCTAGTTTTAATTTAAATTTGTTTTTATTTTTGCTCAGTGTAATATCCATTGGGAGTTTGTTCCAGTGGTTAATGACGCACCGAGTGTACTTTTTTCTTTTATTAGTTTTAAATCTCTGTCATACAAACTGTAATGGATGACCTTGAGTTACTATATTATGATTTTTAAATTCTGATTGTGACTTATATAAAAGGTACAGATCTTAATAGATGTCATGTATGAGTAGGTTATCTCCTCTCAACTGTCTGGTTTCTAGGGACATAAGGCTCAGTTGCTTTAGATGATTTTCATTTTTTAGTGTGTATATCATTTCAGTGGCCTTACACTGCACCCTCTCAACTCTATCAATATCCCTCCTTTTGTAAGGACACCACAAGTGGCTACTATAGTCCAATATGGGCCAAATATATGCCCTGTACAAAGGCAAAATGACCTCCATTTTTGACTATTAAAATTTTTTCTTGATTGTCCATAATATCCTATTGGCCTTAGCAGTGGCAGATGTGCATTGATCATCATGCTCATATTGACTATCAGTATGCATCTCCAAGTCCTTTTCTTTGTCAACAGCTTTTATTACTTTGTTTTGTAAGCGTATATGTGTGGGAGGCATTGGTTTCCTAGATGAGTAACAAGGCATTTATCAGTATTGACCAGCATCCCCCAGCTATATGCCCATCTTAAGATTCAGTCTAGATCTGATTGTATGGATTCTACTTCAGAGATGTTGCACACTGTTCCCCTGAGTTTTATGTTATCTGCATAAGGAGGCAGTATGGCGCAGTGGGTTAAGGCTCTGAGCTGCAAATCTGGAGACCTGGGTTTGAATCTCACAGCCCCCTAGGTGCATATTGTGTGACCCTGAGCAAGTCACTTAACTTCCTCGTGCTCCCAGGTTGCACCTGCAAACAAGCTTTCAGCTTAGTGTGTCCCACCTGGTAAAATAAATAAAATAAAAATTAAATGAAAAAAAATATTTGCTCACCCAATTTTGGCTATTTCCACACATGTCAGCTATAAAAATCTAAAAGAGAATATGGCCAAGAATTGACCCCTGTGGGACCTCGTTCATCACACGTCCTAGGTTAAAAAAGTGACAATTTATACTTACTCTTTGAGTTCTATTTTTGAGCCAGGCATTTATCCAATTTATTATGTAGTCATTAATGCCTATGTTAGTTTTTCTAAGATCTCCCAGTGTGGTACTGTATCAAAGCCTTTGGCAAAGTCCAAAAATATACAATCAACAGGTTTGCATTTGTCAAGCCTGTCTGATACATTTTCATAAACGCTGAAGAGGTTCATAATACATGATCTCCCTGCAGTAAAGGCATGTTGATCCATATCAACGTTCCCTGATGTTATGAAGTGTTCAAGTATTTTGTCCTTTAATATTGATTCAAATAATTTGACAGGAATGGAGGTCACACGTATAGATCGATAACTGTGAAAATGGCTTTTATTTCCTTTTTTACAAATAGATATCACACTGACTGACAGCCAATCCTCTGGTAATACACCTTCCTTTAAAGAGGTTTGGAATATAATTTTCAGGGGATGGGCTATGTTATATGGTAATATGTTCAGTATCTGTGAAGAAACACCATCCGGTCCCATTGAATGTTTGATTTTTGCAATTGTTGCTTTTCTTTACAATGTTCTCGATGGTAATTATCAGCATTCAGTGTTACTAGTTTCCAGATGATTAGATAATGCCTTAGTACCACTGTTATTGAATACCGAATAAAAATACTGGTTGAAGATATTTGCTCTGTCAGTCAGATCAGTACAGTAGTTAGACTACTCTCAATTGTTATTGGGCATAATTTTGTATTAGAGGTCCCTAATGAATTAACATAGCTGTAGAATTGTTTCATATTGTTTTGGTGGCATTCATTGCCATTATCAGTTCCATCTGACATTTCTTTATACTTCATCCATGTCTTGGTAGTTTTATTTTTGGTGAACTGGGTGTGACACTTTGGTTTTTTCTTTAATAATTTCATAACCTCCCATTAAGCCATTTAAGCTTTTTAATTTGTAATGTAATTATCACATAATGGAAATATAATTGTTTTTATCTTTTTCCCACATTATACCAACAGTATTATCATATAGGACATTTTCTTAATTGATATCATTAGTTTCTATACCAATATGCCAGTAACATCCATGGTATTACATAAATGCATCTCTCTACAACTTTTAATTTATTTAAACTCAATTTCCATGTCAAAGGGGACAGTGCTATGGTCACTTTCCCCAAGGGATATTTCTACTGTACAGTTGTGGATGTTGACATTTCTGTATTCAGTACAATATCCAGAATGTTGATACCTTTAGTTGGCCGCTTTACAAGTTGAACAAGGTTTAATAAACTGCAAGTATTTAGGAAATCTTTAATAGGTCTACTAGCAGTTTCATTGGATATCCAACCTATGTCCCCATAGTTTTGATCGACTAAGAAAATCACATCTCCAAGATCATTTTTGTTTTTGCTTGTTTTTTTAATAATGGATTCATTTATCAGTGCATCAACATTTAGTGGATGGTAGCATAAGGCAATACTCTTGCTTTTCGTGGATTTAGTCATTCATTTTAGACACAATGTTTCAATTATAGATGGAGATCATTTAATTTTATCTGAGATGTTTAAGACTGATAATTTATTTGAGATATATAAAGCTATGCCTCCTACTTTTTATGAGTGCGGTCAAGCCTTAATAGTTGATATCCTTTAATGTCTTTCTTCAGGTGTCATTTTGGTTCCACCAGATTTCCATTATGAGTATTAAACTGAGCCCTTTCTTAGCTTCAATTAAAGCTTCAAGTTCACGTAGTTTATTATTCTTTAAACTCCTAGCAGTGCACATCAGACACCTAATAAAACTGTGTTTGGTTGAATTGTTTTTCCTTCTTGGCTGGTTGACCCAATATGCATCCCCCCTCCCATATAGTTAGTTTAAAGAGCAGCTGACACATTTAGGAGAGCTTTAACAAAACATAATATTTAGACACTGTCCAGCATGTAGTCTACATTAGTTATGTATTTCTCCTCCCTGTTATTTATTATTGAGCTCATTTGTATGGAAACAGAAGCTTTGCTCTTGAAGAGTTTATCCATTCCTGTTGCTGTCTCCCTACCTGAGGTCATAGTGCACTGCTTGTGACATCATAGTTACTACCATGGCAACAGATTGTGCTGTCACAACAGAGGATTATGACTGGAGTAGGGAGTAAGCTAATGAGGTAGATGAACTCTATGAAATAAAGTGCATGTATTCCTGAAAATGTCCTCAGTAATAAATAAAGGGGAGGAGAAATCTATAGAATATATATGGAACGCAAGCTGAATTGCACTACATTGTTTTGTTCTTGAAGTTTTCTTTGAGGCGTTAGCAGTTCTTTAAATTACTTTTTGGTAGTATTGAGTTTAAAAATGCTCCTATGGTTTCAGCCCGTGTTTTATTCAAATGGAGTTCATCCTTGGCATACAAATGCTTACTATTTCATAAAAGATTCCCATTAATTCAGGTAAGTAATACCTTCCTTATTGCATCAGTTCTGCAGCCTTGTATTAATTTGCATGATAGTATACTTTTTTGGGGTTGACCTCTGAGAACCAGTAGTATGCCTGAAATAATCGGGGTTGCACCATTATTTTATTTTATTTCCTTTCTTAATTCAGTAATCTTCTCACATACATGGTCACGTCCAATATTTATACCAACATGGACTGCCACAGTAAGGTTTGTCCCACTGTTAATAAGCAAGGCTGGAAGATTAGTTTTGAAGTCAGTTATTATAGCTGCAGGAAAGCTGTACACTGTTCTTTTTGTTTGTGTGTTTATTTATTTATTTCGTTTTGATAACCAGGTAAGCCAACTGGAACCAGGGGTCCCTTTTTCAGGGCCAACCTGGGATTAATTACATACATAATTAAATGGAGAGTACATCATATACAGGTAGGAGGAATGATACATTGAAAACACTGTTTACAATGCACCAAGTAATGACTGGATTAATTACATTACATTAAAGAATACATTTTGGTCTTGGGAGACAGAACCCTATATAATCCTAGACATGAGGAACACTTAAAGAGCTGCTGACGCCATCTGGCCAAAAGTGCTACATTGCAGAATTAGAATAAGCATATCCACAATAAATCTCATACCAAAAATTAGATTTCTGTGTTACTTCATTTTAAAGTTATTAGCCATTTTGTAACCCTGCTTTCACTACCTGTTCAAAGAAAGCCTGTTCCAGTGAAGAGCTGCTGCTGATGTCATCTAGGGACCTTACAGTTTATTCTTCCATAGCAGCAAACTTATAGGGCTGGTTTCTCTAAAGCTGTAAAGATCATGTGCAATGGTTTTCATAAGTAAAACAGGCAACATGAGTTAGTAAACATTGCTTTAAAAACTTTGCGTTTCAGGCTTTGTAACAAAACTGACAATATTTTGTCTGGATTCCTTTTTATTGAGGTCATTTTGCTGAATGTTGGATCATAGCACACTGTGAGGTCTGCAGACTGAATAAGTTTTTAATGAAAGACTGAGCTCATTCACACCTATCAGTCAATTGAGGCAACTTCTAAGAATGGCAATTTAAAACAATTATCCCATCTCCTTGTTAATGGGGGTGGGATACACTCATCTATGTTCTACTCTAAATTACAATGATCATTTTACCAGAGCTAACACTTCCACCCCCTGGTAGAAATTAACACATCTAAGGCCCCTATTAAAACATATTGTAAAGCAGTCAATGACAAACAGCAGTAAAATTAGCAGCACTCTAACTGGCTTCAGCAGTCTGGAGGCATGCTGACATAGTATCCAGCAATCCTGGTGAAATGGAACACACAAAAACAGCATTAAGTAACACAATTTTATCAACTTTGTTACAAAACCTGAAAAATATCATTTTTTATAGCAATGTTTACTGACTGGTGCTGTCTGTCTTACTTGTGAAAACCATTGCACATGATCTTTACAACTTTGGAGAAATGGGTACTATAAGCTTGCTGACAGTCATTACTAGACATTGAGCTCCCTACATGACATCATCAGCAGCTCTTTACTGACACCAGCTTTTATTGCACAGGTAGTGCAATCAAAGTTACAAAATGGCTAATAACTTTAAAACCAAGTAACATAAAATCTAGTTTTTGGTATGAGATTTACTGGAAGTATGCTTATTTGGATTCTGTATTTAATTCTGTTGGCATCAGTGGCTCTTTAACATGTGGGATAATTCAAGGTGGGAATTTTAGAACAAGTGCCCTTTAGGTGTTTAATTTATCATTTTTACAAATGGCTGTATCACAGCGCCTTTTTATGTAATCATCAATTACCATGATTTACCCAGATGTCTCTGAGTTTTCTGAGTTTGCTGAGTTAATGTCCATTTTGTTGCTTTGGTAGTTCGACTTGGGATAGTATAGTAAATCTATTTGATAAGGGGATTTCATCACTATTTAGACCAGCCTTTTTTTTTTGATATGCTACTCGATACCACTCATTTTCAGAGCCTGTAGAATGTGCTGTTCCTCTTGTTTTCCTGTTTTCTTCTCAACTTCTGTCCCCTCTGCTGTCCTCTTCCTCCTGAGCCCTTTTTAACCCCCATTTCCATCTGGTGCCCTCAGTTCTCTATTTAAGATTAACTTTTCATTGTCTTTTTTTTTTAAATAAAGGTTTTTATCCTCCCTAGACCTGGGTGGCTATCACCCTGTCCCCACACTCAGTGGCCATCTGTTACCTCATGACTGATCCAAGAGTTAGTTCCCCTATGGATTTTCCCCCACAGTGGGGGAGGAGGGGGAGGGCCATCCCCCCCAAAACACATACATCCAGTTCACTCCAGGATTAGAGCAGTAGGGTAGACCACTGAGACACCAGTAGGGTTTTATATAGCCCAGGCCCATAAATTTTCCTCCTGATTTTTCCTTCCTCCCCATTGTTGGGGAACGCTTGTCAATGTGTGCATGTGGAGGCATGAATGCACCGCAGAAGCCCCACAGCTCCCTCCTGTTCTTTCTGCTCCCCAACCATCCTACCACCAGGCCTCTACCTTGTGGCAGTCACGTGGCACAGCCTGCAGCCTCCCCTCCCCGGGAGAGGAGACCAGTCCTTCAGACGCTCTATCCCCCCCCGGCCAGCCCCCAGAAAGCCAAGACTGGTTCCCAATGTGGAGGGTGGTAGCACTACTGCTGTACCACTGGGCCAGTCAAGTTTTAATTTTCTACGCTTTTGACAAAGCATTCAAATCTCTTTATTTCTGTTGCATTAGCTAACTCTATTCTGGTTTCTCTCAGCTTAGTAGTCAAGTCATGGTGGACTGTACATTTATTACAGATAAAAGCATTATTCTCCATCAGAGAGGGTTTTTTGGCATACATGAGGTATGTTTGACATCTAATAATAGACCCCTCCTTACACAGTATCCCCTGTTGAATCCATTTTCTGCTTTATAACATAAAGAGCTGTAATTATATGAATACCTAATGATGTAAGGTGGCTGGCCTCCTTCCCAACTGATCTGGCTGACGCTAGCAGATGTGTTTGCCTCTGCTGGTGTGTCACCTCCACTATGA
The DNA here is from genome assembly GCA_016271365.2 of Neoceratodus forsteri. Taxonomy (NCBI): domain Eukaryota; kingdom Metazoa; phylum Chordata; order Ceratodontiformes; family Ceratodontidae; genus Neoceratodus; species Neoceratodus forsteri. Next base: position 326,086,105 of record CM028135.1, on the reverse strand, counting down.
ACTCATCGATGCTTGCTATACAAGTAGCTTCTCACCTGACGAACTGGAAGTGCAGCAGGTGGAACTTCCAGTTTCACAAAATTCAGGGGAGTTTGAATTAAATTTTCCCACTAATGAACTCTGCTAGGTTATTAAAATTGGAAACTTACTCCAAACAACACATAAAACTGGAGGTATTGCTGCTATGTGCTTCTCTTAGTCTCACCAACCTCCAGTATCCTAGCATACATTGGACAACTCACAGAGACAGAGTAGACAAACAGACAAAACTTGTAGTTTTTTTTTTCAATAATTTGTAACAGAGCACACAGAGTACTGTATACAATGCAAATTGGTATTAGCTTGAAATCACTGGTTAGCCTGAGTTCAACCATCCGTTATGGCAAGATGCGTGAAACGTGAGTGGCTTTTCACCTGACAAAATGGAAGTACCACAGGCGGGACTTCCGGTTTCACGAAATTTGGGGGAGTTTGAATTAAATACTAAAACAGTGGGTTTTCCCACTAATGAATGCTGCTGGGTTACTAAAAATGGGAATTTATCCCAAACAACACTTTGAAAGGGTGCTACTGCTGCTATGTGTTTCCCTCATTCCCACCATCCTCCATATCCCTGCATACACTGGACTCTCCACAGAGACAGAGTAGACAGACAGACAGACAAAACTTGCAGTTTTTTTGATAATTTTTCAGTAGTTTTTAACAGAGCACATGAAGTATACAGTACAAATTGGTACTAGCTTGAAATCACCAGTCAACCTATGCTCAACCATAGTCTGCTTTTCTGTGTTATATTAAGTTATTAGAAATTGATTAGGCATAAAGTCAATAAATTGCTCATATGTTGTAAACTTCTATTGGTAGCCCAAGAAGAGGGTGAGTGGTTATGAGCAAAGTAATTTGAGCGACGACGAAATAGCAAAAGTTAAAATGGCTATGTGCTATTAATGGCTATGTGCCATTAATAGCACAGTGAAATGGAGCACTTAGTTTCTGTACATGGCCAGTTCCAAGCTGGCCATCTGGTGTGGTGGTTAAAATAACAGCCAATGTGTCAGGCAACTTGGGTTCAGGTCTAGTTGTAGGCATACTGTTTTTTTTTTGTTTTTTTTTTTAAATATGAAGTATTTTGTTACATGTCTTCACCCTCCTGACATTGTTCCCCACCTCTGCCTGTAGGTCCCCACCCAATGTTCTCCCTCTGCCGACATCTGTCTCCAAATGTAGCCCCCTTTCAAGTTTTCCCCACTTCTCCAGTATCACCCCCCCGAGTTGATTATTTTATATTTGGGGGGGCGTGGAGGTCAACGCACCCACAAAAGGTGGTGCAGGGGGCATAGCCCCCATATAAAATGTATATTTCACTTGTTCATTATTATCAAAATTAGCATTGGTAGCTGTTCAGGCACAGCACTCTAGTGCAGATCATCATATTCATTTTCAGAAAGATGCACTAGTTTTTTGTACTCGCCGTTGTTTTTTTGCTGTTATGACATGGAATCACTTCCCTTCGATCAAGAACAAACCATGTTGTTTCAATATTATTGTCATCCTGCTCGGAATTACATGTTTTATTATCATCCAATGCATTTGCTTCTCATTGCTGTCTACTATTCTGCTGTCATCTGGGATTTATAGTAACAGAAGATGTCAGTCTACAACTTAGCAAAATTAGTCCGATACCATCTACTATACCACAGTAAACAGTAAGTAAACCAAAATCTTTTTGCACACAAAGTGCACATTGAGACCAGCCCCAAACTTGAATGTGGGGGCCCTTGGTGGTGACTGTTCCACTTTAAGGCCTTGAGGTCCCCTATCTTGTTTCCCAGACTGCTGATGTTCAGGCTTGCTACCCTCCAGGGCTCAGTCTTTCCCCCTTCCTCTCCTGTCTTCTCCTGTGCCCATCTCTGATTACTCCTGGTCCCTCTGCAATGCCGTCATGCCTGTGGCCCCCCACCATGGTTCCCCCTCCTCCCCTTGTTTAGTGCCATGTGTAGGCCATTCCTCTTCCCTCAGCCTTCCCTTCCTACAGCTCCATGAGGAGTACTTGTCAGAGCACTGACTGGTGTACAAGCCCCTAGGTTTTCCATGCCACAGGCCTTCCCTGCTACCAGTTTAAATGGTGCTCAATGTATGCATCAAATTTTTGCCCAGGGCTCTTGTCCTTTCTCTATTGGAGTGTCTCCCCAAGGTCCTGGAAGCTATCCTTTTTCTCCCCCAAGTTCTTCCTAGCCAAGTCATTTCTCTCTATATATATGGATTATAATATCTGGCTTCCCACCTACATCTTTGACTACTCCCCCAATTCTATTCAGCACCTTTTCTGTTGTCATCCATGGGAGACAGTAGGCCACTTTTCTTAAGTAGTCTCTAGCACAGTCCTTGAGTTATGTCCCTCTTACAATAGTATCCCTCACAATGAGTACCCTCCTCTCTTTGAACTTTCCCTGCCCATCCTTATTCCCACTTGCATGGCCACATGCTGGACCTGGTGTTCACTCTGGGTTTTGGGGACAATGACCTCAAGAGTGATCCGGTTGTCTAGTTGGATCATAGCACCGTGGGGTTCACATTTCGTGCCTCCCCTGCAGGTCCTGCCTCTGTGGAGATGGTGTGGTATGGCCCTTTATGGGGATTGTCCCCAAACAGGACTCCAGGTGGTGCTGAACCTATCGAGTACGGAGACAGCATGTGCAGCCAGTCTGGAGAAGGCAATGGTGGCCTATAATAGGGCTGTCAGTGCCACCTTTGATTCGATCACACCTGTCCATGTCCAATCTTTGTCTACTCACCGAAGGCCCCTTGGTTTGATGGTGAGCTTAGGGAGTTAAAGATCAAGGGTCTGAGGTTAGAATGATGATGGAGGAGGTCTGGGCTGATGGAGGACAAATTGGCCCTGAGGTCACATCATAGTGACTATCAGTGGGCAATGTCCCACAAGAAAGCAGATTTTTTGTCAAGGCAGATTGCTGCAGGAAGGAACAGACCAGCTCAGCTTTTCCGCACAGTAGATTGGCTCTTACATCCAGGCTGTCTCCAGGTGGGAGAAACAGATTCAGGCACAAGGTGCGATGAGTTTTCTCTGTTCTTTGCCAACAAAGTGTCCTCTATCATGACTGAGATCTCTTCCAACGTCACTCAAAGGGACTTCCGGTTTTGACCTGAGGCAAGCTGGAGGATTCCTCTTGTTTGGGCTGAGTTTGATCCAGTTGGAGTCATGGAGGTGGCTGACATAATCTCGAAGCTGTGACCAACACATTTTAATCTGGACCGTGGTCCATCCTGACCTTTGGTTGGATGTGTGGACCAGATAGGACCTACAGTTACTGGGACTGTCTGGTGCTCTTTCAAGAATGGAGTCTTTCCTATGGCATTGAAAGAGATCTTGGTTAGATCCTTATTGAAGAAAGCCTCGATAGACCTGGAGTGTCTTAGCAACTACAGTCCAATTTTGAACCTCCCATTTTTAGGGAAGAGTCTAGAGAAAGTGGTGGCCATTCAGCTCGAGACACATCTTGCCTGCTCCGACACTTATGAGTGTTTTCAGTCTGGGTTTAGATCCAGGCATAGCACTGAGACCACCCTGGTGAGGGTGTATATGCTGCCACTGGGAGACATTATCAGGTGGTATGGGCTGGGCTTTCATTGCTATGCTGATGATACCCAGCTAAACCTGTCCTGTTCACCTGGAAATCAGTTGGCAGCCTCAGTGGTTAACACCTGCCTGGAGGAGATCCAGAACTGGATGACTCACAACTGGTTATGACACAACCCTGACAAGATGGAGGTACTAGTGGTGGATCCAAGCCATCGAGTAGGGCTTGGGGTTTCTCCTGGACTTGTTCTGGGGGGTATTCCCCTGGCCCCTTCTGCTCAGGTTAAGGAATTGGGTGTGTTCCTTGATGACAGCCTGATGCTTGATATGCAGATGTCAGCTATTGTCAGAAGTGTTTTTCACCATTTAAGGAACATTGGCCGTATCTGAGCCATGATACCATCTGATGACCTTACCACCCTGGTACATGCTTTTGTCACATCCAGGCTGGACTACTACAATGTCCTGTACTTGGGGCTATCCGAAGGCAATCTCCACCAGCCACAGCTGGTGCAGAACATGGCAGCCAGGTTGTTGATTGATGTTTTGAGGTTTGGCCATGTCACACTTGTCCTCCATGAACTGCACTAGCTGCCAGTGAGGTGAAGGATTGTCTTCAAGGTCAGATTTCTGACATTCAAAGCCCTACGGGGGGACCAGCCTACCTTGCAAGAGCTTCTGGTTCCTTATCACCCATCTCAGGCTCTCTGTTCTACTGAGGGTTGACTCCTTGTGGCTCCCAGGGCTAGGTTGTGGCATTCCTGGGATTGTACTTTCTTGGTTGCCGCACCAGCCCTGTGGAACTCTTTACCAAAATATCTAAGGGAGGTACCCTTGGTGGAAACCTTTAAAAGAGGTCTAATAATGTTTTGTTTCACAAAGCATTTGATTTAAGATAAGATTAGAATACCCTGACTGCTGATTTAGTATTGATCTATCGCTTATTTATTAAAGTTTTATTGTTTTCTTTTGTGTTATTTTAACATATGATAGATATAATTTTTATGTTGATCTCTGCTCTATGCTAAAAATTGTGTCATATATTATGTTTATGGATTGTTTTTAAGATTATGTTAAGCACTCCAAGCCTCTGGGAAGGAGCACTAAACAAATAAAGTTTCTATCTAAGTTTCTATCTATCTATTTGCCCTTTCCCATCTGCTGATAGTCCTCCCTTCTGCCCATAACCCCCCTGCAACCCTCCCCTGCTTGTCATCTCTTCCCACTGTCTCCCTCTTGTGCCTTTCTCTCCACATCCCTTCAGTCTTTCCCTGCCCTTCCCTTATTCTCCACATATTTGCCCTCCCCTATCCCCTGATCAGTCCTCCCCTCTGCCTGCATCCCTCCTACTTCCTCCCTGGCGTGTCCTCTCTTTCCCCCATATGCCTCCTGTACCTCTCCCTCCCTTTTTCTTCCCATCTGCTGGTATCCCAGTAAGGCTGGTGTGATGCACTCCCAAAGGGCAAACATTATTGACAGACCCTCCCAGTGGGGAGAAATGGTTACATAACACTATGCCCAAGGGGTACTATCCCACAGTTAGTCAATGTCTTCTTGATCCCTCCCCTATCCACCATCATTTCACCCCCTCTCTCCATCTCTAAGAGGGCCGCTGAGGTATGGGTAAGGATGTGGGTGCCCCTTGTCCCCAATCTAGCCTGCACTACAGATGCCATACCAAGGCCCAACCTACTGATAGCTCCACCTGCATTGCCCCCCTACATTTGACAAACTGGGCAGTCCCCCCACCTTCAGAGTGCATCCCTCTGGATAGTGACCCCACAGTTTCAGCAGTTAGTTAGTTCCTATCTTTTATTCTCCCTCCCTGCTCCCTACCCCTGCTTCCCCAACCATTCCACTTATTGCCCTAAATAGGATGTTAAAATCTTAGTGTTTCTCTTCCAGCACCAACCTTACCCACAGGCCATCCCCTGATAGATTATAGTGCCCTGTGTGGCTTCTGTACAGCAACCCTCCCTCTTAGATAGTGTATAGCATCTATTGATGTATACTCCTATCAAAAAATCCCCCTTTTAGGCCTACCTCAGATTTACTCCAGCAATCTACCCCCTTAGAGGTTTACTCCAGATAAGGTATAGTGCCCTATGTGAATTTGCCCCAGTTATCTACTCCATTATTGGCCTACCCCAGATAGAGTGTAACACCCTTTGTGGCCATCTTCTAGTTACCTATCCCCTAAAATGCCTACCCCTACTAGATCATGCCCCCAGCACTGTGCTGTAGACCAATCTTAGTCTACCTTCTTACCTTGCTAAATATGATTTCTCCAGCTTCCCAAGTTATGGTACTTAGGCAGCATTCCCTTCAGACATAAGACCTAACCTGAGGATGTCCTGTAGATTCTCCATGTCAGATGCTGCACTCCTCCTTCATGGCGTGTTCCTGAGGGGTCACAATAGTCCATAAAATAGTGGTAATGTAGTATAATATTGTACAGAGTTACCCATTTATATCTCTAGTCTGCTTCCAACTACAGATGTGCCCAATAACTTGTTCAAAATAATTATGCATGGGCTGTCAATCTATGACGTCCTTTGTTCATGAATGTTCCACTTTAACAATTATTTCAAATCAGTTGCTGTTTCATACAAACCCAACAAATTATTGGAAATCCTCTCAAAATAAAAAAAAAATAATTCCCTGAAAGACCATTTTAAAAATAGCGATCTCAAATACTAATTTTTTTAAGAAGAGTTAATATGTTTAGCAAACTTCTGCAAAAAAAAAAAAAAACTATAGGAAGTAATCCAAACACCTGAAAAAACTAGGGTGACCTGAAAGTCATATTGGTAACATGAAAATCATAAACTAGATTAATATCTAGAATTGATGCTCTTCATTTTTCTATCACAAATGCGTATTTCTCATTTTTACTTTGAAGTAGAAAAAGAGGAGATGGGGTTGTTAATTGCCTTACACACTAGTTAATAAAACACATTTTATCCACATCATAATGTTAGTAATCAGTATGTACCTTGATTACTTTGTCTCCAAAATCACATTTGAAGAGTTAAGGAACTTCAGTAAATTGCATCTATACAAACAAAATTGTTCTTTTCAATCTAGTAACTTCTCAGAATGTCACAAATTGATAGGCTATAGTTATTCCCAGTCTACTTTTACTTTATGATAGTTGATATTTTTTTCAATATATGGTTTGTTATTCTCCCTTAAAGAGATCTACCAATATATATAAATTCAGCTATTCATTACATAAACTGAAGCCTTATCCCTGCAAACAGTAATTGCTGCACATGGTGCCAAAAATCGCATTGTAGTTTTCCAGTACAAACACTCGTTAAATTGTCCCTACTGGGTCTAGCTTACTTCCCAGTTTCTAGTGCCACCCACACTCCATCTCTGCGCACAGCCATGTTATGATGTAAAGCCAGGGAGTGTGCGGGGATGGTCTCCATAATAGTCTATGACAGGGAAATTTCTAACTGTTTTTATATATTATAATGGTCTACTGGTGATCAAGCAAGGGCACCAATCGACTAGCAAGGCTCTTGTTAGTCAGTCGGTGCTCTTGACTGATCACCAGTTGACCATTATAATATATAAAAACACTTGGAAAGTTGGCCCCCATAGACTATTATGGAGCACATCCCCACAATTTTACGAATGTTTGAACTGGAAAACTACAATGCTATTTTTTGCCACCATGTGCAACAATTACTGTTCACAGGAGTAAGGCTTCAGTATATGTGGTGTATAGCCTTAGCTTGGTAGATCTCTTTAATTGCCTGTGGTCACTGAATTCATACAGTACATGGATGTACCAGCATGGTTTTGTTGAAAGAAAAGTCAAGCAGCACTGCTTTCCAGTCCCATGAATTGTAACTCATTCAGGCTGGAATTGTGTTCCTCCTAAAAAATAACCCCCACTGCTGTCAGTTTGGCAAGATGAACCATCCACCATGTACATAGATACAAAGAACAATAATGGCAGAAAAAGGCATGTTGGCCCATCCAGTCTGGCCACCCTATCTAACTACGCTGCACAGACCCTAGTGGCCATCTCTTGCCTTTTTTTCCTAACTAATCCCATTGTTGGTGTATTGAGCCAAGAGTTACACTGGAAATGAGGAATTGCACTCTGCAAAGCAAGGTTTATTGAATTAACACATATAACACATTAGAACCGGCAGCCCAGCTTCAGAGTACAAGTAATGATCAAATACCTTCCCCTGGGAGGATGAACCAGACAGGTGTGGAGGTTTCAGCACTTCATTTCAGGGTTTGTAGTTCTTCACCCTCCACCTCTCACAATATTTCTTATATACACTTTCCACTAGCTGTTATCATCATATATCCATACAAGGTAATCAGATGTTGGGGTACATCACCATTCTTCCAGTCTGAAACTGTACGTCTCACATAACCCTTGCTATCTCTAATTCAACATTTTGTAGAAACTGCACAAGATCGTAACCTTCCTTATTTCCTTATTATAACAAGATGTGCACAGTGTACTAACTCTATTTTTTCAATAGCAAGGACGTTAGCAAGAAACCATTCGTACAGAAAATAATCTCATTAACCCCTTGCCTTCTCCTGCCAGCACTTTACAATGTTTTCTTTATACCAAATTGTCATATTCCTAAACCATATGTCTATCCCATCTCTGCTTGAAGCTGCTCACTGATTTGGTCTGTACCCCCTCCTGCAGCATCTTGTTCCATTTTCCTGTGGAAAAGTGCTTACAAACACACCATTTGAATCTCCACCCCCCATCTCCCACCCCCATGAGTTTACATGAGTTCCCTCATATTTCTGTATTTGAACTCAAGAAGAAAAATGACTTAACATCCATCCTTTTGTTATTCTGTGCAGGTGCAGTGCTTGTATGTCTTGATCATGTCCCCCCCTTTCCCTCCTTTTCTTAAGGGTGTGCATGTTCAGGTCCTGCAGTTGCTCCTCATCTGTCTTACCCCATAGTCCATTGACTATCTTGGTTGCCCTGAACTGTACTGCTTCCACCTTGTCACAAATTAATTGTGGGCTTTCAAGCAGCTTTGGGTGTGGAGGACACTGGTACAATAACTGTTTGATTCAGATTTTGACCACACAGCAGGCATACCCCTGCAAAATGTAAGAAAAATGTATAAGACATGTGATTAAGTATCAGTGCAATTGCCAGGGTAGAGCTTGATAAACTCTTCATATTGCATTAAAGAATGGAAAAGGCATGGCCTTCTCCTAATTAGTATGCCCCCCATCAGTCACCTGTAAATCCCTTATGGGTCTGAACACACTATATAAAACATGTAGCCTGAGAGTGGTTCCCACATAAGACAAAGAGAGAAAGCAATAAGACCTCAGCTCATATTGACAAGTTAAAATTTAAAGTGTATGTACCTGACCAATGATGGGGTCACCTTGTCATCAGTGGTTAGGCTAATTAGTATTTGGCCAAATGACGAGACCAAGAACCCCTTCAAAATGTTTAAATGGAATGACGACAGAAAATAGGAAAATGGAATTAACTTAAATGAACTGCAGGCTTTCAAGCCACTTTTTCAGGGGGCACAGGCACTATAAATACTTGGTTTGGATTTTGGCCACTCACCAGGAGAACTCCTGCAAAATGTAAGGAAAATGTACAAGAAAAGTGATTAAATCTCTGTGTGTTAGCCATGGTTAAGTTTACTGAACCCTTAATATTGCATTAAAGAATGGGAGGGGTTAATACTTGGAGTTAACATTTGGAGGGTACGAGGTAGTATTAGATGATCACGTCCACGTAACACTATCTAGTTATAACAGTCTTTTAAGTTACCTCCATCCATGAATGTGTTTAACTTATGTTTATATATTTCAATATTGTTATTGCTTACTATTTCCTCCGGTAATGCATTCCAGTTGTGTACAAATCTCTGGATATAATACATCTTCTTGATGTTTGTCCTGAAATACTGCATGTATTTTAAATCTATCTGTTATGACCGTCTCCTAATTGTTAAGCTCTTCACTGGTCAACTGTGCACTTCTTATGGGCCAGACCACACTATATAAAAGATGGAGCCAGAACCTGTTTTCCACACAAGAAAGAGAGAAAATGGTGGGACCTCAGCTTACATTGGCATGTTAAAATTTGAAGTGTGGTTTCCTGATGGATGAATGGGTCACCTTATCATCTGTGGTCAGGCTAATCACAATTCAGCCAAATGATGTCATCAAGAACCCTTTTAAAATGTTTAAACGGAATGAAGACAGAGAGTAAGAAACTGGAAGCAACTTAAATGAACTGCAAGCTTTCAAGCAGTTCTGGGGTTGGGGGGATAAATATATGTGTATTGGCCAGGGTTGAGCTTGCTAAACCCTTAACATTGCATTAAAGAGCAGCTGATGCCTTTGGAAAAACTTTGGAAAATATAATATTTAGACACAATTCAGCTTGTATTTCATACACATGCATATGTAGTTTACAGGTTTCTCCTCACCATTACTTATTACCGAAGAAATTTCAGCAAAAACAAGTTTTTATCCCTCAGTGTTTATCTGCCTCTGTAGCATACTCCCTACTTGAAATTATAATGCTGTGTTGTAACATCATAGTCTGTTGCCATGGGAATAACTATAGTGTCACAAGCAGAGTATTATGACATCAGGTCAGGAAGATACAGTAAGAGCTGATGGGCCCTCATGGAACAACTCTCCTATTTTCATGCATATGACCTCAGTAATAAATACTCAAGATAAGAAATACAGAGCTAATGAGAAATATACTCTGTCTCGTGTCTAAATATTATATTTTTCAAACTTCTTCTTGAGGTGTCGGTGGCTCTTTAAAGAACAGGAAAGATGTGGCCTTCTCCTACTTAGCAAGCTCCTCACTTGTCATCTTTGAGGCTCTTATGTGTCAGAACACACTGTATAAAAGACGTACCATGACAATGTTTTCCACACAAGAAAGAGAGAAAGTAGAGGGACCAAAACTCATATTGGCATGTTAAAATTTAAAGTGTAGGTACCTGACTCTGATGGTGGCTTCTTTGTCATAGATGATCAGGTTAATCATGATTCAGCCAAATTATGAGAGCAAGAACCCCTTAAAACTGTTTAAATGGAATGAAGACAGAAAGTAAGAAAAAAAATAATTAATTTAATTGAACTGCAGGCTTTTAAGCAGCTTTTGGGGAGGGGAAGCACTGGTACTATAACTGTTTGATTCTGATTTTGGTCACCTACCTGGAGCACCCCTGCAAAATTTATGAAAACGTACAAGAAATGTGATTAAATCTCAGGGCCAGATATTCAGAGCAGTTGCTCATGGTGCAACTGAGGTGCGCCGGCGCAACTACGGACATGTGCCACCGAGCAATATTTAAAGACCGTGGCTGTGCAGCACAAGTCACACTGGGCCATGGCACAAATGTAATGTATGCAGTGCAAGTGCAGGGGGAGGCATTCCCATGAATAAGTGGCGCAATGGTATATTCAACCACAAATCATGGCGCAAGTCAGGAGCTAAACCCAAGACACGCCACCTGGACTTGAGCCTATAAAAAACCTGGCTCAAACACACAGGCAGGGAGGTGCAACTCTGTGCCCAGAGAGAGAGAGAGTCAGGGAGCCAGTGTGACACAACCAGATATAGATGGACAGTGCACCGTTCCTCATGGAGGCGGTAATGAGGGGTGTGAGGAGGCAGGAGGAACACCAACGTGGCCGACAAAAGGGCCCGGGGGCGGTATGCCTGACACAGGTCGGTACCTTGCCCGTATCACATATGAGAACTATAGTGATACAGAGATAGTGGGCCACTACCACCTGAACATGGCAATTTTGAGGCGGCTCTGCAAGCTGTGCAGTGAGGAGATGCAGGTACCCACCAGATGGAGTTATGCCATGTCAGTGGAGACTAAGGTGACTGCAGTGATGTGCTTGCTCACTATGGGCACCTTCCAAAGATCAACAAGGGATACCACTGGCATCACCCAGTCGGCCATGTCCCACCTCCTCACACAGTTCCTCAACGCTCTGCTGCCATGTGCTTCAGAGTTCATATGTTTCCCCAGTTCTCAGGCTGAGTGTACAGCAAACATGCAGGACTTCCACAGGGTGGCATGCATGCCAGGCATGATTGGGGCCATTGACTGCACCCACGTGGACATCCGCATACCAACTGGCCCTGAGGGCCCAGTCTACATAAATCACAAAGGCTACCCATCAGTCAACTGCCAGGTGGTGTGTGATGCCACGGGGTGCATCATCAATGTCTGCACCACACACCCTGGGAGTGCACATGACTTATTCATCTGGCACATCTCTGCACTGTGCTAGAAGTTTTAACGTGGGGAAATCCCCACTGGCCACCTTGTGGGTGAGTAAGGCACAGGCCAGGGGGCTGGCATGGCACAGCTGTGGGGGTGAGGGAGGGCAGGCAGGGTGGGCATGGTGGAGGTAGCAGTGGGTGACAGGGACAAGGTGGCAGCATAGCACAGCACAGGGCTAACCATATCCATTCTCACACAGGTGGCAGCGCATACTCAGTGAGGCCTTGGCTGCTCACCCCCTACCGGCAACCATCATCCCCCACAGAGAAGAGATACAATAAGGCAGACGCCAGCACGCGCAGTATCATTGAGTGTGTCTTTGGTACACTGAAAATGCATTTCCGATGCCTAGACAGGTCAGGCGGTGCCCTACAATACAGCCCATCAAAAGCCTGTGGCCTATTCCTGGCCTGCTGCATCCTGCACAACATGGCCATTGACCATGGGATAGCTGTCGAGGCAGATGAGGGCGACAGTAGTGGGGACAATGGTGAGAATGGGCCAGAGGGTGGTGGGCAGCCACCACCAGGAAGACGGGACCCCCGCCTGGCAGAGCAGGCAAGGTGCCACAGGGATACAATTGCATAGGAGCATTATGGAGACCACAGGTATGTGCACTGACACACATGCAGGGGTCACACAGAGCAGCACACCACACACTGCCCTGGACATGCACAGCGGGAGTCATGCAGGGAATGGGCTGCACAGCAGGCATGGGGAGGCACTGGCACACAGCCACACACACACATATACACAGCACAGGCATGTGCACACACACATACCTGCTGCGGACCATGGCATGGATCAGTGGCATGACACCGGTGCACAGGTACAACCAGCATGGAGTAGAGCGGCCATCATCACACCCATGCCACATGGCCCAGCAGCCTGGTCAGTATACAAGAGGGGCATGCGGCACAACACACATGCGCACCAACACATGCATGCTGTACCACCACCACCCACATGTGCATGGGGCAGCAGCAGCAGAGGGTGCAGAGCAGCACACATATCAGGCCAACCATGCAGTCCCTTGGCCACCACAGCCATGTGGGCAGCTGCACCAGGGCTTATCAGCAGATGCAGGTTGCTCATCAGCCACGGGGGTGTGTCCAATGCTCCGCCAGGGGTTGATGTCTGGGACCAGGACCGTGTCCTCGCAGGGGTGTGGAGGTAGCCAAACAGGTCAGCCCCTGGGGTGCCTGGGATGCCTACATCGGAGCCTGGCATCTGCTGTGGTGGGGTCACCAGATGCCGAGACTGTGGGGTGGATAGTGCAATGTGGGGTGTCCTCTGTGCATGGCCAAGCCCAGTGGCTGCCACTGACGCAAGCCCGGCTGTGATGGTACCAGTCATGCAGTCCATTGACGCCACAATGACACTGGTCATGTGGTCCATTGACACGGTCATGGGCTCCCACATCTGGCAGAGCCCATCCATGAGCCTCACATTGCCCTGTCCTGCTGCTTGGCCAGCTGGCGCACCTCCGCATGCAGTGCATGCACCTCTGTGGCAAGCAGCGCCTGGTTCTCTACAGATACCTGCAGCAACTGGGTGTGCTCTGCAAGCTGCTCAGCATCCTGTGCCTCCTTATTTGTTCTTTGGTCCTATCTGAGTCATTGTCTTCATTTTCAGCTGGTGTTTCGGGCTCTGGGCCAAGAGGTTGATAAATGGCAGTACTTGTGCTAGCTAGTGAAACCATAGAGGATACAGATGGGGCTGGTTCAATTGCCTGGGGCTTAGGGGGTTTATTGGCATTCTGACTATTTTCAGCCTGTTTAGTAATGTTAGTAATATCAGTATACTCTAGATCTTCATTTCCTTCCAGTGTTAAAGGTGAATATCTGTTATGGACTGGTATAGTAAAGTCCATGCATCTCCTGCCTTTCTTTTTCCTATTTTTGTTATTAACTGGGCTCCATTCCTCCTCTGATCCACTATCTTGCTGTCCTTAGAGGACATTTTGTTGTTTCATAATATTTACTAGTGCTACTGCAGGGGTACTAGTGTCTTTAGTTAGTTCTTGTTTTTTGTGAAGGTTGTTTATAATCAACTCTAGTTCTTTAATTTTGGAATTCAGTTCCTGAATCTGTATGCATTCCTCACATTTCAGTCCAGTAAAACCAGTTTGAGGCTCCAAATAAAATGTATTGCATAGTAGACCTAACATTGCTGTTTCCCCAGACTGTAGGGTTACAAACCCTTCATTCTGGTTTTGGCAGGAACCCCTGCACAATTTAAAAACCATGTATAAGACTGGGACTACATTTCTGTGTATTGGCCATGATTGACATAGCTAAACCTTTAATACTGCATTTTGTAAATTCTACCCATTTTTCCTCTGCCCCCTCTATCTGCTCTATACTTCTTGTGCTATTTTCCAACCATTCCTTCATCATGACAAAATTCACTTTTTTAAAGTCCCATAACCTTGTTAGGTTTGCCCTGTTGGTGATCCCCATGTAGACCTCCAGTGTCACTGTTTGGACTGCTATATTTTGTATTGTCTCAACGTGGGTGAGCACCAAATCCAGCTGAGCCCCTTCCCTTGTTGGCCCTGGACTAGCTGAACTAGGAATCCCTCTTTGCATGTATCCACCATGCACTGGTTTCTAGTACTTGCCACATTTTGTACTTTCCAATCCACATCCAGAATATTAAAGTCCCCTGCTACCACTACCTCCCCTAGATCAGTTGCCATCCTAAGTATTTCACCCAGTTCTTTATCTGCCTCCTGATCCTGATCCTGATCAGGTGGTCTGTAGATCTCCATAGTCCTGATTTGTTTCCCATTCCCTACTGCTGCTTACACCCAGAGGGTTTTAGTTTACCTGACTCCCCTGGGCTGCCTATTTTAATCATCTCTATCCCCTCTTTTACATACAGTGATACTTCCTTCCCCCTGTAACTGGCTCCTGTCTCCATTCAAGAGCTTTTTTCTATGTGGAAACTGCAATGTATATAAATATGGCAGGAAGGGAAAGCAATTTTGTCCATAGTAGGGAAGACCATCCAGAAATTAGGGGATTCATCTAGCAATAGTAATGTTTTTCTTCATAAAATTATTATGACCAGGATAGGTGTTTCAGTACTCCATTGAACAGAGTTCATTTCCAGTGAGATCCCATGTTTAGAGTAGTGGTAGTTATTTCATATACAAAAGTTAAAAAGTCACTTCTAAATACATACAACATACAACAGTGACAATTTGCACAAAGTCATAAAGAACAAATACAAAACAATACTTAATCTAAATAAATAGATTTCCTGTTTCGATTTGTCTATGTTTGATGCACGTTGCAGCATTGCAGTGGTTTCATTGATTTTTCATGAAACCACCATTTAATCAAAGATTAATGTATGGCTTCATTTATTAATCTAAAATAGATTTATATAATATTCCAGAGCAGCGGTCCCCAACACCAAATTGATGATCTTCCTACACTTAAATAAATTCATAAATTGTGTAACATCAGCTGTTATTAATGTTTTATGGTGCCCATGTAAAACAGTTTATATTGGCAGAATTGTCCAGTCCCTGAAGTTAAGGGTTCAGAAACATAGAATCTGTCAGCAGATAAGGACCATATGGCCCACCTAGTCTGCCTATTTCCCTACTCACTGCTGCAGCCCCAGATCCTATTTGATCTGCGGCACTCCTGCTCTGCAGTAGAGCATGTAGAGTAAGATCCATTTTAAATGAAAGAATGAATTCACCAGTGGTGGAGCATTTTGAAAGCAACACAACTGTAGCCCCAATGAATTTCAATCCATGGGACTGGAATGGGTGCTACCGCCAACAAGGGGTTGTAATTGTTAGAGAATGTTGTGAGAAAAAGAGACACAATGGATCTATCATCTCATGAGTCTCAAACCCTGGAATAATTAGATCAATTTTAAACCACTCCTGATTATCCTATATTACTGCTTGCGTTATTGCTTGTATTATTGCCTGTGCTATAAGTGGTTTGAGTTTTCTAATACATATTTATTTTTTTCATCTCTCCTAATAGATTTTGTTGCTCTTGTTCTACCTTTGGGTTGGCTGATCTGATCCCTAGTGGTCCTGTGAAACTTGATACTGGGAGATCAGTCCTGTCAACACCATCTCCTCTTTCCTATCTAGTCATTCTAGTGGTAAGAATTTAAAGAGGAACAGTCAGCTCTATGAGCATCACACCCAAGTCTAGAGCTGGTTCCAATTTGCACTTTGTGTGCAAAAAATGTTTTACTCACTGTTTACTGTAGTACAGTAGATAGTATCAGACTAAATTTGCTTACATCCAGACTGACATTTTCTGTAACTACAAACCCCAGAATACTTTGCAGTTGACATCAGAGTAGGGCTGCAGCAGTGGGAGGTTCAACTGTCTGAAGTGCATGTTAGAGTTTGTATAAGCGCTGATCTTTTATTTATTGCTCCCACTGTCCTCCCAGGGCTAAGAACGGTCTCAAAGGACTTTATTTAGCATGAGGAGGACAGTGGGACCCGAAAACATCTGATTTTGTCTGCCAAAGTTTCCATTAAGTGGTACTTCATCCACAAAGTGCCACTTTCAGAGTGCCACTCTGATTTTTCCTCTTAATCCCATCCTCCTGAAGTACCCATACCATCATCCTCTTCCCCCACTAGTTCCAGCAGGAAAGAACCCTTCACCACACCCATTTGCAACACTCAGTACTAACCTCTTTGCCTCCCTGTCACCACAGCTAATTATAGACACCTCGTCACCCATCCACTGCAGTACCCATTCGCCCTCCTTCCCTATGCCATCCCCAGAAAAATGATATATCTTCAAAGAAAGGGACAGCAACTGGCACAGACCCTCCTCTTACCACATCGCCGAGCTGCTATCTGAATGAATAAGAGGTAGCAGCATTCACTCATGAAAAACTGTTAATTACTACGAGAGCATGCTGCTTTCCATTTAAAATTCAGACATGTCTGGCTGAGGTGGTGCGAGGAGGGTTTGTGCCAGTCAATATCCTATTCTTCAGAAACATATCCTATTTCTTGGGATGGCATAGAGGAGCTGAAGGGTGGAAGGGTGCTGCAGTGTGTGGATTAGTGAGGCGGCATCTATAATTTGATCAGGGTTGCGGGGGGAGGTTGGGACTGAATGTTGCAAGCAAGTGGGTGGGGAAGGGTTCTTTCATGCTGGGACTGGTGGGAGGGTGGTGGTGGGTGGAGCTGTCAGCTGGTTTATGGAAGGGCCTTGTTATATTCAAACTGGATGGCATGGTGGTGGAGGGTTAATGGGTGTTGCAGTGGGTGGGTGAAGGGGTTATCTATAATTTGGCCATGAGGGTTAGGGGGGCTTTTATCTTGCCAGGGCTAGTGGGGGAGGGTTTGGTGTTGTGGGTGCTGCCAATGGGTGAGAGGAAGGGAAGGTTGTAATAGTCAATCTGGGCAGGGAAGGAGGATGGAATTAGGTACTTCAAGAGGGTGAAGAAAAGGGAAACTGTTTTTTTTTTTGGTAACAAAAAATAAAATAAAAAAGGGAACTTTGTGCTGCAAATTGCTAGAGAAGTGCCAGTCTCCTCAGAGCTACATGTAGCATGAAGTTCAAGACTTCGCCAACAATTCACCAGTGAAGTAAAACTGGGCAAGCAACACTCCTACATGTGATCTCAATGGGGATATCCAGAGACATGCATGGGTGCCCCAACCCCCACTGAAACATCCTCCAATTTTGTTTATGAGTGTGCTGCTTCACTGAGCCTGTGAGTCACTTGTACTGGGCAATGCTGCTGGTTACTTTATTAAGTCACTCCTGCATTTGCATTGCCTGCCCGGCTGGCCCCACCTTGCTGCACTGCAACTTCTGCAGCCACTAGTGACCCAGACTGCCCCACAATCCATTGGGTCTGTGATGCATAGAGTAATTTCCCTAAGTTTAATGCCTTTTTTTTGCAGACATGTGTGTAATGAGGGCTCTCTCAGACACTGCTGTCACTGTCCTGGTCACTCCATTGCTTCCAGTCCATCACCATTTACAGTAGTTGCTTTATTGCTTTCACTTAACTCGACAGCTGCTGCCTCCATCAGCCTGCTTAAGCCTTCCTTTCCATGCTGAGAGAGTGGACTGCAGAACAGTCCATGTTGCCTGCGAATGTGAGGGGGTCAATTGCCCAAACTGTACAGCAGCACAGCCAGGAAGAAGACAGTCTCCCAACCATCTGGTGGTGGCTCTCATCCTCCCCATCTTGGCAACAATTGATGTTTCCCTTGCCTGTACTACTACTCTGGTCAGCTGGCTGCTTAGTACCAGTGGCATAGATTGGGGAGGAAGGGGGGGCAAGCTGCCCCCCCCCCAGATATTCAGAATACTCAGAGTGGGACTTTTGAAGCTATGATTTATTTATTTATTTATTAAGTATTATGGAGTCCTGGTGTCCTGCTCTGAGTGCTGTAATCTGTATTTTGATCATGGTCCCAATTGACAAAAGTGAAATCTGACCATTTCACTGCTATTGCTCCATTTGCATGGTGCCTATGCTTGCAACTTCACAAATTCCTGCTCCCCTTCCATATATAAGGGTGTTTTACTGAACGCTGCATTCAGCATTGTGGCAGGCTGCATTGCTCTGTGGAAGCTGGTGAACTTTCACAGTAGTACCACGCATGCGTGACCCTGGTCCTCACTTCCCTGACATGGAAGCGACGCATTCCTTCAGTGTGTTTGAGGGCAAACATCTTACTCGAGAGTGTTTTGGATGATATAAAGGGTGGATAGATTAAGCAATAACTGCGAGTGTACCAGGAGCGGAGCAGTGTTGAAGATGTCTGGTTATGGGTGGGTTAGAGAGAGATTTTCTGTACAAAATCCCTGTGAGGCTGCGAACATCGTATTCAGGTTTTTATGACTGAGGTCATGGAATTCGGTAAGGTTATGCTTTTTTAGTCAGCTAAATCAGAGCTGGGGTCAGATTTGAAATGATCATCTTTCTTTGGGAAGAGTTAAGCTCAGCTAAACTTATAGCACTGTGCAGTCAAGGGAGGGTCTCTTTAGGAGCTACACTCTCTCTCTCTCTCTCTCTCTCTCTCTCTCGTACACATGCAGTCGCTCAATTAAAATAAAACATTAGCGCAGTGTAATTCAGTATTTGTCTGACAGGATTGCAGTAACTGAACATTTTGAAATGGGCATCAAAATATAAGGAATTTGATTGGGCAATACCTGTGTGATAACGTGTCTAACGCACAGAAACAAGGTCCAGCAGTGCCCAGTGGGCTCTGATATTGGTAAAGCTGCACAGTCTGAATGTTCATAAAAGCTAAAGCAGCCATCTTGTTTTGCCAACATAAATCTCGCTCGCTGTCCTAATCAGCCAGCAACTACAGACGCACCATACTTCTGTCCTTTAGGTTCTTAGTTTTTCTAGTTTTTTTTTTTTTACATGGATGCAAGCAGCAGATTAAAAAAAAATAACTGTCACGCTGTCTCTCTCTCCTCCGCATGCTCTCTTGGCCGTCCACACACTCCCTCGCTCCCTGTCCTGATCGTAGGCTGACTTGCCAACTGCTGACAACTTCTCTTACAAAGTCTCCTAATGTTTCCAATATTTAGAAATCTCACCTTCTGCAGTGCCATTTCTCACTTGACATTCGCTCCAGTTTTCATTCCCTCGCTTGCCCAACCACTCCCTCACTCCGTCCTCATCGTAGGCTGAGTATTGCTACCTGTTACCATAAGGTAGAAAAATTCTAAAAAAAGACAGCATAATTTCCTGTTCAAACTAAATGAAATAAGTACTGCTGGGGGCATAACAACTACACAGATACAAGTAAGGATGCCTTAGCAGCTCAAAAGTCCTCAAGTCAAAAAAAAAAAAAAACAGGTGAAGGAACTATTTTATTAAAAATTAAGACAGACATTTAAGTGTTACACTATTACGTATTATGCATTTTAGTTATGACAAACATCTGTATTTTAGATAGCCATTTCATAAGTGCAATAAGACACTCCAGGATGTGCGTTAGACACTTTAACACACGGCTAGGAGGCAAAGTGAAAATTCAGTTGTATCTTTCTTAGGTGAAAGTACATCTATAACCTGCTGTTTTTACTGATTTTGTTTGAAAGCTATTCTTGTTGCTGGATAACTTTATTTTATGAGGTATTACGGAAAGCTCAGATTCAGAACACATTACACTTTTCAGGTCATTCATGTTGACTGACCTCATAAAAGTCAGAATAATATACTGGTATACTTTTTATTCATCAGATCCACTGTATGGATTTGTTGGAAATGTACTTTATTTCTGCAGTCTTGTTATAGAGCTGTTTTTTGGAGTTTTTAGCTAGCTCATCTTAGCTAGTTAACTTTGGCAAGGCATGCTCATTGTCACTTCAAGTGGTGAATAGCACTTGCACCATCCAGTTATCCATGACTAAATACAAATGGTGAGTAAGTGTTACAAGCATAGACAGTGATGGCATAAAAAGACCACTGATCCATGCAGTCTGTACGTAAAACCCTAACAAACCCAGGAGGACCTATTGTTCATACAGGGTTCTACTTCTAGCCCATACTATCCACCCCATACTCCCCTCACTGCTGCTAGCACCCTGAGCAACCACTAAGCAGTTCCCTCTGTCCCAGCCATGTTTGAAACCATTGATAGTTTTGGTGCCCATCGCACTAACTGGCAGATTGTTCCATGGCGCCAGCACCCTTCCTGTAAAATAAAACTTTCTCACTTCAGATACCTCCCCACCCGTTAGTTTCCACGTAAGCAACAAGGCATGATGGGGTGTGCATGGAACACATTTTACCGCACGGTCAGTGGCATAATAAGGCACGAGGCTGAAGGTCGAGTGACTTTAGCCACTAGCCGTGCGGTAAAATGTGTTCGACGCATATCTCAGACTGCCTTATTGCGCTGATAAAATGGGCTCCTTTTTTTAAAACTTTTTACAGTTGGGAAAAGCATGTTTATATGTAGAAACGATAGATTTACTTGTGTACATTTATGATAAAATAGTCCTTCCACCCACTATAAATGTCATTGATGATGATGTCATGGTATTATTGCCTACTTTCTTCTTCCTGTTTTTTTTTCCCACATTCAAGATATGGAATGTTTACCATGGAATACATGGATTCAAAATTCTGCTCAGTTCCATTGGCAGAATGTTTCTGTCATAACACTCTGTACACACAGACAACAAAGGCCTTTTTTATAGCCAGAGACTCAATTATCTCACTGTCAGGGCAAGAAGAAGACAGTTCCCTGATGAGCAGCTAAAGATAGAAGGGGGATTTTTCACTGTCAGCAAAGAAACAGTTGTAGTGAAAACTATAAACAATACTTATTGGCCCAGATATTCAAAAGGGTTGTGCATGGCGCAACAGTGTTGCGCCATGCACAACCACTGATGCACCCGGCACAATATTCAAAAGGAAAAGTCGCCGCACAAATCCCGCGGGGAGCGCATCAGTAATGTATGCAGGCACAGGTGGGGGGGGTCGTGCCCATCATAACCTGCACAGCCCAATATTCAGCCCGGCATGTGCAGAGTCATGCATGCACAACCCCTACCTGCGCCAGCACAAAGTTAAGCCAAAAAAACAAAGGAACAAGCGATGGCCACCCATAGGTGAGCTGCCGTATAGCAGGGTGCAACATGGCAGCTGCCACCTGTGGGTGGCCACCTGAGCCTGCCGCCCTAACAGTGCCCCATGCCCCATCGTGGGCATCCCTGAACAAAATCTCCCGTTCAATATCCCTGGTGGTCAGTGGACCTCTATGTGCCCGATCGCGGGCATCGGTATAAATACACCCCCGTCCAATATCCCTGGTGGTCCAATGGACCGATCGCCATCTGATTGCGGGCATCTGTAACACATAAAATACCCTGCTACCCTGGTGGTCTAGTGTCCCCTCCCCACCCGCCCACTGAGCCCCACCACCCGCTCCCCCACCCGTCAGTGGGCGGGCGGCAACACCACCACTGCGCCCCACGCCCGCAACTGACAGCTCAGTAGGGCTGCACACCCATTAGTTCTGGCGTGAGCCAATGGGCATCAAACCATACCGTACTACTCAGTCCAGATATGAATGATTCATTCACATATCTGAACTAAGCTCAGCTCTGACTTATCAAACTGCATACCCGATAACTCACGCTGTAAAACCCAATATGCAATCCAGCCATCAATCGATAAGCGGTAAACAGCCGTCAGCTCTTACTACCACCAGCAGCAAGTGCCGGGCGGTAGAGGCTCAGTGAAGCGAGTGGGAGGGTACACTAGACCACCAGGGTAGCAGGGGTATTTTATGTGTTACAGATGCCCGCGATCGGGTGGTGATCGCTCCACTGGACCACCAGGGATATTGGACGTGGGGGAGTACTATACCGATGCCTGCGATCGGGCACATAAAGGTCCACTGGACCACCAGCGATATTGGACGTAGGGGGGTACTATACTGATGCCCACAATCGGGCACATAGAGGTCCACTGGACCACCAGGGATATAGGAGGGGGGGCTTATTCTCTACATGAATGCCCGTAATCGAGCTGCAGGGGGTGTCACCCTGATAGCTGCTGCCCGGCAGTGCCAGGCGCAGTCGCCGGGCGATCGTGTGGCTCGCATACTAATGGCATGCAAATGGGGCCGTAGGTGAGATGCAAATGCCCCTGTGCACCTTGCATAAATTATGGCCCCATTTGCATGTCCCTTTTGAATATCGCAGGTGCTGTGCATGGCGCAATGGCACTTGTGCTAGCGCATCTCCATGCTCCACTCTGGCCACTTGCGCTGGCGCAGTGCCAGTGTGCCATGCACAGTGGGGGTGGCCAGGGTGCGATATTCAAAGCTGCTGCACCATAGCGCAGCTCCGTTGAATATCACCCAGGCCACACCCCTTCGCAACAAAGCTGAGCTCACCAGGCTTAGCGCCACAGCCTGGCGCAGTTTGAATATTCAGGCCCTTGTTTCAATAGAAACATAGAAACATAGACTTTGATGGCAGATAAGGACCGCTAGGCCCATCTAGTCTGCCCATTTCCCTACCTACAGGATAGGCCGCAGATCCTAGTTAACCAACAGCCTATATTTTCTGCCCCCAGAATTGCCTTATGTCTGTCCCATGCATTCTTGAATTCTCCCACAGTTTTAGACCCCACAACTTCCTCAGGAAGGCTGTTAGATGCATCCACTACCCTCTCTGTGAAATAATACTTCCTCACATTGCCCCTGAACCGCCCTCCTTCTATCTTTAAATTGTGTCCTCTTGTTCTTGCAAGTCTCTTTTTCTGAAAGATGCTACTATCTTGTGTGTTTATGTACATAAGGAAAGGGTGATAAACAAGGAAACTACAGTTAATTAATTTGTTTTATTTTTTATTTAAGGTAGTTTTATTTTTAGGTCCCAGATGAATTTTTTTTTACAGTGTAAAGGCAGCAGCCATGTTTGTGGTGGAAGACTATAGGGGGCTAACTGAAATGCCTGTGTTCCAAATGCCCATTGATCTGGTTTCCAGACCCTCCACAGTCCTTTTTTTAGCCATGTGTAAACCATATTTTACACATAAATAACAGTCAATCAGATTTCATGATTTTACCCTGCCATTTTATAATATCCCATGCATTCTTGAACCCCATACTACAGTTTTGGCCCCCCACAAAAAAACTGTAGGGGGTGACTTCAAGAATGCATGACTGTTATATCAAAATTTAAGCATTTATAGTTGAAGTTTCTAGATAAGATATTTTTGCAGTTTTTGCTCCTTGATTTTAATCAAGAGATTGAGTATTGCCAATTTTAAAAAGGAAAATGAAAAGATAGCCATTTTGGTAGTGATAGCTGTTGTTTGCAACAAGTCAAAGAAAGCTTTAAAAGCAGACAAAACATTTCAAAATGACCCTCAAAATGCACCAGAATAGATCTAAAACCCTGATAGTTTCTGGGGGCCTAGGCAGCCCCCAGACCCACAGCCTGTGAATTTTGTATTTCTCAGGATGACCAGGACATTTATCAATCTTGGCCCCCCGTAAAAAAAGCTAGCTACGCCCCTGTTTAGTACAGCTGGATTGCCAGTCCTGCTGCAGTGTTCCTTGTGACTGGGGCTGTGACTTGATGGAGAAACTAGGGACAGGTGGGATATCCTCTGCAGGCAGGTGGAGGCACACCCAAAAGTAGACTATAATTCGCTAGGTAATTTCCCTGCTTCCTTCTGTTAGACCTACTTTTGTGTGCTCACAAGAAGTCTGCTGGCTATGCCAAGTAACTGTAAAAAATAACCACAAAAACTCCCCATCAGCCAACACACTTGATCAGGGTAGCCTTACACAGAAAACAATCAGCCTTATAATTCAAAGAAATTTCACTCCAGCTTCTTTAGAGCCCCTCACCAACATAAAAACACACACTTCACTAACTTGAACTGATTGTATTAGAGATCATTTAGCAAAGTGATTCTGAGTTAAAGAGGAGAGTGTTTGTACCCCAGGTCTCAATTTTACTACAGGCAAGCAGGCAGCTTTCTCAATAGTTTGAGGCTTGGAAGAGGAGGAGGAGGAAGAGGACTACGATGACCAAAGGAGGGCACTACCTGGCTGCACAGACTTTAGGAAGTGTGTCTTAAGTAGAAGCAATACTGCAGCACAATTACAGGGTTCGTCTGTGTTTGCAAAGTACTCACGGCGGGTCAGTAGAGGCTATACTACACTATGGTTTCCACTTGATGTGATGACTACTGGTTGTCTCTAGTATATAAGCCCAGGGCTGGTCTATTGGAGCTGCTGACTGTATTCAGGAATCCCAGTGGCGAGCTTAATGTCCCTCAGGCCCTCAACAATACATACAGTACAGACATCGAACAAAGGCAGGAACAGTGAGTCCTGGGAGACTGAGAGAGGAAGACTTCACTTCACACCCTGCTCAGGAATGCTGGGACAAAGACACACACACACCACATTCACACCCCTCTCTGTTTCTCTTGGATGGATAGATGGCAAGAGGGAGGAAGGATATTCCTAGTGGCAACTTCAGCAGCCCCTGCACTCTCCAGTCAAATCCCCTCTGGTGGTGGTGTGCACTGTTGGCTCTGGGCTCATAGGATGGGGGTGGGGTTGCCTGCCAGAGGCTTGCTTAACCCTCTGTGTGTTGGGCGGAGAAACATAATACCAGAGACCACCAAGCCTTCTCTCAAGTGGCAGAGAGCAGCAGACACTGGGGAACTATACCCTTGGTTACTGTACATCTCTGCAATCTCACAAATCTAGTGGCAAAGTCTTCCAATGTCAGCTGTAAAGAGATAATGTGAAGAAAACAGTGGCAATGCTACCAGTGGATGGAGGAAAGGGGTTTGTTATATTCTAACTGAGTATGGTGTGGTCACTTCCCCACCTTACCCAATCACACCACCAGAAAGAAGACAATCACCCATCACACCAGTGGTAGTCCTCGTCCTCCCTGTCCTGGTGATGGCAATGTTGTGCACTCCTGCTCTAGTGCCCTGGACAGCTGGATGCTTAGCACAGTTGTATTGGCAGTGGTTCTGTAGCCTTCCCTCAACTCAGCAGGTGGGACTAGGGATGGAAGGGATATCCTTGGGTAGGCAGGAGGTGGTCGAGGTGCACCCAGATGTAGCGCATATCATACACTGGAGAATGTTCTTGCTTTCTTCCGAAAGACCTACTCTTGTGTGCTTGCAAAGTGTTTGCCAGATATACCATGCAGCCTTAAAAATGGCATTTTACCCTCAAAAGTAGAAAAAAGAAAGAGGAGGAAAGCAGAGAGTTAAAAAAACAAGCTGGAAAAGTCATTTAACAATAACAGTTCCCATATATTGTATTCTGTATCTAGATTTAATTCACAGACTCCTTTAGTATGAGTCTGTTTGCTACGATATTATTTAAGATCACAGCAGCAGTTTGGGTATGACTGCTTGCAGGACACATTCTTTTATCTGCTTCAGTTCTGCATTCATGTAATGTCTAGGCCACAGAAATGCTGTCAAGCATTACACTCAATTCCTACAGTTCATTAACTTTTACTAGAATGCTGTATAAGCTATCACTTGCTGTCACTCTGTGGGAATTCTGTAAAAGAACTTCAGCATTTGCAGGAAGGTTTCTCAATAGTATGAATAAACAGTCTCTAAATTGCCAGTGTCAATTGTACGGGGATTGTTTTCCCTGTACAAACATTGTCCCTCTCCCAGTGTAGGCAGTCTAGTTTCTCTGCAATTAATTAGGGCTTCAAGTAATCATTAGAGCTGAGTGATTCGCAAATGGATGGCCAGTTTCAGGCAAATGCAAAAATTGTGTGGAAATTTGATTTCCATCTGAATATCATGCATGAACCTGCAAGAGATTCAGTAATTAAACAGAAATATCCACCAACCAGACACAGTGCAAGTGTTGTTCATATCCTACAAGTAAATAAGAAAGAAAGAGAGGCTTTTGAGATGAGAGGAAGCAATACTACTAATTGTGCTTCAGATATTCCATATTTTTTGTCTTCATTTTTATTTTAGTGTTGCAGCCCTTCACTCTCCCACCAATGCCTCACTTTAATTTATTTATTTTTTATTAGATTCCCTTTGTTGTTTAGTTTAACATTTTTTATTTAAAATATCTGGCCAAGATAATCTGGAAACAGAAACAATAGTGGAAATAGTGGCATTCATGCACCCCAAGCACATTACCTGTCAAAGTCATCAGAAAGAGGGCCTCCCAATCACCCAGCAGAAGCATTTTGCACATCTGTGCTGGTGACATGGGTTCGTGAGTGAGCCTGGGGAGCCAGGATCAGTGCAGCCAGAACTCTGGAGTGCTCTTGAGGGGAGTGTGAGCCAACATGGGAGGGAGGGGGGAACTTCTGGGTTCCAGCAGAGCTGTGCCTCCTCCCCACAGCCAGCCAGGGAGCTAGCTCCATCATGGGGGGTAGTGTTACCTCAGCATGAGCTGCTGCACCTGAGGCCGGCAGAGGCATCGCCTCACTTCAGGGGATGACAGGAGGAGCAGAAGATGGGGCTAGGGTCTAAGAAGGACCAAACAGAAAGAGTCAAACAGCTAGATGAAAAAATAAAGTAATCTGAAAGGATGGTGTAACCCCTTCATTCCCAGGGGTTACTAGAATCCCAGTTAGAACCAGTGGCAGACAGGGATAGGCAGCTTGTGAAATGCCAGGTAAATGGATTTCACAATGTCACACTCTGTTTTTTAGTCTCAGCTGAGCTGGAGTGATGATGTAATCTTAGAACTCTCGCAGCTGCATAAGCCACACTTGTCTAGCTGCAAGGGAGATAGCTTTGGAATGTTCGTGAGTCTGTAGAGTGGAGTTCCAGGTGAAGGAGGCTGCAGCCTGCAGCAGCTCCTCAGTTTTAGCTCTGACAGAGAGCTACCACTGTGTGTTGGGTAGTTTGTTCTCACCCTAGAAGAAGAAGAACATAGAAGACAGAGATTGAAGTGGCGGAAACCGTTCCAAGTGGGTTTTCCTTTACCCCATCCCAAGAGGGATGGGGGCGATCTTCAGGGTTCAGGGGCAATCCCCTCACCCAGTCTGTCTAGTGAAGCTGCCTGTGAAAACTTCAGAAACTGTGAGTACTTTTGTGTTCAGCCCAGGAGGGCACCTGCATTCTACAAGTTTTCTGTGAGGGAGTTATTAACCAGAAGAATGGACAAGTATAAATTTGGAAGTAAAAGGTGGGAGACCCCCCCATCTCAAGTAAAAAGTTTACCTCTCCAGGTTCAATTTGGGCACCAGTTCAATTTTCATTCAGTGCATTTGGCCAGTAGCTGATGGAAATAGTTACCCAGACGTGGGTTGGATTCTCTGTGAGCCTGTATGTGCTCTTTGGTGGTCGAGGGTGCCACCAGTAATTCTTCATGAAATATGGGAAAGTCGGGGGCGCTGTGGAGCTCCTAACATGGCGGACGTCTTTTTCAAAGCAGCAATTCGGCCGACTGTTAAACAAGTATTTAATTACTTTAAACCATTTTAGATCCTTTACAGTTAGTGCATCTAGACTGCTTATCGTCAACAGTACAGCAAATACGGGGCCAAAAAAGGACAAGCACACAACGCATAATCTCGATGCCTTCATTTCCTCGGTGACTGGCTCAAAAACCTCTGGGAGCAGGCCATCTATACTAGCTGACATGATGTCTGCAGATACCCCGAATCCACAGATCATGGTCATGCAAGGGAAAATACAGGCCACAGGGGAGGATACCAATCAGAGGTTGGCGGCAATAGAGGCTCGATTTTCGGACCTGGAGAGTAAGGTGCAGACAAATACTGCTCACCTCTCGGAGCTATGGTCGGAGTCAGAAAATCAGAGGGAAAGAGATGTGACCTGTAACCCCCAGGTGGCACTATCCCAAGGGCTACTACCCCTGCCTGACTGACTAATGACAGGTTGAGGGGCCTAGATCCAATGGCGGGTGCCTCCACCCAGAGGTCAGGGTTAATACTGTCTGGTATGACTTGGTCACAGCCCTCTGGGACACTGCAACCCCTTTTTCTTCCCACTAGTGGCCCACACAATACATTAGGAACATCTTCACAGTGTACACTTACCCCCAGGACTGGCTCTGTCGACAGGACTCTGGGCATCCCCTGTAAAACAAGATGATACATTGCAAAAGACACAGAACAATACTTTAACATAAACGAATACCTCAGACAGTGTAACTTTGCTGAAACAAACAAATCTGATTTATTTAGGAGGATATAACAAGGACAGGGGGAAATCAGGTTAATTAGGTTAAACACATTAATAATCACAGTACTGTGCGCATATTCAGAGTCCCAAATTGTCACTTTCACTGGGTACCCAGGATTGGGGGGAGGGGCTAGTCAGGATCGGGTGCAACTGGTTGGGGCCCTGTGATGGAAAAAAACACTTGCACAATACCCAATTGTAATCCAGAGCCAGATGGCTCAGTTTGTGAAGAAATGAGAAAACAACAATTAGATGACACACTTGCAGTTTGACAAAAAGATGGCAGGGAGCTACCCTGCTTTGTACTCACAAACTCAATGCTGGTAACTGGATGGAAGGCAGATTGTCCTGGATTGCCAGGAGGAGCAGACCATGTGGACAAGGTCCTTGAGACTGGACCCCACTGCAGTTTAGAGCAAGTGGATGTAGTCTGGATTAAGCTGGGGTTTACTTCCAGCTTCAGGCACTCAATTCACTGTACAGGGGATTTGAAACGTGATTCCCCACAAGCACTACACACATTTATATGTAAAAGGAAAGTGCTATACCAGGTAGGCTGCTTCTCTATCCCGATCGCAATTACTGCACAATACCCGGGAGAACGCACAGCAGATTCAGTTCCTGACAGACTGAGCGCGATTCAACAATTTCTCCAGTCTTCTACAGGGTGAGCCTGGTTTCCTCACTTCTGGTGCTTCTTTCTCCTTACAACTCTGATTCAGTCCACACTAGCACTCACAAACAGTTGTAGGCTGAACTTCAGGGCCAACCACGAGCTTCCCACGTGAAAACTCAACAGCGCAGGAGCCCGGAGCTCCTTCCCTCTTTACAGTCACAACTCATCTGATCTTTCCAGTAGACAGAGCCGGGCATTTCCTTTGCGTTCCTCCCAGTTCAGTTGGCTGGTTTGGCTGTCACTCACAGCAAACTCCCCCTTTTGGTGGAAAAAAGGCGCCGAAGTCCAGACTACAATTCCCAGAAGCATTGGCCATACAGTACATAGGTGGCTGACTCCACAATGAGAGTCCACGTTCTGATTTGCCAGCAGCAGGCTCCATTTCAAAGGTCCCCCCACACTGATTGGTCCAGTTCTGCAGTTCAAAACTAGAATGGGGGTCTAGGCAAACACAGTTCTGACTGCAAAGAAAAGCAGGTTAGACAAACTGTATTTTCGTTATTACTGTAAATGATGTCTGGCAAACAGTTACATCTTTGAAAAGTGCTCACTCTGCCCACTTAGTGACGGCAGAAACGGAGCGATTTGGCAGCAGCTCGAGTGGGACTCAAGCAGAGAAACACACAGACCCCTCATCCAAAGTAATTATGTCTGCAGGCAGACAGCTCTTAAAGAGACAGTACCAGAGGCTCTAAAAGCCCTCACAGATAAACGGCTTAGATGCAGAACACCATCCAGGCTTGGAGCATTCAAGCAAGCTACTGGAAGACTTTAGGGAACCCCCATTTGCAGGGGGGTTACACCCTTCCTGGCCTGGAAAAAGCTTGACATCCACGTCAAGCAAGTACCCCCATAAGTTTCAATTGCAACCATATACATTTGCATCAGGATCACATTAGGCTCATACATGTAATCATCAGTCAATATATCACTTTACCAGGAACACAGTTCTGAAACTTTGCAGTGCGTCACTCTTTACACATTATTACACACACATTGTACCATAACTCAGATTATTACCTCTTGTACATGAAACCTGAAGAGAGTGGGCCCTTCCCTATCAGTATACCTTGGGGCTGGATGGGGCAGAAGCACCATACCTAGAGGGCAACACAAGTAACTTGGAGTTAGCACTGATGTTCAGTTTGGGCAAGGAGCTTGGGGACACATACACTCCTTTATGGACAACATTGAGAGGCAAGTCCACCGGCCTCCCGGGGAATCATAACTGAGGTGCACCACAGGCTTTACAGCTCAACCAGTCTTTCTAGAGGGAATTGTTACATTCTCTGCTCTCCGAGCCTCATTTTCAGCATTGTCCTCACTTGTCAGGGGAGTCTCCATTGGGGTAGAGAGGCTAGAACTTGGGGCACTTTCAGCTCCAAAAGTTACAATCTCTGAGTCCACAACACTTGGCTCACATGAAGAGCTTTCAGACACTGGCAGTGGACCGTCAGGGCACTCAAAATACTCTTCTTGTTCTGGTGTATCACCAGTCTGTTCCAGTCCATCATTTTCTTCCCCTGAAACCTCAAACAGTTCAGCCATACACAATGATTCCGTATCATCTGATTTGATGCTTTGCACTTCACTTTCTGGGAGCATTGGCTCCAGGGACAAGGCTGGGGGCTTAGACAGTCCAGAAGGCCCAGCTTCATCTCCAGTATTGACTAGGGGATTGCCCCGAAAAAATTTACTCAGTTCGTAAGAAGGGTAGTATTCAAAATCACACTCACTTTCCTCTGATATGGACTGACAGTCATGCTCAACTGGGATTTGTGGAGGGGAACACTTTAACTCAGCTTCTGTAGGTGCAGACTTTCTTGATTTTTCTTAGCAGCAGCTCTAGTCACTGGTCCAGAGGGGGCATTTTCTGGGGGCTCAGACTCAATCAAGATTTGTCCAATGGGCAGTAAATGATTTCTATGCATTGTTTTAACATCTTTTGAATTATTCTCAGGCCTTACTTTGTACACAGGCAGATCATCTAGTTTGCCCACTACAATGTGAGGGAGATGGTGCCATCTGTCAGCAATCTTGTGTTTGCCATTCAGTCCCAGATTTCTTAGCAATACCAGATCTCCCTCCTGGAGTTCCTGTGCTTTCACCTTTTTATCATACCTTTCTTTGTTGGCCAGATTTCTTTTGGAAGCCATGGTTTGAGCCAGTTGGTACGCATGATTTAGCTGTGCCTTTAACTTTTGCACATACTGTAAATAGTTATCAGTTCAAACCCCATCAGGAGAGACCCCAAAGTACACATCTACCGGCAGTCGAGCTTCTCTTCCAAAAAACAGGCGGTAGGGGGAGAACCCAGTGGCATCACTATTGGTGCAGTTGTAGGCATGTACCAGGGTGCTAATTTGTTGGCTCCATCTAGGCTTGTCCTTTGGGTGTAGGGTGCCTAGCATATCTAGCAAAGTGCAGTTGAAACGTTCAGGCTGTGGGTCCCCCTGGGGGTGGTAAGGGGTGATTCTGGACTTTCGCACTCCCTACAGAGAATGCATCTCTTTGATCAGTCGACTCTCAAAGTCTCTCCCTTGATCAGAATGGATTCTTTGTGGAGCCCATAGTGAACAAAAAAGTTTTCTACAAGTATTTTTGCCACAGTGGATGCCTTCTGGTCCTTGGTGGGGAAAGCTTGGGCGTATCTCGTAAAATGGTCAGTAACCACCAGCACATAACTAATATTTCTTTGATCTGACTCCAAACTCAGAAACTCAATATAGACCAGCTCCATGGGTGCACTAGTAGTGATGTTAACAAGGGGGGCAGTCCTCTGGGGCAAAGCTTTCCTCTGTAAGCAGTGACTACAAGTTTGAATGTGTTGCTCCACATCAGCCCCCATCTTAGGCCAATAGAAGCTGGATCTCACCAAGTCAAGTGTTCTGTCTATACCAAGGTACCCCATGTGGTTATGTAAGGACCTCAGTACTGAATCTCGAAAGGCAGTGGGCAGCACTAGTTGTTGTTTGTCTACTTGCCCCCCTCACCGTCTACGGTTTCTCTGTATAAGTCTATTGATCAGTTTCAACTTAGGACCTTCTTTGTATAACAATGCAGTTCTCAAATCAATGGAACGTAATTTGTACACATCTTTCCCTGCATATAGGGCTTCTGAAGCTGATTTGATTATGGGATCTCGGGATTTAGCCCGTCGAATACTGTCATTGTCCAGCTGAGGCAGTGCACCAATGTCTATTGCAGAAAAGTGGCAATAAGCAGCAGGTATGCAATTCTCAGAAGGTCCCAAACAATCCACCATGCAGTCCACTGCGTCCACGGACATTTGTTCCTCCCTGTCAAACCTCTGGCAGAGTGCTCTAATATCAGGCTCTGACAGTCTGACCCAGTCATTCTGGGGAACAGGCCTACGGGAGAGAGCATCAGCATCTATGTGGTTCAGGCCTGCTCTGTATTCAACTGCATAGTCATAGGTAGATAAGTTAGAGAGCCACCTATGGCCAGTGGCATCCAACTTAGCTGAAGTCTTTACATAGGTCAAAGGATTATTGTCAGTCTTTACTAGTATTTTAGCCCCATACAAGTACTCATGGAATTGATCAACAATGGCCCACTTCAAAGCTAGGAACTCTAACTTGTGTACAGGATAATTCTTTTCAGAAGGGGTCAGACTTCTGCTGGCAAAGACCACTGGTCTCAGGCCATTCTCGTGCTCTTAGTACAACACAGCCCCCAACCCTTGCAAGGTAGCATCAGTGTGCAGGACATAAGGTTTTGCTGAATCAGCATAAGCCAACACTGGAGAGTGGGTAAGTTGATATATGATCTCATGAAAAGCAGTCTCACAATCAGGAGTCCAGCGGGCCCCAAATACTTCACTTGGATGAAAATACACTCTTTCAGTCTCGAGGGACGCTGACTTTTTGCATTTTTTGTGGGTTGGGGGATACCCTTGAGTAAGGTTAAGTAAAGGGCGGATCACTCTTGAATAGTCCTTGATGAAACGCTGATAATAACAACAGAATTCCAGGAATCTTTGCAGTTCTTTTAGATTTTTGGGCTGTGGCCAGGTGGTCAAGGCCTCGACTTTACTTGGGTCGGTCTCTATTCCCTCGGTGGATACTATGTGTCCCACATACTTTACTGATGTTTGAAAGAATTGACACTTATAATGGACAGTTTAAGGCCAAAGTCTTCCAGTCAGTCCAACACCTTGAATAATCTGCTCTCATGTTCCTCCAGTGAGCTGCCAAACACAATAACACCATGTAGGTATACCAGGCACTCTAATAAGTTCATGTCCCCCACTGCACGCTCCATCAGTCGCTGAAAGGAGGCTGGGGTGCCTGAAATCCCTTAAGGCATCCTCAGAAATTCATAGAAGCCAAGCAGTCAGATAAAGGCTGTCTTCTCACGGTCTTCTGGGGCCATCGGGATCTGGTAGTACCCACTGCGAAGATCCAGCACAGAGAACCACTTGCTACCGTTCAGGCAGTCCAAAGCATCCTGAATGTAGGGCATTGTATACTGATCAGGGATAGTCCGCTGATTTAAAGTGCAATAATTCACGCACATCCTTACTGTCCCATTCTTTTTTCTCACTACCACAATGGGGGAAGCCTAGGGGCTTCTGGATTCTTGTATTACACCAGCAGCTAGCATCTCTTGCAGATGCCGTCTCACATCATCTATGTCAGCAGGGGCCAGGCGTCGAGACTTGTCATGAAATGGCCTTTCGTCATGCAGCCAGATGTGGTGCTCAGCTCCTTGCATACATCCTACATCCCATTCTTTTAAGGAAAACACCTGGTCTCTCTGGGCAAGCTTCTCACTGATCCTCACTTTCCATTCAGCTGGCAACGGAGAGTCACCGAAATCAAACAAGTCAGGCGTTACTCTGTCATTCTTCCCTGAACTCTTGCTACTGGGTAGCACCGCAGTGTCTGCACAATGCACATTAGCCAGGGTGCAACCTCTATTTACTGAAATCTCTCTGTCAGACACATTATGAACTTGAACCATTACCCTTCTGCCATAAGCATGGGCTCTAGCAGGTAAAATACTAAGCTTGACCAGCAATCCCTCCGGCAATTTCCCATTGCCTGGTGCATCCAACATGAGGATTTTATTCTTGACATCCTTTCTGATACGGACTTCCCTCTGGAGGGTACACTGGGCATTTGGTGCCAGTATCAGAGACTCAGGATCCTTTTTCCAGACAGCTCCAACCGGTTCCTCTGGTTCCACTTTGTCAGCATCTCTCTGTGCCTCGTAGGCCTTCTTGATCAAGGCTGGAATTCTTAAAGCTCTACTAGTCCTTGACCCCTGTTTTTCATAACACAAGGTGCCAGCTGCCCAAACATATGTGCATTAGTCCCAGTTAGTAAAGGAACCCCATCATACAGTCCATTTGGGGGACCCACTAAGGCCAGGGTTTCTACTTGCTCTGCCATTCCAACCACAAAGGTGGGGAAAGACAGCCAAATTTAGATATACCCAGAGTAGGGGTAGGCCTTCTCACATAACCCCCATACATGCAGTCCTTCTAATGGTTGTAAGGGTATGTCAGACAAATGCTTTTGATACCAGTCCTGGAACATAATTGTCACTTGGGAGCCACTGTCTAATACAGCTCTTGTAGGCACTCCATTCACCTTTACAGTGGTCTCCATGGAGGGGCCCACTATTCTGGACCAATCTGGAGAGGCGGTAGCGGGGGCCTGGGCAACTGACCTTGCCACAGAGGGATGTGAGTTAGCATTTTTGGGACCCTCACTGGGACCATTTCGTGCATCTCTTAACCACTGACTTGTTCTCCAAAGCTCTCCTTGTAGCTGGCTCACCACTCTCTCTAAGTTTTTCTGAGACCAGCATTCCCTCTTCATGTGCCCATCCTTCCCACAATTATGGCAAAATATGTCTGCTGAAGTTTGGGGTGACTGAGGCATCACTGT
This sequence comes from Neoceratodus forsteri, assembly GCA_016271365.2. Lineage (NCBI taxonomy): Eukaryota > Metazoa > Chordata > Ceratodontiformes > Ceratodontidae > Neoceratodus > Neoceratodus forsteri. The sequence goes on along the minus strand of CM028135.1, from coordinate 326,050,924 downwards.
GGGGGCTGTGGCATTGGTACTATCGATAGAAAACCTTGGTGCCACCTCGGCCAGCAGTGGGTTGGACATTTGGAGACATCTTTTCAGTTCCCTCACTTCCATAGTCAATGCATCAAGTTTCGAACTGTTGTCAACATGAGGTGCCTGGGTGGGCACCCCCACCCCCATAGCAGAAGCAGTCGGGCAAGTGTCAGTGCCCGTGCTCATAGGAGTATCCTTCATGATGAGACAGTTTATTACTTTCCTAATCTCCCTCAGCAACTCCTCCCAGTGTGCGGTGTTTACAGCCATCCCCGTTTGGCAGGCACTTAATCCCTGATTTTCATCATGGGTTTTCGGTGATCCCTGGCCATCAGCAGCCGACCCTGCCCTTGGAGCAGAGATTGTAGCAGCTACAACTACGCAGGGCTCTGAGAAATCCTCCTCCTCCTCAACTTCCCGGATTTCTTTCTTCAAATCACAATGATCCAGTGGGTTACCTCTCCTGTCATGAAGCCTCAGCTGAAGGAGCTGCAATTTCAAGTGCTTTGCATGTTGCAATATGTGCCCCAATCTCACATGGTTTAAGTCACTGGCGCCCACTACCCCTTTCTGGTAGGCCCGCTGTAGCGCTCCTTCCAGACAAGTAACATATGCAGATAAACTTTCCCCTGGCCATTGTTTTGTACCTTGAAACTTCCACATCAAGCTCTCCCCTGACTCAATACTCCCAAAATTGCATTCAAGTGCAGTTAGGTACTTTTGGGCAGATGCCTCAGGGTCTGTGGACCTCAAAGACTTAATGGCTTCCAGAGTGGGACCTCTCAGGCTCTCTAGGATTATTTTCTGTTTCTCAGCCTCTGCACACTGCCACTCAGATACCAAAGGGGCAACACAGTCTATCCAGGTCTCCCAATCATCCTCCCCTTGTGGGGTGGGAAGGGTGCCTGAGAAAATTCTCAACCTGTGGTAAGAGTCATGACTATTGGCAGGTACAGACATGGGGGCTTGCACTGGCACAGAAGGAGGGGCAATAACGAGTGCTGGAGGGGAAAGGGGTGTTGGTGGAGGAACGTTCTCAGGTGGCAATAATAGTTTCTTTAAATCCTCCACAGTTTTCCCTTCCCCCAACAATAATTTAGCAAATTTCTCCTCAAAAGGTTCAGATAATGGGGGAGGCTCATTCTCCTTGGGGCCTTTACTGTCTTTGATTATCACTGCCCAGACAGTGAGGGTTTTCCTTGAGGGTAACAGTCTGTGGCACTTTAGAACTGTCTACAGGGTCCTTACACTCTATTAGGGCCATGAAAGTTTGGGTGAGCAGATCAGCCTGTCGCCCCTCTACCACAGGGTCTCGTAAACATTCAACCTTGGAAAGTACTCCCTCTACAGTGTCCGTACTGGTACCCAGTGGGATATCCAAGATAAGTATAGCATTTTGGGGGTGAATCTCCTCCCCAGTACACTACTTCACCAGCTGGTGTATAGCCACTTCTGTCGGGGTACCCATTTATTTTTTTAACAGTAGTTCATAAATATGGCCACTAGAGGACACACAATCCCAGCAGTGAGCCTCCAAGATGTAACCCCCAGGTGGCGCTATCCCAAGGGCTACTACCCCTGCCTGACTGACTACTGACAGGTTGAGGGGCCTAGGTCCAATGGCGGGTGCCTCCACCCAGAGGTCAGGGTTAATACTGTCTGGTATGACTTGGTCACAGCCCTCTGGGACACTGCAACCCCTTTTTCTTCCCACTAGTAGCCCACACAATACATTAGGAACATCTTCACAGTGTACACTTACCCCCAGGACTGGCTCTGTCGACTGGACTCTGGGGACCCCCTGTAAAACAAGATGATACAGTGCAAAAGCCACAGAACAATACTTTAACATAAACAAATACCTCAGACAGTGTAACTTTGCTGAAACAAACAAATCTGATTTATTTAGGGGGATATAACAAGGACAGGGGGAAATCAGGTTAATTAGGTTAAACACATTAATAATTACAGTACTGTGCGCATATTCAGAATCCCAAATTGTCACTTTCACTGGGTACCCAGGACGGAAGGGGGGGGGCTAGTCAGGATCGGGTGCAACTGGTTGGGGCCTTGTGATGGAAAAAAAACACTTACATAATACCCAATTGTAATCCGGAGCCGGGTGGCTCAGTTCGTGAAGAAATGAGGAAACAATTAGATGACACACTTGCAGTTTGATAAACAGATGGCAGGGGGCTACCCTGCTTTGTACTCACAAACTCAATGCTGGGAGCTGGATGGAAGGCAGATTGTCCTGGATTGCCAGGAGGAGGAGACCATGTGGACAAGGTCCTTGTGACTGGACCCCACTGCAGTTTAGAGCAAATGGATGTAGTCTGGATTAAGCTGGGGTTTACTTCCAGCTTCAGGCACTCAATTCACTGTACAGGGGATTTGAAACGCGATTCCCCACAAGCACTACACACATTTATATGTAAAAGGAAAGTACTATACCAGGCAGGCTGCTTGTCTATCCCGATCGCAATTACTGCACAATACCCGGGAGAACACACAGCAGATTCAGTTCCTGACAGACTGAGCGCGATTCAGCAATTTCTCCGGTCTTCTACAGGGTGAGCCTGGTTTCCTCACTTCTGGTGCTTCTTTCTTCTTACAACTCTGATTCAGTCCACACTAGCACTCACAAACAGTTGTATGCCGAACTTCAGGGCCCCACACGAGCTTCCCGCGAGAAAACTCAACAGCACAGGAGTCCGGAGCTCCTTCCCTCTTCACAGTCACAACTCATCTGATCTTTCCAGTAGACAGAGCCAGGCATTTCCTTTGAGTTCCTCCCAGTTCAGTTGGCTGGTTTGGCTGTCACTCACAGTAAACTCCCCTTGTTGGTGGAAATAAGGTGCCGAAGTCCAGACTACAATTCCCAGAAGCATTGGCCTATAGTACATAGGTGGCTGGCTCCAAAACGAGAGTCCAAGTTCTGATTTGCCAGCAGCAGGCTCCATTTCAAAGGTCCCCCCACACTGATTGGTCCAGTTCAGCAGTTCAAAACTAGAATGGGGGACTAAGCAAACACAGTTCTGACTGCAAAGAAAGCAGGTTAGACAAACTGTATTTTCGTTATTACTCTAAATGATGTCTGGCAAACAGTTACATCTTTGAAAAGTGCTCACTCTGCCCACTTAGTGACGGCAGAAACGTAGCGATTTGGCAGCAGCTCGAGTGGGACTCCAGCAGGGAAACACACCGACCCCCATCCAAATTAATTATGTCTGCAGGCAGACAGCTCTTAAAGAGACAGTACTAGAGGCTCTAAAAGCACTCACAGATAAACGGCTTAGACGCCGAACACCATCCAGGCTTGGAACATTCAAGCAAGCTCCTGGAAGACTTTTGGGAACCCCCATTTGCAGGGGGGTTACACAACCTTTGTCCAGAACTTACACTTTCTCCAATCCAAAGTAGAATCCTTGGAGAATGCCCAGCGACACGCAAACGTCTGCATAGTTCGATTCCCTCCCAGGCTGGCAGGCAGAACAGAACTTTTGGCAGTGACACAACGACTAATTTTTCAGGACCTGGTGCTCTTACCTGCTGATTCGGGCATCACTATAACTAAGGCCTTTGCTATCCCAATCAGACCTCAGCCCAGAAATAGTGCAGGACAGCGGCCGCTTACTGCAATTGTGACGCTGTCAAGCCCGGAGGCTCATATCCCACTGCTTCAGGCCACTAGACAGAAAGGGGACCTTATCTGGCAGGGGTAAGATTGCATTATTCCCAGACATATCGTCCCAAAAACAAAGAAAGAAAAAAGACCTGCAAGACACAAAGAAACTCCTTCTTGCCAATGGATTTTCTGCCCAACTTCAATTTCCTGCTCGTTTGTGTGTCAGACATGAGAACAGATCTCATATCTTTATTTATTTATTTATTTATTTGGATTTTGGTAACCGGGTAAGCCCACTGAGATCAAAGATCCCTTTTTCAGGGGCGACCTGGAATTAGTTACAGATACAGACACATAATACTAATTTACAGTAGTTACAATAGTTACACAAATATACATTAGAAACAGGTTACAGGGGTAGAATCAGGTTCACATTCAGGCTCTTATTAGCAATACATGACGTCAGGTTACACACCAATTAGTAGTGATTTAAGACAGCAACAGAAAATTGACATAATAGTTTTGGAGATACATAATAGTTGTTAGAGCTACAACATGGTAGAATAAGTATAATGCTTTGTACTACTCCTGTTATTCTTATTCTGCCATGTTGTAGCTTTAAAGACTCGGAAGCTGCAGCTGCATTCGCCTCAAGACTCCTGAAGGATCAACATGCTAGTAAAAAGCAAGGGGGGGATGATGAAGACTCTGATCTAGACCCTAATGACTGTAAAGTAATTTGCGGGCTTAATGTTTCTCAATACTATGGTTATTATACCCATTTGTAACCCTGTGGGGTACTGGTTTAAACTGTATGGTTAATGTTGCTTTGTACTACTCCTGTTATACTTATTCTGCCATGTTGTAGCTCTAACAATATTTTGAATGCAGTAATTGCAGGACACCTGACATATTGGAGTCCAATATATGGTTGGAGCATGATTAGCTCCATTCAATTTGTGAACTATGTTTAAAAGTTCCTTAAAAAAAACTGTTTCCCTGCCAGCCATCTGGTATGTGCTTAAGGGTGGGGTGCTACTCAGCTTAATTGAACCCAGAACTTCTGCTTGCACTCCTGAGGGGCTCCATTATGGGAATTCCACCCTCCCTCTCTATTTTTCTCTATCCTGTGACTGAAGGGAAATTTTGGCTGATGCCCTTCTAGTTATCAGGAATGTGAGAGCGAACTATTCTACATCTTTATCCTGCAGAACTTAAATGCCTTGGTGATACCTGATGGATCAGGTTAAACTAGTGGACACATACTGCCTGGTTGAAAATATATGTTCGATCCTCTACCTTGTTTCTTTCTGGTCTATGTGAAGTCATCTTATGATGGTGTCATATGAGTAGTTTTCTGCTGTATTCCTAAAATGCTATAAATAAAAAGTTAAAAAAAAAAAAAAAAGAAAGAAAGAAATATGGTCATGTGAGCCTACTCAAGAGGAAATGTACCAGTTCTGGCTGTGGGTGCCAATCTCCATTTCAGAACCAGAGAGTTTGCTGTATAATTCAGAACCAGAGTGTTCGCTGTTCAAGTCAGAACCTGAGGAATTTGCTGTGTGTGTGTTTTCTCTGTACCTCAGTAATCTGCATTACCAGTAGGAGTAGCTCTGTGGTGGTTCATCTTTGCTTTGTGATTATTCTCTGTGTATGTGAATAAAAGCCACACTCTAGAATACCAAGATGGTTTGGACAGTACTGTTATTGCTTCCACTGTGTCTGGATTTACTTGGGTGCCCCTGACCAAAAGTACAAATCTAGCATAATTGTGAGCAAACGTTTTCTCCCAGGGACCTAGGTTGACGGCCATGGTAAATGGTCCCACCAGGTGTGTGCCAGGTAGTTGCCACACTTGGTTTGCCTGCCTGTGTATGGCAGGCTCAGATGCAGATGTACTGTAAACTGTTTGTAGTAACAACCCCATCCCCTCTCTTTGGCACCATGTGGTGAGAGGAGCAGCTCTGCTAGTTAAACAAGGGGGTCCGTTTGGGGGTGTTTACAATGGCCCCACCATAAGGTTATATACTGTAGGTCAAAACAGAGAGGACATGTGCTTCAGATACTGTCATTACCTACTGTGTATGAGCAGCAGATCTACCACCTGCAGGACCTGTGCTTATGGGAGAAGCCACTCTTAAAGAACAGACTTCTTCCACCAATAATGGAAGAAAAGGAGCGGAAGAATATAACAGTTGATGCTGCTTTTGAAGGCAGAAAAAAGTATTATTCTGCTAATTAAAAATTAAAAAGGTTGGTATAGCCTTAGGCACTGCAGCAACTGGGGCACCGGCAACCTGCCTATTTAAGGCATCAAAAACCATGGCACCACTCTAGCACTATAAGGTAATATTTGCTGTCAGTAACTCTCTTCTGTTATTCAAACTCAGTCTAGAATAGCCACCTTTACCTAGTCATAGTCTCTGGCATTGGCATCATCTAGGCTACTGTAGGCAGCTTGGGCGTCTCCAGTTAGGTATGGGGCAATGAAAGGTATGGGGCAGTGTGAGTGTCCCAATTTTCTCATGGCCAGGCAACAGTACTGGTGACTCTTTCCAAATGTGTAAGGTAGGCCTCAGGGTCATCCTCAGGACCCACTTTCATTAGCATGGGGTGAGATCCTATACCAGCTGGACATTCTGGGACCTGGAGCTGGGGCCTATTTTAATTTCTTTCTGTGCTTGCTGCACCTTGCCATAAACTCTTGCTGACTGTGGTCTCTCTGGACCTGCTGTTACACCAACAGCTGGTCTGTCTGAGCCTGCTGTTGCACCTGCTTCCTGTCTATGAGCCTGTTGTTGCATCTGCAGAGCCATCCAGTCACTCTGCATCTGGACCTGTTTATCCTTATGTTGGTCTCTTTAGGCCTGCAGTTGTGTTTGCTGGGCCATACAGTCCCGTTTGCATCTGGGACTGTTGTGCTTGCTGCTCTTCTAGCCATTTCAGTATTTTGTCAGAGTCTGTATTACATAGAAACATAAACAATGACAGCAGAGAAAGACCAGTGGTCCATCCAGTCTGCCCATGTTCCCTATGTAATGCCCCCCCCATTTGGGGAGCTTACCTTAATGCCTATGGTCTGCCAGTTCCTCCTCCTGGTGTCCCCCGTATCTCCCCGCAAGGTCACCACCCCAGCCTGAGTTTTTGTGTGTTCCCCCAGGGCCCCTGATCAGCCTCCATATCTGTTTTAGCCCATGCTGGGCTCACAGAGCAAAATCACGAGCTGCCAGCATCTTTCCCAGGCTGGCTGGCACTCGCGCATGCATGAATTAGCACTTTGATATTTTTCAACTGTAATTGCAGTCAAAAACAGAGGATGTTCTGCCAGTCCTGGTGCCCCTGTTGTCTTAATTGGGGACTGGAGACCTGGGCAAGGGCTAGAAGAGCCCTCTTGGTATTTTAAATAAAGAGTTGACTCGGGGCATAAATCGGGGCTAATACATATGGGAGCTGCCTGCCATCTAGGGGCACTATGTTACAGAAGCAGTGGCAGGAAAAATAGTGAATATAAATGGAAATAATTGTGGTTGACTGAAAGGGCACAGTTGGTGCTATGTAACTGTGGGGTTAATGTAAAGTAAAAAGTACTTTATCTGGCTGCACCAGAACTTTAAAATGGGAACTGTATGGACTGCTTGGGGCCTTGAATATGTCAGCAGCCATCTTTGCAGCTCTGCAGCCAATCACACACCAGGATTTCAGTAGAGCCTCGTGGGACTGTGCCAGAGACTTTTGGGGGAAAAAGAGGTTCAATTATTGACACCCAAAATTAAGCTAATTAAGGGACTTAGACTGTTTTAAACAGCTTGGGCAGCAAATCGGATTACTGGAACTTTGCTTCTTATTTAAGAGGGACTTTTTTGAACTGAGTTCAGTTCAGAGCAGTTCTGGTCAGTCCTGGGGAGACTGTGGACAGAGTTAGAAGGCTCCCTGCAGCTCAGGGAAATTTGGGGAGAGGCCTACTTTGCCCTTCCTTGGCCTGAACTCTTTGTGAACCATTGGGACTGCCAAGTCTGCAGACTGAGCTGCACTTCTCCAGAAAAGGAGGAAAAAGAAGCAATTTCCCTGGAGCTAAATTCCAGACTGAAAAGAGATCAGAGCTTGAAAGATCCCCAACTTGCATCTTGGACAGAAGCTGTTTTGCCTCAGAGACTGTGACCAAATTTGCAAGCCTAGAGTCACTGGATTGTCTCCAGCCATTTTGCCAGTGGGAGACCTGAACTTTTGCATTGCCAGATTACATTTCCAGGACAGCAGATTGCAAGCAGATAAGCTGTGTGGCCTATGCCAGAACTGTACTAAACTGAGCCTGTGATGCCAAATAAATTGTTTAAGAGACTGTTGCTGCCTGTGAGGCCAAAGCTGCTAGATGACCACAGAAGGGAGTCAGCTCCTGCAATGAAGATCATCGTGGGTTGCAGCCATCCTTGTGAGGGATGCCTTGCAGTGCGGGTCAGTCGTGACAGCCCGAGTCCCTGTATCCTAATTCTTGCCAAAGGGACGAAGTCCTGCAGCCTGCAGATACAAGCCAGAGAGCTGAACCTTGCCTCGAGAGAAGTCGACCTGGAGATCATCCCAGATCCCTCTATTTGCTCCCCCTCCTCCTCTATGCATATAGATACATAGATACATAGACAGTGTCGGCAGATAAGGGCCTATGGCCCACCTAGTCTGCCCATTTGAGCTTGTAAGTTCAGTTTGTTTTCCTAGAAGTCTGTTTCCCCTTACCCTGCCTTCTAGAATTCCTTTATGTCTATCCCATGCATTCTTAAATCCCGTGATTGTTTCAGCCCCCACCACTTCCTCTGGCAGGGTGTTCCACTTGTCCACCACCCGTTCTGTGAAGAAATTCTTTCTCATGTTTCCTCTGAATCGTCCTCCCTCCAACTTCATCCCATGCCTCTAGTCCTGAAACATCTTTTTCGCTTAAAATAGTGTTTTCCTGCACCCTGTTCCTCCTGTAAGATACTTGTATGTCTCTATCATATCCCTCTCCCTCCTCTCCTCCAGGAGTACATGTTCAGTTCCTTCAACCTGTCTTCATAGGACTTGTGATGCAACCCATGCACCATCTTTGTTGCCCTCCTCTGAACCTTCTCTACCCTGTCTATGTCCTTACGTAGGTATGGTTTCCAGAACTGTACACTGTACTCCAGGTGGGGCCTCACTAGTGTCTTGTATAGTGAATTATGACCTCCTTTTCCTGCTGGTGATGCCCTGCCTATACATCCCAGCATCCTATTTGCTTTACCTGATGCCTTGTCACACTGTTTCCTACCTTGAGGTCATCAGAGATGACAACCCCAAGATCCCTTTCCTGCTTGGTGCATGCTATATCCTCACCCCCAACTGATATATTGTGCCAGGGTTTTGTGCCCTATATGCATTATCTTGCACTTCTTTGCATTGAATTTCAACTGCCAAACCCTTGACCATTCTTCAAGTTTCTGCAGGTCCCTTCTCATTCTGTCTACACCCTCTGGTGTGTCTACTCTGTTACAGAGCTTTGTGTCATCAGCGAACAGTGAAATTCTGCCTTCTAGATCCTGTGCAATGTCACTGATGAAGATGTTGAATAGGACGGTCCCAGCACTGATCCCTGTGGTACCCCACTGGTTACTCTTCCTCTGTGGAGTGACAGCCATTTACCACCACCCTCTGTGTCCTGCCACCCAGCCAGTTACCTACCCACCACACTACTGTCCTGCCCACCCATATTCCCCAGTTTGTGTAATAGTCTTCGTGGCACAGTGTCAAAGGCCTTGCTGAAGTCCAGATAGCCATGTCCACTGCCCTCCCCTGATCCACCTCCCTAGTCACCCAGTCAAAAAATTCAATGAGGTTGGTCTGACATGACCTCCCCCTGGTGAAACCATGCTGCCTTGGGTCCTGTAGTCCATTGACAACCAGATGTTCCACCAATCTCTCCTTCAGTAGTGCTTCCATGATCTTTCCCACTACCGAGGTGAGGCTGACTGGTCTGTAGTTCCCTGCTTCCTCTTTGTTCCCACTTTTGTATAAGGGGACTACATCTGCTGTCCTCAGTCTTGGGTACCTCCCTGTTTCCAGTGATTGGCTGAACAGGATAGCCAGAGGTTCAGCCACCACCTCTCTTAGTTCTTTAAGGACCTAGGGGTGCCCCATCTGGCCCCATTGCTTTATCAGCTCTTATTACTTCCAGTTCCTTCAGGACCCTTTCTCGTGTAAAGGGACTGCGTCCATTTCTGCACCATTCTTCCCTTGTACTCCTTCAGACCCATTACCCCTCTTCCTTAGTAAAGACTGAGCAGAAATACCTGTTCAATATGTCAGCTTTATTGTTGTCATCCTCCCGCGGCTCCCATCCTCCCCTTCAGTCTCACTATCCCTCCCTTTGTCTTTCTTTTTTCACTTATGTACCTGTAAAAGGTTTTGTCCCCTTTACCCACTGATTTTGCAATGTGTTCTTCTGTCTGAGCTTTGGCTTCCCTTACTGACCCCTGCCTCCCTTTGTTTCTCCTGGTACTTCTCCCTATCCCCTTCTGCCTGTGTCTTTTTGTATTGCCTGAATGCAATCTTTTTGGCTTTCACTTTCTTTGCTACCTCTTTGGAAAACCATAATGGTCTCCTCTTCCTTTTCCTCTTGCTAACCTGCTTAATGCATAATTCTGTTGTTCTTATAATCCCCATTTTAAATACTGCCCACTGTTCCTCAACCCCTGATTCCTGTCCCATTCCCCTTAATGCCTCTTTTAAGTATCTCCCCATTTTCCCAAAGTCTGCCCCCTAAAATCCAGGATACGTGTTTTTGTGTGGTTTGGTTCTGCTTTTCTGTGATTTCAAACCACAATGACTGGTGGTCACTGTTACCCAGGTGCTCCCCACTGTACCCCCATCACACTGTCCCTGTTTGTGAGCACAAGGTCCAGTATTGCCTTCTGCCGAGTTGGTTCCATGACCAGTTGCTTGAGGAAGGCACCCTGAAGGAGTCAGGATAAATCTGCTCCTAGTTGATGCTGCTGCTGGGATGCTCCAGTCACGTCTGGTATATTGAAGTCTCCAACCAGTACTACCTCACCCTTGTCTGCCATCCTTTGGATGGCTAGCATCAACTCCTATCTGTTTCTTCCTCCTGGGATGGTGGTCTATAGACCACACCTGTGCGGATGGCTGGCCCCATTTTCCTTTCCAGCTTAACCCACAGTATCTCTCCCCCATTTTGTTCCTCCTGGATCTCTGTGGCCCTTATGTCATTTTTCACATACAGTGCCACTCCTCCTCCCTTCCTGCCTGCTCTGTCTCTTCTGAATATGTTGTAGCCAGGTATGGCCATCTCCCAGTCATGGTTATCATTACACCAGGTTTCAGTGATGGCCACAATGTCCAGGTCTGACTGTACCATGACAGCCTCCAGATCTTCCATCTTGTTGCTAAGGCTCTGGCATTTGCACACATGGCTTTCCATGATTTGACCTCCTAGACTGCTTCACTGTTCTCTCAGCCCTTCCTTGGTTGTCATTTATCCCTGGTTCTCCTTGCTGTTTGCCCTTCTGCTGAATTTGCCCTTTCTGCTTATCCACCTTTTGGACACTAATCTCCATCTTTGCACACTGCTTTGCAGAGATAGCCACTCCTCTGGTTCACTGGTTCCACTACTAGCTGTGGGGGTGAGCAAGTAGGTACCGTCCTTGCTGGCCTGCCACCCCCTTTGCTAGTTTAAATGCTTGTCAATGTAGCATTTAAACTCATCATTGAGTCTTGGATTCCCTCCAGGATGGATGCAGGCCGTCAGGCTTGAACAAACCTCCATCCTCCAGGTGGGTCCCAGTCACCAATGAATCCAAACCCTTCCTCACAGCACCAGTTCTTCAACCATGAGTTAAAGGTCCTGGTGCATGCACTCCTATGTCTCCCTTGCCTCTCACAGGTGGTACTTCTGAGAAAGTGACAGAAGTAGCTACTGCTTGAGACCCTCCCAGTTTCCTAAACTCTTCCTGAACTTCCTTGGGCTCCCCATTTGCCAAGTCATTAGTACCTAGGTGGATAATGACATCCAGCTCACCTTCCGTCTTGCCTTCCAGTGATCCCAGTATCTTCCTTCCATCCCTCCATGCCATGGCACCTGGTAGGCACCTCCCTCCCTGTCCTCCCCTCCTGTGTTCCTAGCTGGATCCTCTTCTGATGAGTCCCCACCAGGATTCGCTTCCTCCTCCTCTGGGGTCCACTGCTTTCCCCACTGAGGTCACCTCCTTGCCTAACCTCCACATCCTTTCCTTCCACTTCCTGGGTACCTCTATTTGGTTGTCCTCATTTTGCCAGTGTGGCATATGAGTTCTGAGAGGAATAGGATCTGGGATGTGCCTCTGCCTGACTGCTCTAACCCTTCCTGAGCCACTGTCATCCAAGTGCTCCTCGTTCTCGGCATCCTTTGAGGCAGCTGCATTGGACTGGGTGGTCCTGAATAGGGGTGATGGTACTCCTGACCCAGTTTACTTCCGCTCTGAGTCTGGCTACCTCATCCGCAGTCCAGAGATGCATGCAGATAGGGCAGCACCTCAGTGTCCAGAAGGTCTGCCTGAATATGGCTGCCCCACAGCCACTGCATTGCACCTCCCCACATTATACTGCAATTCCACTACTTCTCTGCTACTGAAGCTCTCTTAGTTCTCTTTTTATTTATTTACAGTACTAAAAATCCTGTAACTGATCGTCAGATATATATATTTTTTTTAAGGAAAAAGAAACCAATAAATAAATAAATGAGTCAAAACACTTGTCGTGCTGAGGGTGGTCTTCTTCCCCCTTATGCCCCTCCATATGTATGGGGTCTATGTCATTTCAATCCTGCTTTTTCGCTCCCCGACATTTCGCTCCCAATGTCTTGCTCCTGTGTCACTTAGCTCCCGCTAATTTCATTCCCAGACAATTCGCTCATATAACAAAAAGAATAGTAACAAACTTTCCCTTGAATGTTGTGTACATCTAAAGTACAACAGTTAAAATACCCTAAAATGTTTAGAAACAATAACAACAAACTGAGCAAGCGGCAAACATTTAGTCCAAAAAATGTTTATATAGGGCAAACAGTTACATGTTTGTCCTGCAAAAAGTCATGATCGAGCTTCTTAAAATGGTTTGCAAACCTACTGGTCAGGGGTATAATCCTCCCCATAAGTAGAGAGGCTGTGAAATACCTGGACTACTCAGTAAGGGCTACTACGTAAATAAATGTATGCCCTGAATCCTTCTGTAAGGGGTTTGGTTGGTCTTGTTCAAAATGTTGGGCAGAGCTGTAGTCCTGGTGGTTTGCAGCTCTTCCCCCCCCCCCCCAACGTAAACCCCAAGCAAAAAATGACAGGGGAGCACTATAAGCCATCAGTCAGATGACATCCAAATAGTTTCCAGGCTTAGTGGGTGTAGCAATTGGATGTTCATTTAAGGACGGAACCCTTTAAAGCCATTGGGCAGGTATGTTGCTGTTTCACGCTGTGTGCATTTCCATATTGTCTCTCGGTTTGCGGTTGTGGTGGATTGGTCCATGAGGCTGTCCATTTGCAAATTGTAGGAGGGAAGCTCTGGTCGTGTGCCGGTCACATTCCCATCTCATTAAACCACCATGCTGAATTTGGTAACAATTTGTTATACGATTTTATATAGAGGTTTCCATGAGGGAGCAAAATGACAGGGAGTGATAATGACAGAGAGCGAAATTGACAGGAGTAAACTGTCGGGAGTGGAATTTCGCGGAGTGAAAAGTCGGAAGCGAAATGTCGTGCTCCCATATGTATGCTGATGATATAGTCCTTATGCATCTGGCTCCTGTCCTGCTGAGGTTACAACCAGTTTACAACAAGACTTCGACAAGTTTCAGCTCTGGTTTGCTAACCATCAACTTTTCCTCAATGCCAAGAAGACTGTCTCCATGACCTTTGGCACTAAGTAGAGATTCTCTAGGCTTCCCTCCCTACCCACTTTCCACACCCTTGATGGGACTTTACTTGAGGACACATCCTCATTCAGATACTTATGTATTTCATTGGACTAACAGCTAAACTTCTCTGGACATATTAACGCCATCCAGAAAAAAATGCACCCCAAGCTTGGTGCCCTTTTCCAGAACCATAGTTGCAGCCCTCCTATGGCTAGGTGTAAACATGTTCACAAGATGATACTGCCCATTTTCAACTACTGTGACATAGTCTATGGTGCTGCCCCTCAGTCCTCCCTAGCCAGACTGGACACCCTCTTTAATTCCTTCTGCCACTTTGCCCTGGATGCTCCCCTCGCACCCACCACTGTGGTCTTTATTGTGCCCTATCCTTCCCCTCTCTTACAAATAGGCAACTCTCCCACTGTGCTAAACTCACCTCCAAGCACTGGTTGGGTTAGCTCCCTTCCTACCTCACCTCCTCCTTTAAAAAAATAAACCCATCCTCCCATTCCCTTAGATCAACCGACTCCCACAGCCTGGTAGTCCCCTGCAGATCTATCCTAATCGGCCAATCCGGTTACTCTCACCTCCTCCCAAAAATGTGGAATTCCCTCCCCTCTCAAATCTGGCACTCATCCTCAGCCTACTCGATCAACTCTGCCCTCAATAATTACCTTACACCTAGCTGCTTCTGCCATGTCCCTCCCTAATTCCCTCCTATAAGCCCTGGATAAACCCTACACCTCTACCATCACCTTCATTTTTATCCTGTGCACCCACACACCCCACATTTCTAGCTGTCTTCCCCTTCCCCAAGATTGCCTCCCCTTACTGGCTTCCCTTGATCGCTCACAAAATGTAAGGGACCCCGAATGCACCCCATGGGTCCATGCATCCTGACCCCTGACAGGGTACACCTCATCATGAAGGGTCCTCTCTTGGGTTAGGTCCTATTTTCCCACCTAGCATTTAAGTCGCACCTCCTCATTGTATTTCTCCTCCCTCTTTAAATCCCTACAGACTTATCTCCCTTTCTGTCTAGCCCCATAGCCCCCCCTTGCAGGGTTCCCCACATCCTGAAGGGGTCTCTCTGGGACACTGCTTATCCCCTTCTCTCTGGTTACCCATTTCTCTTGCAGGGTTCCTGGCATCCATCTCCAGGGACATGACTCTTTCCCCTACCCCCACCTCACCGTTTCCTCTCCTTCTCCCTTTTCTTTCATGTAAGCACTTGTTTACTTATTAACCTGGCACTTATTAATGTCTACTCTTTCTACATATTATGCACAACACTGTTTGTAACACTTGCCTTACAACTGTATGTTAATGTTGATCTTGTAACTTGAATGTAACTTGAACATGACTCTTCCCCTCCCCCAAGTCACCCCTCCCTCTTCTTTCTCTCTTCTCTTTGTAACCCCCCTTACAAATTGGGGTTTACTATAATGTCTTCCTGGGCTCCCTAATACCCACTGTCAGGATGGTGTCCTGTTTAGTTCTATCTCTCTGCGTGAGAGTGCTCTAGCGAGTCTCCGTGGCTGTCTCTTTAAGAGAGCACCTCGGCTGTGTTAGAAATTAGTCTGAGCTGGGTCAGAGTAATTTAAGGCTCACGACCAGCCAGACAGTCTGTTGTTCTGCTCCATTCTGCAGTCGCTACTTGTGCAGAGGGAGTTCTGTTAGAAAAAGTGATTATTTGCTGTTTGTCTGTTATAATAATAATGACAGAGAAGTTTGTCTAACCTGCTTTCGATTGCAGATTGAGCATTTGAATAGGAGCCACCATTTTGATTCTGGACTTCCACTGTTGGACCAATCGAACCTCTGGGGACCAAAAATGAAGACTGTCCCCAGGGGTCTTGTGGGAAGGAATTCTGTAGTTTTTGTAGTTTTAACTGTTGGCGCATAAACTGGCCTGGAGGGGGAGCCCATACTGTGACTGACAGTTCCCTCAGCCAACGGAACCTTTTGGAGCACAAGGAAAATCCCCAGAACTGCCTGAAGCAGTGTCTCAGTTAATGCTGGAGGTTGAAGAGTGAACAGCTCGAGCTGTTGAGCAACTCCCTGAAGGAGCATAGGGGAATCGGCAGGAAGGTTCTGCTGGCCTGCCTGCCCCATTTTCCAGCTACTGAACTGCCTTTTGCAGAAATTGCGTTCTTATTTTCCAAGACTGGAATCTGCAGCAGAAGAAAGATGAGGTTTGTTGTTGTTATCTGGGATTTGGACCAAAGACTTGCTCCAGAAGCGATCGGCCTGCCTGATGTTGGAAGAGAGCTTCAGATGGAAAAGTTTGAGTAGCGAAGCTGTAATTTGCAAATGGACTTTATCCAAACTGTGGCTTAGAGAACTAAGTGTTGTAAGTGTGCTGAATGTGTTTCATGGGTTGTGATTTGGTTCCACATGGCAAGTTCTGTTACACTAGCTGGAGGTTTTTCCAGAATCCAGTCACTGACATTTTCTGACCTGTTTCTGCTGCCTGGGCCTTGTCACCTTGGCCTAGGCCACTACTCCTGATTCAGAGACCTTCTTGGCAAAAGACCTGTTTGGGGATTTGGTCCCCTGCTCAACACCACCGAACAGGTAGTGACCACCAGGAGATGAGTCATGTAGGCCCTGCTTCCCCTGGCAATCCAGCACAACACCACGAGGTCTTCATCTTCCCTGTCCTGCATCTTGGTCTGGGTAGCGTGAGTACAAATCAGGGTAACTCCCTGCAACAACAGCTGCAATCATTGTGTATCATCTGACTTTCTTGTTTTGAGTTATTACAATGGACTGAGCCATCCGGCTCCAGATTACAATTACTTGGGTTGTGTGTATGTTAACTGTTTTTCCTTCCTAAAGGCCCCAACAACAGCTGCAGTGCAGACCTACCTCAGACAATGCTTCAGGCTAGCCTGTTTAACACACAGGCTACCCAGGGTTGTGGGACTGTCAAAAAAGGGACTTACAGTGCATGCTGAACCAACCTGAATTTAATCAGAACTGCCAGTCATTTGCTAGATTTATGCCCCGCCCTTGTTCACTCCCCATGAATAAATCAAATTGTTGGTTTTCATATTTAACCTGGCTAGTGTGCTTATTATTATCTGGGTCACAGTTGTAATTTTTCATTGTTGTATTGCTGATCTTCTTTTCCAGGGGGTCTTCAGGGCAGTTGCAGCAGATCCATCCCAGGTGGTAAGCGCAAGGAGTGTGAGCATATTGTTACTGCTATTCAGTGAACATGAATGTTCAATTGTGTTACTGGTTGGGCCACTAGAAGGGTTGGTGGGTGGTTATAGCATTCAAGGGGGGCTATACCAAAGCAGTTAAGCTACCCCAATACCGTTCCTCCAGGGGGAGGCACCCATTCATGGAACTCAGGCCTCTCAACCTGTGCATAGCCACACAGACAGAGGTAGTAGGTCATAGGATAGCGCCACCTAAGGGTTACATGTCTCACGGAAGCACTTGTTTATTTATTAGCCTGACACATATTATTGTCCACTCTTTCTACCTATTATGTGCAACACTGTTGTAACACTGCTTGTAATACCTGCCTTACAACTGTATGTTAATGTTGATCTTGTAATTTGAAGATTTAATGTCTCATTCCTATTGTACCCCTTCCCCCTAGGTCACACCGGGAGATGAGCGACTTGTCGCTCAGTGTGCCTTTCTGGTGGAACATTTCAATAAATAAATAAATAAAATCCTGTGGTCCATGGTTCAGTGAGTAACAACAGGGCCTGTCCCTGCAGCCAATTTAAAATATTTTGTCATCTGATTTGCCTATCAGTTTCAAACTGCTGTTTAGACTGTTTGTGGAAGCCATCGGACCGGGGATTACAATTTTCTTGGGAATAAAGTATTGTGCAGGTTGCAAAAGTCAAAGAATTAATAATCAATATTTTATTTAAGGGTCCCAACCAGATGCAATGCTGGCCAACCCGCGGCAATGCTTCAGGCCTGCGACGTAGCTTATCCTGGGTACCCAGTGAGGTTAACTAGACAGTCCAGGGGGTGGATGTGTTGTGTCAGATGCTATATACTGGCAAAATATTGCTGAAACCAAAAGTACTAACCAATCTAATTTTAAATTGCACGCCTTACCCCTTGTTTAAACCCCTAAATAAATCACTTTGCTGTTTGAATGTTAACTTGGTCCATAAGCGTATTATTACTGAGTGCTGGATTAATTCAAATAACTGCAAAGTATTGTGTTGGTAGTGCTGGCAACATTTCTTTGCAGGGGCACAGGGTACATGCAAGAGTTCCCAACCCTGTTGGTAAGTGTGGTCAATGTGAGCACATTATTAGCACTCTCCATTAATTGTAAATTGAATGCAAAGTAAAGTGTTTTATAGTAATTTATATGTAAGGTCACTAGGTAGGTCTTAGAAAATGGGCAAAGACCATTCTTTCTTCTGATTGGCTGAGACACTTATTTAGGTGGGCATCTATCAGACAATAGATGCCCACCAAATAAAAAGCCCCAGCCTAAGCCTGCCTGATAGCCAGCAAAGTGTCTGTGTGCCCAGCACCCTTCTTCCTCATTGGCTGAAGTGCTGGGTACACAATTTCAAACTGCCGCCATTTTTTTCTCTCGCTTAGTGAGAGATACTGCCCAATCAATGTTCCCACAAGAAACCACACACCACCACCATCTGCTGCACTCACTCGTATCAACATGAAAATAAATTACACCAAATCAACACATTTAAGAAGGTAATTATTAAACAAGCGGTCACTGTGATCATCAACTTCCCGTAACTGTAGTGGAACTAGCAGTACCTTTTAAAACTACACCACACGCCTCTCCCTTTATGAATACTACCACTTCCAAGACACTGGCGATCTCAGACAAACCACTCCAAAATGCTACAGTAAAAAATGTATACTTTTCTGTTTTTTAGAAGTAAATCCCCTTCTCCTAACGTAATGCAGTTACCTCTCTACATTATGTCCATGTCTTTGATTGCGACGAGCTCGTGGTGCTGCAACAGCCAAACCTCAACCTGGTACTCTGTCACCACTCGCCAGACATTATCCTTTATGTCTCCTGTGCAACCCCTTAAAAAACTATCCCCGATAACGATCCCCTCCGCGGCATGTCTGCAGTAACGGGCAAGTTAAAAATACATTTGCAGCGTTCCCCTGCTGCATTGTATGTTTTGCTCTGCACTTCCTGATTTACATAGCAAGTCAAATAAATGGCACACAGGTAAAAGCCACAACTTAAAACTGCAAAAAAAAAAAAAAAACACTCCTTCATGTGGGGCAGAAAACTGTTTTGTGGTGGTTATTTTTTTTTTAGGGGAGGGGGATTGTAGTTTTTTTTTTTTTAATAAGACTGCTCCTGAGAAAAACTTAATGCAATGTCCTGTTTTGGGGGGGATACCAGAATGGCACTGTAGGGGGAGTGGAAACAAAAGATGGAATAGCACAGAAAGGAAGGGACTACTTTAAAAGCAAAACACTTAAAAGTCACTCTTACTATGTTTTTCTAATTATTTCTTTAATTTTGTAAAAACCCACACAAAACTGCCAACAGTAGCCAATTTTCTAAGTGCAATAATACCCTCCAGGGTGGGCGGTATTGTGCTATATTGGGCCTCATTACGCCCCTGGGCAGTCCGGTATAGCACAATACTGCCCACCCTGTTGGGTATTTATTGCTTACTGTGAGTAGGTACAACTTTCCAGAGGGTTGTACTAGCTTAACATCTAACACACTTAATGAATCCTCTGAGTGAAGGCACCGCACTACTAGCAGTAGTGTTAAAATAGAGCCCCTGGCAACAGCTAAACCTGAACCCAAGCCCCTCAACCTGTATCTAGATAGGGAAGCAGGGGTAGTAGCCTGTTGAGGGGTGGCTCCCGGGTTATACCTTTGTAACCCTGGAACCTACTGTTCATGTAGGGTCCTAGCATGAAAACTCAGTCAATTCAAATCTGGACTCCGCTCACACCTTGCACTTGAAAAATGCTTGTTCCTGCAATACATAACTCAAGCTAGCCAAAGACTAGCTATTACCATGCCACCAGCTACCTTTGGCCAACCCCCACTCCATCTTTACCACCCCTCCCACACCTGACCTACCCCTCCCACCTCCTCTCCCTTTCCTACCCCTCCCTGTCCTCCCACCCACCCACCCACACTTCTCTGCCCTGCCCATTTGACTATACCATGACAATGCCGCTCTGGTTGCTCCTGCTCCTCCTTCCACTTCTCCTGGAGGTCCCTCCTACCTTAATACCTGGCACTTACACAAGGGCTGTACCACACTGAATAAGTGTTGTTTATTGCTGCATCCTTCAAGTGGTAACTCTGCTTTCATTTGAAATTGTGTAATATGATCATTCTTTGTCAACAACTGTATCCCAGCAAACATTCTTATTTGATGATTATTCCTCCTACTTGATCTGTGACCCATGTTTTGCATTGTATTATATTGTATTGTATTGTACTGTATTGCATTGTATTGTATTGTATTGCACTGTATTGTACTGTCTCTCTCTGACTTGGAGCCTTTGTGAAAGAGCCCTGGCTCAAAGGTATTAATCCGAATCTAAAATAAATAGCTGTCCCCTCTTCTCCCCCTATTCTCCTTCCTGATTTTGCTTCCCCCAGTGACCGCTATACCCTTCACTCTGTCCCAACCATGCTTGAAACCATCAACTGTTTCAGGGTCCACCGCCTCGGCTGGCAGACTGTTCCATGGCTTCACCAAACTTTCTGTAAAATAATACTTCTTCATGTCCCTCCTGAACCTCCCTCCTGTCAGTTTCCACTCATGCATTTGTGACCTCGAACTAGAAGTCAGACTAAATAGTTCCTCGCAGTTCACCTTGTTTATTTCTTTTAGAAACTTGAGGGTCTCTATAATAGCTCCCCTCTCCCTTCTGGTCTCAAGTGAGTACAAGTTCAGTGCCTTGAGGCACTCCTCATAAGACCTGGCCTTTTGGCCCTGAATCATTTTGTTATCCAGTGCTGTACTGTTTCCAGCCTATTTCTATCTCTCTTGAGGTGAGGGCTCCAGAACTGGTGCAGTGGTCCAAGTGCAGCTTCACTTAAGCTCTGTAAAAGAGTAGAATTGCATATGAACATACAAAGAAGCCAGCAGAAGAAGACCATTTGATCTATCTAGTCTGCTCATATTTCAGGGACCACAGCATGAGCTACTGGCCCTGCCCTCTCTCCCCACTCCTCCTGTCCTCTCTACCCATGATCCTTACATTCCCCCTATGCCTATCCCAGCCTCTCATAATGCTGCCCAGTGTCTTCATTGAGATCACTTCTTCTGGCAGCACATTCCAAGTGTCCATCATTCCGTCTGAGAAGTGCTTCCTGACTAGAGATGCAGAGAATTTAAATTCTGCCGGCAAAGTGAACACGGACGCGGGGGCACTTCACGTTGTCACTCCACTATGCGGAGTGGGCAATTCAAAGTGCTCACTCTGCTTTGTCATTACCACTTCGCGTTAAGGCAGAATGGCGCGAAGTAAGGCGAAGTCATTGTTTTCAATGGACTTTGCATTCCTCATTATGATTCTAAGTGATCTACTTTGTGTTTCAGATTTGGCAGCCTCCCCCCACACATCACATGGATTACAGTACTGTAAGTCGCATGCTCCTTAGCCAGGCAGGAAGGTAGTGAGTCATACAAGCAGTCACTTTCACTTTCTTCTGTGCAGACGGAGAGAGAGGAGTGTGTTGTTTTGTCACCGCTGGGACTTGAAGATCAGAACGAGGAGATTTAAATGTTGATTTAGACCCAACAGCTTTTTTAAAAGCTACATTTTTTTGTCTTTTCTGTACTCCTTTTTACTTAATTTGTTTTTTCTGTAAATTTATTTTTCTTACCTTTATAAGTAGTTAGTTGTTTGTCTGTGTCTGTGTGACTGTGTGTGTGTGTGTGTGTGTGTGTGTGTTGTGTGACAGTGTGAGTAGTCATTGCTCGGACTGAGGAAGCGCAGTAGGAGAGATAGACCAGGGTAAGGGAATGTCTGGGGCAGGGGCAGCTCTGAGAGAGCGTGGTACTGGTAGGCATTGTACCATGCGCATGCATGGGGGCATGGCCACCGGTTCCTATTGGACTGAGTGAAAATTCTAATTGTCCCCCCCAGAAGCAGGACCAGCACTGCCTCCTGACTCTGAGGCAGCTGAACCACCATGTCCAGCACTAGCTCCAGCACCAGGTCCTCTGGAGTAGGATGTGCCTATGCCCCCCGGGCCCAGGTGTGGATCCCATCCCTGCTGAGCACCGTGACCAGCCGGCTGCCAGTTCATATGGCCCTCCCCTGCTTGTGCCTGGTCCTCTCAGCACCTCCATTGTTTGGCAGTTTTTTGACTATGTCAGAGGGACAGCAGCATGGTCAGGTGCCACCTATGTGAGGTGGAGGTGCACCGTAGCCCCCTGGGGACTCACCTGGAGACTGGGAGCCAGCACACCCATATGCTCAATCATCACCAGTTGGAGTGGAAGGCTGCCACAGAATGGGCCATGCCTGTACCTGCTGGCCCTTCTGTGGCAGAGGGTACAGCTGTGCGTGGTGGCAGCCCTAAGAAGAGGAGGGCCAGAGCAGCACCTGCTGCTTCACCAGCACCACCACCAGCAGGTCAGCCTGTAGAACGTGTGGACCCCAGAGAACTGAGTGTAATGCAGGCTGACTTGGCAGTTCTCTGGAGTGTTGTTGAGCAGAACAACAAGAGGGTGAGTGCTGTCGAGCAGCAGCTGGATCGCATAGAGGGACATCAGTTGCAAATTATGTCCATGCTGGAATTGCTGCTGGATCACCATGGGATCCAACATTACTTTTTTCCTCACACCATGTGCCCCCCCCACACCTTCCTTGCTGTGTTATAAAATGTATTCCTCCACCATCCCCGACCCTTGTATGTAATTATGCCCTTTTTTGTTGTCTTTCATATGTGTGACACTTTGTATTCTGGCCCCACTACCTTCTGTTAAGAGTGTGAGAGTGCAGTGTGTGTGTGTGTGTGTGTGTGTGTGTGTGTGCTGTTTTGGTGCCTCATTAATGTTTACTTTCTGTCACGGAGTGTTTGTGGAAAAGCAGACTGAGCAGTACCAGTATACGGTGCTAAACTGCATGTGTGCAGTCAGTCTTCTTTCCTGTGTGTGTATGTACTGTAGACACTGTTTAGCTTCTGTCCAGAAAACTGACAAGTGGTAACAAAGTGAAATGAGAGCATAACATGAAATGCAAAGTGTCCCAGAATTAATGGTGCACTCAGTCATGCACGCAGTACTCACACAGAGTCCCCAGAATTGTTGTGCATCCCCAAAATGCATCTGCCTTGTGTCCAGAAAATTGACAAGTGGTAATGAAGTGAAATGAGAGCATAACATAAAATGCAAAATGTTCCAGAATTAATGGCACATCCAGTCATGCGCGCAGAACTTACACAGAGTCCCCAGATTTTTTCTGCATCTCCAAAATGCATCTATCTTCTGTCCAGAAAACTGACAAGTGGTAACAAAGTGAAATGAGAGCATAACATGAAATGAAAAGTGTCCCAGAATTAATGACGTACTCAGTCATGTGCAAAGTACTCACACAGAGTCCCCAGATTTTTTTCTGCGTCTCCAAAATGCAACTGTCTTGTGTCCAGAAAACTGACAAGTGATAATGAAGTGCAATGAGAGCATAACATGAAATGCAAAGTGTCCCAGAATTAATGGAGCACTCAGTCATGCACGCAGTACTCACACAGAGTCCCCAGATTTTTTCTGCATCCTCAAAATGCATCTGTCTTGTGTCCAGAAAATTGACAAGTGGTAACGAAGTGAAATGGGAGTGTTACTCCACATGCAAAGTCCCCTATAATTAATGGCACACTCAGTCATGCGCGAAGTACTCACACAGAGTCCCCAGATTTTTTTCTGCATCTCCAAAAATTTATTTGTCTTATGTCCAGAAAATTGACAAGTGGTAACAAAGTGAAATGGGAGCGTTACACCACATGCAATGTCCCATCAGAAATGTTGACCATGAGTGAACTGTTGCTGGTCTAATGTGTGCTGCGATTCCCACAAATGCAATGCAATCATCTCAACCGCATGGAAGGTGCCCTTTGTCTGTACACTAATAGCAGCCTGGTGGTTATATATATATATATATATATATATATATATGTGTGTGTGTGTGTGTATCTACATATATATATATATATATATGTCTTTTTTGTATTTTGTAGATGGGGGTTCCATATATAGACATGTACTCTTTGTATTGTTTTGTATCACAGGTCACAGATACTGTTGGCGTGCACATTCCAGTGCTTGATAAGAACTTTTTGCATTGAAATTGGAAATGGTTAACTCTCAAGCCAGTGAAGGTAGGTATTTTTTTTTGGGGGGGGAGCATATTTGCAGATAGGTCTCTTTAATGGTTTCTTATTTGGTTACTTCTTCACAGATTTCATTTGCATCCTTCTCGAGACTGATTGGTAATCATGGTCATGGTCATCAATTGAAACAACTTCTGCCTGTTGCAAGTCTGCCCCAGCCTGGGGGTGCCTGATGTTGCTAGTCTTGATTGTAGAGCAGAAAGCAGTTAACTAAAAGAAGCTACATTTACTTATTAATTTAACACTTGTATCTCAGCAGGAGTCAGTGTCTGTTGAGATTAAGTAGACAGATACTTCATTAGAAGTAGAAGGGGTCTTATTTAGGGTTAAAAAAAGAAAGTCTGTGTGTGTTCTGTGCTGGGAAGGGTACGGTATCAACTTACTTTGCTAAATCAGTAGGAGGAGAGAGAGAGAGCTTAATTGGGAGTGTGGCTTAAACAATATAAAAGCAGGTGACTCAAATTACAACTTCCTGTTGCTAGCCTTGCTTGTATAGCAGAAAGCAGCTAACTAAAAGAAGCTACATTTTCTTATTAATTTAATATTTATATCTTAGCAGGAGTCAGTGTCTGTTGAGATTAAGCAGACATATACTTTATTAGAAATAGAAGGGGTCTTATTTAGGGTTAAAAAAAGAAAAGAAAGAAAGTCAGTGTGTGTTCTGTGCTGGGAAGGGTACTGTATCAACTTACTTTGCTAAATCAGTACGTGGAGAGACAACTTAATTGGGGGTGTGGCTTAGACAATATAAAAGCAGGTGACTCGAATTACAACTTCCTGTTGCTAGCCTTTTTTCTTACTAATTGCCCTCCATCCCACCGCTCCACCTACCCAGCCTAAGCCAGTTCTACTTTTATAGCCACTAGCTTTGGCTGACAACAGGAACTTCCTGTTTGGCAGTAGGAAGGGAAGGATCATATAGAAACATTGGTTTTGTCAACCCTAAAGGAAAAAAGTAGCTCACGCTCCCCCCCCAGCTGCTGGTGGTCTGACACTGAGTAAGGAAGAAGGAGGCTACTGAAGAATATAGGAAGTTGCTATCCCAGAACAGGAAAGGTGAGAGTTGTAAGGAGAGGAGAGAGTAAGCATACAGAGAAACAGGAGAGGGGACACAAAATAAGACATGATAGGAGTGGTGCAGTGCAATGGCTGTGGGGTGGCAGTGTTCTGGGAGACATTCTGGAGGCTGCGATGCTGCCCTATTTGCAGGCACCTCTCTGGTCTGAAGGAGGAGGTTGCCCATCTCCAGGCTGACCTGGCTAGGATTCGTGAAACCTCCTATCAACTGTACAGACAGTTGGTGAGACCCCATCTGGAGTACTGTGTGCAGTTCTGGAGACCCCATCTCCACAAAGACATAGACAGAGTGGAGGCTGTCCAGAGGAGGGCTACCAAAATGGTGCAGGGTCTTCACCAGAAGACATATGAAGAAAGACTAAAGGAGCTCAATATGTATACCCTTGAGGAAAGAAGGGAGAGAGGGGACATGATAGAAACTTTCAAGTACCTCAAGGGAATCAACAAAGTACAAGAGGGTAGCATCTTTCAGAAAAAGAGATGTGCAAGAACAAGGGGGCACAATTTGAAGATAGAGGGGGACAGCTCAGAGGTAATGTGAGGAAGTATTTTTTCACAGAGGGTTGTGGATGCATGGAACAGCCTCCCTGAGGAGGTTGTGGAGTCAAGAACAGTGGGGGAATTCAAGAATGCATGGGACAGACATAAGGCAGTCCTAGTGTGGGGTAGAAGGAAGTAAGCTGTTGGTTAACTAGGATCTACAGCTTATCTGTTAGGTAGGAAAATGGGCAGACTAGGTGGGCCAAGCGGTCCTTATCTGCCGTCAAATTCTATGTTTCTATGTTTCTATGTTGAAGAACTTCTTTGGATAAGGCAACTATGGCACAACAAAGCATCTGGAAGTTTCCTAAAAAAAGAAATGAAGGACTTCTTACAACTTGATTGCAGCAGTAACACATTATGTTTAAGCCATGGCTGTTCCACGGGTATCTGGATTATTAACACAGATAGCAAGCTGTCACACTGCAATCAGCAGGCCAATCAGAAGTTAATTTAGTACCAGGCTGTGTAACAAATACACTGTGCCAGTGTCCCTGGTTCTCAATCTCAACTCAAGTTACATTTCAAAACCACATCTTGTCAAGTAACACAACCTGTGTGCAAATTTTTCAACACTGGCATGGCTGCACAGCTGTATGGTCAGAATACAGTGCATGATATCTTGCAGAAATAGTTTTGGCGATGTACACGTCACCTAGTTTATGAATCCTCCTCAGTCGGATTTGTTGCACTCTTTTAAAAAAAAATTGAACAGATGAAATAAAATATATATACTTACCAGTATGGATTTGAAATGGATATTCCATAGGCTCCTATGTATGGTACTGCTGAGGTACCATTGATACTGACTTTCAGTGAAGGAGAGTTGTTTTTTGTTGACCTGTAAAAAAACAAAATACATTTACCATATGTGTTTGACCATTGCAGCTCAGAAAAGCAACAGAAAACAAAACATACAGTTAAAGGAAGTTGAATAGCATAGAAAACATTAGTACACATACTCACTTTATAGTTTTAATATTAAGAAGCCTTGTGCCTGTGGCTGATGGATGTGGTCTCCTGTTCGACTCCCTCTGCCTTGGCATGGTCAATGTAATGGGAAAACATTGTCAGAATGACACTGGTGGTGGGTGCTGGTGGTGATAGCTGTGGCATATGATGACATTCCCTGTGACATCTTCCTGCATCTGGTGGTGATGGCAGTGGCTAACAGCAGTGGTGGTGGTGGTGGTGATGGTCCAGGGGGGCACACTAAGTCATTCTCTGTGGTGGCAGTGGCTAACATCTGTCCTGGTGGTGGTGATCCAGGGGGGCACACAAAGTCATTGTCTGTGGTGGCAGTAGCTAACAGCGGTCCTGGTGGTGGTCTGGAGTGGCACACAAAGTCATGAAAAAGAAAACATGTATCATACAGCAAAAGTCACCACCTCTTAACAACTTCAGTTAAAACCTGCCAACATTAACCTCATCATCATCCTCATAAAGAAAGCTGCCCTCACAGTCCTCTATGTCTGAAGTCTGACCCAGTGGGAAATTCTTTCTCCATTGTGTCATCATCTACGTCAGTGGAAGGCCGTTTCATGCTGCCACTGCCAGTGCCACTAGGATGGTCCATTTCTACATCACCAAAACCACCATGACTAGGCTTGGGTACAGATACTGAGGTTGCAGTCTGTGGTGGTATGTGCCTCTCATTCATTTTTATGAGTGTTAGCAAACTAACATTTGCAGGAGAGAGGTTTGTCTGACAATCCCTAACTATTGCACCTGCTGAGCTGAATACCCTCTCGACACTTATACTGGAGGGAGGGCATGTAAAGTACTTCAGTGCCACTGCAGTCAGCTCTGGCCATTCACTGACCTTTCCACAACAGTACAAAAGAAGATCATCAGTTATTGACAGATGCCTGTTTTCAGACAAATATGACTCAACCATTCTCTGTGCTGCACTAAGTCCAGTGGTTGATGCATCATCCTGTTCTCCGAAATCAATTATTTCACAAATCCCCACTTGAGACAAAGTCTCCCAAAGTGGGTTGATGCAAACCACTTTGGATGACAGACCACCTGGAATTGCAGTGCCCTTCCCCTTACAGGATATGCTTGATACTCCTCCAGTTGCACCTTCAGCATGATTATGCTGCTGAGGTTTGCTGACCTTGGCACGTGACTTCTGTGCCCCATGAACCAAGCGCACCAGCTGCACACTGACATTTTTTACCTGTTCAGGCCCTCCCTCCAGTACTGAGGCAATTCCATGTTTGTATCATGGGTCCAGCATTGTTGCTATGGCAAAGTTGTCACTACTCTGAATGCTCAAAATTTGACAATTCTGGTTGAATACTGTCAGCATGTGTTTCAGCAACATACTGCTAGCACTGTCTCCGGCAACATCAAGGCCATGCTGTACATTCACCAATGTCTGCCTCAGCACCCGCAGCAGTGGAATTAATTGGCTAATGGAGGCAGACTCACCACTCACTGCCTGTGTGGCATGTTCAAAAGGCCACAAAATTGTTATTACAGAGTCCATGAGGCACCACTGTTCCGTCATCATAGACATGGAGGCCCCGGAACTGTCACAGCTAGTGTGCATCACAAGATATTCTGAGATGGCTTTGTATTATTCATACAACCTCTCTGCCATATATAAAGTGGAGTTCCACTGGGTGACAACTTCCAGCTTCAAGCGGTGCTGAGGGAGGCTGTTTTGCATCTGCAACTGCCGAAGATGGTCACGGGCCTTTGCAGATCATGAAACGTGAGAACAGATAGGGCGTCCAACTGTCAGCATTTCTTTTACATCAGGGTGCTGCAGAAACTCCTGCACTACAAGATTTAAACAATGGGCCATGCATGGAACACGAAAAAAGCCACCATTCATGATGCATTTCATCACATTTGACCCATTGTCACGTGCTATGAACCCAGCTCTCAGGGACAGGGGGTTTAGCCATTTGTCAATTTCAGTCAGTACCACGTCCAACATGTTTTCACCAGTGTGTGAACAGGTCACATTGTGCATAGTAAGTGTTGCATGCTGTTGAATTCCTGGAAGATTGCTACCATGACACTCTACCTTACTGCACTGATTAGTCTCACTACCAGCATCACAAACAACCCCCGGCACCTGCGCCCAGTGTGCAGTTATACACAGATATGAACTCCCCACTGTTTTGCCACTTGTCCACATATCCATACTTAAATGGATGAATGGAGAGGAGGAATGTTGAAGGGCATGTCTTTCCGAGTTGGACACAGTACGGCACATCTCGGGGACAGCACAGATCAAAAAGTATGTCCTGGATGGGACTTTACATTTTGGACAGGCACGTGCAGCAAACCACCGGAACCCACAATTCTCCACAAAGGAGAAGGGCAAAAGATCAATTGCCAGCATTTCAGCTACAGCAGCATTAAGTTCACGTGACAGTGTATGATTGGGGGGGTACTTCAGCTTATGCTCAAAAACACTCTATAACGTGGGCCAACTTAACATTTTACTCGGGTTGTGATGACAAATGGTTCTGCTCTGTGAATGGCAGGGGGTGGAGTGTGGACGTTTGATGAAGACTGTTGCACAGGTGATGATGACAAACCCACAAATGCAGTTATTTTGCCACATTTACCAACTGGGGTCGATCTACCACTTGCACTAGACATACTGCATTCACCACCACCACCACCAAAACTGCTACTCTCACCACCACTAGACAACATTTCAAAATCATTATGCTCCTCCACCTCATCATGCCTGTAGTAATCCTCTGCTCTTATTTCATCACTACTGCACACATTTAATTTCCTACTGGATTTAACAGTCATGGAAGGGGATAACATGCTCGTTATGGTTGATGACAAGGGTAAACGCCCCACTGTGGTATTAGCTGCCATCTTGTGCTTGGTTCACAGTGCCATGTGCTTATTCTTAAGATGTTTATGCTGTCCTCCTGTGCCTCGATGGCTCCCCTTTTTACCTCAACTCACACGCACGTGGCAAACCTGGCAGATTGCAACTGACTCATCATTTGCATCTTGCACAAAAAAATCCCAAACAAGGGATTGTGATGCTCTACTTTTAACATATCCCTGATGCTGCTTATTGTACTCTGTTCTTTTAAGCCATGAAATGTGTGTGTGTGTGTGGGGGGGGGTGGTACGTGATTTTTTCAGGCAGAACACACTTGGACTGAAACTGACCACCACGACTACCTATCATTATTACTGGGTCATCATCATCATCATCACCATCAACTGAAACTGGTAAATCACAAGTTTTTACGGGGGGGATTAATGCAAACAGACCCAGACACAGCCACCTTGAACTTCTTTTTCTCCAGTTCCCAACTGGGGTCAATTACATCATCATCATATTCATCAGCATCATCCACTTCCACATCTTCTGCTTGGATGCTGGCATGTGGACTGCATGTTGCAACCACAGCAACATCATCATCATCAGATTCATCATCATCATCAACACCACCATGTCCATCACCTGATATTTTTTCACCACACTGTGACTTACTACATGGAAAATATGTGACCTGAATTGTGGTGGAAGAAATGTCACACTGTATGCTATCGTTGACATGATTATTAGAATCATCATGTTGAGTTACTGGGATGTTACTGGGAAGTAGTACATCATCTACACTGCTGCTCACTCACACTGCTTCACACTCCACTATATTTTTGGACATGGTACACTGGTCAGAAGTGGAACTTGAGGCAGCAATACTCATACCACCACCAGCAACTGCACAAACACCACTGGCTGGGACAACATCATCTCCTCCATCTATGAGTGAAGCTACTGATTGGGCTGTAAAAAACACTGCAGGAGAAATACCTTTCCTCACATCAGCAATGCACTTCTGAGTCTGCGTACTACCACGCCCACAGACAATCTTACCACTGGCAGCAGTGCCATGGTGA
This sequence comes from Neoceratodus forsteri, assembly GCA_016271365.2. Taxonomy (NCBI): domain Eukaryota; kingdom Metazoa; phylum Chordata; order Ceratodontiformes; family Ceratodontidae; genus Neoceratodus; species Neoceratodus forsteri. Next base: position 326,020,495 of record CM028135.1, on the reverse strand, counting down.
GAACCAGCTTTCCTTGCACATCTCTTTGAGGGCATTATGGGGGAGCAACAACAATATTCTAAACAAATTTAGATTTTGGAACGTTCACTCTGGGTGGGGGGACACTGGATGTGAAGCCAAAAAAAACAACTGTTGCTTCAGCAACAGATACAGACACAAATTCACGAGTGAAAATAACACCTTAACCAACCAGTGGTGCTAAAGTCACAAACAATCCAATCTGGAAAACAATTCCTTTTGCTGGTGGGGGGGGGGGGCACGGACTGCAGATTTTTAAGGCGGTGCAAGCAGCAAAACAAAGAAAAGATACCACAATGGCAGTACAAAATCGTGCAGCTGCAGTGGATTGCAGGTTCACACTGCTGCGCCTGCAATTACACTGTGGCACAATAAAAGGTGTATTATTTGATGTCATGCACCACACATACACACAATTTATCTACAAGTAATGCGTAGCAAATTGAAATATTCGGTAATATACCATGTATTGTAAACAACCTGAAATTATGAACTGCTGCACTAGATCCACACAACACACAATCAGCAAAAAAATGTCAACAATTACTGACACTATTACGTGTGTACATTAACACAGTCAGCTATATAACAAAAATATAACCAAAAAACAAAGAACTCCCTATTTCTCCAACTTAAATCTACTTACACCACAGATACGCCCCTCCCCCAAAGCGCACTTTCACTGTCTCTTACTACACAGGCTCCAATGTTGTACATTAACATTCAAAATCCACACACAAACAAAAATGCTCGATGATATAAGCATAGGAGGGTTTCCTACAATCGATGAACTAAAGTTTGAGCAAAAAAAAATACTCAAAAAGGCTTTTTTAGCAGCTTTTAGAAGGTTTGAATCACAGACAGCTGTCAGAGCACACTGTCTCCTACAGCTTCCTACACACACTTCCCTGAACTGAGGCTGTGCAGATCAAAATAGAGCCCATATGACCTGAAATCCCTTGAATCACTGCATAATTCACCTTTGGAGCTTAAAAATAAAGCAAAGTGAGGCGAAGCACATTGCTTGCAATGCACGTCACCTTCAAGATTGGTGGAGTAGTGGTCGGGGAAGGTGGAGTAACGCAAAGTCATTGTTCTCAATGGACTTCGTGTTACTCATTATAATGTGAATTACTCCACTTCGTGATGTGAAGTACTGCATGAATTCACCTTGGCTCCACAAATCACTTCGCGGAGCGAATTGAGGCCACTTCACCCACCACTATTCCTGACCTCCCTCCTAAACCTCCGACCCTTCAGCTTAAGACTGTGCCCCCTCATGTTATGGTTGCCACTCAGCTTAAAGAGACTCTCCTTATCCACCTTATTTATCCCTTTCAAGTACTTAAAGGTCCTAATCATGTCCCCTCTCCTCTCTCTCTCTCTCCTGTCTTCCAGGGAGTACATGTTCAGTGCCCTCAACCTCTCCTCATATGCCTTACCCTGCTGACCCGCTATAATCTTTGTAGCCCTCCTCTGGACATTCTCCAGTAGGTTAATGTCCTTATTGAGGTCTGGGCACCAGTGCTGAACACCATACTCTAGATGTGGCCTTACCAGTGACCTGTACAAGGGCAGTATAACCTCCTCTCTCCTACTACCGATTCCCCTAGATATGCATCCCAACATCTTGTTTGCCTCTGCTTCTGCTTTCTTGCACTGCATGGAGTGCTTCAGGTCACTTGTGATCATCACCCCTAGGTCCTTCTCCTCCTCTGATGCAAATATTCGGACTCTACCCAGGTAGTACTCTGTCCTGGGATTCTTGGCTCCAATATACATATCGTTACATTTCTTGCCTTTGAAGCCAAGCTGCCAGATTAAGGAATGACCTCTTTCCTCCTGCTATTAATACCACACCCTATACACCCCAGCATCCTACTTGCCTTACCATAGGCTAAGTTATACTAAAATATTATAAAAATATTAAAGCAATACTCAGCCATTTGGTGATATCACAGAATGTGGGATTTCTTTATAATGCAAGAATACTGGTGAGAGTCCTCCTTTCTTCTCTGTTGTAGACTGGCAGTCTGTCTCTGCTGTTCCCTGCTTTACTTCACACACGCTGGAACCTTAGACCCTTGGCACTGGCACACCTCTGGTACAGACACAGGAAGGCAAGCTTGCTCTTGGCTGGTACAGACACGGGAAGGCTTGGCTCATGGCTGGGCTCAGGTTTTGGAGGGAAGGCGCATTTAGCCCGGGAATATCAGTCTTGCAGACTTAGATCCACTTAGCAGCAAAGTTTGGAGAAAACTGCTTTTTCTTCTGTGATAGGTCCTTATTGGCCCTGCTGATCTTTGGCTTTTCTTCACACCCCCGGCACTGAGCCTTCTTCTGGAATATACAGGAACAGCTTGATTCTTGGTGGACAGAAGCAAGTTCTCATGTGCAACTTACATGCCTCGAGAATGGCCCCCTTTTGTACCCCATTTCTCTTTCACCCCACCTAAATTGCCTACCCTAGCTAACTTTTCCCTGACCAGTTCCCTTAGCCTGCTGAAGTCTGCCTTCCTAAAATCAAGGACTTCAGTTCTTGATTGGGGCTTTCCAGTCCCAAGGGGCAGCCCGACTACATGGAGCTATAGCCACTGTTTCATAGTGGCTCCCCTACTCGCACTGATCCTACTGCCTCTGAATTGATAAGCACCACATCAAGAATGGCAGTCTGCCTGGTGGGTTCCTTAACTAACTATACCAGAAGAGAGCCCTGGTGTGCATCCAACAAGGCCTGACTTCTGATGCTCCTGGCCACCGGAATATTCCAGTTGCTCTCCGGTGGGTTCAGACCACCCACTACCATTACTTTCCTTTCACTACCCCCCATCCAAGTTCCTCCACGAGCTCTCTGTCCCTCTCCTCACCTTTTTTGAGGGGTCTATAGATGACCCCTAAGTGTAGTTTCTTACCCGAGGCTGCTATGGGTTGCACCTACAGTGACTCAGATGCCCTATTATTACCCCAATGCACCCATCTTCCACCAACTCAATATCATCCATGACACAGAGGGCTACTCCTCCCCCTGTACCTTTTCCTCTTTGCCTCCTGAACAATGAGTACCCCAGAACCATCAGGTCCCAGTTGTTAATTTTCTGTAGCCCACATTTCCATGATGGCCACAAGGTCTACCTCAGTGTCTGCCATAAGTGCGTGTAGCTCACTGATTTTATCATCTAGGCTCCTGGCATTAAGGCATACCCCCTTCTATCTGACACTTGAACTCACTTTGCTATTCCCCTGTCTATAACCCTTGTGTTTCCCATGTTCTGTTGGCCTCTTGTTTTTCTTGGTGTTTCCACACTTTGGGATCACCCTCTCTAATGTCCCCCCCACCTGGACCAAAGTGTACCTCATCTCTCTTTATACCCATTGAGCTGCTACCAGCCCCAGATGTAGGTGAGTACTAGCCAGGATCCCCTTCTTCTCACCTGTTGCTGTGGTTCTCCTGGCTCCAGCCTCCTCACTTTAAATGTGTGATATAGACATCACACTTCTGTCCCAGCGTGCAAGGCCTTCCCTTCTCAGGGTGAGTCCATCATCCTTGAAGGACCTCCTATCCCAGAAGTCCATCCAGTCCCCAACAAAGTAGTACCCATTCTCCTGACACCATCCCTTAAGCCACCCTTTAAGCTCCTCTATCTCATCCCTCCTAATTCTATCCTTCTTCCCCTCACAGCCCAACACAATGAGGGCATATTGCCCCTATTTAGACAAGGCAGAGTTTGATTCTCCTGCTAAAGCCAACCACATGTAACAAGGTGGCTTGCCAGCAGAGTTTGGGGATTACTCACACAGAAAACATCCCAAAACAAAAATAAATGAATGAAAATGTGCTTTACTTCAGCATAAAAAGAGAAAGAAAAATGCCTTTCTTCAGCCAGTTGCCTGGGAGGAGTCAAACCTCCAGGACTGCCTGGTCTAATTTTCAGCCCTGAGACCCATTGGGAGCTGGACCTTCTTGAAGAGAAAAGCAGTGGCTGAACTGACTTTTAATCAGATCTGTGGGAGATCTTAGAGGAGACTGCTGCCTGGGAGGACTTGAGCTGAGCTGCAATAGACTGTTCATTTGTGTCTGATAAATTGTGAGTAAAAGTCAGTATCCTGGTTATTAAAAAAAAGTGGCATTCTCATGCTAGTGAACATGGAGGTCGAGTCTGAGAACTGCAAGTGAAGAGGGAAAGACAGAGTGTGATAATGAGATGCAGTAACAGGGCCGTTGCCAGAATTTTCACAAGGGGGGTTCTTTTTATGCAGTCTGCAACCTTTAAAAAAATCTGTGGGTCTTAGGTCCGCGAGGACCCCAGAAGCCATGTGGTGAATTTAGGGCTTATTTTGAAGCTAAAGAAGTCATATCTGAGACCCCCTACACCCCTTGCTCTAAGCAAAGTTATTATCTGGCTGGCTGCAGGGTGAATACATATGCATATTCAGTACCAGAGGGCAGCAAGATGCTGCCACTGTAATATACCTAAGGCATTGTCTCAGATATAGTATGTCCCCCAGAAACTATGGGCTATGGTATGCTCTGTGGTGCACTTTCGTGGCTTATTTTAAGCCTATATAACTCATATCTGAGCTCTCTCTCTCTATACCCCTTGCTGTAACCCCCACCCTCCCCAACTCAATATACCATTTAAGTAATAGAGTCAGTGCAACATGGCCTATAGCAAGGCTAGCAGGATGCTGGGATGTATCGGTAGGAGTACTGATAGCAGAAGAAAGGAGATAATACTTCCCCTCTACAGATCCCTGGTGTGGTCTCACCTACAGTACTGTGCCCAGTTCTGGAGTCCTCACCTCAGAAAGAATAAGGATAAATTGGAGACAGTGCAGTGCAGAGTAACTAGAATGATTCAGGGACAGCAGGGCAGATCCTATGAGGAGCGCCTCAAGGCACTAAATATGTACTCATTGGAGACCAGAAGGGAGAGGGGAGATGTGATAGGGACCTTCAAGTTCCTTAAAGGAATTAACAAAGTGAACTGCGTGGTACTATTTAGCCTGAGTACCAATTCATGGTCACATGGACACGAATGGAAATTAACAGGAGGTAGGTTCTGGAGAGATGTGAGGAAGTACTGTTTTACGGAAAGGGTGGTGGAACTTTGGCAGAGTCTGTCAGCTGAATTGGTGGGTGCAGAAACAATCAGAGGATTCAAGCAGGGCTGGGACATAATGAAGGGAATAATGGTTTCCGGGGGCAACAGGAAGAAGGAGAAGGAGAATAGAGAGAGGATGGGAAGGGTTAGTACCCTGGAGAAATGCTAGGTTCCAGGGATTATAGTGAATGTGGGCAGACTGGATGGAACTCTGTCTTTTTCTGCCATCACTGTCTGTGTTTCTATACCAAGCACCCTGCTTGAAAAAAAATCTGTAACATAATTCTTAGTTCAGTATTGGGTACTACACTTGTTGCCCCACTTCATTCTCAATGTGGTAGGCATGACAATGGGAGTGAGGGAAAGGTAATTTGACAGTGGGGGATTCCCAGTGCAAAGTTACCATCTCCTAAATGCCCACCCCACCCCACCATACTTCCAAAAGTATAGTGGATATGATCATAACACTGAACTGCAGCAACAAATGTCATTCTATTGACACATGAGATCATCTGGAGAAAATGCTTATCACAACGTATTTGTTTTAACTGCGTCTGGCACAGATAGCACAGACAAAAGTGGAACTGAATGTCAATAAAAATGGGACCACAGTGAAGACCTCTCTGAACAGCACAATTAGTGAGGTGGCAGTGTAGATACCAGCCAGACCCTTCCAAGCACTTGCATTGCCTTTCCACTGTGTACCTCTTTTGCTTAATTTATGAAAAGTTAAAACAGGCATATGAAACATGACAACTTTGAATTTTGTATAGAGGAGGATTTAAGTAATTTATTTCTAAATCTTCAGCCCACCCACCTGAAAAGCTCATCTGCCCAGTTCTGCAGAGCCTATCCCTTGATATACAGTTAATAAGGGACACATCTTTGGCAATTATGGCCAGCAAAATGTATCTGCCGGTGACTGGTAATGTTATAAGTCTAGGTCCTCTACTTTTGTTTTTTTTGCGCTCCTGGAGATGTCATCTCTGAGCCTGCCACCATGCTCCATCTTCCTTGAGTGCCAGCTGACCGTGTGGATTGTGGGCAGCAGCCGTGCTGTATTCTGGTCACATTCATGATGCTGACATGAGCTGCAATTGGCCAACCAGCCATAGGGGACAGTGCTGAGAAAGACTCAAAAGCAGCTTCAGTCATCTTACTGGCACTGAGGAAACTGATTAACAGCAGATGAGGAGGGGGGGATGCATGCAGAGAGAAAGTGCTGGGGTTCATCATGTGTGCATAAGCACTCTGTGGCAGTCACAAAATAACCAAAACATTGAAAAACATGTTACAAATAATGAAAAAAGGGGAGATTTCAAAAGGGGGGTTCTTTCGAACCATACGAACCCCCCCAGCAACGGCTATGAGTAAGGCTGATGTGGGGTCATTTTATTTTATTTATTTTTATTTAAAGTTTGGTAACTGGGAGAGCCACACTGAGCTGAGGGTTGTTTCCAGGTGCGACCCGGGGGAAGGGAATAGAGGAATCAAAATACAAGTAGTCAAAATACAAGTATAAATTACAAGATATTCAACAAGAAACAATAGCCACTAGGCAGCACAGCCAGGTGTTAGGCTGTGGCCACCCTGAGGGTGCAGAGGCCTTGACATGTGGGTTAATGTGGACATACATGGGTTGGATCATCAGAGGCCAAAAAAAACTCCAGGCCAAGACCATGAATCCTGCACCAAAGAGTGAGTGAAGGGCTACAATGGAGAGAAAGCCCAGCTTGGAGACCATGGACAGCAGAGATCAAAAGTAGGATTGCTCAGATTCTGCATAATGGAATAGGAATCGTCGGATTCTGCTTCATTTTTTTAATTTCAGAATATCAGATTTTTTTCCAAAATTCTGAATCCGCTGTCATTGTTAAAATTAGTATCAGAATTGGATTCCGATTTTGATTCTGAATCCAGTTTCAATGCCACTTTGTGTAGCATATACAGGAAGTACAGTAATGTACTTCCTGTGCTTCTGACTCTGCGAACTCGCATATTAAATATTTAAAGTGTATGAGCCGGTGGTTGAGAGGCTGTGCAGACCTTTCGAACTTAGCTCTTGTCTGAGAGTCTGCCGTGGCGCACAGCGTTTGTGTTAACGTGTGCTTGGCTGGGAGTAAGAAACAAATATGGGAGGGGTTTTTGTTTGCCCGTGGAGAAGAAGCTTTGGGGAAATTGTGTAATGCTGGAGTGTGCTTCAAGGCGAGGCATTCGTGCGGTGCTGTTTCAGCACAGAAGGATTGACCAGAGACTTGAAAAGGGAGTTGCATTGCCCGCAGACCTACCGGATCTGCTGCAGAGGAGCTGGTTTCGATTATTGATTTGTGCTGCTGTGGAGTGTGGCCGACTTGAATACTATAACCCGTGGCTGTGGGTGGTTGCCGCTGGAGATTTTTTCTGCCCAGGAGGACCAAACCGTGGTTGACCGGGAAGCCGGCCAATGGGCTTGTGTCTTATCCAAGGCCCCTCTCTGGCCTGCTGGTGGGCTGGTGCAGGTGGGGTGCCGAGGTGGTGGGACAGCTATTTCTTGCTGGCTGCCCCTACAGGTAGGGTTTTCGGGGACTGGTCTGGTCTCCAGGTCTATCCAGTTCCAAGTGTTTTCATGCTAAAAGAAGATTTGGATTGCATCGGGAGGTTTTCTGCTAGAAGGAGACTCTTTACTAGAGTCTGAGGTGTCGATCCCTCAGATTTGTGGTCAGAACTCACATTATTTTCCTTTTCTTTTTAAATTTGTTTGGACAGTGAGAGTGTCCAGTTTTTTCTGCCTCCCTGGTGGTGAGAGTCCCTGCTGGCCAAAATTGTATTAAGTTCTTTTTATGTTTATTTAATCTGTATCCCTTGGTGAGAGCAGGGGTCTTATTTTGTTTACTTTATCCTTGGTTTAAATTTTATTTTTTATTCCTGTGTTTGGAGCTTTCTGAAGTGGACTCCTTTTGCACCATTTTCCCTTTTGGACCTATATCAATTAATAAGAGTCTTTGGAGCCTGGCCTGATGTTTTATAATTTTTAATTTATTATAGTTTTGTTTGGGGTTTTAAGTGTTTATACAGTTTTGGATAGGCGGGGAGTTATTTTATTGGTTTTTAGTTGGTTGGGTACTGTTTTAATTTTATTACTGTAATTTCGAGGGTCTAATAGGTTGGGTGCCCGTTTAGTGTGTTTTTGATATTGTACTTGATTGTGAAATGTGTAAATTTTCCTCCCCCGTCATGCACTATTCTTCCTCTGCTCTCCACGCCCTCCATCCCTCCCCCCCTTTGTTGTGGTCAACTTACCAGCGCTGTCATGCACTAGGTATTGTACGTAGGAGGGGGGTGGGGTGGAGGGTGCGGACATTGGAGGATGAATGAGCATACCTCTCACATTCAGGTGGTTAGGCCTAGAAGAAGCTCTGGGGCAAAATGGAGTCTGGAACGGGGTTCTCCCTGTCTAGTCCCCATACCCAAGGGCACTGCCTTTTGTGGCATGCAAGCAGCTGGGGCGGCCCTGGAAACCCATCCAACACAAGCGGTGTTATGCAATGCCAGATCTGTTAAAAACAAGACTGTAATTATTGCAGATCTTGTTGGAACAACCAATCCAGCTTGCATCACTGAGACCTGGCTTGATAAAATGCTGGCCCCATTTTGGATGATGCAATTCCGGCTGGGTACTCAGTGATACACCACGCAAGATTGGATCGCAGGGAGGGGGTTTGCGGTCTGTTTCAAGACCGAGTTGGGCCTCATGAGTGTACCAGTTGAGGAGGCTGAATCATTTGAGTGTACAGTGGTGGCTGGTGTAGGTTGCAGGATAGCCCTCGTCTACCATCCACCCGGGGACGAGATGCATTTCCTGCACGGAGTAGCAGATTTTGTCACCGACATGACACTGGAGTCACCCAGATTGATGGTACTGGGCAACTTCAATGCCTGGGTCGATGACGAACTCTCGCAGTTTGGACAACACTTCCTCCAGCTTATGACATCTCTGGGCCTCACACAGGTGGTTACCTCTGCCACCCATAAACATGGTCACTCACTTGATTTGGTCTTCCTCCTGGGGTTTGAGGCCTCCGATCTGGAGGTGGAACCAGTCGGTTGGTCTGATCATTGCACGGCGAGGTTCAATTGTTGTGCCCCCCTTTCAAAGGCCTGCCCATGTGGAGATGGTCAGTTACTGCCCTTTACGGGAAGTGAGTCCTGAAGCCCTAGTGGCAGTGATTGATCTCTTGGAGTTTCCTGTGGCCAGCTCAAGTCCAGAGACTCTAGTGGTGGCTTATAATAAGGCCATTTCTGTAGCCCTGGACTTGATTGCTCCTGTCCATGTTCGTCCTCTCCCCCTTCGCCCTCGGGCCCCATGGTTTGATGGGTCCCTGAGGGAGTTGCAGTGAACAGTACATAGGTTAGAGCAGCGTTGGTGGAAATCCACCTTAGATTGGCTGAACACTATCAGATCTACCAATCAACGATCTCCCGTAAGAAGGCAGAATTCCTGTCCGGGGAGATCGCTGCCACCCAGAACTGACCAGCTCAGCTCTTTCGAACTGTGGACAGGCTGTGCAACCCAGCCTGTCTGCAGCTCTGAAGACCTTTTTCGCAATTAGAGTGCGATGAACTTGCTCAGTTCTTTGCAGATAAGATGGCTGACATCAGGTCGGAAATTCTTTCGACCCGCTCTGTGGCAGTTGCGGATGATTGGTGTCTGGTCACCCCACCTTCCTGGAGTTCCTTTGCCTTGCCCGAATCTGTGGATGTCATTTGGATTGTCCAGGGTATGCACCCTACATGCTGTAGTTTGGATCTGGGCCCAACTTTCTTGATTATGGGTTGTTTGGATTTGATCGGCCCAGTCCTGGTGCAGATAGTCCGGTGCTCCATGGAATCTGGTGAGTTTCCAAGCTCCCTGAAGAAGGCGGTGGTAACCCCCACTACTAAAGAAAGCTTCTTTAGACCCGGATATTTCTGCCAACTACTGACCAATCTCAAACCTTCCCTTTATAGGGAAGGTGATTGAGAAAGTAGTCGCAGTACAGCTGGATGACCACCTGATCATCCATAACATCTACAAAACTCTCCAGTCCGGTTTTCGTGGGAGGCACAGTACTGAGACGGCACTGGTTCAGGTGCTCAATGATCTCCTGATGGTGAGAGATCGGAGAAGCTGCTCTATCTTGGTGCTCCTTGATCTCTCGTCAGCCTTCGACACTGTAGACCATGGGGTGCTGCTTGGATGTCTGGTGTCTATCTGTGGATTGACAGATACACTCCTCAGATGGTTTACATCTTTCCTCACTGGCAGGAGTCAGAGAGTAGTGTCTGGAATTTTTTCCTCGGACCCATTCTGCCTGCCATGTGGGGTTCCTTAGGGTTCAGTGCTGTCCGCCATGTTGTTTGCAGTGTATTTACTGCCCCCTGGAGACATTGTAAGATAGTATGGGCTGAGGTTTCACTGTCATGCTGATGATACCTAGCTCTACCTGTCTTTTGCCCCTGACCAGGATAGAGCTGTCTCAGTATTTAACTCCTGCCTTACCGAAATCCAGGACTGGATGACTTCGAGCTGGTTAAAGTTGATCTCCGGAAAGACGGAGGTGATGGTAGTGGATCCAGGTCACCAGATAGAGGGGTTGAGAGCTGATCAGCCCTCTGGACTTGTTCTTGGGAGCTTGCAGATCCTTTCCTCTGAACGGGTGCAAAACCTGGGGGTAGTGCTTGATGATGGACTGACTTTACGACCTCAGGTGTCAGCCGTCGTCAAGTCTTCCATTTATCATTTTAGGAATATCTCCAGGATTAAGCACCTTGTTCCGTCTGGGGACTTACCTACTTTGGTCCATGCTTTTGAGACCTTGTGCCTAGATTATTGCAACTCCCTGTACTTAGGGTTGTCTGGGGTTGATATCCACCGCCTCCAGCTTGTGCAGAATGCGGCAGCATGATTGCTGACAAGAGCCCCTCGGTCCTCTCATACCTGTGCTGCGCTATCTGCACTGGCTGCCAATTAGGTGGTGGATCACCTTTAAAGTCTGTTTACTGACTTATAAAGCCCTACATGGACTTGGCCCTGACTACCTGAAAGAGCTCCTTGTGCCTTACCGCCCGGTGCAACAATTGCACTCTGCTGACAAGGGGTTGCTAGAGATTCCAGGGATGTTTTTCAAATCTTCAGGGGCCCATGCATTCATGCACGTGGCCCTGACCCTCTGGAATTCTCTACTCCGCCAGCTTCGGGAGTGCACGACTGTGGGTGGGTTTAAGCAGGTGATGAAAATATATTTGTGGTGCATGCTTTTTGTGGCACTATTTAAATCTTGGACCATCTGACTATTTTACTGTTTTTCTGAGTTTTATTATGATCTCTTATCTTTTTGTACAGCGTCTTGATGGTTGAAAGGCGCTTGTGAGAAATAACATTTATGATTATTATTATTATTATTTCACCTGGTTCCATGAGGTGAGGGGGAGTGCAAGACAGTCTGTTCCTTTTCTATTGTAGGAAAGCACTTATTTGGACTTCACTTCATGTTTTTTTCACTTTGTGCCTAAAGCATATTTTTTCTGTGATGTTCACTGGTCAAAGTTTAGTTATAAAGAAGTGTTTTGGAATGTTTCTTTAGTTTAATTTCCTTTCTGTCTGTGTGTGTCTGAATGGGGGCTGGGCTATGAAATGCTGCAACACAGGCCAGTTCTCATAAATTGCTGTATTTTAAAATTGGTACAGTACTAGCAATCTGGTTATAATTTTCTGAGTTTTATCTACTCTCCTCCTCAGAGTAGTACTGTAGTGCTGCACTGCTTGAGTGAGACATAATCTAAACCGATCAATAATTTTTTTCCGGTCTGGGGGTGAGAGGCAATGAACTGGAATGGCTTTGATCATATCTGACTGATAGAAAACAAGTTGACGAAGTGGGTTCCTTTAGGATCTCTCCAGCACAGATTAGCAAAGATGTTCCACAGGGGTCGATACTCAGTCCCCTGCTTTTTAATGTTTACGTTAATGATTTGCACTTGGCTTGTCCCTCCATAAAATATAACATCTATGCAGATGGATATCATCATCTATAAGGAAGGGAAATATTTACTTGATGTTCAATCCAACTTACAATATGCTTTTTTGTGACTGCAGGAATTTTTTAAGGCACATAGACTTTGTTTAAATTAAAAAAAGACTCAGTCGATGTTTTCCAAATCAAGATGTGCTGGAGGGAATCTAGAAATCCAGTTGATCCAGGGCACCCGAATTAAACAGGTAGAACAATATACATACCTAGGGATGATATTGGATGATGAATTTAGTTGGGCCCCACATTTAGAAAATTTATTGCATAATTTAGGTAGGAAACTGGGAATGCTACATAGGGTCAAATACTTCATGACACAGGCTGTAAGACTCAGAGTTGTTGATACTATGGTTTTACCGGTTCTAGATTGTTGGGACATTTTATATGCAGGTGCTTCAAAACTATATCTACAAAAGTTGGAAACAATGTATGACTAGCTGGCTCGATTTATCTCAGGTGCCCCGAGGCTAAGTCACCACTGTCACATGTACAGGTCCCTAGGGTGGATACGTTTAACTAATAGAAGTGACTGGCATATTATAACCAACATGTATAAAGTATCTCAGGGTAAAAAGCCTTCATATATCTTAGACAGGTTTACAAGGAGAAAGACCAGGGAAAACTAAGATCAGCACAAGGTCTGGAATTTGATACACCTCACTTTAACCTAAAAGTAGGCAAAACTTCATTTTTGGGGCGAGGAATTTCTCTATTGAATAATTTGCCAGTTCATCTTAGACTAATCAACCAGTCTCCACAACTCTGTTTAATCAAAAGATGGTTTTTCGACAAAGCCTCTAAACATCAAATTTGATGCAATTCTCTGTTGACTTGATATGTAAACATTCATTTCATGTCTTCATGTTTAATGGATTGCTGATCATTTTATGAAAATGTTGTGTTATTGTATGAGTATATTTATTATTTGTAATTCTATATGTAACTTATTGACATATGAGTATATAAATTGGAGGACCTCCTTTGAAATGAGCTTTGCTCAACGGAGCATTGTAACAACTATCCTATTCACAACTTTGAATAAAATTTTATGAATCAATGAATGAATCCTGTAGTCGAGTGTGTGTGTGTGTGTGTGTGTGTGTGACAATTTACTATATAGCAGTAAAAGTGTTTTTTTTAACACACTGTGTGTACCAATGTTCTTTACACACCACTTTTTTACAGTACTATTACTGTAAGTTGTGACATCATAAAACTGCTGATTGCTGAAAATCACCTCTTAAAACTGAAAAGGTACCTGAAAGGTCTGGTTCTTCTGATGTAGTGCCTAAGTGCAGCAATGCTGCTGCTGTAGCCAGGCCCAAGTGTTTAGGAGGGAGTGGGAAGTCTGAAGAGTGATGAAGGTGTGGTGATCAGTACTGGTGGTAGTAGTGGCACTGGTGCCATATCCGGTTCCAGTGTGGGTGGCTACGTAATGAGTTTGAGGAAGGTTAGGGTATGCCCCCCAAAAAACTACTTCTTCAGTAAAACAGACCATTTTGGCCAGTGTTGGTGGTGCTGTTAAGGTCACCACCACTGAAGGAGGCAGTGGTGATAGATGTGACCAAAGCAAGGGTTTTAGTGCTGGTGGTGTGGCTTGTGCTGACAGAAAAGCTGGCAGCAGCAGTGGTGGCACTGGTGAAATGAGAGGAGTAGCACCTGTACATACATGACCACTGCCACAGTCCTGCTCTACAGTGGTTATGGAGAAGGTAAAAAAAACAAAAACCAGCCTTATACATGTAACCCTGGTGTCATTTTATCAAGGGCTACTATCCCTGCCTGCTTCCCTAACTGCAGGGTTTGTTTTTTTGTAAGGTAAATTTTTGCATCGGTAGAACCAGAGCATCTCTCCGGAGTACCCACATGATCTCCACCTATACTCCCTGCCTGAAGCCACCCTCCTACCGGTCTCTCTCTTCCAGTCCCACAGAGTCATCCAGCCCCCCGGATCACCCCCCCGGGGGAGAACCGCTTCACCTACCTGGCAGCCTGTCTAGAATTAGAGGGATGGTTCTGGGCCGGATGGAGAGAACGGAAGATCCGGTGAAGGGTTGGTCTGGCAGTGGGATGTGGGCAAGGGTCCCTGGGGTCTCCTTCTCCTCCACTGGTCCATCTGGGTTTTTCCTTGGTGTTGTTCCCCTCAGAGCACAGACATGCAATGACATCCGAGCACCTATGTGCTGACATCCACTGCTGCTCCCCCACCTAGTAGTGGCACTGCTCTTGTAGGGCTCCCACTTTCCATCAGGGGCTCCTAGTGAGCGATGCGAGCCCTAGTGCTCACCCTGGGAGGGGAGAGCAGTCCTCAGTTGCTCAATCCTCTCCCTTCCCTGCTGACCCCTGATGACCCAATTTCATTCCCAAACCTGGGTCGCCGGCATGGCGCAAGATGTGCTTCCCAGCGTCTCAACCCTCAGCTCCATTGGGCTGGCTCCTAACTGCAGGTTGAGGGGCCTGGGCTCGGTATTAGCTACTATTGGGGTCTCCCTATCCCCATTATACATACAATTATGGCACCTCCACCCAGAGTAATGCTTTTGTGGGTAACTAGCAAGATTGGTACAGCCCTCTGGGAAGCTATAACCACTCACAATCCCACCTAGTGACCTTTTACACTTAGTTTTACAACTGCAACACTAAACACTTAGAATACAGGCTAATACCACCATTAATGATATGCTCATGTACAATTCACTTACCAGCAGGATCTAGGCATCCAGCATTCACCCTGCAACCCATGTAAAAGACAGTTTTCAGCACTTTCTATATACTTGCACTGTGTCAATAACTGCAGACCAGGTAATACTGTGCTCACAGCCCAAGTTAACATTCAACAATGAATCTGTTTTATTAAAGGGGCTTGAACTAGAGAGGAGCATGAATTTAGATTAATGATTACTTTATTGTAAAGAGACAGATTCAAGTTACTGATAGTTAGTCCCTGATTTTCTCAGTCTATGCAACTGCTGGGTACCCAGAGTGGAAAACAGGCATGCCTGAATGATGCCACGGGGTGGCTGGTGTTGCAGCTGGTTGGGGCTGTGGATGGAAAAAAGGTGATTAAACAATAACGACTCATTTGTAAAACCATATACCATTTGTAATCCTGACTTGATGGCCCAGTCGCATTTAAGTACTTTGAGCAGGAGAAACAAATCAGATGGTACCATTATACAATTGATGATGTGTTGCAGGGAGCTACCCTGGTTGTACACACTGTACCAAGATAGCATGATGCTGCAGCTGGCAAAATAGAAGACCCTTCAGGATGTTGGTGGGGAACTGAGCCGACACAACTCAGTGCTACTTCATGGCCTTTCCCTTTAGGTGGCCACAACCTGCATTCTGTTGCTACACAGGGGGTTGAATCCCCAATGCTTGTCTCTCACCAGGTTGATGATGCTGGTGCAGGAACAGTCTTTCTGAACCATGGATGGCATGGGCCCAGGCTGAAAAATATCTTGTTGGCAGTTTGGTTATTTTGCTGGGAGTCTCCCAGCAGGAGTTCCAAAAAAGCAGAATCCCCACAGTATACTTCTCCTTGTGGAGTTTGGCCGGAGACTGTTCTCCACAAAATGCTGGCTCCCAAGGCAAAGTAGGAGTCCCAAAAGCAGTTTTCCTCTCAGCAGTTCGTGCCACACTGCTAGTGGCATGAGGAACAAGAAAAACTCTCACGGTAATGGCTGGTTTCCAAACTTCTAGCTCTGGGCTACAGAAACCACACAGTTTGCTTCTTTTCTGCTGAAGCCTGTCTGGGATTCAATCGATCCCTTTTTGGAACTGAGCTGGGTCCACAGGAGGCAAATACAGGCCTTTCCCTGCAGACTGCAGCTACAACCGCTCTCCTAGGCTGCTCAAGCAGACTCCAATTGAACTGCTACAGAAGTCTCTTTCCCTCTGCTTTGAGGCAGACTAAGTCCCTTCAGCTCCTGCAGAGAGGCAAACAGGCCTTTTTCTTGCACTTCTCCTCAGCCATCACTGGAGCTCCTTCTCAGTGGCTCGAGCTGAACACAGCTGCCTCTGTTCAAAACAGTCCTGACTGAAGACCGGGATCTTTGTATTCCAGTTGGTTACCTTTGCTGTCAATCAGTCTAAGCACCCCTATTGGTTAATTTAGGTGCCAACAAGGAAAGTTCACAGTCTTACCCACAAGGCATTGTATTTAGGACCCCTAAAGGACCCATTGGTTCTGACTGATCCAATTGCAGAAGTCCAGGACCAAAGATGGTGGCACCGATCGGAAAGTTCAATACTGACAACACAAACAACTTATTTATTTAGTAACAGTAAAGCTTTAGAAATAAATATTTACAGAACATTGATGGACTCTCTCTGCTCTATAATCAATGGCAAAATGGAGTCAGTTAGGGTTTTGCAATAGTTGGTCGTGAGCTGTGTTACACTCGAACCCAGCACAGGCTACTTACACTGCACACTGGCTGGAGCTCTAGTTGTCCCTCACATGGAAGCTGTTGTTCAGACTCCAGATACAACAATCCAAGGTGTGCCAGCAAGCATTAAAGGGCCAGTGGTAGCACTGTCTCCAACTGTGGTAGCAGAGGCAGATCCCATTCCCAAATATACCCATGTTCCCCTCCCCATTACCTCAGGTGCCATACGGCAGCAACAACAGAAGCCTGTCCCTGAGGAGGTGATGGTGGTTAAGGAGGAGGTAGAGAAGGACATCCTCATTGTTGAAGAACCTTACTATATCCAGTCTCCTGAGCCACCTTCTGATGATGGTGACACTGATTATGTGCCTCATGGTGAATTACCATCTGACCATGATGATGATGATGAGGAGGACCTTGGACAAAGTCGTCATGTTGATAAAGGTAGTAAAAGATCCGAGAGGCCCCCCAATCAGGTTGTAACCTGTGGGAAGAAGACTTCTTTGCAGATGTCAACGGCCTCCAAGAGGAAGGGTGGTTCTGGTGGTATTCCTCAGGCTGAGGGTGATGGTGATGGTAGCCCTGCTGGTTCTGGTGGCTGTGAAGTGCAATCAATGGCAGGAAAAAAGTAAGGTCTCTGGTGTTTGGCAATTTTTTTGAAATCTGTAATCCAGATAACAACCTGGCTAGATGTCTGATTTGTCTGGTGAAAATAAGCTATGGCCATGCACCTGCTATTGGAAAATAAAGAATGCATACACATCATTTTCATGAGTGGGTCATAATGACAGATGAGGGTGGCATCCATGCAGGTCAGGCACCTCAGGGAAGAATTACTTCTTTCATACACTGCCAGTTCCTGGGGCTGGGGAACCAGACATTTCATCATCCACAGATGTTCCATCAGAGCCATGGAGACAGCCAACTTTAAAGCAAACTGTGGAGTGGTCTGGAAAATTTGCTGCTGGGCACTCTAAGGTGAAGGCATTCAATCAGGCAGTAATTTAACTGCTGGTGGAGAATCTACTGCTCTTCTTCACTAGTGCTGCATTAACTGTTTGATGCATGCAGCGGAGTCCCAATACACTGTACCATCCACCCACTGTGTTATTCGGGGGCGGGGCTTTGCCTGACCCATATTCTAGTGAGTGTGCCAAGGTCCACCATAATCTATGGAACTCATCATGCCCACAGGTTCATATAACAACAGACACGTGGACAAGTGGTCCCGGTGCTAGACTACATGGCAGTCATGGCACATTGGTTGTGCCTTGATGATGATGAGGCTGGTGGATCTGAGAATAGAGCTGGTGTTGGTGGTGGAAGCAAGGATTTCTGGAAACAGGCTGCTTTGTGTGTGGCTGGATTTGGTAATACTTACACTGTACCTCCAACAACCTGCTTTCAAAGTTGGAGGAGGTCATTGATAGCTGGTTCTCAAAGGATGGTCTGGAGCCAGGAATCCTAGTCACAGATAATGCTTCAAACATTATCAAGGCAATTGGTGATGGAAGGTATGCCCATGTGCTATACATTTCCCATTGCATTCACTTAGTTGTGTATCATTTTTTCTACCAAAAATCGGCTTCTGGAGGATGTGGTTGGTACTGCAGGAACATTTGCACCTACTTCTTCAATTCTGTAAAGGCCAGATGAGGGCTGTGTAGGTTACAGAGGGATAAGGGAGGATTACCAGAGCACACTCTGATCCAGGACTATGTCACACACTGGAATTTGACCTTTCATATGCTCAAGTGCAAGTACTTCCATGAGCAAAAGGTGGCAATCCATGATTATCTTCTGGGAAATAAGATAGGAAGAGCAGATATCATGGTACCTTCCACCAATTGGGTCGTTGTCAAAACACTGGTAATCATCCTTGAGCCATTTGACACTATCACTCAAACGACTAGTTCCAGCAGCTCATGCATGAATGGCATGGGGTCATAATGTCACAGATGATATAGCGCACATCAAAACCATGCACCAAACACAGCATGTGGCAACACAGCAGTGGCACATATCATTGACCGCAACAGAAATGCCACACGCCCAAATGGTCTTATTGTTTTTTGGGTGGCTTCGCCACCACACCCCCCACACCCCCCAGAGTATTTATAATCAACTCCAAGGGGGTGTGGACACAGGGGCAAACCAAAAATTCACTGTGGCACTTAGCTGTCGGCGCACTGATGGGAATCACAAAAAAAATTCCCACACCAGGGATTCAAACCCTGGTCCTTCCCTGCTGCCCACTGTGTGGTCGGGTGCTCTAGCCACTCCACCATGGGAGTGGATAGACCAAGCACCCGACCAGCAGTCACTACATGCACTTCCCCTTCCTGTGCAGAATGACCGGGGTACCGACATTTGCTCATATACCCCTGTCACTCTGAAGCACTATGTGCTACAGACCACGCGGTTCTTTATGCACAGTTTAGTCTGCGCTATAATCACTCGGTACCTGCATGAACAAGATTTTGCCACAGATCAGGTTCCTGCATACATACTTGGAGCACAAGACTTAGTACTTTGGTAGAGACATGGGGGAGAATGCTGATGTCAAGAGGATCACTGATTGCCATTTTCTGTTCACGTCTGACAATGACCCATTTGCAACACATATTTACCAAGGATCAGCATGTGCTTTCCTCCATGCTGGATCCTTGGTTCAAACAATAGATGACCAAAATACTACCCTCTGACACTGATCTGGACTTTTTCAGGGATGTCTCACGTAACATACTCCTTCTGATGGCTGGTGGATCCTATGAACCAGAGGGGGGTTGTAGGAGTCAGAGTCAGCCACTGAAATCAAAAGTGGGGATGGTTGAAGATGAGGAACTGAGTATTGAGGCTGGTGTACTGCTGATGGATAGAATGAGGTTCCTTGACCTCATGAAATTAACCAAGAAGCATTCTTCCTCTGACTCCCATAGGGCAATTACAGTAGATTAACAGATAAAGGAGTATCTGCATGATTGCCCTGTAGTCAGTAATGGAGGTGACTTCCTGGCATACTGGCACTCCCGGTTGTCTTTGTGGTCTGATCTTGGCAAGTTGGTGGTTTTCTTTCTGTTATGTCCATGCTCAAATGTCCAATCAAAGCAGGTCTTCAGTTTTGTGGGAGCAATTGTAAGTTACAGGTGCACAAGACTGAGCATGGGAAAAGCTGAAATGCTCAAATTCTTAAAAATAAACATGAATCATTTCAACCAACGTTTCTCCAAAACAAGAGAGCTCATGTTTGACATTTCAGCACTTGAGAAGCGGTCAAGTGGACCAACTTCAGGCAAAGGATGGGATGATGAAGATGATGAGGTGGTGTGGTACTTGGGCATTTATCGCTGGTAGGAACCAAAATATGCCAATGTTATTGTGCCAAATGTAACATGTCATGGGCCAAATATTCAAATCTTTACCCGCTGGACAAAGTGATTGCGCTCTGCTTGCCTGGGGTTTGCACCCATGTGCAATCTCTAAAGGGGTCTTTTGCACATACTAACAGAGTTAGTGCATGCAAAAAAAAGTATGCAGTGGGCAAAGGGAGGGGTGGGGATCACAATACCAATGCAGCACAATATTTAGTGCATTTGAGCTTCGCAAAACGGTTAGTATAGCCCACTTTGTGCAGCCTAAATACCACCGAGAAGAAGTTCGACTTACTCCAAGCAACTCTAGCAGTCGGTACTGGCACTGCAGCCAACAACCACGTTGGTGGTTGGGGGAGCTCACCTGCTCCCTGATGCCTAGTAGTACCCTCCCCGACCTCTGATCACAGTCCTGTGAAATGAAAAACCTGTCCTTCATGTCCTGTGGTCTCCCCACCCCCTAATCACTGTCTTGTATAAGTGTCAAACATCTCCTGGTGTCCAGTGGTTCCCCCACCCTCCAATCACCATACCCATTATGTGAAACATACTGTAATTCCCTGGTGCCTAGTAGTCACCCCTGTCCTCCAATTTCCAGCCCTGTTATGTGAAATATAATTCCCTAGTGCCTAGAGGTTCCCCCCACCCTCTGATTGCCAGCACTGTTATGTTAAATGTAAGTCCCTGGTGACTAGATGTCCCCCAGCACCCTCTGATCACCGTCCCTGGTATAAAAGAAATACTCCCTGACATCTAGTGGCACCCCTCACCCACCCATCCCCATCCCTATACACTAACACATATTCCCTGGTGTCTAGCGGTCCCCCCACACTGCAGGTACCAGCCAACCCGCCCTACCACCACTCCCACCATACTGGTTTCACTAGTGCAGCGGAAGCCCATGGAGTGACCAGCACAGCACTCCTCTAACCACCTCAGCTGGCCACCATACGCGATGACAGGGAGTGCATGTCCCCTGTACTCTAAAGGGAGCATGTGAACAGTCTACTGTAGCTGATCAAGGTAGTGAGAGGATGGCTGTGTAGGTCACCATATGAGCTCCCAAGGCACTGGCAAAACCAGTAAGGTGGGGGGGTGAAAGAGTGAGCTGTCCAGTGCCTGCAGTGTTGGGGGCTACTAGACACCAGGGAATATATGTTGGTGTACGGGGATGAGAATCAGTGGGTGGGGGATGTCACTAGACACCAGGGCAATTTTTTAATACCAGGGCCAGCAATTGGAGGTTGGGGCGGATGGATCTATGACAGTCGGTTGATAATCTCGTTGTCAACCAATGATACAGTGACTCATTTATGTCGACCGCATTTGTGGCTGGCATAAAGGGAGTCACTTTGGACTGTGATTTCTTCAGGGTGCTTTGCCCCATGAACCTCCCACTCCCCCTGCTACTTAAGTAATCAACTCTGAGTCAGAGATGCTTTGGGGGGGTGCAATACTCCCAGAAAGCAGTGCCGAGGTCCTGCGCCAACACTACAGCAACCTGGCACTGTTGTCACTGTAGTGTCGGTCACAGAAAAGTTGTCAATGTAGTGATGGTATACCAGGGGACCCCTAGGCACAAAAGACTTATATTTAACATAACAGGGCTGGTGACTGGAGGGTAGGGGAAACCTCTAGGCACCAGGAAATTATAATTCACATAACAGGACTGGCAATCGGGGGGTAGGGGGACAACTAGGCACCAGGGAATTATATTTCATGTAATGGTGCTGGCAGTCAGAGGGCAGCGGGACCAATACACACCAGGGAATTATATTTCACCTAATGGAGCTGGCAATCAGAGGGTGGCAGAGACCACTAGGCACCATGGAATTATATTTACTATAACGAGCTGGTGATCAGAGAGTGGTGGGGACCACTTGATACCAGGGACTTTCTTTCTTTTAATGGGGCCAGGGTTTGGAGGGTGGGGGTGCCACTAGACACCAAGGAATCTGTGAATTCTATGAGGCCGGGCAATGGGGGTGAGGGTGGAGCTGGTCACAGGGGCACAAACCTACCACCAATTCCACTGCAAATGTGACAAAAATGGGCATGCAAATGGCCCCTTAGCACCTTGCATGCCCAATGGGCTCATTTGCATGGGGTCATCTGAACAGCACGCCAGGAGCTACTGATGCTATCGGGGCTGGTGGTGCTGTTCACTCCACTGTTAGATTACATGTCAGAGCAGCGCTACTTGGCTTAACGCTGTGCCAATATGCCCTTATATTTAGTTGGATAGAGCCAATGCGCTATTCGACTGATTATGGCATCCTCAGGGTCATGGCTAATGGGCAAGTGCAGCACAAAACTTTGAGCTCCACATTGCCAATTTTTGAATATCAGGCACCATATGTCTTATTGTAGACTGTCTTACTTTCTCCACACAAACCCCATCCTCTGCCTGTCTGATCACATCTCCTCTCTCCACTTGTCCCACGTGTGTCATTTCTGTTGTTGCTGTTGTTCCTTTTCTGGTTTTGGGAGGGGCTGGTGTGCACTACCATCAGTCCAATTTCCTTGATAGACAGTGCAGGATATTACACTGTCAGACTTTTGCGGTGTCTGACTGTTCACAATATGCATCTAAGAAAACCTGCCAGCATCTGTCATGGATGACTAGTGGCTTTCACCTTATGAGGGAAATTATAATGAACGTCATTATGAGCGGACATGTTATTTCTAGGCTGTCTAGCTGACAAACTGACATGTCTCATCTGACAATATCTGTTAATTTAACAGTCTTAATTTCAGTTGGCAGTGCAACTGCATTGTTGTACACAACACTAAAGTAATGATGTGTACTACTACTCAAGTTGTTGTTTTCACAGTCGGACACATTTGACCAATGATGTAGTAGAGATAGATAGATAGATAGATAGATAGATAGATAGATAGATAGATAGATAGATAAATTATTTATTGATATACATAATATAAATTATTTGCAAAAAAAATGTTGTTAATGCACTAGTTAGGGTAACAAAGGTAAGGAAATGTGGTATTAGGGTTTTCAACCCTAACTCTCTACCCCCACCCTCTACCCCCAGCAGCAAAAGGAAATGCATTAGGATTTTGCGTTTCCAGAATCTTGACAAATCAGTGGTGGGATCTTCTTTGGGTAGTCAACCCTAATGTTCACCCCCGCCCATAGCTTCCAGCTCAAAGCACAAGGTACAGCTCCAAGCCAGTGCATCATAGTGATATATGCTTTAAAGGTAGAGAATTATGTCTTACCACATGTTGCCAACACAATTTTATATAGCTGTCTTCATGCAGAGCCCCAGGGCCCTGCGTGAAGAAAGGAGATCATGTGTGATATTGTTTGCACAGGGAAAGGAGTAGACATTAGAGTTCAAAACCCCAAGGAGGACCCCACCACTGATTCGCCAAGACATCAGAGACCCAAAACCCTAATGCATTTTCCTTTTGTTACTTGGGAGGATGGGGATTGGGAGTTAGGATTAGAAATCCTAAAGCCACATGTCCCTACTTTTGTGGCATCAAGATACCCTAACTGGTACATTAACAAAGTTTTTTTGCAAAGAATTTCCTTTCTTTTTGAGATAGCGGAATTGTATCCTCATTCACTCAGGTCCTGAATAGACCTATGTGAACAGGTGCAGATGTGCAGAGCCCTTTGGGCACTGTGCCATGGGAAGACTCTGCCCACCCACAGAAGTGCAGGGCCTGGTACATTCACTCTTTACACATTCATTTGTTACACATTCACTTACACAGTCACTCTTCACACATTCACTCATTTTTTTTAATTTAATTTTGACACCAGATTTTCAAGATAGTCATTTTATGATTGCCCTTATAAATATGCCTTGTAGAATTATGGATAAAGAGTGCTGGCAATGTTCATTTCAGTTTCATACCAAGTAAGTAATGACGCTGTGAAATATAGTGATTAAGAAGTGCAGTAAGCTATTGATCCTGACTCGTTCATAATTTTCAAGTGTGAAGCACAATTTAATTTTTATTTATGTGACTGGGAGCATTATTTTGGGAACATTATTCCTCTCTGTGTCTCAGGACAAAACATGGAGAGGAATGTACAGGACAAAGGATACAAAACTGTGGTAGGAAATACCAATGCAAGTAGGATTAAATGGGTGAGGAAAGCTAAACCGAAGGAGGGTAGGTATGCAAACAAATGTTTTAATCAGACATGAAAAGCAATGTCCATCAACACACGTAGTCTGGCAAATAAGATCCCGGAACTCACGGCCACAATTGTGGCGGTGGACCTTGACTGAGTTTCAAGAAAATACAAAATCACACATGGCTGAGTTGCTGTGACTGAGACTTGATTCAATGACAGTCATGACTGGGATGTAGTAATCCTAAACTACAACCTATTCAGAAGAGACCAGAAAGGGAAAAAAGGGGGAGGGGTAGCATTCTACATAAAGAAGGGAATAAAGGCGACTGAATTCCATGTAGCCCAGAACAAAGCAGAGGCCCTGTGGATTACTATCAGGGCTGGTAGCAAGGCTCCCATAAGAGTGGGAGTGATCTACAGGCCACTGGCACAGGAGGAAGAGAGGGACAAAGATATCCTGGAAACCATCTTAACGATGTCAGAAAAAGGGGGGATCATGCTGGTGGCAGACTTCAATCTACCGGACATGGACTGGAGCTCCTACACAGCAGCTTCAGTAAGGGGCCACAGCTTCTTAATGGCATTATGTGAGGCAGGCCTTGAGCAGTTAGTAAAAATGCCCACATGGAGAGTGCAATCCTTGACCTAGTACTTACTAACAGCAACCGGATCTTGGGCATAGAGGTGGGTAGCCACCTGGGCTCTAGTGAGCATCACATGGTATGGTACACAGTCAATAAAGTCAAGGAGACTAGTCATACAAAGCAGAAAGTACTAGACTTTAGGAAGGCAGATTTTACCCTCATGAGAGCATACCTTAAGGACAATCTAGAATGCAGGACAAATGGGGAGGGGAGGGTGAAAGAGTGTTGGACCAGATTAAAGTAGACAATAACCATTGCCACATCACATTGTATCAGGCAGATCAGCAAGATGAAGAGAAAAAGATGTTCACTTTGGTTCTCAAGACAAGTAGCAGTCAGAGTAAAGGAAAAGAGGAAGGCTTTCAGAATATACAAGGACTCAGGTAGTGACATCGATAGAGAGGCATACAGAGAGAAGCTGAAGGAGACAGGAAAGGCAATAAGGGCAGCAAAGGCCCAAACAGAAGAAAGGACAGCACGGGGGTAACCAAAGGAGACAAAACCTTCTACAAGTTCATAGGGTAGAGGAAAAAGAACAAAGAAGGAATCATAAAACTGAAGAAGGGTGATGGCACCCAAGCAGAAGGCGACAAGGAGAAGGCAAAAGTCCTAAACAAGTACTTCTGTCGGTCTTCACACATGAAGAAGATGGCTACAGACCAGCACTAATCAGAAAGGAAGTCACTGCTGAGGGACTGGACATGAGTCCATTCACAGAACAAAGAGTCCTGAAGGAGCTCAAAAAGCTGCAAGTGGACAAGGCAATGGGACCCGCGGCATGAATCCAAGGATACTCAAGGAACTTGGAAAGGAATTGGTGGCTCTCTTCAACAAATCTCTGGAAAGCAGGATGGTCCAAGAAAATTGGAAAGGTGCTACAATGGTGCTGCTGCACAATAAGTGGGAGAAGGGATGAAGCTGGAAACTATTGTCCAGTCAGCCTCACCACGATAGTGGGAGAGTTGATGAAATCCCTTTTAAAAGAGTGAATTCTGTCTTTTCTAGAAGTAAGCGGGCAGATGGACCCAAAGCAGTACACCTTTACTGCGGAAAGATCCTGACACATCAATCTAGCGTAATTCTTTGACTGGGTCACTAAAACCATGGACCAGGAGGGCGCAGTCAATGTGATCTATCTGGACTTCAGCAAGGCCTTTGACTCAGTCCCCAACAGAAGATGGATTTAACAAATTGGAGCACATGGGCGTGGGTCACAAAATAATAAACTGGGTGAGAAGCTGGCTAAGTGGGAAAATGCAGAGCATATTGGTCAATGGAGCATTGTCTGGAGAAGAGATGGTGATGAGTGGTATGCTGCAGGGTTAGTGCTTGGACTAATCTTGTTCAATGTGTATATCAGCTACATTGCTGATGGTCTGAAA
This sequence comes from Neoceratodus forsteri, assembly GCA_016271365.2. NCBI lineage: Eukaryota > Metazoa > Chordata > Ceratodontiformes > Ceratodontidae > Neoceratodus > Neoceratodus forsteri. Next base: position 325,994,421 of record CM028135.1, on the reverse strand, counting down.
GGAAAGGTGTGTCTGTTCACAGATGACACGAAGCTCTGCAGTAGAGTCGTTACACCAGAGGGGTTACAAAAAATGAAGGGGGATCTGATAAGATTGGAAAGATGGTCACAAGACCGGTAGCTGAAGTTTAACGCAAAAAAATGCAAGGTGATGCACATGGGAAGGCTGAACCCAGGGCAGATTACCATCTGGGAGGGGATAAGCTAACAACTACAAAGCAGGAGTGTGACCTGGGAGTCATCATCACTAATGATGTAAAGATTGGGAAGCGATGCGAAAAGGCACCACAGAAGGTGAGTGGCCTTCTGGATTGTATAGGGAGAGGCATCACTAGCAGGAGGTGTGCAAGGTGATCTTGCTGCTGTATAGATCTCTGGTGAGGCCCAACCTGGAATATTGTGTCCAGTTCTGGAGGTTCCACCTCAAAGAGGATGTTGATAAATTGGAGACAGTGCAAAGAAAGGCAACGAAGATGATTCATGGCCTCCATTATAAGATGTATGGTGAAAGACTGATGGAACTAAACCTCTTTTCCCTAGAGCAAAGACGAGAGAGTGGGAACATGATTGAGACCTTCAAGTATCTAAAGGGTAGCAACAAGGTACAATCACAGGACCTCCAGATTAACAGTTGTAGTAGGACAAGGGGACACTACATGTGATTACGGGGGGGGGAGTAGGTTTCAGAGTAATATTAGAGAGTTCTTTTTTACTAAGAGAGTGGTGGATCCATGAAATGGCCTGCCTCCAGGGGTGGTGGAGGCAAACACTGTCAAGCAGTTTAAAACAGCATGGGACAGACATGCCAGCAAGTTAACAAGCGATTCCAAGTAGGGGCAGAAAAATGGACAGACTAGATAGACCTGGTGGTCCCCATCTGCTGGCACATTCTATGTATCTATGACTCTGTGAGTGCTATTATTACAAGTACAACCTCTTATTCCGAGTTGTGAGCAGCACATTAAGCACTGTAATGAAGTAAACGTTAAACTGTAAGTTATCTTCCTGATTTCTCCGAATTGCGATCAGTCACAATAATGTTGTATTTTATACTTCTATTATTTCAATCAATGTTTCTATTGGGCAGACTAGATGGGCCTAGCGGTCCTTATCTGCCGTCAAAGTCTCTGTTTCTATGTTTCTATTTTTCTATTTTCATTCGTAGTATAATGATGCTGGTTCATCAGTTTCAATTTTAGTGACAGTCAGGATGGTTACGCAATTGAGATTCCTATAATCAGCTCATAAAGCATGTTCTACTCCAGATGAATAATGCCAAAATGCAGCATTTTTTATTTTTAATTTTTTGTAGCCATACTCTCATTTATCTTTGTATGGTCTTCTGCAATAACATTAGCCTTAATAACTTGTTCATTGTATATAGAAAACTTACTATTTGAGATGAGTGCCAGTGTGTGACAATAGGCTCATACACTGGTCAGAAAATGGGGGGGTTCTTTTTTTGGCCAAGGTAGAACTGCGGGCAACACAAGTCATGCTGACATGTGAGGGTATGAATGAGAGCAAGATGAGGGCAAATGAGGGGTGGCACAATCAACCGGGAAGTGGAAGGGATCTGGTCAGTACTGAGATATGATCTCTTCCACTCCTGTTCAGGCTGAACTACCAAAGTGAGATCTGCATAGGCAGACTTTTGTGGGCATGGCCTTGCCAATACAGTAAGGCACGTTAAAAACTTGGTAATTCTCTTTAAGTCCATCTTAAGAACATTCACTGACCAGCATGCGAGAGGGTGGGACAAGTACTTAACCAATCCCTTTTTCTCATATAGGGAAGTCCCCCAAGAGTTCACAGGGTTCACACTTCGAGCTCCTGTTTGGCCACAGGGTAAGAGATCCCTGGGATTTGGCAAGTGATGAATGCAAGGGTGAGCCTGCTCCAAAAGGGGAATCTGTTGTAGTGTATCAAAAAGCACAAAAAAAAAGTAGCTCAACGGCACAAAACTTTTAGCCTTCAAGCATAAGGTGCACTTACCAGGGTGTAAAACTCAGTACAAAAGCACAGAGCTGGAAAACCAGCAAAAAGGTCAGCACTCCATTCAGGTATGTAGTCAGTTCAAATCTCAGTTCGCAGTGTTGCAGAAAACAAAGACTGGCACCAGTAAATCCCTTAAATTTCAATTTAATGTTCACAATGTTAAAACATGCAGTTAGATAGGCAGCAAACAGACATTCAAAGAAGTCAGCAAACTGTAATGGCAGAGCATAGCGGTAAAGACATTCTTCTCTTTAGGAGCTGTGTAGACTTAATTCCAAATGGCAGCTAACCAATTTCACCTACAGCACAGATTCATGCTCCTCTTACACCCTGGGTGCCAGAGTGTATCGGGACCAAGAATCTGACTCCTTTGAATGTCTGTTTGCTGCCTGTCTAACTGTGTGTTTTAACTTTGTGAAAATGAAATTGGAATTTATGGGATTTACTGATGCCAGTCTTTGTTTTCTGCAACACTGCAAACTGAGATTTGAACTGACTACATGACTGAATGGAGTGCTGACCTTTTTGCTGGTTTTCCAGCTCTGTGCTTTTCTACTATTGTAGAGTATGTCCTGAATTTCAGGTCATGGCTCAAGAAGCTCGTAGGGTTCACCCAGAAGCACATAGCTACTGTAAAACAGAAGATGTAATATGACCGTGGGTCCAGAGCCCAGGAGAACCACATCGGACAAGGGTGATAGTACTTATTCCCATCTAACAGAATAAATTACAGGTGGCTTGGGAGGGCTCATACTCTGTGGTCAGGATGGTAAATAATGGTAATCACATGTTGGAGTTACACAACAGAAGGCACAAGGAGTGAATCTACCACATAAACCTGATGAATCCCTACCATGACATAGAAGAGATTATCTTTGCTGTGTACAGCTATCTGGAGGAGGAGGCAGAAGCAGAACTGCTTGTAGATCTCCTGGAAGAATTTAAGGGAGAATCCTCAGTAGACGCAGTTACCCTCACAGAGCATCTGACACTGGTCCAAACTGCTGAAATGCATGGTGCTACATATACTTGGGGACATGTTCATGGGGAACCTGGAGTACACCATACTGGTGGAGCACCACATGGATACAGGGTCCCAGACCCTGCTGAGGCAGCCACCCTACAGAGTCCCTGAGAGAGTAAAACATGTGAGTGAGGAGACAATCAAAGAAATGCTGACTCATAGGGTAATACAGGTGTCTGGTAGTTCCTGGACCTCCCCAATGGTATTGACCTTCAAGAAGGATGAGACCACAACATTCTGCATCAACTGCCACAAGCTCAACTGCTGTACGGAATCGGATGCATACTCCATGCTGAACATAGACAAGGTCCTAGAGAGGCTAGTGGAAGCCATGCACCTGACCACCGTAAACCTGACAAAGGGCTATTGGCAGGTACCCCTGACTCCTGATGCCAGACAGAGGCTGGCCTTCAGCACTCCATTTGACTTACACAAGTTTCAAATAATGCCACTCAGGATGAAGAATGCACTAGCCACTTTCCAGTGACTTGTGGACCGTATTCTGTCTGGGGCAGTTGACTTTTCACTGGCTTACATGGATGACATCAGCAGCTACAGCCAGACATGGGATGATCATGTCAGTCACGTGACTGAGAAGCTCCATTGATTGAAGGCTGCAGGGCTGACAATCAAGGTGGAGAAATGCCAAACAGGGAGGGCAGAGGTGTAATACCATGGGCACAGGGTAGGGAAGGGGTACATCTGGCCTGAGCCAGTAAAAATTAAGGTCATACAGGGATGGGCCACACCCACAGCAAAGAGAAAAGTACAGGCTTCCTAGGGATGGCAGGGTACAATCAAATGTTTGTGCCAAACTTCAGTAGAATGTCCAAACCCCTGTCTGATCTCATTAGAAAGAAGATGCCAGCAAAAGTTCAGCAAATGGATTTCTGTAACACAGCATTTCCCCAACTGAGGGAGGCAATGTGTCAGACAACTGTGCTTGAGAGCCCTGACTATTCTCTGAAGTTCATTGTGCGTGTGGATGCATTCAATCATGGGCTAGCAGCAGTTCTTAGTCAGGTCACACACATGAAGAAGGAACTCCAAGTCATGTACCAGAGCAGGAAGCTGCTGCCCAGAGAGGAGGCCTATACCACAACTGACAAAAAATGTCTTGATATAGTTGTGATTCTGCAGAAGTTGCAACCATATTAGTATGAAAGGGTGTTGTCACTATTCACCAGCCACAGCCACCTCATGTGGCTACACAGGGCAAAACACCAAACTGTTAAGATGGAGTCTGATGTTGCAGTTCTAAAACATGGACACTAGACACCGCAGTGGGTCACATCATGGCAATGCAGATTGGGTGTCAAAGAAGGAGTCAATTGTTGAACAAGAGAGAACTGGGGTATAGCAGGTAGAGAAAAACTGCTAATATGAAAAACATCTTTTAAGATCACTAAAAGATTCTCTTTCATTTTTCCAAGGGATGGAGATGTGACAACTACACAATGTATTTTTATTTATTTTGATTATTATTTATTCCTCTGTAAAGTACTTCCCCTGAGGTGGAAGATCTGGTGGAAACTGAAAATTGCATTCCTCTGTCGCCCAAGCTTCTGTGCATTTATCTAATAGTGACTTTTGTTTAAGCAGTCCTTTGTCAGCAAAGAGTAATCAGTTTAGGAGTGGACAGCAACAGTTCCTGTTATTCAAAGGCTTTTGTTTTAGGATAACAGAATTCCTTTCATCAAAAAGGCTTGTGTTTCATATGTAAACAGTGTCCCAGAAAAAGCAAGATGTTTCTAGCTGTACAGATGGCACGGATTACAATGCAAACTGAAACAAATACACAAATCCAGTTTAGTCTTATTTTGTAGTGAAGGTGGTCTCTGATATCAAAGTGATGTCCAGAGTGTGATCAGGGATGTCCTTAGGATATGTAGCACCCCTAGGTGAACTTGCAAATGATACCCCCACCACAAAAAAATGTTTTCATATCATCCCTGAGTTTTTGTGTTTTTTTTAACAGCAATGTATTTTCAGTGCCCCATATTGCTGGATGCCCTAGGTGACTGCCTAGTTTGCCTATCCATAAAGGGTGACCCTGCGTGTGATGTCAGAGAGGCAGGGTCAATGATGCAAGTGAGTGGGCTAGCCTACCCTGGATATTCTGACCATATTTCTCTGAAAATGCTCAGTTGTGTGGTGACATTGAACTGGTGACATTACATGTTCATGTTTGCCACAACTTATAAGATTCCAGGGGTAAGGGTCTACTAAGCTCAGAAATTTAGTTAGGTTCTTCTGTGGAATCTTTTTATATTCGAATGTTTATTTTTCATATCTGTAGAATACTGTAGTCCTCATAGTCTTTAGTACATATAATCCTGTGATACATGTAAATACTGTGGAGTATTAAATGCAATTTTTTATATAATTCATGCTTTCTATGACAGTTTTTAAAGGTACTGTACAGATAATAGGTAATTGGTAAGTCATTGATCCATTTCCAGAGAGACAGGCTACTAAGCTACCACATCAAAAGCAGTATGTTCTTAGCAATTACTAAAGGAGTGAGTATTTTGCCTTTTGGGAGAGGGCACAGTACTGTGTGAACAGTGGCTCTGGTGGGATTCAGACCTCAAGATACCTTGAGTGAGAGTCAGCCTGAGTGGTGACATCTGAAGGGTTGTGAAAACCAGTAGCAATGCAGACCGAGTTCTGGGAGAGAAGCAGTTTATGACAGGAGGTCTAATGTGAATAGAATATAACAAGCTTGTTAAGAATATATTTTATTTGTCTTTTTGGTTGCTAAGTTCTCTCTTTTTTTCAGCTGAAGCGGAGCAAGAGTAATCTGTTGATCCTAGTCAAGTAGCTCTGCATGAAGGTAGTTTTTCTAGTACTTAAGAATTTTTGGAACACAATATGTAACAAAGAATGAGATTACAGTGAAGACTGAAAAGGACATTATGACCACCTATGAATACCTTTTAGGCAAGAGGGGCATGACCAGGGGGTTATTTTAATTTGGCAGAAGGCTGTTAACCAAACAAATGATCAGCCATATTGCTATTATAACAAGTATTTGTGAATACTGAATGTTTGCTGCTGGTATGGACATGTTGTTTTTATTTTTACATTTATTTTGAATTTTGATGTTAAGTTTTGAAGATACTTGTTGTGTTTTTCATATAAGGAGAGACTAGAGGACCTCAATATGTATTCTCTAGAAGAGAGGAGAGAGAGGGGGATATGATAGAGACCTTCAAATACCTCAAGGGCGTAAATAAGGTACAAGAGGGTAGCATCTTTCAGAAAAAAAATATGTTCAAGAACTAGGGGACATGGCTTGAGGCTGGCGGGGTAGACTCAGGGATAATATGAGGAAGTATTTTTTTCATGGAAAGGTTGGTGGATGCATGGACCAGACTTACAGCGGAGATGGTGTTGGCAAAAATGGTAGGGGAATTCAAGAATGCATGGGATAGGCACAAGGTAACCCTAGCAGTAGGAAAGAGAGGGTAAAAGCCAGAGATCAAGTAGGATTTGTGGTATTGCAGTATACGCTCCCCATGTTGCAAGTCCCATTATGTCCTGGTGTGCCACCTGTTCTGTCGCAAGGGTGATTTTGGCACATGATGTCCCAATTTCAATGCAGCCTGTATCCAAAAATCATGATTCCTGCAACAGTGCCACTTACATCAAACCCTTTTGGTGCAGGCACATTGCACAAAATTTGGGCATTTGAAAATTTAACCCAGTATTTTAATTTTTGTCACAGTAAGTACTTAATGTACCAAACAAGCTCTAATTCTTTTGATACTATCGTATGTAGCTATAGGTTTGATTCTCCGCACTGCCACTCAAGCTGGTATTTAGAACTACAGAATGTTTTCAGAGGTCTGATTCTAGAACAGTAGGCTTGATTTTAAAAAACAGTTTAGATAAGTGTATTGTGTGGCGAACCATCACCTGTGGCAAAGTCGGGTGCACCCGCATCCCTGCACCAGATTTTACAAGAACAGAGTCTCAGCACCAAAGTCCCCAAATTTGCAATAAGCCAACCTGTGTGTCAACCAAACCACACAGAAGGGGAGTGCTGCAGGCTCCGGCACAGACTTGCAGCATCAATTGCCAGTGATGGCAACCCACTGGCCAGTCACTCTTGTGGCTGGCGGGTCATCTGGAGGATGCCTTGCCTCATGGGGAGGTGGGATGGGTCAGGCTGGGGGGGACAGCAGGGACAGTGTGGGTCCATGGGAAGGTGGATGCACTAGCACTACCGGTGGGGGGGGGGGCTTGCAGGCTGTCATCTGCCACACATCACCAGCCAATCCAGTGAGGTCTGGCAGGTGTCAGGGGCTGTCTGGGCACCTTAGCCATGGGGGTAGAGAGTCACCCCCCACCAGCAAGGATTGCTGACTGCAGGGTCTGTCTGCTCCTTGGGGGAGGGAGTTTGCCAAATTCCAATGTAAGGGATATTGTACCTCTACCCCTGCGCAAGCCCTTTTCTGCCATGGCGCACCAGTGTAGCTCTTTCAAGGATGACACAAGCCTGGTTGATGCAGGCAGTCCCCCCAGCAACAGACAGTCCCTTACAAAATTAAGACTGACGGAAGAAGCCCTTTGTGCCATTTCTCCTTGCCACAAGCCCCATGTGCCAGACCCAACCTTTTGAAAATCAGGTCCAGTATTTCTCAAATGAGGCCACCATTGCTGCATACAGCCACCAATACAATACTGTACTGCCACAGAGCTCTTTAGTGCCCCACTCACAAAGGTAATGAAATGGAATGTAACATTTCTTATCTTTACATAAACATGGGAAATACACTTCAAGTAAAAATACACCATGGACTTTATTTCATGTATGCTGTGTGAAAAGAAATGTGTTATAGGAACTTTGGTGTGTATCAAGGGGTCTGGGGTAAAAAACGAGGAGTGAGGCCACCAGTAGGTTCTGGTGACTGCATTTTACGGCCTTTTCAGGCCACCAGAATTTGGGGCTTGAGAACCACTATGCTAAAACAGACTGTGAAACACAAATGTAGTAAAACAGCACTGATGCATTTTACATCATGTGTCACACTTGTGGCAGTTTGGTGTTAGTGTCAGTGTGGGAAAAGTAGAGGTGGGCAAGGCAGAGCAGGCTGGAGTCTAGCTTGAACTTAGTGCCTGGCTTGGCGCGACTCAACCTCTGTAAACAATTGAGAGCCAAAGTTAAGCTGAGTCAGTTATGGTCAACATAAACATTTTTCCTGGCCCTAGTAGTTAGTGTAGTGTCTGAAACGTTCAACTCCTATGTGGAGAACAGCCTGCAGCAGCCAGGGCTCGGCTCGTGTTTTGACTTGTAGAGTCAAGCCAGACCCCTGGCTCAGCTCTGGCTTGGCTCTAGGTAAAAAATTCCTGGCTTGCCCACCTCTAGGGGAAAGCCTACCAAATGTATCCATTTCAGCCACTTGCAAGCTGTTACAAGCATTTGCCAATTCTAAACGTTTGCTGGTGGTATGCTCCTATTGTTTTTTTCTAATTTTGACGTCAGCTTTTAAAGATACTTGTTTTAGGATTCCTGTTATAGACATGACATGCACCATTTATGGTATATTGGCCGAAATGTCATTTTTTACCAGAGGTATGAAAACACATCTCATCTAGGATTTAAAAAATGACACATCACATTTATGAGATTTTGTGGAAAAATGGCTATGTTGAAAGTTTGGAGTCAAAACATTCCAATCAGTGAAGTTATGAGTTAATGCTAAAATAGTATAACATTTAGTCATAACCTAGGCATTTTACCATCCCTGTACACCAAATTTTCAACATAGCTTTCTTATTACCCCACCTAATGGACCTGGCAGGTGAAGATTTCCAAATCCTCACCTAAATGTAATTCTGCACCAGCGAAACATCGCTCCATGTTGGAGGTATGAAAACACATTTTGGCAAGGATTTGAAAAATGACAGATGTTACATTCATGAGGTGCTGTAAAGAAATTGTTATGTTAAAAATTTGGGGTCAAAATATTGAAAATTACAAAAGTTACGAGCCTGCATTTGCAAATTTCAGTGTAGGCTCTTAACTTTGTTGTTTTTTTATATTTTTACACACATTTTCAACACAGTCTTCTTATGATCCCACCTCATGAACACGGGCAGAGAAAATTTTCATCTCCTGCCCAAAAGGTGATTTCATGCAGTGACTGCAAAATCACCTTTCTGGACAGATATACCTAATGCCACTTGCACTGTTCATGGGGTAGTGTCCCAAAAAAATGTACCTTGAAAATGTGAGGCAAAAATATTGAAACGTGGCCAAGATATGCCACTAAGTTCAAACCCCCATTGAAATACATTGAACTGCATATCTGATTTTCTCAGTTCACAGCCCGGCTTTGAAGAGTGAAGGCGTGTCTGTGGTCCAGGGAAGATTATGGCGCCGGACCCCTGATGGGTAAGTAAGGGCTTGTGAAGGTGTGGGGTGGTAGGTGCTGAGTGGGAGGGTCGGGTGTGGGGGCTAACTAACAGCTCAACAGATATCAATGGACATTTTTCTTTTTTAAAGGCTTAAAAAAAAGGAAGCGAAGAGGGAAGGTTTTCTTTATTTCAGGTTTTGACACTGGGGGATTGGGCACCCGCAGTGTAAGTGTTATGTCTGGGGTGGGGTGGGGTGGTGGGTGCTGAGTTGGAGGGCCGGGTGAGGGTGACAGTTACAGGGGTGCCAGCAGTGGACACTGGGGCATTGGACACCCCCAGCATCAGAGTTATAAACATCTGATGGGGGGTGTAGTTATGGTGGGCTGCAAACAGACATCAATGGACCGTTTTCTTGTTTACAGGGTATTTAAAAAAAATAGGAAGTGGGGGGATTGCAACTACAGTGGCAGCTGCAACAGACATCAATGGACCATTTTCTTTTTTACAGGATATTTAAAAAATGCCAAGGGAAGGTTTTCTTGATTTCAGGTTTTAACACTGGGGGTTTGGGCACCCCAAGTGTCAGTATTATGTTTGAGTAGGGTGGGGTGGTGGGTGCTGAGTAGGAGGGGTCGGGTGGGGGTGACAGTTACAGGGGCACCAACAGCAGACACTGGGGGACTGAGCACCCCCAGTGTCAGTGTTATAAATGGTGGGGAGGGGTGCAGTTATGGTGGGCTGGAATAGACATCAATTGACCGTTTTCTTGTTTATGGGGTATTTAAAAATAAAATAGGAGGTGAGGGTTGCAGTTACAGTGGCAGCTGCAACAGACATCAATGGACCATTTTTTCTTTTATAGGGTGTTTAAAAAAAAAGCAGAGGTAAGGTTTTCTTTGTTTCAGGTTTTGACACTGGGGGATTGGGCACCCCCAGTATCAGTGTTATGTTTGGGTGGGTTGGGGTTTGTGGGGTGGTGGGTGCTGAGTAGGAAGGTCAGGTGTAGGTGACAGTTACAGGGGCACCTGCAGTAGACACTGGGGGACTATGCACCCCAGTGTCAGTGATATAAATGGCAGGGGGTGCAGTTACAGTGGACTGCAACAGACATCAATGGACCATTTTCTTTTTTACAGGGTGTAAAGGAAAATGTTGAGGGAGGGTTTTCTTTATTTCAGGTTTCGACACTGGGAGATTGGGCACCCTCAGAGTCAGTGTTATGTTGGGTGGTGGGTGCTGAGTGGGAGTGTAGGGTGGGGGTGACAGTTAAAGGAGTGCAAGCAGTGGACACTGGGGGATTGGGCACCGCCAGTGTCAGTGTTATAAATGTCAGGGGGGGAGTTGCAGTTATGAAGGCACAATAGACATCGACGGACAGTTTTCTTAGTTGAAGGCTTAAGAAAAAACATAGAGGGAAGGTTTCCTTTATTTCAGGTTTTGACAATGGGAATTGGGCACCCACAGTGTCAGTGTTATGTTTGAGGGTATGTGGGGTGGTGGGTGCTGAGTGAGAGGGTCAGGTGAGGGTGACAGTTGCAGGGGTGCCAGCAGTGGACACCGGGTGTTTGGGCATCCCCAGTGTCAATGTTATAACCGCGGGGGGTGGTGCAGTTACGGTGGTGCAACAGACACTGACACATGGTTTTCTTAATTGCAGGATTGATAAAAATTAAAACTACAAGGTGAACACTGGGGTACTGAGCACCCCCAGTGTCAGCGTTATGTTTGGGCGGGTGGCATGGTGGGTGCTGAGAAGGAGGGTCAAGTGGGGAAAGAGTAACAAGGGCACCAGCAACAGACATCAATGGACGGTTTTTGCTGTTACAGGACTTAAAATAGCAGTTGTACACTGGTAACGTCCGTAATGAACTTCCGGTGTGCAGCTGCAACTGTTTTGAAAGATGATCAGCTGTTTGCAGATGTGGCTTCATGCACGTCAAAGTACTGAAGCCCTGTCTGATTGGAGCAGTTTCAGTGTTTTGAAGTGCACAACGTTTCAGCCCACCAAGCTGAGAGTTGCATCACGACTGCAATGCATGGTCGTTGGTCTAGACTGCCAAACCCTTTACAGTTGCAACTGCAATAGGCTCGACAGTGACACACCTCCCAAATCCCAATGTACTCATCCCAAAATGTTTTTGCTCAAGTACAGCACACATTTATGAGGTTTTGTGGAAAAATGGCTATGTTGAAAGTTTGGAGTCAAAACTGGAGGAGAGGAGAAACATAGGAGATATGATAAAAACCTGCAAATATCTAAAAGGCATAAATAGGGTACCGGAGGATAGTATCCTTCAGAAAAGGAGATGTCCAAGAATGAGGGGGCATGACATGATGTTAGAAGGGGCTAGACTAAGGGGTAGTGTTAGGAAGAATTTTTTCTTGGAAAGGGTGGTGGATGCATGGAATAGACTCCCAACAGAGGTGGTGGGGCAAACACAGTGGGGGAATTCAACCATGCATGGGACAGGCATAGGGGAACCCTAGCAATAGGAATGAGGTGGCAAAGCCAGAGATCAAATAGGGTCTACGGCTTTTATGGTAGGCAGGGAAAATGGGCAGACTGGATGGGCCTAGTGGTTCTTATCTGCCATCAATTTCTATGTTTCTGGGCTTCTAAAACATTGAAAATTAGCAAAGTTATGCACGAACGCGAAAATAATGTAACATTCAGTCATAATAACCTGGGCACTTTACCGTATTTGTACACCAAATTTTCATCATAGCCTTCTTATTACCCCACCTAATGGACCCAGCAGGTGAAGATTAACAGATCCTCACCAAAACGTCATTCTGCATCACGGAAATGTCATTCCATGCCACAGCTACAAAAACACATTTTGGCCAGGATTTGAAAAATGACAACTACCACATTCATGAGGTGCTGTGAAGAAATGGCTTTGTTTAAAATTTTGAGTCAAAATATTAAACATTACTGCAGTTACAGGCCTGCGTTTATACATGTAAATATAGGCTCATAACTTTGTTGCTTTCTAATATTTTTAACCCAAGTTTTCAACACAGCCTTCTTATGATCCCACCTCATGAACAAGTACAGCAAAAATATTCAGCTCCTGCCTGAAAGGTGATTTTGAGCAACAACTTCGAAATCACCTTTCAGGACATTAAAACACATTTTGACCAGGATTTGAAAAATGACAGCTGTCACATTCCTAAGGTGCTATAAAGAAATGGTTATGTTTAAAATTTGGGGTCAAAATATTGAAAATTTCCCAAGTTATGAGCCTGTGTTCGCAAATTTCAACATAGGCTCATAACTTTGTTGTTTTTTTTATGTTTTTACACCAAATTTTCAACATAGCCTTCTTATGAGCCCACCTCATGAACAAGGGCAGAGAAAATTTTCAGCTCCTGCCTAAAAAGTGATTTCACACAATGACTGCAAAATCACATTTCGGGACAGTTTTACCTCACATCACTTGCGTTGTTCATAAGGTGCTGTCCAAAAACAGGTATGTTGAAAATTTAGAGAAAAATATCGAACAATGGGCAATTTATGCATCTAAGTTCAAACCACCATTTTAAATACATTGAATGGCATACCTGATTTCTTCAGTTCATGGTCCGGCATTAAAGAATGGAACACGTCTGAGGTCCAGAAGATTGCAGTCGGACCTCAGTGGATAAGTAAGGCTTTGGGGGTGGGGTGGTGGGTGGTGGGTGCTGGAGTGGAGAGTCAGTTGGGGGTGAACTAACAGCGCAACAGACATCAATGGATGGTTTTCTTTTTCACAAGCTTAAGGAAAAAAGTGGGGGAGGGAGAAACGCCAAGGGAAGGTTTCCTTTATTTCAGGTTTTGACACTGGGGGATTGAGCACCCCCAGTGTCAGCGTTATGTTTGGGAGGTGTGGAGTGGTGGATGTTGAGTGGGAGGTTCAGGTGGGGGGTGACAATAACAGGGGCAACAGCAGTGGACACTGGGGGATTGGACACCCTCAGTGTCAGTGTCATAAACGGTGGGGGGGGTGCAATACACTGCAGTAGACATCAATGGCTCATTTGTTTTACAGGATATTCTAAAAAAAAAACACAGGAGGGGGGTTGCAGTTACAGTGGCAGCTGCAACATACATAGATGGACCATTTTCTTTGTTACAGGGTATTTAAAAAAAAACACAGAGGGAAGGTTTTCTTGATTTCAGGTTTTGACACCAGAGGATTGGGCACCCCCAGTGTCAGTGTTATGTTTGAGGGGGTACTGAGTGGGAGGGTTGGGTGGGGGTGACAGTTACAGGGGCACCAGCAGAGGATACTGAGGGATTGGGCACCCCTAGTGTCAGTGTGATAAATGGCAGGGGAGTGCAGGTACAATGGCACAGTAGACATCGATGGATGGTTTACTTAGTTGTGGGCTTAAACAAAATGCAAAGGGAAGGTTTTCTATACTTCAGGTTTTGACACTGGGGGATTGGCACTCCCAGTGGCAGTGTTATGTTTGGGGGGTGCTGAGTGCGAGGGTCGGGTGGAGGTGACAGTTACAGGGGCACCAGCAGTGGACACTGGGTGATTGGGCACCCCCAGTGTCAGCATTATGTTTATTGGGGGGCTGGGTGGCAAGAGAGTCACAGGGCACCAGCAACAGACATTGATGGACATTTCTTGTTGTTACAGGGTTGATATATAGCTGCACACCAGTAAGGCACATAGCAAACTTCCGCTGTGCAGCTGCCAGTTGTGAAAGTCTGTCGATCAGCTGTTTGCTGACTTGACTTCATGCCTCAGTAAAACAGTTTTGTGAGGGGGGGGGGCCCTCAGCTCCTCTAGTTCAACTCTAATCAGCTCTTTGCTGACACGCCTTCTTGCACATCAAAGGACAGAAGCCCTCTCTGATTGGGATGGCTTCGGTCCATTGAAGTACAAGAAGTTGCAGCCCGAGTGATGTCAGAACCCCTGTGTGTGATTATTGGTACAGACTGTCGAGTCCTTTGCAGTTGCAACTGCAATGGGCTGAGCAGTAATGCATCCCCTAAGTCCCATAGTACTGGTCCCAAGACGCTTAGTGCGCAAGTGCAGCAAATGCAAAAATGAGTATTTTAATTAGTGTTGCACCGTCATTAGCATGTGATTAGGCTCCACTACTGTATGTGTATGTTTATTTACCAGAAATTAATTTAGGGATGACAGAATGTGCTTAGCAGATCAGGAAACTCTATGTAATGATAGTGTTTCCTATGAGTCTGAACATCAGGGTGTTCTCTGTACCCTTTACAAAGTCACAGGAAAAGGTTTTGAGAATTGCTTATGATAATGCCAGGAATCTGATCAAAAAATTGGTTTATTTAAATCATGGGTTAGTAATCAGAAAGCAGATTTTGTGGGCCTAACTTAGACCTGTTGAGCAGTAAAATATTGAACAGTGAAGTCTTGGTGGCCAATTTTATCTTTTCAGATTTGATCAACCAAAACCGGGGTGTAATTTACTCCCAACAAAAATCAGTCCAAGACATTCTAAAGCCATAGCCCAAGTAACTGAGGCAAATGTAAAAGAAAGATCGCTAATACTATTGGGGATTTCAATGCCTCACGGAAAGGCCCCAGGGGAGGAAAGCTCGAGACCAGTCTTATTCCACTGGATTTAAAACAGATTATTACTGAGTCCAGCAGAAAAGGAACACACATTAATGACCTGAGGAAATCTGTTAGATCTGATTTTTCTGACTTCAGATTTAAAAGAACTTCATAGAAACATAGAAACATAGAATTTGATGGCAGATAAGGACCGTTTGGCCCACCTAGTCTGTCCATTTTCCTACCTAACAGATAAGCTGCAGATCCTAGTTAACCAACAGCTTACTTCCTCCTACCCCCCCCACTAGGACTGCCTTATGTCTGTCCCATACATTCTTGAATTCCCCCACTGTTCTTGACTCCACGACCTCCTCAGGGAGGCTGTTCCATGCATCCACAACCCTCTCTGTGAAAAAATACTTCCTCACATTACCTCTGAGCCGTCCCCCCTCTATCTTCAAATTGTGCCTCTTGTTCTTGCACATCTCTTTTTCTGAAAGATGCCACCCTCTTGGACTTTGTTGATTCCCTTGAGGTACTTAAAAGTTTCTATCGTGTCCCCTCTTCAATATGCTTCTGCAATTTGGATGATGTATGCAGAGGGCCTGGAGTGAAGGCACATCTCCGTGTGCCTTCATCTCATTGGCTGTCCTCGAGTGCTGGCATCTGCAGGGGGGCAGGACCAGAAACTCCAGGAAAACCCCCACGTCTGTGCCAGGAGACGGGCCCCTGTGCCGGTGACCGAGGGACTTAGATACATTGTGGCTGTTTGCCTCTCTATCTGTGGGACATACTACCCTACAGGGATATGACTGCGAGGAACCATAGAGGAGGGTTCCACCCCATAGGTGCCAAGGGAATGATTCCCTTAGCTAAAGGTAGCTTAGGAAGAAACCCACAGGAAAGAGAGATGTGCTGCTGGAGGAGGATGGGAGAATGATGGGGCAGCAAAGAAATGAATCCTGGAACTAGCCAGGAGGAGTGGCCTTTAAAGGTCTGATGGGGGAGTGGTTTGTTGCTCTGCCCATTGAACTACAGGCATAGCCTCTGCAATTCAATGCACTTACACAACTTGAATGATGTATGCTTGTGTGACTTACATACATTGTGGTTGTTCGCCTCTCTATTTGTGAGCTATATCACCCTATAGAGGTACGATGATGAGGAACCTAGAGGAGGGTTCCACCCTTATAGGTGCCGAAGGAATGATTCCCTTGGCAAAATGTAGCTTAGGAAGAAGCCCAAAAAGGATACCCAAAAGGGTGTCGAACATTAAAAGAGGTGAGAAGTCAGAAGATATTGAGGCCAGAAATTAAGGTAATAGACTTAGATGAGAAGGACAGGAGAGGAACAAGAGATGACGAGACTGATTAACAAAATGAAAACTGACAATATGCAGAGGGGAAGACTTCCTAAGAAGAGACGGAACAGTCAGGGCCACCATCTGTCACCATCCAACAGTGGAACCTAACTACGGAACCGATGAAAAGCACTAACCCTATCTAATATTATGCCCATCGGCACAGAGGAGAGGAAACCTCTGGGGATACAAGGCCTAGGTCACCTTCTCTCCAAGCTGAAGGATGTTTTGGTTAGTGACAGCTCAGCTACTGCAATTTAGAGTTGATATTGAGGGAAGAGGAAAAAGATTCCAATTTAGATGAAACCCTCGCTCAGTCCTTCTAACAGGAAAGCTGTTGAGGGTTACGAGCGACGTCTCTGCAACTAGACACCCAAAAGCAAAGAAGGAGAGAAATGACCACCGAGACATTCAGCCGGCCTACATGAGTCTACAAAACAGACCAGCTGAACCAGAGGCAGTCAGATGGAGAATGGCGTAGATGGTGCCTCTGAATCCACTCAAAGCAGCCAAAGGGTCCCTGATGATGAGAGCCCTACCCATCGCAGCTTGAAGATGTAAATTCTACATCCAGAGGTGTCGCCGAAATGAGGGACAACTGAAGGTCCACCCGGAGTGGAGACATTCTCACTATGAGCCAGGGAGAAGGACCTCACTCTGAGCTTCCCATGCTCTAGATGTGGACTTCGGGGTGCAGAGCGAGACCATCGGCTACAGGCTAGCCCTGAGCCATGGCGCATGGAAGGCATGTCTCCGAGTGGAGAGTAGGTCAAGTCGAGGTAGCAGGAGACCCGTAAGACCCATACCAGCTTGAGTAGTCGATATAAATGAGTAGACCCACAGAGAGGTCGGAGTGAGTGGAGATCCCGACTTGGGTCCTGAGGAGGCAAGTTGCAGAAGCAACCATGGGACTGCATGCCAACCAGGTCCATTGAGAAGCCAAATTAGGAGTGGATCGAACTGCATGAAGGTAGAAACAAGAACAGCTGGGCACAGCCCACAGCTGACGGCTGAGGTACAAAGTACCGGGAGTACTGAGGAGGAGCTACAAAGTCAGAATGGACGAGTGGAGGATCGAGATAAACATGCAAGGTTCATTGATGCAGGGAAGCCTAGAAAGCTGACAAGGACTGCAGAATAGGAATGAAGGATTCGAGGGGGAGAGACGAGAACAGTCGGATGAAGTCAGCAGCCTACAATGAGGGGAGAAGTTGATTCAGAAGGACAGAATGATTGAGGATTAATGAACGATAAATGATGGTGGACTGAAAGCCTTGAGGGCTCAAACGGTTAAGGTGAAATATGAAATGGACAATGTACGATGTTGAAATGAAGCCTGAAAAGCTGGTATGGTGAAGGTGAAACATGAAACGGACGATGTATGGTAATGGAGTGAAGCCATGAAGGCCAGTACAGGTAAGGTGAGGTATGAAATGGATGATGTACGAAGATGGAGTGAAAGCTTGAAGGCCAGAACAGGTAAGGTGGGGTATGAAATGGACGATGCATGACAACGGAGTAAAAGGTTTGAAGGCCAGTATGGTTGAGGGTAGATAAGAGGGCAAGTAGGATATAGGAAGGATGAGGTTCAGTAGCGATGGAGGTTTGTCATGGAGTGGAGGATATGCGAGTTGAGTGGACCAGAATGTTGGGTTAGGGTAAGATAAGGCTATGAATAGGTATGGTGATGGCAGGATAGGCCCCAAAATAAAGCATGGCACAAGGAAGAGAAGAGGCAAGATTGAGGGATTGGTAGAAGGTGGGAGAGCAGAAGCCAGGAAGGCAGGAATGCACAGGTAGTGGAAGCACCGAAGGTTGCAGGAACGGAAGGAGGAGCCGAGCAGAGCAGCAGGAGGCTGGTATGTGGGGTTAGGGAAGACAAGGGTAGAGATATGAGAGGGGGGGATGGTAGAAAGCCAGCTGCCAGGCGCCATGGTGCCCACCATGAATCAGCAGTTCCCCACAGTGGGAAAAACAGAGAGCCACACACTAGGCACTGGGATGCCAAGAAGCTAATGAAACATAAGGGTAAATAAAGTGTATTGAGGAGCAAACAGTGAGGGGACCGAAAAGTGAATCGATGCCAGCAGGAAGGGAATAAAATGAGTCGAGGAGAAAAATAGCAAGGTAAAGTAATGAAGTTGAGCTGAAGCTGGGCAGACGAATGGTGTAGGATAGGGGATTGAGTATATGCCAGGAGCCAAAGCACTGAATGAAGCTGAAATCTGCGGAAAGACAAGAATGAACATAGGTCCTGCAGGTAGAAGTAGAAGGCTGATACATGTGAGCAGAGACGTGCTATGGAAGAGTAAGAAACCCCTCCAAAAGGGCACGAGGCAGGCAGGGCAGAGCAAGGAGGGACAAGAGAACAAAGGGAAACAAGTCCAAGAGGCAGGACTGGGGTGACAGAGACTGAAGGGGGCGATCCCCAAATATGGTCAGTGGGCAGTGAGGACCGAGAGGCAGAAGCAGGGCCAAAGGAGCACCAGGAAGTCAGATGCTGGGAAGGTCATTGTAGAAGGACCTGAGACAAGAAGGAGGACTGGGGCAGATGCAGCCTGACACATACGACATTGGACAATACAGGAGAGACACAGGAGGAGGATATGGGTGGAACATCCCAACAGGAATGGAGCTAGAAAGTGTAATGAGCACACAGAGAGCAGAACCGACACAGCAGTCTGTGGGGAAGAATGAGCAGCCAAGGAAGCCAGAAATGCAGCAGAATGCCCGAAGTGGAGGGAAAGGGAGTAGGAGTGAAGGAGAGGAATGAAGACCCACCGGGAAAGGATGCAACAAGAGCTGGGGTGGGTGATGTCACACCTGGAAGCACCGGCAAACACCTGAAGCCAGGGCTGGAACACACCTAAGCAGCAAGGAAACAGAAAGAGAAGAAACGGGAGAAGTTTAGAAAGGTATGGGGAAGGAGAGGAGAGGAAATAGTGGGGAGGGGGATGAACGGGGCAAGCAGCAGGGAACAAGGATGACAGTGGGTAGGAAGGGAGATGGAGAGGTGCAGAATGATGCCCACCTAACAGCGGCAGCAGGGGAGGAAGAAGGGGGAGTGAGACCACCAAAAAGGAAAGCAGAGCACAAATGAAAATGGTGGTGCGGGAGATAGAGCAGGCAGAGCCCAAGATAAGTGGGCGGCTGAGGAGAGCTATAAACAAAGAGAACGAGGGATAGAAGGCAAACCAGATGGGAGAGCGAGATGGCGGCCAGAGGAGATCGCATGGACAGAAGGAGCCAGGTGAGCTGGGAGAGAGGAAGAGTGACGCCTCTGGCCACAACGAAGAAACAATCCTGGAACTAGCCAGGAGGAGCGACCTTTAAATGCCTGATGGAGAGTGGTTTGTTGCTCCACCCATTGAATTACAGGCGTAGCCTCTGCAATTATGTAACCTTAGTGCCATTATACCAAGGGCTACTACCCCTGCCTGATGCCCTAACTACAGGTTGAGGGGTCTGGGTTCAGAATTAGCTGCTACTGGGGTTTCTCCACCCTCAGTGTACATACAATTATGGTGTCTCCACATAGAGTAATGCTTAAGTGGGTTACTAACAAAATGGGTGCAGCCCTCTGGGAAGCTATAACCACCCACAATCCTGCCTAGTAATCTTTTACTCTTAGTTCCACAACTGCAGCACTTTACACTCAGAATAGAGGTTAATATCAGCAGTAATAATATGCTCATGTACAATCACTTACCAGCAAGGTTCGGTCTCCTGGCATCCACACTGCAATCCCTGTAAGAAACAGTTTCAATAACACAAACATGCACTTTCAGATTGTGTTGATATTGTTCAGTAACTTTTAGGCCAGGTAATGATATGCTCACAAGCCAGATTGACAGTAAAACAGCAGAACAGATTTATTGAGGGGCGTGAATAAAGAAGGGGCAAGAATCTAGGCAAACAATTACTTTCCTGTACTGATACAGGCTTATTCACTTTTAATCACTTTAGTCCCTGACTTTATCAGTCTTGGCAACTACTGGGTACCCAGGGTGGAAAGCAGGCATACCTGAGGCGGTGATGTGGATTAGCCGGCATTTGAGCTACAGTTGGGGCCCTTGATGGAAAGAAGAGTGATTAAATATGAGCAACACACTTGTAAAATCATTTGTAATCCTGGCCGGTTGGCCCAGTCACATTTAAACACATTAAAATGGCAAACAAAATCAGATGCTACCATTTAAATAATTGATGATTTGTTGCAGGGAGCTACCCTGGTTGTACTCACTATACCCAAAAGGAATGATGCTGTAACTGGTGTCATGGAAGACCTGTGGCTCTCTCAAGCTGCTCGTGGGGACTGGCTCTGACATGACTCGCCTCTGCTTCATGGCCTTTCCCTGTAGGTGGCTGCAACCTGCGTTTGATTGCTGCACAGAGGCTGATTCCCCAAGCTTGGTCTCTTGCCAAAATGGTGCTTCGGCTGGTACAGAAACAGTCTGGCTGGACCATTGGTGGCATAGGCCCAAGCTGGAAGATTATTCTTTCAATGGTTTGGCTTTCTTGCTGGGGTCCCCCGTCTGGAGTTCTAGAAACAAGGAGTTCACTGGCACACTTCTCCACTTTGGAGTTTTTCAGAGACTGGTCTCCACAGAATGCTGGCTCCCCAGAACAAGAAAGGAGTCCCAAAGCAATTTTCTCTCTCAACAGTTCGCGTCACACCATGAGGGGTCTGAGGAACAAGACAGAGCTCCCTCTCACTGTAGTAGTAGTAGTAGTAGTAAAAACTTTTATTTATTACATGAATTGGAAGCTCAACTGAGACAAGCTCATTTTCAGTGAGGTCCAGATTGTACAATGATTGCTTCAGTTGTTATACATAGTCATACTTCAAGTGCTACACAAAAATAATCACATAAACAGCACATTTAAATATATATAGGGTGGGATATTCAGACTGCACCAGGTTGGGGCATAAGCCTGGGTGCAGCACAACTTGGTTGAGCCAGGGCATAGTCTAGGCAATATTCAATGGTGCTGCACCAAGGCACAGCACCGTTGAATATGGCACTGAGGGAGCACACACTGCACCAGTGCAAGTGGCAGCAGGGGAGCAGGGGGCTGCGCCAGCACAAGTGCAGTTGCGCTAGGTGCAGCAAGAGCGATATTCAGCCATGAGCATGCAAATGAGTCCATTATGTATGCAAGGCACAAATGGGGCCATTTGCATGTCATTATGGCCCCATTTGCATGCAGTGCGCCGATCCCTGGCGGCTTACGCCTGGTGCCCTGCCAGGCTGCAGCCATCGGAGACTGACGCCCCCTGCCCCTAGGTGGACAACATGCCCTGTAGCCCGATTGAGGGCATAGCAATAAAATAACCCTGATGGTCCAGTGGACCCTCTCCCATGCCTGATCATGGGTATATGAATATAATATCCCTGGTGGTCCAGTGGACCCAATCTCCCACCCAATCACGGGCATATGAATTTAATATCCCTGGTGGTCCAGTGGACCCAATCTTCTCATTCACATTTCGGGACTGTGTAGTACAGTATGGTCTGCACGCCCATTGGCCCACACAGTGGATCAATAGGTGTACAGCCATACTGTACGCTGTCAGTCGGCAGGCAGCCAGGTGGCTTAGCGCTAGGAGCTGCCACCTGCCGTTGACCGGGGAGTGCAGGGTGGTGGGGGCTCAGTGGTGGGTGGGGGGGTACCACTGACCACCAGGGATCTTATTTACAATTGCCCACGATTGGGCAGGGGTTCGTGTCTACTGGTCCACCAGGGTGTGTTATACTACAGGCTCATGATCAAGCAGAGGATAGCGGTCCACTGGACCATCAGGGTTATATTATATCTATGCCTGTGATCGGGCAGGGGATCAGGACCACTGGACCACCAGGGTTATATTATATCTATGCTCGCAATCAGGTAGGGGATTGGGACCACTGGACCACCGGGTTAATTATAACTATGCCCACGATTGGGCGAGTGGGGGCACGGTGCCCGGACTGTGTCCTGGGAGGTCAGATGGCCACCCACAGCAGGTGGCCACCATGTTGCACCCAGCAATATGACAGCCTGCCTGTGAGTGTCCCCCGACTTGTTCCTGGTTTTGACGGGCACATCTTTGCGCCTCCCTGTGCGGCACAAGGCGGGTTTGTGCCTGCATATGCACCGCACATCCCGGGCTGAATATCGGGATGTGCCGCATATGCACGGGCACGTCCCCCCACACTTGCACAGCATACATTACTGGTGCACCCTGGCGCATTGGAGATTGCGTGGAGCAACGTACCCCTTTGAATATCATGCCGGGGGTGCATTGGTGGGTTGCGCATGGCACAACACTGTTGCACCATGCGCAACCAATTTAAATATCCCAACCACAAAGTACAAATATAAAGCAAACTATTGCACAAATACAGCTCCAACCAATTAATCCCTAACCCTAATTTTTATTCTCTCATCCCTAAACCAAGATTTTATCTGCACAGTCTGTTTCTTCCCACCTTTTTGCCTAAATGAAACAGAGTTCCATAAATACGGCCCTTTATAGAAAAAATGTGATCTTCCTAATTCTGTATTATACCTTGGGAGATAATATTCCATTCCCTCTGCAGATATAAGCCCTACCTTAATATCTCTAAAGTTTAATCTATTAATAATGTAACCTGGATCCTCATTTGTAAAACATTTATCCATGTAGATTATTGCATGAAGCCTTCTTCTGTCTTTTAAAGAATATCAATTTATTGCCTGATACAATTCTCCTATAGGAGTTTTTTTTGGTGCCATACTGATATAGCGTGCCAATTTATTATATATGATATCTAATCTATTTAATATAGAGTTATTAGCACCCATTAATATCAAATCCCCATATTCCAGTAACGGAACAATAGTGGTATTGATCACATGTTTTCGAATTAACTCAGTTGTACAGTATTTTATTCTGTACAAAACTCCCAAACATCTGCTAACTTTTTTCACAACCTGATCTACATGAACATCCCACTTAAGTGATTCATCTAGATACATACCCAGATATCGATAACTGGAGACTTGTTCGAGTACTGAACCTTCCAATGTTTTAATCTGTAAAGTTTTTTTCCCACTATATCCCTACCCTTTCTTTTCTTATGAAATATCATAACTTGTGATTTTTTTTAATTTAAAACAAGTTTAGATTGTAACAAAAAACTCTGTAATACATCAAAAGATTCATGCAGAGCTTTTTGTATTTGGTCATTTGTGGAACTACTTACATAGATAACGGTATTGTCCCGCATACAAATGATAGTTAACTTCCAAATTAGTAAATTTAAACAAGTTCATATAAATATTATATAACACTGGCCCTAAAGTGGATCCTTGTGGAACCCCCGACACAATTGGACTCAAACTTGACTCCCATCCTTTTAATGCCACTAGCTGTAAGCTACCTTTTAAATAGGATTCAAACCACCTCACAGTACTGTCAGAAGGTCAATTTTTCTGAAGCCTGGACAGGAAGATGTCATGGGCCAAAGTATCAAAGGCCTTAGAAAGGTCAATGAATATAGCTCCAACTGACATCCCCCTGTCCAGGCTCTCACACAGATGTTCAGTGACATGTAATAATGCAGAAGTGGTTCTGTGACATGGTCTGAAACCAGATTGATGTTTGTCAATTATGTTCCCATTTTCTAAGAAAGTTTGTAATTGTTTAGCTACTAAACCCTCAAATACCTTAGCAAACAATAGGCAATAATGATATAGGCCTATAGTGTTCCATCAATTTTTTTTGTCCTGTTTTAAAAATAGGCACCACTTTTGCCATCTTTCAGTCAAGGGGAAATTCTGCTTGTGTTAATGACATATTAAATAATTGTGATAAAGGATAAGCTATAGAAGGTGCTGTATACTTAAGCAGTGTATTAGATATTCAATCCAACCCTCCCGATTTATGTATGTTTAGATTACTAAGGGATCTTTGAACTTCATTAGGGTCAATTAACTTAAAAGAAAAAGTATCCTTTGATGTCCTTTCTATACTAGCAGTCACATTATTAGATACAGCAGTCAACGTTTTTGTACCCATGGATATAAAGTACTCATTAATTTCATCTGCTACTTCAATACCCATGGGTAACTTTACACCCCATATCTCAAAACTTTCTGGGCGGCCCATTGTTTGTGATCCTTGCAGTTTTTTCATGATTCTTCAAAATTCTCTGACATTACCTGTCAGATTGGAAGCCAATTCTTTTCTATAATAATTTTGTTTAGATTTCCTCTATTCTAGTGTATATTGATTATGCAGTTGTCTATATCTTAGCCAGTTTTCATTATTTTGTTTAACTTTGGCCTCCTGCCATGCCCTATCATGCTGCTTCTTTATTTTATATAAATTTGAATTGTACCAGGGGGCATTGTTATTTTTTACCCTTCTTGATTTTAATGGAGCATACTTATAACATATTTCCATAAACTTGTCATGAAAAAATGTCCAGGCCTCATCCACAAAAGGAATCAATCTCATCCTAACCCATTTTTGATTTTCTAAATTCAGCATAAAATCTACATACAGTACTCAAAATTCTTATAAGTTCTAAACCTAACAGTTTTCCCAGCTATTCTATTAATTTTCTGTCTCATCTTACAGTATACTATTTGATGATCAGATAATGAATCAGGGAGAACCCCACTAGCAGCAAATCTTTCTGGATGGGAAACACAAATTAAGTCCAATATTGTAGAGGAGTCAGGATGTTTATTATTTAATCTTGTAATATCTTGGATAAGTTGAGTCAGACCTAAAGTAGTGGCCATATCCTTTATCAGATGGTCATGTCCCACTGTTCTCCAATCAAAATTAAAGTCTCCAGTTATAAGTATTTCATGACTTTGCCCATATTTTTCTAACTGCTCCTGTACTAAGTGGAATATTTCACAACTACCCTTAGGTGGACGATACATACCCAACAACAACATAGGTTTATGGAATGCTAACTTTAATTCCAATAACAGACCTTCAGAACCAACCCAGTCTATTAAACAATCTATGTTTGATACTTCATAGGACTTATTTACATATATTATCACACCCCCACCCCGCTTAGTTTTATCTTTTCTCCACATTATGTCCCTGTATCATAATTTCTTTGTTGGGAATTTTTTTTACTAAGCCAGAATTCAGAGATTATAATAATATCAAGACTATATTTAATAGACCATTCTCTAAGGTGGGGGAATTTTATTCAATAAACTATGAATATTACTGTGTACCTCACTGATTCCCTGCTCTTTAAATATCTCTGCTGTAATATCAACGTGGCTCATATATTGTTCTTTACTTTCTAATTTCTTCAGAAATTCTCTGTTCACATTTATTTGAGGACCTGGGTTAGGATGTACATCTCCACTTATAACCAAGGATAGCATAAAAAACGTCCTGCAAAGTCTACAGAAATGATTAGATAATTTTGTTTGTTTTTTCAACTTTATACATAACCGGAAATCAACCTTGTTCTTTCCCTGACTTCCCCCTAATATTACACAGTTAAGTACTGAAATCCACTTAACCATAATATTAAAAACATTTCCATCCAGTAAATTTGGAGCTATTTTTCCTTGCCATAGGATATAATTTCCCTCACATTGTACAATTGTTTCCCTATGAGGCAAAATTATATGATCTTCTTTGTGTACTGGACTATTATTCTGTGGCAAAAGAATATTTCCTCCCACCAAGAAACACAAAATCCAAGCAAGATACATTTATAAAATAGATACTACAGCCCTAGGAAACACCTGTGGAGGAGGGATATTAACAAAATGCAATAATACTTAAAAATATTTGTGTAACTAATATTTATAATAACAATCCTTAGTTTGACATAGGAGCATTTGGATTGTATAAACTATATTCCCATATCCAATTATTTTGAATCTCCCAAAACAAAATTAACTTTTTACACACCCTCCAATAAGCTCCACTATACAAACTAATAAATAATTCTAAAATAAATTTCTTTAAAAATCCTTATCTATGCATAAAATACTCTAAATTACTATCACAGCAGCCAAGGCATAAACCCTGTATGATATATAATCTTATTTTATACTGTAATCTACTATTTAATAATATATCAAGAGAACCTATCCTAAATTTTGGTTTAGTTCTGCAGCACCTAACTTCCAGTATAAAATAGACCACAACTGAACATATTATTTAGCTGAAAATAAACCAATGTAATAATAAAGTATAACCAGTAATACCTTACTTTCAGAAGCTGCAGAAACCAACCTGTCTATTCAAATTCCTTCTACCGAGTGGCGTTTGCGCCACTCATGCTCGCACCTGCACGCTCGTGCTTGCAGGCAACCTGTGTTTTTAACTATGCTAGCCCCTCCCTCCACTCTGTTGCTTAGCAGGTGGCCTGCTTCTGAGTCCCCACACCTACCAAGCTCATGGTGGGAGATTTAAAATATGGGGCACAGCAATTAACAGTATAGTAAATGTCCACAGAGCAAAAAAATGACAGGTAGCTGAGCTTCTCCAGTCAATAAACTCCTGCAGCAATTTACTGATGAATACAGTGGACAGCAGAGCTTTTCCCATTCATTGAGTCCAGTTGCAGTTCAGAGATATAAAGGGTAGCTGAGCTTTTCCCGTTAACCGTTAACCACTCTCACTGTAAACACCAGTTTCCAAATTCTAGTTATGTGGCTACTGTAACCTCAAAAGTCACTTCTATTCTGCTGTGTATGCAGTCCTGGATTCAATCAATCCCATTTGAGACCAAGCTGGGTCCACAGGAGGCAAGTACAGTACAGGCCTCTCCCTGTGGAGTGTCTCTCAGTCCACACACAGAATGTTACCTTCTTGGTGGCTTGACCAGACCTGCCACTCTGTTACAAAAAGTTCCACATGAGGACGAGGATAGATGTACTCTGGTTGGCTACCCTATCTGTCAATCCCAGTCTGAGAGCCCTCATTGGTCAATTTAGGCACCAACAAGAAAGTTCACAGCTTTTCCCACAAGTCACTATAATTGGGACCCCTTGGTTCTGATTTGTCCAAATGCCAAATCCTGGACCAAACATGATGGCTCCCATAGTGGAGGAACCAATAGGCAAAGTAAATAACTCATTTATTTAGTAACAGTAATGATTTGGAACTAAACATTTGCAGATTTTAGCAGTGCTCCCTCTGCTTTATCAAGTGACTACAGAGTGGAGCAAATTAGGATTATGTCTGGCTGGTCATGAGCCTTAATTTACTTGGACCCAGCCCATGCTACAATACAGCATACACAAGCTGGATCTCTTAAAGAGAGAGTGCAGAGGCATGGATCTGCACACTCATGCAGGTTAACATCAGAACATTACTGTACAGGGATTTATATCCCCTTTCTGGATGTCTACCAAGCAGTGGGCATCAGAGGAGCCCAGGGAGAAACTCAAGGTAAGTCCTGTTATCCATGGACCAGCACCCCTGATTGGCCCCCTACCTTGCAGACAGTAATACCTAGGGCACAGGCACTTATCATATAAGCATAAGTGTCAGGATCTGAGTTCTATTGTATTTTCTACTGTGAATCATAATACATTTGCCATCATCCTGATGGTACCACTTAGGAGACACCTCTGTTTATACCATCGTATAATCACGGTACTGGACTACGCAGACATCATTTATGGCACAGCCCCTTCCTCCTCCCTTGCTAAACTTGATGTCCTGCTAAACTCCTTCATCCGCTTCACCACTGCCTCCCCCCACTCACTCATCACTGCCAACTACTCTCAACCCTATCACTGATGCCACTCTCACATAGGTGGAAAACCCATAGCGCCTCACTCATAGCGAAATATTGGCCCGTCTCCTTTCCCCTCTACCTCTCCTCCCGCCTCTCTCAAGCCAACCCCTCTGGCTACTCACTTCACCACAGACATGCTCGTACCTTCCACCTCTCACGTCCCCTCTCAGCCTCTGGGCAAGCTGCCTTTTCCTACCGGCTCCCACTCTTATGGAACAACCTCTCTCCCAACCTCCACCTGGCCCCCTCCCTATCTGTCTTCAAACAGCTTCTCAGGCTCCTCCCTCCCATTCCCTGCCGCAGCTGTGCACCCAATCCCTCCCTACCTGGACCTAGTGTAACCCCAAGTTTTTGAGAAGTCCACTGCAGTAAATAAATGAAATATACTCATATCTGAAAGTCTAGGGAATTTTATGGTCTAGAAATGAAATATATAAATTTGTTTTTTCCACTCTGCTGCTCTTCAAAAAGTGTAACCTTACCACCAATCTCCATGAAATTTACTATACTGTACCATTTTCCTCTGCTACTTGTTATTATTTCTGTATCTCTATATTTCTATATCTATGTCTCCCTGTTGTACTGCGTACTCGGGTCGCACCTGGAAATGAGCCTCGGCTCAGCGTGCCTTTCCCGGTCAACAATTTTAAATAAATAAATAAAAATAAATTAGTTAGACAATACTACCATGTTCAGTTCTAGTGCAGAACAGCAATTACCTATGCAATTATGTATGTAACCACAAGTGGCCTTCATGAATACAGGTCCTTTGTTTAGTTATCTTGTCTTTCTGCTAGCTCATCATACTTTCCCAGGCTAGTAAGAAATCAGGTTATTTGCCACTATCCAATGATAAGACTTTTATATATATTTTTAGTAGTCGCTATGGTTATTATCAGGGGTATAAGACCCTTTGCATTGCACCTTTTTCTCTGAGAAGAAGAGACTTGCTGCTGCCTATAGGTAAGAAAGATTGGAGGTGTTCTCACTGGTGTTTATCACTGTGATTTGGTTGTAAGCCTGCTTTATATACCAGAAATAAATCACTTTATGTGCTGGAGACCACTTGTCTGTCGTTTCTTCACTTTTGTGCAATTCCAACAAGAACTTGAGAAAGGTAATTTAATTACCCAGTTACAGCCTCCTGAAATTGTGGAGGGGGGGATACACTTGAAAGTAGAGTCCTGTCACTGAGTCTTGGAAGCCATAACCCCATATATTGTGAATTAATCATTAACAGAATAAAACAGCTGGATCACTAATATTGTGCCAGTGTTTCAAAACTTTAACATCAATGTCTTTCTAAGCAGGTAACAAAAGGGGAAGCGATATAGGTTAGATTGGATCCCCACCTTAGAATAATCAATCTTAGAATTTTCCAAAATGTTCCTGAATGTGTGCAACTTGTTTGCACCTTTGAAAAACAAAAAGCCACCCCCCCAAAAAAATCACATGCCCTGGGTTACTGAAGAGCTTAAAAAACAAATTAGACTAAAAGACAGAATGTGGAGAAAAGCAAATAGAACACTAAATAATGAAGATTTGGGCCAAATTTAAAATATTAAGAAATCGGTGTAAAAATTATGTCCACAATGCAAAAAAGGATTATTATAACAACAACAACAAAAAATGCAGTCTGCCATAAACCCATCTTCCTACTGGAATGACCAAAAGCTTTGGCCCCACTAAGAATTAAAAAAAAAAGTAAATTTCATATCTGACAATGAATTAACCTCTTTTTCACAGCAAAAGTCTTAAATGACTATTTTTGTGAACTCCCAGATATAGATGTCCCTAGTGATGATGGTAATCTTCACTATACTAACCATATCTTCAAAAATCCTGGACTTCCCAAATTTAGATTTCAAAGAATTTCAAATAAAGATGTGATGGCAGAATTTCCAAACTGAGTACTAATAAGTCACCTGGATTAGATCAGATGGAAATATTTAAAAAAAATATCAGCTCATATAATTTATTCTGTACTAGTCAAAATGTTCAATAGAAGCCTCTTGGTGGGAAGATTTCATTAACAATGGAAATGTGTTATGGTTGTGCCTATATTCAAAAGGGGGAGGATGACCCATCAAACTACAGACCATATGCTCGGCTGTCTGCCCTCTCCAATATGTTGGAAAGAATGGTCAGCATTCAATTGAGTGGGTACTTGGAACAGTATTCATTATTAGCAAATCAACAATCAGGGTTCAGGGCTGGGAGGTGGACGGGCACCAAGCTCATATAATTTGTTAGTATTGTGTCGGGTGCCTTGGATAGGGGTGATACTGTGGGCACGATGTTCTTCGACCTCTCAAAATATTTGATCTTGTCGTTCATGCTATTCTGTTTAACAGGTTGGCTGCCATTGGTGTGGCACCAGAAACCTTAAAATGGTTTCAAAGCTATCTAGTAGAAAGGTCACAACTAGTAATGGTTGATATAGTAAAATCAAATGTGGGTCACCTTACCAGAGGAGTACCCCAAGGGCCCATGTTAGGACTCCAGATGTTTCTAATATAAATTGATGTTGATGAACTAACCAAAACAATAAAACATTCTGACATCAGACTTTATGAGGCTGATACTGTCCTAGTTACATCAGCCAGTAACAGGTCAGAAATGGAGGACAGGTTACAGGAGGACTTTAATAATTTGAAGAAATGGTTCACAAAATCTGAATTGAAAAGAAAAACAGTCTGTGCTATTCACAGTGCAAACAGGTACAAAGGGAATAGACAGTGGGCTGATATGTTCGGAAATGAAGAGAAAATCACCATGGTTAGTGAATACAAATACCTGGGAGAAATACTATCAAAAAAAGTAAATTGCCAAACTGGTGCACTAAAAAGATTTGCCTTTGCTTTAACCATAAAAACTAGAATAAATATTGCTACATAATTCATTTAATCTGTGTTAGAATATGGCAACTTTGGGCCAGATATTCAGAGGAGCTGCGCAATGCGCAACCAATTTGGGCATGCACAACCACAGAAATGCGCCCCAGAGCCATAATCAACCAGCATGAATGCACAGCGCAATATCCATTGCACCGATGCACAACAGCAATGTATGCGACACAAGTACATGGGGGCGTGCCCATGAATAAGCTGCGCAATGGCATATTCAGCTGAAAAACACAACAAAAACGAGGAGCAAGTCAGAGAGTGTGCCACACAGAATTGAGCATATAAAAGGAGGCTCAAACACACACACAGCAGATGCGCAAACCAGTGCAGGACATAGCCATGGATTCAGGCCCATTTCTGACGGAACAGGTAATGAGGGGTGTGAAGAGGAGGGAGGAACAACAGCATGGCCGAGGAAGGGCCCGTCAGCAGTATGCCCAACACAGACAGTAGTGTGCCCACTTCATGTTTGAGGACTATGGGGACACAGAGATCATGGGCCATTACTGTCTGAACAGGGCAATTCTGAGGCAGCTCTGTGAGCTGTGCCATGACAAGTTGCAGGCACCCACCAGAAGGAGTCATGCCATGACAATGGAGACAAAGGTGACAGCAGCAATGTGCCTGCTCGCCACTGGCACCTTCCAGACACCAGCGGGAAAAATCACTGGCATATCCCAGTCGGCCATGTCCCGCCTCCTCACACAGTTCCTCAATGCCCTGCTGCCACATGCTTCAGAGTACATAAGATTCCCAAGCACACAGGCAGAGCATACAGCAAACATGCAGGAATTCCACAGGATGACATGCATGCCCAGCATGACTGGGACCACTGACTGCACCCATGTGGCCATACGCACACCACCTGGCCCAGAAAGGGCTATCTACATCAACAGAAAGGGCTATCCCTCTGTCAACTGCCAGGTGGTGTGCGATACCACTGGGCGTATCATCAATGTGTGCACCACACACCCTGGGAGTACACATGATGCATTCATCTGGCACCACTCCATCCTGTGTCAGTGATTTCAGCATGGGGAGATCCCCACAGGGCACCTGCTAGGTGAGCACAACATGTGACGTGGTGACAGAGTGGCCGTGTAGGTGTGGACAGACCCAAGGCACACATGGGGGGGTGTGGGCGACCATATGCAGCATAGGGGGAGGACATGGGAACATGCAATGCCACGTGCTAACCAGTATGTGTGTTACCCCCAAAGGTGACAGTGCATACTCCCTCCGACCCTGGCTGCTCACTCCCATCCGGCACCCAACCAATGCTGCGGAGGAGTGTTATAACGAGGCACACATTGCAACATGCAACATCATCAAGTGAGTCTTCAGCATGCTCAAGATGCGATTCAGTTGCCTAGAAAGGTCCGGTGGTGCCCTACAGTACAGTCCTGCAAAAACCTGTGACCTATTCCTGGCCTGCTGCATGCTGCACAACATGGCCATTGACCATGGGATAGCTGTCCAGGTAGATGAGGGCAACAGCAGCAATGAGGATGGGAAGGACAAGCCGGATGGGTATGTGCACGGCCACACAGGGATGCATGCAGGGACACGGGCACACACACAGCACACACAGGGAACACACAGACATACGGCCACACACCCACACCACAGTGGGCAGGCATGGGTGCACACATACACACACAAACACACACATGGAGGCCCTGTGCTGGACACAGAGGTGGCCGTATCTTGCCCTTCACATGCACCACCATCACCATCATGCGTCATACATCAGGGCACAGTGGGGCATGTGGGTGGCACAGTTAGGAGCAGTGGGCAAAGTGACAACACACACACACACACACACACACCAGTACAGCAGGACATGGCATGGATCAGAGTGTATGCACCAGCACACAGGCAAGGCCAGCACAGTGCTGCTCTCATCACGCCCACACCACAAGGTCCAGCAACCCTGCATGCACACATGGAGGACATGCCACATGACACACGTACATGATGGCACACACACATGGGTGTGCCCAGCTAAATGTGCACCAGCCAACAGCAGCCAGTAGCAGGATGGGGCAGCATACCCAGTAGACCAACTGTGCGGTGCCACGGCCATGTGGGTGACCATGCCCAGGCTGTGTGGCAGGCACAAGCTGCTCAACAGCCACAGGAGGTGTTACCAACACTTTTATGGATGTAGAGGCCTGAGAATGCAACCGGGTCCTCACAGGTGTGTAGAGACCGGCAAAGATATTACAGACGGGTGTGTCAGGGATGGGCATGTCAGAGCATGGCATGAGCCGTGCAGGGAATCACCAGTCGGCGTGACTGTGGTGTTGATGTTGCACTACAGGAAGCCCTTCGCACTTTGCCATGACCAGTAGATGCCACTGATGCAAATCGGATGGCAATGGTACCGGCAATGCAGTCCAGTGATGCGGTCGTGGGCTCCTGCAGCTGCCAGAGCTCATCTATCAGCTTGGCATGTCCAATGTCCCCTCATTTGACCAGTTGATGCACCTCCACCCACAGTGCACATATCTCAGCCCTGAGCATTGCATGGTTGTCCACTGATACCCGCAGCAGCCTGGTGTGCTCATCCAGCCTGTCGGTGTCTTGCACATCATAGGGCTGATGCTGACCTGCTGGGGTTATGGCAGCATGCCATGCAACATCCCTCACCTGGGAATGCTGCACAGGTGACTGCACAGGTGGTGAGGATTGTGTGGGTGCCCCGACAGTGGCCCCCGTGGTGTGCTGCATGGTGGTCACTGCAGCCCACTGCTGTACACCATCAGCCTCCTGGGCCTGCTGTGCCAGCTCTGTGGCATCGGTGACCACTCCAGCACCCCGTCCACAGCCGGTGACAGCGGTGGTGCCACACACCACTGTGCAGCCATGGTCAGGTGGTGCCTGCACAGGTGTCATACTGCCTGTGCTGGCATCTGTTGCCTGTGTACACCTCCATCCCCTGGGTGGTGTATCAAGGCCTGTGTCACCCTGGATCAGTGTAAGGTCATCATCACTGTCCAACACCCCCTCCTCTGTTGCAGGTGCAAGCACTGGTAGGGTGTCCGGTAGCAGGAGGTCTGCCAGTGGGTCATCATCACCCAGACCCAGGAACTCAAGCAACCCCACACTGATATGTCACCAATGGTCAGTGTCCCGAACGCCTGATGATGTAGATGGCACAGCCTCCTCAGGTCCCACATTGTCATTCGCATCCTGCAATGCACCCCTGAGGCATGATGGTGCTGGAAGACAAAAAGAGCATTATCAGTGTTGAGTGTGGCACTCTGCATGCAGTTCTGTGTCCACTGCGATCGAGGCATGTGTGCCACCACCGTGCCAGCCCACACTGGGAGACGTCTCTGTGCAGTACCACACGTCAGGGCAGTTATGCCACAGGTGGTGCACAAGGCAGACCAGCCATGGTGTGTAGATGCAGCACATGGTGTTGCACCACCACAGAGCTGACATGCATGCATCCCCCTGACCCCTCCCCACAGGCCCTGAAACCAGTGATATGTTGCGCAGCTGCCTGTGACTGCTGTGGCCCTGGCTGTGCCACCGGCACGCACTGTGCAGGCAGTGCTGATGGGCATCCATGCAGCACTGTACACCCTGGACCCTGACCCACAGCCACAGTACAGTGCCCATGCTGCAATCCCACTGCATACAGGTGGCCAATGCCATGCACAGTGAACCCATGCAAGGCATGCGCCACAGCATGCCACACTGACCATGGGTATGCATCACTGCTGCAGTCACGCTGGCATGTGCACACACCCACAGCCAATGCCTACATACTCACAGTGCTGTGATGGGCTGCCACCCATCTGGAATCCACCAACTTGGACACCCTCGATGGCTGCACGACTGATGGTTGCCGCCACCAGCTCCTCACCCAATGAGAGTGTGGGTGCAGTGGCCAGTCCCCCACCCATCCTACTGCATGACGGCCTGATGGAGGCCACCTTCTCCTTAATCCAATCAGTTCCCATGTTCTTCTTGCACTCCTGTGCACTGCGGTTGTGTCTGCCATGGGTGTTCACATACATGGCTACTTCCTCCCACCCAGTGGCACAGTCCTGCGGGGTACCAGTGGTCCCACTCAGCAGTCCCTCCCTGTCAAGGTAGGCCTCAAGCACGGCCTGCTGTTCATTTTTTGTGAAGTTTGGCCTGCTCTTCCGTGCAGGCCCCTGCTCTTCAGCTCCCTCCATCTCCAACATGTTGCTACCTGTGGACAGTCAGACATTGGCCCAATAAGCAGCATGGCAGCACAACATGGAACAGTGCAGCACTGACAACATGCACAGCAGTATCATTACACAACACAGTGGAATCAAAACATGTCAGGGTATTCCCTATACTGTATAAAAAATCTAGATGTTATAGAAAGGGGGGGTGGCCCTTTATGTAACAGATAAAATAAAATCTGAGGCTATAATATCAACTACAGATGAGCCAGATCAAATTTGGATCAAACTAATTCCATCTAAATGCCCTAAAATAATACTTGGCGTTGTATACAGGCCACCATCAGCCACAGCTTACTTAAACCACTTACTATTAAATAAAATAGACTCTCTAAACCCTACTGATAGAGTATTAATCCTGGGTGATTTCAACTTGCCAGAAATAAGTTGGGAATCTCTGAAAGGAGCAAACAGAATAGAAAATGCATTTTTGGAATCTTTAAATAATATAGGGCTGTTATAATTGGTTAAGGAACCAACTAGGTATCACAACATACTTGATTTAGTGTTAACAAATACAGGTGATAATATTATAGATTGTGTTACATCTATCCCACTGGGTACTAGCGATCATGAAAAAATAGAATTTAAAATTAAAGAACCTTTGTATAATAATGCAGGCCAGACCTTAAAATTGGATTTCAGTACAGCTGACTTTCTTCTTATAAAATCTAATATTGCTAAATGGAATTGGCAGCAAGATCTAAGTGATAAACCCTTGAATACCATGTGGGAGATATTTCATAATAAAATAACTAAGGAAATGACTAATTATATTCCCTGTAAACTAAAACATAACAATACAAGATCTAAACCTCATTGGCTTACTCCAGCAAATAAAGAAATTAATAAACAAGAAACATAAGTTATATAAAAAATGGAGAACTAGTGGTACAGAAACAAACAGACTTAAGTATAAGCAGATTTTAAAAACTTTAAAAATTAAAATTCAAAGACAAATTATGAACATAAATTAGCTTCTTCAGTCAGTCAAAATTATAAAGCATTTTATTCATATATTAATAATAAAAAAGGTAATTCACATAATGTAGGACCTTTAAAAAGTCAAAACAGGGAATTAACATCTGATGAGAACTCAATGGCCAACCTACTTAACGTATACTTTTCATCTGTATTTAATAATAAAGTAGATAACATTCAGAGCTTAGTAGTCACTGACACAACACATCCACAAAGGATAATTATAGACTCAACTGATGTAGAGGCTAGACTAAAAAGACTTGATCCTAATAAATCATCAGGACCTGACTGTTTGCACCCAAGAGCATTAAAAGAACTAAGTAGACAAATTGCAGAACCCCTGACATATATATTCCAGGTTTCTCTCGATTGAGGTGAGGTAGTGGATCACCGGAGAAGGGCTACTGTAATACCCTTATTTAAAAATGGGGCATGATCTGACCCAGCTAATTATAGACCAGTGAGCCTAACCTCTATTCCATCAAAAATATTAGAGGGTATATTAAAAGATAACATACTAGACACCTTAAAGCAAAATAACAGTGAATAGCACATAACATGGTTTGTCAAGGGCAGATCTTGTCAGACAAACATGTTGCATTTTTATGACAAAGTGGTAAGTGAGCTTGACGATGGGAGGGCACTGGATGTGGCCTTCCTGGATTTTTCAAAAGCTTTTGACAAGCTACCACATGTTGAATTGTTGTTAGCCATGAGCAATGTAGGCATCCCATATCCTATAACATGCTGGGTGCAAGGTTGGTTTATAAACAGAAATCAGAGAGTTACTATAAAAGGTTCATATTCTGCATGGACAGATGTGACAAGTGGGGTCCCCCAGGTGCTCAGTGTTGGGACCCTGCTTCTTTAATTTATATATATCAAAATTGCAATATGATAAAGAGGATGTTTGGTTATGCAAATTTGCGGATGATTGTAGGTTGGGGGCTATAATTGGTAGAAAGTCCACAAATTCTATGCTACAAATAGCATTAGATCATGTATCCGGATGGACAAACAAGGTTGGATTATCATTAAATGTTGATAAATGTGCTGTTATGCATCTGGGGAGAAACAACCCTGAGCAGAAGTATCTGTTAGATAAAATTATTAAGAACTACATCGGAGGAAAGAGATTTGGGAATCATGGTGTTGCAGGACTTGAAATTTACAGCACATTGTAGACAGATATTTCAGAAGGGGAATAATATTTTAAATTGCATTTTTAGGCATATTAATGCAAGAAGTAGGGAGGTTATAATGCCTCTTAATATTCATTTAGTGAGGCCTGTATTAGTGTATGGAGCTCAGGTTTGGTCTCCCTATAACAAGAAAGACATAGCCATGTTGGAGAGGATCTAGAAGACAGCCACTAGTGGTATTGAGAATATGAAAGGAAAATCGTACCAAAAAAGGTTAAATAACTTAGATTTGTTCTCCCTGGAGTACAGGAGGAAAAAAGGTGACATGTGTCTAGTGCACAAGGCATGGACAAATAATGATTTATGGGAATATTTGGGCTTAGAAGCAACAAATAAAGTATACGATACTAGATTACACCCATTACAGTTAAAAGCTAGACAATCAAGGCTTTTGAGATCAAGAAATTTGTTTAACCAAAGGGTGGTGTATGATTGGAATAGATTACCCACTGAGGTGGTGGCTAAGGCAGCACACAGTCCTTTAAAAATGGTCTGGACAAATTCTATAATAGTATTTAAATATACAGCGAGCATAATGGACACAAGTCTTCAGGCTCAGTAAATTCCTATAATTCCTATGATAGTGTGATGATTCTTACCTCAATGGCTGCGATACCTGTCAGTGACCTGTGCTGTGTTGTGGCACTTTTATGGCTCAACTCATTAAAATGAGCAACACTGCACCTGGCATTGGCTCATGGGGCTATTTGCATACGCTGGCTGAATATTGCTGATTTGTGCTTTGCGCAATACATATCTGCTGGAGCAATTTGCCAGCATATTCCCGGAGCATGTATGATGCACATATGCACACCTGCCATGCGCGCCATAGGCGGCTCAACATCATGTGTGGCAAATCATACACCTGTGTGTGCTGCGCATCATTGCCCTATTGCCCAAGCATCCATGTGCGCTTCCCGTGCATGTGGCCCTGATACACTATTTGTCCTCATTGCACAAGCATGTCAAATGCACCATGCCATTGACCACGCATTGCCCACCAATGCACGATTGGCGTGCACACGTTGTGGTGCAGTGTCACGCAGTGCACCTAGGGTGGGTCCCAG
This sequence comes from Neoceratodus forsteri, assembly GCA_016271365.2. Lineage (NCBI taxonomy): Eukaryota > Metazoa > Chordata > Ceratodontiformes > Ceratodontidae > Neoceratodus > Neoceratodus forsteri. The sequence continues at coordinate 325,955,996 of CM028135.1, read as the reverse complement.
CCATGACCCAGTGCTCCCACTTTAACTTCTGGTGTTGCACATGTGCAGTATTGTGCGATAGGCCTCTGTTGTGCTTGTCTATCATGCATCTCCGTGCTGTGCAGCCATTGTCTATGTATCCCAGTCGCACATCAGACGCTGCGCAGTTCCACGTACCCACTTTGCAGGCTCTGCAATACACGGGTACACACGGTTAGAATACTTCATGCAGATACAATGGCAGGTTCTGTGAGTTGCATGCAATGGACATGTAATTGGAGTGATGTTGATATGGCCAACCTGGTGGCCCTGGTGGAGCCACTGGTTGCACAGCTGTTTGGTGTGTCTGACCTGCAGAAGCCACGGTCCCAGGTTTGGGATAGGGTTGCAGTGGGTCTGGAGAGGAGGACAGGGGTGCTGCAGGCTGATGAGAAGTGCCACCACAGATATGGGGACCTCAGGAGGTGGGCTCCCTCCCGGCTATGCAGGCTGTAGGACCGAGCACGTTGGGGGTCTGTGCCACAGCCAGGTAGGTGTCCCCTTACACTGTGCAGGCTTCCATTGTCCATTTCCTGTGCTGCTATGTGTGCTGCCTGTGCAACTGTACTGAGGGGAGGCCAGCACTGGTGGGTGTTGTATGTCCTGTGGTGCTGCACCACATACCTGTGCGATGTGCGGTGACATACACCCAAACGCCATAGCCCACAAGCAATAAAGTGTCCCTGCCCATGTTGTGGCAGTGCTGTGCGCTGCATCTGGGCTGGGGGGCTCTGTGCATGGAATGCTTCTCATGTCAGTAGCTTTCTCTGTTCCATCCACAGGACCGGCAGACCACAGGAGGGCCCAGGAGGCCGCAGACTGGGACCGATGTCGCAATGATGGGGGTGCTGCTGCTACTGCTGCATCAGTGCCTGGATGGGCAGGTGAGTGTGTGCAGCATGGTTTATGCACCATTGCTGGGCCTGGGATGGGTGGTTTGGTACAGCTCCAGGGCACTGCGCCATGCAGGGCTGCTGCATGTGGCAGTTTGCTGGTTCCACTCCCTGTATCATGTTGCACTGTGTGTGGTGGTGCTGTGCATGTGGCCTCTGTGTGGTGGCATCCCATCTCTGTCACTGGTGGGGTGGGTGTGTGTGTGTGTGTGTGTGTCTCACAGTGTATAACTGCTGCTGGGTGGCTCATGTCCTGCCTGTGGGGCCATTGCAACTGTGCTGTGGGGTACACTGCACAGGTGTGTGTGCATGTCATTCACTGGCATCCAACCAGTATGGCTGTGGGGCATGGCTAGGTCTGCTGTTGCTGTCCACTGTGCATATGCCATTGGCAGTGCCATCCACCGGTGGGCGCTGTAGCTGTCCTGTGCACACACGGACGGGGGGGTTCAGCCCCCTGTGGCCCAACATTTATTGGCTGTTCTGTGTTCCCCTTTCTTAGGTAGGGCTGGTCCTCAGGGCTGAAGACGGAGGCTTGGTGTCCTTGGAGGGGGGGTGTTCCAGCTGCAGTGCCTGATCCACCACCTGATTGCCAGGACAGCGGTTCAGATACAAATTGGCAAGGAACATCTTGCTGCCACAAGACAGCTGGTGGAAGAGGTGTGCAGCATACAAGTTGTGCATCGCCATCAGCTGCGGTAGACCCTGTCCTCCCCACTCACCGCTCCTCTGATCATCCACTGCCCACCTCTGTTTTGGACATTGGATGCTTTCAATAGCCTACGCAGCCAGTATAGTGTTTGTTATACTTGTGCAACTGTGTTAGTTTGGTTTTGGCCATTCGCACTCTCTGTTCCACAGGAATTACCACCCTGTAGGGGTACCAAAGGCAAGGAACCCTCAAAAAGGGTTCCACCTCTAGAGATGCCATAGGATGATTCATGTGGCTAAAGGTACCTTAGGAAGGATCCCAAGGAGAGAAGTGCTGCCACTGAAGGAGGAGGGGAGGATAGTGGGGCAAATAAAATGTTCTTCAGAAGGAGGCTGAGAGGAACTACTTATATAGTTCAGGAAGTGGGAGTGGGAGTAGCTGGCTGCTTGCCCATCGAAATACAGGGCAAGCCCTCCAATTCAATGGCCTATTCAGCCAGTATAGTGTTATACTTGTGTAACTGTGTTAGTTTGGTTTTGGCTGTTTGCACTCTCTATTCCAGAGGAATTACCACCCTGTAGGGGTGCCAAAGGCAAGGCACTCTCAAAGAGGGTTCCACCCCTAGAGGTGCCACAGGACGATTCCCATGGCTAAAGATACCTTGGGAAGGATCCTCAAAAAAAAAAAAGACATGTAGCATGAAGCATATAAGCAAGCAGGAGCTGTGACATAGTAGTAGAATAATGCATCAGGTAGCTTGATAATGTAATGAGATGCTCAGGCTTGCATGGCATGATTCAATGTTGCGTTGAAAGTGGGGGGACCTTCTAAGGAGAGAGGGAACAACAGGGACACCATTAGCCACAATCCAACAGCAGAACCTACCTAAAGAAACTAGGGAACACTACTATGCTAACTAATAGTTATGATCTGAGGCACGGAGGAGAGACAAAAAGCCGTATGAGGAGGAAATCTCTGGGGATCCAAGGCCTAGGTTGCCTTCCCTCCAGGCTTGGGATATTTTGTTTAGTGATGGCTCTGCTGCTGCAATTTGGAAACCCAATTAAGGGAGGTGGAAAACATTTCAATTTAGAGGAAAGCTGTCACTCAATTCCTCTAGCGGGATTGCCGTGGAAGGTTATGAGAGTGCTCTGCAACACCAGGGGCAACCAAGGCAGGGGGAGAGCAATGACTGCTGAGGCACTCACCTGGCCTATTCACCCTAAACACAAACCAGGTGAATCAGAGGCAGTCATAGGGAGAATGCGGTGAAGGTGCCTTGCTAGGGAAACCACTAAAGCCAATGGATAACTGTTATAGTGGAACCACTAGAGCCAAAGGAGATTGAAGTAACCACCTTTCACAGCTAGTCTTAAATTCTACACCAGGAGCTGCTGTTGCAAAGTGAACAGCTAAAGCCAAACCCAGAGCGAGGACATTCCCAGCTATGGGCCAAGTGAGAAGGACCCTGTCCCAAGTCAAGCACGCTCAAGATGCAGACTTAGAATGCAGAGTAAGACCGTCAGCTGCAGGGAACTCTGCATCAGAATGTTATGGCTGGCATACCCCAGAAACGATAGGGATCTGAAAAACTGGTGAGCAGCTGAATGAGCACTGGTGTGCTGAGACCTTAATGAGCATTGAGTGCTGAGACCTTGCAAGGTCAGATGCAGTAGCGAGTGCAGCAGACATCCCAGAGGCTGAAGCCGAGGGGATGGCGGTAGGCATAAACCAATGATAAATGATAAGACTAGCTGTGAAGTGTGGTTACTCCAATCTTCTTTGGCTCTAGTGGTTCCACTATAACGGTTATCCATTGGCTTTAGTGGTTTCCCTAGCAAGGCACCTTCACAGGAAGGCAGTATAACGTAGTGGTTTAAGGCTCTGAGCTGCAAATCTGGAGACCTTGGTTTGAACCCCACAGCCCCCACTTGCATATACTGTGTGACCCTGAGCAAGTCACTTAACTTCCCTGTGCTCCCAGGTTGTGCCTGTAAAAAAGCTTTCAGCTTAGTGTGTCTCACCTGGTTAAACAATTGGAAAAAAAAAGAGTGGACCTGCACGGAGGTCTGCAAACTGTAGTAGCAAAAGAGCAGCACTGGAAATAGTGGGGCAAGCCAGCCAGACATGGAAAGCCAATGAAGGTGACATACTCTGAGGATTTTTCAGCACCGGAGACAAGATTTAGAACATAATAATTAGCCACATGGGGCCACAAACTCCCCAAACTCCTCCAAGTCCCCACCGTAGGAAAAACAAGAAAGTGATGGAAGGGCAGAGACCCACATGCAGGTATTGAAACTAATTTACAGCAGCAGCAGTAGCTTTAGCTGACCTCAGAGTATAAGAGGGTGTACAAACATAGAAGCAGAATCTGTTTGAGTACACTGAGTTGCAAACTGCAATAAACATAAAATAAAAGGAGGCACAATGCTCTAAAAGCAGCTGTCACAGGCAGTGCAATGAAACTGCAGCAATGAGGCAAGAGAATGACTTGAGAGTGCATGACTGAGCTGCATAGCTAGGGTTCAGAGTGAGTCTGAATCAGGTGAAAACAATTAAGCATGCAACATGGAGAGCAGCTTTAGTTGAGCTGAAACACACTGATTCTGCTTGCAGTTGCATTGCAAGTAATTTGAGAGTTGTAAGTAACTGAAAGCAAGTGGTATGAGCTCTGAAGTAGCAGTATGGTAGGAGCTTAGGAAACAAAGCCCCAAAAGACAAAACCAAAATATATATGTAACCCCAACCCCCATCATTTTGCAAACAACAGGTGGTATGCTGTTTAAATCTGACAGCAGTACCAGGTGGGGACAGGGGTCGGGGAGGAATAGGCCACTCGGCACAAAGGCTAGGTTTGGCTACTCTGCACAGGGGCACCCAAGTAACTCCGAACACAGGAAGCAATAACCATAATGTCCAATACCAGGAATGGGATTCTAAAGTGTAGCTTTATTCACATCCAAGCAGAACAACAAAGCATAGATGGACCCCCACGGGGCTACATTCCTGGCAATGCAGATTAAAAGAATCAAGAACACTTCTTCAACACTTCAGCCCTCAGGCTCTGAACCCACTGGGCATACAGCCCGGACTTGCACACTGCTTTGGGTACACAGCCCGAACTTGTTCACTGATCTGGGTTTTCCCTGGCTCGGCTCCATTGCCGGCCACTCAGACACCTTCCATATGTCATGGAAACATTTGCTGGTGGCTCCCGAAACCACCTAAGAGCACCTCAGCTCTATCAGGGAAACTTCCTTTTAATCCCACATCTGGGTACTTTCCTCAGGCACTGGCCAAGTACCTGAGAGAAAGTAAAGGTGCCACAGAGAAAATCCATAGAGGTGAATTTGGTTACTACTGATGGGGGGTCTCCCACCTCTTGCTTCCACAATTCATACCTGGCCATTTCTCTGGACAGTAAACACCTCCTACTGTAAAGCTTGGCAATGTAGATTAAGGCTAAATGTATGTCACATTTCCTCTACTTGTTTTGCTTTCCCTTTGTGCTGGACTTGAACATACTTTTAATTGGCATAGCCCATTGCTCTAGGCCTCCCACTGATTAAGCAGTCCATTCCCCACTTTACTTCACTCTTTGTGCTGGACTTGAACCTACTTGAGTTAACTGGCAATGTCTATTATACTAGACCTCCTACAGATTAAGTAGTCCAATCCCCACGTTCCAACAGTTCAGGTGAAAAACATTGGCCCTCTGTCAGAGCGAACTCACCTTTTGGTTGCAGGTGCCCCACAGGTGATTCCTCCACAGGAATTTCTCTCTCAGAGCTTCTGGTGCCGCAGCACAACTTGAAATAGGCAGCTTCTTCCCTTAGCCCGAACCAGGAGGGTTGCCCCTAGAAGACAGGCAAAACTTTTGCCCCTATCCCCTCAGGAAGGGGGCACTTGGACCAGTGACAGCAGTCTCCACTACTTCAGCAATAAGTTTCTGTATACCTCTTACGGTGGAAACACACACCTTCTTAACAATAGCTCTAAAACAGAGCTTAAAGCTCTGAGAGCCTGCACACAGACTGCTGTGCTGCTGTCTCTCTCCAAGACTGCACACAGACTCTGTTCAAAATCCCCAACATTCTATCCTAACTTCCAACTGCAGCACTCCAGTGTGGCTCATGCAGCTGTGAGAGTTCTATGCTGATGTCATCTCTCAGTCTCAGCTGAGACTGAGAACAGAGTGAGACAGTATGAAATCCATTTAACTGGAGTTTCACAAGCTGCCTTCCCTGCCTACCACTAGGTCTTAATGGGATTCTAGTAACTCCGGGTATTGGGGGGGTTACACTCACCCTGGGCCAGAAATGACTGTCCATGATCATTATTTACCCAACAGGCCATCTCACCCTATGTCTTTACCTGCGGAGGGGTGATCAGGCCCCCTCCTACCATGTGCTAGCACAGGCAGGCAGCACTAAGGGCCTAGAGGCCTTTGGCTGACATATCAGGCTCTACTCTACCCGCTAACTATGGGTACCTAGTGGCTCTGGTAGAACTGTCCAGAGCATAGCCCTAATAAACCAGCACTGCAGTCCCTATGGCCATTCAGGACCACAGCCTGTCTATTCCCCCCAGCCCTCTAGGGAAAATCTGTCTGCCTCTAACTCAATTCCCAAAACAAAACAAACAGGGGACCTCCCCAACCTTGGGCACCATGCAACCACACACCAGGAGCTGATACCATACCATTACCTTACTCCCTCATTTCCCCACAACCATACCTGTGATAGAAAAGGGTTACACACAGTAACAACAACAACAATAGTACTTTAAATACTACACACTAAATTACTAGTGAGGAACTCCGATGAGTCCCTTCCCCTCTTCTTGTCTTCTCTTCTATCTTCTTCAGGAACACCTGCAAGAAAAAGAAAGACAACACACACTCCTAATCTGTATACACAGTCTATCTAAACCCCTACCATCAAAACACTTTTTTTTTAAAGCAGAAAAACAGTATAAACATTAGAAAACAGTAGAAAAACAATGACATTATTTACAATACACATTTGGGGGATGGAGTGCCCTAAAAGTCCTGTCTAGTGACCACAGTGCCCGAAGGCTAGTCCATTAAAGAGTATCTCCTGGGCCGGAGCCCGGTGAAGCAGAGTTCTAGCAGGCCAAAGTCCCAAAGGGGAAAGTCTTTGAGGACAGTTCACACATCTGGAGTCTGCTAGTGTAGGGTGTGTACTGCAATGTCATAAGAATAGAAAAGTTTGGACTTACCAGCCCCTTGTAGAATGAACAAAACACCAACCAGGTCCTCAGCCGAAGACTCTCCCTGGCAGCATTCTTCCAATACAGCTGGGCAGACATCTTCCAGGAATGACAGGAGGGCACATCTGGAAACAGCTGGGTTGATGTCATCTCTGGAGCTGGAACCGTGGAACAGGAACAAAAGGAAAACAGCTGGTCTGACGTCATCCGGTTACCAGGCGATGAATCAGGATACATCTGGGCTGGTGTCCTCTCTGGATCTGACATCATCTGGTGGGCCAGTCGATAGATTTTGGAAAGTCAGTACACTGTAGAACTGATGAATGTGGGGCACCTGAGTCCTGGACATCCATACTGGTGGAACAACAAAGGCACTGCAATGGCTGGAGTGGCAGCACTGACAACCACTGCTCTGCTTTCCATTTGGTAGGCATGGGCACATTTGCAGGGAGGTCTTTGCATTGTGGCCAATAGCACAACGGGTCAGGAGCTTGAATTATTACCCCGTCTGGGCATGCATAATTCACACTGTGAAAGGATTCACATCCCACTCCATCTACTATTCGAACAGTGTCCATTAACAGTGTCCTGCCTCTTTTCCACTGGCTGTATTTCTCATGAAACATTCTGTTCCTGACATGCTTGTTTGCACCAGTATGCACACAATTCATTGCTTCAGCCCAAATCCAGGATTTCCTGCTGTTCTCAGTCTCCTCCCAGACTCTCCGAGGAAAGGTAGGAAAGGACATCCCATAGATTTCATTCACCTTCCTACGAACCAGTCTCTCCTCTTTACTAGCTTTGGTCAACTTGAGACCTCTGGCCTGGCTTGGGGGCGGCCAGTCCTGGTTCTGCCAGCTACGCATTCTCAAAGACACAAAAAATGGATCCCTAGCTTCTTCTTGCACAGCCAGGGCAGTGGCATCACCACTCTCTTCCATGCATTCCTCTGAGGCAAGAGCTTGAGGCTGTGTACCAGTCCCTTTTTCACAAGGCCACATAGGTTCCCCCTCTTCTTCTTCTTCCCCACTGAGAATCTGTGCCGAGGATCTCTTATTATTGGTGCTGAGGGTTGAGGCGCTGGATACCACACCTCACACCACGCCAGTGACCCTTGTTCGGGAATAACCACTGGCCACCAGAGGTTGGTAGGGAGGAGAAGGATTGTGCATCCAGAGGACAGCTCTCCTTCTCTGGGGAGGGGGGGTTTCAGTTGTCAGCGTGAGTCTGGCCCCTAGTGGCAGCTGGGGGCTGGTGCACTGATGCCAAAAGTTGGGGGGTCGGTAGCAGTGCAGGTGCTTGACAGCGGCGTGCATGGGAATGTGCATGGCAGCATTGCAGGTGTCATTGCACACGCTGCCCTGGCAGGCAGAGAAAACACAAAAAACATATGCCGCCCAGAGGATGAAGAAAGGGAGCTTGCAGGCCCTGCACCCAGCTAGCCACAACACAGGAAACCTCTATCTGATCTTGGGGGGGAAGGTTCCCCCTTCCGACCCCACCAGGGGAGGTAAGCCTTGAGCCTACTGTGCTGGCTGGTAGACACTGGAGTGATAGGGCTGGGGCTCCCTCCAGATCGTGAGGGCTGAAGGGGGGGGAGGAGCATAATATATAACACACACACACACACAAAAAAAATAGGCATTTGTGGGCTTGCACTACATATCCTCCCTTCCCTCTACTAAGCATACTCTGCCAACCACCCATGAAACCAAAGGTGGCTCTGGTGCAGCAGACTGCAGGCACCCACCCAACTTGGAGCCCAGAGCCCACTAGAGACTCAAGCCTTCTCCCTGTGTTGCCCCCTTGGCAGCCAGAGTTTGCTACTAAACCACAGGTCACCAGCATTACAAGTGGCAGCCCTGCTGGAAGTCTTCTTTATTTATTTATTAAGAGTTTACCAGGAAAAACATACTGAACACAATGGCTCTTTTCCAGATGTGTCCTGGGGTGGGTGGGGATAAGTTTAAGAATAATAAAGGATTACCCGCAGGGCCATGTGGTTGGACAACTGAAATGCCTTTTTGTGAGCTGTCAAAATCCCTTTTCGCAAACTGATTCCCTTTTTGCGAGGCGTCAGAATCACTTTTCACATCGCAAAAAGGTATTTGGATTTGTGGGACCAGATGGCCCTGCTGGAAATCTTTTTTCACAATGCAAAAAGGGATTTTGACAGCTCCCGAAAAGGGATTTCTAAAGTTTGCTGTTTCTTTGTCACGTCACTGCAAAGAAACGGTTAGGATTTTCAGACTGAAATTTTCAGGGTACAGAGGGCTTGCCCCAGAGATGTGACTTGTGCTAGTTTGATGATAAAATTTACATCGCTTCCATGCTTATAACGTTTTGAAGTTTGGAAATTTCCCATAGGATAACAATGTGGTGGGTGTAGTACCTTTAGATGCCTATATCTCGAAAATGGTTCGAGATATGGATTTTATGCTAAATGCAGTTTGATGCACTAAGCAACAATGCAGGTTGCCAGTCCATGATTACAACTGTGGTGGAATTTTTTCAAATGTTCCTACAGTTACTGAAATATTGCGCCATTTGTAGCACAAGAGCTACTTGGAATGTCTCTAGGCCTGTGCTGCGTCTCTACAATTATAGGTAGATGGAAGCACAGGGGTGGGCCCTGTGTTCCCACATATGAATACCATTATGCAGTAATGGGACTGTAGGGCCCCCATTTTGCAATACTGGGAGTGCAGGACCCTAAGGGCCCTGTGCACCCACAGGGAGATGAGAGTTCATTACAGTGTCTCTACACTTATGGATAGATGCAGTGCAGGGCTCTGTGCTCCAACAAAGTGATACCCCAGGCCCTGCACTCCCACAGGGAGATGAGGGTTAACTACAATGTTTATACACTTATGGTTACATAGGAGCTGAGGGCTGAGAGGGCCCTGCACTTGGGTCCCTGTGCAACCACAACACACTATAGACTGATGGGGGCCATGTGCTCCCACAAACGTATAAGGGTAAGATTACACTTTTCTCAAAAAGTAAGGAAATTCATTCCAAAAAACTTTGTTAATGCAACAGTTAGGGTTAAAGTTATAAAAGTAGGAAATTAAGCATTAGGGTTTTGAATCCTAACCCCCCCACCCCTACCACCCCACCCCATCCTCCACACACCAACAGGTGTCAGGGTGTGCCTTGGGTTCACTGAGCCTCACTCTCACCCCATTCTCCTATACGGCACCATCTCAGCTTCCTTACGCATGGAATGGGGTGTGAGTTAGGCTGATGACCCCAAGGCACACCCCAATGCCTGTTGGTGTGTGGAGGATGGGGGTGAGGTGGGGTGGTAGGGTTGGGGGGTGTTAGGGTTCAAAACCCTAATGTCTCATTTCCCTACTTTTGTTGCTTCAACCCTTAACTTATGCATTCACTAAGTTTTTTACAATGAATATATATATATTCAAGAGCTTTGGTGGCCGAACATGCCGCTTTTTGTTTGGTGAAAAAATATTAAGGCATTCAAAAGTTATGGCACTTTTAAGTTCCCATTATAAGTCAATGGGAAAACTTATATGTATATCTTGCGAAGAAAGAATGGGGGTTCTGGCCATCTGGTCTCGCCTGGCAATCAAATAATTTGCAGCCTCACAGTTCAAGAATTTTTGTTCCTGAGGAATTTTCAAAATTCTTTGACCGTGAGGTCCGCCATCTTGTTTTCAGTTTTCCAATCACACAAACACAAATATCTCGGCTCAGGGGTCACTTCTGAAGTAAAACTTCGATGGTTTTTACTCAGGGGACCCTGATCTATAAAGCCATAGCTTTGGTTCCATCCAAATCGGTCAAAAAATAAGAGTTATAAACTTTTAAAATCTTAATTCGTGGCTCGCTAACAATCTTTGATCGTGAGATTCTTTGATCGCGATATTGCATCGTGACCTAAAACACTAATATCTCGGCTCAGGGGTGGGCTAGGAACACAAATGAGGGCTTGTTTTGCTCAGGAGGGTCCATTCTGTTGAACCATGCCATTGGTTTAGTTCAAACTGGTGAATAAATCACGTTTCACCATTTTTTATTCTTTGATCGTGAGCCTGCAAATTCTGTGATCGTGAGGCTGCAAATTCTTTGATCGTGAAATTCTTTGATCACGATCTTGCATTGTGAGTGAGGGACAAGATGGCCAAATTTAAAAATCAATTTTCCCAGCCCATGGGTGCCCTAGGAAGTCAAATGAGGGTGGGTTTTACTCAGGGGGGTTCGTTCTGTCGAACCATGGTGGTGGTTTACTGCAATTGCTTCTATTTTTTGATTTAGTACATTTTTTATTCTTGGTTCATGAGCCTGCAAATTCTTTGATCGTGAGATTCTTTGATCGTGATCTTGCATCGCGAGCGAGGGACAAGATGGTCAGATTTTTTTATAATGGAATAGATAGGGAAATTTTGCCAATCTTTGACATTGAATATCTCAGAAATGGTTTGGTCTTTTTACTTGAAATTTGGAGGGATGAAAGGCAACATCCCACAAATGTGAATTTTAGTGGATTTGTCAAGACATATTACAGGGTGGCAAAGATACGGCACTACGAAGTTGGCACTTTTTCCCATAGGATAACATTACGTCATCTGCCATGTTACAGGAATTCTTTACTGCTCTGCTAGAAAATAACGGTTTGGTCCTTTGGGCTGAAATTTGGAGGGAAGAAAGCCAACATCCTACAAATGTGCCTTTTGGTGGTTTGGAGAAAAAATATTACAGGGTGGCAAAGTGACAGCACTCTGAATTTGACAGTTTTTCCCATACGATAACATTATGGCATCCGTCACGTCTTTCAGGGCCCGTATCTCAGAAACAGTGCGAGATACATACTTTTTGTCAAAAATACACTCAACCCCCCAAATGGGGGCTGAGCAGAAAACTAGCCAGGAAAGTAATAATTCATACAAAATTTTAATTTTTTTCCTACGTCGTACGATTCCTGAGATATAAGCAATTTAGTATTCCAAGTCGTACTTTTCTGCTCCGAAGTCAATTATAAAGCATACATTCTTTGTTTTCAAGTTGTTTTTTCAATGCAGTTTTTGGGGAAAAGAAGGGTGTGCCCTTTTGTTACTGTGACAGTTTGCGTTTCCAGTTGCGCTTCTGTCACCTTTCGAATCACTGTTCCCGTCTACGCCACTGTGTGCGTAACGGTTTGCGTTTTCATATGTGCTTGCATTTCTGTTTCTGTTGTCTTTACTGTTGCTGTTACTATTACCATTTACATTTACTATTGCAGTACCATGACCTTACGTGTAACAGTTTGTGTTTTTGTATGCGCTTGTGTTTCTGTTTTTTATTGTCTTTATTGTTGCTGTTACCGTAACCATTTGCATTTACAGTTGTGGTTCTGTGAGTGTGTGTGTTATGGTTTGCATTTTCGTATGTGCTTGCATTTCTGTTTACTTAGGTGTTATTGTTGGTGTTACTGTTACCATTTGAGTTTACAATTGTGGTACCGTGAATGTGTGTGTTACCAGTTGCGTTCTGTATGCACTTCTGTTTGATGTCTCCATTTACGTAACTGTTTGCTTCGGCGTCACTTTATGCTTGTGTGTCTATTAACGTTTGCTTTGCCATTTATGCTTCCTTTGCCATGTGCATTACCATTGCCGCTTTCATTTGCTTTGCAGTTCCTGTTACTGTGTAACAAGACATCACGTGGCGGGAGCGTGGGGCCCTTTGGGCCCCGCGCTGCCGCCACTGCATTCCTTTCATTATTTATCATCCTCATTCTCAAAAGAAGGGAAATTAGAGACAAAAAACTCTGTTTAATGCATCAGTTAGGGTTGTTCCACAGCGAAAAAAAGCTAGGAAATTCAGGGTTTGGGTTGAAAGCCCCTTGGACCCCAGCCCACCCCAAACAGCATCGGGAGTGCGTGGGGTCATCGGATCTAACTCTCACCCCATTCTCCTATACCTCAGCTTCTTTACACATGTGATGGGGTGAGAATTGGACCCTCGACTGCAGCATGCCCCAATGCCGTTTGGGGGTGGACTGAAAGGTCCAAGAGCTCAACCCTGACCCAATTTCCTAGCGTTTACTGTGAACAACCCTGATGCATTAAACAGAGATTTTACCTCAATATATATATATATATATATATATATATATATATATATATATATATAAATAAATAAATATATATATATATAGAGAGAGAGAGAATATATATATATATATTTTTTTTTTTAATCCATAGAAATGTAGACAATGATGTCAGAAAAAGACCCATGGTCCATCCAGTCTGCCAGGTTCCCTGGAATCATTGTTGGAACCTAATGTTCCCCCAGGGTACTAACCCTCCCAGACTTTATTCTTATTACTATATCTTTCCTGGTCGTGTTGGCCCAGGCAACCATTATTCATTTCATACTTTCCCAGGCCTGTCTGAACCCCCTTGCTGTGCTTGTTCCCTTCACCGCAGCTGGCAGACTGTTCCAAGACTCCACCACCCTTTCTGTAAAGAAGTACTTCCTCACAACTGTCTTGATCCTCCCATCTGTCAACTTCCACTCATGGCCCCCTGATTTTGAGTTTGTACACAGGCTAAATAATTCCTTGCAGTTCACTTTACTAATTCCCTTGGGAAATTTGAAGGTCTCAATCATATCATCCCTCTGCCTTTTGTTTCAATGAGTACAAAGTTAAAGCCCTGAGATGCTCCTTTTAGGATTTACACTGCTGTCAGATGGCTGCAAACAAGTGTAGGGCAGACTAGATGGGCCTAGGGATCCTCATCTGCCAAAAAATTCTATGTTTCTATGCTGTTCCTGAATCATTTTGGTCACTCTATGTTGCACCATTTCTAACCTATCTTTGCGTTTTCTGAGATAAGAACTCCAGACCTGGGCACAGTACTCCAGGTTAGGCCTTACCAGGGCTCTGAAGAGAAACACAGAAACAGAAAATGATGGCAGAAGGGGGCCTGTGGTCCATCAAGTCAGCCCAATATGGTTGCCCGGAACCTACTGCCACACCGGGGTCCTGTCTCTCAAGTTGTGCAGCCTAGTCTTCTCCAGTGTTGTGTGATTGTGCTCAAGCCTTGTCCCACATGCATTTAAAACTTGACACTGAATTTGCAGCCACCACTTCAGGTGGCAGTCTATTCCACGGCTCTGCAACCCTCTCAAAGAAGTAATACTTTCTGATGTCCCTCCTGAATTTCCCATCTTCTACTTTCCACTCATGCCCCAGTGTTGTAGAACTGGTGTTCCTGGTGAAAAGCACTGGTACTTTGTTTGTGCCTCTAATGAATGTGAAGGTTTTTATCATATCCCCCCCTTTTCCTCCTGGTTTCCAATGAGCCTCTAGCCTCTTCTCATAGTTAACTCCCTGAAGGCCATGTATCATTTTTGTTGCCCTTCTCTAGATCACCTCCAACCTATCAATATTCTTTCTAAGGTGTGGCCTCCAAAACTGGACACAGTACTCCAGATGAGGCCTCACCAAGGACTTGTAGAGGGGCAGAATCACCTTTCTGTCCCTGCTCTCTGTGTCCCTTCCAATACATCCAGGCACCCTGCTGTAAAACTTATTACACTGACTATGCTGTTTGAGGTCATCCCCAATGATGATCCCCAGATCCCATTCTCAAGAAGCTAAGTTTAATCCTGTTCAGCCAATATTCTATCTTAGGGTTAGCTCTACCCAGGTGCATCACCTTACATTTCTTAGCATTTAATTTTAACTGCCATATTTGTGTCCACCTTCCAATTTTTAAGATCCTTCTGTAACTCTCTGATTCCCTCTATGCTGTCCACTCTGCCACTAACTTTTGTATTGTTGGCAAACAGGGTGATGTTGCCCTTGATACTCTTACCTATGTCACTAATGAATATGTTGAAAAGGATCAACCCTCGGACCGACTCCTGAGGTACCTTGCTAGTGACATGTTTTTCAGTTGATCTTTCCCCATTTACTACTACCCTTTCTCTCCTGTCTTCCAGCCAATTTTGCACTCACTTGACTATTTGCTCCACAGCTTCCAGGTCCTCCAACTTTTTTAAGTGGCACCTGTGTAGTACTATGTCAAATGCCTTACTGAAGTCAAAGAAAAGCAGGTCCACTGCATGGCCTCTATCTAACTTCTTGGTCACGTGGTCGAAGAAAGTAATAAGGTTCATTTGACACGACCCGCCTACCACAAACTCATGCTGTTTATTGTTTTGAAGGTGATTTATGTTGAGGTATTCAACCAGTTCTTGTTTAATAAGGGTCTCCATCAGCTTGCCCACAATTAATGTGAGGCTGACCGGCCTAGAGGAGTAGTATCATGTCTTTTTTTCATACTGTCAGTCCCCCTCCCAATTCATCCCAGCATCCTGTTGGCCTTACTATAGGCCTTGTTGCACTGACTAGTGTGTGTATGGGAGTTACTGATGATAACTCCTAGATCCTGTTCCTCATTTGTAGTGCTATGCCTCTCTCCACCCATCCAATACTCCATCATGGGGTTCTTTTTCCACAGGTGCATTATCTTGCAGTTTTTTGCATTGAATTTTAACTTCCAGACCTTTCACCACCCCTCTAATAATATTAGCAGGTCCTTTTTCATATTCTTTATTCCCTCCTCACAATCCACTCTCCCACATAGCTTGGTATCATCCGCAAATAGGCATAACTTGCCCTGGATTCCTTCTCCAATGTTGCTAATGAACATGTTGAAGAGGACTAGTCCCAGGACTGATCTCTGCAGAACCCCGCTCATTACCTCCTTCTCTTCTGATTTAACCCCATCAACAACCACCCTCTGTCACATACATGCTATTCAGTTTCCCACCCAACTCACAAGAGTTTTAGTTTTCCACAGGTCCTCCATTTTCTTAAGCAAGCGCTTGTGTGGTACTGAATCAAAGGTCTTACTAAAGTCAAAGTACAGGAAGTCTACCACATGATCCATGTCTATCTCTCTTGTCACCCAGGTACCTCCTTGTTTCTTTTGGCCATGGTTCTTCTTTTTTTGGCAAGGGAAGGGCCCAACCACCCACCCCATCCCCAACCACTCCCTGCTACACTCCTTTTGTACAGTAGCACAGTCATGACATTTCCTGTAGCAAAGCAGGAAGGGGAGGATCAGAAGGGTATCCACACAGTAACCTCACTTACAGGGGCACAATTAATTCAACTTGTTATAAAAAGTTATACAAAAACAACCAAACAAAAATGTGTATACATATATATATATATATATATATAACTTTTGCCTTCATTTTCCTTCTAATTACTCGGATCAGGTTATAAACCCGGCAATTCAACTGGAATGGATATTATTAACTGCAGGTACTGTGGTACACTTTTCAAAAGGGCAGTTATACAGGATTTAGGACACTGTCCTACATGCTGGACCATCAGAGATCTAAGGGCTCAGCTCTGGGCAGCATGGACAGAGATTGCATGCCTCAAATCGAATATTCAGGAGGAAATATATTACAAGAACCATCCGCCATTTTCCCAACAAGGGCGGGGAATGGCCCTTTATAACAATGAAAGCATCAAAGCTACAGAAATTCAGAATACACGCAAGAAGCCAGAAGAACTGTGGGTCATGCTGGAAACAGGAAATGGGATAGCCATATGAACTGGGGTTGTCTACCTGCCTCCAGATCAAGGGGAGGACATAGACACATTACTGTTAGGAGATATACAAAACATGACAGCTAAAGGGGAGATTCTGATAATGGGAGACTTCAACATGCCAGATACAGCTGGTCAATATCAGCAGGAACATCTGCCAAAACTAGACACATAGTGGATTCCTTACAGGGCGAAGGCCTCAAACAATTGGTACAACAATCCACAAGAGACAGGGCTATCCTGGCTCTAGTACTGACTAACGGGGAAAGGATCACAGATCTCCAGGTAGAAGGTCACCTGGGGGCTAATGACCATCACATGGTATGGTTCAATTTGGCCATTAGAACTAAATCATTCCATTCCAAGGTAAAAATATGGGACTTCAGAGGAGCTGACTTTGATAATATGGCCAACAGAGTTAAGCTAGCCCTGGCAAAAAGAAATACAGGTGAGGGGGTACAGGCAAAGCGGGCAAGCATTACGGATGCAAAACTTGAAGCAACATCCCATTGTGTAAGGGAGAAAAGCAAGAGCAAAAGAAGTAGGAAACCACTTTGGTGCTCAAAAACAGTAGCAGAAAAGACCAGAGCCAAAAGGTTGGCCTTCAGGAAACATAAGGCAACGCAGCGGGATTACTATGACTGGGCAACTAGACAACTGGACAAGGGCCATGCAGTGGATGTCCTGTACCTGGACTGCAGTAAGGCATTCGACTCAGTGCCGTATGGGAGACTGGGAAGTAAGCTACAAGGTACAGGGGCAGGTGGGAAGATGGTGGGCTGGGTAGTGAACTGGCTACAAGGCAGGCAGCAGAGAGTGGTGGTGGTGGATGGGGAACTATCATCCCCAAGGGCGGTGACAAGCAGAGTTCCACAGGGCTCGGTGTTGGGACCAGTGTTATTTGGCATATTCATTGCAGACATTTTGATGTGCATCAAGAGCAAAATCAGTCTGTTTGCTGATGACACCAAGGTGTGAGCAGTGGTGGATGACTAGGGGGCTGGCAAAGGTTGCAGGAGGATCTGCCAAAACTGGATCCTGGTTGGACACCTGGCAGCTGGGGTTCAATGCCAGAAAATGCAAGGTGCTGCATTTTGGGGATAGAAACCCAAGAGGAGCTACCAACTGGGAGGAGGTGAGCAGTTAGCTATGACTAAGGAGAAGAAGGATCTGGGGTGCTCATTATGGGAGCAATGAACAAGTCTGGGGCTGCAAAGGCCAACTGGTTGCTGAGCTGTATTGCTAGGGGTATATCCTAAAGGAGGAGGGAAGTGATTCTGCCATTGTATAGATCACTGGTTAGACCACAGCTGGAGTACTGCATGCAGTACTGGCACCCGTACCCGAAGAGGGATATTAGATTACTGGAGGAGGTGCAGCGCAAGGCGACAAAGTTGATCAATGGTCTGGGGGACTTACCTTATGAGAGTAGGCTGAGGGAATTGAACATGTACTCACTGGAGGAGAGGAGGGAGCTGGGAGATATGATTGAAACCTTCAAGTACATAAAAGGAATAAACAAGACTTGTATGGAGGGGCTTTTCAAACTAAGGAAGAGGAGGGACACCTGAGGCCATGATATGAAACTGGAGGGGGAAAGATTCAGGAGGGAGATGAAGAGACACTTTTTTACAGAGAGAGTGGTGGCCAGGTGGAATGTATGGTGGCAGAGGTGTTATCCAGTAGAACAGTGGGCGGCTTCAAAATGGAATGGGACAGGGCAAGAGGGAGAGTCATTGAAGGGTGGGCAAGGGAGAGATGGACAGCTGCAGAATAAGGGCTGCTAGCTGCACCATCAAGCAGAATTGGTAGACCATAAAGGCCTTTTTCTGCTGGCAATTTTTGTATGTTTTTACTTTGCCATTCTGTGTGGAGCGCATGCACTCTTTGTGCTGAGTAGTGCCCTGGAAGCATGCACATACCTCACTTTTTGTCACTGAAATGAGGGTCATGGACACTCAAAATGAGGGACAATGAGGGACACTAACCCTCATAATGAGAGGCACATACTGAAATATGGAGATACCTCAGAACACAGTGAAACCCACTGTATTTACTTGTACAAATATTAGCACCTAAGAATGAATTTCTATCATAAAGCAAAGGCGCCATTTAGGTAGGCTAGAGGGGGCAGTTGCCACCCCCTCACATCTGTGCCTAGGTTGTTCTTATGGTGTGGCAATAATGGCAGTACATTTGGATTTAATCATTTTGCACAATGAGTGTCCCCCCGGCCTGTGTCCGCTCAAGCTGCTGGTGCATTCCTGACTCAACTGTGTCTGTGTTGTGTTGTTCACTCTCTCTGTCTATTAGTGGTGGCACCATCACGCGTGACATGGAGGATCTCTGAGCAAGCAAGAGCACAAGAATCGTGGGAGTGTGACACTTTCTTTCCCGCCTCAAGGCAGACAGGCTACACACTACAGCTCGGTTAAGTTGATGAGCATTGAGCTCTTGACAGCAGCATCACGGTGGCATATTTTTGTTGGTCTACTCTTAGTTAGTCTCTGTCTCCCTTGGTTGTTGAAGGGGCAGGGGGTGAGCTAGAAGCTAGCTCAATGACTCGGCTACCTACCTACAGTACTAGGCTCGCCTTGCAATAAAAACAGCGTGTGCCCCCAGCGGCAGCAACGTTGACCTATCAGCAATGGCGATGGCGGTATGAGTGGCCTTCACAGACCTTGATCAGTGTGGCAGCAGCCACAGGGGCAGTCAATCAAGAAGCAAGCAGTACAGGTTGGTTGGGTTCAGTTGGTGAGGTGACTCGGATATGGACCGCGGTCGGGACCTAGGATGGTTTGTTCCAGTATCCAGCTTCTGGCAGAAGGATGGAGGAGGAAAGTGCTGAAAACTGGGTTGGTGGCACACTGGGCCAGGCCACAGGTTCTGGTTGGGTGACCGGGTAAGTAAAAGTAAGTAATTTTTTTATAGGGGGATTGGTGAAATATTCATGTGCTTTTCACTTTTCTGTGGCTTTGAGCAGCTTCACAACCCATATGGGATTAGAGATGCAGCAAATTTAAAATCCACCTGCAAAGTGAACGCGAAGTGGCCACTTCGCATTGGCACTTCGCTATGCGGAGTGCCCCATAGGAAAGGCTCACTTCACCTTGTTATTATTACTTCGCATTGTCATTCCGCTTTACACGCAAAGTAAGGTGGAGTGACAACAATATTGACAACACCTCACCCAAACAGTCACCAGAATTAATGTGCATCCCCTAAGTGCTACTGTCTTGTGTCCAGAAAACTCCCCAGTGCTGATGAAGTGAAATGAGAGCATAACAAGAAATGCAAAGTCTCCCAGAATTAATGGCGCACTCAATCATGTGCGCAGTGGTCACACACAGAGTCACCAGAATTAATGTGCAACCCCAAAATACTACTGTCTTGTGTCCAGAAAATTCCCCAGTGCTGATGAAATGTTATTGTCTTGTGTCCCAAAAATTCCCCAGTTCTGATGAAGTGAAATGAGAGCATAACAAGAAATGCATTCTCCTAGAATTAATGGTGCACTGCAAACGCACAGACAGATTAAGATTGCACTGCACACTCAAGGGATGCATATGAAAGGCACAATGACACCTAACTAGTGCACACAAGTCACAAATCCAAATCTAGAAAGGCATACATTTTGCCAGTTGGGGGATTAGTGCACGGCAGTAACAATCCACTACCAGTAAAGATACCACAAAGCAGTAAAAAAAACCTATGTCTTTTGGCATAATTACAACTTTCCCGCCCTTTTCGGATGGTTTAATTACAATGTCTGGCCTTTAGACTCAGATCTTTCAAAGCTTTTTGTTCATGGGCTAAAATGTTGCTAAAATGTCATTTTTCTGTACCTTTATTCATAAGATTGTCAATCTTTTGTGGGTTTTTGAAAAACAATTACATGTGAGGCTGGCTCAGTGGCAATAAGGGCTGAGGCGCTGGACGTCTTACCTTGCTGTACGCCGGTGACCTGGGTTTGGGAACGTGCCCGGAACATCAGGGGTCAGCAGTGGCGAGAGAGGATTGAGCATCTGGAGGACTGCTCTCCTTTCTCGGGGAGGGAGAGATCGTTGGCCTACCTGTTGATCACCCTCTGGTGGGGGCTGGAGGGTGATGCAGGCAGGGAGGCAGGCAGCTGGTGGGCATAGCATATGTGTGCCTCCACACGCATGTACCTAGGCCTTACACCATGAGGGAGAGAGAGGGATGCAAGAAAATGGAAAAAAACAGTGGCTGGAGGGCTCCTTGATGTCCCAACCCCATTCTGACGGTCCCCCACTGCAGCATTCCCAGATTTGGATTGTGCTCTGGGAAGGGGGTACCTCCCTTCCTGGCCCTGCCACAGGGAGTAATCTGTGGGGGTCTTGGGGATGGTAGGGGTGGTTGGGCTGGTGGACGGGTGGTGTGGGGTGGAGTTCCTGCCCTGATCGATGGCCTCTTCTGTATAAAATAATGTCTATGGTGCTAGTGGTCCCCTGTCCCTCTGATTGTTGGCCTGTTCTGTATAAAGTAATGTCCCTCATGCTAGTGGTCTCCCCTCCCAGTCACTGTCCTATTTGGTATAAAATAATATCCCCAATGCTAGTGGTCCTCCCCCTCCATTCACCAGCGGCAACATAAAAATTATTATCCCTGCTGGTAGTGATCCCCCTCGATCTTCAACTCTGATGTAAAAATAATTATCCCTGGTGCTAGTGGATCCCCCTGATCGCCAGCCCCTCCATGACAACAAGCAAATCCCTGGTGTCAGTGGTCCCCCCTTCCTGCTGATCATCAGCCTGGAAGTACAAAAAAAACCTCCCTTGGATCCAGTGGTCCCCCCCCTGGCACCAAGCATACCACCCCAACTCACCTTACCATTATCCACAGTGCTGCGGGAGCATACAGCAACTGGCACAGCCCTCCTCACACCTCCTCAGCTGGCCACCATATGTACAGGCAAGGAGTGCATTTCTTATTTATAGCACAGGGTGACGTGCCCTGACCTATACATAAGAGACGTGCTCCCTGCCTGTATGTATGGTGGCCGGCCAAGAAGGTGTGAGGAGGGTTGTGCAGATCGACTATGCTCCCGCAGCACCGTGGATAATGCTAAGGTGAGTGGGGGGGGTATGCCTAGTCTCACGGGAGGACAACTGGATGCCAGGAAGGTTTTTTTTTTTTACTTCCAGGCTGGTGATCAGTGGGAGGAGGTGACTGCTGGTACCAGGGATTCTCTTGTTGTCATGGAGGGGCTAGTGATCAGAGGAAGGGGTGACCACTATGCCAGGGATATTATTTTGCACAGAACGGGTCAGGGGCGGCGGGGCACCACTAGTGCCAGGGATATTATTTTATAAAGAAGGGGCCAGCGATGTGGGGCACCACTAGTACCAGGGATATTATTTTATAAAGAAGGCCAGCGATTGGGGGGAAGAGGGGGACCGCTAGCAGCAGAGGAAACTATTTTATACAGAATGGACTGGTGATCGGGGGGGGCAGGACACCAGCCCCAGGAATATAGTTTTTTACAGTATGGACCAGCGATTGGTGAGGGGGGTCACTATTATCAGGGATATTTACATGTCTGGGAGTGGGCAGTTGGGTGGGTGGCGCTGCGCTAACCTGCCTGACTACCCTTGCAAATGAACCCATAATGAGCAAGCAAATGGCCCCTTGGAGCCTTGCATGCCCAATGGGCTCATTTGCATTGGTCCCTTTGAATATTGCAAATAGTGCTCCAGCGCCATCCATTCAGGTGGCATACTTTGGGAGCCCTGTCATGGCAGTGCTTAGTGGCTTAGCGCTGGACCGACATGGCCCTATATTCAGTCAAATAGCACCGGTGTGCTATTCAACTGACTATGGCATCTTCAGGCACTGGGGCAATTGTATGGTGCAGCACAAATGTTTGCGCTGCACTTTGTGTGAATTTGAATATTGGGCCTCTGGTGTACAGTTCCCTGCTGTGTCTCCTAAGTTGTAAAAATTTAGGTTCTCTCCTATCCTATCCTATCCACTTTTCCAATGTCCTTACACTATCTGTCTCCAACCCCTTCTTCCTGTCTTTGCCCTTCTCTCTCTCTCTCTCTCTCTTCATCTACTTAGTCCTGATGTCATGAGATAGAGAGGAGGCTCTGTGGGTCACCTTGGAGACAGGAAATGGCACCAGAATCTGCACAGGGGGTTATATACAGACCCCAGTCTCAGGGGGAGGGCATGGACAAGGAAATGATAGGAGGCATCCTTAGAATGGCAGATAAAGGGGAGCTATTGTTGATGGGGGACCTGAATACGCCAGATGTTAACTGGAGCACATTTTCTGCAGCTACATCAAAGAGCAGAGTCATTCTCGATACCATACAGGGGTCATGCCTCAGGCAGCTAGTGTTGGAACCCACTCGAGAGGGAGCAGTCTTAGACCTGGTACTCTCAAATGGGGACGGTGAGAGGATCTCAGATTTAGAAGTGGGTAGCCATCTGGGAACAAGCGACCACCAGACAGTGTGGTTCACAATAAACAGCCATAGTCAAGCCATACAAAAGCAAGAGAACTGGACTTTTGGAGGGCTGACTTTGGCAGAATGGGACAGTGCCTAAGGAATGCACTAGCAAAAGCGCAGGAAGGAGGGGTGGAGGAACAATGGGGCAAAATCAAAACTGCCATCACAGAGGCAACAAGCCTTCATCTGATGCAAATAAACAAAACAAAATGAAGGAAAAAAAAAACACTATGGTTCTCAAAAGAGGTGGCGGGAAAGGGTGGGTAGAAACAGATAGCATTCAGAAAGTATAAGGAATCACAGAAGGAGCAGGAAAGAGAACTCTATCAGTTAATGCAGAAGGAAGCGGGGAAGGCAGTTAGAATAGCAAAGGTCCAAACCGAGGAAAAGATAGCCAACTCAGTTAAGAAGGGGATAAAACCTTTAATAGGTACATTGGTGAGCGAAGAAAGACCAAGGGAGGGATAGTGCGGCTTAATAAAGGGGAGGGGGGTGGGCAGAGGGTGACTGTGAAAAGGCAGAGATACTGAACGAATACTTTTGTTCAGTATTCACAAAAGAAAAGAAGGGGGACATACCTAGTCAAATAATAAAAGCATTTTGGATAAGGGGGGTCAATACCAGTCCATTCACAGAAGAAAGGGTCCTGAAAGAACTAAAACTCAAGGTGGACAAGGCTATGATGCCTGATGGGATTCACTCCAGAATTCTGAAAGAACTAAGTGGAGAACTAGTGACACCACTGACTAAGCCTTTTTAACAAGTCATGGGAGGATGGTGTGGTACCTGACGACTGGAGGAAGGTGGATGTGATTCCCCTTCACAAAAGTGGGAGCAAGGCAGAGGCAGGAAACTACAGACCTGTTGGTTTGACCTCGGTGGTAGGGGAAGATGATGGAATCACTTCTGAAAGAAAGAATTGTTGAGTACCTAGAGGCCAGCGGGGCACAGGACCCAAGGTAGCATGGATTCACAGCTGGAAGGTCATGTCCGACGAATCTAATAGATTTCTTCAACTGGGTGACCAAAGTAGTAGACCAGTGAAGGGCTGTGGACATGGCCTACCTAGACTTTAGCAAGGCATTTGACACAGTCCCACACAAAAGATTAATATACAAGTTAGTCAGCCTGGAAGTGGGTCCCAGGGTGGTAGCCTTGGGTAAAAAATTGGCTGGACAAGAGGACACAGAGGGTAATAGTAAATGCAGTCCACTCCGAAGAAAGGGGGTTACTAGTGGGGTACCGCTGGGTTCAGTATTGGGGCCAGTCCTCTTTAATGTCTTTATAAGTGACATTGCAGAGGGACTGAAAGGAAAAGTATGTCACTTTGCAGATGACACAAAGATCTGCAACAGGGTTGATACACAAGGGGGGGGTGGAAAGGATGAGAAGGGACTTGGCAAGGTTGGAGGAATGGTCAAAAGTATGGCAGCTTAGATTCAATGCAAAGAAGTGCAAAGTAATGCCCCTGGGAAACAAAAACCCAGTGGAAGAGTACACAGTGGCGGGGGAGGGGGTACTAACAACAACAAAAATGGAAAGGGACATGGGAGTAGTCATATCAGATGACCTAATGGTAGGCAGTCAATGTGAGAAGGCAGAAAGGAGGGCTGAGGGGATACCGGAATGCACAGGGAGAGGCATCACCAGTAGAAAACAGGAAGTTGTCATCCCTCTGTACAGACAGTTGGTGAGACCCCATCTGGAGTACTGCGTGCAGTTCTGGAGACCCCATGTCTGCAAGGACATAGACAGGATGGAGGCAGTCCAGAGGAGGGCAACTAAAATGATGCAGGGTCTACACCAAAAAGCATATGAAGAGAGATTAAAGAAACTTAAAAAGTATACCCTTGAGGGAGAGGGAGGACATGATAGGAACCTTCAAGTATCTCAAGGGAATCAACAAAGTCCAAGAAGGTAGCATCTTTCAGAAGAAATGCTGTTCAAGAACAAGGGGGCACAGTTTGAAGACAGAGGGTGGACGGCTCAGGGGCAACATGAGGAAGTATTTTTTCACAGAGAAGGTGGTGGACACATGGAACGTCCTTCCTGAGGAGGTCGTGGGATCAAAATCTGTGGGGGAATTCAATAATGCATGAGACAGACATAAGGCAATTATAGTGGGGAGTAGGAGGAAGTAGGCTGTTGGTTAACTAGGATCTGCAGCTTATCCAATAGGTAGGGAAATGGGCAGACTGGGTGAGCCAGGCGGTCCTTATCTGCCATCAAAGTCTATGTTTCTATGTATACAGTATATGTTTGCATCATTAATTCATACTATTATACACCTACTATCATGATTCCACTATTATAGTTAATTTTCTTTTGAGTCTTTGGTAACCGGGTAAGGCCCACTAGGCACAAGTGCCTGTTTTCAGGGGTGACCTGGGAGCACTGGGTGGTTAAGTGACTTGCTCAGAGTCACACAGTACACAAGTGGAGGTTGTGAGAATCAAACCAAGGTCTGGTCTGCTGGATGCACCAAGCTCGTTCACAGCTCATTACTCTAACCTCTAGGCTATACTGCCAGACCTAATATAATTCAGCTTAAACTGTCTTATTCATCTAGTTTCGTGCTCTTTACGTTTTGCTGTATGTTTTTAACTTTACACCATTTTTGCACTCTGTTTTTTCATATATATCTTTTGAGAATATTTTCACACCTTGTACATTGCTCATTTTGCATTTTGCAAGTTGCACAACTATATGACCCCTGGTGGTGCCTCCTAACTATTATTAGCACTTTAGTGGACCACATGGGCCTGATTCTCAAAGCCCCCAGAATGGGGTAAGGGCTTGCACTACAAGGAATGGCTCAAAGTGCCTCTTGCAGGGAAAGGGATTTTCATATTTACATGGATGGATCAGGGATAGGCAGGGGAATCTGCTAGACCACCAGGGACTGTGATATATCATTTAATATGGGCAGATCAGGGCAGGGGGCCACTAGACCACCAGGGACTGTGATATATCATTTAATATGGGCAGATCAGGGCAGGGGAATCTGCTAGACCACCAGGGACTGTGATATATCATTTAATATGGGCAGATCAGGGCAGGGGGCCACTAGACCACCAGGGACTGTGATATATCATTTCCTATGAGAAGAGTGGGGCAGGGGGGCATCTAGACCACCAGGGACTGTGATATATCATTTAATATGGGCAGATCAGGGCAGGGGGCCACTAGACCACCAGGGACTGTGATATATCATTTAATATGGGCAGATCAGGGCAGGGGAATCTGCTAGACCACCAGGGACTGTGATATATCATTTAATATGGGCAGATCAGGGCAGGGAGCCACTAGACCACCAGTGACTGTGATATATAATTTATCAGAAAATGGGTTCAGGAATCTCTGGGCTTTGACTGGCTGATAGCTCTGGCAAGGTGGGTGTCTATCAGACAACATGGCCTGGTTATTAAAAGTGCCAGTCCCAACAGACCTTATCACCAGTATCAGTGGGCATTTTTGAAATAGCAGCCCCACCATTTGTTTCTGCTCGGTAACTGAGATTCTCAAACGGACGTTAAGCAGTAGTGCCCTTCCCCCAAACTCAATCAGCAAGCAATACATGGAAAATTATTTTTTCAATAAATAAAGACAGACCAGTTGTGGCCCCCACCCATTCAAAAGCCCCCCCCCAAACCACACATACTGCTAAACACCGTGCTTCACACAACACACCATTTGCCTTCAAACTGTCTTCCCCACTCTGATCTGTTCCGATTTTTTGAAGACAGCACTAGCACAGCACCTCGTGTGCTCAGTGCAACTTCTACAGGGCACTTTAGTAAAATTTGACCCAGACTTACCCTGGCTCCCATCCTGATTGACGAAACCTTACCCTATTATTAAGATTTTTCTTTAAATGCACAGAACCTGGTGGTGAGGGACAATGTAACAGACAGTTGCTGTCCACACTTACGAATCCCAAATGGCCTTCACTCTTTCTCTGATGAAATGGATTATTGAAAAGCAGTAACTGATGATGACACATAGGGTTTCATGCTCTCAATTGGCAGTACCGGGGGCTTTTGTGTTGACTTCTGTGTTTGACCTCCATTTAGGTACTTTCAGTCCTGATTGTGATCGGACTGCAATAGCTCCACAAGGATACCAACTTGAAAAAGAAAAAGACAGCTACTCCATAAAAATGCAAGCAGTTCTCCATTTCCCAGTTCATGTTTTTTTTTACTCACAAGCGGTCAAAAGAGACACTGATTTCAAGCAAAATTATGAAAAGCAGACTGAGGTGTTACAGACAACTATGAAAAACAGCAGTTGCCTCTACTGGCAAGAGTCCAGTACAAAAACTACTTTACAACAAAATTATCATTTTTGTTTTTCCCCCTCATTTTAACTATTTTTTTTAACTTTTACATTTTTAATGACAGTACCAGCACATGCCCATTTTCTAAGCGCAATAATATACTCCAGGGTGGGCGGTATGGGCAATACCAGACCTTCCAGAGGCTATAAAGCCCTCCACCTGTGGCATCGGGCCTCATTACACCCATGGACGGTCCAGTATTGCCCAATACTGCCCACCCTGTTGCATATTATTGCTTGCATATGGGCAGATCGGGGCAGGAGGGGCTGCCAAACCACCATGGATGGGCTTCATATTGCTATAACAAGGATCAGGGCTGGGGGGGGGTCTGCTAGACCACCAGGGACATGCTTCATATTAATAAAATTGGATCAGGGCTGGGGGGGACCGCTAGCCACCAGAAACAGGATTAAATGTATACCGAGGGGCTCTGGGCTGGGGGAAACTGCTAGCCACCAGGGACCTCGAGTGTGGCACATGGTTGCATGGCAGCTTGTGGCACACCATCCATATGTGCCGTCTGTTTGGCACACAGCCACAGTTGCTGCATGCAGTGGGACTTTGCTGCCTAGACCCTACCCAATGAAGATTCAGATGCAGGGCCCCAGGTGCACTGTCAATCGGTGCAAGCCACCTTTGGCACGGCTTGCACCAAGTTTTGAGACTTGGGCCCTATGAATTCAAGATTGGGCATACAAAAGGAGGTATACCAGTACTGAGACTTTGCGCTCAATAGAAGTGTCATAGCGATAGAAAATATAGGGGAGTCAAGTCAGCTGCCCTCCAGAGGCCCTTTTGCTGGTCAGGTTCATATTTTTAGTGCAAGCATTTTTTCTGCACTTTGTAATGTATGATTGAATATAACTTATTTGCAGAATGGTAGGTGTGTGCTGCCTTTCTTCTCATTCCCACTCAAGGCAGTGTGACTGCACCCCATATACTACCATGTGTAAGGAAAAATATAACCAGCTGGAATAGCAAAGGGATCTTTCCTATTTATAGGTCAATGATCCGACCACACCTGGAGTGTTGTGGGCTGTTTTTGTCTCCATATAATAGGAATGAATTACACATAACTGAACAGGTCCTAAGGAGGACAACTAAAATGATCAGGGGAATTGACAGTTTAAATTATAATGGGAGGTTGGAAAATTTAGGACTGTACAGCCTTGAAATGAGAAGACCAAGGGAGCACCTAACAGAAGTCACTAACTGACCAAAATTTGAGAATGTGTTTGCATTTGGAATTTAACACAATGGAGAAAATAACCAGGGGACATAAATGTAAATTTGTATTTATTTGTATTTATATTTATTTATTTTACCAGGATCAAAACTGAGAGAAGAAATTCCCAAAGATCTGTGGGTCTGTGGTATAGCCTACCAGAAATGTAGTGGATAGTGGAAATTTACAGCTCTTTAAATATAGATTGGATAAAGGGAAATAAATGGTTGTATCTGTTTTTAGAAATGGCAGACAAGTTTGACAGGTACACAGCCTCCTTTTGTCTGTAACTTCCTATGATCCTATGACCTATGTCAGCCCACACCTTCCCTACCTAGTCCTTGCTATTCCCAGTTAATCACCAGATTAATTTAAAAATAATACTACAGCTGGCCCGGTGGCGCTGAGGCACTGGGCGCCTTACCTCACGTCATGCCAGTAATCTGTGTTCGGGAACGAGCATGGGCCGTTGGGGATTGGCAGGGGGGAGATGGATTGAGTGTCCTCAGGACTGCTCTCCTTCTCCGGGAAGGGGGTTAGCAGTGCTTGGTGATTGCCTGCCCCCTAGTGGAGGCTGGGAGGTGGCACATCAGTGCTAGAGACTGAGGGCGAGTGACTGTGGCAGGCGCTTGGCGTGGGTGCGCACGGGAGCATGCGCGCTACCGCCACTGGTGCCACTGCACGCTGCAGTCCTCGGAGGAAGTCAGGAAGCCAGGAAAGTGAAAAATGGGAGTCCTCTGCATGATGACGATAGTCACCCACCGCAATGGCCTGGGAAGGCACCTCCCTGAATACTCATCCGGTCTGGTGGGTCGAGTCACTCCCCACCCCCTGCCACGAAGGGTAGGTCATGGGGTTCAGGGAAGGGGGCTTCATACCTCGTGTCCTTGCGGGGGGAGACATCAGAGGGGCAGCAGAGGACTCTGAGGGGGAAAAATAAGTAACTATAAAAAAAAAAGTAATACTACTGCAACCCCCACCCTTTTGTCCTGCCAGGCTAGTCATATAAACCCTTAATAGGTTGGCGTGACCAAGAGTGACTCCCATGTCTAGAGATGTAGGGAGGTTATGGCTGGGGCACAAGTGCGATCCACTGAGAGGAATGGCCCCTTAAACCACGGCTCTCACTCGCCTGAAAAAGATCTGCCGTACTCCACTCATCGGACCCTGCCATATCCTAGGGAAGAGCACTGTTACTCATTAGGGGAAAGAGAGGGCTAATGAAATCTGCAAACAGTTACTTCCTATTTATTTCAGCAGCAAAATATCATCAAAGAAAGTTTCACCATTCAGCTTGTCAGGACTGCAGCAGCAACATGTTGATGGCAGCAGCATAGACAACCCTTATCACAGTTTAGGACAGTACAGTCCTTAAGGGGATACTTCAGTAAGTTCTATCAGAAATCTCATCCTTTAATCAGCGGTGGCTGATTTACAAGACAAAGAGCAGTCTCTCCAACATTAACAGAGAAACACTGACACATTCCTCTCATACACTGATGAGAAGGACTCAAGCCATGAAGCCAGGATGCAGAAGCCAGAAAGACAAGTTGGGCTCCTATGGCATCATGCTGAAGATGCAGAAAATAAAAGCAGGAGGAACAACATCAGGATCATTTGTATCCCAGTGAGAGCTGAGAGACCAGATATGGCTACATTCCTGCAAAGAAAACTTCCAAAAATCCTCAAGTACACATGGAGGGTCCCCTGGAGCTCAAGTAGGGATGGGTGGACCTGAAAAAGTCCTGACCCTTATTATCAGGACCAGGATCCAGGTCAGAGTCCTGATTAGTTCTGATTGGTTCTGATTCAAACCAGAACCTTTAGGAAATACGAAAACATTCACAAAATGCACTAAAAATAAAGACTTTTTCTAACGTGTGTGTTGGTCTGTGTTTTGACTCTTCTATGCATTCTTCTGCTCTGTCTTTTCTTTCTTGTTCTTTGTTCCCATCCCTTGCCTTCTGTATAGGGTATGGATAAACATATCTCAGGTCACCTTCCTTCCCCAGTATAAACATACTTATCTATCCCCTCCCAGCCCGACTTCTTACATTTCTGCTCCTCCTTCCCTGTTTCCAGATTTCTGCCTCTTCCCTGCCCTAGGACTTCCCATTTCTGCCCTCCCCTACCCAGGACTTCCTATTTATGTTCCCTCCCTACCCAGGATTTCTCAGCCCCCTTCTCTACCCCATATTTCCCGTTTCTGCCCACACCCTGCCTTAGTTCTCAAATTTCTTCCCCATTTTCTGCCTTAGTTATAACATTTTGGCCCTCTTCCCTAGCCCAGTACTGACAACTGACTGCTGCCTGAAGTGCATAATGTTCCTATCTCCTTTCCTCACAAATTTCATATCCATCTCTAACTTTACTGTAATGCAGGTAATACCCTCACCACAAAGTGCAATTTTGCTAACTTGAAAAACAAATCTTTAGCTTCTGGTCAGGCTGGTCCTCGTCTGTTGCCATGCTGCTGCTGCCATCAACCACTTGTCTGCTATGTCAGTCAGACATCAACTACTGCCCCATTTGCTCAATGTAACCACTGACTATCCACTTCCTTGGCTGGCTGACCACTTCTGATCTCTTCATCAACTGACCGCAATGGACCGACCAACTGCGATGGACCGACCTACCATGATGGACTGCAGTGGTCCCAAGTTTCATCAACTGGAATGCTGGTCCAGCTGCAGCTGAACAGGGTGGGCAGTTGCTCCTCCTCAAAAAGGATGCATCCCGGACCACCACCCCCAAATAGATAGAAAGGAGTAATTATACACCACACCACATCAAATCCAGCTTGCTTGTAAAGACAAAAAAATAACGTTTCCCCCCCGCCCCTTATTTTGCCAGCATTCCATTCCAGCTTACTTTTTAACTGACAGGTATTGCAGCTGAATCAGCTAGGAGGGGCCATCATGAAAATGTTTTTTTTACCAAAGCCAAGTTAAAGAATCAGCAGCTTGCTTGTTCACTAAGGTTAAACATTTTCATTTGTCCTTCTGTTCACATTTTTTTACTCTGTATATCCCACATCCTAGTACAAAACAGAGAGTAAAGTCTGACTAATAAAGCAAATCCTTCTAGTCTGTGCTGGAGCGGAGGAGCTGCACTACATTAACTTAAGTGACTCCAGTTTGTCTGCCAAACGGGTCTCTCCCCGATGCTCCCCCCCCAAACAATGGCAGATCAGACCACCTCTTACAATATATAGATCCTTTTTTTTAACCACTGAGTGCACAGACACTAATACCAGGTGTTTTTTGCCAGTGCTCCCCGTTGAATATGGCCCAAGCCAAGAGATCACTGTTTAATAGCTGAGCAGCAATTTTCATTGGCTTTACTAAACACCTCGCTTTTCCAGGACTGCCGCTCCTTTTATTGACTGCAACAACTGGTGGCTCACCTGGACTGTCCTTCTCAGACTTCATTTATTTATTAAAAAAGACAAAACCTTTTCCCCCAATGCGGCGACTGAGGCAAAGATCTATAGGGAAGCCTCGCAATCCATACCTCTGCCCTCTCAAACTGATCTGAACCCCGTAGTACGCAGACACGGACGTTCAGCATGCTTGAAGTGCTAATACAGAGAGCAGATACAGGAAATAGGAAAACTAATCCAGTCCAGAAATAAAATAAATGAAAAATCTTTTTATTTTGTTATTATTATTACTATTGGGGCATTTCTTTTGGAATTTTACAGGAAATGAGGTGGTTTTTGTAAATGGGAGAGGTATTTTCACAGGCCCAGTACACTTCATGGCTGGGTTCTTATTTACCCGTGTCGGCCGGACATCATGGGATCCGGGGGGGGGTTCTGATTCTCAACAGACCGGTCCGCACATCCCTAAGATCAAGAGGGTGTACAGGGCACTAGCAACTCTCCCAAAGCTGGGGGTCACCTGTGCCCCATCTAAGCTAAACTGCTTTGCTTCCCAAGAGGCAAATAATCTTAGCCTTAGCCCATGAACATGGTCAGCTAACCTGGGAGGGTCACTACTCATGATTATTCAGCTGAGTTGGCAGCAAGGTGCAAAGAATTCACCCCATTCAGAAAAGCTTTTGAAGAATTTGAAGTGCAGTATCAGCTACAGTAGCATGTACAATTTAAAATAATGAGAAATATAGTAGCAAATATACTTGAAATCCCTGAGGAGGCTTCCAACTACTTGCTGAGACACTGGCCCAAAAAATTAAAAGACTTACAGGCTTGGTTGGGACTACACAACCAAGTTAATTAGCAGAAGCAACTCAAAACTGTCACCCAGAGCCCAGTGAAATCCCAGCCTGCTTGAGCTGCACATATCACCCTGACATGGAGTGGCAGACAACCTGTTCAAAGCAGACTAGGGAGACAGACTGCCAGAGACCCTACACCACATAGGGTCAAGAACCCAGGGACCAGAGCAGAGACTCAGGCATATCTTCGCAAGGGCCAGATGTCACTAGAGATCTAGCACCAAAGAGAGCCAGGCAAAAGGTGGCTGCAGCCCTTCCCCATGAGAATTCACCATCTCCAAAAAACATGACCCTTTGCAACTTCTGATTGTGGAGAAAGAACCCAAAGCCTCCTGGGTTGACATTGTCAATGAATCCCTGCCACAGCAAAATGACTCCAAATGGGACACAAACCTATTACCTCCAGATTGCCCCTATGCAAATCACTGGAAAAAGACAGCACTTGAAAATACTCAAACTTGAACTGTACTTCTTCTAACATGCCCATTCGGACTACTGTACCATACTCTGCACTAACCTACGGCTGCAGATAATATCCTTATTGTCTTGCCTCCCGTTTCTTCCCCATCCCTTCCCCTCTGTACTCCCCCCCCCCTGTGATCCTGTGATGTTATAAGGTATATTTCACTTAACACAATGTGCTGATATATAACACCGGGACCTTCCTCAGGTGGCCACGGGCTGGGTGATGACAAAAGGCAGCTCCATTTCTAAATGTTGCGATTGTGATTGGCATGGTTGACAGGCCAGGGTTTCAATCCCATTACAGTAATGTATGCTTGCACCACTGTAGGCAAGATTGGCCTGTAAACGTCCCCACCAGCTCCTCTCAAAGTCCTATGGAGCAGTACTACTTGTTGTCTTCCCCCTTTCCCTGACTCCTCGAGAAAGAAGCAGGGTGCTCAGTCATTCAAGCTTCATTTTGACAATACCAGGTAGTCACCTATATGCATGGTGGTGAATGGGTGAAGGGGTGTCAGCGGCTACTCTATAATGCCTTTAGTGGGTCCTGGGATGAAGGGTGGGTTTAGTTCAATGTTGTTATGCTACTCCTTAGACAATCAAGTCTGCCCCATATGGGTCCCTGTGATGGGATGTTATGTCTGTCATGCTCCTTTTACCCATGAACTGCTTCACAACCCTGCAACACAGGAAATACAGATTTTGACTGTGGCTGTGGTGGGATCTGTATCAAACCCCTACTGCTTTCAAGTTGGCCCTTTAAAACTTCACTGCATTGCTTGTTCTGGGATTTGGATATACCGCAGGAGGAATGAGTGTTAACAAGTAACACCTGGGCCAATAAAGTGAGAGGTAGAGGTTTCCTGTTTCAGCTAGATGCAAGTGGAGACAGCAAGAGACTGAACTGCAAGACGTGTGTTAAGCTGAATACAAGCTGTTTGTTTTCTGTTACTGAAAGAAAAGCAGATTTCATGTATTTTTGTACCTGTAGGTGGCACTATCTCGAGGGTTACTACCCCTGCCTGTCTTTCTAACAACAGGTTGAGGGCCCTGTGCTTGAATATTAGGGTGCCTCCACCCAGAGTAACAATAGTGAGGGTATCTACCTAACCAGTTACAGCCCTCTGGGAAGCTATAACCACCCACACACCCTCCTAGTGGTCTTGTACCCTTAACAGCAGTTAACACATGGTCAGCAATTAACATTAATAATATGCACACAATTGTCCCACTTACCAACAGAGTCTCTGGTCAAAGTGTGTGCCCTGCAACCACCTGGAAAAGACAGTTTAGCAATACAGCATGCACTTTTTAACACAACCAATTTTAAGTCTATCACTTTAAGCCCAGTAATAACATGCTCATAAGCCAGTTTTAAACGTGAAACAACAAAGCAGTTTTATTTAGGGGAACATGAACAAGGAGGGGGAGCAAATTTTGACAAATGATTATTATTTGGCAAACCAGATTAGTAAACACCCTTAATTTAATCCCTTTGACAGACAGTCCCGTAGCTACTGGGTACCCAGATTTTATGCTGGCTGGCCAGAAACGTTGCCTGGGGTTGCAGCTATCATTGGGGCCTGTGAAGAAAATAATTATTAAATTTAGGCAAGGTGAGGCAAATTATTTGTATCCACAAATGGTTTGTCCCAGTGTAATGAAATTATTAAGGTTAAGCAGGAAACAATTAGATGATACCATAGAAAACATAAGTTGCCAGTTGCAGGGAGCTACCCTGAATTTACTCACTGTACCAGTCGATTGCGGATGATGACCTGGTGAAATGAAGACCTGGCACTGGAAGCTGATGCACACGGGGAAGTGGGCTGCCATGACTCACCTCCACTTCACAAACTTTCCTGAAGGTGGTCGCAACCTGCGATGGCTTTCTGTGCAGTGGCTGGATCCCCCAAGCTGGTCTCTTGCCAGTGATGCTGAGGGTGGCACAAGAACTGGTGGTGTGGGTCAGTTTGAGCAAAGGCCCAATGCTGGATCAACACTTTTGGCAAAGTTCAGTTTACTTGCTGGTGACCTTTCCAGCTGGCAAACAGTTTGATCACTGGTAAATGTGAATTCCCTTCTGGCAATCAGGAGTCCCTGGGCAGCAGGCTTTGATCCACAATAAACATTTAGCACATTTAAGGAAAACAACATTTAAGACTCTACCTTTCAGTTTTAGTTTCAAGCTGGTTTGCAATTGCAGTCGATTCACTGAGCAAAACCTCTGAATCCAATAAAGCAGACTCTCACACTCTCTTGGGCCGATCGTTTCACAGGATCTTCTCGTCAGTCCAAAATCTCAAGCTGCACTTTCCAATATCTTGGAGCTTCCTGCTGCAAGTAAAAATTCCTATTTGGATTATTCAGATTACTGCAGTCAGGCAATCCCAAACAGGAGAACTACAGCAAGAAGGCAAGTCAGGCCTCTCCCCACTGATTCTTCTATACTACTTTCTGGAGCAGCTCTTCAATAATTCGAGCTGCTCACTCTTCAAGCTCTGAATCCAACTGCTCACTATCCTGTAACAGTTCTGGGCTTTCACAGGGTTCCCTAAATTCTGATAAGCTGGGGGGAGCTGCCAGTCAGTTTGGATGCCCCCTTCAGTTCAGTTTAGGCACCAACCTGAAAAAAACTACAAAAACTATATTTTTTCCTTCCCACTAGGCATTGGAGCTAAGGATCCTTAGAGGTCCCCTGAGTCCTATTGGTCCAATTACTGGAAGTCCAGGACCAAATATGGTGGCTCCGATTCAGTTCAGTTAGCTACAATAAGGCAGGTTAGAACAAACACTCTATTTCAAATATAACAGCAAGCTAGCAGTAAATAATCACAGTACTAGTTAGAGCTCTCTCTACTTTACTATTGACAGCAGAGTGGAGCAAATTAAAGCGGTGTCTGGCTGGTTGCAAACTTTGAAACACTCAAACCCAGCCCAGATCAGTTACTATACACACACTGGATAATGTCTTAAAGGGACAGGTTCAGAGGCACATCATGGCACTCTCACAGGAATCAACAGGATTAACAAACAACCATGGGTTTATCATCTATGAAGAACAGCTGCCTGGCAGTGGGCATTACTGGTGCCCAGGAAGACACTTAATGTAAGTCCCCAAATTGGGGGGGGTTACACCCTTCCCTGCCAGCGAAACTTGGCATCTGCGTTAAGCCTATACATTATAAACATTCTTGATTAGCGAAATACTATTTGAGTCTATATGCAGGTTGTAACCAGGAATGCTATATACATTTACTGCAGTTTCACTATTCGTATTCATCAGAAGGATAAGCACATTTCACTCATAACTGATGTGTCCGTACATGATAAGATTGCTTGAGCATTGTACATTTTCATTTTACATAGATGCATAGACAGTGTCAGCAGATAAGGGCCTACGGCCCACCCAGTCTGCCCATTTGAGCTTGTAAGTTTACTTTATGTTTTCCTTGAAGTCTGTTGCCCCTTAACCCTGACCTCCAGAATTCCTTTATGTTTATCCCATGCATTCTTAAATCCATGATTGTTTCAGCTCCCACCACTTCCTCTGGCAGGGTGCTCCACTTGTCCACCACCTGTTCTGTGAAGAAATTCTTCCTCACATTTCCTCTGAATCATCCTCCCTGCAACTTCATCCCATGCCCTCTAGTCCCAGAACATCTTTTTCACCTTAAAATGGTGTCTTCCTGCACCCTGTTCCTGCCTGTAAGATACTTGTATGTCTCTATCATATCCCATCTCTCCCTCCTCTCCTCCAGGGAGTACATATTCAATTCCTTCAACCTGTCCTCATAGGACTTGTGATGCAATCCATGTACCATCTTTGTTGCCCTCCTCAGAATCTTCTCTACCCTGTCCATGTCCTTAAGTAAGTAAGGTCTCCAGAACTATACACTGTACTCCAGGTGGGGCCTCACTAGTGTCTTGTATAGTGGAATTATGACCTCCCTTTTCCTGCTGGTGGTGCCCTGCCTATACATCCCAGCATCCTATTTGCTTTACCTGCTGCCTTGTCACACTGTTTTCCTACCTTGAGGTCATCAGAGATGATAACCCCAAGATCCCTTTCCTGCTTGGTGCATGCTATATCCTCACCCCCCAACTGATATATTGTGCCAGGGTTTTTGTGCCCCATATGCATTATCTTGCACTTCTTTGCATTGAATTTCAACTGCCAAACCCATGACCATTCTTTAAGTTTCTGTAGGTCCCTTCTCATTCTGTCTACACCCTCTGGTGTGTCTACTCTGTTACAGAGCTTTGTGTCATCAGGAAACAGGGAAATTCTGCCTTCTAGGTCCTGCGCAATGTCACTGATGAAGATGTTGAATAGGACCGGTCCCAGCACTGATCCCTGTGGTACCCCACTGGTCACTCTTCCCTCTGTGGAGTGACAGCCATTTACCACCACCCTCTGTGTCCTGCCGCCCAGCCAGTTACCTACCCACTGCACTACTGTCCTGCCCACACCCATATTTCCCAGTTTGTGTAATAGTCTTCTATGTGGCACAGTGTCAAAGGCCTTGCTGAAGTCCAGATAGGCCATGTCCACAGCCCTCCCCTGATCCACCTCCCTAGTCACCCAGTCAAAAAATTCAACGAGGTTGGTCTGACATGACCTCCCCCTGGTGAAACCATGCTGCCTTGGGTCCTGTAGTCCACTGACAACCAGATGTTCCACCAATCTCTCCTTCAGTAGTACTTCCATGATCTTCCCCACTACTGAGGTGAGGCTGAGTGATCTGTAGTTCCCCGCTTCCTCTTTGTTCCCACTTTTGTATAAGGGGACTACATCTGCTGTCCTTCAGTCTTTGGGACCTCCCCTGTTTCCAGTGATTGGCTAAACAGGATTGCCAGAGGTTCAGCCACCAGCTCTCTTAGGCCTTTAAGGACCCTAGGGTGCACCCCATCTGGCCCCATTGCTTTATCAGCTCTTATTACTTCCAGTTCCTTCAGGACCCTTTCTCATGTAAAGGGACTTGTGTCCATTTCTGCACCATTCTCACCCCTTGTACTCCCTTCAGATCCATTACCCTCCTCTTCCTCAGTAAAAACTGAGCAGAAATACCTGTTCAATATGTCAGCTTTACTGTTATCATCCTCCACATGGCCCCATCCTCCCCTTCAGTCTCACCTATCCCTCCCTTTGCCTTTCTTTTTTCACTTATGTACCTGTAAAAGGTTTTGTCCCCCCTGCCCACTGATTTTGCAATGTGTTCTTCTGTCTGAGCTTTGGCTTCCCTTACTGACCTCCCTGCCTCCCTTTCCTTCTCCTGGTACTTCTTCCTATCCCCTTCTGCCTGTGTCTTTTTGTAATGCCTGAATGCAATCTTTTTGGCTTTCACTGTCTCCGCTACCTCCTTGGAAAACCATAATGTCCTTTTCTTCCTTTTCCCTTTGCTAACCTGCTTAATGCATAATTCTGTTGTTCTTGTAATCCCCATTTTAAATACTGGCCACTGTTCC
Source organism: Neoceratodus forsteri (assembly GCA_016271365.2). Taxonomy (NCBI): domain Eukaryota; kingdom Metazoa; phylum Chordata; order Ceratodontiformes; family Ceratodontidae; genus Neoceratodus; species Neoceratodus forsteri. Next base: position 325,917,411 of record CM028135.1, on the reverse strand, counting down.
TCAACCCTTGATTCCTGCCCCATTCCCCTTAATGCCTCTGCCATCTCCCCATGTTCCCAAAGTCTGTCCCCCTAAAATCCAGGATACATATTTTTGTGTGGTTTGGTTCTGCTCCTTCTGTGATTTCAAACCACAATAACTGGTGATCACTGTTCCCCAGGTCCTCCTCCACTGTTACCCCCATCACACTGTCCTTGTTTGTGAGCACAAGGTCCAGTACTGCCTTCTGCCACGTTGGTTCCATGACCAGTTGCTTGAGGAAGGCACTCTAAACACTCTACTTTTCATCTGCATACTATCTCAGGTAATTATACACATCACCCCTTTTCCTGGCTTGGTTAACCACAGTCACACTTGACCTCTTGTATTTACTCTTTGAGATTAAGCTTTAGCTTTACCATATTTCAGACTTTTGCATTCCCATATCAGCATTTTATCTTTTACCTTTATACTGTCGTAGATAGTTAGTCATATGCATTACCCTTGTCTCGCCCACTTGTTGTATGCACACTCTTTGTACACGAACCCACATGGCTGATAACCTGACTTTGTTAGCTGACATTGGGCTTTTGTAACATGACCTCGGGCATATTGGCTGGAGGGTTTTATCACTAGCTTAGAGGGTGCAGTGTAGCCTATCTTAGGAAGGGAATTAGCCATAACATACACCCCTTTATGGACCACATTCATAGGAAGGTCTATGGGTGTTCCTGGAGTATCATACATAAGGAGTACTAATGGTTTAACATCTCTTTCACATCTTCTAGGTGGAAGGGGCACAGGAAGTCCTTTCAGCATCTGCATTTGGGTTAGCTGCTTCCGGCTTATTATCCAGCAACAAATCAGCTTCTGCATTTAGGGGCACCTCTGCACATTCTGGTGGTTCAGAGTTGGCAATACTATTTGCATCTACAGTAGCACTTTCATTTTCCTATTCTGTTGACTCTGGTTCATCATTAAAGGGTATTTCAATAAGAGTTAAGTCATTTATCACACTGCTGGCACTTTCAGGATTAGCTTCACTGGTGGACATGAGGTCAGGTTCACTAGACCCAGATATTTCAGCTTCACATGAAGATTTACTAGGGGAGAGTTCATGTTCTTGGTCAGGTCTGGTTAATTCAATTTCAGACAGTTCCACAATGGGTAATGAGTCAGCTGCTTTGGAAGTTATACTTTGTACATCACTATCAGGTGGCATTGGAATGGTCGAGAGTGCAAGACTATATGATACTTCATGATTGTCAACACTGTCTCCCATATTACACAAAGGGTTGCCTTGAAACACTTGAGCCAGTTTGAAGGAAAGGTAATACACAGTTCCATATTCACTGTCATCAGACTTAGAATGATTATCATCATGGGGGGCATGGCTAGCAGACAACAGCAGAGGTTGCAAACCAGAGCACTCCTGCACTATTACCTAAAATAACTTCCGTTTCTTGGTTTTTCCGAAGTTGGAACTGTACCAAACTATCAAAAACTTTGAGTTACCAGTCAGCAGTACTGAGCTGTCATGTTTTAGTACTGAATGCAATGGGGAACCCTCGGAAAGCTGGACAGTCAGATTCAGGTCATAGGAAACAAGGCAAGTGGCCTAATGGGGCCGATCACTGTGCCTTGGGGCTGAAGCTACCAGAGACTCTGAGCCATCTAATAGTGCAGTTCTATAAGCGGTGCAAGCTTTAAATAGATTGATGCAGGCACTGGATGCCAAGATGGACCTCTATAATAACAAAGTAAATGACCTATAAAATAAAGTGGAAATCATCTCAGTGGAATCGCGTATGGCGAAGTAATCAGCTGACAAAATCTCCACTGTTATAGCAGGACTCGTCTCCGAGAACAAAATCCTTCGTCTTCACCTAGAGCATGTTGAGAGTGGAGCTTGCCTAGCACATGTCCGTCTACTCGTATTTCCTGAAGGCTATGAGGGGGATGATTTATGGCACTATGTTATTCAATTGCTCTCAAACATGTTGGCTCTATCCTTTGCTGAGTCCATCTACAACGTTTATTGGATTACACCTAGGAGAAAAAATGCAGAACAAGATTCTCCTCATACCATTTTGCTTTTTACAGCAGGGCAGCATATTAAGGATAGAATCCTTCAAGCAGCAAAAAATAAGGGCCCACTACAATTGTCAGACAGCTCTAGGATTTTTTATTTCCCAGATCTTAGCTACAGTACTGGCCAAAAATGAAAGGCCTTTGACACGGTCCGGGGAGAACTAAAATCATTGGGGCACAACCAATCTCTATTGGTGCCTGCGAAACTTAGAATTTCATATGCAGGTAAAACATATATCTTCACTGATCCTACTGAAGCAGGGAAAAGACTGGTTAAGATTAAAGAGGACTTTATGCAGAACAGTTTGATCCCTGGAGAGACTGATGAGGGTTGAAATAAGGCTAAAGTACTGTCCTGTGACTAAATAAATCCACTATAATGGTTCCTTATTGTTTGGAACCGTGTTTAAGTGCCTAATAGACAAAGGCTGTGTCATGTCTACACAATGTTTCAGTTCCTTAAATAATGATAACTTAAATGAATGGTTGGATGTTTGGGTGGAGTGCAGTCTTAATGGCCTGCTTCATTTAAAGAAACTTATAGTAGTATGAGTTTATACATGGACTTAGATATAAGTCACTGGCTGACTTAATGGGTCTTGTACCCCGGGACTTATCAGACTTTAGTTTATTCAGTAAATAGTCCATGGTCATGGCTGCAATTAGCAATCTGTTTAACCTTTCCTATACATACTGAATGTTCAGTAGTACTCCCCTCCCCCCCGCATGATGTAACTATGGATGAGAAGCAAGTATGAATCTGTATCAGTTTTGATATAATGAATCAAAAGTAAAGTGTAAAAAAAAAGAATGATTGTCATCATCAACTACAGCAGGACGTGACAGAGGCTCTGATTGCGGAACAGCAGGTGGCTGATTTGATTGTTTCTTTCGAGCAGCAGATCTGGTAACAGGCCCAGTGGGAACATAGTTTGAGGCGCACAGTCTATAATAATTTGTCCAATGGATAAAAGGTAATTTCAATGTATTGTTTTTACAGCTTTTGGATCATTTTCTGGACACACTTTGTAGACAGGCAGGTCATCCAGCTTGCTGATGACAATGTACAGGGTATAACTCCACTGGTCAGCTAGTTTGTGTTTTCCATGCAAACCCAAATTTCTCATTAATACACAGTCTCCAGGTTGTAATTCTTGTGCTTTAACTCGTTTGTCATGTCTCTGTTTGTTTACTAAGTTTTTCTTTGCAGCCATTGTATGCACAAGTTGGTAGGCATGATTAAGCTGTGCTTTGAGCTTTTGTACACACTGCAAATAATTATCTACTTGAATTCCATCTGGTGATACTCTAAAACAAATATCTACTGGTAAATGTGCTTCTCAACCAAACATCAGCTTATATGGTGAGAATCCAGTGGCATCATTGCGAGTGCAATTATAAGCGTGCACCAAAGTACTTATTTACTGATTCCATCTTGGTTTGTCTTTTGGGTGAAGTGTGCCCAACATGCCCAGCAATGTTCTATTAAATTTTACAGGCTGTGGATCTCCTTGTGAGTGATATGGAGTGGTTCTTGACTTTCTTAGACCCCAGGGTGAGAACATTTCTTTATTAAACGACTTTCAAAGTTCCTTCGCTGATCAGAATGGATCTGCTGTGGGGCACCATAGTGGACGAATCATTTTTCAACAAGTACTTTAGCTACAGTGGCTGCTTTCTGGTCCTTTGTTGGATATGCTTGTGCATAATGAGTGAAATGGTCTGTCATGACTGTCACAAACCCACTCAGCAGGTCAGCCCTCTACTCCCAAAGTGCCAACCTCCCAGCGCAGTCTTAAGAACAGTTAACAGAAACAGGATAACCCTCCTGTCTGTTTTGTGGATTCAAATCAACCTTTGGTCTCAGTTCTGGAGGGATTCAAACTGTGAACCTCTTGCTAGCGTACCCAATGCACAGGCTCAGATAATTCTGTCTTTGAGGGGCCAGATATCTTTGTCTATGGACACCTAACCAGGTGTAGAGAAATGAATCCTTAAAAACCATAATAAAAGACCTCAGATTTAAAACGCTTACCTTTTTCCAGTTTGGTATCACCATCCAAGCTTATGTACAGTTTCTGCTTTAACCATGTGTACTCTACTTGTAAAAAAAGAAATCAAAGACAGACCAAGTAGGCTCTAAAAATAGAGTTTTACTAAAATAGATAAAAAATATGTAAAACATAAAATACAGAACTATTATATCACAAGACATACAATTCTATTAAAAGAACAAGGTTTTAACAGTACAGTTCCTACTACAGTACTTAGATTTGTCTCTCTCTCTCTAAATATCTGCTTAAAGTGCTCAAAGATATTTCTTTGTCAGAGTATAGATAAAAGTGTGTTCTCTGAAGGAAAACAGAATATTGTTTAAAAGGTGGCTTTGCCCACCTCTTTGCATGAGGTCACTTAGCTCCTCCCTGTCAGAATACATAAAAAAATATATCTATACAAAAACAGACTGTCTTTTCCAGAAGGTAAATTAATATTCTGTGATCTCAGCACAACTCATTTTCTTTTTCAAATGGCATTTCTTTGATCTTTAAGCAGTATCCTCTCTCACACAGACATCAAAGCATTTATGTCTTTCTGCCAGATCTCACGGAGGTGCAACATGCTTTTTATCACTATGTGAAAATGTAACTGTGTTTCCTCTGGACGTCATAAACATTTATGATTTCTCTCCAGCAACTCCAGCTATAATTAACTTTAGATGCATAGGAGATCCTTGATCAAGGCCTTTTCTACTCTATAATTAGCTTCTGGCCTTCCAGGTAACATCTTGTATCTAAAACCTGTGTGTGTGTGTGTGTGTGTGTGTGTGTGTGTGTGTGTGTGTGTGTGTGTGTGTGTGTGTTATTGACATGCTGTTTCAGCATTTCTCATGAGAGACAGTCCATAACCCATTTTTATATTACAAAAAATGGTGCAGTGATCAGAACCAGCTGTCCAAGTGTCACAATTTCTCCCCACCTAGACTGAATTTGGGGGCTCTATCCCCTGCATGGGATGAGCTTCCCAAATCAGTTCACTCCTCCTAGAACCTAGACAGCCCATCTGAGTTCTGATTTTTGGCTCCAGCCCTATGTACGATATCATACCCTTGTAAAGCAAGACTCCATCTTAGCAATCTACCATTGTTTTTTTCCATTTGCATCAGCCAAACCAGGGGGTTGTGGTCAGTCTGCACCACAAAATGCTGCCCATATAAGTATGGCCCTAATTTCTTTAGGGCCCACACTATGGCAAGACACTCTTTTTCCACTGTGGAGTATGCTTGCTCCCTGGGAAGTAACTTTTTACTCAGGTATGCTACTGGGTGATCTGTCCCTTGGCTGGATGTCTGACTGAGTACTGCCCAATACCCACATCTGAGGCATCAGTCTGAACTATAAAGGTTTTGCTATAGTCAGGACTTGTCAAAACAGGAGCACTGCACAGTGCCTCCTTTAATCTGGTAAAGGCTTTCTCACAGGCTGGGTCTCAGGTAATTTTCTTGGGCATCCTTTTCTTTGTCAGGTCAGATAGGGGAGCAGCCAGGGCACTGTAATTGGGTACAAATTTCCTGTAGTACCCTGCTGTCCCTAGAAAACTTGTGACCTGCTTCTGTGTTTCTGGTCTGGGCCACACCTGGATAACCTCTGTTTTTATTTGATTAGGACGGAGCTGTCCCCAGCCTACCACATGTCACCTCTCCTGTGGCCACCTGGCACTTCTCGCCTTTGACAGTGAGCCCAGCCCTCTGTATCCTGCCCAGCACTTCCCTAAGGTGGGATAGGTGTTCCTCCCAGCTGGTACTAAAGAGGCAATGTCATCCAGGTACGCCATGGTGTACTCCTCAGCACCATTTAACACCTGGTTCACAAACCTTTGGAAAGTGGCCGGGGTGTTCTTCATTCCAAAAGGCATTACTTTAAACTCAAATAAGCCTATCGGAGTGATGAAGGCTGAACTCTCCCTAGCTCTGTCTGTCAACTCTACTTGCCAATACCCCTTTGTCAGGTCAATGGTCGTAAGGTAGGTCGCCTCTCCCAACTTGTCCAGGAGTTCGTTCGTCTGGGGCATCTGGTGGGTGTCTGACTTTGTGACTGCATTCAGTCCATGATAGTCCATACAGAAACAAGTAGAGACATCTGGCTTAGGCAAAAGGCCTATTGTACAACCAGCAGGAAGTACATTGTGCTACTGTCCAGGGGTAGTGAGGAACTGGAAAAAGTCCAAGACCAACAGGATGAAAGAGGCACTCTCAAGCCTAGGTTTGCCCACCTGCCCAGCACAACCACCCACCCAGTACAAGGAGCTCCCTGCCACTGAACCTAGAGCTGACTGAAAGGGAAGTGCTGCCTCTGAAGGCCCTACCATTGATGGGTCCCTGATGGGGTAACTAAGGGGACTCAATGGGGACAGGGTTGGAGACAGGGCTGGTGGTAGCCTCACTAAAATTAAATGTGCCTCAGCAGCTGAGAAGTTAAAATAATATATTTTTTGTCTACATTTTCTCCACCTCACCTGCCATTGTCTTCCAGGAATATACTCTGATACCCAGAGATATACACTGGTTAGGCTCATTGGTGTCATAATGGCAAGGGAATTTGACTTCCCTAATTTTTTCCCTCTCAACCAGAGACGTACCGGGGGGAGGAATGCACATCGTGATTGCCGTTGCGAGTGCCGTCTTTTTTTTTTTTTTTTAAGTTGGGGGATTGCTGCAGGCTGCAGATGACTGTCTCCTGTGCCACTGCCCATGATTCTGCTCTTGGGCATGGGGTGGCACCGTGGAGACAGGGTGGCTGTCCACCAGGTCGGGGTCACATGGTGCGCAGACTGTGCAGACTGCACAGTTGCATGTTGGTGGGATGGTGAATTTTTGGTGGGAGAAGTAATAGGAGCCCACCACTGTTCCCACCCATCCATGACAGCTGCTCATCAATTTAAAGCCCGCCCCAAAGATCCACCAGCACTAATACTGATTGCCAGCTATGTTTCAGACCAATCGGTGTTGGTTTTCCTCATGCTCTGTGCCCTCCTCCAGCATCCTATTGACAGCACAGCACAGGGTGATGTGACAGTCTGTGTCAGCAAGGAAGGAAGCAAGGAAGGAGTTGAGACATGTGTATATCTGTGTGTGTGTGTGTGTGTGTGTGTGTGAGTGATTCTTGATAACAGTGCGACTGCAAGCATGCCTATTTTTCTTTTATTGTCAGCGGCTGCCTGCATCAAAAAAAGCCCTTGTAAGGGCTCTCTACTCTGCTTCCAAAAGAGCATAATTCGCTATTTACTTCACATTAAGCAAGGAGAAGTCTTCTCTCTCAGAGTGAAGCAGACTGTGGTGGTCAATTAAGCTGAGACTGAAAGAGGAGATCAGACAACAACTCAAGCTACTGTATTTGTGTACTGCTGCTGCTACTGTGCTGCAGGCAGGCACACACTAATAGTATTACATTTTCTTCCCCTCCAGTCCTGACTGTTGTGTATAAAAAAATAAAAATAAAATAGTTGGAGTCAGGAGGACAGAAAGAAAGAAGACAGTCTCAGTGTGTGTGTGTGTGTGTGTGCATGTTGGGAGGCAGAAAGAGTACAGAGTAGAGAGAGAACTGAGGGCAAGGCTCACACAGGGAGTGAGGGAGTGTGGACAGAGTGACTGTCTCTCTCTGGGACAGATTGTGTGAGGAGTGAGGCTAGTGCTGCAGTAACAGGGAAGACCCAGGCCATCTGGCTGGCTGGTACTGCTTGTTTTGTGTTGTACACAAAATAGAGATGTAACCCCTAGGGGGCGCTACCCTTAGGGCTACTACCCCTGCCTGCCTCCACTGAGACAGGGTGAGGGGCCCAGATCCATTGTCAGGTGCCTCCACCCAGAGGTTGGGGTCAAAACAGTCGAGACCGCCTCGGTTACAGCCCTCTGGGTTACTGCAACCCCCTTTTTGTCCCACTAGTGGCTCACACTGTGTACCAACAATTCTTTTCACCAGTACACTTACCTCCAGGTAGATTCTCTCCGCTCACTCCGGGGACCCCCTGTAAAGTAAGGTACAATTATGGCACAGTCACTATGCAGCAGTTCACCAGGGATGCACAAACCAGCCAGGATGTAGTTGCAACACAATAATCTGATTTATTAAAGGGGGGATAACCAGAAAGAGGGGGAAAATCAGGTTAATTAGCTTGTACTAATATTAGCTACCTAGGGCTCTGTGCACAGGCCTAACCCTTGGATTTACTGTCCCTGGGTACCCAAGCCCTAACGGCTAGTCCAAACGTGGCAGCTGGTTGGGGCCCTTAACACAGATAAACATTACAGTCCTAAGCAGGTCAGAATAGGAGGAAAGTTTAATTAGGCAGTCAGCAGTATAATAATGCACTGGAAACCACTGTGTACACACTCTGCAGGGAGCTACCCTGAATCAGTACTCACAACCCCAGTAAATAACGATTCCTTCAACGCTGCCAGGATGGAGCCTGAACTTCATCAGCCTTCTCACACATTTATATGGCAACAACAGAGGGGTACCATACCAGGCAGCTGCTTTCAAACCATCACAAATTGCAGAACTCAAACAGCAAATGGCAGTTTCAACATTACAGGCAGACCGAGCGCGCCTCAGCAATTCTCTCCAGTTCTCTCAGGATGAGCCTGGTAGGTAGCTGGGCTGGCACCAGCCTCCTCCAGCCGCACGCTGGCAGATTTAGTCCGACTTGCTTGAAAAGACAAAAACAGCCGCCTAGCCCTTCACGCGCTTCCCGTGTGAACACTCCACCAGCGCAGAAGCACACAGCACCTTTCCTCTCTTCAGCCACAATGAATCTGGCCCCAGCAGTAAGGGGCTCTTCCTTCAGTTTAGACGCTACCCACTTCTATTGGCTGGCTGAACATGCCAGTCATTTCCTCCTGCCCTCAGTGGTGCGAAAAAGCGCCATAGCCCATAATGCCTTTCCCTGAATACAAACAGTCCCTCTATTGGTCAGCCAACTCTGTAGGGTCCCGAGGTACTGATTGGCCCAATTCAGCAGTTCTGGAGCAAAATGGAGGGGACAATCAAACAGTCCTTACTGCAAAGGAAGGCAGGTTAGGACAACTATATTATCATTATTGTTTTACGTTATTTCAAGTAAACAATCACATCCTCCAGCAGAGCCCCCTCTGCACCACTAGCGATGGCAGACAGGGAGCTTTTTTTTTCAGCGTCCCAGGCGGGACTCAGGCATACAACCACACAGACCCCCCATTCCAGTTAATTATGACTGCAACAAGCAGCCCATAAAGAGACAACTTACGGAGGCTTTAAAAGCGCTCACTGGCTACCCATTTACACGGCTTTATGCCGATCACCAACCAAGCATGGAGCAGGGAAGCGAGGCTCCGAGAAACAAATCAGGAACCCCATTTGCAAGGGGTCACACCCTCCTGGCTCTGGAAAAACTTAGCGTCCCACGTCAAGTTACCCTTGAATTACTTTCAGGCAAATATCTTAGTTAACACTATATCACACTTTGCATTACATACATGAATATTACATTCACAATGTACTATGACTTACACAACATTATACACACACACTCTTGTTCCCTTTTTTAAATCAGGTCATTAGTTCCTGCTTATGACTTCGGGCCCGGGGAAACCCCTCCCTTTCAGCTACTGGCAGGTTACCTAAAGCAGGGGTACCACACTCAAAGGGTAATACTAACAGTCTGGAGTTATTCCCCAAGGCTAACTTAGGCAAGGAACTCGGGGACACATACACTCCTTTGTGGACCACATTTAAGGGCAGGTCCACCGGCTGACCCAGAGACTCATAACTCAACTTTATTACCAGCTGTATTTCTTGGCCGGATCGCCTAGAGATCTCGGGGGACCTTGAAACAGGCCCTGATTCCACTTCAGTCTCCTTGACATTAGTGACAGGAATCTCTATGGGGAAAAAAGGCTCAGCACTTGTAGTACTATTGGGGGCCTGACCTTCTATCCCTGGACCCACCCCACTGGGCTCAGCTGGGGGCTGTCTAAGTACAGGTGAGGAACCATCAGGGCATTCAAAATATTCTTCTGGTTCGGGCATATCACTTGCATGTTTCCCCATATCACTCTCTTCCTCTGAAAAGTCAGACAATTCAGCCAGGCCAGACAGTTCAGCCATGCTCAAGGATCCCCCCTCCTGGGCATTATTGCCACCCGATTCAAGGTCTGGAAGCATTGGTCCTGGAGACAAAGCTGGGTGCTCAGACAGTCCAGAAGGCCCAACCTCATCTCCAGAGTTAACAAGGGGATTGCTCCGAAATAACTGGCTCAATTCATAAGAGGGATAGTATTCAATATCGTCTTCGTCATCTTCTGACACCACTGGTTGCTCACCTCCCTCTGCAGACCTTGGACGAGGCCCTTTTGGTTGGCCTGCTGAAGAATCAACGGGTTTAATGTCTTTCCTGGTAGCAGATCTAGTCATAGACCTGGAGGGGGGAGCATTTGGAGATTCAGCTTCAATCAGAACTTGTCCGATTGGCAGCAGATGATTTCTGTGCATAGTTTTCACATCTTTAGAATTGTTTTCAGGCCGCACTTTATATACAGGCAGATCTGTCAATTTTCCCACAACAATGTGAGGGAGGTGATGCCATCTGTCAGCAATTTTATGTTTCCCATGTAGTCCCAGATTCCTCAATAACACTCTGTCCCCTTCTTTTAACTCCATTGCTTTTACTTTCTTATCGTAGCGTTCTTTGTTGGCCAGGTTTCGTTTAGCCGCCATAGTCTGGGCCAGTTGGTAGGCATGGTTTAATTGGGCCTTTAATTTCTGTACATATTGTAGATGGTTCTCTGCTTGCACTCCATCAGGGGAAACCCTAAAACACACATCAACTGGCAGTCTAGCCTCTCTCCCAAACATCAGTCGGTACGGGGAAAATCCTGTGGCGTCACTTTTTGTACAATTATAAGCATGAACTAAGGTGCTAATCTGCTGGCTCCATCTCGGTTTATCTTTTGGTTGCAATGTTCCCAACATGTCAAGCAAGGTGTGGTTAAACCTTTCAGGCTGAGGATCTCCCTGTGGATGATAGGGGGTGGTTCTTGACTTTCGTACCCCCCACAAAGATAGCATCTCTTTAATCAAATGACTCTCAAAGTCCCTTCCCTGGTCAGAATGGATCCGCTGCGGGGTCCCATAGTGGACGAAAAAGTTCTCAACAAGTATCTTAGCCACCGTGGTTGCTTTCTGATCCTTGGTTGGGAAAGCCTGTGCGTACCGGGTAAAATGATCAGTGACCACCAATATGTTGCTTACACTTTTCAGATCGGGCTCTAAACTCAAGAAATCAATACAGACCAGTTCCATAGGGGCACTAGTGGTAATGTTGACCAGGGGAGCAGCTCTCTGGGGTAAAGCTTTCTTTGCAAACAGTGACTACAGGTCTTGACATATTGCTCTACATCCGTACTCATTTTCGTCCAGTAAAATCGAGCCCGTACTAGATCAAGGGTCTGGTCTATGCCGAGATGCCCCATTTGATTATGCAAGGACCCTAAGACCAATTCTCTAAAAGCTGAGGGCAGCACCAGTTGTTGTTTGCCTACCTGGCCTTCCTTATTCACAGTCTCTCTGTATAGTAGTTGGTTAATCAGCTTCAATTTGGGCCCTTCTTTATTCAACAAGGCAGTCCTTAGATCAGTGGAACGTAACTTTGACACGTCTTTCCCTGCACAGAGGGCTTCTAAACCTGATTTGATCATGGGATCACGGGATTGAGCCTGTTGGAGACTATCATTGTTAAACTGTGGCAATGAGCCAGTGTCTAGTGCAGAGAAGTGACAATAGGCAGTCGATATGCAATTTTCGGACGGTCCCAAACAATCCACCATGCAGTCCACCCCGTCAGGAGACACCTGTTCCTCTTTGTCGAATTTCTGGCAAAGGGCTCTTATGTCAGGTTCGGATAACCTGACCCAATCAGTTCATGGCATAGGCCTCCGAGAGAAGCACCCATCTATATGGTTTAGCCCACCCTGTATTCAACAGCATAGTCATAGGTGGCCAAGGCGGAGAGCCACCTATGGCCTGTGGCATCCAACTTGGCAGAGGTCTGTACATACATCAGAGGATTATTATCAGTCTTTACCAATATCTTGGCACCATACAAATAGTCATGAAACTGATCAACAATGGCCCACTTCAGAGCCAGGAACTCTAGTTTGTGCACTGGATAATTTTTTTATGAAGGAGTCAGGCTTCTGCTGGCAAATGCTACAGGTCTCAGACCATTCGAGTGCTCCTGGTATAACACAGCCCCCAATCCCTGTAGACTGGCATCAGTATGAAGAATGTATGGCTTGGCCAGCTCAGCAGAGGTCAACACTGGGGCATGAGTAAGTTGATATATGTCATAAAAGGCTTCCTCACACTCAGCAGTCCAACGGTCCCCAAACATATCATTCGGCCGGAAATACTTCTTTTCTGTCTCCGAGCGCACAGCCTTCTTATACTTTTTGTGCGTAGGTGGATACCCCTGAGTGAGGTTGAGGAGGGGGCGAATCACTCGAGAATAGTCCTTAACAAACCGCCTATAGTATCCACAAAACCCCAGGAATCGTTGCAGCTCTTTCAAATTCCTGGGCTGAGGCCAAGTGGTCAAAGCCTCCACTTTGCTAGGGTCAGTCTCTATGCCCTCAGTGGACACTACGTGGCCCAGGTATTTTACAGAAGTCTGGAAGAATTGACACTTGTCAATAGACAGCTTGAGGCTGAAATCCTCCAACCGATCCAAGACCTTGAATAATCATTGATCTTGCTCTTCCAATGATCGGCCAAACACTATGACATCATCTAAATAGACCAGACATTCGAGTAGATTCATGTTCCCCACAGCCCGCTCCATCAGGCTGAAAAGTGGCTAAGGGCATCCGAGATCCACGAGGCATCTGGACAAACTCATAGAAGCCCAGGAGCAAATGAAGGCAGTCTTCTCCCGGTTGTCTGGGGCCATCGGGATCTGAGTAGTATCCACTCACAAGACCCAACACGAGAACCACTTGCTACCATTTAAACAATCCAATGCATCCTGTATCGTGGCATGGTATACTGGTCCACAATGGTCCACATTCAAAGTGCGATAGTCTACACACATCCAAACTGCCCGTATTCTTTTCCTTACTACTACTATGGGGAGGCATAGGGCCTTGGACTCTGTATTACACCAGCAGCCAACATTTCTTGTAGATGCGCCTACATCATCTATATCAGCGGGGCCAGGCGGCCGATCTCTCTCTCTCTCCGGAAAGGCCTTTCATCATGCAGCCAAATGTGCATTCTCAGCCCCTTGTACACATCCCACATCCCACTCTTCAGGGAGAAAACCTGGTCTCTATTGGCAAGCCTCTCACTGACCTTTTGTTTCCACTCAACTGGCAACGGGAGTCACCAAGTCAAACAAATCAGGAGTAACTCTATCATCTGTCCTGGAACCCTTTCTGTTTGGCAGTACTGCAGTATCCATTAATGCACGCTCAAGGTGCACCCTCTTCTTATTTGAACCTCCCTGTCGGACACATTATGCACTTGAACCATCACCCTCTTAACATAAGCATAAGCTCTAGCCGGCAAGATGCTGGGTTTGACCAACAGTCCTCAGGTAATCTTCCCTCCACAGGCGATCCAACATCAACAACTATTCTTAACATTGGTTTTCAGTTGTACTTCTCCATGCAGGACACATTGGGTATCTAGGTGCATCACCGTCGGATCCTTTTTCCACACCACACCCACCGGGTCTTCAGGTTCCTCTGGACTAACCTCTTCTGAGTGGTACCGCCTGCTGAATCACAGTGAGGACGTTTAAAGCTCGCCCGGTCTAGAATGGGCCATTTTTCTGAACACACCAAGCAATCGTCCAACATATGCGCATTCATCCTAATCAACAAAGGCACCACCATATAGTCCAGTGGGTGGGCAAACTAAAACTAGGGTTTCCACCTGTCATCCATTCCAGCCACAGTTGCAGAAAAGATAACCAGACTCGGATGTACCCCAAATCTGGATAGGCAATGGCTCAACCCTCACGCATGTAGACCATTCAAAGGTTGCAGGGGCACCTCAGGTAAGGTAGGCCTGGTACCAGTCCTGAAACATGATGGTTACCTGAGAGCCACCGTCTAATACAGCTTGAGTGGGAATTCCATTTACCCGCACTTCAGCGTTTCCATTGAAGGCCTGACCACATCAGACCAGTTGGGGGCCACAGCATTGATAGTCACCTGGGCATGGGCCTGAGTCACACAAACTTTCCTGGGAGCCTGAGACTGGGCCTGAGTGATGTTATGGTGATCAGTCTGTTGTTAACTTCTTAAATTCTCCCGGGCCTCTGGCACTCGGGTTGAAATGCCCATCTTCCTCAACTGGTAACAGAACTTGGGGTCCTGGGGATCACTATTCTCATGGGGCACCTATCTGTGGGGGCTCTGAGGAGGTGGAGAGACTCTCTTTGGCCAGGGCTCAGGCTTCTGCCAGACTCAGGGCCCCGGGTCCCAATAGGGTACATGGTAGAATGCTTCCAAGTCCCTTACCAGTTCCCGAAAATTCCTGACCTCGGCCCTCAACTCACATCTCTACGTGGGAGGTCAGAGGAAATAATTCGCGCATTCCCACAGTACCTGGAAAATCTGGGATCCTCAGACCCTCCGACAGACCAGTCTCCTCGGGGTGTTAGGCTCAGGGGTCCCACTAGGGTGTACCGCCCCCACATGGCTCCCACCCTCGGCCATCAGTCTCCACTTCCCTAATTCCCCACAATGGACAATATTCAGGCGGGGTGGCCCACCGATCCTGTAGTTTAAGTTTCAGCAGTATCACACTAGAAAATCTGGCAGACTTTAGAACATGTTCTAACCGGACCTGATTCAGGGCTATGGAAGTGATTCCCTTTTCTATAGGCCCATGACCAAGGCCCACCCTAGTGACAAAACGGACAGTTTCTCATTTCTCCACCGAGCTTAGCAGACCTGAATTTCCATAATAAGTCTTCACCAGTCCTCGTAATCCCAAAAACCCTTCAAAGCAGAGAGATACTCTGAATGTGGTTTCCGGATCGGTGGCCCGAAGAATCTAATAGCTTCTAAAGCAGGGCCCCAAGCCTCCATCAGCCTCTTCCTTTCTCCCCTCAGAACATTGCCATTCCTGGACTAAAAGGGTGGCATAGTCCATCCAAGCCTCCAGGTCATCCTCCTGGAGGCACCGGCCTGATGCCAGAGAAAAGTTTTAACTACGGTGGAAAATCGAGCTGTATGGGTGGGACCACCAGGGCAAGCCAGCACAGAACTCTTAGACAGACGGGGAAGTGCCAGGGAGCCCTGAGGGGTAGCATCACTGGATAAATCTAAGGCTTGTAGCAACTCCTGGGTAGTTCTCCTCCATGGCCAACAACAATTTAAGCAGTTTGTCTTTAAACTGTTCATTTGAGGAGACCCCCAGGAGTGACTGACCCACTTGATGTGAATTAGCCCATCCCTGTGAAGCACCCTCTGGATAAATCACAGGAGGTACCTTCTTGAGTCGATGGCCACAATTGCATAGAAGTAACACCTGCAGTGTCTGGTCAAGCAAATCAGCCATAAGCCCTTTACCCACTTTGCCCCAAACATTTTACTCGCTTCTGTAGCAGAAATGATGTCAACAGTTGGGGTTCCCAAAGGCACATCTAACAATAACACAATCTTCTAGGAGTCTAGCTCTTGGCTTCACCCACCCATCAGTCTGTGTACCATGGTCTTGATGGGTCCCAGTTTAATTTTTCCCAGCATATCCCCTTCCATTTTTCAATTTCTTGTGTGCTTCCCCACTTGGCCACTAGAGGCATGATCAGCCAGTGGTGCCTCCAATTGTAACCCCTAGGCCTACCCTTAGGGCTACTACCCCTGCCTGCCTCCACTGAGACAGGGTGAGAGACCCAGATCCGTTGTCAGGTGCCTCCACCCAGAGGTTAGGGTCCAAAGCGGTGCCTTTGCTCATCAGCCTTCTCACATTTATATGGCAACAACAGAGGGGTCCATACCAGGCAGCTGCCAAACCATCACAATTTGCAGAACTCAAACAGCAAATGGCAGTTTCCACATTACAGGCAGACCAGCGCTTCAGTACTCCTCCAGTTCTCTCAGGATGAGCCTGGTAGGTAGCTGGGCTGGCACCAGCCTCCTGCCGCATCGCCTGGCAGATTTAGTCCCGACTCTGCTTGAAAAGACAAAACAGCCGCCAGCCTCACGCCTCCCTTGTGAACACTCCACCAGCCGCAGAAGCACACAGCACTTCCTCTCTTCAGCCACAATGAATCTTGGCCCTGTAAGGGCCTTCCTTCAGTTTAGACGCTACCACTTCTATTGGCTGGCTGAATACTAGTCATTCTCCTGCCCTCAGTGGTGCGAAAGTTATAGCCTATAATGCCTTCCCTGAATACAACAGTCCTCTATTGGTCAGCTAACTCTGTAGGGTCCTAGGTACTGATTGGCCCAATTCAGCAGTTCTGGAGCAAAATGGAGGATAATCAACAGTCTTACTGCAAAGGAAGGCAGGTTAGGACAATATCATTATTGTTTCATGCTATTTGTAAACAATCATATCCTCCAGCAGAGCCCTCTGCACCACTAGCGATGGCAAGGGAGTTTTTTTTTCATCCCCAGGCGGACTCAGGCATACAACCACAGGACTCTATTCCAGTTAATTATGACTGCAATAAGCAGCCCATAGATTAACTCACGGAGTTTTGGTGCTGCCACTGGCTACCCATTTACACGGCTTGTTTATCACCACCAAGCATGGAGCAGGGAACGAAGCCCAGAAACCGCAGAACTCTCCATTTGCATGGGGTCACACCCTCTGGTCTGGAAAACTTGGCGCCCACGCCAAGTTACCTTGACTACTTTCAGGCAAATATCTTAGTTAATTATATCACACTTGTATTACATACATGGAATATTACATTCACAATGTACTATGACTACAACATTGCCACACACACCTTGTTCCCTTTTTAAATAGGTCATTAGTCTGCTTATGACTGGGTCGGAACCCCTCCTTTCAGCTTCTGGCAGGTTACGTGGGGTACTACACTAAAGTTAATACTAATAGTCTGGAGTTATTCTTGCTAACTTAGGCAAGGAACTCGGGACATATACCCTTTTGTGACCATATTTAGCAGGTCCGACCCAGAGACTCATAATCAACTTTATTACCAGCTGTATTTCTTGGCCGGATCCCTAGAGATCCTGGGACCTTTGAACAGGCCCTGATTCCACTTCAGTCCCTTTGCCATTAGTGAGTGGAATCTCTATGGGGAAAAAGGCCAGCACTTGTTGTAGTAGGGGCCTGACCTTCTATCCCTGGACCCACCCTACTTGGCCAGCTGGTTGTCTAAGTACAGGAGGAACCATCAGGGCATTCAAAATATCTTCTGTTCGCATATCACTTGCATGTTTCCCCTATATCACTTTCCTCTGAAAAGTCAGACAATTCAGCTGGGCTACAGTTCAGCCATGCTCATGATCCTCCCTGGGCATTATTGCCCATCTAAGGTCTGAAGTACTGGTCCTGAGTAGAGACAAAGCTATGCTCAGACAGTCCATGCCCAACCTCATCTCCAGAGTTAACAAGGACGTTCAAATAACTGGGGCTCAATTCATAAGAGGGATAGTGATTCAATATCGTTCTTCCTTGTCTTCTGACACCACTGGCTCACCTCTGCAGACCTTGGACAGGCCTTTGGTTGGCCTGCTGAAGAATCAACGGTTTAATGTCTTTCCTGTAGCAGATCTAGTATAGACCTGAGGGGGGAGCATTTGGACCAGAACTTGTCCGATTGGCAGCAGATGATTTCAGCATAGTTTTCATCTTAGAATTGTTTCTCAGGCCGTACTTTATATACAGGTGTGATCGTCAATTTTCCCACACCAATGGAGGGAGGTGATGCTATCTGTCAGCAATTTTATGTTTCCCATGTAGTCCAGATTCCTCAATAACACTCTGTCCCTCTTTAACTCCATTGCTTTTTACTTTCATCGTAGGCTGCCTTTGTTGGCCAGGCCTCTCATGAAGCCATAGTCTGGGCCAGTTGGCATATTTTAATTGGGCTTAATTTCTGTACATATTGTAGATGGTCTTCGCTTGTACTCCATCAGGGAACCCCTAAACATCAATTGGCAGTCTAGCCTCTTCCCAAACACAGTCGGTACGGGAAAATCCTGTATGCCACTTTTGTACAATTATAAGTATGGTCTATGCTAATCTGCTTCTCCATCTCGGCTTATCTGTCAATGTTCTCAACATGTCAAGGGTGGTTAAACTTTCAGGCTGAGGATCTCCTGTGGATGATAGGGGTGGTTCTGACTTTCGTGACTTCACAAAGATAGCACTTTAATCAAATGACCTCAAAGTCCCTTCCTGGTCAGAATGGATCCGCTGGGGTCCTATGTTACGGTGTTCTCAACAAGTATCTTAGCCACCGTGGGTTGCTTTCTGGATCCTGGGTTGGAAAGCCTGGTGCGCATTGGTAAATGATCAGTGACCACCAATATGTTGCTTACACTTTTCAGATCGGGCTCTAAACTCAAGAAATCAATACAGACCAGTTCCATAGGGGCACCAGTGGTATTGTTGACCAGGGTGCAGCTCTGGGGTAAAGTTTTCTTTGCAAACAGTGACTACAGGTCTTGACATATTGCTCTACATCCGCATTCATTTTCTTCGGCTGCAAAATCGAGCCCGTGATTAGACTGGTCGTGGGTCTGGTCTATGCCAGATGCCCCATTTGTTTATGCAAGGACCCTAAGACCAATTCTCTAAAAGCTGAGGGCAGCACCAGTTGTTGTTTGCCTACCTGGCCTTCCTATTCGCTTTCAGTCTCTGTATAGTAGTTGGTTAATCATTTTAATTTGGGCCCCTTCTTTATTTATCACAGCAGTCCTAGATCAGTGGAACGTAATTTGACACGCCTTTCCCTGCACAGAGGGCTTCTAAACCTGATTTGATCATGGGATCACGGGATTGAGCCTGTTGGAGACTATCATTGTTAAACTGTGGCAATGAGCCAGTGTCTAGTGCAGAGAAGTGACAATAGGCAGTCGATATGTAATTTTCGACGGTCCCAAACAATCCACCATGCAGTCCACTCCTGGCCAGGAGACACTCTGTTCCTCTTGTCGTAATTTCAGCAAGGCTCTTTATGTCAGGTTCGGGATAACCTGACCCAATCAGTTCAAGTGGCATAGGCCTCCTAGAGAGAGCATCCATCTATATGGTTTAGGCCCACCCCTGTATTCAACAGCATTAGTCATAGGTGGCCAAGGCGAGAGCCACTCCATGGCCTGTGGCATCCAACTTTGGCAGAGGTCTGTACATACATCAGAGATTATTATCAGTCTTTACCAATATCTTGGCAACCATACAAATAGTCATGAACCGATCAACAATGGCCCTATTTCAGAGCCAGGAACCTCTAGTTTGTGCACTGGATAATTTTTTATGAAGGAGTCAGGTTTCTGCTGGCAAATGCTACAGGTCCCAGACCATTCTGAGTGCTCCTGGTATAACACAGCTCCCCAATCCCTGTAGACTGGCATCAGTATGAAGAATGGTTTGCCACGCCTCAGCAGAGGTCAACACTGGGGCATGAGTCTGTTGATATATGTCATAAAAATATTTCACACTCAGCAGTCCAACGGGTCCCCAAACGACCATTCGGCCGGAAATACTTCTTTTTCAGTTCCCAGCGACAGCCTTCTTATACTTTTGTGCGAGGTGGATACCCCTGAGTGAGGTTGAGGAGGGGCGAATCACTGAGAATAGTCCAACAAACCACCTATAGTATCCACAAAACCCCCAGGATAATCGTTGCAGCTCTTTTCAAATTCCTGGGCTGAGGCCATGGTACAAAGCCTCCACTTGCTAGGTCAGTCTCTCATGCTCCCTCAGTGGACACCACGCGGCCCAGGGTATTTTACAGAAGTCTGGAAGAATTGACACTTGGTCAATAGACAGCTTGAGGCTGAAATCCTCCAACCGATCCAAGACCTTGAATAATCATTGATCTTGCTCTTCCAATGATCGGCCAAACACTATGACATCATCTAAATAGACCAGACATTCGAGTAGATTCATGTTCCCCACAGCCCGTTCCATCAGGCGCTGAAAAGTGGCTGGGGCATCCGAGATCCCTTGAGGCATCTGGACAAACTCATAGAAGCCCAGGGGGCAAATGAAGGCAGTCTTCTCCCGGTTGTCTGGGGCCATCGGGATCTGGTAGTATCACCTACAGAAGACCCAACACAGAACCTTTGACCATTTAAACAATCCAATGCATCTGTATACGTGGCATGGTATACTGGTCCACAATGGTCTCACGATTCAAAGTGCGATAGTCTACACACACATCCAAACTGCCCTATTCTTTTCCTTACTACTACTATGGGGAGGCATAGGGCCTGGACTCTTGTCACACCAGCAGCCAACATTTCTTGTAGATGCCACTACATCATCTATATCAGCGGGGCCAGGCGCTCGGGATCTCTCTCTCTCTCTCGGAAAGGCTCTTCATCATGCAGCCAAATGTGATTCTCAGCCCCTTGTACACATCCACATCCCACTCTTTCAGGGAGAAACCCTGGTCTCTGTTGGCAAGCCTCTCACTGACCCTTTGTTTCCACTCAACTGGCAGCGGGAGTCACCAAGTCAAACAAATCAGGAGTAATCTCATCATCTGTCCTGGAACCCTTTCTGTTTGGTAGTACTGCAGTATCCGTGACAATGTACGCTGCCAAGGTGCACCCTCTTCTTATTTGGAACCTCCCTTGTCGGACACATTATGCACTTGAACCATCACCCTCTTAACATAAGCATAAGCTCTAGCCGGCAAGATGCTGGGTTTGACCAATGTCCTCAGGTAATCTTCCTCCTACAGGCGATCCAACATCAACAACTTATTCTTAACATTGGTTTTCAGTTGTACTTCTCCATGCAGGACACATTGGGATTCAGGGCAGTATCACGGGGCGGATCCTTTTCACACCACACCCACCGGTCTTCGGGTTCTCTACCGTTACCTTCTTCGAGTGGCACTTGCCGTTGAATCACAGCAGGTATGCTTTAAAGCTCGCCCGGTCTAGAATGGTTTGTTTTTCTGAACACACCTGGGCCAATCGTCCGAACATATGCGCATTCATCCTAATCAACAAAGGCACCCCATCATATAGTCCAGTGGGTGGGCAAACTAAAACTAGGGTTTCACCTGCTCATCCATTCCAGCCACAGTTGCAGAAAAGATAACCAGACTCGATGTACCCTAAATCACGGATAGGCCTCTTTGGTTTCAACCCTCACGATGTAGACCATCTCAAAGGTTGCAGGGGCACCTCAGGTAAGTAGGCCTGGTACCAGTCCTGAAACATGATGGTTACCTGAGAGCCACTGTTCAATACAGCTTGAGTGGGAATTCCATTTACCCGCACTTCACCCCTTCCATTGGAAGGCCTGCTGACCACATCAGGACCAGTTGGGGCCAGCATTGATAGTCACCTGGGCATGGGCCTGAGTCACAAACTTTTCCTGGGAGCCTGAGACTGGGCCTGGTGGATGTTGTGTGATCAGTCTGTTGTTAACTTTCCTTAAATTCTCGGCCCTGGCACTCGGGTTGAAATGCCCATCTTCCTCTGCTAATCTAGGCATGAACTTGGGGGTCCTGGGGATCACTATTCTCATGGGGGCACTTCATCTGTGGGGCTCTGAGAGGGTGTGAGAGCTCTCTTTGGCTAGGGCTCAGGCTTCTGCCAGACTCAGGGGCCCCGGGTCCCAATAGGGTACATGGTAGAATGCTTCAAGTCCCTTACCAGTTCCCCGGGAAATTCCTGACCTCGCCCTCAACTCATACTTTCTACGTGGGAGGTCAGAGGAAATAATTCCGCATTCCCACAGTACCTGGAAAATCTGGGATCCTCAGACCCTCCGGACAGACCAGTCTCCTCGGGTGTTAGGCTCAGGGTCCCACTAGGGTGTACCGCCCCCACATGGCTCCCACCCCTCGTCCATCAGTCTCCACTTCCCTAATTTCCCTCATTCACTGACAATATTCAGGCGGGGTGGCCCACCATCCTGTAGTTTAAGTTTCAGCAGTATCACACTAGAAAATCTGGCAGACTTTAGAACATGTTCTACTGCGGACCACAGTTGGGGAGCTGCGGAGTGATTCCCCGCTTTTCTATGGGCCTTCTGCAAGGCCGCTCCTCTAGTGACAAAAGCGGACAGTTTCTCATTTCTCCACTGCTTAGCAGACCTGAATTTCCATAATAAGTCTTCTACCAGTCTCGTACTCCACAAGCCCTTCTAAAGCAGAGATACTCTGCAGCGGTGGCTTCCGGACGGGTGGCCCGAAGAATCTAATAGCTTCTAAAGCAGGGCCTCAAGCTTCCATCAGCCTCTTCCTTTCTCCCCTCAGAACATTGCCATTCCTGGACTAAAGGGTGGCATAGTCCATCCAAGTCTCCAGGTCCCTCCTGGAGGCACCGCCGCATGGCAAGCCAGAAAAGTTTTAACTTACGGTAGAATCCGAGCTGTATGGGTGGGACCACCAGGGCAGGAAGCCAGCACAGAACTCTTAGACGGGCAAGGGTGCCAGGGGAGCCCTGAGGGTAGCATCACTGGATAAATCTAAGGCTTGTAGCAACTCCTGGGTAGTTCTCCCTCCATGGCCAACAATTTAAGCAGTTTGTCTTTAAACTGTTCATTTGAGGAGACCCCCAGGAGTGACTGACCCACTTTGAATGAATTAGCCTCCATCCCTGTGAAGCACCCTCTGGATAAATCACAGAGAGGTACCTTCTTGGTCGATGGCCACACTGCATAGAAGTAACACCTGCAGTGTCTGGTCAAGCAAATCAGCCATACGCCTTTACCTCCACTTTGCCCAAACATTTTACTCGCTCTGCAGCAGAAATGATGTCAACAGTTGGGGTTCCTAAAGGCACATCTAACAATAACACAATCTTTGGGAGTCTAGCTCTTGGCTTCACCCACCCCATCAGTCTGTGTACCATGGTCTTGATGGGTCCCAGTTTAATTTTTCAGCATATCCCCTTCCATTTTCCAATTTCTTGTGTACTTCCCCACTTGGCCACTAGGGGACGCTGATCCCAGTGGTGCCTCCAATTTGTAACCTAGGGGCGCTACCTTAGGCTACTACCCTGCCTGCCTCCACTGAGACAGGGTGAGGCCCAGATCCGCTGTCGGGTGCCTCCACCCAGAGGTTAGGGCCAAACGGGTCGAGACCGCCTCTGTTACAGCCCCTCTGTTACTACAACACCTTTAGTCCCACTAGTGGCTCACACTGTGTACCAACAATTCTTTCACCAGTACACTTACCCCGGTAGATTCTCTCCGCTCACTCGGGGACCCCCTGTAAAGTAAGGTACAATTATGTCACAGTCACTATGCAGCAGTTCACCAGGATGCACAAACCAGCCAGGATGTAGTTGCAACACGATAATCTGATTTATTAAAGGGGGGATAACCAGGAAGAGGGGGAAAAATCAGGTTAATTAGCTTGTACTAATATTAGCTACCTAGGGCTCTGTGCACAGGCCTAACCCTTGGATTTACTGTCCCTGGGTACCCAAGCCCTAACGGCTAGTCCAAACGTGGCATCTGGTTGGGGCCCTTAATACAGATAAACATTACAGTCCTAAGCAGGTCAGAATAGGAGGAAAGTTTAATTAGGCAGTCAGCAGTATAATAATGCACTGGACCACTGTGTACACACTCTGGGAAGCTACCCTGAATCAGTACTCACAACCCCAGTAAATAACCCATTCCTTCAACGCTGCCAGGATGGAGCCTCGAACTTCACCAGCCTTCTCACACACATTTATATGGCAACAACAGAGGGGTACCATACCAGGCAGCTGCTTTCAAACCGTCACAAATTGCAGAAGAGCTCAAACAGCAAATGGCATTTTCAACATTACAGGCGGACCGAGCGGGCCTCAACAATTCTCTCCAGTTCTCTCAAGATGAGCCTGGTAGGTAGCTGGGCTGGCACCAGCCTCCTCCGACCGCACGCCGGTGGATTTAGTCCGACTTGTTTGAAAAGACAAAAATGGCCGCCTAGCCCTTCACATGCTTCCTGCGCGAACACTCCACCAGTGCAGAAGCACACAGCTCCTTTCCTCTCTTCAGCTACAATGAATCTGGCCCCAGCAGTAAGGGGCTCTTCCTTCAGTTCAGGCGCTACCCGCTTCTATGGGCTGGCTGAACATGCCAGTCATTTCCTCCTGCCCTCAGTGGTGCGAAAAAGCGCCATAGCCCATAATGCCTTTCCCTGTATACAAACAGTCCCTCTATTGGTCAGCCGACTCTGTAGGGTCCCGAGGTACTGATTGGCCCAATTCAGCAGTTCTGGAGCAAAATGGAGGGGACAATCAAACAGTCCTTACTGCAAAGGAAGGCAGGTTAGAACAACTATAGTATCATTATTGTTTTACGTTATTTCAAGTAAACAATCACATCCTCCAGCAGAGCCCCCTCTGCACCACTAGCGATGGCAGACAGGGAGCTTTTTTTTTTCAGCATCCCAGGTGGGACTCGGGCATACAACCACACAGCCCCCCCCCATTCCAGTTAATTACGATTGCAACAAGCAGCCCATAAAGAGATAACGATAGAGGCTTTAAAAGGCCACATTGGTTACTTCCATTTATTACGGCTTTATGCCGATCACCAACCAGTCATGGAGCAGGGAAACGAGCTCCAAGAAAACTGTCAGGAACCCCCATTTGCAAGGGGGTTACAGAGATAAACAACGAAGCCTGCCTGCCATATTTCTTCTAATTGGAGCTCACTAACTGCTCTGTCTGGCTGCAGTGCACTACTGCAGCACAGTGTAGAGAAGAGACAGAGAGAGAAATAAGTGCAATACAGACTTAAAGAAAGAACACTAGTGATTTGAACTAGACTAGTCTAGGAACATTACAAGTGTGTAAATCTCTGCCAGCCAACCAACCCAGCCTGCCAGATTTATTCTGATTAAGCTGAGCCTGGACTGAGATTCAGTCAGAGCACATTCTGTCTTCTGCAGTGCACTTACTGTGTGTGTATATGTGTGTGTGCGCTGTGTGGAAGAGACAGAGACTTCAGAGAGACTGAGAAATATAGTATATAGACAACAGACTATAGAGAAGTAGAGCCCTACAGAAGAAAGAACAAAAGGTGAACTAGTCAAGGCTGCCTTTCAGATTTATTTTGATTACACGAGCACCGTCTCTGGGCACTGCGCTTACTTTGTAAAGAAGAGAGACTTCACGTTCAGAGAGATAGAGGTAAGACAGTAGTATATAGACTTAAAGAAATAATAATATAAAGTGAAGTGTAGTCTGCCTGCAGCCTGCCAGATTTATTCTGATTAAACTGAAAGCACACACTGCAGTTCACTTACTGTACAGGAGAGAGAGAGTCAGACAGACTTAAAGTTCAGAAGGAGAAAAAGAGAAGAGAGAAATAGTAGATATAGACAGAGTAGAGAATAGACAGACACTGAAAGAAATAACTAACATAAAGTTAAAGTTTGTCTGTGGCCTGCCTGCCAAAATCCAGATTTATTCTGATTAAACTGAGAGAGCACTGTGTGTCTGTGCACCGACTGTCTTACTGTGTAAAGAAGAGAGGAAGACTTCAAGTTTTCCTCCTGGAACTCCAGACTGGACACAATCTAGAGTAGGCACTACTGCCAGAGCCTCTCGCTCCGGCTATTCAATGATTGGTGTAGCACTTGGCTGATCGGACCGTGATTCGACGGTCCTTCTAACCCGAGCCATCCGACTGGAGTGCCTTTTTGGCTGCAGACTGTATTGTGGTTTCGCCGCCTTTTCAATGCCGAAAATCAGCTCCGTTTAACTGTGGTTCTGTGTCTGTAATATTTTGATAGGGGAACCTAGTTTGTTACTGCCTGTTTTATTTAACTAAATAACTACATGTAATTCATGAAAGTTAATTTGTGACTACTGCACTGCATTTTAAGCTAGGGTTTGTATGGGTTGCTGTTCTGTGCACTGTTAACTGTAACTTTGGATTGATCTCCCCCCTCTATTTCTTCTCATCACTATTTCACTTGCAAAATCTATCTCTGTCACTGCCTACCTCCCCAATTAGACTCCTTGTTCCTCAGCAACCTGCTGTCTCCCGTTTTTTTTCTCTCTTCCTATTTTTTCAGGCTCTCAACTTCCAACCCTTCCCCCCAGCTCATACCTGGTGTAATTAATTTCTATTCTACTCAGGGCTGTGACCTCACATTTTGTACTCCCTGATATCCCCTCTCCTCCAATCTCTCTGTCTTCTACACCTTTTGTTTGTAGCCCACATCCCCTGCTGGTGGTCTGCCGCCAGACTCCTGTCCCCTCCTGATCTTGTACTTAACCTCCCTCTCTCTTGCTCCCCCAGGGACTCCAGCACCTGAATGGTGCTTGTCAGAAAAAGGTGGCACCTAAGGCCAGCACCGCGGCCGCCGCCCAACCTGACTGCACTCCCTGCCTGCCCTCCTGGAACTCCAGACCGGACACAATCTAGAGTAGGTAACACTGCCAAAGCCTCTCTCTCTGGCTCTTCAATGATTGGTGCAGCACTTGGCTGATCAGACCATGATTAGATTGTCCATCTAACCCGAGCCATCTGATTGGAGTGCCTTTTGGATGCAGACTGTATTGTGGTTTCGCCGCCTTTTCAACACCGAAAATCAGCTCCATTTAACTGTGGTTCTGTGACTGTAATATTTTGATAGGGGAACCTAGTCTGTTACTGCCTGTTTTATTTAACTAAATAACTACATGTAATTCTTGAAAGTTAATTTGTGACTACTGCACTGCATTTGAAGCTAGGGTTTGCATGGATTGCTGTTCTGTGCACTGTTAACTGTAACTTTGGATTGATCTCTCCCCCTCTCTATTTCTCCTCACGACTATTTCACTTGCAAAATCTCTATCTCTCTCTCACTGCCTGCCTACCCAATTAGACCCCTTGCTCCTCAGTGACCTGCTGTCTCCCTTTCTTTTTCTGTCTTCCTATTTTTTCAGGCTCTCAACTTCCAACCCCCCCCCAGCTCATACCTTGTGTAATTAATTTCTATTCTACCTCAGGGCTGTGACCTCACCTTTTGTCCTCCCTGATATCCCCTCCCCTCCAATCTCTCTGTCTTCTACACCTTTTGTTTGTAGCCCACACCCCCCTGGCAGTCTGCCACCAGACTCCTGCCCCTCCTGATCTTGTACTTAACCTCCCTCTCTCTTGCTCCCCAGAGACTCCAGCACCCGAACAGCGCTTGTCAGAAAAAGGCGGCATCTACGGCCAGCACCGCAGCTGCCGCCTGACCTGACTGCACTCCCTGCCCACCCTCCTGGAACTCCAGACCGGACACAATCTAGAGTAGGTACCACTGCTAGAGCCTCTCACTCTGGCTCTTCAATGATTGGTGCAGCGCTTGGCTGATTGGACCCTGATTGGACAGTCCGTCTAACCCGAGCCATCCGATTGGAGAGCCTTTTTGGCTGCAGACTGTATTGTGGTTTCGACGCCTTTTCAACAATGAAAATCAGCTCTGTTTAACTGTGGTTCTGTGACTGTAATATTTTGACCCACCCCCTCCATCCCCTCCCAGGCCTCCTTTAAATACATCCCTTGCCCCTCCCCTATCGTACATCTCCTTTGCCATTGGCCTATCTACCAATGTATTCCTGACAGGGCTTCAGTGCAAAGATTGACTCAGTGCCCTATTCCCTACTCATCCTCTATCTACTACCCCCTACTGCTCCATCCCTCTAATTGCCTTAGCTGCTTACCCCAAACCAATTTTAAACCTACAGTTAGGCTACTTCTTTCTCCCTCTTTCACAAATGACTCCCCACTGTCGCATTTCAGGTAGATAATCCAACAGGAAAAACATATTTTTCCCCCTTAGCCACTAATTTACTCCAGAATGTCAGGTTCTATACACACAATGAGAGGATTCTTGCCCTCCTGCTGTTCCTGGTCCCATTAGTGGGCATAAGCTCCACCACTCATAGGACCTGAAAAGGAACCTCCCTCAGCACTTACAACACAGGAGCAGAAACTGTCCCTATTTTTAGGAATGACCACAGGTTGTGATGAACACTTACACAACCCTCAAGTAATATCAACGCTACCGGAGGCAAAAACCTACTCCTACCCGGTAGCAGCCATACTGTGTGGCCGATCAGGCTATATGAGCTCTATTGCTCTAGTATAACAAAGGTCCAGGCATCCTGCTGCCAGTAGTGAACCAAGGGTGTGCCAAAGTCGCAAGCTCATACTGTTCCTCCTGCTCCTATCTGGGAATGTCCACCCTAACCTGGGACCACTCACATGCAATCTATGACAGGGAAGTATGCATCCTAATGCCAAAACTGCCTCAATGCAGCCCCTGCTAAAAGGAGAGCTGAGAATATTATCATTCAATATAAACAGCCTCCTACCTAAGTTACCCCAGATCCAAGCATGGGTTGAACTGCTAAAGCTGGACATTATTGCCTTCACGGAGAGATGGCTATCACCCAAAATCACTGACGCATCCCTAACACTTGAAGGCTTCAACTCCTTCCACCAAGATAGGTTCACCAAACGGGGTGGCGGTTGCCTAGTCTATGTCCGAAATGACATTAAAGTGCAGTTGATGGACTGCAGCCTACACACTAGTGAGGCACAAATCCTCCACCTCAAACTTACCATTGGGCAACAAAACAAAGTACTGCTGCTAACAACTGTCTACATACCCCCAGGGAAGTAGGCTACAGGGCTCAAGCTCTTCGAGGAGAATATGCAGCTTTTGGGAAAAGAGTAGGAGCAGGTAATTGTGGGGATTTCAACATTAACTGGCACTCTAACAAGGAAAACAAAGCCAGGGACCTAATAGTTGGCCTATATCTTACACAGATGGTTACCCTTCCCACCAGGCATAACTACAAAACAGGCACCAGTACACTCATTGGTTGGCTATTCTGCTCCAACCCAGATCACATATTAGATGTTAAGGTTCTGCCTGATAGCCTCAACGGCCACTCACCAGTCATGTGTACCTGGGCAAACAAGTTCACAAAGTGCCCACCAAAGGTCACTACCAATCGCGTGCTGAGACATGGACTACTAAATGATTTCAAACTCCACTTATCCCTGATCGACTGGTCACCATTTGACTATGCAACAGATGGCAACATCGCCTTTGAGTTCTTCCAAAATTTGTTTACTCAAGCGTGCAATATTTTTGCCCCCCAAAAAAACAAAAAAGTCAAAGGAAACCACACCCCCAGCTAAATACCTCACTCCTAGATCACATGCATAATACAGACAACCTGTGGCACAAAGCTAAGGACTCAGGAAAGCTGCACGATGTATCAGCATACAAAGCTGCAAGGAACTCCTGTACCAGGCTCATTAGCTCAGCAAAAGCTAGCTATTTCAAGGATCTCCTCAACAAAAACTGGGGGTCCTCCAAAGGGTTCTGGAACACACTAAAATCCCTTACTGGCAGGACCTCTAGGGCATCACTGGCCCTACTAACCACGGGCTATGGGTCTCTCCAGGAACCCCTACTGATTGACAACAAGTTTAATACCTCTTTCACTGATCTATCAGGGGTGCTTCCAAGTGAGTTCATAAACCCTATGAATAACCAACCTCACGGAAACACCATACCCTCTTTGGAGAGGGAAGGGCTGCCACTATTCTATTTTAGGCAAGTCTCAATCTCTGAAACCATCAAACAAATAAAGTGGGTTCTCAGAAAGACCAGAATGGGGAGTGATCTGATAAATATGAAGCTGGTTGCCATAACACTTGATATTCTAGCAGACCCAATCTCCAAGGTTTTCAATGCCTCACTAAGATCAGGTGTGTTCCCAGATGCCTGGAAATCCGCCCTGGTTACACCAGTTTTAAAATCCGGGGATAAAACACTCACTGCCAATTATAGGCCAATATCCATCCTCCCACCCCTCTCCAAAGCTCTTGAGAGAATAGTCTCTGAACAACTTACTGACTTCCTCAACAGTCACCAACTACTCTACAGCAATCAGCATGGTTTCTGCAAAAAGCACTCTACCATAACCGCTCTGGTGGACTACACCATCCAGCTCTACAACGCCTTAGACCAAGGGGTGGCGGTGGGGTCAGTCTTCATTGAACTTAAAAAAGCATTTGACTCAGTTAATCACCAGCTATTACTAAATACACTGCTCTCCATGGGACTGGCCCCTGATACAGTCTCCTGGTTTCGTAGCTACCTGACGCAAAGAACTCAATGTGTTAGAATCGGCGACTCACTCTCTGACCCTAAGGTAGTGGCCCTTGGATTACCGCAAGAGTCTATACTCGGACCGCTCCTTTTCAGCTTGTTCATTAACCGCCTCCCTGATGCCTGCCCTGCTAGCATTATTTAATATGCAGATGATGCCGTTATATCAGTCCCTGGTAGGGACCACTTGACCATCAAGGAAGGCCTACTTGATAGTTTCCACAAACTTGAAACCTGGTTCTGTCAACATAAACTGCTACTAAATCATAAAAAAAAACAAAAGCATGCTGTTCTCAGTCCCACAGAACAAAAGGAATTTCGGCCCCCTTCGAATTCTAAACCATAAGGGCGATACACTTGAACAAGTCTCCTCGTTAAAATATCTGGGTGTCTACCTTGATGACACTCTCAATTTCTCCCACCACATTGATCAAGTTGTCAAAACCACCAACATGAAACTGGGCATCCTCTACAGAAACAAGCACTCTATGACACCTGCGGCCCTCAAATTAGCCATAGGCATCACAGTATTATCATCTGTTGACTATGGCTTACCAATATACATTGCAGGATCAGACACTGCCCTAAACAGGATACAAAAACACATGAATAGGGCGTGTCATCTGGCACTTGGGGCTGATCATTGGACTCACACCTGTGCACTCTACTTTGAGACGGGCTGGCTCCCACTGTACCAAAGAGCCCAATACCAAACATGCCTGATTGTAAAAAAAGAGCAACTAGGCCTCAGCCTGGAATCCATAAGCAGTCTGTTCAAGAAGGCTGTCTACACTATACAAACAAGAAATGCGACTAAAGGAGGTCTACAAGTCCCTTTGAAGCGCACATCACTGGCCCAAAAATCCATTACTTTTAAGGGCCCCAAATGGTTTAATGAGCTACCTGACACACTGACAGTAAACACAAAGTTGAGTCTGTTCAAAAGGGGGCTACGGTCCCACCTTAAGAATGTAACCACCTGTAACTGTGCAAGAAAATAATTCGACATATTCCTCTTGCCTTATCCCCCACCTTATCACCTCCTCCCCTCCTCACGCCCCCCCCTTTTGATCGACAACCCTCCTTCACCACCTTTCCCCTCTACTCCTGTCCCACACCATCTCTAATTACTTTGACAATGGCAATCTGGCTGCTTACCTTTTCCCTCATCATCCCCATAGCTTAACACGGACCTATTATTTGACATGTCCCACTGTCCCGAGTGTATCCCTACCCAACAACAACATGATGTAATGTAATATATTCCTATTGTTAAGATGTACCTGAAACTAGCAAGTCCTGTACCTCATGTGCCATTTTAATGATTTTCATGATGCCTACCATGTTTTCTTTTTTCACTGTTATCTTAATTTGTACTTATTGTATTGTATTGTACTTGTATTTGCTCTGTTTGTCCCTGACTTGGAACCTTTGAAAATGAGCCTCTTGACTCAAAGGTATTAATCCCAATTGAAATAAATAAATAAATAAATAATAAGTTCAGAGTGAAAGAGATAGATAGACTTGTCTTCTTGAGAAAAAGGGAGGATATGTTTTAAAAAGCAATTTCCTGACCTAATCCCACCCAGCTGACTCATCCTGTTCCAGCCCTTGCCATCAGATTTTTCTGATTAAATTAGAGCACTCCTCCAGTTCTGCATTTTGTGTGTGTAATAACTGGAATGTGCGTGTAGTGTAATAGAGATACTTCAGGGAGAGAACTACTAGTAGTAGGAGGACTTCAGAGAGAGAGAGATAGTAGGAGCAGGAGGACTACAGTCAGAGTAGAGACTGAGAGCGAGTGAGCGAGGTAACTTCAGGGAAGAGACAAGACCTAGGCTGTCCTGGTGGATTGAAAAATAAGAAACAGCAGAGAAGACAAGAGACAAGTTACCTTTTTCACAAAAACAATTTTATTAAAGAGACAAGTTATAATTCTCCAAACTTGTTAACTAGTTTTCTAACTGAACTCAATCTGCATCTGCTTAACTTATATTCTTATTGGCACTCCACAGCATAGTGCTGCCCCAAGGTTTGTTTCTGATTCCCAAATATATTCATTCCCTTCCCTCTCAGACTTCAAAAAGCCATGTTGTACTACTGTTGTTGGTTGGTCGTCTCACACTGGCTGGCACATTATGGCTCTGTGCCTGCTGTATCTTGTTCATGTTCTTTGAAAGTTTCTGGTATAAGAAAAGAAAAGAAACAGTTAATATTTATGTAAGAAAAACATATAATTCTCTTTCTTGACAGTTCCACACTTCAGTTCATAAGTTGGCACTGTCACTCTTTCTCAGCCTGTGCACAACTGCACACTATACCAAACAGGACAGAGTCCAGACTAGTCAGTAGTGTATAGTATACAGTGTCCTGACTGACCAGTGCAAAAAGAAATGTACTAGTGCCATACGATACATACCATAACACTCATTCAGTGTGACCCTGAGCCTGCCCTGACCCACCCAGCCAGAGGCCAGATGAGTCAGATAACACTTACTCTAGTCTCGTGGTAGTAAAGTAAAAAAAAGAAAATACCAAAAAAAATCAAACTGAAAAGGCAAATGCCTCTGCTTGATATGTTTAGTGCAAGAGGAAAGAAAGCTAAGTCCATTGCTGAAAATGTGGTCAATGAAGCAGGATGTGTGGATATGGGAAGCACTCTTGTTTCCACAACAGTTGAAACTGAAGCTGTAAATGTAGTGCATTCACATTGTGATTCTGAATCTGAAAGCACCTTTGGCTCTGATGCAGTGGCAGTGACCACGTCCACTACTGATTCTTTGATTTCATCCACTTCCACAATCACACCCACATGTGTATTTGTTTTCTGTATTTTATTTCCCTCCGCTGCCTGGTAAGAGCATCATTTCGTTGCAGCTGTTGTACTAGCTGTGAAGCTATTAATTGGACTGCTGTTTTCTGAGCTGGACTGTTTCCATCTAATTGCCCACTCTACTTGTACTTGACACAGCGTGAGAGGCTGTGTAACTTGCACAAACAAGCTGCCAGCTGGAGCTGGAGCTGTGAGAGGGGGGCTGCTGGCTGATTGGCTCTGGGAGTGGGGAGGCACTGCTTAAACACGGACGCCGCTCGCTAGTGGCATTTCTGTATTTTATTTCCCTCCGCTGCCTGGCAAGAGCATCATTTCGTTGCAGCTGTTGTACTAGCTGTGAAGCTATTAATTGGACTGCTGTTTTCTGAGCTGGACTGTTTCCATCTAATTGCCCACTCTACTTGTACTTGACACAGCGTGAGAGGCTGTGTAACTTGCACAAACAAGCTGCCAGCTGGAGCTGGAGCTGTGAGAGGGGGCCTGCTGGCTGATTGGCTCTGGGAGTTGGGAGGCACTGCTTAAACACGGACGCCGCTCGCTAGCAGAAGCGTGGCGCAAGCGTTGAGAGTGGCACGAGCGCCACTCGGAGCTGAAATCTGTTTGCTCTGGGTGAGAGGTGGGAATCATGTTTTAATAGTTATGTATGTCAACCAGTTTATTATAAAGTAAAGTTTTAGGTTATTGCCTGCATGCTTTACATGTGCCATTTGGCTTATTTAATTAGATATGTGTAGGGGTTCTGACAGACGGCTCTTGGAGCCTAGAATTGTTTATGGGAATTCACAGTTGCATGCGCTGCACCCTTTTATCCCCCTTCCTGTATCTGATATTATTATCAGACGTTGTAGGGAAGTGGGGATTGGGGGGGATTGCTTTGCGCATGCGCTGTGTGATGACCAGGAGTGGATTGATCAAACGATTGAGGTGGTTAAGTCCAGGAGATGCCCTGGAATAAATAGAGCACCTAGAAGAAGCCAGACGTGGTTGGTGCCTGTTTCCAAGGGGGCCACCAGGCCAAGTGGCCAGGTGACCTTTGGGGCTGCATCACCCTCAATATCTCTGACAGCAGTGCTATGCAACGCCAGGTCGATCAGAAATAAGACAGCTATTATTGCTGCTCTGGTTTCATCGGTCGACCTGGCGTGCATTACAGAGACCTGGGTGGGAGATGATGCTGGCCCTGTTTTTGAGGCTGCAGTCCCCCCAGGTTACACTGTGGTGCACTGCCCCAGAGAAAATCATAGGGGAGGCGGTGTAGCTATTTGTTTTAAATCAAACTTGGACTTCACCGTGCACCCAGTGGGAACCCCAGGTTCATTTGAGTGTGTGGCCGTTCATGGAGGACTTGGCGTTGGCTGCAGGATCCTCCTCATCTATCGCCCTTCTGGTCCAATGGGGAGGTTCCTGCAGGAATTCGCTGAGTTTGTTGCCGGCAAAACATTGGATTCCCCAAGATGTATTTTTCTTGGAGACTTCAATGTTTGGGCCAAGGATAGAGGCCAAAGGTGCGCCGACGAGTTACTGCAGAATATGTCCCTTTTGGGGCTGGTACAGTCTGTCGGCGTGCCTACTCACCAGGACAGCCACACATTGGACCTGGTGTTCTCACTGGGACTTGAGATCGCTAATCTTGATGTTAATCGAGTAGTTTGGTCTGATCATTGCATGGTGAAGTTCATGTTTAGTGCTCCGCCACGAATTCTTCCCCTCCCGAGATATTTCGCTGCCAACCGTTAAAAGATCTTACCCCTGAGGGTTATTTGGCGGCAGTCGATCTATCAAGGGTGGGTGATGCATGTGTCAGAGCAGTTGACGCCGGGGTAGATGCCTATAATGAGGTGCTATCTGGCGCCATTGACTCCCTCGCACCTGTCCGTGAACGACCCAGAACTTCTTACCTGAGGTCGCCTTGGTATGATAGCGATCTCAAAAATCTGTTCAGTGAACTCCATCAGAAAATGTTTTACAACAATATCTGACTGCTGCACATTTTAACAGATGTTAGCAACAGCGAACAATTGTGTATCTGTGTGCAACATATTGACACTGTGAGTGAAGAGTCAAAGCCAGAAATCATAGAAGACTTCCTCACTTTCCTGAGGGTTACATACTTGACTGGTGAAAGTCTGGCTAATATGATCATGTCCACTTTAACACAATTAGGATTAAATCTTGGTGATCTCAGGGGGCAGGGCTATGATTGTGCTGCTGCATTTAGTGGTAGGCTAAATGGTGTACAAGCCAAAACTGCAGCAGAGTATCGAACAGCTATGTATGTTCACTGTGCAAACCACTCACTGAATCCGGTGGTTTCAAAAATCTGTTCAGTGAACTCCATCAGAAAATGTTTTACAACAATATCTGACTGCTGCACATTTTTTAAGAGTTCTTCTAAACGTAGCAAAGTTCTTAGGAACAAAATATCAAGCCTGTTACCAACTGAGAACAAGAAAAAGCCTGTCAGTCTTTGTGAAACAAGATGGGTAGAACATCATGAAGCAGTGTTCAACTTCATAGAACTGTTCCCTGCAGTAGTTGCAGCTCTTGACAAGATATCTACTACTTGGACAGGTGATGCTTCATCTAAGGCTGAGCAGCTACAGAACACAATTGAGAAAGGATGTTTTCTAGTTGCTTTAGCTGTTTCAGAAAAACTACTCTCAGTTACGTACGTACTGTAAGTAAATCTGCAGAAGGTTCAGACAGATTTCTCCATGTGTGTTCAGACGGCCGATGATGCTTTGAAACAGATTCGTACCATGCGTCATGATGCAGAAATGCAGTTTTCTGAACTTTTTTAAAAGCAAAAGCATTAGCTCAAGAGCTGAATTTTGAAATTACACTCCCAAGAAATTCACGAACAGGACCAAGCTTGCAAGAAATAGAACAATACTATAGAACAACAGTGTTCATTCCATGTCTAGATTTCTTCGAACAGCAAATGACAGCAAGGTTTCTCACACACAGAAAAATCCTGACTTCCCTTGAAAACGTCATCCCTGATCGCTCCTTGAATACAAAGGAGGTGGAATTTCTGTCAGAACTGAAAGATATCTACAGTGATGTTCTCCTTGATAATATTCTCATTCTACAGAGTGAATTCCGTCATTGGCATGGCAGGTGGATTGATGCAAAAGACAAGAAACAGTCCATTCCAGTTACAGCTATTGATGGTTTGTCTAGCTGTGACCAAAACTTTCATCCAAACATTCACGATTTATTAAAAATCCTTGTGACACAGACAGCCACTACTTCAGAAGCTGAACCTACCTTTTTATGCTTGATCGCATCAAGACCAAGAGGAGAAATCACACCGCAGAAGACAGGCTGAATGGTCTGGCTTTACTTGATAATCATCGAGCCATCTCTTTATCAGCAGATGAGGTCCTGGAAAGATTTATTGTAAAAAGTCGATGCCTGGATTTTATCCTTTAAGTTCAGCCACCAGCACTGCAGGTGCTGTGCTGGTAATTGTTATACATACTGTCCTGATTTCGTGTACATTCTTCATTCTTCTGTTCTGCATGGCTTGGCTGCCTCATCTAAATTCATTGCTTTGTCTATCTTAACCAGGGTGGGTGGAGACAGATTGCCAGAAGGCCCCACCCATTATGCAAATACGTCATGTGACTGACTAATTTGCATACCTTGGGCAGACATAACCCCCCCACAAATGACAGTCTTTTTACATCCCTGCTCTCAACCATTATCCTCTCACTAGCAGGAGCTATACCTGAACAGTCTCCATCATGCAGTGAGCCCCTGTGGAAGGAGCAAATTTCCCAGCCCACCCACAGGGGTTGCTGCACCACCAGAACCCACCGCCAGTCCTCCCTGGCAGAGTAAACGTTGCTGCACCTTTCCCTAACAAGGAAGATAGCTGCTATTAAGATGATTATTGACCCTAATTTTATTTTTTTTTATTTAGTTTTTTGATAACTGTGTGAGTGCTCTAGACACAAAGGTGACCATTTTCAAACATGACCCGGGAGGTTACAACATAGCAAAAGAAAAACAGTACAACAAATGGAAAGGTAGGACAATGTCAAAAGTACAACATATTAGAAATACAGGAGTGTAAATTTAATCAGATAACATATTAGACTTTGCAATAACAAAGAACAGTAGGTTTTTAGACATTACATAATTGCAGTAAGTTCAACTGACTACAGTTAGTGTATCGACTAAGATATACAATTACACGCTTCAGGAGATGCTGTATGTGAGGGAGTAAAGAGGCAGAGTAGAAGGTGAAAGAGTCATCATGGGATAGCATGGAATATGAGAGTGGGATGACAGGGAAGGGGACCAAGGAGAGAAGAAAAATTGGTAGACAGGTGGAAGATATTTGCTCTTATAATAAAGTTAGAAATTTCGAGGTCTTTAAACTATGGGACAGCGATCAAAATCATAGTGCAGTACAGAGCAGGATGACAGATCTAAGGGGCATTTAAACAGGTGCATTGAATGCACTCAACATGGAGGGAGCAATGCCTTTCTTTAAATACAGCATGACTAGGAGCTAGGTGTACATCAAGGGGCAGAGAGTTCCAATAACTGGGTGCCACATAGAAAAAACCTGAAGTGCCTTTAGATGTTTTACATCTGGGAATATGAAGCAAGGAAAGGTCAGCAGATCAAAGGCCGTAGGAGGTGGACTGAGGGATAAGGAGGGAGGCAAGGGAACTTGGCATGTTAGATCTTAATATACTGTCCAGTAGAGTCCCAAGTGAGAGGAGATGGTGGACCATCAGGGAGGGCCAGTCAAGCTCTGCATATAGCAAGCAGTGATGTTTTAACCTAGCTGAGACAGAAGCATATCGACATATATTATTATAGGTTGTATCCCATCTATGCAGGGAAGCCTTGGATGCGTTGCTGTAGATGACAGCCCGTACATAAGCGATGGAAGTAGGATATCCCTGGCAACAACCAGCCTTGCAGAGGGGGTGAGACCATGGCTCATTTTGTAGGCTATCCCTAGTTTAGCATTGTCAGATTTACATGTGGTGGTAATATAGCAATCAAAGTTAAGAGATTCATCAAAGAGGGCCCCCAGGTATTTGAAGGCGCTCACCACCTCCAGCGGGGTACTATCAGCACAGGAGATTCTAAAGAAGTCTCAACATCTTTTTAGCTTGGCAGATGAGCTGAGAAGCATTGCCTGTGTTTTTGCTAACATTTAGAACAGGCCTATGGCTGGTGATCCAGGATTGTACATTGAGGAAAGCCGCACTATCATATCATATCATAAGTAGTTCCAAGCTAAGGGACTTATGTCCATAATGCTTGCCAGGTAAATCAAAATAATATAGTTTTAGCAGAATAAAAAATATCAAGTTTTGTCTTGAACATATCCATACTAGTACTTTTTACCACTGATACCGGAAGTTCATTCCATGCGGTGACCACCCTAATCGTAAACCGATGCTTCTTTAAATTGGTATTTCATTTAGGTAAATTAAGATGTAATTTATGTCTTCTATCACTGGTCCATCCAGATCTAAAAGTTATACCAAGATCTTCCCTTAGTTCTGTGTCTCTCATAATTTTAAACATCATGTATAAATCCCCTCTTAATCGTTTGTAATTTAGCGAATAAAGATTTAGTTTTTCTAATCTTCTATCATAGGACATATATTTTAACTCAGTCACAGATTTAGTGGCTCTGCGCTGCACTCCCTAAATTCTGATCACATTCTCTCTTTTTTGGGGGGCCCATGCCTGGACACTATACTCCAGATGTGGTGTCACCAGAGCTCCATACAGTGGCATCAGTACCTCCTCACTTCTACTAGAAATGTGTCTCAAAATACAGTTTAAATTCTGATTGGCTTTTTTAACCTGATCTTTATAATGCTCACTGAACTGCAAGTTAGTAGTTATCTTAACTCCTAAATCCCTCTCAGCCTTAGTTTCAGACAAAATGTTCATCCCCATAGTATAATTTTAATTTTTATTATGGGGACCTAAGTGCATAATCTTGCACTTGGAAATGTTAAGTTCAAGTTTGTTGTAGTTAGTCCATGAGTAGATATCATCTATAGCTTGCTGGAGAGCAAGGGCTTCGTTATCATTGGTAACTGATGCTCCAATTCTACAATCATCAGCAAACTTGGATATCCATATATTAGGAACCCCAATTTTCAAAGTAGAAATGTAGATATTAAAAATACAAGGCCCCAACACTGACTCCTGTGGCACCTCACTCGCCACAGCTGCCCAGTCAGACATCTCACCCCTAATCACAACTCTTTGCCTTCTCTCTGACAACCATAATGTTACCCACCTTAAGATGTTTTTATCTATTCCCACTTTTAATAACAATTTGATTAATTCCATGTGGGGTAATTTATTGAATGCCTTGGCGAAGTCCATGTAAACCATGCCCACCGCATTACCTGCATCCAACTCATAATTACCTTTTTCATAAAAAGTGAGTACGTTTGTCTGGCATGATCTAGACTTAGTAAATCTGTGTTGTACAGGATCGATTAACTTATTCTCTTCTAGATAGACCATCATAATATTTTTCAAAATTCCTTCCATAATTTTTCCTATAAGTGATGTAAGGCTGATGGGTCTAAAATTAGATGGTTCCGACCTAGAACCCTTTTTATGGAGTGGGACCACTAAAGCAGTTTTCCAGTCTTGCTGAACTTCTCCAAAGTCCAAGGATGTTTGAAGTAAGTAGGTAAGAGGAAATGTCAAAGGATCTGCTAGTTCTTGTAAAATTCTAGGGTGTATGTTGTCAGGACCGGGGGATTTACTAATATCCAATTTTATTAGTCTGGACCTAACCTCTTCTGGGTTTATAAGAATATTCCCTGGGATAGGGTCCAAATCATGGTTTATGGGGGGATATCTCCAGAATTAAAGACTGAACAGAAATAATTATTCTGAATATTAACAGTCTCTTTTTCTGATGCTAGTTCACCCAGAGAGTTTCTGAAAGGTCCTAATGTTGAAGTATTACTTTTCAGGTTGTTAATATATGAAAAAGAGGACTTTT
Source organism: Neoceratodus forsteri (assembly GCA_016271365.2). Lineage (NCBI taxonomy): Eukaryota > Metazoa > Chordata > Ceratodontiformes > Ceratodontidae > Neoceratodus > Neoceratodus forsteri. The sequence goes on along the minus strand of CM028135.1, from coordinate 325,877,185 downwards.
TGTTATCTTTAACTTTAATGGCCAAATTGGTTTCCTGTTGAGCTTTTGTCTTTTTTATAATAGTTTTAACTTGTTTAGTGGAGTTCTTATATTCCTGGTAGTTCTTTTGTGATTTGTCCTTTTTATATTTTTGGAAAAATTAATATTTCCTGTTTATTAAATGTTTAATATTTTTGTTAAGCCAGCATGGTGATATTCTTTTATTATTGTTAAACTTATGAATCTTGGGGACATGCTCATTAATTAGTTGATTGAGTTTATCAAGGAATATATTCCACATGACCTCAGTATTGTTGCCCTTTAGGTCATTTAGCCAATCCCATTGTGTCAAATCCTTCCTTGACTGAGCAAAATTAGCTTTTGCTAAATTAGGTTTAGTAGCACCCTCAGGATTTGTTGGTAATACTGACCCTTTTAGATTGAATAAAACCATAGAGTAATCACTATTTCCCAAGGGAGGGGGGGTCACTACCTCGCTTATTAAGTCCCCCATATTGGTTAACACAATGTCAAGAATATTATCACCCCTGGTATTGTCCTGTACTAATTGTCCCAGTCCAATCTGGTCGAATACTTCCAAATACTTTTCCTCAATATAATTACCCCCTTTTGATGTTTCCCAATCAATGTTAGGGAGGTTAAAATCTCCTAAAACTAATATCTTGTCTGCGGGGTTTAGATTACTAAATAATTTAAGGAAAGCGGAATCATTATCCGAGGTGATAGAGGGAGGTCTGTAAAAAAGAAAGCCCAGTTATAATTTTTGGACTAGTTGGTGGTAGCAGCTTAATCCACATAGATTCTACATCAGAATCCTCCTGGGGTATTTGAACATTTTTTATAGAATCATGTACATACATTGCTATACCCCCCCCCCCCATAGATTCGTGACTTTTGGTAAACATTGTACCCTGGAATAGTTTTCTCCCATATATCATTGTTATCCCACCAGGTTTCAGTAACACAAGCTATAAAAAATGTTATGTGTTGCCAGAAAATGTTTACATTCACCAAATTTATTAACAAGGCTTCTAGCGTTAATAAGCACAACCCTCCACTCTGATTTCTTATTGTTATCTTTGACCATGTTTCTTGGGGTAGTATTTAACATGGGCTGCCCCCCCCGTGCCAGTTTAAATGGAAGTTGATCACTTTGTTCAGCTTTCTGCCCAGGATCCTAGAACCTGCTATGTTGAGATGAAGTCCATCTGATTTAAAAAGGTCCCTGTTATTAAATGTAGCTGAATTATCCATAAACCCAGTATTATTAAGTATGCAATAGGTTCTTAACCAATTATTAATTGCTTTAATTGCTACATACTTGTATTCAAGGTAGCCATGTGTAGGTAAAACACCTGAGATAATGATTGCTCCTCCTTTTTCTTTGTGTTATATCCACAATATTTGATTGAAATACATTCAAACTGGTTTTATTAATGTCGGTAGTACCTATGTGCAAAACAACTAAGGGTTTAAACGTGTTTTCCATTAGCCCCTCTAATAAGTCAGAAATATCACCCACCCTGGCTCCAGGCAAGGTGCTTACAGTGATGTTAGCTTTCCTGCCAGCACATACAACTGAATTCACTCTCCTAATTATGGAGTCCCCTATAACTAATATGTCCTTGGTTGGGGTCATTGTTAACACTTCTTGGTCAGATACAGGTTTCAATATAGCATGATTATTACAGGGGTTGTAAAGGGATTAGTAAATTATGGTTAAGATCAAGAACATTATTGGAGTTGGCATAAAGTACTAGGTCATCAGCATAAATTAAAGATGAACAGGAGGAGGCGTTTTGCATTATATTATTAATGAAGATTGAGAAAAGAAGAGGACCCAGAATAGATCCCTGTGGAACACCAATATCAATGCCTGTTTTTTCTGATGTTGCTGAATTGAATTTTACAACTTGAGTCCTATTGAATATATAACTGTTAAATCAGCCCACAGATTGAACTGAGAAACCCAGGGATTGGAGGTTTGCTAGTAGGAGGGGGTGATCAATGAGATCAAAAGCCTTTGTGAGGTCTATAAACACTGCACCAGTAAAAAGACCCTGATCCATGGCATGAAGCACATCGTTAGTCAGTTGCAACAGAGCAGTTTGGGTACTATGGCCTTTTTGGAATCCATGTTGATTAGGGGATAGGAGATTATATTGGAGAGGTATTCAGTCATTTGTGTGGTGATGAGTTTCTCAAGGATTTTATTTAAGACTGGAAGTATTGCTGTTGGTCTATAATTGGTTATGTCCTTCTTGTCCCCCTTTTTAAAAGCTGGAGTCACTTTAGCTGTTTTCCATATAGCTGGGACAAGGCCTTCACTAATGGACATAGTAAATATTTTAGATAGTGGCCCATCAAATGAAGGGGGTAGCCAGCTTCAGGAGCTTTGGCTCAAGACAGTCAAAGCCAACGGCAGTGCTATCAGATAATGCATTAAGAAGTTTAAGGACATCCATTTTGGTGATAGCTTTAAAATAGAATGGTGGTCCCAGTGGAGTGCCGTTAGAGATGGAGGATGCGGAAGTGGAGTCCTCAGGGGGGAAGTGGTAGTATATTTGGACAGGTCTGAAAAATGACTGTTAAAGGAATTAAGAATGGTGCCGGGATTATTACAGTGGACCCTATTCAATATCATCTCATTAACATTGTGGGATTGCTTAGATCCCCAAAAAGGTTTTATGTGGGACCAAACTTTCCTAGGATCACCAGCCACATCTACCAATAGACCCTTGCATTTTGAGCTTTTTGCATGCCTGATTAATTTTTTACACTTAGTTCACTATTCCCTATAAAAGTTAAAATCTGTTGGAAGGCCAGAGCTTTTAAACTTTTTCCAGCTCTTTTCCCGAGCCTTAAGAGTGTCAAGGAGGTCTTTATGTAACCATCTGGTTTGCTTACCTCGTACATGGCATGTGAGAAAAGGAGTATGCTTTTCTTGAAGAGAGACAAACTTATTAAGGAAATAGGTGAGAGAATCTTCTGTATTTTGGGACAGATAAACCGGGGACCAGTCAATACAAGAGACATTATGTAGGAAATAGGCCTGATGTAAGTTAGCATAGTTCCTGAAGGAGCTGTAACGTGGAGGAGTTATAATGACCATAGAGGGACTCCATATACAGAAGACAGGAGAATGGTCACTTATTGTGTCAGGGAGAGTATCTGCAGCTACAATCCTGTCTAGGTGATTTGTTAAAATCCAGTCAATGAGAGTACTTGATTCTGCATTCACCGACACTCTTCTAGGGTCAGCTATGATCTGTTGCATATTATAGCTCTGCACCAAAGATAATAGATTGTCATGTGATTTGCTTAACCAATTCAGGTTTATGTTCCCGAGAATAATACATTTGTTTTGTCCAATAGTAGAGGATGAGTGGTCAAGTAACTCTACCAGGCCAGATTGCCCACTTTGGGGGGATTATAGGCACAGATAATGTGAAGCTTTTAAGTCCCTAGATGGAGGATGGCATAGAGTGACTCACATGAGGAGGTACTGGGGGTCTGGCACCATGGATAGATTAAAGTGATTTCTATAGTAAATTCCAACACCCCTGTGAGTTTGGAGGTGGCCTATCATCCCTGAGAAGATTGTAGTTAGGTAGCAGGCAACAAGTATCAGGGATCGAGTGTTTTAATCAGATCTCTGATATACAAAGAACATCCAGCTGGTAGGTAGTTGTCCATGCTTCTAGTTCCACATGATTGTGGAGTAAACTTCTGACATTGACGTGGCCAATACACAGACCCTTAGTATTGTAACCAACAGTTTGCAGATACTTGGTTGGTCAGGGGGCCCGGATTTGACTCAATGTCACCAGATAGTATGAGATCTAGTAGCACTAGATACCCTAGCTTGTGTGGTGCAAAAGGGGGGGATTTGATAAACATGGTGACACAACCACTTAGCAACTAACACAGCAACCAAGAAGACAAAAAATCTTGGAAGTAGTGCCGGGGTAAGATCATAGTGCTTATATGATAGGGCTAGCATATTAGAGTAGGTGAAGACAGTAAAGTCCAAGCAAGAATGTTAGTGGTACTTTGGACTAGACTCAATTCTTATTCTGTACAAGAAAATTAATAACAGGTTGAAAGACAGCAATAAAAGCATTTGTCTGGCCATCATATCACTTTAAGGTAGGGATTATTGGAAAGATCCATGTCCCAAGATAGTAGAGAATATTTTACAGCTATAGTATGATCTTTAGGGGATGAGAGAGATGTTGGAAATGAAAATATAAATCTTTATGCAGGACAGAGAGTGAGGTGGAACACAGAACATTAGACAGCCTTAATACTAACAGCGAAAACTAGAGAACTGCCCCTAGTGGACAGTTTGTATTATGAGCAAATGGAAAACTGGACCTATAAATAAAAGTTTCCAGATAGGGTGGGCAAGACCTATAAATAAAAGAATACAGATTGGGCTGGTGGGAGGGGATTGGGAGGGGAGCCATCGTGAAGCGCTGGTGGGAACAAAATGATCAGGGAAATCAAGCAGAGCTGTACCTGGCCAAGGAGAGCAGCTGTGTAGCTGAGGGGAATTCGGCAGCTGGTGAGTTAAAAGTTCTCCCGAGGCAAAGCCAGCCCGTCGGCGCAGCAGTTGGATTTCCGCTTGCGACGCCAGTGACCCGGGTTCGGGACTGGACCCGGGGAGCTGGAGGGTCAGCCGGGGGGAGAAGGATGGAATGTCCTATGGACTGCTCTCCTTCTCTGGGGGGAGGGATGGGTTAGTGCTCAGAGATTGAGAGACCCCTAGCAGAGGATGGAGGACTCACAAACCAACCAGTGCTTAACACATTGAGGGGGTGGGGTGGATGCTGGATGTCATTGCATGTCCCCTCCCCTGGGGCATAACAAGAAAGTCAGCCTGCCCACTGCCTTCATGATGCCTACCCCGTGGCTATGATCGGTGAGGGGGAGTCAAGGAGAGAACAAATGAGAGCTGGGCAGCAACAGAGAATGAGGCGTGGTTAGGAAGGTGTGAGTCAATTTGGAGAGAGACCCAGCAGGCACCTTTAACAAAAGCAGAGTGAAACAGAAATAGAGAGGGGAGTCGGAACACTAGTATAAAGATTTTAGAGAGGGCAGATCATGGAGAAATGGAGACACAGTGGTAGACTTAGCTGAACTCTGATCAAAACAAATGGGCTAGGTATCACTTACTTTGCAACTAAAAGCTTTAATAAAATAATGGGCTGTAAATCATTTGCTCTAAATTGTAATTCTATTCTTGCCAAACGTCCTGATAAATGACTGTACACTAAGCTGTATAAAATGTAAGAGAGCTGGCAAATCACTAAACCTTCGGACTTAAAATGAAAACTAACCCTGAAATCACCATGCACGAAAATTGTAAAGGTTAGTGAAAGGATTTGGAAAACACTACGCTTTAGGTAGAAATTTAAAATATAGGAATTGAGCTTGATATGTTAATGTTTAGCAGCAACTTAGAATGCAGAAATTCCACGCTTCTGCAAGGAATACAAGTACCCACAACAATTAACCAATCAGCTGGAGGCTTCCTCAACAGGCATCCAATCAGAGGCGGCCTGTAAAAGGCACCAGCAGGTTTGAAAAAGTTAGAACTGTCTTGAAGGAAGTGGCCTGAAAAAGGCACCAGCAGATTTGAAAAAATCAGTAACTGTCCTGAAGGAAGTCCTACTGTCCAAGTAAGCACTCAAAGGCCGAGCAAATGCTCAGGGAGATCAAGCAGAGCAGTACCTGGCTAAGGAAAGCAGCTGTATAGCTTAGGGGAATTCGGCAGCTGGTGGGTCAAAAGTTCTCCCGGGGCAGCAGCGAAGGCATCAGGGCAGTCAGTCAGCCCACTCACGGTGTCAGCAGGTAGTGAGCCCATGGCTTTATGCAGCAGGGGCTATAGTTTCAACAGCAGCTTCTCCCCTGAAAAAGGGGTTTGGTTCCTTGGTCTCAGTCAAACTGCAAGCGCAGTTTGATGCAGGATCACAGCCCATGGAGGGGCTGTAATCACCTGGCTAAGAAGAACAGCTGTGCAGCTTAGGGGCATTCGGCAGCTGGCAGGTCAAAAGTTTTCCCAGGGTGGCAACGAAGGCATCAGGGCAGTCAGTCAGCCCACCCTCGGTGTCAGCAGGCTCACGGCTTTATGAGGCAGGGGCTGTAGTTTCAATGGTGGCTTCTCCCCTGAAAAAGGCATCGGCTCCTTGGTCACGGTCAAACCACAAGAGCGGTTTGATGCAGGATCCGAGCCCATGGAGGGACTGTAATCACCTGGGGATGAAGGAGACACTTCATTGCCTTGCTCATCTGGTGGTGAACATCCCCACATGATGATTCTCTAAAATGGACACACTACTAGGCGACTTCTTGTGGTAAGGTAAGCCATCTCATTATAGTAGGGTGAAACATAGGGCCAGTTGGAGAAGGGGGGATTGGGGCCTACCATGGTTTCATGTGTATTACACTGCTTTTCACTATGCGTAGGCACTGCATTGACTTTTGCTACTTTCTCTTAACGAGTTCTCCTTGTGGGTGGTTATTGAATGCCAATCAGGACTGATGGTGGACCCCTCCATTCACCTCTTTTCTCCACAACATAAGGTGAAAAAAAGCCAGCCCTCCAGTCTCCCCTACTCTTAAGGCATAGAGGAAGCTTGAAGGCTGGCTACATATGACCCTTTTCTCCTTGTCCCTGCTCCCTTTGGGAACCCACTAGTCACAATGGGAGGCCAACTACTTCAACGGAGCACCTGGAGAGACAGGGCATCATGCTCCTTCCTGTCCTGTGGCAACCCTCCACTGAGTACCTCCTCTGTCATCCTCTGTTGTCTCCATTGTCCTCATCCAGAGATAGGAGGAAGTAGGCTGTTGGTTAACTATGATCTGCAGCTTATTCAACATGTAGGGAAATGGGCAGACTGGGTGGGCCAAGCAGTCCTTATCTGCCATCAAAGTCTATGTTTCTCCATACCTGGACTGCTTTAAGAACCTCCAAACAAAGTTTCACCTCCCAAAGAGGACTTCTGGAAATATCTGCAAATAAGAAGTGCTATAGGTGACTGCATTAAGAGGCTTTTCCCCCAGATTTTGCAGATGCTTGCATACCATCTGCAGTATAGGCCTGACAGACAGCTCCCAAGGAGAGGGTAGGCTTGATATACAGTATAAGCAGATTCCGTGGGCCATCCCTGATCCATTGAATGATACCAGGAGCAAATGGTCTAAAGTTTTGGGTATTGAAAGTTCTGAGGCCCACTGGTCACAGGTATGGCTACTCAGCCATAAAAACTTGCCTGGACCCCAGGAGCCTTCTCATACAAAATAAGATCATGCACTTGTAGTAATACACACCGGCGAGATTAAAATCCCTCAGCTTTCTATGCCATGATATTTGTTGCCAGACTACCAGAGCCAACCTCCTTCACATTCTATGGGGCTATCCAAAAATCCTCCCCTTCTGGTCCAGTGTACATAAGTGCTGCAGGAAAATCCTTCGTGGAACCTTCCCCTTCTCTCCCTATCGATTCTTGGTTTCCACTGGCCTCACCTTTACCTTATAAACAGCTTCAGTGGCTACTGCTGTCCAACATAGAGGCCAAAAAGACTCATACTCCAGAAATGGAGATTGGAAGAGGTTCCATCAGTATCCCAATGGCTGACTGCACCAAGGAACTTAGCCACCCTAGACAGAATGCCCCACATTGCTAAAAAAAAAACCTCTGCTAAAGTATATCAGCCTCTTGGAACCATTCTTACTTTCATGCATTGCACTGAGAGAACCTCCCATCACCCTCATTAATGGTAGCCCCCTCCACCACCACATCAGAAGACCCACCTAGAGTACAGTGTCCAGTTTAGTCCTCATCTCTGAATGGACATAGACAGAGTTGAGGAAGTCCAGAGTAGGGCAACTAAAATGGTGCAGGATCTACATCAAAAGCTGTATAAGGAGAGACTGAAGGACCTCAGTATGTACAGATTGGAGGAAAGGAGGGAGAGGGGGCATATGACAGAGCCTTTCAAATACCTCAAGGATATGAACAAAGTTCAAGAGGGAATCCTTTTTCAGAGAAAAGGATCCGCAAGAACAAGGGACCATGTAATGAAGCTGGAGGGAGGTAAAATCAGGGGAAATGTAAGGAAACACTTCTTCACAGAAAGGATGGTGGATGCCTGGAAGAGCCTCCCTGAGGAGGTGGTGAGAGCAAAACTTTTAATTGGATTTAGGAAGGCATAGGATAGGTATAAGGGAACCTTATGTAACCCCCCTGTTACCCGGGGTTACAAGAATCCCACTTAGATCTAGTGGCAGGCAGGGAAACGCAGCTTGTGAAACACCAGTTAAATGGATTTCACACTGTCTCACTCTGTCCTCAGTCTCAGCTGAGCTGGAGGGATGACATCATATAAAATTCTCACAGCAGCATAAGCCACTTTGGAATGTTGCAGCAAGGGGTTAGGTTAGAAGGTTGGGAGGTTTTGAATCAGTCAGCAGGGAGACTCAGTGGAAGCAGGAGATGTGCTACAACTGGCAGCCCCCCAGGGCTAAGCTCTGCTGTAGAGCCATACAGAAGAGGTAGAGGGTGTGTGTTCTCGCCCTAGATAGAGACGCAGAAGAAACCTGACATAGTGGTAGAGACCGCTCCCAGTTTGTTCCAGTGCCCCATCCCAGGAGGGATGGGGGGAAAGAGAGCTAGCCATTCCAGGGACAATCCCATGGCCCTGCTGAAGAGGGAAAGCTGCCTGTCATTTTGTTGTTCAAGTGCTGAGGCACAAGAAGTAGTTTGCTTTGCCAGAAACCTTGGGGCACCTGCAAACCAGCTGGTAAGTCTGCTCTGAACAGAGCCCATGTTTTCACCAGATAGTGTGTAGAGTATCTGTTACCGTGGGGTCAAGAAGGACAGCCAAGTACAGTACTACAGTAGTGTGTGACTTAAAAAGCATCTAAACAGTGGGGGTCTACAGGGATGGACATAACCACTCAGAGATCATTATAAACCAGGATATCAGATTATGAAGAGTAGAGTGTTAAATGTGACATACATTTCGAGACAGCATTCAACAGCTGTGTGTTTCAAGAAAGGTGTTGATTCCAAATGAATGGCCCGGTATAGATTTGGGAGGAAGAGGTGGGGGGGTCTCCCCATCTGGGGTAACCAGATTTACCTCTACGGGTTCACTTTGGGCACCTATAGCTCTCTCCCGGGCACTTGGCCAGTGTTCACAGAAAGTACTCAGACGAGGGATTGTTGATGAAGATTTTCCCTTTATGGAGCCAGGAAATGCTCATGGGTGGTAGAGGGAGCCACCAATACAGGTCCATGCCATATGGAAAGTAGTCCAAGTGCTGGCTGGATGTAACACGCCAGGGAAACCAAGAGAAGAGTACAAGTTCAGGTGAGAGCCCAGTGTGTTCAGAACCTGAGGGTTACAGTTTGTAAGAAGATGTGTTCTGGTCTCCGTATATCTGCATTACCAAGGAGGGTAGCCCCGTGGGGGTCCATCTATGCTTTATTATTCTGTTGTTATTGTGAATAAAAGCCACACTGTAGAATCCCACTCCTGGTTTGGACATTTCAGTTATTGCTTCCTGTGTCCAGATTACTTGGGTGCCCCTGTGCAGAGGTTTCAAACCTAGCCAAAATGCTGAGCAACAGTTCTCTCCCTGAACCCAGGCAGCCAGGTAGTGGGTTACATTATGGAGGCACTGCATAGCGCTAATAAAACAAAAAATGACATCAACCTGAGCCCTGGCTGGTTACACTTAGAAGCAAGGAGGGGAGGTGGCAAAGCTGGAGATCTAGTAGGGTTTACAGTGTGACAGCAGGTAGGGAACATGGGAAGGTTAGGTGGGCCAAGCGGTCCTTATCTGATGTCAAATTCTATGTTCCTTTGTCAGGCTCTCAGTATTTTCTCCTCTCTCCTCTGAATACCCCACGTCAGATGCCTAAACCTTAGAATTTTACTACTGTGAAATTTGCCAAAGATATTTTTTCTGGTACCCAATTAAAATAGTGCTACATGAACAGCACCAGTCTATAGCACACTAGTTTGTGTAGCGCTAGTACAGATAGCAAGCAGGGCTATACAGTGCTTTCAGTAAGCGCTACCCTGGTCACCATCCATGGTGCTGTAGATACACAAGGGCACCAGAATCCAGGAGGCTGGCTGAGCTACTCCTGTGGTGTGGAAGTCTGGTGCATAGAGCAGCTCAGACAGCAGCAGTGGAAACCAGGGTTCTAATACTGGCCTCCAAAAACTTTCGTGCATTGGGACCTTTTTTTTTTACATAGGGCTGTGGAAACAGTATTCTATAGCACCACAAATTTCAATTTGCCCCATGATCCACTCCCCCCGAGTGAGAATCCTTCAGTCCAGATGGTGTGAGGGGCAGTGCCCCCCCCCCACGTGGGGGTGGTGCAGGGGCAGAGCCTCCTGCAAAAACAAAATCAGCACTAATTTTTCTGTGTAATTCTTGACCATGCTCTTATTGTCGGTACTGTTCTGACCCAGTGCCATTTTTTTCCCACATTTGTGTGACCTAGATTACCTGCAATTATAACTGATCTGTATTGCAGATTTTGTCTACTTTTTGAAATGCAATCTGCACTACTTTTGTGACTGTTCCATATGTAACCTAAGTGAAAATGTTCAATAAAAAGTTCAGCTTCCTTATTAGTTATATCTCCAGCTGACATAACTTCATGGCTGAGAGCCCAACTCTGTAGAAATCAGAAGGGAGAGGGCAGGGCAGTACAAAAATCATATTTTAGAAAACAAACAAGAGAAAAACAATAGTTAAACTATGGGCAGCACTACTAACATCATGAGCTGTGCGCGACTTGAAAACTGATATCATAGATAGATAGATATTGGGGGGATTTTCATAGCCTATGTCTAGATGCAATTTTGTATTGAGAACAAATTAACAACAAACTGCCCTATGCTGAATTTTTAAAACTAGGAGATAGTTACAGTAAATACAATTTTCAGAACTCTTAGTTATATCCAGTTTGCAAAGTTCAGATATGGTTGTGCCTGGACATAATTGCCTCATCATTCGTAATCTGGGGCCCGATATTCAAACGCTAACAGGTCTTTGCTCGTGCAAACCGGGAGTTTGTGCTGGAGCTCCATATTCAAAAGGGTCTTTTGAACAGACAAAGAGGGTTAGCACCCACACAAAACATAATGTGTGCATGTGGGCAAGGGGAGGGGTGTGGCCATGAATGTGCACACTACCCAGTAGTCAGCAGCAATGCACTGCACAAAAGGGTTTAGCGCTGTTCTTTTGCACAGTGAAAATATCACCAGACAAAACCCCAACTTAACTCCAGGAACCCTAGTGGCTGCCGGAGATAATGCAGCCACCAAGCCGGTTGGCCACTGGGGTAGCACAACCGTCCTCTTAGGTTCCTGGCACCCCTCCACACTGATCACCAACCCTTTATGTAGAATATAATGTCCCTTGTGGTAGTGGTGTCCACCCTCTCTCTGATCACAAGCCCCACCGTATATTGTAACATTCGGTAGTGGTGTCCCCGCACTCCAATTGCCAGCCCTGCTGTATATAGCAACATTTCTTGTGGTAGTGGTGTCCCCCAACTCCAATCGCCAGCCCCGCCACATATAGTAACATCCCTGGTGGTAGTCTTGCCCCCCCAATCAGCAGCTCTGGTGTATATAGTAACATCCTGTGTATATAGTAACATCCCTGGTGGTAGTGATGTCCCGCCCCCAACTGTCAGCCCACTGCATATCACTAACATCCCTGGCTGTAGGTACAAGAAAAATTTCCTGGCATCAGTGGTTCCCCTCCCCACAGCACTGGGCATACCCCCCAACACACACACTCACCATAGCATTATCTGAGGTGCTGTGGGAGCATACAGTGACCGGTACAGCCCTCCTCACACCTCCTCAGCTAGCTGCCCTATGTACAGGCAGGTAGCATGCCTCTTATTTATAAGACAGGGTGATGTGGCACGTCCTATAAATAAGAGGCATACTCCCTGCCTATACATACAGCAGCTGGCTGAGGAGGTGTGAGGAAGGCTGTGCTGGTTGCTGTTTGCTCCCTTGGCATCATTTATATTGCTATGGTGAGTGTGAGGGGTATGCCTGATGCCACGGGGGAATGACTGGACATCAGTTTTTTTGTTCTGCCGGGCTAGCGATTGGAGGGGGACACCACTACCTCCAGGGATGTTACTATATACAGTGAGGCTGGTGATCAGGTGGAACACCACTGTCACCAGGGATGTTACTTTATACAGCAGTGCTGGCTATCAGAGGGGGGAGACACCTCTTCCACCAGGGATGTTACTATAAACAGCGGGGCTAACAATCGGGGGGTGGGACACCACTACCACCAGGGGAAATATTATATACAGCAGGGCTTATGATTGGAAGGGGCATCTCTAGCACCAGGGATATATACAAGTCTGGGACCAGGCATTTGTGGGGGGGGTGGCGCCATGTTAATCTTCCTTGTTACCAATGCAAATGAGCCCATAATGGGCATGCAAATGGCCCCTTAGCACCTTGTATGCCCAATGGGCTCATTTGCATGGGTCCCTTTGAATATTGCAAATAGCACTCTGGCGCTATCCATTCTGGTGGTGTACTTCGGAAGCATTGTCAAGGCAGTGCCAAGTGGCTTAGCACTGGGCCAACATGGCCCTATATTCAGTCAAATAGCACCGGTGTGCTATTTGACTGAGTATAGTATCTGTGGGCACCCGTGCAAGCGCAAGGCACAACACAAATTTTTGTGCTCCACTTTGTGCATATTTGAATATCAGGCCCCTGGTTTATCACTTATATCAATATCTAGTTGATTATCCAAAATTGAGTGTAGAACTAGTAAAAGAGTTTGAAATGCTTTCAAAAGAAAAAGACAACACTTATCCTCATCCTAAGTCTTGGGAAGTCATTAAAGGAGAAGTAAACATTGCAGGGGTCACTCAAATTGTGGAAGCCCATGAAAAGATATTTCAAATGAGGCACTGGACTTCCTTTTAGGTGTCAGGAGTCCTGAGCTATGACTATCTAATTAATTTGTAAATCAAAACAAGGCAGCAGCCATTTTAAAACAGGAAATGATGTCACTGAGGGGCAAGCTGCATGTTGTTCATTACAGCTTGCCCCTCAGTGACATCACTGTTGGTCTCATGATTCAATGAAATGGCTGCTTCCTTGTTTTGATTTACAGATGATTTAGATCTTCATTTCTCAGGACTCCTGACACCTATAGCTAAGTCCAGTACCTCATTTGAAAGATCTTTTTATGAATTTTCACAATTTGAGTGACTCCTGCAATGTTTACTTCTCCTTTAAAAATGAACTGAGGCACTGGGTACATCAACATCCATTGCACAATCTAGGACAAGTTAAAGGGAATGTACACAATTCCCAATATGATTATTTTAACAGTTACTATAATTATCCAGAAATTGCACTGCTAGGTCAGATTTAGCAAAGAACTTTAGTAAACCATTGAAATATACATTCTGAATAGTGATGTGGAGGCATCCATTTTGTGGCAGGAAGAGTGTTGTAATGATATCCCTGCCTCACCAGTCTTCACAGTGTACAGTGCAGCAGGTTAGAATAACTGGGTTGGGCTGACAGGGATCCTATGAAATTGTGAGAAAAATGGATTTTATATTTGGCAAAATGCAATGAAAGAATCCAGTGCTTTTTTCTCACAATCTGACAGGACATCTGTCTGTAGGACCAGTTTGTTTTAATCTACTTCACTGCACACTGATAGGACTGGTGAGGCAGTGACATTGTCGCAGCACCATTTTGTGCACAAAATGGATGCCTCCACATCACAAATTACAAAAAAAAGTTGTTTACTGAAAAGTTTATTCTTATTTTTTTTTGTTTCCTGTTGGAATATTATAGGAACTTTTGCAGTAATCATATAAGAAAGAGAACACACTCCCTTTAAAGTGCAAACATGCCAGACACTCATGCAAATACAGCAGCATACAAATACAATAAGCATACAGCTCAGGATGTGGATTCTAACATTTAATGCATGCCTGCTTTATCAAAAAAATTAAATGCTTCCGATACGTTCAACCTTTGAAAATGTATTTATTTAAAATTTAGTAACCGGGAGGGGCACACTGATTCGAGGCTTATTACCAGGGGTGACCCAGGTGGAAGGGGAGGAGGGAGAGCAAAGTAATCAAAATCAGTAAAAATACAGCTAGGTACAATAATTAAATAAGACAGCAGGGATCGGAAATAATAATGTGTCTGCAGCACATAAAAAGCCAGCAATAGTAATGTACAATGACATAATGCAATTTAAAAATAAGTGGAAATAATCTAAGAGATGAGGAAAGAGGAGAGTTGGATAATATGACTGAGGGGCTTAGAGAAAGCTAGCATAACAAAGGAACTAAGGAGGGTTGGGGAGAATGGAAAAGGAAAAGGGGTGGAGGGAGTGAAAGGGTACAGGAGCAAATGGTGGCTAGAGATAGGGAAACAGCATGTTTTAGAGTGGGAAAAGAGGGAGATAACAGAGGGAGCTCGGAAGGAAGTTCTAAATGGAGGGGAGATGGTAGGAGAAGGCAGTCAGCCCTGAGCTAGAGTGAGGACGGGAAGAAAGAAAGTGCAAGAGTGTCTGGAACAAAGATGGTAAGAGGAAAGCAGGAGGGGGAGGGAAGAAAGGAGAGGTGGGGGGAAGAGTCCCAAAGCAGTAACTGGAGATAAGGGTAGTGGCATGGAGCTGGTGGTGTACTGGGAGAGAGGGAAGGGAGAGGGAAGAGTAAAGAGTACATTGATAAGTGCAGGGGGGAGCACTGGGGGAAAAGCAACAGAAAGCATTATAGAGAGTGTCCAACTAAAAATATCCCCAATAAGAATGTGGTATAGAGATACAACAGCAGTTTTTGCAGGGGTGCCATTTGAGAGGGCAGTTGCCCCCTCTTGCATTACAGACCGTTGTTTTTTTCAAACCCTCCAAGTGTATTGATTAGGGTTGCCACAGTAGAAAAGTCATTGTTTCACATAATTCAGAGTAAACTATGACTTTTCTACAGAATTTTCCATTTTTTGTTTGGAATTTTGCCTAAATATAGCCCAAAATGTACCTGTGGACCACAGGCAGCCAGTCACTGACTCAGTGTATTGTCACTAGGCAATGGGGGGGGGGGGCAGGCTGTGTCAGGTCAGACGGCAGGGCTGCACTCCTGGATGCCTGTCTGTAACTCTGCGTCATGACATAACACGGACAGAGGACGGAGGTCTGGCTCCTCCTCTAACTCTAGAATGTGCAATTTCACTGACTGTGCACGGCTAGCACGCCGCATGTTTTCCGCAGTGCCAATGGCATCCTCTTTAAGTTCTGACTGCCCAAATGTCAACTTTGCCCAACAAGATAAAAAATAGCTCTCTCCCAGTCCCCACCTGGCCCTGCAAGCCTGCCTGCTGCGCAACCAGTGCGGTGCGCACTGACTTCTCCTCGGCTCTCTCTGCCCGGACTTTCCTCCCTCATCCGATCCATCCACTGAACCCCCGTGGCCTCCCTGCACTGCTGCACTGCTGCTCGACGCTCTGCTCCTTCAGACAGTCTGTCGTCACTCTTGCTCTGGCTCTGGCTGCAGTCGGACAGTCCAGAGTGCACTGCAGTAGGCAAGTTTATGAAGTACTCTTCCTTTCTGATGATGAATGATTTTTTTTTTAATGAATGGAGTGGCTGGGGGAGCCGAGTGTGGCCCGAGCTCCAGGCTGAAGAGGAGGAGAGGGAGGAAGGAAGAAATTAATGGATTGTTGTTCTTCGGGGAGGGGGTCATTGTCCTCTTAATCTTCACTAAAAGACTGTTGGATGGTGGTGGTAGGTGGATGGCTGGATGCTTGGAAGTGTTCCAGTGGAGGAGGGCAGGTGGTGGTGGGAGGGAATCTTCAAGCATGTTTTTTGTGGTTAGCAAACCAAATCCTGGTATTAAATTTGGTGCACTTGGGAGTGCAGCCTGCCAGGCTGAGCTCCATACTACATGGGGGGGGGGGCTTTGTGGGCCCATAAGAGAGGGAACATCAAGAATTGGGGCCTGGTGGCAGTGAGCCAGCCATGCCCCCCAGTCAGAACTGGAATCCCCTTCCAGCAGACCAGCCATCATCTTTGTTCATGAGTCCCCCTCCCTAGCCTCTCCCCCAAGGACTGGCAAGCTCATGTCATCCCATTCCCTGTCAGTACTGTGTGGTAGGTTTCTGAGATCCCACCCAGTCCTGTTAGCCTGATTACAAGCCCTACTCCTGGCTTTGGACTTTTCAGCCACCACAGCCACGTCCTCAGACTCTTAAGTGCACCCAGCCATTGTGGCATGCTCCCGAACCCACCTGACCCCTAGCCCTGGCAGCAAGCTTTCCTTGACCCCCAGACATGGGCAGCAGCAGGTTCCAGAGCCCAATTCACTTGCCACTGCACATACTACCTAGCATACCCCTCCACCTCACCCAAGCCCTGGAATCTAGTTTCAATTTACAACTACTTTCACAACTGTCTGGAGTGATTAATAAATGAGATATTTAATGCTCAGTCTTTCCTACATGTATTGCCTTTTCAGTCTGGAAGCACCACCCTCCCAGTATGACCCTTCTCTGTAACCCACTCAGCCCCTGGCTCTGCCCCCAAAGCCCCTCTGACTGGTTGTTGCCCCATTGAAACCTGAAATGGCTCCCCTGAGTTTTTGACATTTACATAACTTAAGAACTGCATTGATTTTCTGACTTTTGAAAATCCTGGCATTGTTTTTTGAGATATCTCTGTCATCCTGGTTACTGCCTGTCCTAGTACATGTTTGCTACTATTCTAAAAATAAGCTCCCCATGTTCACCAAAATGTTTACAAAGTATGCCTCCCTCTTCTTTAATGTGGAGGCATGCAAGGTAATCCTAGCCGCTACACTTCTTCCATTAAAACAGCAGAAGTTTTTAAACAGTGTGATGTTTCATTTACCCAGTTTCATACCAGATGCCTAGAATGCCTGCATTTGACACTGTGCAAGCTTGGATCACTGCATGCTCCCTAGATTTTGTTGACATTACAGGAACATAGTAAAGCAACACAATAGCTCAGCTGTAACTCTAAATTACCAGCCCTGGGCAGCAGACAGTGGAAAACAGGAAAGAAAAGTACTAATTTATTCAACTCTGAAGTACAAACTCAAAATGTTTAACAATCTTCCTAGTTTGCCTCGGTGTGAAGTATTACCTCTTGCAATTTCCAACGCTAAAGTCAAATCAGTCCATTTATTGTAGTTGGTCACTAGTGCCTGTTCAAGTTAACCTGTCATGTTTAATTAGTCTCTTTAGAGCTGTTATATCCCAAGGGAATGCACACCGGTTCCTCCTAATAGAGTGACCTAAATATAAATTGAATCTTGCCCCCCCCAATTTAACTGGCCTACAGGATTTAATCCTTGACCTGAGTTTCACCCAGCATATCAATAGCCACTCAAAGTTAACCAGAAAAATATATTCAACTCCTCGCTGCTTAACATGATTTTTACTAACAAGCCTAAGCTATCTACTACATATGACAGTCTAGCCAATTTATTTAGCAACCATCAGGTAACCTGCTGCATTCCTAAAAAGATAAAACCATCTGGTATGCTTAGAACAATCTCCTAATGATCACTCAATGGCTTTGATTGCACAGCTGCTTATGTTAGCTTTGGAGAATGTGAATCGGGATAGGCTGGAACTTATTCCCACCACAGAGAAGGCATGGGAATATTTAAATATGAATTCTTGAGTATCTGTACGAGACATGTGCCTCTTCAAACTAAGCAGATAATGCTCTAAAATGTGCTTTGGTTCATTTCCCAGCAATGTAAATCCATAAAAATCAGAAACAGTGCCTGGAAAAAAAAACAAAACTAACCAGCTGAAATTATGACAGGCAAAAGTAGATAGCTCAGAAATAAATACTTAGGTGATCTCAGGTCTGCACATGCTTATTCTTAGGGACAAATCTACAGAATCACAGAGTGCCAACTTGGGCTCCATCTCAAAACTGTTACAGGGCTTGAAAAACGACCATAAGTCTGATCTTCCAAGCTCCTGCTTGGTTGTTAGCCAAAATATTGACCACCCTGAGTAGTAGCTGAAGCTTTCAGCACCTGCTTCTGAGTCTTGTAATATATTCCAGCCTCAGGACTCTAGCGATTTACTAATCTTGGTGGTGTTCAGTCCCTTAGGTGCCCCAGCTCAATATGATTCTAACGATCTGCTTTTAACCCCTATGAAGTCCTTGAAGGGCTGCTATCCTTAAAGTCCCAAATGATAGGTGGCTGTGACTGGATAAGCAACAGATTGTTCAAGTATGAAAAATACTATCTTATTTGTCCCACTGATGTTCATTCATTAATTAGTATCTACTATTTTTTGCCTGTTGCACATTGCTGATATTTAATACTTATCTCTTAAGACTTTTGTGCATTACTGTTGTATGATACTTACTGTAATGTTTTGTGTTTCCCTGCCACTTGATCATGTATACTGTAAATAGTGTACTTCTCCTACTCCTTTATATTGAGTGTATTTATTTATTAGCTTTTGGTTACCAGGTAAGTGCATTAGGCAATAACCCTGCCTATTTTCAAGCACGACCTGGGAGAGTACATTATACAAAATACAAAGATACAATAAGGATATAGTAAACAGCAGACAAATCCATAACATATAGCATCAGTTATTGACGCAGGGATAGGCAGAAGTAGACAAATACATTGATTCAGCAGTACATTTGAGACAAAATATTGTCTTGTACTTTCCCAGTTCGTGCCTGAAAACAGGCATTTTCTATGCCTTGCGCACCTACCTGGTAATCAAAAACAAATAAATAAATAACTCTTGTAATTTTTCACCAGTTGACATCTATTTTATCTGTCCTTAGCCTCTGCTACATTCCTGCCACCTGGAAAACTGCCCTGAAGATGCCAGTATACAAGGATGGGGACTTCAGATTATTATACAACTATAGGCTTACCTCCCTTCTACTGCTATCTCCAAATTATTGGAGAAACGTGCCTCTAGACAGCGGAGCAACCACCTATTGGACAATAATTTATTTAGTCTGAATCAGTTCAGCTTCTGCATTAAGCATGGTACTCTATCAGCTGTAACCTCAGTTACCAGATATTCTAAATCATGTTCCGAACTCATGGAGGGGTGCTATAACTGTCCCCATATAAAGAAAGGAGACTGTAAGGATCCAAAAATGAACAGACCAGTTCGTTTACTAGATATCTTCTAAAGATGTTGGCAAAAACCCTTTTGGGAAGACCTTTAAACCAGCTTGAGTCTAGGGTGTGGGTCTCTCACAAATGTAGGAAGGATTTAGGGTAGGCTTCAGTACAGTGGCTAATTGCTTTGTCCTTTCACACCTGATAAAAAATATGTAAACTTCAGAAAACAGAAACAATATGTGATGTTTATAGACTTACGCACTCCCCTGCTCCCCTCACTATTTGCTGCTGACCTGAGCAACCATCAGACTCTTCACTCTGTTGCAGCCATGCTTGAAACCATTTACTGGTCTTGGCACCCACCACCTCCTCTGGCAGACTGTTCCATGGCTCCACCACCCTTTCCGTAAAACAGAATTTCCTCACATTCCTCTTAAACCTTCCCCCCACCAGTTTCCACTGGTGGCCTCAGGCTCTTGACTCAGTACTCCTGATAAATAGTTCCCTGGAGTTCTCCTCTTTTATCCCGTTCAGGAAATTGAAGCTCTCTATCATATTCACCCACCACCACCTGGTTTCCAGGGAGTACATGTTCAGTGCCTTGAGATGATCTTCATAAGGTCTGCCCTGTTGGACCTGAATCATCTTGATCACTCTGCATTGCACCATCTCCAGCGTGTCCTTGTCTTTCCTTAGGTAAGGACTCCAGAACTGAGCACAGTGTTCCAGGCGTGGCCTCATCTGTGGATACATAGAGGTAGTAATATCTTATTTTACTTGTTGACAGTACCCCTTCCAATACACTGCAGCATCCTATTAGCCTTATTAGGGTTGTCAGAACAAATTCGAGAAAGATTCGAACCCTCCTCGAATCTCTGTGTTTGAGTTCTAATTTAAAACTCGAACACTAGAGGGTTTGCAAAAGGGTTCAAATTCTGTGCCTTTCTTTTTAAACATTACTATAATGATGTAATGCCGTACAGCCATTACTGGAAGGGAGGGAGTCAGGGACACACTCGCATGAGCTGGGAGGCACTTACAGCTGGGAGAGAGGGACTCAGGTTGGACTTTCCACTGCCTGGCTGCTGGAAGGAAGGGACTAACAGTGGGGGGAGGGTGGCACCACAGACTGGCAGAAGAGTGGCTGGCGAGAGGCACAGCAGCCACAGGGAGGGAGTAACAGCTGGAAGGAAGGAATTCAGGGACTGTCTGGCTGCCGTATTGGGAGTGAGTGAGTGAGTGACAGCTGGGAGAGAGGGACTTGGGAGGAGTCAGGGAGAATCATGCGAGAGGTGTGACATCACCAATGGTGGCCTGAGTATTGCGCAGCAGAAAAATCAGTGGCACAGACTGAACAGAGCACAGTGCGTGTACTGAATAGTTGTTCTGACTGCTGCTCCGTTTTTGGTGACTATTATTTTTTTCGGCAGACAGCAGGCACTGGAATAGGCAGTGGGGAAGCAGAACCCTCCCAAAAAAAAACATTTTGTGGCAGAAAAATAAGAGGGAGGAAACTCCAAGCAGTGGAACAAGAGGAGTATGGGGTAGTAGGCAGAGGGGACAGTGTGTGGGGAATGGGAGTGTGGAGTGGGTTGTGGAGGAGCCAGTCTGTATAGGAGGATGATAGGACTGGAGTAGGACAGGAGGACTCCCAGCTGACTTTATTTCACTACTAGTGTACACAGTGTGTTGTGTGACTCCTTCTCGTGGGGTACTGCTCCTCATCCAGCCCCTCATTTTGCTGTGTGCCCTGTTTTAGCTGTGCAATTCCCTGTGTAACTGTGTGCTCTGCAGCCCAGCAGCCCCCAGTTGTGGTATCTTATACATGCTAGAAATATTCCTCTGCTGGGAGAAGAGACAAACTTTTCAAGATCCCTTACGAAAAAAAAAAATACCTACGTGAGTATGTAACATTAGGTTGTGCTGTAAAGCCTGTAATTGTCTCCTACGTGGTGCTCTGGCCAGCCCCATCCTGCTGTGTGCCCACTGCACATTTACTACCGCACCCAATGTGTGCAGCCCAGTAGTCTGTTTAATGTGTGGCACTAGTTGCCTTAAATACATGCCAGAAATATATTTTCCTGTTGGAAGGAAAGACAGAAAAATCCCTTTCACTGTGTTGTGTGACTCCATCTCCGGTGACGTATTTTGTGACTGGCCCATCATCCTGCTGTGTGTTTTTTGACTGCACTGTAGCATACCCTAACCCAACTACCACCCATACCCAGTGTGTGTGTGTACCCAGCAGCCATTTGTGTGGTAGTACCCGTAAATACATACCAGAAATATATATCCCTTTTGGGAGGAGAGACAGAAAAATCCCTTTTACTGTGTCGTGTGACTCCATCTCCTCTGGCATACTGTGGCCAGCCCATCATCCTGCTGTGTGTGTGTGCCCTTGACTGCACTGTACCCTACCCAGTGTGTGTGACTGTGTGCAGCCCAGGAGCCAGTCATGTAGTAGTATTAAATACATGCCAGAAATATATTTCCCCATTGGGAGGAGATGGAAACATCTCTTGTCAGTACCAAAAAAAAACATTTATGTGTCACTGTGTTGTGTGAGTCCATCTACTAGGTGGCTTGCTGGCCACCATCATCCTGCTGTGTGCCATTTGACTGCTGCACTGTACCAGTGTGTGTGTGACTTCTACTACATGCCGTACTAGCCATCATCCTGCTGTGTGTCCTTGGACTACACTGTACCCTACCCAGTGTGTGTGTGTGTGTGTGTGTGTGTGTGCAGCCCACAGAAAAATCCCATTCACTGTGTTGTAAGTCTCCATCTCCCATGATGTACTGTGGCCAGCCCATCACCCTGCTGTGTGTCCTTTGACTGCATTGTACCCTACCCAGTGTGAGTGTGACATTGTGCAGCCCAGTAGCCAGTTGTGTGGTGGTATCCTTAAATACATGCCAGAAATATATTTCTCTTTTGGGAGGAAAGTCAGAAAATTCCTTTCACTGTGTTGTGTGACTCTGTCTCCTGTGGTCAGCCATCATCCTCCTGTAGTATGCCCTTTAACTACAATGTACCCTACACAGTGTTTGTGACTGTGGGCAGCTCAGTAGCCAGTTGTGTGGTGGTATTCTTAAATACATGCCCGCGGTATATTTCTCTGTTGGGAAGAGAGCCAGAAAAATACCTTTCATTGTGTTGTGTGACTCCATCTCCTGTGGTGTACTGTGGCCAGCCCATCACCCTGCTGTGTGCCCTTTGACTGCACTGTACACTACCCAGTGCATTTGACCATTTGCAACCCAGTCGCCAGTTGTGTGATATCCCTAAACACATGCCAGAAATATATTTCCCTGTTGGGAAGAGAGTCAGAAAAATCCCATTCACTTACTGTCACCAGCCCATCACTCTGCTGTGCACCCTTTAACTGCACTGCATCCACCCTAAGATCATCCTATTGTGTGCCCTTGGGCTGCACTGTACCCTGCCCAGTGTGTGTGACCATGTGCAGCCCAGCAGCAAGTTGTGTGGTATCCCTAAATACTTGCCAGAAGTGTATTTCCCTGTTGCTAGTTGTGTGGTGGTATCCTTAAATACATGCCAGAAATATATTTCTTTTCTGGTAGGAGAGACAGAAAAATCCCTTTTTCTGCCTTATGTGGCTACATCTCTTGTGGCGAGTCCATCATCCTGCTGTGTACCCTTTGACTGCACTGTACCCTACCCAGTGTATGTGACCATGTGCAGCCCAGCAGCCAGTTGCGTGGTATTCCTAAATACTTGCCAGAAGTATATTTCCCTGTTGGGAGGAGCGACAGTAAAATCCCTTTCAATGCGTTGTGTGACTCTGTCTCCTGTGGTGTACTGTAGCCAGCCCATCATCCTGCTGTGTGCCCTTTAATTGTTGCACTGTACCCAGTGTGCGTGTGACTTCTATGTGGCATACTGGCCATCATCCTGCTGTGTGCCCTTTGACTGCTGCACTGTACTCAGTGTGTGTGTGTGACTCCTACGTGGTGTAATACTGGCAATCATCCTAATGTGTGCCCTTTGACTGCTGCTCTGTACCCAGTGTGTGTGTGACTTCTATTTGGTATACTGGCCATCATGCTGCTGTGTGTCCTTTGACTGCTGCTGTGTACCCAGCGTGTGTGTCACTCATATGTGGCGAAATACTGGACATCATCATGTTATGTGCCCTTTCACTTCTGCACTGTACCCGGTATATCAAAGTCACACATGATCATTTTTCTCTCCCCTTATATTGAGCAGATTGTATTTCTTTTTATCCTCAATGTTATGTGTATTTCACTATTATCTTCATTATTGGCAGCACAATTAAAAAATAGGATTCGAGTTCTAAAATGTTTTAAAAAAAGATTAGAACCCTAGAACTTTTTCAAAAGTTCTAGACTAGAACTAGAACCCAGAACTTCAGAAGGTTCGGACAACCCTAAGCCTTATAATAGGCCTTGTTACACTGATTTGATTGTTTGAGGGAGTCCCTAATGATGGGCCACTTTCCTCTGCCATAGTGCTCAGATTAACCCCTCCCATCTGTCATTGAGGCATAGGTCAGGAAGCATTGGAAAACCAGGAGCACTTATAAAATTTGCAAGTAGCATTTTATTATTCTCAATAATAATAGAATAAAAAAATTGTGCCGAATGTTTTTTTTTTAAGATAGGCACTTCAAACAGAACAAAGTCCTTTCTCTGAGAGTATCTCTAATTCTAAATTTCAGTCTCTCCCTGGAACAAAAGATTGCTCTCTTTTTATAAGAAGTCTTTACCTGGCAATTCATTTCTACATCCTGAGCTCGTTAAGAGACATTCTGTTTTCACACAAATTGAGCTCTCGTCAGTTTCTTTCCTGCAGGTGAATAAAATAAAACATGGTGTCTTAAAAACTAATCGCCTGCTGATAACTCTGCAAATGAGCTTGTGCTGCATCTCAGGGCTAACCCACTGAGTTCCGAATAGCTTTTGCAATAATTTAAACAATGCAGTTATATACATTTGAAAACAAAGGGTTTCTAGTTTCACATATAGGTTCACATATCCTTTTACAACACGGCTACAAAAGGAGGAAGAAGAAAATATAGAAACAGCAAGTGAAGGCAAAGAAATAGCAGGACATGGAGAATCGTGAGACCATCAGAGTGATCAGTTCCTAGGTCGTGAATGGACACCTGTCTAGTGAGTCCCTTAATCAGCTACATGGCCACTGGAATGTCTCAGTTAATATCTGGCAGGAACAGATCGCCCACCACCACCTCTTTCCCCTTCTTCACTCCCCTTGCCAGTTCTTTCACGAGCTCCCTAGCTCTCTTATGTTATATTATTTATTTATTTATTTAAAACTGGTAACCAGAAAAGGCACACTGAGCCGAAGCTGTTCCCAGGTGTGCACTGGGGTTACGAGAGAAAGGTGAGTACAGCACACAAAACCACATCAAGCAATAAAATGCAGCTGAACTGTTAAATTACAAAGTGCAATAATGGAATACAGAGCAAGCAAGTGAACAATGCCATGACAAATAGACCATGAAAATTAACTTACAGGTGATGTAAAATGCAGGCAATGGCTAAATTAAGTGCAAAGTGCCAATTAAAAAGAAAAGTGACAGAATTATGGCAGTGCAGACAAGTAGAACAGAAGCCTCAGTTTACAGGTAGAAGCAAAAATCATGAGGGGGTAAGGGGCATTTGCAGTAGGGAAGGTCAGAAGCAGGGGAAGTATCAGGTGGAGAGTTGCCAGGAGCAAAAGGGAGAAGCCTTAGCTGGTATCTAAGGGCTGGGAGGAAGGAAGAGTGGTGGAGGGATGAGTGGATCTGGTTCCACAGGGAGGGGAGATAATAGGAAAAGGCAGACTGCTCAGCAGAGGAGTGAGGGTGGGGAACAGAGAAGGTGCGATGATCCCTAGAGCGGAGAAAGTAGGATGAATAGGGGATGGGAGAGAGGAGTGAGGACAGATAAGAGGGGAGAGACTCAAACCTGTATTTAGAGATGAGAGAAGCACAGTGGGACTGGCAACATGTTAGGAGAGGGAGGACTGGAAGGGAGGAGTAGAAGGAGCAGTGATGAGTGGGGGGGGAGTTTGTAGTAAATCAGCAGAAAGCATGCATAGTAAAAACTCCTAATTACTGATTCCATGAGTAGAACACTGCAGAATGTTGTCCCTCAGGGCAGTGACCAGGCGGGTGCAAGAGATGCGGTTGCAGTAGGACCCACAGTGTCAGCAGCCCATTGCTTCAGAGGTCAGCTTAAAAAAAAAATACACCATTTATTGTCACAGACAAACTTGAAACTTTCTTTTTATATACTGCTTATCCATTTGAAATTGGGTCTGTCAGCAGTGGCAGCACTGGAGCCTGTGCTGCGAATTCTAGCTCCAGTTTCATGGAATATGGGATACAAAATAAAGAAAAAATAGGGCCCATTACTCAAAACTTCTGATCTTGGTGCTGGAGTCACCAGGAGGAGCAGGTGCAAATTACATTGTTCATTTCCTTGATCATGATGCCAGCAAGGGGAGAGGGGGCATCATGGACAAAATGCCAATGCTCAGCAGGACTGCTACAGAAGAACCTACAATACAGTGATGAAAGTGAACAGGAATGCACAGGAACTCAGTTTCTGTACCTTTTTTGCAGCAGGAACGGAGTTCCTGTACTTCTTCCCACTAAAACTAGAACTGGATTTCTTAAACCAGCAACATAATGACAGTTTCTGGGCCTGTGATCTGAAATCAGGGTTTCCACAGCAACATTTGACTTGTACAACAATTCTATTTTCCTAGAAATACTTCAATATCTCTAACTGAATCTACTCATGTCTAATCAGATAGCTGTGTCTTGACACAGCTATCCTTGAGATTGAGGAACTTCATTCTGCATTTCATATTTGCCAGTGTCTGAGTTCCTGTACTTCTTGGGTGGGATATTCAGACTGCACCAGGAAGGGGCACAAGCCTGGGCGCAGTGCAACTGGGATGATCCAGGGCATGGCCCAGGTGATATTCATCGGTGGTGTGCCATGGCTCAGCATCATCGAATATGGCACTGAGGGCGCATGCACTATGCATGGCGCAGTGGCACTGCGCCAGTGCAAGTGGCAGCAGGGGAGCAGGGGGGCTGCACCAGCGCAAGTGCGGTTGCACTAGGTGGAGCAACAGTGATATTCAGCCGTGGGCATGCAAATGAAGGCCATAATGCATGCAAGGTACAAATGGGGCCATTAGCATGTCATTATGGCCCCATTTTCATTGGTGCACTGATCCCCAGCGACTTGCACCTGGCGCCCTGCCAGGCTGCAGCCATCAGAGACCGACGCCCTGCTACCCCTTGGTGGGCACTGCTCCCATTCGTCCAATCGTGGGCATGCATTGAAATAATCCCTGGTGGTCCAGTGGACCACTATCCCTTGTCCAGTTGCCGGCATCTGATGTAATAAGCCCTGGTGGTCCAGTGGACCGATTCCCTTTGCCTAGTCGTGGGCATATGTCAAACTCCCTGGTGGTCCAGTGGACCGATCCCCTTTGCCCCCTTCCGGGCATATGTCAAACACCCTGGTGGTCCAGTGGTACCCCACCTCCCCGCCCACTGAGTCCCCCGCCACCCTGCACCCCCCAGTCAGCAGCGGGTGGCAGCTCCCCGCCCGCAAGCTACATGGTGCCCGCCAACTGACAGCATACAGTAGGGTTGTACACCTATTGGTCCACTGCGTGGGCTAATGGGCATGCAGATCATACTGTACTACACAGTCCCGAATTGTGAATGAATGTGATCAGTCCACTGGACCACCAAGGTGTTTGACATATGCCCATGAACAGGCGAAGGGGATTGGTCCACTGGACCACCAGGGATTATTTCAACACATCCCCACAATCGGGCAAGGGATAGCAGTCCACTAGACCACCAGGGATTATTTCAACACATGCCCAAGATCAGGCAAGGGACAGCAGTCCACTGGACCACCAGGGACTATTTCAACACATGCGCATGATCGGGCAAGGGATAACGGTCCACTGGCCCACCAGGGAGTTCCTTTACTGATGCCCGTGATCGAGTGACGGTGATGGGGGGCACAACGCTCCCTGGGTAGGGGGCATGGGGTCAGTGTTTTGGGAGGTCGGGTGGCCACCCACAGCAGGCGGCTGCTGTGTTGCACCCAGTAATATGGCAGCCCACCTGTGGGTGTCCCCAACTTGTTCCCTATTTGTACAGGCACGGCTTACTGCAACCCCTAAGTGGTGCAAAAGTGAGGTTATGCCTGCATGTCCTGCACACGGCCTGAATATCGGGATGTGCCGCATATCGATGGCACGCCCACTTGCACCGTGACATATTACAGGTGTGCCCTGGTGCATCGGGGTTTGTACAGCACAATCTGCCTGTTTGAATATTGCGCCAGGCACATTGGTGGGTTGCGCATGGAGCAACCATGTTGTGCCATGCACAACACCTTTGAACATCTCACCCCTTGTCTACCACTTGCACCACTGCTACAATATAAACATTTTATATGTGCTAATGGGTATTTTGTCTTATTGGTGAGGATGTAGGACCCCACAAAATATTTTGCAGGGGGGCCCTTATAGTCATTGGCACAGCTTTGTTGTCCATAAAAAGAAAACAATTGAAAACAGTTTTTCACATCAGTATTTATTAAAGGTACAGTTAAATGTGACTAATTTTGAGGCATATCTTTTATTTTCCTTACCGGGAACATTACTAACTGCTGCCAGTTACCCCAAATGTCATGTCCCCTTTAAAACTGAATGGGAAATTAACAAACACATTCTTAATAAGTAGGGGGGTAAGGCAATGCTGCCCACTGCCATCATCTTTATTTACACTTCGCACTGAAGTTTTCTTATCTAAAATTAGGGCAAACAAAATAAAAGGAATCCCAGTAAGAACACAAACCTTTACAATAAATGCCTATGTAGATGACCTATTACTAACATCAACAAATCTGGTAGAAACAGAAACATAGAATTTGACTGCAGATAAGGACTGCCTGGCCTATCTAATCTGCCCATTCCCCTACCTGATGGATAAGCTGCAGATTCTAGTTAATCAACAGCTTACTTCCTCCTACCCCCCACTAGAATTGCCTTATGCCTGTCCCATGCATTCTTAAATTCACCTACCATTATTGCCCCCACAACCTCCTACAGGAAGCTGTTCTATGGATCCATGCCTCCCTGCCATGGAGGGTACAATCATAGGGGAAGAAGGGAGATGTCCTGCCAAGGTCGGGGGCTGGGGCTGGGGGGTCAGCAAGAATGTGAGCCAACTGGTCCAAGCAGGAGCATAAAGAAGGTAACAAAAAATAGCTTTCGAAGAGAACTTAACAAAATTATTGAAACACAATAAAAAAGGTTTATTGGCTTGGTTACTCAGAAACCTAACTGTAATAAATGAAAAATGCTATAATAAGCTTAAAATAAAATGAGAACTAGAGTTTAAGGCAGAAGTAATAAACAGGCAATGGGATAATATGCTTTCATCAATTCATTATTATAAACGCTCAAGAAATAAGACAATCCAATATAAGATTTTGAACAGATCATATTATACATCAGTCAGGTTGTTTAATATGGATTTACTAGATTCTCCTAAATGTTGGCAGAATAACTACTGTACTTGGAAGCAGATTGTTTGCATTGCTTTTGGAGCTCCCCATTAATAGTGAACTGGTGGAAAAGAATATTTGATCATTTGAAGCAGATTTTGGAGGAGGAGGTACCTTCCTAGTACCAATTTGCAATTTTTTTGATAATAAAAGTCAATGATAGATTTAGTTTTTTTAAGAAAGAACTAAAACTAATGGCTACAGCATTAATGTCTACAAAACAGTAAATATTAAAATATTGGAAAGAAACAGATGAGGAAATAATGTCTATTAATGAGTGGAGAAAGCTGATTTTAGATACTTTATATTATGAAAATTTACTTAACAGCGATGATTTATTAAAGGTCCATATACATGTAAGGCTTTGAATTGGAATAGAGACACCTTCTTTTCCTGAAAAATGATTCTAAAGAAAATAAAAATTGTCAATATGTCAGTCTATGGCTGTGACTAGAAAAGAACCCAGATATGGTTTTTACCCTTTGTATTTATCTATCTGATTCTCCAATAATAAATGTAATCCCCATAATGACATTCTCATCTTGCTCTATAATGTAAGTTTAGTTTGTACTTTCATATTCAAAACATTATGATTCTGTTGATATAAGTCCTTTATTGGGAGTGCTAGACTTATTCCTAAAGAGTCCATTCTGTGATTATTACTTTTAAGTGGAAAAAATGTTTGAATTGTCTGTGCTGTAGAACTCGTAGTTGTCAGTACTTTAAATTTTCCTTTATTTAAACAATAACCTGATATTTTAGAATATTCTTTGATCTCCACAATTACTTCTTTTACACTGCCTGTAGTAGATCAGGGAAGCTGGTGGACATGGCCTACCCAGATTTTAGAAAGGCATTTTACACAGTCCTGTACAAGAGGTTAGTAAATAAGTTGGGCAGTCTGGGAGTGGGTCACAATTTGGTAAACTGGGTCAGAAATTGGCTTAGCAACAGGACACAGAGGGTGGTGGTAAATTGAGTTCAATCTGAAGAAAGGGGAGTAACCAGTGGGGTGCCACAGGGTTCAGTACTGGGGCAAGCCCTCTTTAATGTCTTTAATAATGATATTGCAGAGGGACTCGAAGGAAAGGTATGCCTCTTTGCAGAGGACACCAAGATCTGCAATAGGGTTGACACTCGGGGGGTGGAGTAGATGGGGAGAGACTTAGCCAAGTTGGAGGAGTGGTCAAGAGTGTGATTGCTCAGATTCAATGCCAAAAAGTGCAAAATCATGCACTTGGGGAGAAAAAAATCCAGGGGAGGAATACACAATGGGAGGGGGAGAGGTACTAACAACAAGCAAACTGGAAAGGGACCTGGGGTAGTCATAACAGATGATCTAAAAGTAGCCAAACAATGTGAGAAGGCAGTGAGGAAAGCTGGGGAGATGCTGGGGTGCATAAGGAGACGTATTACCAGTAGATAACAGGAGGTGTTGATGCCGCTGTACAGGCAGTTGATGAGCCCTCATCTGGAGTACTGCATACAGTTCTGGAGACCTCATCTCTGAAAGGACATTGACAGGGTAGAGGCAGTCCAGAGAAGGGCAATGAAAATGGTGCAGGGGCTACACCAGAAACCATACAACTCAATATGAGTATGCTGAAGGAAAGGAGGTTGGGGGGCTATGACAGAGACATTCAAATACCTCAAGGGGATCAGTAGAGTTCAAGAGGGCAGCATCTTTCAGAAAAGAAGATGTGCAAGAACAAGGGGTCGCACTATGAGACTGGAGGGGGAAGACTCGGGCAACATGAGGAAGTATTTTTTCACAGAAAGGGTGGTGGATGCATAGAACAGCCTCCCATAGGAGGTTGTGGGGCAACAATGTTAGGTGAATTTAAGAATGTATGGGACAGGCAGAAGGCAATACTAGGGGTGGGAAGGATGAGGTAGGCTGCAGATCAAGTAGGATCTGGAGTTTACACAGTAGATAGGGAAATGGGCAGATTAGATGGGCCAGGCGGTCCTTATCTGCAGTCATATTCTATGTTTCTTTGTTTCTGCCAGATTTGTTAACGGTAGTAATAGGTCATCTGCATAGGCATTTACTGTAAAGGTTTGTGTTCCTACTGGGATTCCTTTTATTTTGTTTACCCTAATTTTAGATAAGAAAACTTCAGTGCAAAGTGTAAATAAAGATGATGACAGTGGGCAGCATTGTCTTACAATAGAATATCAAAATGCAAAAACAAACACAAAAAAACCAAAACACAAATATAATAATATGAGAGGGATAAGAGGCTAGCACCCAGTCCAATAGGTGACTAGTTGGGTAAAGTTTAGCTACACAATCCTGCGGGAGGTGGTCCTGATGGCCAGAGAGCCAATTAATGTTGAAGTCACATGGAGGAGAAGTTCAATGGAGTGTCATGAAGGCATAGATCTAGAAGAATAGGCAGACCAGCAGTAGTTGTAAAACGTATTATTATTTATTTATTTTTTTATTTGTGAGAATCAGTTTACAACCTTTGAGCCAGAGGCTCGTTTCCAAAGGTACCTCGTCACATTGAGACATACATAGCATTTAGATTACATAGTACAGGTTTTCTTCAAGTAGGTGTTTGTTAGAGGCGCCACGTCACACCGTGGTCAAACAACATACATTTACAGGGTACATGTAATAGAAATAGGTCTGACATAATTGGTTTCACTTGCTGAGCAATCAACTGGCATGAGGCAGCAGGCTCTGACCAGGTTATACTTAGGAGTGTAGTGCTGGGTAAGGGATTGGGTGGGCTAGGTGGGGGGCTGAAGCTGCCCGGTGGGCATTGTCATGAGTGAAGAGGTCGAGGTAGGGCCTCATTCAGAGGCA
Organism: Neoceratodus forsteri; assembly: GCA_016271365.2. Lineage (NCBI taxonomy): Eukaryota > Metazoa > Chordata > Ceratodontiformes > Ceratodontidae > Neoceratodus > Neoceratodus forsteri. The sequence continues at coordinate 325,845,574 of CM028135.1, read as the reverse complement.
GGAACAGCTACTAGTGTTGAGGAGTTGGCTGCGAAGGGTGGTTTTGAATTTGGAGATTGTGGTGGCAGTGGAAATAGTGGCAGGGAGAGAGTTAAACCAGAGTGGGGCTCTGTGCCAGAAGGACCTCTGACCATGAGTGGTTCTTGATCTGGGGATTAGTAGAGTGGTCTTGTGGGAGGACCATGTAGCAACAGTGGGCGGGGTCCAGAGGATGGATGCAGTCACCCCTGGTGGAGAGAGCCCGAGTAGGGTTTTGTTTGTGAGTAGGCAGGTATGATAGCAAAACCGTTCCTCTAGGGTCAGGAGTTTCGCATCGTTATACAGTTGACAGGTGTGTGTGAGCCTGGGGGCACCAGCAATCAGTCTGCAAGCCTTATTTAGGGTTATGTGTATTTTTTTGAGGGCAGTTGTGTTAGCGGCACCATAGATTGGTAAGCCATAGTCTACCAGGAACAGTACTGAGGATGTGACAGCGAGCCGGAGAGCATTTGGGGGGAGGCAGTTTCGATGGCGGAAGAGGATGCCAAGCCGTATGTTGGTGGCGGATGCAAGGGCATCAATGTGTTCATGGAATGTGAGGGCTGAGTTGAAGGTAATCCCGAGGTATTTGTAGGAGTAGACTTGTTCCAGAGGTTGTTTGGTACTAGGAAGAATATGGAGAGGGTGGTTGCTAGCTTTGTTTTGGGGGTGGGCAAAAAGCATAGCTTTGTTTTTTTTAAGATTAATGATGAGTCTGTGCTCCTTAAACCAGGCATCAGCCTCATTGCAGGACTGTTGTAGGGAATCCTGAAGGGAGATGGGGTTGCGGTGGGTGGCAAAAATGACAGCATCATCAGCATACAGTAGCATTTTGCCTGAGCAAGCACTGGGCAGGGCGTTCAGATAGAGTGAGAAGAGGAGGGGGCTCAGGATGGAGCCTTGGGGAACTCCTAAGTGTATGGGATGGGTATCAGAGAGTGTTCCACTGATTTTAACACACTGTGACCGGGCTCTTAGATAGCTTGAGCACCATGCTAGTGGGCCATCCGCAAGACCAGTGTGATAGAGGGCGTTCAGCAGAAGAGGGTGGGAGACAGTGTCAAAAGCCTTTGATAGGTCAATGAACACTGCACCAGCTAGTGAGCTGGTGTCCAGGGAGGAGTGAAGGAAGTTGGACAATTCAATTAGTGCAGTGCTGGTACTGTGGCCAGCACGGAAGCCATGCTGCTCCGGGCATAAGATGTCATGCTTGGATAGATATTCAGTGATTTGAATGGCCACAACTTTTTCCAGGGCTTTTGAGAGGGGAGGGAGGGAGGGAGGAGATTGGTCGGTAGTTGTTGGTTGCAGACTTGTCACCACCTTTATGAATGGGCGTGACTATGGCTGTCTTCCAGGCAGAAGGAAATTGTCCCAGGCAGAGCAATCAGTTTAGTAGGCTGGTGAGCTGGGCTAGGACTTCATCTAGCACCAACCTGAGGATACTTGGATCCAGTGAATCGCTGCCAGGATTGTTGCCATGTAAAGCTTTGATAAGGATGGGTCTGGCCTCCCGAGCAGATACCATGTGCAGAAAGAAGCTGGGGTGGTGGTGGATGAGGGGGGTTGGTTTGGGGGGGTTCAAAGAAATTACTGGGGAGGACTGTGCTAAGGTCAGTGAAAGCGGTGTTGAGGCAGTTAGCTATGAAGGCAGGATCGGTGGAGGTAGTACCATCACTAGAGAGCTGAGATGGGGGAAGGGACCTTGACTTTCCATTTAACTGTTTAATATTATCCCAGAACTTGTGGGCCGAGCCCCAGGAAGAGGTGAGGGTGGCCTGGTAGTGGTCAGCCTTGGCTTTATGGACCACCCAAGAGCACTTATTCCGGGCTGCATTGTAGGCTTGTCTATCAGCCAGCCAGCCTGTTTCAGTGGCATGGTGCCAGAGGTTATCCCGATCTCTAAGCAATTGTAGGAGGGCAGGGCTGACCCAGGGTGCATTCTGTTTTTTGGATTGGGTTTTTGTGAAGGGTGCAAAGAGATCACAGGCATTGTTGAACGTTTGGGAGAAGAAAGTGAGGGCAGTGTCAATGTCGGGTTCATGATGAATGGGGGACTAGTTTATCTGGGTGAGAAACTGCCTAAGCTTTTTCAGCCCACTGGGGCAAAGGCGCCTTCTGAGGGTTTTTTGTGCTTTGGGTTTGGGATTGGGGGCTACCCATAGAAATAGGATAGGGGAGTGGTCACCTAGGGAGTCTGGTAGGACCTGGATGTTTTGGATTTTTTGGGGTCGATTGGTGATGAGTACATCCAGTAGGGTGCTGGTTCCCAATTTTGGGTTTATTCTAGTGGGTTGGGTGACGAGTTGCGTCAGATCTTGGGTGGCAAAAGTGTCCTGGATTGAGGAAGAGGAGGGGCTGAGCCAGTTTATGTTTAGGTCACCAACTAGGATTTGCTCCGCGCGCGGTGGAGGGTGGCCAGATAGTCAGTTAGTGATACCAGGGCTGGGTTCTGGTTTTGGGGGAATGTAGGCAGTGGTGAAATAGAGGGCCCTAGAGGGGTCAGGGGTGAGCTTGAGGGTGAGGGCCTGGGCCTCATTTACAAGGGCAGGGGTAGGGAAAGCTTGACCAGTAATTATGTCCCGAGTGTAGATAGCACAGCCTCCCCCTCGTTTGCCTACTCAGTCCTCCCGGTATAGGGTATAGCCAGGGAGGGAGACAAGAGAGTTAGGGGTGGATTAGGACAGCCAGGTTTCTACCAGAGCTATGATGTCCGGTTGGTGTGCCATGGCCCAGCACTGGAGGGCATCAAATGTTTTCAGCAGGCTGCATATGTTCATAGAGGCTATTTTAAGGCCAGTAGGCCAAGTTGATGGGTGGGAGGGGGTTGGTCCTGGGTTGGGATGTATGTTGCCAGAAAGTAGAAGCAGGAGGACCAAGGCTCTGGTCTGGGTGCGGCAACAAGTCAACTTCTTTGGTGTACGCTGGGAAGGGGGGTGGCCATGGTGGTGAGAGGAATGGGCAGGGTTTGAAGGTTTGGGAGGGCATGGATGAATTCCAGCCATGGAATGTCAGGGTGAGACGGAGGGGGTGGATAGGGGTGGGTGCCGTGGGCCAGGGTCCATGGTCAGTGTAGGGTGTGATCGTACTAGGTCAGGGAGAGTTGCGGGTGCTGGGATGAGTGGGCCTGTGAATATGATTGGCTGATGGGATGTGTGTATTAGCAGGAGAATGGGGGGGAGACATTTGAGGAGAAGGGGCACAAACATACTGCCTATGTAAGCAGCAAGGCAGGGAGGGTACAAATGTCTTGTATGCCCCCAGGAAAGCGTGGATACCACTTTGGATTAGTGGTAGGGTCATGGACTCTGGTGGACAGGGAACAAGGTTCTAACCCCTTGTGGGGCAGGAGGAAAAAGGACCTGGGCAGGTGTAGGTTCCACTATCCAGATGGTTCAATAAGGGCTAGTACTGAGCCAAAACCAGGGTGGAAATAACGACTCCTAGTGGTCACTGAAGGTTAGCGTCATGCTAGGGTATGGTGTGATAGTTGGGTCAGATCAGTGTGCCAGGCTAGTTTGACATCTGGGTATAGGAATATGGAGAGTTCAGAAACAGGAGTGGGAGTAAGAGGAGAGAAGTACTGCGTGTGGGTAGAGGGGTTCCCAGGAAGTAGGATGAGGGAAGGTCAGACAGTGAAACACCAACGTGGGTAGTCAGGGGTCCCTCTGGTGGCAGGCTGGTATAAGCTGCTAATGGGAAAGTGGGGACTTAGTAAATTTAAGAACAGGATGTGATGTCATAGGTAAGAGACTATATAAGTAAAGCCGACCCAGGGTGGGTGGGGCAGTCGATGGGCTAACACCCCTCCCTAGGGTGTACTTCAGGAGGTAGTTTAATTACCTCTGCACCCGTCAGAGCTTGGAATAGCTCAGCTGCTTCTGTTGCTCCTTGGTGTGTTTGTCTGGGACAGGGGCAGGATCGGGATCGGGCCTCCGCAAGTAGTATGTTATTATTATCATCAATAAGAATAGAATGAAAATTAAGAAAAATTGTAAAAAAAATTTGTACAGGATAGCTCTTCCTAAAGGCAGTAGAAACAAAAAAATCATCCATCTGAGACTCTCTCTCAGTTTAAATTGCAATGTCTATCTATACAATGTCTTTTCCTGGCAGTTTAAACTCTGTATCCTGTTCTTGTAAATTACAGCTCCTGTTTTTTTACAAATTTATCAGAACTTTGTCAGTTTCTTTCTGGAGGCCAGCCTGAAGAGTACATATAGTCTTAAGAGGTGTAACAAAATAGAACATTCCATCCCAGAGATAGTCTCCTGTTGATAATTCAATAAACAAGCTTCTGGAGGTCAAAATGTATCTCAAGACCAGCCACCTGTGTTTCAGATCATTATCTTTTCTAATAAATCTAACCAGCTTTTTGCAATCATTTCAACAATATAGTTATATACATTTACAAATCAAGGGATACTAGTTTTACATAAGGATTCACATATATTTTTTAGCCACAGAGAAGCAATGGAAGAAAGAAAGAATAGAAAAAGCAAGTGAAGGGAGATAACAGTGGAAAATTGTGGGATCATCGGAGTGGCCAGTTCCTAGGTGTCACAAGAAAATTTGATTGCACAGTCAGACAGACAAGTGGCAGAATAGGAGAGGACAAAATCAATCCTTGCTTTTAACTCTCTCTGCATAACAAATTGGATAGGGTTTTACCCAACCATGTTACACACACCACTCTGTAAGAGGAAACCTGTTTTTCCCTTAAAAAACAGGTTTCCATACCCTCCTTTTATTTCTATTTTAACATTACCTTATAACATTTACAGTCGTTTGCATATGAAGTATCCCTTTTTCATGACACCTTTTACAGCAGTCATTTCAGTTAAGCTCACACATTTTTTTTAACCTTCTGAATTCTCAATTCCTGAACCATATCTTGACAGAAAATCAGCAATGACATTCTCTTTTCTGGATTTGTGAATCACTTTGAATTTAAATATCTGTAGTGATAGGTACAACCTTGTGATTCTGGGATTTTAATCTTTCATTTGATTAAGCCATTACAGAGGATTATGATCTGTTGTAAGTACAAAGTCAGTTCCTAGCAAATAAAACTTAAGGGATTCCATTGCCCATATCACAGCGAGGCATTCTTTTTCAATAGTGAAGTACTTTTTCTCTGTTTTGCAGTTTCCTATTGATATACAGGATGGTATGTTCCCATCTATATTCTGACTCAGGACTGTACCTAGGTCTACACTCTGGGGACCATTTCAGATTATTCAGGTACAATTTTTTTCATGAGTTCAGTGAAGGGAGTAGCTAACTAGGCAAAGTTGGGAGCAAATCACTGGTAGTAACCAGCAAGCCTAAAAATTACTTGGCCTGTTTCTTTGCTTTAGGGAGAGGACTGTTAACTACAGCTTCTGTCCTGAAAATGTCTAGCTTTACTTCTCCATTTCTTAAAATATAACCCAAACACCTGGTTTCCTGCATGCCCAATGTGCATTTGGTAGGATTAATGATCAAACCTGCATTTTGATAGATTGGAAAACTGCTCATAAGTGTTCCAGGTGGCTTTTCCAGTCTGGACTGTACACCACAACATCATCCAGGTAAGCAGCACAATAGTCAGTGTGAGGAGTTAAGATTGCATCCATGTACTGCAGGAATATAGCAGGTGCACCACGTAAATCAACAGCATGGTGGTGAACTGATAGAATCCATCTGGAGTAGAAAATGCAGTTTTGTATCTACATTCTTTAGCTAGAGGAATTTGCCAGTAACCCGGGGTGAGATCGAGCACACTAATGTATTTGGCACTTCCCAATCTGTCCACAAATCATCTATCCTGGGCATAGGATAGCTGTCAAAGATGGGCACTTCATTAAGTTTCCTAAAATCAAGGCAGATGCTCACACACCCTTCTTTCTTATTTGCAGTCACCACTGACGATGACCAAGCACTTCACAATTCTTCAGTGACACAGCTCTTTCATTTTTTATATTTCCTTAACCACTCTGGTCATCAGTATGTTTTTTGTCTGATAGGGCAAGCATTCCCTGTCACTATTACATAATTAATCCTTTTTGCTCAACCTGGCACTGTGGTAAAAGTACTTTGAAATATCTTTACCAAGTTATGAATTCCTCTGGTTTGTTCTGAGGTAAGGAAGCATTGACCTTTACAGCATCAGAAGATACAGTTTGTTCCAGTCTGTCATAAGCTATATCAATGTCTTCTTTAGCAGTTTCTGGTAATACTAACAAAGCAACCTTTGGTGCTTATTCAATCCATTTCTTCAGGAGGTTAGCATGGTATATCTTGGTAGGATTTTTCCTGTCAAGTGTCTCAAGCTCAAAGTTAACTGTAAAAGTACATCTAACCACTTTATAAGGCCCTTGCCACTTCATTAACAGTTTGTTTTCTGTAGTGGGTAACAGTAAAAAGACCTTTTCACCTGCTTCAAAAACGTTTTCTTTTTCTCCATTGTCATAATACACCTGCTGTTTCTAGGTTTCTTCCTGATTACTGTGGGCAATTTCAATATATTTTGCCAGTTTCTTTCTCAGTGCCCATATACAAGATGTTTTAGATTATTTCTGAGCAGGGCTGTCATCCCATGTTTATTTTATTATATAAAGTGGCCCTCTACAGTAGATTGCCTACCATACAACATTTCAAAGGGCTAAAAACCTGCTGATGCTTGTGGCATTTCTCTGTAAGCAAAAAGCAGGAAAGATAAGTATTAGTCCCACTCTTTCCCATCACCTTTCACAAACCTTTTTCAACATGCATTTTATGGTTTGATTAAAACACTCAACAAGACTGTCTTTCAGAGGGTGATATGGGGAGGTTCTTATGGTAGTGATACCTAGTAGTGGGTACAGTTCATTCAGCAATGCAGCACTACAGTTACTACCCTGATTAGTAATAATCTCTTTACACATGCCCACCCTGCTGAAATTTTGGCAAGCTGTGCTGGGACTGTGACAGTATGCATTGGAATTGCTTTGGGGCATTGAGTAGCTTAGTCACAGACTACCAAAATTAATTGAATACCCATTTTTCTTTTATCTAAGGGGCCAACCATCATCCATTGTAATTCTCTCAACAGGCACATCCATCAAGGGTTGGGGCGCCAGGAGCACCTTGTCTTTTTTAGTCACTGGGGCTACTTTCTGACATTCAGCACAGGAACAACAATAAGTAGCGATATTCTCATGAATACCAGGCCAGTAAAATCTCTACAATTATCTAGCAAGGGTGTAATACCTCCCCTAGTGACCAGCTGTAAGACTATTATGCACTATCTGTAACAACTCATTTCTATACTTCTTTGGTAAGACCAATTGTTTTACCTGTTCCTGCATCTGAGGATTAACACAAACTCTATACAGTAGCCCATTACATTTTTTAAACATTGGTTCATACTGCTTTTGTTTAACCCCCAGCTACTTAAAATAACCTTGGAGAGAAACATTGTTAGTTTGCGCAGAAACAAAATTGCAATTAGTTATCAGTTTAGTTTCAGCATTTTCATATATAAACCCCTTATGTCCATCAGTCTTTTGCTGCCACAGTTTCTTCAGGCATCTTCCTTCTTTCCTGGACTTCCAGATCTTGGAGCTGGATTCAAACAAGTCTGAATCAAAGTTACCAAAAGGAAAACAGTCCCCAACATCTGAGATTTTCTTTCTCTGTGCTCTTGTTATCACAGCTGCTAAAACAGCAGGATTTACTCCCTCTGTGATTAACTTAGCAAATCCTGAAATGCCATTTCCAATGTAACCCCCAGGGGCACTATCCCAAAGGCTACTACCCCTGCCTACTTTGCCACTAACAGGTTGAGGGGCCTGGATCCAATGGCAGGTGCCTCCACCCAGAGGTCAGGGTTGAAACAGTCAAGCATGACTTGGTCACAGCCCTCTGGGTCACTGCAACCCCCCTTTCCTTCCACTAGTGGCTCACCAGCGCTTCCCACACTACCGTCATGACTTACACTTGCCCCCAGATTGGAATGGCCAACTTGGTGCTGAGGACCCCCGTAAAATAAGATGCAGTTATACAATAACCCATGCACAAGAGGGTAGCACAAACACACAGTTCAGACAGTATACCCTGCAAACAACAAACCTGATTTATTAAAGTGGGAGTAACAAGAATGGGGGAGATCAGGTTGATTAGCTTAACACTCTAATATATAGGGCACTGTGCACAGGCCAAACCTATCAGTCACTGTCTCTGGGTACCCAGGCAATACAAGGCTAGCCTCTCCGGTGTAGGTGGTTGGGGCCCCGATGAAGAAAACAAGCATTTGGTACCTAAATTGATTAAGAAGAGCCCGCAGGCTCAGTTCATGCAGCCAATGGAGGAGCCAGACAAGTCTTGCCCTCAATATGAACATCTGATAGGGAACTACCCTGATTTTAGTACTCACGACTCCTGCAGAAATATCCCTCTCACACCACTTGCAGGACTTAGCCTGTGATCCAGACACTTCTCCAAACATTTATATGTAGCACAGAGGGGTACCAAACCAGGCAGCTGCTTTAAACTCCCAATCACATTCACTGCACAAACCGGGTGATGCAACACAGCTTCACTTGTCCTGAAAGACCGAGCGCGATTGAAGCAGATTCTCCAGTCCTCTACAGGGTAAGCCTGGTAGATAGCTGTAAATGTACAGCCTCCTCTGCCTGCACTCCTCCACGGATCTTGTCCACTCCTTCTGGCGATATGGTCGCCCGACTTCTTGGCCTACACACGCGCTTCCCACGCAAAGACTTTCACAGTGCAGGAGCCAGAGCTCCTTCTCTCTTCATGACCACAAATGACTCAGCCCCTCCAGAACAGTTCAGGGCAGTTTTCTCTCAGCTCCACTGGCTCCAGTTGGCTGCTCCCATCTGCCAGTCACAGCATATGCCCTCTATTGGTGCAAAAAAGGCACCGGGTCCAAACTACACTTCCCAGGAGCACCTGCCATACATTCCCCTTTAGGCAGACTCCCGGTGGGAGTCCAAGTTCTGGTTGGCTCAAGCAGCCTCCATTTTAAAGTCCCCCTTCCCCAATTGGCCCATTCTCAGAAGTCCAGGTCCAAAATGGAGGGGCCAAACACAAAGAGTCCCAGCTGCAATAAAGGCAGGTTAAATAAACTGCATTTTTACTGTTACGCTACATATGTTCCAGCAAACAGTTACATCCTTCAATAAGGCTCCCTCTGCTCTCTTAGCGACTGCAGAAGTGGAGCAAGTTTAACAGCAGCTCGAGTGGGATTCGAGCAGTAAACCCACAGTCCCCCCTATACAAACTAATCAAGCCTGTGAGCAGGCAGCTCTTAAAGAGACAGTACCAGAGGCTCTAAAAGCACTCACAGCACCCACATTTAAGTGACATTACACCAGACACCAGTTAGGCAGGAAGCACTTAGGCAAGCTCTGGGAAGGCTTTTAAGAACCCCAATTTGTAGGGGGTTACACCAATAATCACAGGTACAGTTAACTTTGTTACTATCCCAACATTCATTTGGTGTGATACCCCATTATTATTTAGAGTCACTTGAGTGGTGGGATAGTATTGAGTGTCCTCTTAGATGCAGATGACACCAGTACCTGGTCATTTTTCACAGTCTTTTTCAAGTACGACAATGTGCACCAGGGTCTGTCTGCTTCCCAAATCTATAAGTCCTTTCACAGTTTTATCCCCCACCTTGACATCTGTTAAAGAGCTACTGATGCTAAAAAGAACACTTTGAAAAGCATACTAATTGGGTACAATTCAGCTTGCATTTCATATGTATGCCATATATTTCTCTTCCTCATTATTTATTACTGAGTAAATTTGCATGCGTACATGATTTTTATCCCTTAGATTTCCCTTTGACTTGATCTGCCTCTGTAGCGTACTCCCTACTTAAAGTCATAATGCTCTGTTGTGACATCACAATCTGTTACCATGGGGAAAACGGTGATGTCACAAGTAGGGCATTATGACCTCATGTAGGAAGAAAGCAACAGGGATATTTTAACTCTTCAGGACCAAAGATCCTGTTTTCATGCAGATGACCTCAGTAATAAATAACGGGAAGGAAGAATACAAAACTAATGTGAAATACAAGCTGAACTGTGTCCAAATATAATGTTTTTTTAAAGTTCTCCTGAAGGTGTCAGCTGCTGTTTAAATACTTGCCCCAATCTGTTAAGGCCACATGTACTCAAGTGTTATCCTCCTTATTTTTATGACAGTTTCTTGTACTATGGACTGGCTTATTACAGTTATGACAAATAAAGTCTTTTGGTACATATTTGTTATCCCCATCAGTGTTCTTATCTGACCTAGAGTTAAATTGGAAAAAAGAGGGTCTTACATTCTTTGGCTGTTACTTCGCTGGTGCAGTGTCTGTCTGCCATCTGAAAGTTCTCAGCCAAAGAGATGGCCTTTTCTCTACTTTCTGGGTGGCGTTCTTTTCCCCAAAGCTGCATGTCTGTAGGAAGGATTCTGAGGAATTGCTTCATTGCAAATATGTAATTGATCTGTGGGACAGCTATGCCCTCTACTTGGAGACATTTATTGAGGAGTTTGCTGAGTCAGGTGAAGGCTTCTCAAGGATTTTCGACTGAGTGGTACTTCAGGGACCAAACTCTGTGCCTGTAGGTCACTCCTGAGATGTCATATCTTTTAACGACTTCTCTTTTCTCAAGATCATAGTTTTCTGAGCATGCAGTGTCCATATTGCTGTGGGCAAATTGGGTTTTACCTGTCAGACAAGGTACCAGTCTGATTTGATTACCCATTGCTGTTTTGGCCATTAGCAGGATCTGGTGACCCTTTCAAAAGTTGTCAGGTATGCTTCAGTATCATCTGAGAGACACAGCTTTGTATGTTTAATGTCTTTTAAGTTATTTGTGTTTTGTCAATCTGCTAGACCTGTACCAGATCCTTTGATAGCTTGCAAGGCATCCAGCCATTGCTGCTTTTGTCACTGCAACCCTTCTCTGTTTCTCAGTCTGTTTCTCAGCCTCTCTTTGTTGTATAGCCCACCATTTGAAAAAGGTAGACATGCTTTCAGGTTCTTTCTTACCTGTCCTTTTTGTTTCATCACTGGTGCTGGCTATAAAGTCTCACTTTGGCCTTTTGATTCTGCTTCCCGTTTGGCTGCCGTTCTTCTAGAAATCACTCCTGGGCACAACTTCTGGTGTAGAGTATGTACAGCATAAACCCACTTTGTCTGACACCAGCTGTTGCAGAGGCATAGGTCAGGAAGCAAATGCAGACAAGAAGAAGTTATAAAATTTGCAAGTAGCATTTTATTATTATCAATAACAAGAACATTTTTTTTTAATTACATGATAGCTTTTCCTAAAGGCAGTATAAACAAAAAGTCCTCAATATGAGACTCTCTCTCAATTTAAATCTCAATCTCTATATAAATAAGATGTCTTTTCCTGGCATTTTAAACTCTGCATCTTGTTCTTGAAAGTTACTTCTCCTGTTTTTTCTCAAAATGTATCAAAACTTTGTCAGTTTCATTCCTGAGTCCAGCCTGAAGAATACATCTAATCCTAACAGATGCAGCAAAATAGAACACTCTGTGCCAGAGCTTGTCTCCTGTTGACAGTTCTGTAAACAAGCTTGTGGAGGTCAAAATGTATCGCATGGTCAATTCCCCTGTGTTCCAAATGGTTGTCTTACATAATAAACTTAAATAGCTTTCTGCAATCATTTCAGCAATATAAATATATACATGTGCAAACCAAGGGATCCAAGTTTCACATACAATTCACATATATATGTATTTACCCACAAAGAAGCAAGGGGAGAAAGAAAGAATAGAAACAGCAGGTGAAGGAAGGGAGATAACAGGAGCAAATTGTGTAACCATTGTAGTGGCCAATGCCTGTGTGTCTAAGAAAATATGACTGTACAGTCAGACAGGCAAGAGAAAGGCAAGTAGCAGGATAGGAAAGGACAAATGGACCCTTGTTTTTAAATCTCTCTGCATAACAAATGGAACAGGGTCTTCCCAACCCTGTCACTAGGAGGAAGCATGAGAGGAAAGAACAATGAGGGAGTCAATCAGACAAGAGAGGTCTTCTGGAAGGAATAGAAAACACCAATGAAGATGGGAAGGGTAGGGGTGAGCTTGGTTAAGAGGAGCTCTTGAGAGGAGGGCACAAACTCTCTGTGACTGACAGATCAGGACAGGTTTTGATGGACATAAAGGACAACACTGACATTCTGTTTACCATTTTTTGTTCTTCTTGAATAGGTGTTAGTCAGGGACAGCTGATAGAATCAGGTTTCCTAGAGTGTCAAGATTCTGAGATACCCAGGTTAGCATTGAGAGAGCCAGACATTGAGGGGGTCCAGCTTAGGTAGAAGGCTCTTAACATTGAGAAGGTAAATGCTAATGCCTTTAGGAGAGGAGGTAGGATGAGGGTCAGGGTTGGGTTCCATGTCACCAGCCAGGAGGAGGTGCAGAATGATGAGCAGCAGGATGGAGTGGGACTTGTGTCCCCTGGAATGGGGGTAGAGAGGGTAGCAGAGGCAGGGAAATCTTGATGAAGGAATTCAAGGTTTAGAGAGGAGGAGGATGGAAGTCCAGGGTAGATGATGGGGGGTGGAGAGGAGGAAGAAGTGAGAGTAGATGGAGGGGGAAGGAGAAGGGAGGGTTGTAGCAGGGTTGGGTAAGACCCTGTCCCATTTGCTATGCAGAGAGAATTAAAAGCAAGGATCTATTCTGTATTCTCTTGTTCTGTCACTTGTCTATTTCTTTCCTGACTGATTGTTCAATTAAATGTTTCCTTGTGGCACCTAGGAATTGCCCATTCAGACAGTCCCACAATTTCCTCCTGTTGTCGCCCCACCTTCACTTGCTGCTTCTATTGTTTCTTTCTTCCCTTGCTTCTCTGTGGTTAAAAAATACATATGAATCTGTATGTGAAACTGGTATCCCTTAATTTGCAAATGTATATAATTATAACATTGAAATGTTTTCAGAAAGCTATTTGGATTTATCTAGAACACAGGGGGTTAACCCTGAGGTGCATTTTGACCTCCACAAGCTTGTTTATAGGCGTGTCAGCAGGAAATTAGCCCTGGGACAGGATAGCTTAATTGGTTGCACATGTTAGGATGTGATGTGCTTTTCAGACTGGTTACAGGAAAGAAACTGGCAAAGTCTTAATACAGTTTGTGGTACACACAGGTGGTGTAATTTGCACGAACAGGATGCAGAACTTAAATTGCTAGGGGAAACATCTTATAAAAAGAAAGCAATGTTTTGTTTAGAGATAGAGAGAACTGGAGATTTTAAAGAGACTCTTAGATGAAGGACTTTTGTCTGTTTCAATTGCCTATAACAGCTATCCTTCACAATTCTATTTTTATTTTATTGTTATTTATAATAATAAACTGCTGCTTGCAAATTTTATAGCTTCTCCTTGTTTACCTATGCTTCCTGACCTATGTCTTGATTACAAGGGGACCGGGGCAGGGTGGAAGGGAGGGAGAAGGGGCAGAGGAAGAATGGGGAGGGGAAGGGGTAACAGAGAGGTAGGAGGGGAAGGAGAGGGGACAAATGTAGGGGGAAGGAAGTGGATGGGGACTAGCGTAGTAGAGGGAGGAGACAGGTGAGGATGGTAGGGTGCAGGATTTTCAGGTGGCTAAAAAATGATGGTAAGACCAAACATCAATTTTCATAGCCTAAAAATGCAGCTGCAAAGACTGTGTAAATGAAACAATTGTAGGCTAGCTGGGCAACTTAAGAGAAGCAAGACAAACCTAGCAAAGCAGAGTTAGCAAATGGGTTAAAAGACTAGTTGGTAATAAGCCATGCAAATTGAGCACAACAAAAATAGCTAGGGTAGATACACACTAAGGTTCATATTAAGGTAAGATGAAGGAGCTAGTAGGCCAAGGCCCATAATGTTCCTATACTATGCCATGGGATAGTAAGATAAGTCATACCCTGACATAATTAAATTGTCAAGATGATGTTTAAAAGTCTCTTTAGTATTACTAGTGACCACATCGGATGGGAGCTGATTCCAAGGCCCAATAATCCTAACAGTGAAAAAATACTTACGGCTGAGGTGCTTAAAGGATTTACCAGTTAACTGGAAAATATGACCTCTCGTGTTATGTACAGATTTTTTAAAAGAAAGACCTAATTCAGACATAATATATGGATCCTGAATAAAGTCATATAAAAGAAGAAGATCTCCACGAATACGCCTAATAGTTAGAGGCATTAAATGTAATATATCCAACCTAGATTCATATGATAACAATTCCATCCCAGAAATTTTTTTTGTGTATTTACGTTGGACCCTTTCAAGAGAATAATTTTCAGATTTCTTGAAGGGACACCATAATTGTGAGGCGTATTCGAGATGGGGTCGAACATAAGATCTAAAAAGTGGTAACAGTTCCTTGTCTCGAGATCTAATATTGAGTAGAGTAGACCACATAATTTTATTAGATGTACCAATAACAGAATGCATATGCTTAGAATAAGTTAAATTATCAGATATTGTTATACCCAAGTCTTTTTCATCAACAGTGGTACATAATGGGAGATCATCCAAAATATACTGGAATTTTAGATTATTAGTACCCATATGCATAACCTTGCATTTAGTGGTGTTTAACTTCATTCCCCATTTTGTAACCCAAGTGCTAATTACAGCAAGATCATTCTGAATACAAGATATTTGATCAAAGTTGGAACTGGGACCTCTGATCTTAACATCATCTGCATACTTAACAGTGTAGGAGAGGCAAGAATTGGTTAAATCAAAAATGAAAGCTTGAAAAAGACAGGGACCGAGAACCAATCCCTGAGGTACACCACTAAGTACCTTACCAATGTCAGAAAATGATCCATTAATCATCACTCTCTGAGTCCTATCCAAAAGCCAGTTCTGAATCCATTTAATTACATAGTTATTAATACCAAGAATAGTGCGTTTTTGAACAAGAGCCCAATGTAGTATGCAATCGAAAGCTTTGCTAAAATCAATAAAGATGACATCGTATGCTACCCTATTATCCAATAAGGAGCTGAAATACTCATAGAAGCAAAGCAAATTAGTAAGACAGCTTCTGCTCTTCTTAAAGCCATGTTGTTCCTGGTCAGAGTTGTCAATTTTAGGAGACAACAATATCCTTAAGTAAACTTTCTAGAAGTTTACAAATGACTGACGTCAAACTAATAGGACAATAATTTTCCCATGAATGTTTAGGACCCTTTTTATGAATGGGAACTACAAATGCCTCCTTCCATTCACCAGGGATGAAATTATGTAATAAAAAGAGCTCAAATAGTATTTTAATGGAAAGGCAATATATGCAGACACTAAATAAAGTAAGTGACCTGCAATTAGATCTGGACCAGGAAAAAATGTACCTTTTAATAGTATTAATTTGTTAAGGATAGACTCAACTGAAAAAAGAATAGGAGGATCTGTAGGTTCTATACTATGAATAAACGATTGTGCTTTAGATGCAGAAAAAAACTTTACAGAATTCGTTATTAAAGACATCTGCCATAGCTTTTGGCTCATGAATTAGTATATTGTCGGATGTTAAGGGTCCAACCACACTGGGATTTTTTCTAATAGAGTTAATATAAGAATAAAATTGTTTAGAGTTAGATTTATCCACTGATGATGCTAAATAAAGTTTCCACTTAGATTTGGCCTTACTAATAGCAGCTTTACATTGCCTACTTGTTTTCAAGAAGGATTCCCAATTTGGAACTGTCCTATTTTTTAAGTAGGTACTATGTTTTTTATTCTTTAAATTTATCAAACGTTTGATGTTTTTATTTAACCATCTAGGAGACTGCTTCCCATTGGAGTTTTTATGTTTAGATGGAATGTAGGTATCACGTAGGGTCAAAATAATAGTTTTAAAAAGAATCCAGCACTGTAATGGAGTTTGATCCTTAAACAAGGATAACCAATTTACTTTATTTAAGTAATGATTGGTGCTATGTATGTCAGCTTTGTTGTACAGATAGATAATCAAAGAATTATTATTAAAGACAACATGTCTATGTAAATTAAATAAGATAGAGTTATGATCACTGTTACCAATAGGAGTAGAGATGCACACATCCCTGATATTAAGGGTAGAGCTACTAAGAACTAGGTTGAGTATATTATTACCCCTTGTAGCAATGTTGACCCATTGATGTAAATCCAATGCTAAGCATGTAGACATAAATTTATTACTAACACTACTAGATGTAGTTAGTGACTGCCAATTAATTTCTGGAAGATTAAAATCACCAGTAATAATAACATGTCCCAAATGGGAAGCTAGTTCAAATTCTGAAAGAATAGCATCCATAAGTAAACTTGATGTGGTGGGGGGTAACATGTCCCGAGAATTATAAAATCTAATTCAGATAGAAAAAATTTAAGCCAAAGAGTCTCAGTAGGAAAGTTATGATTTTTAATAAGACAAGATATATTAATGGAATTGAATTTGTTAATAGTGAAGATGGCAATACCACCCCCTTTTTTTCACTACGATTTAAATGAAAGGAATTATATCCTGGAATTTGCATGATCCAAGGTGAGTCCTGATCTCCCCATGTTTCAACAGCTGTAACTATATCTAAATCTTTATTAGAAATAACTGTTAATAACTCATCAGATTCCATCACACTTTCTACATCAGACAGCAAACGAGAGCAACTGTGGCAGAGCTGCATTCATAAGTACTGTTTTGCCTTCACAATATTGACTGTCTACCTGTATTGTAATTGTGCTTTATGTCTTTGACTGTTTGCCATTTTCTACCTGCACTTTAATAATCTGGGCTAAAGAGTCAGCTGGCGTGGGGGCTTGGAGGCAGGCTAGCAGCTGCACATCATCCCTGTGGGAGGAGTTGGCACTAACTTTAAATTTCGTACTGCTCACAAGTGCGAGCGCGCGTAGCGCGAGTGTGAGTGGCGCGAGCACCACTCAGTAGAGAAATTTGAGAAGGGATATTGGTTTTATTTGGGTTGTTTTAAAGATTGTAGTATATCTAGGGTTTTGTTTTCCTTAGGTATTATTTGTAGGAAGGAGTATTATAATTGTGCTTTGTTTACTAATTTGGGCATTGAAGCTTCCTGGAAAAATTGCAAGTATTTATTGGTTGTTTTCCTGGTTGCTGTTTGCTCATTGGTTATTGCAAAGCTTTGCAATTTGAAAATAAAAAGAAGTAAAATGAGAGGGTCTTCTAACATGATTGTTTTATATATTTTATCATGTTTGTTTGTTATAAATGTGTTTAGTGTGTTTCAAATTGCACATAGTTATACAGGAACACTGACTGATCTTCAATACCATCCTCCTACTGAAATAGGGGATCTGAATACTTTTCAGAATATTTGTATTTCATCTGAAATCTTACCTTATGGATGTTTCAATTCACTACTTAGAAAGTATCTGGAGAAAACTACTTTACAGTCTTTGTTTCTTTTGGGGTATAGACCTTATAAAGGACTGTTCCACAAAGGAATACGAAAAACAAATCTAGGGGATGTTTTTATTAAACTTGTGGTGTGTTGTTTGTTAAATTGTGGTGATGTACATCCAAACCCAGGTCCCTTAAATATGTCATATGATGAAAACGTAATTAATATGAAACAAGGATTTATGACTATTACTCATTTGAATGTCAGGAGTTTGATGAACAAGTCTGATGAAGTTAGGGACTGGGTTAAAGAAGTCAAGCCAGGGATTCTGGTATTAACAGAAACCTGGCTTGATAGCAAGATCCAGAATTCATCTATTGATTTAGAAAATTTTCAATTGTTTAGAAGAGATAGAAAAGGGGGTGGAATTATTATTTATTTAGATTATAATTTAACTGGTCATGAGGTAAATTATTCTTTCTCCAATAACAGATTAGAATTGTTGATTTTGGAAATAGAGATACCTTTTCAAAGACCTTTATTGTTAATAGGGTTTTATAAACCTCCTAAGGTTAAGGTACAAGTTTTTTAGGATTTTCATGAGTTTCTGTTTGACTTTAGAGATTCTCATGAATTATTCATAACTGGAGATTTTAATGTGGATTGGTTAAATGTTGATGTGAACCATGAATTGGTTGATTTTCAGATTGGTTTGGGATTGACCCAACTAATTCTGGAACCTACCAGAATTAATCATAGAGATCATAAGAGATCTACAATTTTGGATATGATGTTTACAAACTCTCCCCAGTTATTCTCTAAAGCAGGTGTCCTTCCAGAATCTTTTTCTGATTATCAAGTTATTTATTCGATCAGAAATGGTGTGGTCAAACCACTTGTTGAGTCTATAATATTCTGGAGATGTTTTAGGAGGTTTGACTATGTTAATTTCATGCTTGATGTAGAAAATGTTAACTGGAACAGACTGGAATTGATCCCTACAACATCAATTGCTTGGGAATTTTTCTTCAGTGAATTTTAATGTATTTGTAATAAACATGCACCTCTGAAATCAAGATTGCTAAGGAAGGAAGAAAATGCTTGGTTTACTTCTGAGCTATATAAACTCAGGAAGGACAGGAATAAAAAATGGAAGAAAGCAAAAAAGACAATGTTAAACCAGGATTGGGCTTCCTATAGACAGGCTCGAAATTTGTACACTACTTAAATTAAGGTAACAAAACAACAGTTTGTCCATTCTAAACTGGAGGCCAACCATAAAAAGGATTCAATGAGATTCTGGGGAATTATTTCAAATTTGATGGAGAAAAATAAACAAATTTGTATAAATAAAATAGAGAAGGATGATAGTGTACTGCTACCGGGAAAGGGAATGGTTGATGCTTTTAATGATTATTTTTCAAGAGTGGCTTTATTAAGTCCCTTAGATGGGACTTAGGAACAAAATGAGACTTTGAAGCATGATTTTATAGATATTAATATAAAGGATAGAGATATAGGTGGTTTTGATTTTGCCCATATTTCTCTGGAAGAGGTATGTTCTGAACTTTTGAAGTTGGATATACAGTATGTAAAGCGAAGGAATCAGATGAAATTCCTCCAAGACTGCTGAAATATGCAGCTCCTTGTGTGGCATATCCCTTGGCTTATATTTTCAACTTATCTATCCAAAGTGGGAACTTTTCTGATGGATGGAAGACCGCAAAGGTTAGACCTATTTTTAAATCTGGTAGGAGGAGCGAGTTAGGCAATTATCGGCCTATATCACTCTTGTCTCAGATTTCTAAAATATTTGAGAAGATAGTGTCTAGCCAATTGAGAAGTTTTCTTGAAGATAATAATAAATTGACATCTTTTCAATCAGGGTTTAAGGACCTGCCATAGTACACAAACTGCTCTGATGAGGGTTGTAAGCGATATCCATCTGAGTCTGGACAGGAGGTTAATGATTGAGGCCTTGTTTATAGATCTTTCAAAGGCATTTGATACCCTTAACCATCGGGTCCTCCTGTCCTGACTCAGTGGGATTGGCCTATCCCCTCAATCTGTAAAGTGGTTCTCTTCCTATTTGATGGGCCGTAGCCAATTTGTAGAAGTGGGTCCTTATAAATCTAGGGTATAAGAGGTGAAAAATGGTGTACCACAGGGTTCAATATTGGGGCCTCTGTTATTTAATATCTACATGAATGAACTCAAAATTACATCAACGGTTGCTCAGTGCCATAAAGCAGGTGGATTCATACAAGTATTTGGGAGTCTGGTTAGATCCATGTTTGGGCTGGGATGTTTACTGTATATTGACTCCCTCATAAAAAATATAAATAGGAGACTGGGCGCTTTATATAGGTATAAAAAGTTTATGACTAGAGAGATCCATTTGAGTGTTGTAAATTCACTTTTACTCCTGGTAATTGATTATGGCAATTTGCTTTATGGAGGGGCTATAGGAAAGTATACAGATAAAGTTGATTTAGTTTTCTGTAGGTTAGCTCGTTTTATACTGGATGCCCCTTACAGAACCCATAGGTGCATACTTTTTAAGGATTTAAATTGGCATAAACCTGTTGTGAGAAGAGATTTACACTTGTTACAATTTATGATTAAGGTGTGGTATGGGGAAGTACCTAAATATGTAATTGACCTCTTTGAAGTTAGGAAAACAAAGGAATGTTTGAGAGCCTCTGACGGAACTCAATTTGTTTTAACTAAATAAAATTTGAATATTGGAAGATCTTCTGTACCTGGTAGAGGAATAAGACTATGGAATAATTCACCCCTAGAATTGAGAAAAAATAGAAGTGCATTAAGGAATTGGTGTACTACTGTATTACATAATACTACCATGTGCATTAATTGTTAGAGTCTTAGGTATGTTATTGTGTATTGATTGTTCTTTTTCTTAATTATTGTTGATTTGTTTGTTGTTAATTATTTGGGGTTTTAGTGATTTGATGTTATGTCCTTTGATGTGGAACTTTATTTTAATTTATTTGTGATATGGAACTTCATTGAAAATGAGCTTTGCTCAATTGAATGTATTCTTTTATTCATCATGAATAAAACATGATTTACTACATTTACTACTACTACTACTACATCAAATTTATGTGTTAGGCTCCTTGCATTAAAACTTAGAAATTGCAATAATTTACTAAACACTTTAGGAGAGAAGGATGATGGAGTTTGTATTTTGAATTTTCCCCTTCCCCATAAGTCAGTTTAAATTTAAGTTAGAGTTTATTGAATGTAAAAATTGCTGACTCAGTAGAGCATTTCCTAACTTACTTAAGTGCAAGCCATCGGGACAATAAAGCTAATTTCTGCCAATGAATTCCTCCCAGTGGGTTAAACACTGTAAATTTTGTTGAAGACACCATAGCCTGAGCCAGTTATTAACCATTTAAATTTTATGGTTAAGAGAACTAGAGTATTGTGGGATTGGTAATATTTCAGAAAAAACAATGTCACACCCTAGATCAACCAATTTATTACTCATAGATACAAAGGCCTGTTTAATGTTTTGAACAGAATCCCTGCAAATATTATTTGCACCGACATGAATAAAACACAATGAGTTTGATTTGTAAGGTCTGATAATGATGTCAAATATTAATGTAAGATCAGTGATCCTAGCTCCACTGAAACTAGAGCAAGTTCTGTTATGTTTGTCAGGCTCACATAGGGCTCGATCTAAATGCTTTACTAACGAGTCACCCAGAACAAATAACTGCCTCATATTAAGAACGTCACAATCTGGACCATTCATGGGGAATGCTTCTTTGTCAGTATGATTAGTAACAAAGTCTATCAAAGGTGAGTTAGATGTAAGGTTGAACAATGAGTTGGAACATTTGGCAGCTTGTCCCCAACTACAGATATATCAGTAGAAATAAAACCTGCATTAGTAGAGTCAGCAAGGGTGTCATTAGAATCCACAGAAATGACAGACAATGGATCAAAACTATTATGTATTGGAATGACAAACTGATCAGCCTTGCAGCCTTCTTTTATTTGTACATTTAGACCCCTGTACATTATACCAGTTTGTATCCTCTGAACTGTAAGTAGATCCCGATGACTAATTATAGGTAAAATACAGGATGTTGCAGCACTAAAGACCAGCAGTGAATACATAATACAGTAGCAGGGAAAACTGCAGAGTATTGGGTAGCCCAGAAAGGGATCAAACTGGACTAATAACTGTACAATGAGTGCTCAGCAGGAATTACAAGTGAGACTGCAGAGTTTAAGATAACCTACAGAGGGTGTTGCTAAGGCTACTAACTAAGCAACTAGATACATACAACAGTAGAAAAATACAATGGTAGAAAAAATCTGAAGTTTGGAGTAACCATGTTCAATACATACAAAAGCTGGCAGTAAAAATCTGAAGTTTGAAGTAACCCTGTTCAATACATACAATAGCTGGCAGTAAAAATCTGAAGTTTGGAGTAACCAGTGCTTAATTTGTGCCAGGGCTCAGCCCCGGCACCTCTTTTCATGCCAGGGCTGAGCCCTGGCACCTCTTCTCCCTGACACTACACTTTAAATATTGTTTTTTGTGTGTGTACTCACTGTTTAAAGCTGGCTGATTTGTTTGTGCTAGCGCAGTGCTGCAGCAGTACAGATCACAGTCAGCTCCACCTCCTTGCAGTCATCCTTTCAGTTGAACTGCTGCCTGCTGCTGTTTGCTTCCTCCATGTTGCTCACTCCCAAGTTGCTTGTTCGGGGGGGTGAGGTTGCCAGTGGCGGAGTGCATGACCACCTTGCATTTGCATGCTTGTGCTTCATTACTAGACACACACAAGTGGGCATCACCTGACCAACTGTTCTGTGGTCAGGTGTCTCATGTTGCATGTGAACATCATGGGAGGAGTCAGTAGTCGCTCTCTTTTGCAGGCTGTGGCTGTGTCTACTGTCGTCTTGTCATGAGGAAAAAAATCTGCATACTGATGGATTCTGAATAAAAAATAAATTATTCTGAAAGTTAAA
Source organism: Neoceratodus forsteri (assembly GCA_016271365.2). Taxonomy (NCBI): domain Eukaryota; kingdom Metazoa; phylum Chordata; order Ceratodontiformes; family Ceratodontidae; genus Neoceratodus; species Neoceratodus forsteri. The sequence continues at coordinate 325,823,172 of CM028135.1, read as the reverse complement.
TTTACTTGAGGAGTTGTTAAGTTGTCCTTAGATTGGGGAGTCTGTCAGGGATTGCTTAATTAAAAAGGAGAAAGGAAAGTTGGTCATCTGGTGGGCAAGGCAGGGAGTGGGCCGACCAAGGGATCGGGAAACAGAACACCCAGGTGATGGGAAAGTAGCTCTGGCTGGGAGTGACTGGAACAGTTAGTGGGGAGTAGATATCTGGCTTAGGGAGGAGATTCAAGGAAGCCAGCAACATTCAGGGGTACTCTGAAGTGGTGAAGCATTTAGGTAGAAGCCAGAAGGCAAGGAAGTAGTGAAGGAGAAATGCAGGGCAGAACAGAAGAAGCCTGCTTCTGTGCTTCAGGCCAGAACTTCAGACATACTACCTAAAACTAACCTAAAGTAAGTAGCAAACCAAAAGAAAAAATATTTAAAACCTTGGTTCGTCAAACAATTTAGAGTAAAGAAGCAGACTGCATTGAGGCTGACAAGTTTTGTTGCCTGAGCAGGTAACTCATCAGCTCAGTTGTGTGTGAGCTTGGCAAATTCAGTTAGCTTGCTGCCTGGGTTTGAGTAATTATTTTTTCCTAGTTCTCCACAAGCTGAATTAAAAATTAACCCCCTAAGGCTATACAAAGGCTGAGGAGCTGTGTGAGACTGGTGGTGTATCCAGTAGACTGGCAGCCTAGTGTTCCATTCCTACCATATTTGTGATTAAACAGGGACTCTGGTGCTGATAATCAGTAATTCCCCACTCCCAAGAAAAACTCATAAGTGTAAGAGGAGCTGTGTCTCTGTGTGAGTTTGGTACATACAGCAGATAGACTAGGTATAAAATAAAATAGGTTGACCAAAAAAAGTTAGATAAGAAAGGCAAAGGAGCAGCAGTGTGTGAGCTTGATATATACAGCAGACTGTCTGGGGTTCATTAATTATTATACTTTCCAGTTCCTACTCCACCAGCTGAAAAAAAAGGAAAATAAACCCCTAGGCTAAAAAGGCTGAGGAGCAATGCTAGACATTTTAGTAACCTGTTCTGACTGGGCCCCGGAAACTCTTGGGTTTTAGATGGTCTGTTTTGAGCAGAGGAGTGTGCAGAGTCAGTGAACAAGGGGGGCCAGAATCCCCACAAAGCTAGGGCGGTCAGGGGGCATGTATAATTATATTATAATTTAGTTGGAGGATGATCTTTAACAAGGGGGCCTGGGCCAGGTAGCCCCCGCGCACACCTATGGTTTTGAGTATTGTGGCTTTTATTGAAGATAAAACACACTTCTGTTAATTACAGGTTCCCTACCCCTGACTCCTGGGGAAGAAATATTTTTTTTCACCTAGACAGAGTCAGGGTATTGGAGACTCTCGCTGACCTTATTAAGCGACAACAATATGTACCACAGAGCACCTAGCAGGGTACAGCTTTGCTCTGCTATTGTATGTTGCACAGTGGCCAGGGGTTCAATAAGTCTTAGACCCTGTCATATGATGAGATGTTGTTCTTACTTGAGCAGCCTACCTCTCATTGTAACAATTGCAGGAGCATAGTTATAATGTTATAGTCAAAATGCTGTAATATTCCAGTCCAATTGCATGCCTGCTGTATTATTTGGATTGTTTATTCAGAACCTGAAAACTGTAAAATAACATTTTTGTTACCTTACTTGGAAATGTGGACATGTGTTCAGGCTCCTTAGTGTACCTTCTGCAATTTTTTCATCAATTTACTTTGAAATTATATTCCATTTTCTTTTTTATTAGCCACTTACTGCTGCTGCATTAAATTCATTTTGATAATTGCTGATCAGTTTATAAACTGCAAGCTCATGGTAAGGTTCTATTGCAGGGCCACACACACTGATGCTACAGAGTCCTTTGGGCCCCAGCACCTTGCTATTGCATTCTACATGCCCACAAACCTTTACCTATAGAAAAGTTATCATGCCTCAGTTTGAATGGCTTTTACGGACGCCAACTAAAACCTGGACCCTGCAAGATGCGCTGTGATACATTTTATTGCTTAATAAAGTTAGCCAGAGTCTCAAATACCCTAATTCCAAGTGGGAAAAAAAATTCTTCCCTTGGATGGGTTAGATGTGCTGTGGTGAGTTTGGGGTCTTTACTGAAGATAAAGCACACTTCTGTTACAGGTTCCCTACTAGGGAACCTTAACACAGTGTGCTCTATCTAACAAAGGCCCCAAAACACCACAGAGCATCTAAAACTCAAGAGCTTCTGGGGGTGTACTGGCCATGGCTTTTGGATCACAGTACCGTGCTATTGCTTCTACATGCCCTTGATCCTTTACCTATAAAACCTTTTCATGCTTCAAATTTTAATTGGCTCTGCTACTACTTGTACCATGCTAGATGCTATGTGGTACATTTTGTTGCTTAGTAAGGTCAGCCAGAGTCTCCAATACCCTAACTCCCCCAAAAAACAAATTCAAAGGTAGGTAACCTGTAACAGAGATGTACTTTATCTTCAATAAAAGCCCCAAAACTCCCCTCAGAGCATCTAAAACCAAAAGAGCTTCTGAGGCCTACTGACCCCAGACCCTGACCTTTGGGCTTTGGGTCACAGGCACAGCACCTTACAATTAAATTCTACATGCCCACAATCCTGCAATGGTCAGCCAGGCTCTCCAATACCCTGACTCCTCCTCCCCCCCTAAAAAAGAAAATGATTCCCCTGGAATCAGGTGTAGGGAACCTAACACAAAAATGTGTTTTATCTGTAATATAAGCCCCAAAACTCACCACAGAACTTCTAAAAACCCATAGCTTCTGGGTGCCTGTCGGCCCCCAGACCCCTGCCATTTGAAGTTTTGACTCAGAGCCCTGGCACCTTTTTCTTTACAAATTAAGCACTGGGAATAACCCAGATGGGGTGTTACTATGGCTACTAACTAAGCAGTTAAAACGTACAACAGTTGGCAGTAAAAAAGTGGAGTTTGGAGTAACCCAGATAGGGTGTTGCTAATGCAAATGAACTAAACAGTAAAATATACCATAACAGTTGACAATGAGAAAAGCAGTGTTAACGGGACCCAGATAGGGTGTTTCTTCCCCTTGTCTTGGTGGTCTGTAGTCTAGATCACCCTACTGTATTTTTTCCTGAGGGCACCATGAGGTTAACCCACATCAAATTTGTTTCACCTTTACTTCCCCTGATGTGTCTATTCTACATAGCCTCTGTGCCCTCCCTGACATGTAGGGCTATGCCCCCCTTGCCTTTTCCTCTGTCCTGTCTAAACATTATATAACCTGGGACTGACGAGTCCCAGTCATTATTCTCTGTGGCCGAAGTTTCTGTGATGGCTATGAGGTCCATCTCAGTGTCTACCACTAATGCTTGCAGCTCACTAATCTTATTATCCTGACTCCACACATTCAGACAGACCCACTTCCAAGTAGTTCCAGATGCTCTTTTCCTGTTCTGTGATCCTATCCCTTCACAGCTTCCCATTCTCCTTATCTTATTTTTCATATCGCTTGCAGGCCCTGAGACCTTCCCCCGTTGTCTTTTTCAACCTAAACTTTATTTTTATTCACTTTTCTGCTGCTAGTCCCCAATATAAGGAGCACACTAGCTAGCGTCCCCTCCCTTGCTCCCTTTACCATGGTTCTCCTAGTCTCAGTGTCCCCAGCAGTCAGTTTAATGGTCCTTTTTTAAACAATTTTTATTTTATTATGGAAAAATTTCTCAACATCCACAGAATACATCAACAGTTACCAAACTTCTTGGCTATGGAAAACCCCCTTGGAAATATAACACTAACTTATATACATGCATTTACACGAGATGTATAGTGTAGGGTAAACATGACAATTATTAGAACCAAAAGAGAACAACAGTCAACATTTACCTTGAATATATACTACTATGGTGTATTAACAAGAATTCTAATCATCTACCACTGTAAAATAGTTACAGCAAATACATCTGAAAACATTCTTAAGGGATCACCTAGGGCAGGCTTTACCATAAAGAAAAGGATTACCAATGCTTTTTGTTAACAGACCTAATGACTGGCTGCCAGGTCATGATGTGATACTGTGGTCCTGCTACTGCAAAAGGAACAACAAAAATAGTTACTTCTTACTGTTCATGGCTAACCCATATTACCTTTGGATGTCACGGAAAACTACAGAAATGTTATCTTGGTACTTTGTCCACCTTTCGTATATCAGCGATAAAAGGCTGATGTGGGAATATGAGGGTAGATAAAGGTAAGAGAGCTAGGGATGATGGGAGTGATGGCAAAACACTCTGGACTTCTATTCAGGTAAAAAATAAAATAAAAAAAGGATATACGGCTATGGATTTTACCCCTGTGCTATACAACTCCTTTGACCCCCTAACTTTGTAGGGGGATCAAGAATACCCATGTTATACTGAGACATCAGAGCTGGTTACTAGCTGCACAGGTCCAAATATACCTGAGCATAATATAGATTCTATTGAAAATGGCCCTCTCTCTGTTATTAATACTATTCTAAAAGACCCCTCTCATGATGTCCCTCAAGTTATTGAATCCCTTATAGTCTTACCCGAACTCAGTAGGGAACATATACAAAAAGACCAGAATTTGAATAACACTGTATCAGCAGTGGATAGGGCCACATAATCCCCTGTGGCTTTGTAAAATCCAACTGACTCAAACAATGTGGATGCTGGAAGCTCTCCCCCACCCCCAATGTGTAGTATGGAGCCCTGACAAGCAGTGGTACTAGGCAATTCCATCATTAAGTACACAGATGGTTATATCTGTAATCCAGATAAATCCAACAGGACTTGTAGTAGCTTCCGTGGTGCAAAAATTCACAACACAGAAGACATGTCCCTTAACATCCTGAAAAATGCAGGGGTAAAACCTTTGGTCATTACTCACGCAGGCACCAATGATATATGCAGTTCCAGTCTGGAGGACATTAAAAATGATTTTACCTCACTTGTTAATACCTTAGAGAAATGTGGATGTGAGATTTGTATATCAGAAGTACTACCTGTACCAAGGGCAAGCATGACAAACTCAAAGCATTAAACGAGTGGATACGGAAATGTACAATCTAAAGAGACATTAAATGAATTACCTATTGGGAAACATTTCATAACAATAACAGTCTTTTTAGCTGGGATGGCCTCCACCTTAGCAAAAGGGGTAGTGCATTTCTGGGTAGAACAGTCTCTAAATGTATATCAGAACATTTAAACTAGCTAAGGAAAGAGTCAGGGTATCTAAGATCAGTGATCCTAATCATGGGGTTAGAAGTATAGAGTGATACAAAATCACACATACCCACACAATGCAAAGCATCATGGGCTGCATATGCAAATCACCACAGACTGTTATGCTGGTTCAACTTGAGGATACAGTTTCTTTGTTGCCAACAAGAAGTTTAAACTTAGAAAAAAAGAGTAAACTGGAAACTCTGCTGAGATAGAATAATATCAATATAGCAGCTGTCACCAAAACATGGTGGGATCAGTCCTCCACATGGTATCATGAGATCCCTAGCTACCAGCTATTTTACAAAACCAGGAGTGAAAAAAAAGGGTAGAGGCGTATGCCTTTATGTCAAAAACACTATTGAGGCTTCCAAGGTAACATCTACAAATGATAATGGTGTAATCACTGAAAGCATTTAGATTCAAGTAAAACCCAGACCTGGGAATAAATTTCTAATTTGAAACATCTATAGACCACCACCATCAATTTGTGAATACAATATAGGCTTATTGGATGAATTAGCCAATATGACAAAATTATCTGATACCATTATTATTGGGGACTTTAATATGCTGGGTATCAAGTGGGATTCATTAACAGGGAGCACAAATCTTGAATACAAATTCATTGATACCCTGCTGATGGCAGACCTGGAACAAATGGTCACATCCCCAACTAGGGGAAACAATATTCTAGATCTAGTGATTACTAATAGGACAGATGATATTACAGATCTACGAACTATATCACCTTTAGGAAATAGTGTCCATTCCTCTGTATCCTTTAAATGTAATGGGGCCTATGCATCAATGAGTGGAGTGGCAATGTGCTGTGTATCCGTGGCGCATAGCCAATCCACACTCACTGCGCCCCCTATGCAGGATGCGCTAACCTGGGCGCACAGTCCCTATGCACCCAAACCCTTGGCCGCACAGACAGCAACATGCTGGGGAGGGCGGGGGAGTATGCCAGTACTACACACCATGCACCAAGGTGAGTAGTGCTGTGCACTGGGGTGCATAGGAGGGCTCCTGCTTCACCAGGGAGAACCATGCCATACGTGACCTTCATGCCCAGCCCATTGCATACAGGACACCGCCAAGCACCAGCAGCAACCCTGACCATCCCCCCCAGCCCAGCTGCACTGTACCAGCCCCCAAATGACAGGCACCCCCCAGACCCACATGACTGCCCCCACACACACAGTAGTCACCCCCAGAACACACGCCGATGCCTCATCCCTGCTGGTGTTTGGCACCCCAATACCACACAGCACTGCCCCGTTATCAACCATAGGTAGGCACCCCCCTACCACCACCACCACCAGTCCACCACACAGCACTGCCCCATCCCGCTGTACCCCCCAACACACACACACACACACACACACACACACACACATACATATCGGTGTCCCATCACTGTAGCAGGGACCACCCACCCCTGATAGGTGCCCCTGAGAGCATGGCCCTGCACTGTGCAGAGCGTCCAGACCACCCTGGCCTATCCCGGCACCCACCAGCTGATGGTGTGCAAAAACTACTTCATGGCACAATCACCCCCCAATCTGCATATCTTGCTTCTGGTGCCGTGGCCCAGCATGGCCAGTGGCACACCTCCTGACACCTCCTCGGCCACAGGCCATCCAAGTGATGCTGGGGTGTGCCGATATATAAGCTTTGCTCTCCCAAAATCACTTAGATGGCCAGCGGTGGAGGAGGTGTGAGAAGGGTTGGGCCGCTGGCCATCCCAGGCCACAGCACTGACAGCAAGGTATGTGGATTGGGGGAGTTGACAGTGCCATGGAGGTGGGGGGGGCCATACCGAGGGTGGGTCGGGGACCACTAGCTAACACGGGAAGTGGCAGTGTACCTGGGAGGGGGTTGTGGCTGGTTGCTGCTGAGGCTCCCCTGTGGGTGCAAGGGGGGGAATTTATGTGTCTACCAGGGATGGGGACTGTCATGTGGGGGGGCCTGTGACTACCGGAGATGAGGGCTGTCGGGTGTGTGTGGGGGGGTGCCAGCTGATGTCAACTGGGGCCAGAAATGACTATGTGTGGGGAGGGGAGCGCTGTGATGGAAGGGTGTAGGGGCATACTGTGATGAGGCAGATGTGATCTGGTGCAGCAGGTGGCCACGGTGCTCCATGTGCTGGCCAGGGGGCCCTCCAGCTGATGGGACATAGCTGCGTGGGTCCGGGTGTCTGCATTGCCTATTCAAGCACCCAGGCCCACACCTCAGCATGCAAGTAATGCACTGTGGAACCCATCGTGGGCATCAAATTGGATACCCAGCTGGGTTCGTGACTCCACCCCCAGCCGCCCTACGGAGTCCTGTGCACTGGGGGGCAGGGCCACAGACAGATGGCTGCCATTGGTGAATACATCCTGTGCACATCTGTCCACAGGTGTGGAGCTCCGTGGGTGGGATACGTGCCTCTGGCATGTACTTCCTGCCAGTTGGTGCATAGGCCCCATTGTTAGCAGAGCCTTACCATCTCAGGTCACCTATAGGAAGGATTATGCCAAGAGAAATTATGTAGAGATCAGACATAGTGTTGCAGCATACTGTATGACTGGGAGGCTGTATTCATGGACAGTCCAGCAGATAGGTGCTGGGAGATTTTGAAAAATATAGTCAATGACCTGGAAAAACAGCATATTCCCCTAAAACAAACTCATAATAAAAAAGGTAAAATCCCATCATGGATGACCAAACAGGTAAAGAGACTAATGAAGAAAAAAGAAAAAGCATTTAGGAACTTAAAAAATACAAAGATGAAAAGGCAGAGAGACATTATCGTGCAGTGCTTAGGCAGACTAAAAATGTTATAAAACAAGAACTGAAAAAATTGGAATTCAACTTAGCATGCACAAAAGATAACCAAAAAAAGCTTCTTTTCGTACATTAATGGGAACAGAGCTGGTAACCCATCTATCGGTCCACTTGTTGAAAATGGGGTGGAGATAAACAACAACCAAAATATCGCAGTCTCTTTTAAAAAATGTAAAAAGGGGATCTTGTACATCTTATGCCTAACACAATGGCATAGAAACCCTTCAGCCCAGAGGAGGTAAATAAAGCCATAAATACTATGAAATGTAAGGCAGCTCCTGGCCTCAATGGGATAAATTCATTTTTATTAAGGAATTGGCTGACCAGCTCACAACACCATGTACTATTACATTTAATAAATCATTCAAATTTGGAGCCATACCAGGAGATTGGAAAAAGGCTATTGTAGTTCCTATACACAACAAGCATTTATCAATGCTGAACGTTCACTTGCTGGTATTTGCATTGGTGTTTGGCATTTATGCAGGCCCCCCCCCACCGTTGTATCCATGTCTCTTCAGCATCCATATCCCAACAGAGTACCTCTCTGCAACTCCTCTTGCATCTGATTAACATTCCACCCTCATACTTCTTAAGTGTCTGTCTTAGGAACCCTAACGTCATGGAATTCAAGCATGCATGGGACAGTCATAAGGCAATTCTAGGGGGTTGGGGTAGGAAGAAGTAGGCTGCTGGTTAACTAGGATCTGCAGCTTATCCATTAGGTAGGGAAATGGGCAGACTGGGTGGGCCAAGCGGTCCTTATCTGCCGTCAAATTCTATGTTTCTATGTTGTGGTCAAGGGTACAAGCCTGTGTGGAAACTGTGCAACCCATGCTTGTAACACAGTCATTCAGTAGAATTATTTCACCAAATTTTCAACATAGGCATTTTGTCACCTCTGGTAATGAACACTGTCACTATGATTTTCTTACTGTGTAGCGAACACTGATTTCCCACAGCGACCATGCTATTCTGCGACGGAAGTGTGAAAATACATTTCAGCCAGGATGTGAAAAATGACAGCTGTACTGTTCACAAGGAGGTGTGGGAAAATGCAAATGTTGAAAATCTGGAGTGAAAATATGACAAATTCGCAAAGTTACGAGTGTGCGTGGAAAATGCACAACACACGCTCATAAAAGTCATTTTTTTGAATTTTTGCACCACATTTTCAACATTGGCATTTTAGGACATCTACTCATGAACAGTGTCACTGTGATTTTCTTACTCTGTGCCGGACATGATTTCCCACAGCTGCCGCGCTATTGCACACCAGAAGTGCGAAAACACATTTTGGCCAGGATGTGAAAAATGACAGCTGTATTGGTCATAAGGAGTTGTGGGAAAATTGCAATGTTGAAAATCTGGAGTAGAAATATTACAAATTCACAAATTTAAGAGTGTGCATAGAAACTGCGCAACGCATACTCGTAACACAGCCATTTTATGTACTTTTGCCACCAAATTTTCAACACAGGCATTTTAGGACCTCTGTTCATCAACAGTGTCACTGTGATTGTCTTACTCTGTAGCAAATACTGATTTCCAACAGCACTCGTGCTATTTTGCGCCAGAAGTGCAAAAACACATTTTGGCCAGTATGTGAAAAATGACAGCTGCACTGTTCACAAGGAGGTGTGGAAATATGCCTATGTTAAAAATCTGGAGTGAAAATATTACAAATTCACAAACTTACGAGTGTGCATGGAAACTGCACAATGCACGCTCGTAAAACAGTCATTTTTTTGAATTTTTTCACCAAATTTGCAACATGGGCTTTTTGAGAGCCCACTTCATGAACGCCAACACTGTCATTTTGTTAATCAGTCCCAAAAGGTGATTCCGCACAGTGACCACGAAATCACCTTTCGGGACCAAATAACACCATGTCAGTGACTGAATTCATGAGAAGGAGTGTCAAGAACCCCATGTTGAAAATTTGGCACCAAAAGTCAAAACAATGGCCGAGATATCCATATAAGTTGGAAAAACCCTATTCATGCCATTATACAGCTTACCGACATTTCCTCGGTTCGCGGTCGGCTTTAAAGAGTTCAGACATGTTCCCGGTCCAGCGAAGATCACTGCGCTGGGCTCCGGAGGTAAGTTTAGGGTGGGGGTGTGTGGGGAGGTGGATGCATAGAGGATGGGCATGGGTTGGGGGTGGGGGTTGCAGGGACTACCCAAGGTACCATTTTCTTCTTTCACAGGACTTTAAAAAAAAAAAAGGACACTTTTGGCACACTGGTGTGGGCTCCCAGCGTGCCACCTATGTGTTTGTTGGGGGGGAATGGAGCTGTCAGGGATTGGACACCCCCTCCAGCCATACAGTGTGCTTGGTGGGGGGGGCATGAGCACGCTGGGTGGGCTCTCAGCATGCCAACAGGTTGTTTGTTAGGGGCTGCAGCCAACGGGGATTGGGCACCCCCATTGGCCACACAGTGTGCTGGGGAGGCGCATGAGCCAACGGGGATTGGGCACCCCCCTTGGCACACAGTGTGTGGCTGGGGAGAACACTAATGAGGGAGGGGGTGGAGATTAGCAGAGGGAGGAAGCGGGAGGGATTTCATGCCAAACTGTGCATGACAGCAGTTCGGCTGATGTAGGTATGCAAATTGCATACACGCTACCAGCGCTGATTGCAGCGGACCTTTTCTTAGAAGTGAAGACCAACACAGCTGAACTGCTGTCATACACAGCTCAGCATGTATTGGTCCCCTAGGGTCGCGCTTGCTACACTGAACACTGCATTGGCAAGGAGGGTTACACACCTCCAAAAGTCCTACTGTTGCAAGACGTTCTTTGCACATGTGCGCAAGCAAACGTAAAAAGGGCAGTAGAATATTGGCTGAGAAGTATAGGCCCATTAGCCTTACTGCTGTTACAGGGAAGATTATGGAAAGGCTTCTTAAATCCCACATTGAGGAAGAGGCTCAAATCCTGTGGTATAACAATCCTGCCCAACATGGCTCTAAGAAAGGTAGATCCTGTGCTACTAACCTCATCACCTTCTATGATGGTGGTGTAAGTTAAATCCTGGATGTAGGGAATTCGGTCAAAGTGATATTTTTTGATTTCAAATAAGCTTTCTACATGGTACCACATAATAAACTGATTAAAAAATGTGTAACACTGGGTTTAGCACACATGTTGTTGACCAGACTCAAAATTGGTTGTCCGACAGAAAGCAACAGGTTAAGGTGCAAAATTCACTTTCTGAAGCTGCCCCAGTAACTAGCAGTGTAACCCATGGCTCTGTCCTTGGGCCCACTTTATTTTGGGCTCTTTATCAGTGACTTGAATGATAATGTTCAAAATATGAAGTTTGCAGATGATAACTAAAATGAGCGCCATAGTAAATAGCGATACCCAGCATCTATCCCTACTGAAGGATCTAACTACCCTGGAAAAATGGGCTTTCTCTAATGAGATGTTATTAAATGGTGATAAATGTACTATTCTGCATCTGGGTAAGAAAAATCTGCAAAGACATTATCAATTAAATGGTCAGTCATTAAGGATGGTGGAAAGTGAAAAAGACCTGGGCATTGTTATAAATGGCAGAATTCTCAGTGGCCAACCACGGTAGGAGAATGGCCCAAACTGCCTACAGAATAATTAGGGCTATACAAAGGTCTTTCATTACAAGATCTGAATCATGCATTCTACCACTCTAGGATTTACGTTAGGCCTCACCTAGACTATGCAGCTTCATTCTGATCTCCTTATGTGGTTCAGAACTTTAAAATAATCAACAGTACTCAGAGACGTATTACACGTCTAGTCCCTAGACTGAAGGGTAAACATTATGACAATAGATAAAAAATACTCAATTTACAAGACCTACAGTTGAGGAGAATTAGGGGCGATCTATTGTTGATGTTTAGGATACTTAATGATGAGGAGCTGTTAAAACAGTTCAGCATTACAAGGTTGACCAGATCAACAAATCTGCATTCACATAATATGCAATTACAAGTTCAGCATGCAAAAACTAACAAAAGGGACAATTATTTTCCAGTATGGGCATGCAGAACTTGGAATATGCTACCGCAGGAATTGATTAATATCAAAGTATTTAATATATTTAGCATGCACTTGAGAACTATTTGTTCAGGTCTGGGGTAAATACACCCACTGAGAGTGGGAGGTAGTCTCAATGGGCCTAGAGCCTTCTTCTAACATACTAAAATGCCAGCAGAATAGGCCTAATGATCTTTCGTGTCTGCTCGTTTGGTCAACCCCCACCCTGGGTGCTGACCTTACTGCCCCCCTCGCCTTCTCTGGCTTCTCTCTTCCCAGTTCCGGATATTCTTGCTGCATTGGATTTTGCTTCCAGAACCCTTCCCCTGTACCTGTCCCAGCCCCTCTTGAACCCCTCCACTGTCTCTGCCTCCACCAGCCCCCTAGGCAGCGCATTCCATGGCTCCACCACCCTCTCAGTGAAGTAGCACCTCCTCCTTTCTCCCCTGAATCTTCCCCCCTCCAGCTTCCACCCATGCCCTCTAGTGGCCCCTCCTCCTTCCTTCGAAGCACCCTGACTGTTCCTCCCCTATTTACCCTCTTCATGTACCTGAAGACCTCTCTCATGTCCCCCCGGTCCCTTCTCTCTTCCAATGTGTACATATTTAGCTATTCAAGCCTCTCCTCATAGGTCCTGTCTCCCAAGCCCCAAATCATTTTGGTTGCCCTCCTCTGGACCCTCTCCAGGCGTTTAATGTCCCTCTTTAAGTGTGGCCTCCAAAACTGCATGCAGTACTCAAGGTGCGGCCTCACCAAAAGTTATACAGAGGGAGTATCACTTCCTCCTTCTGGAGGTGATCCCCCTAGCGATGCATCCCAGCATCCTGTTGGCCTTGGCTGCTGCCCTCCTACAAGTCTCAGAGTTGTTCATCTTGACATCTACCACCACCCCCAGGTCCCTCTCAGCCATCGAGACTTGTAGCATTCCCCAGGGTGTACACTTGACCGGGTTCCTGCCCCCAGGTGGAGTACCTTGCATTTCCCTGCATTGAACCTCAGCTTCCACTTTCTAGACCATCTTTCCAGAGCCTCCAGGTCCCCCTGTAGGGCCACCCTCCCCTCCTCCCCATCCACCACCGCCCCCAGTTTTGAGTCATCCGCAAAGAGACTCATCTCACTCCTGATTCCTGTCCTTATGTCAGAGATGTAGGCGTTGAACAGAAGGGGCCCAAGGACTGATCCCTGTGGGACCCCACTAATGACCCTCCTTGGGGATGAGACTATCCCGACGACTACGACCCTCTGGGTCCGGTCCTGGAGCCAATTGCCTATCCATCTGATCATCTGGTTCCCCACACCCATTTCTTCCAGCTTATCCAACAGGTCCACGTGAGGAACAGAGTCAAATGCCTTGCTGAAGTCTAGAAAGAGGACGTCCACTGGTCTACCCAGGTCCAAGGCACTCGTCACCCAGTCATAGAACTCCACAAGGTTTATCTGACATGATTTCCCCAGGATGAATCCATGCTGTCTATCGTCCAGGCACCCTGACTTTTCCAGGTCCCCCTAGCCTCTCCTTGACAATGCCCTCCATCACCTTGCCCACCACCGATGTCAGGCTGACAGGCCTGTAGTTCCCTGCCACCTCCCTTGATCCCCCCTTGTGGATAGGCACTATATGCACCACCTTCCAGTCCTGGGGCACCCACCCTGTCCTCAGAGAGATGGTGAAAAGCTCCGCCAGGGGTTTCGCCAGGACATCCGCAAGTTCCTTCAGCACTCTGGGATGCAATTTATCCAGCCCCGGTGCTTTCTCCATCTTAAGGGAGCTAAGGGCTTCCCTCACTCTCTCTGCTGTGATTTCCACTTCCGGTACCTCTTCTTCCTGCTTAGCCCCCCACTCCTGCCAGTGATGCCTCCCCCTCTCCCCAGACCCGCCGATTGGTAAGGGTCCCCCCCCTCCTCAGTATCTCTGTCTCCTCCCATGTATGATGCAGTACCCCCATTTTCCTTGGTGAAAACTGAGGTGAAGTACTCATTTAGTACCTCAGCCTGTTCCCCCGGGTCTTGTGCACATCTCTCCCCTGATTTAATCCTGCTAATCTGCCCCTTCACCCTTCGTTTTTCCCAATGTATCTAAAGAACCCTTGTTCCCTTCCTAATTTTCCTGGCCAGGTTCTGCTCCTTCCTTGCCTTAGCCGCCCTCACCACCCTAGTGGCCCTTCTAGCCATCAGCTCATACTCCCTCAATCCTTTCACTCCTTGAGCACTTGAATTGCTTATAGGCTGCCTTCTTTCCCCTCACCACCTCCTGGACCTCCCTGGTCCACCAGCAGGGTTTTTGGGCCCTACCGCATTTTCGTCTTACTCTTGCACAAGTGCTGGTAGCATCCTGCACCCCTATCCTGATGATTTCCCACCTACTATCAGCGTCCATGTCTGACCCAATCCCATCCAAATGCTCCTTAAGGATCCTTCCCATTTCCTTAAAATCCACCCCTGAAGTCGGTTACTTCCGTCTTTGTGCAGCCTTCTACCCCTCCTAGGTCCAGGCAGAACCAGACCGTGGCATGGTCACTCCCAGCCAATGGGTCCCTTACCTCCAGGCCCCCAATCTGGTCACTGTCTGCCAGGACCACATCCAGTACCTGCGCCTCCCTGGTTGGTTCCCCCACCTGCTGAGTTAGGAATGCGTCTTGAAAGACATCCAACAACCTCAGTTCCCTGGTCACAGAGGATGTCATAGTCTCCCAGTCTGTTCCTGGCATGTTTAAGTTCCCCAACACCACCACCGTTCCTCTGCCCAGTCTGCAGTGTCTCCCAACATCTGCCACCAGACTCTCCTCCAGCTCCTCCGCCAGGGCAGGGGGTCTATACACCACTCCTATTTTTACTCTTTTGGCCCCTCTTGTTATCAAGGTCACCCAAATCACCTCCATGGTTTCCTCCGCCTCCTTTTCCCCCTATGCCAATGCAGTTTTGACTATCATTGCTACCCTCCTCTCCTTCCCTCCCTCCCTCCCCGTCCTTCCTGAACATAGTGTAACCCTCCAGGTTCAGGTCCCAGTCGTGTCCTGCAGTGTCCCAAGTCTCAGTGACCGCTGCCACATCCACTGCTCCCTCAGTTACCATCGCCTGGAGCTCAGGCATTTTATTGCCCAAGCTCCTGGCATTTAGCAGGACTACCTTCCACCCTTTCCTGACAAAAAACGAGTAAACCGAGTAAGAACACAGGGAGAGTAAAAAAATGCAGTGTTAGATATCTATGTTGTGGGTCTCTCTTAAAAGTCCCTTGATTCATCTCCCCTCCTCCCCCGGTTAGGTCTCTTAACTCACTCCTATTGGCTGGCTAAGAAGACCTATGTGCCTTAGCTAAGTTGTCCATGCCTCTTCATATCTTCTCAGGGCCCCCTGGCCTTACACTATACCTCAGGTATACCCTCCGTGCATGAGTTCGCTCAGACACCCCGCTTCCATTCCCTAATGTTGGGGTGTGAGCTGTCTCCACTTCATTAGTATCTGGCTCTTAGCCTTCATTGCCAGTGTACACAGCAGAGGCATAAACTTGGAGGCCGACTCCCCTAGAACAGTTAAATCTTCCAAGATCCAGACTAAGGGGGAATGCTAGTAGTAATACAGCTGTATTCTGAACCCCTGACCAAGTCTGAATCAGGCTGAGGGACGACCATATGATGTGGCCTATGACCCCAGATCCTTCTTGACATTGTAAACAGTGATTTGGCACCTGCATGCCAATTTTCCTGAGTTTCTTAGATGTTTTATGTTAACTGCCAAGGAGCTTCTTTTGAATCAATTGGTTCCTGGGGTCAGAGGATCCCTGGTGTGCCATATGCCAACACCTTTCCCATGAATCCGTGGAAATGTCCAGCTGAAGATATTCCACCCAACCCACCTGTGTATGTCAAGGTCTGGGAGGTGTATTTGTTGAATATTTTTATACATTAGGCCCCCAGTCATAGTTACTTGTTTCATTCACTGATCCACCATCCAGTCCATTTCTGAGGGCCTATATCTGTATGCATCCCATAACTAAACTTTGATGGCATGTCTCATGTGCAGATACCACCAGTAATCTGTGGATGGGAGGTCATATTCCCTTTGTAAATTACCAAAAGATATCAAGGACAATATACTGGGGCAGATGAGGTGTTCCAAGGACTCAGTTCTTTCTGCAGTGTCTCCAGCATATGGCCCTAACCTCTATCTGTGGCTGGGGGGTATTCCATATGCATTCCCGGAGGCCTAGGGAAGGGACCTTACACCCTGCCATCTTCTTAAAAGCTTTCAATGAGTCTGTTGTGTATTTTAATAGTAGCAATGTGGATTGTACTCTTCCCTTGTCCTTCAGAAGGTAGGGAGATGGGAGTCTGACCTGCACCAGTGCCCTTTTTAGCTGCAACCACTATGGTTCTGCTCCACTTACAGGAACTAACCACTGCATTGTACTTTGTACTCCCTTTGCTATATGGTAATTCCATGGCCAAGGTGAATTCCATCCCCATGTCTGACTAGCACTCTCAGTCTAACTTTTCCAAATCTGGGTTGTTTCCTTGCCTATAGGAAGGCAGACAACAATCGATCCACCTTTTGCCACCATCTCCTATGGATTGGCAGAGGCATGTTAAAGGTGCAGTGATTTATCCTTGGTAGCGCCATCATTTTTATGGCTGCTATTTTACCTGGCAAAGATAGGTTTGATTTCTGCCACCGCTCCATCTCCCCCAGGAGTGTCAGTTTAACTAAGGAGTCAAACTTTTGCTTCAGTGCACTGGTCCGCAATTGTATCAGGTGAAGGTCATCACCTTTGAAGAGCTTCCTGTCCCAGAAGTCCCCCTGTCCCCTACAAAGTGGGACCCTTTCTCCTGACACCATCTCTTAAATCACACATTTAAATCCTTTATCTCTGCACTCCTAACTCTACCTCCCCCACCCCACTCCACATAGGTAGGACCTCAGAAAAGGTCAGGAAGGCAGAGAGTGCCTGCAATCTGTCCCCGGCCTCTATAAGTCATGCTTCACTTGCACCACAGGCTGGTTCACCAGATCCTTGGTACCCCAAATGTATGATCACCCCCAGCTTCCCCCCATTCCCTCTCCACTATCCTCCCTATTCTGTCTCTGTCCCAGATGGCTGATGCCCCATGAAGGCACCTGACCACCCCCAACCCTCCTCCTACCACCCACCACCCTCTCTACTCCACTGATCATAGAATCCCCAACTTCTAAGATTCTCCGAGCTGCCTTCTTCTTACTCTCAACCCTGGGTGCCACCAAATCATCACTCTCATTTCCTCCCCACTGACCTAGATTCCCCACTGGTGGAGCCAGTCGGCTGAGTCTCCTCTGGGATATAGAATGATTTGCCCACAGGATTGTGTGGGATGGTTGACCTCCTTGTGGTTGCCTCTGCCACCCTCCACCCTCCTCTTCCCCACCACTCTCCACCCCATGGACCAGTGGGCCTCTGGGAGAGTAGAGTATGGGCTGTGGGCTCCAGCTGAGCTGGTACCACAGAAGAGATATCGCTTCCCTCACTACTACCAGCTGAGCCTGGAGCTCTCTGAAAATCCTGCAGTGACCAGTCCTCCAGAGTGTAAGCCTGGAGAAGAGTGCCCCATAGTTCTTGCAACTGACCTGGTCCCTGGCAAACCACATGAGCACCCCTATTCTCTCCCTAATACACTGCTTCTGAAAGCAGAAATAAAAAAAATGGTAGGGATAAAGAAATTAGTGGGTCCCTCTTGAGTTTTTAAGAGCTATGCACTGATGAATAGAATGTGTGTTAGGTATTAGGTTTTCTGTCTTATTATTAAAAAAAAAAAAGAAAATAACTTAATGTCCCTGAAATTAGGGAGACAGTATAGCGCAGTGGTTTAATGCTCTGAGCTGCAAACCTGGTGACCTGGGTTTGAATCCCACGGCCCCCACTTGCATACTGTGTGACCCTGAGCAAGTCACTTAACTTCCTTGTGCTTCCAGGTTGCACCTGTAAACAAGCTTTCAGCTTAGTGTGTCTCTCCTGGTTGAAAGAAAAAAGAAATCTTGTTCATAATGTTATGAATTGTCTATATGTGCTTTTATACATTATTGTATTCTGTGTGAAATTTTGTAATGATCTTTTTGTTATGATCAAACAAAAAAAAAAGAGAGAACTGAAACCGAATTGCTATTCCAAATGTTCTGAATCAGGGATTAATGACCAAGGCTATTTTTTTGACCTGAGCAAAGCCTTTGTTATTGTGGATCACAGCAGCATTGTAAGAACACTAGGACAGTGCAATGGTTTCAGAGTTACCCCTCTGTGTCTGTCCTCAATTTGTTGCCATTGGTGTTCCAAGTCCTGTCTGTCTTGTGTCTGTTCTGGAGTCCCCTGGGCTCAGTTCTTGGCCACCTGTTATTTTCTATTTATATTAATGATCTAGATAAGCAACCTGCATAATCACAAGCTCATTTATACAAAGATGACCCTACAGTATCATGTACTTCAATTCTAAAGACATGGGCAGCATCTGATCCAGTCTACAGAGACATTTTGTCAGGATTCAGCACTTCCTACACCAAAAGAGGCTGGCTGTTAATGCTAACAAAAGCACTTACAGTATGTCCTTCAGTTCCCCAGCCACCATTCGTAAAAGGCCTGGTCATCTAATTCTGACAACTCTGGATGATACCCTGCTGTTAGCAGCATAATCCTACAAATACCTGCATGTCTGGCTGAACCTTTGCATCAAAGTGGTGAGATCCAGTTAACAAAATAATTAGCAAAGTCAGAAACATAATCAGTTTTATGTTTATTTATTTATTGCTTGATCGATGTATTATTTATTTAAAATGGGGTGACCAGGATAGGCACACTGAGCCACGGCTCATTTCCAGGTGTGAGGTGCATTATCATGAACAATAAAATCACAGTGCAAGTAGTGGATTTCTGAAAAAGAAACAAAAAACAACTGAAAAAGTGTACAAGTACGTCAGCTGCAGAGTAGCCAGGATGAGAGCTATGGGAGGGTGCCACCAATGTATGGCAAGATATATGTACAAAAATATAGTGACATAAAATTCAAATTACACAGTACACAGATTTGTAAGCTATACAATTGACTAAAAGCAAAAATTAGTAAAACAGATAAAATACTAGCGAGCTAGTGGATAGGGAATGGTTGTTGTGGAGAAAATAGAAGAGAAAGAAGCCTATCTGTAGGTGCCTTCTTTTGAGAAGTGTGTGAAGTAAAAGTGGGTTCAGAGAGTGCAGGAAGGGAGACAGATGGAAAGAGGGAGGGAGGGTGTTCCACAGTGCTGGAAGATGGATAGAGTGAGCAGACTGGCCTGCAACAGATTTATTTTAAGGAATATGAAAGGAACACACAGCAGAGGAATGAAGGGAGTAGGAGAGGGGGTAGCAGAGTTAAGAAGAGATAAGTGGGAACAGTGACAAGCAAGTATTTGGCCACAAAGGAAGAACAGTGTGAGAGACATGGGGCTTCGAGGGAGGGAAAAAGAGATTAACATATAGAGAGCAGTGATGGGTGAGAGAAAGAGCACTAAGGGCAAAGCGGCAGAAGAATGAAAAGGGGGGGGTCACATCTGGCAAGTGTAGACTTTGGGGCAGCATTGTAGTCTACATCTGAATAGTCAAACACCATCAAGATCATCCTAATGATGATCTCATGGTGGACAGAGACAGGAAGGCAGGATTTGTTTTGGTACAGAACACCAACCTTAGGGAGAAGTTTTGTGTGCATGGTGTCAATGTGGTTGGAAAAACTGACTCTGATCCAGCTGCAGCCCTAAGTACAGTATTTGAACTGGGGTACCGGTTCAAGCAGGTTTCCATCCAGAGTTTTTAAGACAGGTGTATGTTGAAGTCTTGCTAATTTCTGTCCCATGCCAAATGAAAGACAAACAGTTTTCTGGCATTTAGTGAGAGCTGGTTTAAACAGAACCAACATTTGACATTGTCAGAGTCATGCTGGAGTGATGATTCTAGCTCAGGAACCGAAAGACCTGAAACAAATAGAATAGTGCCATCTGCATACAAGCACATGTTGGAAGAGACACAGGTGGAGGTGAGGTCATTTAAGAAGATGGAGAAAAGGACTGGGCCAAGGATAGAGCTCTGAGAGACACTATACTTGAGGGGCAGGGGGTGGATATGGCATCACCAACTTGGACCAATTGGACGCAGATCCATGAGGTAGCAGATGAGCCTCCAGACTGCCATGTCAGATACAAACATAGAAGCATAGACAATGACGGCAGAAAAAGACCATGATCCACCCAATCTGCCCAAGTTCCCTATTTACCCCTGGAACCTACTGTCCCTTCAGGGTCCTAGCCCTACCAAACCCCACCCCCAGTCTCCTCACAGTTTCTGCCACCCTGAGCAACCACTATACCCTTCAGTCTGTCCTAACCATGCTTGAATCCACCAAAATTGTTTGCATAAAAACATAATTTGATGGCAGATAAGGACCACTTGGCCTACCTAGTCTGCTCAATTTCTCTACTTGTTTCACATACTGCAGATCCTAAATGACATGCAGCCTACCCTCTCTTTCCTATGGCTAGAGTTCTTTTATGTCAGTTCCATGCATTTTTTATTTCCCCTACCGTTTTTGGCCCTACAACCTCTGCTGGGAGGCTGTTCCATGGATCCACCACCCTTTCCATGATATGATACTTTCTCACATTACCCCTAAGTCTACCCCCTCTGTTTTCATACCATGGCGCCTTGTTTTGAACATCTTTTTTTTTTTTTTTTTAAAGATGCTGCTCTTTTGTACCTTATTTACACCCCTGAGATATTTGAAAGTCTTTATCATATCTCCCCTTTCTCTCTCTCTCCTCGGCTCCAGGGACTACACATTGAGATTCTCCAGTCTCCCCTTATATGACTTCTGGTGCACCCCTGCACCATTTTTGTCACCTGTCTCTGAACCGCTTCTACTCTATGTCCTACTGGAGATGCCGCCTACAGAACTGGACACAGTACTCTAGATGAGGTCTCACCAATGTTCTATACAGTGGCATCACCACCTCCTTCCTTCTGCTGGAGCTACCTCTCCCTATGCACCCAGCATTCCACTGGCTCTCCTCACAGCCTTCTCACACTGTTTGGTCAGATATGATTACTCCCATGTCCCTTTCCTGTTTGGTGGTCATCAGTACCTCCCTCCCTCCCCATCATGTACTCCCCCCCCACATTTATGTGCTCCAAATGCATGATCTTGAACTTCTTTGCATTGAATCTTAGCTGCCACACCCTTGACCACTTCTGTACTCCCTGGAACAGCGCAGGGATAGAGGGGACATGATTGAGACATTCAGGTTTCTGAAGGGTATAAACAGTCTCCTCCCAGGAGCTCTTTATGGTCAATAGCACCAGTAGGACAAGAGGACATGAGATGAAATTGAGGGGAGGAAGATTCAGGGCAACATGCAAAGGTTTTTCTTCAGAAAGAGGGTGGTTGACTCATGGAATGGTCTACCGGCTCAAGTCATTGACTCCAAAACAGTAAGGGAATTCAAAGCAGCTTGAGACAGACACAAGGGGATATTCTCACAGAAATCCTAAAGAGGGGGTAGAGCTCAGAGCAGACTAGATGGATCTGTGGTCCCCATCTGCCATCAATTTCTATGTTTCTAAGCTTGCCTAGGTCCCTTCTCACTACCCATCCTGGAGTGTCAACCCTGTTGCAGACCTTCGTGTCGTCCGCAAAGAGACACACCTTCCCCTCCAGCCCCTCTGCAATGACGCTTAAAGAGGACTGGTCCAAGTATTGATCCCTGCAGGACCCCACTGGTCACTCCCCATCCAGACTGAAATCCGTTCACCACCACCCTCTGTGTCTTATCACTAAGCCAATTTTTAACCCAGTTTACCACCATGGGACCCACTCCTAGGCTGCCCAGTTTGTTTACTATTTTTATTTATTTATTAAGATCATGGATTACAATAGCTTTGACCTGGGAGCTATTTTACAAAGGTTCCACATTGGAAAACACAGTATACATACAATAGGAACAATTGTGACACAGTGGAATTACACATTTTAACAGGATTACAGCCTTCAACAGATATGTGCTTAACAATTAGCCAAAGAGAGAAAAACATGTGATGAAGGCAAAATGAGTACATATATTAGGCAAAGAGAATCAGCCAAGATGGCTTTGTCCAGTGCCTGGATGTGTGGGAAGGGGGGGACAGGTAGGCATAGAGGGGTTGGATTGGGGGTGGGGTAACGAGAAGGAGGGGAGGATAAGGCTTGGTGTATGGGAGGGGAGGGGTAAAATAACTCAGGCAGGCTAGGCTGCAAAGTGTGATGCGGGGTTGGGGGGATTAATCTTAAGATTCCTTCTAGAGAGGGCAGTCACAACTATAAAGTGTTGTGAGGTGTTGGTGTAACTTTTGTTTGAAGTGGCCGATCTTTGGTTCTGCCATAATGTCTCGGAGGAGGGTATTGAGCCAGTTGGGGACACGGTAGGTGAATGACCATTGACCCTGCGTGATGCAGTAAAAAGGGACCTTGAAGGACTGGTTGTCCTTTCTTCTCATTCTGTGGGGGTTAGCCATTCGACTAAGGAGGTTCTGGATGGCCCGGGGGTTAGGCCCAAGCAGTTTTTTTTAGCCAGGAGACAGATTTGGTATTGCAGTCTGCACTTCAGGTGTAGCCAGCTGGTCTGAGCATACAAATCACATGTGTGTGAGCCAGTGGGCTCCTGTGATTAGCCTGCAGGCTTTCTTTAGTGCTGTAGTGATCCTTTTCAGGGTAGAATCTGCTGCAGCGCCATATACAACCAGGCCGTAGTCTGATGGAAATTGTAGAACTATCTACCACAAGCCTGAGTGCCTCAGTGGTCAAGCAGTGTTTGTGTCTGTGCAGTAGACCTAGTCTAGTGTTCACTGCTTTGGCAATATGGTCAACATGGTAAGCGAAGGGGAAGGAGCTGTCTAGGGTTACCTTGAGGTATTTAAAGGAGTGAACCAGTTCGAGTTGGGTATTAATGCTATTTAGAATTGTGAGCTGATGACATTTATGTTTGCTTTATGGATTTGCAAACAGCATGACATTCATCTTCTTATAGTTCATGAGAAGTGTGTGTTTCATGAACCAGGTCTCTATCCTTGCGAAGTTGTGCTAGAGCTGCTTTTCCAGCAGTATAGGGTCTGAACTGCTGGTAAAGATCACGGCATCATCCACGAAGAGGAGGCTTCTATCAGAGCAAACAAGGGGGAGGTGGTTTAGGAAAAGATGGAAGAGTAGTGGCCCTAGTATTGATCCTTGAGGCATACCTGTGCACACTTGCCGGCTGTCCCTGACCTGCTGGGCCCTATTCCCTAGATAGCTTTGGAACCAACCCACTGCTTCAGGTGAGAGCCCAGTAATGAAGAGTTGTTCAAGCAGTAGTGCATGGTTGACCGTGTCAAATGCTTTGGTGCGGTCGATGTAAGTCACCCCCACTAGCTGACCTCGGTCTAAAGCATTATGAATGTACCCTGTATACTCAAGCAATGCTGTGTGGTGCTGTATGCCTTTTAAAAACCATGCTGTTGGGGGTATTGTATCTGATATTTTTCTAGGTAATCAGCTAGGGATCCATGACTGGTCATCGACAAATGTTTTGTCAAACAACCAGACAGCGAAACTGGCAAGTCAACTGCATTTTGCAGTTGGCTGCTGGTTTCGTAGAAAAACAAGTGTTTTCATAGGGGGCTTTGCCTGAACCCACATGGGGGCTGTGCTCCTGCATCCCCCACTTAGGATTCTCAACTCTGAGTTGGAGCTGATTCGGGGGGGTGCAGGACCCCGAAAAACAGTGTGAGGTTCCAGTGGTTTCCCTACAGCGATGTGGTGCTGTTGTCACTGTAGGGGACCACGATGTTGAAATGTCGCTGATAGTGCAGCATACCATCAACTAGCATGTCTGACACAATGTGCTCAAGAGCTTTGGATGGGGTGGGAGTAGAATTGATAGAGGGCGATAGTTAGCATGTATGGCCCTATCTCCGCTTTTTTGGACAGGTGCTACCACAGCAGCTTTCCATTTCTGGGGAAACTGGGCAATCCTTGATGAAAGATTCAGTATTTTGGTTAAAGGAGTAAGCGTCTCATCCAGGGTGAGGGTGATAAGTTTAAGATCTAAGGAGTCACTACTATGTCTTGGCTTTCTTAGGGCTCACTGTAGATACTTCCTGGCTTCATTTTTCATGATTGTTTTGAAATAGAAAGGGGGGGGGCTTGGTGGTGCACTGTTGCTATCTCCATTATTTTTCTTCTTGGCTACCTCAAAGAAATCAGGTGGGAGCAATGCTGCTGAGGTCAGTAAAGGCAATGTTGAAAGTGTCTGCTATAATTTTCAGGTCTTGGGTGATTACCCCATTTGTAGCCAGCATGGATGGTGAGACTTTGCTGGTTTTCCCCATTAGGTCCTTAAGGTTGCTCCAGAACTTTCTAGTCTCCTATGTGGGGTGGTGTCAAAAACCCATATACCTATCATTTCAGCTAGTAGACTGTTCCACAGCTCCATAACCCTTTCTATAAAATAATACTTCCTCATGTCCTTTCTGAATCTCTTTCCTGTTAGTTTCCACTCATGTCCACATGACCATCAGCTATTATTCAAGCTAAATAGATCCCTGCAGTTCATTCTGTTAATTTCTTTTAGGAGCTTGAAGGTCTGTATCATATCTCCCCTCTGCTTTCCGGTCTCCAGTGAGTACATGTTCAGTGCCTTAAGGTGCTCCTCATAGAACCTGCTCTCTCAACCCTGAATCATTTTCGTTACCCTGCATAACACCATCTACAGCCTACCCCTATCTTTCCTGAGGCGAGGACTCTAATACTGGGCATAGTACTCCAGGTATGGCTTCACTAAGGGTCTGTATTGCAAGAGTATTACCTCTTCCCTTCTGCTATTAATACCCCTCCTGATACAACCAAGAATCCTACTCGCTTTGCTATATGCCTTGTTGCACTGATGTGATTGTTTGAGTGGGGTCACCGATGATGACTCCAAGGTCCCGTTCCTCAGCCATCGTGCTAAATCTCACTCCACATATCCAGTACTGTGTCCTGGGATTCTTGTTCCCTAGGTGCATTACCTTGCACTTCACGGCATTGAATTTCAACTGCCAAAACTTAGACCACCCCTCTGGCTTTTAGATAGGCCCGCATCATCTAACTTATCCAAGAGAAGGGAGTGGGCCACAATATCAAAGGCCTTTGTTGGGTCCATGAGAATGACCACGGTGAACAGGCCCTGATCCATGCCTTTCAGCGCAAAGAATTGTGAACTGAAAGGGGGAAGAGATGGTGGAGTGGTGTTAAAAGTAAAGACTGCCTTTCTATGGATGGCCTTTCTATGGTCTCAAAGCTTAAATTTGTTACTGTAACTTCATGATGATGCCCATCTTCGACTATAGGAAACCCTCAATGGGCAGGCCTCCAAAGACCTAGTGCAAAACACTGATGTCCTATATAACACCCTGACTCGATTTATATTGGCTGCCCACGAGGACTCTCATCACTGCTATATTTATAGTCCACCGCAGTGGACCTCACTTGTCAACAGGCAAGGGCTCAACTACTGCTACTCACACACAAATGCATGAAAATACATTGCTCCTACTTACTTCTACAGCCTACCTGTAACAAAGGCCCCTCACTATATGCTAAGGCCTGCTGCTGGCCTTGAACTTGCAACCCTGGGTGTAAAAGGTAATTTTGGCTATCAATCATTCTCAAGTACCCACCACATGGCAATACCTGCCAGTCAACTGGCACCCCAACCATTGCCTTTGTATCTCAAGCTCCTTAATATTCTATTGGTTCAGAAATTAAGCACATGTTTCTTGTAGCTGCTGCTGAGAGGCCATGGAATGTTACCACTGATTTTGATACCTTTTTGGCTTGGACTGGTATTACATCTGCTACTAGTCCTTAACTGTTACTGAAACAGTCGATCGGTTGTATACAGTACATGTAACTTTGTACCTGAGCTTAATCTGGATGTATGATTTTTTATTGTCCTCTGTGGCATCAGAGGCTCATTAAGGAAATAATATCAAGACAAAGTAGAACACTAGTGTAGCTTGGGGAAGCAAGAGCAAATTAATGTGTAAAATGAGTAGTGCTATGCCTAATGTGTAGCACTTGAGTAATATGATACAAAGTGCTCAATAAAACCAAATTACTATCCCTTATTTCATTTATAACACAAAATGAAAAGCCAAGACAATACAAAACACAGAAGTCTAATCATTGTTTGTGAAAAACAAAACTTAACTTCCGACATTCTATATTAATTACCTTTTTAATGCAGTCTGCTCTGTCAGCCTGGACATGCATATATGGGATGTTAAAATGAATTTGGGTGCTGACTGGGCAATTTGAGTACATCAATGACTAGTGTAATTTTGCCATTGTCAACTGAGATATGGTTCTGAGCATCACCCTTTTCACTGGAAGTCAAGGACATAGCCTTGTCTTTCTTCTCTCATTGATATTCCTTTAGCCTCTCCTGATTTTCTCAAACTAAACATTTTCCCAAGCTCCAAATCAAGGGTCAGAGTCTGGGCATTTTTGTACAAGAAAAGCATTATTGCCACTTAATGGCCTGAGTTCCCAGTCATTCTGCACCATGTCCTTAAACACCAGCTACATCTAGAGCCTTTTTCATCTGAATCCAGTACTCTGTAGCATTTCCTTTAGTCTGGGCAAGGTGAGTTGGAAGTCGATTTAGAGATTACAAGGAAGAGTTGCATGAGAATGCCATAGATAGCCGCTAGGTTCTGTCTGTTATTAAAAAGGGGCTATGATTTGCTATTATGGCACCTACAAAGAACAAAATGCATAACCATGGTTCCTGCTTTTCAGGTTTTTAGGACTGCTTGCACTGTCTAGTACACCTTACAGTCTTGTTCAAAGTTAGTCAGCCTAATTCTTTCAGGGTGGTTGTATATATTAACTGTGGATGTCCACCGAAATGTGATTCAGTGTTTTGTGGCAAAAGGCCACGTCATCAGGGAACGGTGGCAGTAAGCATTTTTCTCTACATAAACACGCGAGAGATGAAAATGAAAATAAAAAATACTGAAAATATGACAATAAATGCATTTGTTACAGCAACTTTAGAAATTATCAAAGTGCTGTACAAACACACAAGCAATGATATCTTCTTGTGAGCATTTTTTTCTATATGCTAAATAATTGTAGTCAAACTGAAACAAGTTCGGCATAATGCAAAAAAACTATACATCATATGCTGGAGTTTATGAATTTCTCCTACAGAAATTTACCCAAATGATATTAAATCATTTTACTAGGTGAACACCCACTAGTTCATGTCAAATCTCATCCCATACATACTCCAGTTACTGATATTACTGAAGTCCACATAATTTTTGCATATTCAGAAACCACAAACTGTGGCACTCACTACACACCGAAAAGCAAAGATAACTGCTCAGCACAAATAGATGTTATGTCTGAATGCTTTGTTAATTTAAAGCCAACATGACAATAAAACAAATTCAGGAACACACCTCAAAGTTTCACGCTTGCACGCCTTTTCAAGAGATATCCATGGTCCCTTGCTGACATCTCGTTATATAAAGAGACAGTCATGCAACACAAACCACCTGTGATGAATTTGATGAATTTTGTTGTAAACCGTGGATCCTATGTTAAAGATACTACTCAGGCCCCCTCTATTTTTAATGACATAGTTGTGGAATCAAATGAACTGTTAGTTATGTCGAATATTAAAGAACATTGTACCAACATACCCCATGTAGGGGGTTTATGGGCTCTAGAATATTTTTTAAATAAGCATCAAAACCCTAGCTCCCCACCTACTGAATTCTTGCTACAATTAGCCAGATTTGTATTTGAGAAGAATGTCTTTATATTTTGGGTAACTTTTATCTACAAATTAGAGGCACTGTCATGGGGGCCACGTTTGCACCAAATTTTGCAAACTTGTATTTGGGAAGGTGGGAGGAGCAGGTAATCTATGATAAGCTGGTAAACCTTTTTTTAATAAGAGTTCACTTTGGAAACATTATATAGATGATTACTTTATGATTTGGTGTGGGGCAGAGGAGGAATTTACTTCCTTTGTCAGCTATCTAGAGGAGTTTAAGATTTATAGTACATTCAAGTAAAACACGTATTTCATTTCTGGATGTATCTATTCTCAAGGAAAATTATACAGTATGTGCATTGAGACAGGTGTATATTGAAAACGCACAGATTGTAATACAATTTTGCTGGCAAATTCCTGTCAACCATGCCACACTATTAGGGGTACTCCTATGGGTCAATTTATTAGAGTCCAATGTAACTGCAGTACTGACCATGCATTTGAACAAAATGCTGTGCAACTTAGTAACAGATTTGTTGTAAGGGGTTATAGGCAAGAGACCATTATCAGAGCTACACAGAGGGTGGCTGACACACAAAGGGAAACTCTTCTGAATGGGAATGTGTCACATGATCAGGATAGTAACAGATTAAATTTCATTACTACTTGCAGTGTCCAGGCTAATGCAATCAACAACATTATTAGAAAAAATTGGCACATATTGCATGCAGAACCTAAGCTGAGAGATGTTACATCTGACTTTCCCCGCATGGTTTACCACCTCCCTCAGAATCTGGCTGATAGAATAACATACAGATTACAGCCTAAACACTCAACATCAAATTAGTTACCTGCCTTAATTTACTTTAGCTGTCAGTGTTGCAAATATTGCTCAGTTACTGTTAGTACAGACACCTTTTCTAATTCCCGCAATGGTGAATGCTATACAGTTCATAGATTTATGAACTGTGGTGCCACATAAGTAATCTACATGGGCACCTGCTCATGAGGTGCCTATTATGTTGCCCATACAAAATGCAAATTAAAAGAAAGAGTGGGAGAGCATATGCAGGCAATTTCACAAATAAAATGTGGAATATGCAACAGCAGCCCGTGTAATTAATTTGGGTGATGCTTCGCAACACATTTGGAATTTTGTGGAAATAGAAAAAGTTAGGGTGGGGCCTCATGGGGGTAATATGGATTTGGCTTTAGCCAGAAGAGAAGCATTTTAGATCTTTAAAGTTTATGCAACAAAGTCTCCTGGCCTGAATGATAAAATCAAAGTTATGCCTTTTCTCTAATGTATATATTTCCTTGGCATGTCTAATTGCCAGGATCATGGATGTTAGTTTTTTTGTATTTGTAATTAGCATGTTTATATGCATCAGTTTTTCAATTGTATGTTCTTATTGTATTTTGGTTTCATATGTGGGAGCACTAACAACTTCATCACAGGTGGTTTGTATTGCATAACTATCTCTTTAAGACTGTCTCGTTGTATAAGGAGATGTCAGCAAGAGGCCACAGTCACCTTTTGAAAAAGTGCACAACCACATGTTGAGGTGTGTTTCTGAGCTTGTTTTATCATCATGTTTGCTTGAAATTAAGAAAAGTATTTGGACACAACATTTATTTGCGCTGAGCAGTTATTTTTGCTTTTCAGAATGTAGGGAGTGCTGCAGTTTGTGATTTCTCAAATAGTTGAGTTTATCGTGGGCACCACAACAGTGGTGAGCAGCTCCTTCTGGATTGCATCATTTTTACATACTCTAACACAGTGGTTGTCGAGTCAAAAAATATGGCGGCATCAAACTGCAGCCACCAAGATTTGATAGTGGATGTATAACCGTCTATTCATTTAACTAAGATATTACATTCGCTTTTTCATGTATTTCAGTTTGTAGTAATATCCCTCGAAACACAAAATACATTCACAGAGGGCCCTCTGCGTTAAGGGTATCCCAGCCCTATATGCCTTTTACGCACCACATAAGGCCAGGATACACACACATCCCAGGTGTCCAACAGACACCCACAAATGCACTAACAGTGTGCACTCATTCTGCACCCCTGCCTGACACCATGTGTGGGGGATCCCACACAACTACACTGGCCAGTCCTGGCAGGGGGTGGGGAGTGGTGTGCCCACAGAGGCCCAGCGAAGCACAGCATGCATGTTGGCATTTCTGCTCTACCAGGTCGGTGTCAGGGAGCTTACTATTATGCCAGCCAGAGGAACCCCAATGGCATGATGGCACCCCACAGTCATGGAGCCCGTGGCCCCCTTAATTCCATGGAGGGCCAGGGGATGATGGCAGGCTCTGAGATACTGACTTTTGAAAATGTATAATATTTGTAACTCTGTTAGCAACATGGCAACCTGTATGTGGGCCAAAATTTCCCATGCTCCCCTGCTCTCTGGAGTGAGGGATCCACTATGGAGCTTGGTCAGGGTTTCCAGTTGTAAGCACCCTGTCTGGCCCATGTTTGTCACTCTGGCTGACCCCGTCCCTGGTTTGGAGTTACTCGGCCATGCTAGGGGTGCCTGGGCTCACCTACTGGACATGCATACCAGACCTATGGGAGCCAATTACATGGCACACATTTCAGCAGCCTGGTAAGTAAGTAAGTAAAAGTTTATTTATAAGTGCTTTTCAAAAACCAACGCACTGTACAAAAGCAACATTAAATAATAGGCATAATATTAACAGTAAAATCGTTATTTAAATGCTTTTAAAAACAAAAAGGTTTTTAGCTCAGATTTGAACTCTCGACGGTCAGGCAGCCTCGTATCCGGCAAGGTAGAGAATTCCACAGGGTGGGGGCAGCGTAAGAAAATGCACATGCCCCAGATGTCTTTAAACGAACCCTGGGAATCTCTAGCAATCCCTCATCAGCAGATCGGAGTGAGCAAGAGGGACAGTAGGGAATAAGGAGATCTTGTAGATACTGCGGTCCCTGTTCGTGAAGGACTTTATAGGTCAGTAACCCGACCTTAAAGGTGATCCGCCACTGAACCAGCAGCCAGTGCAGTCCACGCAGCACAGGTGTAATATGATTATTTCTAGCTGTCCCAGTCAAAAGCCTGGCCGCTGCGTTCTGCACCTGCTGCAAGTGGCGGATATCAACCCCTTGTAGCCCTAGGTACAAGGCATTGCAGTAATCAAGGTACATACCCCTGTCAGTGCATACTAGGCCTATTAGGGAATACAGCCCCAGTGTTCTACCTTATCAGTTGCCACAACTTACTCAACTCTCTCCTATCACTGGGGGCTCCATCTATGGGGCTGGCAGTATAGCCTAGAGGTCAGAGTAATGAGCTGTAAACAATCTTGGTACATTCAACAGATCTGGGTTTCATTCCTACAAGCTCCACTTTCATACTGTGTGACTCTGAGCAAGTCACTAACCTCCCCAGTGTTCCTGGGTCACCCCCTGTAAATGGGCCATGCACCCAGTGAGTCTTGTCCAGTTACCAAAGAACAGAAAGAAAAAAAAATCTGTTTGTTCAAGCCACTATCAATGCTAGCATTAAACAGAAGTCATGTGATGCAATGCAGCTAGAGGCAGCGTTTTCGTGGAGCTTCCATTACTCACCTGTCTTTAAACTATTTTCAGCCTACAAATTCAACATTTAAAGTTCTATTTTACACTTAGAGTATAGATAACATTCTTCGGTACTTGGCAGCATTTTGTTTTGAGCATATTAATGCACTTGGAGGCAGATTGCGATGGAAGCGGAGATGAGGCCTGCTGGCATGAAGCACACTCCACCATCTATGCCGGAGAAATCTTCCAAAAAATCTAAAAACCAGAACTCGGGGCCTGCAGTAAAAACACCCGCTTCCAATACTTCTCCAACTCCTCTTACCGAGGACCGCTTCTTACAAGAGTTAATACCTTTTAAGGAAACATTGGATGATATCTCTGCTGAGCTGAAATCACTAAAGGGAGATCTCAGTGCCCTAACAACAAGAATGGAAGATTCAGAAGCCAGAACTTCCTCTTTGGAGACCCAGAGGGAAAAGATAGACCCAGAAATCATTCACTTCAGACAACAGATCAGTAAACTGCAACTTAAAATGGAGGACTTAGAAGGAAGGAGCCGAAGAAACAACTTGGTGATCCTGGGCCTCCCAGAATCCGAGAGGGCCCTGACATTAATCTCTTTCTCCAGAAGTTTCTAAACAAAGTTGTTGGGCCTTCTCCTCTTAATCCACAATACCATATTGAATGTGCTCACCGCTCTCTTAGACTGAAACCTGCCGTTGGAGCCCCGCTAAGACCCATCATTATTAAATTTCTAAGCTTCCTGGGAAAACAACATGTATTATCAAAGGCAAGAGAATTACAAACAATTCTATGGAGTGGTTCCAAGCTGCGTATTACTCAGGGTCTTCCCTACGAGACAAGGCAAAAACGTTCAGCGTTCCATTCTACAGTCAGCAAGCTGATCGCTGCTGGCATTCGCTACAAAATGAGCTACCCTGCCAAGCTACAAGTTGCCATTGATGGTTCTTGGTTCTCCTATGAATTCCCAGACAAAGCGGCATCAGATCTCTCAATCAAGTTACCTAACCTGTTTAAGCCGGGCTGAATCGCTGAGGCAGAGCCAAGAAGTTACCTCTTACTACATGCTGCATTTTTGGACTCTCATTTTTGGTTTTTGATTTCTCTTTCTGTCTCGTTTGGACTCTCTGGTGCAGATCTCTCAATCAAGTCACCTAACCTGTCTAAACCGGGCCAAAGCGCTGAGGCAGCGCCAAGAAGTTACCTCTCGCTACATGCTGCCTTTTTGGACTCTCACCTTCTGTTTTGGGGTTTTCGCTTCTCTTTCGTCTGGATTCTCTGGTGGTGGGGAGCGGCTTTGGAGTGGTTGGTTGGGGGGTTGGGTGGGCTCGGCCTGTGTGGTGGTTCGTGGGCCTCTTCGCTGGTGGGGGGGTGGGAACTTTGTGAGTAGAGGTGGTTTCTACATGACGTGGGAAAGGTGGGACCTGTTGGTCCCCCTAGTAACTATTGCTCCCCCGGCTCCTCCTGTGCTTCCCCGGCTCAGGTAATTGGCTTGCTTACTTTTACAGCAAGTTGGGCAGAAACTGTCACTAGGATATCCTGGGGTATTCATCAGGTGTGGTTGTTGGGTTGGGGAGGCTTTCTGAGAAAAGGGATGAGCTGGGCCGAAATTAGGCATTGAGGATTATTGTCATTATGGTGAGTATTTTGGAGGGGGGTTAGCAAGACGTCAGTCTGACCCTGTTTGTGCCCTAACACACTACTATATTCGGGAGAGTAATTTTTTACCTCTGACAGGTTTTAATGGCGGCAAAGCCCGAGGTTGGCCCCCCTGGGCTCGGGGGGCTGTCTCAAACTCTTAGCATTACCATTAGGGTTTCAGGGTTCTCAACCCCTACCCTATTCAGTTCAAAATCTATGCGGGTAACGTAGTTTGGTTATCTCTCTGGAGGGATTAAGGGGTTCACTTGGCAGTCAGGAGGTTGGAGAAAGGGGATGAACCAGTCAGTCAGCAATTTGGTTAGGGGCTAGTTTCTCATCCGAAGACTGGAATCCAAGGGGCCCTGGTGGGCTCTCTCTCTCTAGTGAGATCTGATTGTATCGAACCCTGGTTAATGGGGCTTCCTCCGAATAGATTCATTGAGTATATTCAATGTGTATTATTACACTCCTTCTCAAGTTTGGAGAATATAGCATTGCTACAGTTTAGATAACCCCAAGATTTTGGTCAGGTTCTCAACTTTTCCAAGTTTTTTGTAGGCTTATTATGATCTATTTGTCTGGGGGGGAGGCTCTGCAGGAGGGTCGGCCCTGGTGGGACTGCTAAACACACAAAGGAGAGGGGGGGAGAGCAACCCAAATGGGGGCTTCTTCAGTCAGGAAGTTTTAAGTGCTCACAAGGGAATTACTCCCTACTTATTAGCCAACACTTCCTCAGGGTACCGGTTCACATTTACCTCCTGGTACACCCATCTGGTGGTGGCTTTTGGGGCTTTGTTCCCCGACCCAAGCATTATCACTTTCAGTTTTTCTCAGGAGGCAGTTGGGAGAACAGTTGTATATAGTTTCAGGGATGGGGAGGGGAAGGGGGTTCTCTTTCTTGGTTCATGACTTGGTAAAGGCTGTAATACTATGTCTGGAATTTACTCTGCTTCAGTTATTCTTTACTGGTTTCAAGGGGGGGGTAGAGGGGTGGGATCTGGTCGGTGGTTGGTTTTTTTGGGGGCGGAGGGTAGGATGTGCCTTCTAGGGTGGTCTGCCTTTTCATGTTTTCATATTCCATTGCTGCACTGTAAATTTGATAATGAGTGTTACAGCGCTTAAAATTGCTACGTGGAATGTAAGAGGTGTCAGAGACCTAACTAAAAGGTACCAGATTTTCAAAAACTGTGCTTTACTGAATGTCGATATTCTATTAATGCAAGAAACCCATTTGCTTTCATCAGAAGTCAATGGGCTTCACCGTCAAGGTTACGCTCAGGTTTTTGCCTCAGGGGGGTCGTCCTCTAGTAGGGGGGTGGCTATTCTGGTTAAGAAGCACATTCCCTTTCTGGCAGAAGAGATTTTATCGGACCATGAAGGTAGATTCATTATTGTGAAAGGTTTGCTCTATAATGCGAAGATAACATTAGGGGCGATTTACCCCCCAGTAGGAGAGGACCCAGATTTTCTCATGACCTTGGCTGAAAAGTTGAGTGGACTTTTACCTTCAATGTTAATAATTAGGGGGGACTGGAATATTGCTCCCTCACAAGATTTGGATAAATTTTATAGACCCCTGAAACCACTCTCCTCTTCACAGCTAGCCTTGAGTAATTTTATGGACCTACTATGCCTGTGTGACCCCTGGTGCCTACTTAATCCCACAAGACAACTCTTCTCTTATTACTCCCAAGTACACAAGACGTGGTCCAGAATTGACCTAATACTAGTCAGTAGTAACCTTCTGTCAGGAGTGTTCCAGTCTGGCATTGAGCCCATAGTTGTGTCAGATCATTCAGTGGCGTGGATTTTGGTCTCCCAAACCCGCAGTTGCAAAGAGATACCGCCTGGAAACTAAACACTCAGCTTCTAAAGGACAAGGGCATAGTCTCCCATATTAGATCCCTAATTACCTCATTTGTTGAAACCAACACAGGTTCAATCGAGAGGGAGGATCTGTTTTGGTGCTCCCTTAAATGCTTCATCAGGGGCAAATTTATTAAACTCGCATCTAGGAGGAAAAAACAGAGGGAGGCCAAGATCATGTTATTGTTGAACCAAATTAGGTTGGCAGAGAATAAGCTATCCTCCTCCTCTTCCCAAGCTGATTTAGAAACCCTAATGAAACTTAGAAAAGAGTACTCAGATTGAATAAGAGATAAGGCAGAGTATGCTCTCCTGAAAACAAAGGCCCTCTATCTCGATCAAGGGGAGAAATCAGGTAAAATGCTGGCTCTCCGCTTGAGGGAAGTTGAGGGATCGAGATGGATTCCCTCATTACTATCTTCCGATGGTTCCCTTAAAACTTCTCCCAGGGATATTTCACAAATTTTTGAGTCATTTTATAAGGAACTTTATGGCACTGGTGCCTTCCACCTCTCTCATTCCCTTGTGGACCAGTTTCTGGAGGGCCTGCCCCTCCCAACCCTCCAAACTCACCTAGGAGAAGCTCTGATTACTCCTATCATGGTAACGTAAGTGGAGGACATGATCAAGGAATGTGATCCGGACAAAGCTCCAGAACCTGATGGCTTCCCCTCCAATTTCTATAAAACTTTTGGGAAGGAACCTGCCCTCTCCTCACGAAATTATTTGAATACATGCTTAACGCTACCACTATGGATCCTTCCCTGCTGGAAGCCACTATTGTTCTGATACTGAAACCAGACAAATCCCCAACCGATCCTGCTAGTTACCATCCGATCTCACTTCTTAATTACGATATTAAAATCCTAACGAAAATCCTATCCCTTAGACTCAAACAGGTCTGGCTTAACTTGTTGAGTCCCGAACAAGTAGGGTTTGTGCAGGGTAGGTCCTCTATAGACCACCTGCATACTCTCTCACATATTTTTCAAGCCGCCCAGGATTCTCAAGTCTCTATGGCTCTGATATCATTAGATGCGGAGAAAGCCTTTGAAAGACTCCATTGGGAATTTCTCTGGATCATATTAAAAAGAATGGGCTTCCCGGAGGTCTTTATTCAGTGGATCAAATCGGTCTACCAATCCCCTACTGCCAGAATTTATTGTAACAGGGCTTTCTCTTCTCGATTCTCGCTATTTACAGGCATCCAGCGGGGCTGCCCCCTGTCACCTTTCCTGTTTAATCTATATCTGGAGCCTCTCCTTCTCAGTATCAAAAACTCTCCACTGGTCACGGGATGTTTCATTCAGTAGCAGTCTCTGGTTCTGTCGGCCTATGCTGATGATGTTCTCCTACACTTGACTAACCCTGAAGTGTCTCTAACACATATACTACACACTATAGCCCAGTTTGGCCAAGTGGCTAATCACAAGTTGAATTTAGCTAAATCAATCATATTCCCACTGAACGTAAACACGCTTCAGGTCAACTTTTCCTAGTTTGGTATGAAATGGGCCCCCTCCTCTCTCAAATATTTAGGCATTTTCCTTACTAAAGACCTTGAACTCTTCAGGAAGCTTAACCTAGACAATCTACTGATTAAAATTCAACAAGACCTTCAGAGATGGTCTGCCCTCCCTTTATCACTGTGGGGTCATATTAATATTGTTAAGATGAAGGTGTTGCCTCAGGTTTTCTACCCACTTAGCCTAATGAATATTTTCCTGCTGATGTCCTATTTTCAGCACTTTTACAGCTCCATTTCCAAGTTCAAGTTCATTTGGCAGGGTAAACAGCCCAGGAAAGCCTTCTTAAAACTTAATTTACCCAAAGAGAAGGGGGGCTCCGTCTTCCCAACTTTATGCTTTATTACTGGGCAAGCCACATGGCAAAAATTGGGAGGTGGTACAACCAGAGGGTGGAAGAGTATCTACCAATTTGGGTACAAATTGAGAAAAAGACTCTAACCGAGTTTGGCTTCCCCCCATCCAGACTCCTCTATTATAATCTATCCACTTTGCCTCCACTTTTACAGGGGAGTGTCATTGGTACTTCTATCAAGGTGCTAAATCAATGCTGGCATTTTTTCAATCTCTCTCCCAAGAAAGATACTTCCCAACCTCTTACCCTAAATTTAAATATTAGGATCGGGGGCCTCCTGCTTTCTCTAGACTGGTTTCCTCAGCTGAGAGACTGCTGTGTCGATGATTTATTCCTGAATAATTCTGTTCTACCCTCCGGGGAGGTTCTGACCAAGTATAATATTCCTCAGAAGCACATTTTTAAAGTTTTTCAGTTACAACACCTAGTGGTTTCCAGTTTCGGTTCCAATCCCACACCGTCTCAAATTAAACCCTTCCTAAACCAGATACAGGAACAGGCAACTAAGGCTCATAGTATTTCTAAGCTTTATTCTTTCCTACTGGACACTAAATTCCCGGACTCTCTGACTGGTTCCAAATGCTGGTCCTCTCTTCTGCCAGATAACCTTCTAGATTGGGATCAGATTTGGGGAGATACATATCGGTATCTCTCTCAAGACAGACACAGACTCACTCAATATCATATATTGAACAACATGTATTACACCCCAGTTAAACTGATTAAATTAAATAGATTATCCTCAACTCTATGCACAGGTGTGGCAAAGTAGAAGGGAACCTGGTACACATTTTCTGGTATTGTGAAAAGGTGGCTCCCTTATGGCAGTCCATCCAATCTAACTTAGACCCTCTTTTGGGCCCTGATGATTTATTCACTATAGAAGTTTGTATGTTAGGGATGTTTTACAATATACAAGTGATGGAGCATAGATTCCACATGGCTTTAATCTCGATGGTCGTTAAAAGATTGGTCCTTAGGCATTGGATGGACCAATTGGTTATCTCGTATGCAGAATGGATCAGTGAAATTTCTCTCTGCTTTTGGACTGAAAGGTTAATAGCAAGTTCTCGGAATTGTCTGGTTTTGTTTGAGCGGAAATGGGGAAAATTACATGCTCTTTATTTGAAGTAATGCCCTGTTGGGTACACCTCTAGCTACTTTGGCTGCTGATATACCTCTATGCTTCTCATATGTATCAGGATCAGCTCTCTTTCCTCCCTTTTCTTCTCTGTTTTCTTTTTTCTAGCTTTTTCCTTTATAGAAGGCACATCCTGAGGGAGGGGGATGGGGGCCAGGGGATTTGGAGTAGGGGGTATTTCTCATTGTTTTTCCAGATTCAGGGATTTCTGTAAAATGTTACATATTGTCATCCTGCAGCTGCTATACAGTTTATGTCATTGGTCACAATGTGTAATCCCTGTACTGTTCTCTCAGGTACATTACCTTTATATAAAAGAATAAAGAAATATAATTAAAAAAAAAACGCTAGCATTAAACACAAAAACAAAGACAAGTTGTCAGAAAAAAATATTGGTCCAACCAGTCTGCCCTGTTATACTCTATCCTACCCTAAGACCTATTGGCTAGATGGAGTTCTTGCCTTTCTTCCCCACATTGCCCCTGCCTTGCTGCTACCCCCTGGGTATGTATTAAGCTCTTAATGCTGTCTCAGCTGTGACTGAAACCATTCATGGTTTTTGCATCCACCACCTCTGATGGTAGCTGTTCCACGGCTCAAACCCTCTCACTGTTAAAAAAAAGTTCTCACATATCTCCAAAATCGATCTCGCCCCAACTCCCCACCAGCTTCCACTTATGTTCCTGTGTTTTTTACCAACCATTCTTGCTCCATATTTCCACACAGTTTACCTTGTTCCTTCCATTTTAAGGACTTAAAGGTCTCCATCATATCATCCCTCTTCCTTTTGGTCTCAAGCAAGTACAAACTCAGTGTCCTAAGCTGATTCTTCTGGGATCTGCCCTGTTGGTGCTGGATCATTTTGGTTACGCTACACTAAACTGTCTTCAGCCTGTCTTTGTCTTTCTTTAGGTGGGGACTCCAGATCTGGGCACAGTATTCCAGATAGGACCTCACCAGTGATCTATAGTGAGGTAGTATTGTCTCTTTCCTCCTGCTGTCAAAACCCCTCTCAATACACCCTAACATTCTGGCTGCCTTGCTGTAGGCCTTGTTGCATTGGCTAGATTGTTTTAGGGGGTCACTTATGATGACTCCTAGGTCTCATTCCTCAGAAGTGCTGCCCAGTTAACCATTTCCATCCAGTGTTATGTCCTTAGATTCTTGTTCCCTATGTGCATCACCTTCCACATTTTGGCATTGAATTTCAACTGTAAAATCTTTGACCACATCTCTAACCTTTGTAGGTCCCTCTGCAACTCCCTTATCACCTCCTCACTATCTATCCTGCCACAGAGTTTACTGTCATCTGTGAAGAGACACAAATTGCTCTGAATTCCTTCTCCTATTAATGGTGCTAAAGAATATAAAAATTCATTATTAACAATTTTCATGATTTAAGAAATAAACCTGCTTGCCTTTGTTCTCTTGTGTACTGTTTAAAACATGCTTTTTACTATGACTAACGATAAGGCTGCCTTTGTTATCCAATCAAATAAATTTAGTTGGTCAGTTTTTGTTGACTGGGTAAGTGCACTAGACAAATCCTGTCTATTTTCAGTGACTCAGGGAGGGGGATACAGATGAATGCCAACTGACCTTGAACCAGATTAGGCAGTTGGAGGTATTTTTAGTGAATGAGGGAAATTTGGCCAGGACACCGGGAAAATTCCCCTGCTCTTTTTCAATAAGTGCCATGGGATCTTTAACATCCACCTGAACTACCACCAATCCAGGCCGATGGGACCTCAGTTTAACGTCTCAGCCAAAAGACAGCACCTCAGAAGTGCAGCACCCCTTTCATGCTGCACTACAGTGTCAGTACTGGGATATTAACCCAAGTGCCAGATGTGGGAACTGAACCCACAGCCCTCTAATCTCCCGGCCTCAGAGGTGAGTGTGCTACCTACTGAGCCACTGCCACTGTTAATTGATCAGATTAATCTGGTATGACATACTCTTAAAATTCTGTGTTGCTTAATTCCTGCAGATTGTTTGCTTTGAGGAAATCAACTAGACTTTTCTTTAGAATAGCTTCCACCAATTTCTTCACTATAGACATCAGTCCGATTGGCCTATACTTTCCTGAATCATCCCTGCTGCTGCTTTTCTGTAGGGGCACAATGTAAGCTGTCCATATCCATTGATTTGTCCATGTTTAATGCTTTCAGACTTTCAGCACCCTTTCTTTACTGATGTGATCATCATGTTTCCCAGTCACCCCACATCTGGCTAGACTGCACAGTCTAGCAGTGGACCCCCCCCCCGCCCTTCATGAATCCTAAACAAAATATTGGTTCGGTATATTGGCCTTAGCTTTATACCCTTTCTCCCACCTCTCTGCCTGCCTCAGCCTCACAATTCCCTCTTTAGCTGTGTGCTTCTCCTGTATAGTGTATATCCGACAAGCACCTTATTCCTGTGCTTTACCCCCTTCCAAATGTATTAGTTCTGCCCTGGACTTGGATTTCTTTTCAACCTTACACATTTCCTTTGTTGTCCTTAGGTAAGTTTCTCCGTTCTCATCCTTCTGGCTCTCATTGTACCACTTCAGTGCCTCTCTTTTCTCCCTTACCACCTCTCTTACTTCCCCTCATGAACTACAATGGCTCCTTCTCACATCTGCATTTTCTACCTTCCCAATACAGAGTCCCACAGCTACTGCCAACCCTGTCTTAAAGGCTTCCCATTTATCATCCACTCCCTCTATTTCTCCAGTTTTGTTCTCTTATATTTCCTGCAGCCTCTCGAAGTTCACTCTTCTGAAATCCCATACCTTTGTTTGGCTACATGCCCTCCTTTTTCCTTACTGGGTCTTTATCCACCATCCTACGATTACTTGGGGGGGGGGAGTAGACAAAAATAGTAATCACCACATAAAATAACCTTCAAGTAAAAAAAAAGCAGTACATGAGAAAGAGCTTATGACTGGAAACTCACTGTACACATTCCATCCATCAATGTCAGTGTACTGTCTGTCGTTTCTAGCTACAAGATGGCCAGGCAAAACCTCCTCATCCTCAGATGAAACACCTGAAACAGCTGCTGTAGCACCAACACTGGCCAAGGGCTTGAAAATATAGGGCTGGATGTGGAGATTAAAATCCAATACTAATTCATTGGATTCAGCCGTGCTTCCTTGTGCTGTCAATCACTCTGTCGCTCCAATGACATCATTGCATCATGTGATGTGGCTGGCTCATTAGCACCAGAGCCTGCAAAGATACACAGCTGCTAACAACAACAACAAGGGATATAACTCCACATATAAGATGAAGTAGGAATTAAATATATATATATATATATATATATATATATATTTATTGATATAGCATACGCAACAGGAATGATTACCTAAATTTTCTGTGAGCAACCCTTGTTTATGTATCCTTTAAGTAACAGCATTTTAATGCTAGGAAATATCAGTACATGGGACCATGCTGTAGCACAT
This sequence comes from Neoceratodus forsteri, assembly GCA_016271365.2. Taxonomy (NCBI): domain Eukaryota; kingdom Metazoa; phylum Chordata; order Ceratodontiformes; family Ceratodontidae; genus Neoceratodus; species Neoceratodus forsteri. Next base: position 325,781,725 of record CM028135.1, on the reverse strand, counting down.
TTCAATTGATATAAACTCTAAACAAGAGTGAAAAATCATCAGCATAAAGCACTAAGAGAAGAAAAACATTGTTGTTTTACTTTAATATAACAAGGTTCTAACACTTTTTGAAATAGGTGCAGAGTTTGTTTTTCCAGACCTAAATGAGCACTTACAGCTCATAGTACATGTTCATTGGTTGACCGGTCAACCAATGAGCGCATACTATGTACTGTACACGCTCACTGACAGTTCAGTCGGTGGCTGGCTATGGTGGTGTGAGGAGGGCTCTGCCAGTTGTCGACACGGATTGGGTTGTGGGGGGAGTGGGGTGGTCGGTCACTGCCTGCCATGGTGGGGGGGGCAACTAGACTACCAGGAAAATTATTTCTCTGGATCGGGATGGCAATCAGGGAATGGGGGAAGGGGAAGGGACCACCCAGTTTGTACTACACTAACCTTTTGAAAATGGGGCCCTAAGTATTTAATTTTTCCCTATAAACATGCTTGACTGTGTCGGTGCACTGTTTGGGTTCCTATGAAAACTACATTTCTATTTATGGAATTCTGGCAGAGTAGCAATCACCTCACTACACACCAGAAATGGCAAGAGGCAAGTAATTACTAAACTAAAATATTTTTACAAGCTGTGAATCAGTAGTGCAAGGACTAACAGCTGTCAGCCCTGTATTTAACAGGTTTGCACCCAGTGCTACCAGATTGCTGGGACGCAATTTGCCAATTGCACTGGAATGGCACATTCAGCTGTTTGCACTGCACCAGTTAGGAGTGCTAGTGCCCAAACACAAAAGTAATGGATTCAGCACTGAAAAAGGGGGCGGTGATGTGAATGTTCAGTGCAGAGTGATATCCGATGGTTTTATGCTGCACTAGAGGCATTTAGTGTGACTTAGCATAGTGCAAATTAAAGACTACATAAAGTAGCTCTTACCCCAGGGTAAACCCCAGAAGTGGGGAGAGGCATTGCAGTGCACACATTGAACAACAAAATGACACACATCGTATATCTAATGCAGGCAATCATGGAGGATGAGGTGCTGTACAATGCCACCCCCGGGTCCCTGTGCAGCCCTATGCTGCAAACGGTACCATCCACGAGTCATATTTAAAGTCTTCAGTGATAAGCAAATTATGGGTGCGTACCGACTCAACAGGTCCATGCTCATGCAGCTGTGTGAGCTGTTGCAAGACCAACTGCAGAGAGATACCCACTGCAGTCGTGCAGTGTCCGTAGAGCTCAAGGTGACAGCGGCACCGTGCTTCCTGGCCACAGGAACATTCCCAGATATCGGTGCAGAACACCACCAGTATTACACAGTCTACCACCTTGTGCCTTTTGAGCCAGTTCCTAGTTGCCCTGCTGGCCCATGCTGTGGAATTCATCATATTCTCCACCATGACAGCAGAACAAACAGCAACCATGATGCAATACTGTTGGGTTGTGCACGTGCCGCCAATACTGGGTGCCATTGACTGCACCCATGTTGCCATCCAAGCACCCACAGGTGATGGACTGGAGGCCTATGTGAATAGAAAGAGCTTCCACTCCATCCAATGACAGGGGGTGTGTGACGCAACAGGGTAAATCATCAGTGTCCTGACACTGTACCCCAACAATGCCCACAATGCCTGCATATGGCACAATTCCATCCTGTGCCAGAGGTCTGAAAGCAGGACTATATTTAGTGTGCACCTCGTCAGTGAGTATACACTGAAGGCCTACCCCCCCATAGCTGTTGCTGATGTCACTAACTAATGCCCTTTTCATACTCAGGGGACAGTGTATATCCCCAGTGTTCCAGGCTTCTAACACCTGTCCTACACCCTGCATCTGTTGCAGAGGATAGGTACAACACGGCACACACTTCTACACACAATGTCATTGAGTGGGTCTTTGGCATGCTCAAGATGTGGTTCACTTGCCTTGACTGTCTGCCGGTGCCACACAATAAACCCCTCAGAATGCATGTGCCATATCCCTTGCCTGTTGCATACTATACAACATGGCACTCAACCGTGGGATATGCTCGCAGGACCAGGGGTTGCAGGAGCAGCTTGACAGGCATGTCCCCAGGAGGTCGAGGAAGTATCGGGACTGCCTCATTACAAACGTTTTTGGACCCAGATGGTAAGTACAGAGCATGCAGGAGACAGTAATTTTTTTTTGTTTTGTTTTGTTTTATATGTAGTTTTCGTGGCTTTTTTCCCTTTTTCCCCCTGACCCGGGACCCCAACAGACACACGTGTGTGTGTGCGCACAGAGGTGCGCACACACGCTAGGTACTATCTCGCCCTTCCACCTCACCCCGTCATCTGCCACCTCCCTCCTGCCTACAAGCTTCCCATTGGACCTCCACCCGATGGGAGCGGAACTACAGAGGGGCAGGCAACCACCCCAGGAAGGGAGAACTGCTGTTGGCTGCTCGATCCTGCTCCTCCCTCCCTCCCTCCATGCTGGCACCCTAATGACCCGAAGTCGATCCTGAACTCGGGACACTGGAGCGGCATGAGGTAGGGCATCCAGCGCCTCAACCGTTAGTGCCACTGGGCCGGCCCAGACAGTAATGGTTTTACAAAATATATTCCAAAATCATAAAATAAATGAACAGGGACTAACAGAGAAAACACGGATTAAAAGAAATAAGCCATCGGCAGGGAATGCAGATGAAAATAAAGAACAAGTCATCCAGGCAGAGCGGGTCAAAAGGGATTGAAAATAAATAAGCCATCCAGGTGTGGGAGGGGGGGAGAAGGGGAATGAAAATAAAGAACAAGCCATCTAGGCAGAGGGGTCAAATAGGAGATGAAAATAAATAGCAAGACATTTTGGCGGGAGGGATTAAGGGGTGAAAATACATAATGTGCCAAGCAGGCAGGGGGTATAAAGTGGGATGAAAATAAATAATATGCCAACCAGGCACAGGGGTCAAAGGGTCTGAAAACAGATACCAAGTTATCCATGTGGGGTAATAAAGGGGTGTAAAGAAATACCAAGCCAGCCAGGTGGGCAGTATAAAGGGTATGAAAATTAACAACATGCCAACTAGACAGGGGAGGGCATCAAATGGAGCAGAAAACGAATACCAAACCATCCAGACTGCAGGGTCATAAAAGGAGATGTAAAGAAATAACAAGTCAGCCAGGCAGAGGGATATAAGGAGGATGAAACAAAAAATATGCCAGCTAAGCGGGGGGTCAAAAGGGGCACAAAGCAAATACCAAGCCATGCAGGTAGCAGGGTATAAAGGGAACTGAAAAAATAACAGGCCATCCAGGCAGGAGGGGAAACATGGTTATCGTGAGGGGGGTCATGATGTGGTACATTCGGGATAGGGCTGGGGGGACACAGGCACTTTAGGTGTGACCCGTACTATCACCATGGACACAGGTATGGTGCGAGCGCTGTATCCAAGATGGTAGCAGGGGAACATTGTCCACTCAATGGCTGATGGCTGTGGGGACAGTGTGAGCAGCCCATGGCCATGGCCCTGTGGGGTACTGATCTCTCTGAGGAGCAGGCCATGGCCAGGAGTGTGCAGCATTGTGCCACCATGTGATGGCATGCAAGATGTCCTGGGTGTGTTGGTCATTCAGCTGCCCACACTGTGGGGATGGCCTGATGCTCAGGCATCTGCCATGGGTTGACAGTCCCCCCATGGAACAGCCAGTGCTGAGGCCAGCATCTGCACCCCACCCAAGCCAGCCACAAGGTACTACTCCAGTCTTCCAAAGCTGGAAACTATGGACTACTGCAGTCCACCCAAGGCTGCAATGTGATCCACATGCTGAGCCTCCATGTGCTGCTTTTGGTCTTGCAGAATGAGGTATATGTGTCCCAAGCCAGATCATGACATTGATGTCTGAGAGATGGTCAGGGGGACAGCACAACTGGAGGCCTTGGACTGGGTCCTGTCTTTTTTAAGTGACTTACCTCTTTTCAGAAGAGATCTGAATCAGTCAGGACAGGCAGTCTTTTCTCTGTGCCTCTTGTCTTTGTCTGAGTGGCAGTATTTGTCTGCCAGTTTAGAGTTTTGTGCTTCTTTTTTGTTGAATCGGCAATGGACATCATCAACCAAACAGAACGGCGGGTCGATGGTGAACCGGGAAGAGAGGGAGCGACTGACAATGGTAAAGTCACCTTCAATTCACCTTGCTTCTCCTCCACAACCTTGATCTTTAAATGTACCTCTACGGCTTTCCTTTTATGTCTCCTGGTGGCCTGGTTAATGCCCTGGCAAATATTGCAGGTCTTAACATGGAGCAAGACCTAAGCAGTGAATGCACATGGAGTGGTCATTATCTTTGTAGATGTCGCATGTCACTGCAATGACAGTAGGCCCCTGGACCCCAGCAGCCGACTGCTGCAGCTGCCTGTTGGATGCCTCGTGCTGCCAGTGTGGACTGCCTCTGGAATAGAGTCAGGCTGCACACTGGCCTGTTGTGTGGGCCTGGGTTGCACCATGGTCAGTGCTGCACTGGGTATCTGGGTCCTGGGCAGCCCAGAAGTGGGTGAACCAATGGGACTAGCCTAGGGAGGCTGGGCAGTGGTCATGCGGGGTCCTGGGGTGGCACAGCAGTGGTTGGGTCAGGGGCATTGGCCGGGGACAGCACGGTGATTGTGGGGCCGGGGAGGAAAGTGGTTGGGCCCCATCGGTGTGGGGGCCATCAGGGACATGCAACTCCTCCCACTCCAAGCTGGACCCCTCTCTCCTCCACTTCTCTACAAAAGTGTTGTGTCATCATTCTCCTCCTCACTATTGGAATAATAATTGGCCTTAGTATGGGTAGGCCTCAGTGGCAGCAGCCAGCATGATGGGCCTGGGTATCCTCAGTGACAGTGTCTACCACCATGGACTGGGCTGCTGAGAGAAGAGAAGAGAGCAATATTGCAGATTAATGTACAAACCTGTGTGCCGGCTATGGCAGCATTCATGCCCAGTGTACTGTGTATTGCCACACATGCAGCCCACGCAGTGCAGTGCTCCTAGGGTCCCCAGTGCTGTACACATCACACATACACCATCATCGGTGATCACACAATATACAACACACATGTAGCACAGTTGGCGATTACTCCACAGATGTCCACACTACTAGGATACCTGGATACCACAATGCGACCTACATTTATTCTGTAACACAACCAACATGCAGGGTTGGGCTGGAGTACTGGGGACCCACATGGAAAAGAGATACAGGAATAATATGGGAAGACAATAGGGGAGAGGACAAGGTGACACATACATGTCAATATTCCATGTAATGTGATACACTAGCGCTGTGTTTTCCTCTTACACGTGCAGTGCCTCAAATACTCTATTTAATTAGATGAAGCTGGGAAATGCAAGGAGATGTAGAGTGTAGAAGGTGTCCAGAAACCCAATGGGGGAGACATGGAAATGTCATAGAAACATGGAAGCTGTTGGCAGAAATGGACCTCTTGGCCCACCTAGTCTGCCCTAAAGTCCCTACCTGCTGTGCTATCATAGACCCTAATTGATCTATGGCCTTACCCCCCAGTCCTGTTACTAAAGTGCCCCTGTATCTAACCCATGCATGTTTGAAACCTATTACCATTTTGGTACCCACCACCTCTGCTGGGAGGCTGTTCCAGGCATCCACCACCCTTTCTGTGAAGAAATATTTCCTCACATCCCCTCTAAGTCTCCCCCTTCCCAGCTTCATATCATGCCCCTTCATCCTTGAGCATCTCTTCCTGTGCAATATGCCACCCTCCTGTACCTTATTGATACCCTTGAGGTATTTTAATGTTTCTATGATGTCTCCTCTTTCTCCTTTCCTCCAGTGAGTACGAATTTAATTCAGAGTCTTTCCTTGTAGGGCTTCTGAAGCAGGCCATGCACCATTTTGGTTGCCTTCCTCTGTATTGCCTCCACCCAGTCTATGCCCTTGCTAAGATGGGGCCTCAGAACTGGACACAGTACTCCAGGTGTGGCCTCACCATTGATCTATAGAGGGTTAATACTACCTCCCTTTTTCTGTTGGCGATACCCCTCCCTATGCACCCCAGCATCCTACTAGCCTTTCCTACTGCCTTATCACACTGCTGTGTTACCTTCTGGTCATCAGATACGATGACTCCCAGATCCCTTTCCTGTTTTGTTGTTATTAACACCTCCCCCCCCCAAAGATATGCTACCCTTGGATTTCTGTGCCTCAAGTGCATAATTTAACATTTTTTTGCGTTGAAGCCCAGTTGCCAGACTCTTGACCAGTCTTCCAGTTTTTTTAGATCTTCCTTCATTTTCTCCACCCCCTCCCCCCAGTGTGTCCACTCTGTTGCAGATTTCTGTGTCATCCATGAACAGGCATACCTTTCCTTACGGTCCCTCTGTAATGTCACTAGTACAGACATTGAAGAGTGCTGGTCCCAATACTAACCCCTGTGGCACCCCACTGGTTAACTTACCTTCCTCCAAGTGAACTCCATGTACCACTACCCTCTGAGTTCTGTTACTTAGCCAACTTTACACCGATTTTACTATCTTTGGACCCACTCCCATACTGCCTAGCTCGTTTACCAGTCCTCTGTGTGGAACGGTGTCAAAGACCTTCCTGAAATCCAGGTAGGCCACATCCACTGCTCCTCCCTGATCCACCTCCCTAGTAACCCAGTCAAAAAACTCTATCAGGTTTGTTTGGCAAGATCTACCCCCTGTGAACCCATGCCGTTTTGGATCCTGCAATCCACCGGCATGAAGGTATTCCCCAGTCCTTTCTTTAAGAAGAGTTCCAATAACCTTGCCCACCACCAAAGTCAGGCTCACAGGTCGGTACTTTCCTGCCTCTTCCCTATTCTCACGTTTGTGTAGGGGGGCCACATCTGTCCTCCTCCAGTCCCCTGGACTCCCCCCGTATCCAGTGATAGACTGAGCAGGGCCTCAGAGACGCAGTTACTCCTTTAGGATCTTTACAAGTATCCTAGGGTGAACCCAGTCCGGCCCCATAGCCTTGCCTACTATCGGTTCTGCTAATGCCCTGAGGACTCTCTCCTCCGTAAAAGGGCTAGTGTCCACCTCCCTTCCTTTAATGCCCTTCTCCACTATCTGTGGCCCTACACCTACCCCTTCTTTTGTGAATACTGGACAAAAGTACTTATTCAGTATGTCAGCTTTCTTCTAGTCCTCTTCCACACTTTTGTCCCTCCCCTTTTAGTCTTACTATCCCTGCCCTGTTTTTCTTTTTTCACTTATGTAGCTGAAGAAAGTTTTATCCCCTTTTTTATTGATTTGGCAATGTTTTCCCTCCATTTGTGCTTTAGCTCTCCTAACTGTCTTCCCTGCCTGCCTTTGTTTCTCCTGGTAACCCTCCTTATCCTCTTCCTTCTGTGTCACCTTGTACCTTTTGAATGCCTGCTTCTTTTCCTTTACCTTCTCTGTTACTGTACGTCCTTGGAGAACCATAACAGTCTCTTCTTTCTCTTGCTCTTAGTAACCTGCTTGACACAGAGGTTTGTTGCCTTCTCAATGGGTTGCTTTATTCTTGCCCACTTTTCCTCTACCCCACCCTTATTCCCTGTTCCTGCTATGACTTTCCTGGGTCACTCTCACATTTTCTTGAAATCAGCCCTCCTGAAGTCCAGGACACTCGTTTTAGTGTGGCTCGGTTCTGGCCCTGTCCTTATGCTGAACCACACCATATGATGATCACTGGTCAAGGCATCATGGTGGATCAGTCCATTTCTGCCAACAGGTACACCATTACAGACAGCATACAGCTGTGATATCCCATGGGCATGGTGTCCCACAGCCCATGCAAAATGTATGCATAGAGCTACAGTAGGATGTTTATACAGAAAACAAATCTGTGCAGTACATCCTGTGCTTGCATACTTTGCATGTCTGGTCATGGCCCAAGTCACCATGCTTCCCCCATAGCATGCAAACCCCATCACCACTGGTTCATGTACACACAAGCCCAGTGTGATGGGGCTAATGCAGTCATTCACATGTTTATGTTGGTCCGACTTTTCTTTCAATGCCACCTCCTGGGATGCCAATCAGCTCCACTTGGCACATGGTTCCAGCCATTAACTCTTCTGTAGGGGCTAGGGGCATTCCTGTACTGGTGCCACCACCTGTGGCCTGGAAGTTTGCCCAGGTGTGTGCTATCACCTCTTGACTGCACCTCTTCAGGTCCATGGCCTGCTTCTTTACCTTCTCCAGTGTCCAGCCTCTACCACCCACTGTATTGATGGCCTCCATGATCAGGGCCCAGATCTTTCTTATTTCTGCCCTGGTCACCCTCCTTTTGTTCACCAGGCTCTCATTGATCATGTAAGCCTGAGCCAAGGCCAACACTTCCTTCTCAGAGAGCTTTGGCTTCCTCTGGCGATCTTTGTCCATCATGGTACCTGTTGGAAATGGGGAGCATCAACAGCAATGAGCTCTGTATACACAAAACAGAGCACAGAGCAAAGGTACAGTTTCGTGCAGGCCCCAGTTCCTCCTAGCCAAGACACATACGTATTCCTGCATGGCTGGGTCCAACACACAGCTAGCTGCTTGCCTAATACTGCTCTTGGCCGTGCGCAGATACAGCAGTAGTCTAGCCCTAATACAGCATAAACACATACAAATAGAGGGAGGCTCTAGGAGAACAAGTGATAATAAGCAAGCTAAGAATGGAAGCCAGAAAACAAAAAGGTGATGATGAGTATGAAAAGGCAAGGCAAATTGTATTTATATGCACCCTTCCCAACGTCTCAGAGCGCCTCATAACAATAAAAGAAACCAAGTATAAATTCAAAAATAAAAAAAAGCAAAATAAATACATTAAAATAAATAAAACAATACCTTAGATAAATACATCTAAAGTTAATTATTAATCTGGAAAGGCTTGTCTAAATAAGTATGTTTCTAATCTGTGCTTAAAGGTATCCACAGTTGGGGCAGAGTGTACTAAGTCTGGGAGAGAGTTCCATAATAAAGGGACTGTAACCCAAAGGCCCTATCCTGGACTGTTTTAGACTGGAATGGTGAACCAAAGTAAATCTGCATCTGTGGACCGGGGGCAAGAAGGAGTGTAAGACTTCAGAAGATCTTTCAGGCTGCTTGGGCCCAGTCCACGTAGGGCACTGAATATTATCAAGCAAATCTTGAAGATGATACGCCATCAAACAGGAAGCCAATGCAGAGCCCGTAGCACCAGTGAGATGTGGTCACTACAAGGAGTTCTACCACCAACCTGGCTGCAGCATTCTGGACTAACTGCAGTCTGCGTACCAAACTTCCAGACAGCCCTAGGTACAGAACATTGCAGTAATCCATTCTGGAGGTGACACCGGCATGGACAACCATCTCAAGGTCAGCTGGTGCCAAATATTGTTTAATTCGGGTGATATTACGAAGAAGGTAAAAAAACATTCCGACTACTGCTGACACCTGTTTTTCAAATGTCAGCCTGCAGTCAAGAATGATGCCCAAATCCTTCACCCCATCCATGGCTTGAAGATTGTGACAATTTAATGATGGAAAAGAAAGGTCACCACTTGTCACTGCAGACCCAAACCAACCCGGTTCGACGATCATCACCTCTGCCTTCCCTGGGTTGAGACATAGCCATTTGGAGGTCATCCAACCATTGATTTCTTGAAGGCACTGTCCCAGCACTGACACCACGTTTACCAGATCAGGGTACAAGACTGGAAGAGCTGAGTGTTATCTGCATAACAGTGAAACTCAACCCCATGCCACCTTATGATGTTACCCAAAGACAACATGTACACAGCGAATAACATGGGTGCTAGAATAGAACCTTGAGGAACCCCACAGGTGACCACCCCGGATTTGAAGATGAAATTACCCAGGGCCACCTGCTGAGATCTCCCTGTGATGTAGGACTCAAACCAGTGCAAAACTGTGCCAGTGAGTCTCACATAATTCCTTAAATGATCCAGCAAAACACCATGATCCACTGTGTCAGAAGTCAACAAGAGATCAAATAGGACCAAGATGGAGCACAGCCCTTGATCCCTTGCCATGAGGAGATCATGCAACACCCAAACCAAGGCAGTCTCAGAACTATGACAAGGCCTAAATCCCAACTGGAAAGGCTTGTAGATGTTAAATAACTCCAGACGAGCCTCCAGCTGCATTGCCACTGTCTTCTCAATAATCTTTCCCAAAAAGGGAAGATTTGAGACAGGCCTGTAGTTTGCCAAGACTTCGTGGTCCAAAGATGGTTTTTCAGGAGGGCCCTCACCATGGCCCTTTTCAAGGCCTCTGGGAAGACCCCCTCCCTCAAAGAACACCCAATAATCCGAGAATACACCAGTTCTAGAAAGTCAAGGCTACCAATAAAGAACTAAGTTGGTCCAGGATCCAGTGAACAGCATGTAGGATGCAAGCCGTAGATCATTCAGACCACCTCCTCTTCTACAACTGGATCTAACTTAGCCCAGGTTGGCAGATTGTTATTGTCCCTCCTTTCATGGATACCACTGGCCTATGATAGACCACTTGCTGTGATCTTCCTCCATACTGAGGACACCTTGTCAAGAAAGAAAAGGCATAGTAGGAGTAAACAAACTGAGACGTCATCAATCGGGGACCAATTAACAGGGCTTAGTAAGAAGGCTGAAAGGTGACAAATGTGGGGGAAGGAGACAGACATACGTAGAAAATGAAATGTGCACACATAGCTGGAATGCCATTGTGAGCATGCCCACACACACACACACACACACACACACACACACACACACACACGCACACACTGGATGGAAGTGTGTGCAGGTATACCCACACACGCACACATACTATGCACACATGCAAGCAAAAATATGATGGGGGTGGGGGTGAAAAGGACAGGCTACAGTGGTAAATCATAAGGTGGCTGAAAGGGCCGGCCCACCAGCACAGTAGTAGCGCTACTGCTCGTGACGCTGGTGACCCGGGTTCAGGAGCGGACTCTGGTTGCCAGAGGGTGGGCTGGGGGTGGGAGAAGACTGAGCATCCCATGGTCTGCTCATCTTCTCCAGGGAAAGGGGGAACTTTTGCTCAGTGCACATCCGACTTCTAGTGCCAGCTGGAGGTTCGGTATGCCCAAGCTGTACAGGGGCGGTGGAGCATGTCAGATGCCGGCATTAAACTTGGCATCAAAGTGCACACCAAGTCTCCGGGGGGGGGCGTGCACATGAAAATGCCCCATCACAACACCGACTAGAGGGCCAGGTAGGCCCTTGCCACCAGCTGGAGTGGCTCAGGAGTGAGGATCCCAACTAGACCTAAGGTACCATACCAGGAGGGGCGGCTTGAGGGGAGTCAGTTGACCGCTCTCACTTTGTCCCCACCTGGGGGTAAGCCATGGCTCCATGGGGGGTCCCTTCAAGCCTGCGCCACAGTGGTCCATAAGGTACAGTGTCAGGGTTCGGGGTGGGGATAAAATAGAAATTACAAAAAAAATAAGGTGGCTGAAAGATGTCAGTACAAAATAAGTCTGTCATTTAAAGCAGCAGTGCAATAATCAGGTGAAATATTTGACCTATACTTTTTATGCTATTTTAGATTACCACTTACCTCCTGACTTGTATGATGCCCATCTGTCCACAATTTGAGTCTGCTTTAGTACTTTTTTTCATGTTTGAAATAATAAAAGGAGCACTCCTTTTAATATGGCTCAGAACAGGTCTTCATCAGTATTCTCAGCTGTTTTTGTCCATCAGTTGTTTAAATATCACTTATGTTGTGACTAAAATAAAGCATTATGCAGAGGCAGTGCTCCCTGACCTTATGGAATAATAGGTATTCAAAAACAGCTGAGAATACTGATGAAAACCTGGTCCAAGCCACATTAAAGGAGCACTCCTTTTATTATTTCAAACATGAAAAAAGTACTAAAGTAGACTCAAATTGTGGAAAGAAGGGTATCATACAAGTCGTGACTCATGAGGTAAGTGTCAGTGTAAAATAGCATTAAAAAGAATTGGTAAACATTTTCACCAGATTCTTGCACTGCTGCTTTAAACCAGATAGCTGCTAGGAGCCTAGGCAGATGATCAGCTTGGTTTCTGTGTTTTTACTTTGATCAGCACTCAGAAACCCTGCTGAACAACACTTACCTCTAGCTGCCTGCAGTACCTCTGTGGGACTTGTGTGGTGCTCTTTGCTCCTCTGATATGCATCAGGTGCAATTATGCATGCAAATGAATGAATACATTCCAGTAATGACATGCAAATAGGTATTTTAAAATCCAACTGTGAAATTAGCTCATTTATATACAGTGTTTGAATACTGCAGGTTTGTCCCAAGTGCTATCATCCTTGCACTAGCGCTACAGCTACATCCCCATGTGACGCAGACGTAACAACACGTGTCATTTTCAATGTCATGATACTGTGACAGCATGTGTGCTGTGATGCTGTGCTATGGCACTGCACATCTGTAGCATGGAACAGCACATGTGTGCCATGCGCGCATATGCTTAGTTTCTGTCATGTCCTGATGGCCCCTCTCCCAACCAGAAAGGCACATAGTGCTGTACTAGTCACTGATAGCACTAACACCAAAATGTGCTGCTCTATTAGCCGGCTAAACTCATAGAGCCAGGGAACACCTGCCACTAGCTGGGTGTGAAGGCTGCAAAAACACATGAAAATGGCAGGCAGGAGAAGGAGGCCCGTGAGACAGAGGGACAGTCGCTGGAAGGCAGTAGAGCTTGCCAACCTGATGGACCTGGTGGTTGCCAGGGAGGAACAGCTTGTAGGGGAGGGAGCAGAGGCAGCAGACAGGCCCAGATGTGAACTCTAGGCATCAGTGGCATAGCATCTGGCATGCCAAAGAGAAATGGTTCAGATGGGGGACCAGAAAAGAAGTGTCAGGGAAGGTTAGGGAGAAAAAGATAGCATTCAGGAAGTATAAGAAAACACAGAAGAAGCAGGACAGAACTGTACCAGTTAAAGCAGAAGGAAGCGGGGAAGACAGTCAGAATAGCAATGGTCCAAACCGAGGAAAAGATAACCAACTCAGTTAAGAAGGGGGATAAAACCTTTTATAGGCACATTAGGGAGCAAAGAAAGACTAAGGCAGGGATACTGAGGCTGAATAAAGAGAAGGGTAGTTGGGCAGAGAAGGACAGTGAAAACCAGGGATATTGAATGAATACTTCTGCTCAGTATTCACAAAGGAAGAGAAGGGGGAGGTACCTAATCCAGTCAATGGAAGCACTATGGATGGGGGGGAGGGGTTGATATCAGTCCTTTCACAGAAGAAAGGGTTCTGAAAGAACTCTTAAAACTGAAGGTGGATAAAGCAATGGGGCCTGATGGGATTCATCCCAGAATTCTAAAAGAACTAAGGTGAGAACTAGTAACACCACTAACTACCCGTTTTAATAAATCATGGGAGGATGGTGTGGTACCTGAGGACTGGAGGAGGGCAGATGTGATTCCACTTCACAAAAGTAGGAGCAAGACAGAGGCAGGAAACTACAGTAACAGACCTGTCAGTTTGACCCCAGTGGTGGGGAAAATGATGGAATCACTTCTGAAGGAAAGAATTATTGAGTACCTAGAGGTCAGTGGGGCACAGGACTCAAGACAGCATGGATTCACAGCAGGAAGGTCATGTCAGATGAATCTAATCGATTTCTTTGACTAGGTGACCAAAGTAGTACACCAGAGAGGGGCTGTGGACATGGCCTACCTAGACTTTAGCAAGCCATCTGACACAGTCCCGCACAAGAGATTAATAAACAAATTAGCCAGCCTGGGAGTGGTTCCCAGGGTGGTAGCCTGGGTAAAACATTGGCTGGACAACAGGACACAGAGGATAATAGTAAACGGAGTCCACAGTGAAGAAAGTGGGGTTACTAGTGGGGTACCGCAGGGTTCAGTACTGGGGCCGGTCCTTTTTAATGTCTTTTTAAGTGACATTGCAGAGGTACTGGAAGGAAAAGTATGTCTCTTTGCATTTGACACAAAGATCTGCAACAGGGTGGGTTGATACACAAGGTGGGGTGGAAAGGATGAGAAGGGACTTGGCAAGGTTGGAGGAATGGTCAAATGTATGGCAGCTTAGATTCAACGCAAAGAAGTGCAAAGTAATGCACCTGGAAAACAAAAACACAGGGGAAGAGTACACAATGGGGGGGGTGAGATACTGATAGCAACAAAAATGGAAAGGGACCTGGGGGTATTTATATCAGATGACCTAAAGTTGGGCAAGCAATGTGAGAAGGCAGTAAGGAGGGCTGGGGGATACTGGGATGCATAGGGAGAGGCATCACCAGTAGAAAACAGGAAGCTGTTGTCCATCTGTGCAGACACTTGGTAAGACCACATCTGGAGTACTGTGTGCAGTTCTGGAGACCCCATCTCAGCAAAGACATAGACAGGGTGGAGGCTGTCCAGAGGAGGGCAACCAAAATGGTGCAGGGTCTGCACCAGAAGACATATGAAGAAAGATTAAAGGAGCTTAATATGTATAGCCTTGAGGAAAGGAGGGAGAGGGGGGACATGATAGAAACTTTCAAGTATCTCAAGGGAATCAACAAAGTCCAAGAGGGTAGCATCTTTCAGAAAAAGAGATGTGCAAGAACAAGGGGGCACAATTTGAAGATGGAGGGGGAACGACTCAGAGGTAATGTGAGTAAGTATTTCTTCACAAAGAGGGTTGTAATGCATGGAGCAGCCTTCCTGAGGAGGTCGTGGAGTCAAAAACAGTGGGGGAATTCAAGAATGCGTGGGACAGACATAAGGCAATTCTAGTGGGGGATAGAAGGAAGTAGGCTGTTGGTTAACTAGGATCTGTGGTTTATCCGTTAGGTAGGGAAATGGGCAGACTAGGTGGGCCAAGCAGTCCTTATCTGCCATCAAATTCTCTGTTTCTGTGTACAGGCAGTGATATAGTAACCTGTCCGGAGGGAGCTCAGGCATGTGCAGCTGCTAAGGCAAATGGTGGACAATGGCAATGTGCCACAGCCAAATGAGTGTAGCTGGCTGTATGTATGGTTGTTGTTGTGTCTGGTATGCTGTACTGTTTCCATGATACTAGACTTCTGTGTTACTATCTATGAGGAAATGTGCAATGTACCTGTGTGTACCTATTGAGTCCACTCTGTCCTATGGGACCTGATCCTCTGTATAGCCCTACATAACCAGTTTAGGAGTATGGGACCACAGTCCCAGTAGATGCCTCCATTATCCTGCGCAATACAGTACCTGCTGTGGATCTTAGAGTCATGCACGTGCCATAACACCAAGGGTGTGTGATACCATAGTGACATGTTTTCACTGTGCCTCTATGGGTGCTGTGTTTGTTTGGATAAATATGTCACATGACATGGGGACCACTTGTAGACAGGGTGATAGGTGTACCAAACAGCATTTCCCTGATGCCAGTGTCTGTTCATGTATACTGCCCATGTCATGTAGCATGAAGGGGTAACATGAGGAAGTATTTCCTCACAGAAAGGGTGGTGGATGCTTGAAACAGCCTCCCAGTGGATGTGGTGGGGGAAAATTCAGTAGGGGAATTCAAAATGCATGGGATAGAGATAGGGGAACCCTAGCGACAGGAAAGAGAACAAGGCCAGAGATCAAGTAGGGTCTGTGGTTTTTGCAGCAGGTAGAGAAAATGGGCAGACAGGATGAGCCTAGCAGTCCTTATCTGCCATCAATTTCTAAGTTTCTATGTCATCATCATCATAATCATCAGCTTTATTTATAAGAAAGTGCCTTTCAAAACCAGGGCGCTTGAACAAAATTCATTAAAACAATTAATAAAACTAAGATAAACATGTAAAACCCCATGGCTGCAATACTAATAATTGGCATATGCCATATTAAAAAGAAAAGTCTTTAATGCTGTTTTAAAACTTTGGACAGTCGGGCTATCTCGAACCTGACGAGGTAGAGAATTCCACAGGTTTGAGGCCGCAAAGCTAGAAGACCTTGCCCCAGATGTCTTCAAACAAACCATGGGAATCTCTAGCAATCCCTCGTCAGTGGATCAGAGAGAGCAGAAGGGACAGTAGGGATGAAGGAGATCTTGCAGGTAACCAGGTCCCTAATCGTGTAGGGCCTTACAGGTCAGCAAACCAACCTTGAAGGTGATCCGCCACCGTAATGGCAGCCAGTGCAGTCCACGAAGCACAGGCATTATATGACTGGACCTAGACGAACCAGTCAATAGCCTGGCTGCCACATTCTGCACGAGCTGTAGGCGGCAGATATCAACCTCTGGTAACCCAAGGTAGAGGGAGTTGCAATAGTCAAGACAGGAGGTAACGAAGGCGTGGACCAACGTTGGAAGATCGTCAGAGGAACCAGGTGTTTTACCCATGCGATATTCCTCAGATGGTAAAAAGAGGTTTTGACAACTGCCGACACCAGCGACTTAAGTGTCAAACAGTCATCAAACTTAACGCCCAGGTTCCGCACCAGGTCTGAGGTAGTTAGCTGTACACCCCAAAGCCATAAGCCTGAAGGTGATCCAGCCAACAAACCCACCTCCCGACCACCTGGGTCCTCAACCAACACCTCAGTCTTTTCTGAGTTTAACCACAGCCAACTCCCATTCATCCATTCCTGGATTTCGGTGAGACAGTTGTTAAAGGCCGAAATGGCAGCATCCTGGCTGAGCACAAAGGACATGTATAGCTGAGTGTCATCTGTATAGCAGTGAAAACTCAAGCCATACTGCTTAATGTCCACCCCTACTGTTGTACAGGTATGCTTTCCTCTGCACCTGTTGTGTGCGACCTGGGGCTACATGCAATTTATTACATAATATTTTTTTTTTTTTTTTTTTTTTAGCTTTTTTTGACCGGGTAAGTGCACTAGACAAATCTTGCCTATTTTCAGGCACGACCCAGGGGAAGGGGATACAGATGAATGCCAACTGACCTTGAACCAGATGAAGCTGTTGGTGGTATTTTTAGCGAATGAGGGAAATTTGGCCAGGACACCAGGGAAATTCCCCTACTCTTTTCGATAAGTGCCATGGGATCTTTAACATCCACCTGAACTACCTCCAGTCCAGGCAGATGGGACCTCGGTTTAACGTCTCATCTGAAAGACGGCACCTCAGAAATGCAGCACCCCTCTCATGCTGCATTACAGTGTCAGTTCTGGGATATTAACCCAAGTGCTAGATGTGGGAACTGAACCCACAGCCCTCTGATCTCCCGGCCTCAGAGACAAGTGTGCTACCTACTGAGCCACTGACACTGCTATATAAGGTGTACATGGTGTGTAGCTGACATTTATGGGTGTCAGCAGGGGTGGTGAGGAAGGGTTGACAGATGAAAAACATGGGCCTTGCAAATGCAGTGCTAAGCCATAGCTACAATACTTCTATGTAGCGTGGTGGCTATGCCCGAGCCATGGTCACACCTGTCCGTGTGGCACACCACGGTTGTACACAATGGTAAGACATGGCCTTGCATTGTCCTGCTCATCCCAGCCATGCACATGTGGCTGCTGTTGCACAGTACTGGTATATGGTTGTGTGCACTGTTCGGGGTTCATTGTAACGTGCCATGTGTTCTGCTGCATGCTATTGATCACATGTCTCTTTCGTTGTCCTCCACAGACACCAGGGCTCAACAGGGCCATCCCAGGGCCAGACTGGCAGAGCAATGCTGCCAAGACCAACAGCAATGGGACAAGACACCGGGCTGTAATGGGGCCTGGCAAGAACAGGGAGAGGCAGGACAGTCCGGACAGTCCGAGGACATGCATCCACGTAAGTACCCTGTATTGTGTGTTTTGCAGTCTGGATTGCATGTATACACTGTGCTGCATGCTTCTGCTGTAGGAGGCAGATGTCCATGTTTGTGTCCTGCCAGGTTGCACACATGCCTCTGTGGGCAGCACACATGCAGTTGTGAAAAGGAGTAAAGCCGGGCACGCCACAAAACCAAAGGTGCAGCTCTTACACAGCTGTAAACAGGCTACAAAAGAAAAGGGCACACATACCGTTTCAATAACCTCTGGTATTATTAAACATAAAATGTGCTCAGGATACCAAACCCCCCTACTTAGTGCCTCCTTACAGAGGCTTCCTCAGGGAGTGGTGCTTGCGTGTCAGCTACAGTAATTTATACTCATAGGCTGATTGCAATTAAAGCCACCTACTCAGCAGTTAATGTCAGAGAAATTCATGCATTTTGACGTGCCAGTGTCCAATGACAATTAGTATACTAAGAAAATTTACATTCATGAACAAATCTCACTAAACGGTTACTTACTGGGACTACACAGTTAAATATAGAAGAAAATGTTAAAATAATTTAGTGCAGTAATATAGACATACAATAATGTTAGTGCAAATGTCATACATGTTTTGTTTTTGTGCAATATACAAATGCAAACACTCCGCTTAAGGTGCTGACTAAAAAGTTATTGTTTCTACAACTTAACACCACTAGTGATTCTGTGACCAAGAATAACAGATGGTAGCCAGTAAATATTTTCTGTAAGTGAGCCAGATTGCTCCTCCAACCATCACAATTTATTATCCCCATGTAATTATCTGCTTACCCGGTCCATGGACACAGAAAAGTTTTTTAATATTATATATATCAATAAAGAATTCACAACCTATGCTGTGCCCATGACCGGACCCACCAACATCAATTCTGTAACTAGTCCCATGGTTTCAAAACCCTAACTCCGAAAATCTTTAACCACCAAATTAAATATTTTTTACGAATTCATACTATTCAAAATGGTGGTAACCAACAAAGTTATGGTAATGTCCACAGGACACTTTCATTTATTTGAATTTTTTCGAAACCCTAATCCAACATGATGGTCGGGTCTCAGCCACAGTTATGAAAAACAATCACCCACAATAAAAACATTTTCCATAATGATTCCTGCACACCAACAGTGATAAAAAAAAGTTAAAACAATCTTATATTCATGTGTACAACCTAAATTCAAAATCATAGTACAGTACATACTATATTGGAGAACAGTACTTATAAATAAGGTTTGAAGTGTAACTCTGTGTTCAGATCATTTGGAGGATGAAGGGACTTAAGGAGAAAAATCCATTCTCTTTCTCTCTTAGATAGTTCCTTGTCCCTGTCACCACCTCTCTCATTGTAAGGTACATGGTCCGAGGCCCTAAATGAAAATGTAGTTATGGTGCACCCATCGCGAGCCTTAAAGAGCAGCTGACGCCATTAAGACAACGTTAACAAAACATATTATTTAGACACAGTTCATCTGGTATTTCACATTAGTTCTGTATTTCTCATCCCCATTATTCATTACTGAGGCCATTTGCATTAAAATGGGATCTTTGCTCCTGAAGAGTTCATCTATTCCTATTGCTTTCTCCCTGTCTGAGGTCATAATGCTCTACCTGTGACATCACAATCACTCCCATGGCAACAGATTGCGATGTCACAACAGAGGACTATGACAAGAAGTAGGGAGTAAGCAAAAGAGACAGATGGACTCTAACGGATATAGAGCATGTTTCCATGCAAATTTCTCAATAATACGTAATGGAGAGGAGAAGTCTATTGAATACATATGGAATACAAGCTGAATTGTACTTAAATATTATGTTTTTAAAAGTTTTCTTTGAGGCTTCAGCAGCTCTTTAAAATGCTACCCCAGAGCATTGGCCTAATGTCCATGCTGAATTACTTTTTTAAATATTTTTTTCCCTCTGATCTCCTTCCCCCCAAGTCAGAGGGTTCCCCCCCCTGCCCGCTCGCCACCCCCCATGCCCAGGATTACCCCCCTGAGCGAGGATGTCGGCACCACAAGCAGACACCTTGCTGCTGCGCCAGAGGGCCAGTCTTGATAAATTGCTCTTATGTGCTCTTGGATCCTCTCCTTAGTACATCCCGTAGTCTCACCTACAGTGAAGCCCACCAGGATGAAGCACAGCACTGCAGAAATCTAAAGTAGAGTTACTGAAGCAAACAATGCAATGTCAATAGGAGTTAATCCCTTTTGTCATGCAGCAAACCTGTGACACTGCGCTACATCCTGGTGGGCTTCACCATACGTAGAGCTTGCCACAGGTGCACCACCCTACATACTGTATATCACATATCTAGTTCGGCAATTCATGTTGAATCAAGTTTTAAACTCTTCTCCTGTGTTTGGATTAATAAGAACTGGAACAGTAAAACTGTATACCTGCGTACATTGCAGTTGTGACATTGGAAAAAGCCTGTCCTCAACCCAGTCGTGCAGGATACACTGACCTATCAATGTAATGACTGTGGGTTAGAAGATCTTTTAAATTCTTCCCTCTCCTATAAGAAATTCTAGGTGTAACTCCCACTGTAGGTCCCAACTCCATGTCCATACTCAGGATTTGCCATCTGTTCTTCACAATTTTGGCCACTTCACGTACCCCTAATCCAAATCCAGAAATACATTTATTTTTGTCTGACTGTTCCCAGCCCTTTCCCACATTTTTGGTACCAGGAGATAGTCCCTGGGCACCTTCTCTGCCTTTTTCTCAGCCTAATTAATCACTTTAGCTGAATAGTCTGTCTGCAGGAACCTGGACTACAGCATTTTAGCTTCTTTTTTCATAAGTTGTTGCCAAACTGCAGTTTCGTTTAATATGTAAAAACTGCCCATGTGGTATGCTGTCAACCAGCTTCCTGGGATGGGCTCTTTCTGCCCTTAACAGGCCATTACCAGAAACTGGTTTCCTGAATGGTTCACAAATCACTTTAAAATCCTTCCCCACTTTAAATTTTACATCCAGGTACTCAGTCTCTCTACTGTTCTTGCTATGGGTGCAAGTAATGTTCATGGAGTTCACATTCAACCAATCCATGAATTCCTCCACAGAATTTTCACCCCCACCCCAGACACATGTAATTTCATCAATAAATCGAACCACTATGTGTCTGAGGTTGGGGTTGGCTCCATCAAACACTATTTGGTCTTCCCACCAGGTCATAATGATGTTAGCATATGAGGGGGCAAGGCCATTCCCTTCAGCTGCAGGTACACCTTCTGATCAAAGAAGAAATAGTTGTGAGTTAACACAAACCTTGAAAGGTCCAGCATAAATTTCTGAAGGGTCTCTCTTTCAGGGTACTATCCGCTGCCAAAAAACCCTTACACACCCTAATGCCATGGTCATGGATGATGCAGGTATATAAGGAACAAATGTCACATTTTTTGTTTAATAAAATAAGTGGCTATTGAGACAGTGTGTGCACACGTTTCTTTGTAGCTTGTTCACATATGTGGTTGTGGTTGGGGACACTCACCTGGCTGTTATGGAATTGTCCCACCACTGACACTGTGGTGTGTCAGGGGTTGTGCTGTCTACTGCTTTGATCGTCACTGTGAAAGGCATGCTGCCCTGTATGCATACTGTGCCTTGGTATGCATTGCACCATGTGGAATTACGTCTCCTGTGCCGCAGAACTGGCACCTCAAGGTGTTGGCAGTAATAATCAGAGCCCCAGGTGGTATACCTGCTATTGTTAATCAGATATGTTGTGCCACGTGGTTAGACTTGGGTATGTTTATATATCTGGCAGAGGTAGGCATAGCCACTGTTTTATCAGTACACTGCTGTGAAATGGCATGTGCGGCATACAGTGCCCATGGCAATCTGCCCGCATCAGTGCCATCTCCAGTGCCATATGCATTGTGTCATGCCACTGCATCTCACTGGAGATAGTCTTATGTGGCATGGCGTCAATGGCAGGGGTAGTCATTGATAGGTCTTGACTGTGCCTTACTATACTTGTTCAACATTGTGATGCATAGTTAGTAGTGTCTAACCATCACAGTGATGTCTGAGTGTGATCATTCCACTGTACACGGGTGGTGCCATGCATAGATTACAACACAACTAGGTTGTCGCAGGGCCAATGACCTGCACAGGCTCTGTATGAGGGAAATGCTCTACTTATGGTGGGACCAGTGTCTTCTGGATAGATGGTGCCTCCAAGTGGCCCTGCATCTGAAACCTGTGTTGTGGGGACTGCAGTACAGTGTGTCAGGTACCCACCCATGTACAACATTGCAGTTGCTGTGTGTTACCCTGCCTGCTGCACACAGTACTGCATGATGGTCCCATCTGTATACAGCTGTGCTGTGTGTACCAAACGTGTGTGCCTGGGTCCCACCCCTGCTGCTGCCAGGGTGGCTCATGGATGTCTTTTGTCCTGCACACCTGTGTTGGTCCGTGAGCAGGATGCCTGGTCTGTAGGGCACAGAATGTGTGGGTGCAACTCCTAGCCACTAGGGCCATTGCACTGTCTATCGGTCTCTGGCTTGGTTCTGCTCCTGCCATGTGCTGCATTTCTACATCTGACATGCCTGCATGTGTCATATGTCTATTTCACGGCTCAGTTATGCTCCACTGCAGCATGGCACACCCACTGTATGTGCAGGTCCATAATGCTGTCTCTGGTATGCCACTCACATTCCAGTGTGGTTGTTTGACTCCATCCCCCCATGTGTGGAATGGTGGCCCATGTGTCTGCTTGTTGTACTTCCATTATGCACGTCATGCCACTCCTGTGTCCCTCATCCTATGTGCACAGCCGGCTGAGTTCAGTGTATTTCTTTCCATAGGTGCTCTTAGGGATGATGGTGGCAGGAGGGCTGTCATGCTGCAGGAGGGATGAGGTGACCTCCTGTGCAGGCAGATCTGCCTGCAGAGAATTCTTTTAAGTCAGGTTAACTAAATCAACCAGGCTGTCCAGAACCGGGCCGCAGTTGTATGCCTACAGCCACCACCATCTGTTACAGCCCGTTGAGGGCATGGACTGTGATGGGTGTGTGCCCTTTGTTTCATTTAATATTCATGGACGGATATCCTTTTCATTTGTTTTTATGGGTGGGTGCCCTTTTTTTGTTTTAATTGGCAGGTGTCCTGTCTTTTTTTTTTTTTTAATGTTTTTTTTTCATGGATGGGTGCCATTTGTTTTATTTAATATTCATGGGCAGGTGACCGTTTCTTTTGTTTTTATAGTTGTGTGCCCTTTTTTTGTTTTAATGGGTGGGTCTCGTATCCTTGTTTTCATGGGTGGATGCCCTTTGTCTTCATGGGTGGGTGCCCTTTTTTTTGTTTTCATAGGCTGGTGCCCTTTGTTCTATTTAATATTCATGGGCAGGTGGCCTTTTCATTTGTTTTTATAAGCGGGTGCCCTTTTTTTTGTTTTAATGGGTGAGTCCCCTTTCTTTGTTTTCATGGGTGGGTGCCCTTTTATTTTTGTTTTCATGGATGGGTGCTCTTTTTTTTTGTTATTACCTTTTATGGGCCAGTGTTTTTGTTTTTTTGTACATTGTATGATTATTACTACTGTATTTCTAGGGCTGTTGCCCAGTTGTGCATTAGAATATTTTTCATAACTTTGCTTCTGTGATGTGCGTCTTTCATTGGTGGCCTCCTCTCATACCCACAGCCACACACTCTCCAGTTCTGTGCCTGTATACAGCGCTCCACTGTGCCTGCACTACAGTGTGCTGCATCATTGCTATATATTTCCTCTACAAATGCACACAGCATGGAGGCCCAGTTTTCGTAAGTGTTAGCACTGGGGCAATTCGTCTGAATATCCTGTTGGCAGTGTACTGATGCTAGCCTGAGCATAGCGCAGGCACCAGTAGCTGAATATGGAGCTACAATAGAGACAATGAAATTAAAACAGCATAATTATATTCTAGCCTGTTCTCCAACAGGGAGTGTCAGCCATCCAGAAGCTAGAGGATTCAGTATAAAGTAAGTACCATTCGCACAGCATTTTTTAATATGTTAAACATATATACAGTATATATATTATACAGGCACAGTTGTGTCCCTATAGTTAAGGTTGAGTATCCTGTTTAATGCTAAACTTCAAATTTTGCACTTTAATAACTTTGCAACCGATCAATGGAGTTGCACAAAATTTGGTATGCACTGTCCTGTGGGGTAGATCTCTTGACGTAGCAAGTTTTGTTCCAGTTGAATGTACAGATTCTGAAATCTGGATAGTGCAAAAACCTTAAAAGTCACCACTTTTTGCAGTTTTTTCTTGATTGCCTTTTGCCCAGATGGTGTCGAATTTTGGTGTGATTTTTTTTTATGGTGGAAAGAACTTGAGTAACATAACTGCAATGCTTTGTTTGGTGAAAAAATGGTAATCTGTTGCAAAGTTATTCAGTTTTTAAGTTCCCATTATTTCCTATGGGAAGATCACTTTTCAGGATAGAGGTAAAAAGTTCAACAAAGGATTTGGCCTGACGAAAAAGGATCCTTTTGTGGGTGGGGCCAATCTTTTTTCACCAGAAAAAATCCTTTTTGTGAGCTGCCATCTTGTTTTCTCTTTCTTCACACAACTAACTGTCATAATTCTGCCCAGGGATGTCTTCTACAGACAACCAAACAAGTATCTTGATTATTGGGAGCTGATGAGCTTTACTGTGTATTTTTTTTACAGCTCATATGGCCTCCGAACGTTTCTTTTATTTTTTTTAGTTATTCTTTTTCTCCTGTCCTGGCTGGCTCTCTCTTTTTCTTCCGTCCCCCCAGCACCATCCCCCAAGGATCAGACCCCTTCCCTTTTATGCCCCCACTACTTACCCTTCATGGCAGGGTGGTGGGGAGTGACTCTACCCACCAGGAATGGATCCAGCACTGGGGAAGTGTCATCTCATGGGCAGCACCTGTGGGAGACAGTTCATGCCGGTTGGCCGTGCCCTTTTTTCATTTTTCCACAGAGGGAGAGCATGCAATGCTGACAGTGGCACACAGTGCACATGTCCGCATGCTGCACAATGGTCGGCTGCTTCTCCTCCGTGCCCCAACGTACGGGACTCTGCGTGCCAACACCTAGCCTCCGCTAGGTGTCAGGCAAGTGCCGGTCCATGCTCCCCACCCTCCCCGGGCAAGGAGAGCTGTCCCCTGGATGCTCAATCTTCTCCCTTCCCGGCTGACCCCCGGTGACCAGCGAACACTGCAAACACAGGTCGCTGGCATGGCAGGAGGTAAGGCATGATGCCTCAGCCCTCCAAGTCACTGGGCCAGCCTCTGAACATTTTTTACAATTATTGAAATCCTTTACTGCCACTCGCTAAGTTCCTTTTATGCAATTCTTTTTTCGTCATCACAAAAAAGGAACTCGGATGGTGAAAAAGGATTTAACTGTGCCATCCCTTTTTATGTTGGTTTGTCACGCAGGTGCAAGCCAACATCTTGTGGTAGCAGCAGATTTTGGAGGTGTGTCAGTGTGGGTGAATGCAGGGCACACTTTAGTAGGTGGGTCCCTCATTCCCCAATAAAACAGCATACAGGCAGTGACACAACAAAGTTTAAAGTGGACAAAACTTGTAAAGAAAGTGCTGCTGCAATCAGAGACAAGATCGTCATGCAGCAGCACAACAACATTCCTCCTGATGTGCCTGTTTTCCTGGTGAAGCACTGAAATAAACAGGGTGGCAGCGTCTGCCACTGTCTCCTGCATGAACCCTATAAAGCCGACTTTGGGGGTGCCCAGTCCCCCTGTCGGCATGGTAAATAACTCCCCCAAAGACTTTGTGGCACACTGGGAGCCCAACCCAGTGTGTCTCCATTTTACAAAAGCCGACCGCCGTCAGCATGTTCCTGCACTCACCCCACCCGCATTGTGTGCCACACTGGGAGCACACCCCAGTGTGGCCAACATCACCCCCCAAGTCTCCCATTGTTGTCAGACCTGAAAAAAAGAAAACGGTCCATGATAATTTTATTTTATTTATTTTTTATTCTGAAACAAAGAAAATGGTCCCTCGTTGTGTTCGGTGCCCCTCCCCAACCACCCCAGCCCGCACCCACCCTCTGGCACCCTGCCTCCCCACCCCCCCTCCCATCTTACCTCTGGAGCCTGGCGTGGCAATCTTCGGTGGAGCAGGAACATGTCTGCACTCTTCAAATCCAACTGCGAACTGAAGAAATGCCGGTAAGCTGTATAATAGCATAAATGGGGGTGGGTGTCAACTTAAGTGGATATCTCAGCCATTTTTTGGAATTTTTCCTCCAAATTTTCAACATGGAGTGCTTGAGAACCCACCTCATGAACACATGCACTGTCATCTCGTTACTCGGCCCCAAAAGGTCATTTTGCAGTCACTGCGTGAAATCACCTTTCAGGACCAATTAACGAAACGACAATGCCACTGTTCATGAGGTGGGGTCCCAAAAACCCTATCTTACAAATTTGGTGGAAAAATTCCCAAAAATGACTGTTACAAGTGTGCATTGCACAGTTTCAATGCACGCTCGTAACTTTGACAATTGTTAATATTTTCACTCCAGAATTTCAACATTGCCATTTTTTTCACACCTCCTTATGAACAGTACAGCTGTCATTTTTCACATCCTGCCCAAAATGTGTTTTCACACATGTGTCACACAATGGCGCGGTTGCTATGGGAAATCAATGTTCAGGACAAATTTACAAAATCACAGAGACACTGTTCATGAGTGGAGGTCCCAAAATGCCTATGTTGTAAATTTGGTAAAAAGAATCCCCAAAATAATTGCGTTACGGGCATGCGTTGTGCAGTTTCTATACACGATCTTGAAGTCACCAATTTTTCAGATTTTCACTCCAGATTTTCACCATTGTTATTTTTGTACACCTCCTTATTAACAGTACAGCTGTCATTTTCCACATCCTGCCTGAAATGTGTTTTCGCACGTGTCACACAATGGCGCGGTTGCTATGGGAAATCAATGTTCGGGACAGATTAACAAAATCACAGTGACACTGTTCATGACTGGAGTTACCAAAAATGCCTATGTTGAAAATGTGGTTAAAAAAATTCCCCAAATAATTGTGTTACGGACATGCATTTCACAGTTTCTATGCACGCTCGTAACGTCACCAATTTTTCATATTTTCACTCCAGATTTTTAACAATGCCATTTTTTTACACCTCCTCATGAACAGAGCAGCTGTCATGTTTCACATCCTGCCCAAAATGTGTTTTCACACCTGCGGCACCAAAATGCACAGTCGCTGTACAAAATTGCCTTTCTGCAAACTACCTCCTAGTGCCACTGTTCATGAGGTGGCATCACAAATGGCCCATGCTGAAAATTTGGAGTGAGAATACCAACAAATTCCAGGGGTATTAGGGTTTTCAACTGTAATGCCCCACTCTGTAGAGACTGACAGGTGTCAGGGATGTGACTTGGCATTATCGGCTGTAATGCTCATGCCATTCCACCCCCACCCTGCAGCTAGTGACAGGCGTCAAGGTGTGCCTTGGACTCTTCAGCCCCAAAGTTCACCCCATTCTCCTATACTACACCCTTATCAGCATATTTCTTTATGGAATGGGGTGAATGTAAGGCCTGAAGACCTCAAGGCACACCGCTGCACTTGTCAGTGTCTACAGGGTAGGGTGAGGAGAAATGGTATCAGCGTTATGGCTGATGACCCAAAGGCACACCCCAGTGCCTGTCAGTCTCTGCAAGGTGAGGCTGGAGTCAGCATCAGTTCACTACTTCACTGCCAATCCTATTGTGCATCTCTCTAATTCCTGCACTACCAATGCCAGTGCCAGCAAGCCAACATTCGGCATTGACAAATGCTTGTTATAACAAGTTTTAGCAAGAGCAACTAGGGCTGCAGCTGAGGTCCAGAGCACAGAACATGAAGTGAAAGAAACACGTAATTAGCTTCTAATATTCAAATAACAAGCAATGTGTGTCCTACCCACCCCATACCCTACTTGATTGGCCATGATCCGTGAAGGACTGTCCTAGATGTATTGGACGAGTGTAGTTCTGTAGTAGTTTAACAGAAATAGGCTACTGAAGGTAGTGGGTCAGTGAAAGTCATATCAACCAGCCACTAACCTTATATTAGCCAGAATAAACTTGCATTGATCAAGTCGGGCCATGCAGCTACAAAGGCTAAAACGCACTGACACCCACTGTGCTACAAGTACAATAAGAAAAGAAACTACATCTTTGTGATTTCTTCGGAAACACAGAAAATGAGTAGCCCCATTATTCACCTCAAAGACAGCAGCATGATCATGGTCATTTGAGTGCTTACAGTACAGAAACTACAAGGTAACTGCTGTACCAAAAAATCAATTCTTTCAGACTACGCTTTACCCCTACCACTACTGCTTGATTCAGCAAATGCAGAGATAGTGTATAGCATGCCTGTTGTTCCACCATCAATTCAAAAATGCTGCATCCTGGTACGCACCAATAATGTCACTATAGACTTCTGATAGAGACCTTTATTATTTAAACGGGCAGCACCAGACGTTTAATGGGTCGGCTCACAGAACTAACAAAAAGGTTTGAGGGTAGGCTTAGTGTCACACAGAACTACAAATTGAAGACTTATATAGTAGCTTTGTGTGGGTGTCACTCAGAGTAAGTCCGGGGGTCTACTACACCTTCAAGTTGTGCAAGTATTGCTCTTGCCGATAAACCAACTCACTAGCACATTTTGAGGCAGTCTGGAGAAAGAGGTCCAGGTTAAGGAAGGCTGGTGTAGAGTCTGGTGGGGGTATCTTGGCCATGTCTTTCAGGATTGTATGATTTTATTACTGCCTTACATTTATTGTACTTGCTTTACTTTATGCTACCTTGCTGTTATTGTATGTTTTCTTTCCCCATATACCTCTTGATCCTTGGTGTCTAGTGGCACCCCCCACCCTTCTATCTCCATCCCTGCTATCTACATTTTGATCCCTAGTGTCTAGTGGCACCCTCCACACTCTGATTACTGTCCCCTTACTGAAAATGTTGATCCCTTGTGTCGAGTGGCACCCCCCACCCTCCAATCGACATCCCCGTTATTTAAAATGTGATCCCTGGTGTCTAGGGTGCACCACCCCACCCTCCCATTCAGGAATAACTTAAAATTTAAAAACAGTCCCACATGTGTTTTTTAAACCTGAAACAACAATCAAAGGGTCCCTCATCATCACCACTGGACCCCTTCCCAATCCTGACCTCCCACTGAGCACCCTCCTCCCACCCCCTCCTTACCCTATACTTACCAGCTGATGTTGAATTCTGTCATCTTTTGTGGACCGAGACATGTCTGCACTCTTTAAAGCCGAAAGGTGAAATGGGGAATGAAGGTAAGTGTTGTATAATTTATTTCAGTGGCATTTTGAACTTATGTTAATAAATTTGCCATTTTTAGGATTTTATTTTGACAAAATTTTCAACAAGGCATTTTTGGGACCCCACCTCATGAACACTGGCACTGTCATTTCTTTAATGGGGCCTGGAAGGTGATTTTGCGGTTGTTGCATGAAATCACCTTTTGGGACAGAATAATGAAATTTCACCACCTGTGTTGGGGGGGGGGGGTTCCCAAAAAGGCCATGTTGAAAATTTGATGACAAAATTCCTAAAAATGGGGGACTTATGATAGTTCCTTGAAATTTTTCTACACATATGCATAACTTTGGTAATTTTCAATATTTTGACTTCAAATTTTCAACATAGCCATTTTTTCACACCACCTCATGAACAGAATTTTTCACATCCTGTCTGAATTATGTTTTCACACCTGTGGTGTGGAATGGCATTTTTGCATGGATATGAACATTTTCACCTATGGTGTTTATGAGGTAGGGTTATAAGAAGACTATGTTGAAAATTTAGGGTCAAAATATGAAAAAATGCCTAAGTTATGACCATTCATTGCAATTTCTTTGGAAATTTTAAATATTTTGAACCCAGGTTTTCCACATACTGTAGCCTTCTTATTACCCCACCGCATGTATGTCTCAGCTGTCATTTTTCAGATCCTGCCCAAAATGTGTTTTTGTACCTGTGGTGAAGAATGACTTTGTACAGTAGTTGTGCAGAATTACATTTTGGTGGGGATTCGAAAATGTTCTGTACCAGGTACATGAGATGGGGAAATAAGGTGGCTGTACTGACAATTTGGTCACTGTTGTCCTATAAATGGAAGTGCTGGGCCCGAACAGCCCTGTGCTTCCATAGCTATATATATATATATATATATATATACACACACACACACACACACACACACGCATCTACAGAGGAATGGGGAGTGCAGGGTCCAAAGGACCCTGTGCTCCCACAGTAAAATAAAAATACTATTATAATATCTCAAAAAGTAAGTAAATAAGTTGCAAAATACTTCATTAATGCTCTAGTTAGGGTCAAAGTGACAAAAGTTGGGAAATGAGGCATTAGGGTTTCCAACCTTAACACCCCACCCTCCCAAATGAGACAGGAGAGCAGGTGTGGGGTGTGCCTTGGGCTTCTCAAGCCTAACGCTCACCCCATTCTCATAAAGTCTACATATCTGACCTTATCTACAGATGGAATGGGGTGAACGTTAGACTTGAGAAACCCAGGGCACAACCCACACCCCCTCTCCTGTCTGATTTGGGAGGGTGGGGTGTTGTGGTTGGAAACCCTAATGTCTAATTTCCCAGCTTTTGTCACTTTGACCCTAATTGGAGCATTAAAGATGTTTTTTGCAAAATATATACATATATAGATATATGTGTGTGTGTGTATTTGCAACATATATGTATGTTTGTATGTATATGTGTATATATATATATATATATATATATATATATTCATGGCAAAAAACTCTGTTTAGTGCATCAGTTAGGGTTGTTCCACAGTGACAAAAGTGAGGAAATTCGCTGTTAGGGTTGAAAACCCTAACTCCGAATTCACCCCCCCCCAGCACCACACACACACACAGACACACACTCACACATGGAAGTATGGGGGAGGACCAAGTCAACACAGTCAATGACAGACATCCAGAAGCAGGTGATAGAAATAACAAACAATTGTCTAAATGCACTACGAGACATCCCCACCCACCTCACCAGGTACTGCATGCTCAGTGGAGATCAACAGCAAAACTGAGGCCATGTACACCAAACGTACACATCCCTGATTGCAGCTGCACACAACGTACCACACTTAGTAGTTGCATGGCCTTACCTAACGATGCCCCACACCACACCACAACTGGTACTGTGCCATTAGTCAATATAAATGGTAAAGGTGCATGATTACACTTGTAGAAAGGTTTTTACACTAGTGAGTATATATTAATTAAGAGAAGTACATAAATTAACTACAAGACACTAGCATGCTCAAGATAAAAGTAGTGTTACATTTAGTATGTGATTTTCATAGTAGTACATTTACTGCAACTGTTTACTGAAGATAGAGACGCTGATGTAAACATATGGAAAAGTGTTGCCTGTTCAATGCTGTGAAATTCATACTGCCAGTATCAGATGCATTCTGATGATGAAGCTGTACTGCTAATGTACATACATACAGCTTCAGTGTGTTTCAATACTAAAGATGCAGTAAGTATTCTTTATAAGAAACAGTGTAATTGCATGGATCAGGCCAAGCAACTTCTAAATATCATAAGACTACTGAGCCAACAATTACATGCCTGTATCAGACATGTCTATACGATAGATTTTTCTGTAGGCACTTACTCAGTATGTTTTACCTGATAAAGACAATCTCATTGCATCTGTGATGATGGACTTATTCAAATAGGTGATACATTTACTGTTGTTGCAATGAGTGATCTATGCTACTTATGTACACAGCATAATTTTTTTAACAGTTGTCTCATACTCAGGCTATATACCTAGTGTTTGAGTTTGACACAGTTCTGTCACTGATGCTATCAAAGTGATAACTATGTTAATTGTGGAACAACAGCAATCAAGTAGGCATAGTGTAGATATAAACACAATGTATTGTAAGCAATAAGGCACTCCCAGGGGTTATGTAAATGGTCTGTTGATCACCTTCTAGGGGTGTGATGTGGCACAAGGTGTAGCTGAGTGCTACATGCCCCTAGAGGGTGATTAACTTACCATTAACATAACACCTGGGAGTGCCTTATTGCTATTATAATAAAAAAAAATTTTAATTGTGCTAAACCTTGTTCATCATATGATTAAGCTGTACATGTATGTTAATGAAAGATTTACATAGGGCTGATGGAATGTTTACAACCAATCAGAATACTCTGTTTCTCAGACCCTTTTTATAATTAGTATTGATTTAACTGACAATGGCATAACTGTACTAGGACGTCAAGGGTTATTGTCTATCATTGAGTCCGTCAGTTATAATCACACTAAGGTTTGATGATTGTAATGATAAAGTTACACCGTTCACCTTCATGAGTTCATATTCACAGCCATTCCACAGTAAATAGACAAAGTATGGTGTAACTGGGTGTGACACTGTGTTGCAAAACTCCTGCAGTGCCTAGCTTAGGTACAGTATCTAGTCATAAAGACAATTAAGCAATAAGGCATGACCAACGCTTATGTTAAATGGTCTAGCAATCACCATATAGGGTTTTAATGTTGAATGAGGTGTAGCCGAGTGCCACATTTTGCTAGAGAGTGATAAACTGACCATTAACATAATACCTGGGAGTGGCTTATTGCTATCATAATAAAACTGTTTTTTTAAACAACATTAAAGCATGTTCATGGTATGGTCAGGCTCTACATGTATGTAAATAAAAACTAAGCATAAGGCTGTTACAATGTTTTCAGTAAATTACAAAGCTGCATTTCTCAAACCCTCGTTATAATCAGAGCTATTATACCTGTAAAACTGCTTGGTTTTGCTCAACTCTATTGCTCATGTGGGCCACCACACATGATGTTGTCTGCTGTGGAGCATCAGTAGGTAAGACCATGCAACTACTAAGTGTGGTACGTTGTGTGCAGCTGCAATCAGGGATGTGTACGTTTGGTGTACATGGCCTCAGTTTTGCTGTTGATCTCCACTGAGCATGCAGTACCTGGTGAGGTGGGTGGGGATGTCTTGTAGTACAGTTAGACAATTGTTTGTTATTTCTATCACCTGCTGCTGGATGTCTGTCATTGGCTGTGTTGACTTGGTCCTCCCCCATACTTGCATGTGTGTGTGTGTGTGGTGCTGGGGGGGTGAATTCAGAGTTAGGGTTTTCAACCCTAACACCGAATTTCCTCACTTTTGTCGCTGTGGAACAACCCTAACTGATGCATTAAACAGAGTTTTTGCCATGAATATCCTGTCTTTTTCAGAAGTATTACTCACTATAGTACATGATTAATAGTTGCAAGAATACTGCACATACATACCAAAAATGTTCCAATATTAGGAATATTTCAAGTCTTGTAGTACTATTTACTGTTATTTACAGTAACAGTACTTCACTGTGAATCATATTGTTTTTATATAACTCTATTCATTGTAATTTTTCACTGTTATTCCATTTTGTATTTTTATGTAACAGTGTCTTACTCTTTTCTTTGTGAACAGATATGTAAAGAAAAAGATGTACATAAATAAAGAGTATATGACATGAGATGGATACCATTAGTTCATCTTGTGAACAAATGGATATGTTACCGTAGTAACTTGTCATTTTATAGACATTGGGTTTACAACCAACTGAGGTGGTGGCACCAATCATGTGAAGAGAGGTGGAAGAGGCTTGCTGGGATTGAATAGATAACTTTGGTGTGAGTACACAAAAACACCACAATGTAACAGCATTCAATTACATACTAATCAATACAATCACACAGTAATTGTTGTCGAGCACCAACACAGAAATGTCACTGTTGTGCTAGCGGGGACATACTCATCTTCATCATGATACACATACACACATACTGTAGCACTAGGTCTATGAAACAACAACAGTGTGCCACAAATAGTGTAAGGTACCATTGTCAGACATCTCAGTTACTTCTATAGAGAACCACAACTGTACTACCACAATAGTGTGGTATGATCTTTCAGCAAATGATAAAATAACAGTTGTGTAAATCTTTTTTTCAAGTATTGGAAATAAACATCCCCAGTACACAATAACACACCAAACACAAGAGAGTATGAATTAAGTATTTTTTTTACTATAAAAATATTTAAGATCTTTAAAACCAAACACAAACAAAAATATATATTTTTTTATAAAACCATACAAAAATATATATTTACAAATACTATATAAAAACAAATAAAAAATACTTATTAAAGTGTGTATTACTTTCATACACAAATAAATATGTTATAAAAATAAAGTTTTTTTACATAGATAAGAAAAGAAAAAAAAAATGAATTGTTAAAGTCCTTTTTTAAGAAAATAAAAGTCTTTGGCCAAGACTTGCGAGAGGTGTATGCACTGCTTGAGGCAATCCAAGGTGGAAACTGGATTCGATATGGCGGCGCAAAGGAAGTGGAAGCTGTTGCGCCCTCCAGAGGAGATACTGGACTACAGCGAAGGGTGGTCAGTTTGGCCCAGGGAAGCTGCGGGAACAGGTGGTGCTGGTGGAGGTGAAGCACTGGTACTGGCCACAGTGCCGTCAGCCACTGCTACGACAGGTTTGAGCACGAGGTTGACAGTCCGCTGTTGCGCCTCCAAGAAGGACAGCATTTTACGCTGCCCTTCAAGGAGAGCAACATTATCTTTTCACAGACTGGCAACCTCGCGCTCGAGCCGTCTATAGCAGCGGCAGTGGCCAGTACATCTTCTTTATCGTCGGCGCCCTACAAAGATTAAAAAAAAAATAATCAATACACAAGACTAAGAAAACAGTTATGACTTTCAATTATTTAACTTGAAAGATTTCCTAGCTACTGCAATATCATTAATGCATTAATTTGGCACTTATGATAATATTTTGAAGTCTGATGCTAAACTATTTTGTTATCTTATTTGTGTCTCTATAATACTTTATTAACTATATAATCTAATGAGCTGACAACATCAAAAAACTTATAGTAACATGTGGTTTCCAATGCTATTCTTCTATTTTATTGACTAGACATAAATATTCAGTATGTACATACTTTTGCATAGTCAACAGTATAGTACCATACAGTTGAAATAGATCCTCATCAAGTGTGAGAATTATTACTTCACCATGTCTGCCTATAATGTCTAGTCATCTGTGCAATAGAAACAAACCACCTTCACACGAACACTATCATAATATACTTTAAATGTGTACATAATCATGATCACTTTCATGATTGTTTGAAAAGAAAGAGCTTTTGAGCCGTATTTCAGCCCCTCAACACACATTAATGTTTTAAATAATTAAGTTACTTATATTACATGCATTCAGCAAAACACCATTAACAAGCTGTCATGTAGAATAATCATAGACTTACATTCTGGGAATTGCCTACAATAGGAAAATCTTAATAATTATGTGTTGCAGAACACAACCTATATGTCCACTCAATAACCTACATATTTACATATCAACAGCAAAAATGCACTCCACAAACATGCCAGAGATCTTCAAGTACATAAAGAACATAAATAACAGATTTTTTGGTACCATAACTACAAGAAATTCAGACAACTAACCTAAGACTTAAACTAGAGCATGGGAAAATCTAGCCAAAATAAGGAGATTTAATTCATTAGTGCAGTGTTGGATGCCCGTAATGTGCAGATCACTGTGCTGTTGCACGGACACAGGCCAAAAGTGTTCAAGACAATGGGGCGCAGCAGTAATAAGATTCTTAAATGTATTATCTGACATTATGAAATAAACAATTATCAATGCCGATTGTTGCTTTGCTATCATTGGCATTGATAGTGTGACAGTCATAAAGTTTGTAACTGATGCCAACCCACCCGCACGCTGCAGAGGATGACAGGCATTAGCGTGTCCCTCTGGCTGTTAGATATTGCAGGGCAGGAAAACATGTTGGTCACGCTGTAACAAAAAACAGCTGTACAGTACATTAGGAGGTGAAAAATAAATTACAGTGTTCAAAATTTGGTATATAAATAAACAACATTTTCAAACCTACCACAGTGCATGGGAAATATCCAATAAATGATTGCAATGATAGAATGTAATGCTCATCTGACAGCAAATGTTTAAAATACCCATATCAGCACCTTTGCTCACATACAGTCTCACTGTTATTTCCTCACACTGTCCCAAGTGATTTCGCTGGCACCACGCCATCATATAATGAAAATGCGAAAACACACAGTTTGA
This sequence comes from Neoceratodus forsteri, assembly GCA_016271365.2. Lineage (NCBI taxonomy): Eukaryota > Metazoa > Chordata > Ceratodontiformes > Ceratodontidae > Neoceratodus > Neoceratodus forsteri. The sequence goes on along the minus strand of CM028135.1, from coordinate 325,745,741 downwards.
ACAGTATGGGTGAACATTCAAAGTGTACCACTGTGTGCACAAGGCGGTGCAGTGTTGAAAAAATTGGCAATGTGTTGTGTCTGGCCCAATATTTAACAGAGTTTCTGCCACTCAACAACTCGCTTTAATAGCACCCCCCAGTCACAGCCAGTGTATGATGTACTGGAACTTGCACCACTGCAAGTGGCTAGACTACTGCATTTAACATGTGGTGAGACAACTTCCATAGTGCCATGTACAAATGTGTGATATTCATAGTGTGACATGCAAACAGTCCCATAATTCACTCCATTATATATTTTATGAACATTCCCTCACTTCATTATCACCTTTGAAAAATCTACACATGTCACAGTGCACTGAAGATCATCACACTGCACTGTAGAGATAAGTATGAGGTTGGGAAGGGTGAAGAGAGACACACTGCACAGCAGTCGGGTTCAACTGAGAAGAGGGGTCATCAAGACTACAAGGCACATTTTGAACTTTTACATTGGGAAAAAAAAAGCATCATTGGACACTTTTTATGTTGCAGACCATTTAGCTCACTAGGATACCCTCCCAGCATGGTGTCTGTTTTTTGGGCTTGGGTATCTGTAGTCATCAATACATTGCCACCCTTGTAAGCTGACAGCACAAATAAAGTCAATAATGGCAACAGAGTTGGGCACCCCAGCAAACAAACATGGTAGTGGTGTGCAGCTCAAGTGTATCAGCACCCTCACAATTCAACATTTGAGTGAGTATGCCAACAGGCAGTGGGCTCCCCATGTCATCACACTAAAACAGCAAGGTGTAGTTATCACAGGAGGATTGAGCACCACCAATGTTGACAACCGTGAGCTACTTGCCAAGCATGCAGTAATAGCAGCAAGCACATAACCAATGGTGTGCTGAGTATGATAAGCTTTGCTGAAGAACTGAAGTAGAGCTACACAAATGCAGGATGATTAGGCGTAATCCAGTACGCAGCTACTGATGTGTAACCTGCATTCACCAAGAGCATCACAGACCAAATCAGCACACTCCTAACATGTTGCTGTGCAGCTGCAGCTGCAGCAGGCAATATAAAAAAGTTTGAACTACCGTAAAATTACATGATTAATTACACAGCTGGTCAACTGAGACACAACACACAACATACATTCTAAGTTCTGCAGTACTGTGGGACTGCATCTTGCTTGGAAACATTTTCAGATTTCACTTACGTGGTGGGCTGGCGCCGGCCTCCTGCTTCACCTCCACTGGTTCTACATCATCAGCTTCCCCGGGCTCTATAAAAGCAAACAAGTGAAAAAATGATCACATTAATAGATGGAATATCAAGCTAAAACTCTTTTTGTTTAAAACGTCAATTTCTAATACTGCATCATTGTGTAGAACTATCATATGAACACATGTCTCTTTACTAAAACAGCTGTCTGTTCAGCTAGATGTATGTCCTTAACTCAGTATTACATGCATACAACAACTCTTCTCATCTGCAGAAAGGTACACAAAGTTGAAATAATGAAACCATGTGTCTGTGTTCTTCCAAGACAAATGTCCATTCAATCCTGAACAGACTTAATATAAGAAATCCAGATTTTTCTGGTGCTTCCCTAACAATGTTTGTCCAATTACATTTTCACAGAAAGAAAACACAGAAATCTATTATTTATAGTATACAGTGCAGAACAAGCAGTACCTACCCATTGATGGCAATAGTCAAAACACTGTGATAATGTATATTTCTTTCTGTTAAACATCCTAACAACCTTATGTGTATCTTTAATTTACATACATGTAGACATAACCATATGATGACCTGCTTTTTAAATAGTTTGACAAAATGTGTTATTATAATAGCAAGAACGCAAACGTACGTATCATGTTACTCTTCACTTAATCACCCTCTACCTGAATATGGCAGTTGTTTATGTGTTATTAAACATATTACATCTACAGGGCTATTAACACACATTTACAAACATGTAGACAGTCTCCATACTGTCCATTTAAAAATATTTTAATAATAGAAATGAAACATTGCCAGCAGATATAGAAATAATCAGTTAATAAACATCTAGGAACATGTGGTAATCAGCAACAGATAATTATACCGCACACTAGTGAATACCAGTGAGACACCATCAACATTACAATTGGTAATGAATGATTCATTGTACATGAAACTCCACCACCAAAAGTAGCAGAGGACAACAGATCCCCCAGCACACCACATGGACTGACAAGTACCCCTATGGACATACATCCATTGTCACATACATGAAAAATGGTATCCCACTCACATGTGTAGTAACAGCACTTTCTCATGCTGGTGCGGGATCTTGTTCCATGCTGCTACTGCACATTCGCTAGAGTTGGCTACCACCTTTTAAAAGTATTTTGCGTCAGAAGAACCCCTCGGTTTTTATTTGTAAACACCATAAAAGATTTTGAATACCGTTCTGCTATGCATTAACAGTTTTTTAGCATGCCAATGTAAAAAATGTGTGGTTCAGGACAGCGCTCCACGTAAATGCGTGTGCTTAGTATGGAAAGGCTTACAAGGCATGGAGATTTTAAGGTGGTACACCAGTAATGGAAATAGTTTGTAAATTATGAAATTTGGTAACCTAATCACCTTTTCTTTTATTGAAGGCATTCTACAGTCACCTCTTTACAATTTTGTAGTTGTAGAGATGTCAGATGGAAATTTAACAGGAAACGAGGCAAGCTGACGTCCCCCTTAAGTTGGTTCGTTGCCAGATGAGATCGCTCTTTTCTTTTCTTACGGAAAGATTTAAAAAATGTTTCCAACCCACTCAACAACTACAAAATCGATAACCAGTCATAATGCAGTAAAAAATAACAAGGCACACCAGCTCTAGCTGCCTAAATCCATGCAAATACTAACAAATGACAATACAGTTTGCCTGTTTTCAGTCATGTGTGGCATAGATGTACACATACTCCAACTGTATTGTGTATCATTATTTGTTATTATTTATTATAAAAGAGTCTGAGAAATGGAGGTTTCTTATTGGCTGCAAACATCCTAACAGCCTTATGTTAATCTTTATTAACATACATGAAGAGATTAACCATATGCTGAACAAGGTTTAACACTTTAAATATGATTCATTATAATAGCAATAAGTCACTCCCAAGGATTATGTTAATAGTGCAGTTAATCCTGCCCTGTAGGGACATCATGGCACTAAAGGCACACACCGTGCCACACCAGTACATCCTAGATGTGATTAACAGACCATAAGCATAACCTGAAGATATGCTGCTATTACTTGGTATAAAGGGTCTCAGAATTGAGCTTTCTGATTGGCCTGACATTCTAACAGCCTTATGTAAATCTTTTATTGACATACATGAAGAGGTTAACCATTTCCTGAACAAGCTTTAACACTGTTAAAAACATTTTTATTATAATAACAATAAGGCATTTACCAAGGGTAATGTTAATAGTCAAGTTAATCACCCTATAGGGGCATATGGCGCACCGGCTGCACTGGTGCATAGTACACTAGAAGGTGATTAACAGACCGATAACATAACACAAATCATCGTTATTGTAATTGAGCTTGATGACCCGGGTAGGCTGGGGCCGGAGGTCCCTTTTCAGGAAGACCAGGAAGTAAACAGTACATGGAATAGAAGACAATGGTACATATACAAGCTGAGGGTATACAATATAGCTGCAGTTTACAAATCCATCTGAATTGTCATCTGCATCTACAATTACAATGTACTACCTAGTTTGTCTCACATTGGGTGCTCACTGCCTACCTGACCCTGCTGGTGATGTCTTGTGGCATAGTAACAGAAACAACTAGCATGATGGAACACATAACAATGTAGCGCACATGGTAGCATAATAGCGAAGATAGGAACAGAAAAGGTAACACCACCACGGTGGGCGTAGACAGGAATGATCTGCCACGTGATGTGTTGTCACATAGTAACATGGTACCTACAAACAGAAATTTCAATGGATATGGTGACACAAAGGAAAACAGAAAGAGAAACAGTACTGTACACAATAATTCCTAAAAATAACAGAAACGCAAGCACAAATGAAAATGCAAAGCATAACACACATGATGGTGCAGACAGCAACAGTAAGTGAAACAGGTACAGAACCACAACCGGAAGGGCAACAGTAACAGTTGATTGTGTGCGTGGAACATGTCGGTGAAATTAAGGCCATGCAACTACTAAGTGTGATACGTTGTGTTAAGCTGCAATCCAGAGATGTACATTTGGTGTACATGGCCTCAGTTTTGCTCTGTTGATCTCCACTGAGCATACAATTACCTGGTCAGGTGGGTGGGGATTCCGTAGTACATTTGAACAACTATTATTTCTGTCACCTGCTGCTGGATATCTGTCATTAGTTGTGTTGACTAGGTCCTCCCCATACCTTGCATGTGTGTGTGTGTGTCTGTGTGTGTGTGGTGCTGGGGGTTGAATTCGGAGTTAGGGTTTTTAACCTAACAGCGAAATTTCCTCCTTTGTCGCTGTGGAACAACCTAACTAATGCATTAAATGCACAGTTTTTACCTCTAATTTCCCTTCTTTTTGAGAATGATAACGAGAAATAGTGAATGTAATGCAGCGGCGGAGAGCAGGGCCAACCCCATGATGTCTTGTGGCATAGTAACAGGAACAGCAACACAAACAGAAGGCTAACAGTGGTGCACATGGTAATGGCCTGGCGAATGAGAACAGACAGGAGTACTGCACATGGTGGCGTGAAGCGCAGAATGGTCTGCCATGTGATGTGTTGTCATAGTAACATGGTGCCTGCAAATGGAAATGTCAATGGGCATGGTGACGCAAAGTGAAACAGAAAATAGTACTGTAGACACAAATGGCAAAAAATAACAAGAAGCATGGAAAGCAAATAAGCATAAGGATACAGCACATAGAGCACGCGCTCCACCTGCATGTCTGGCCGGCGGAAGGCAGGGGGCCTCCCTATGATGTCTTGTGGCAATAGTAACAGGAACAGCAATGCAAACAGAAAGCGTAACAGTAGGCACACATGGTAATGCAAAGTAGCGAATGAGAACAGAAGGGTAACACACGGTGGCGTGAGCGGGAATGGTCTGCACATGATGTTGTTATCACATAAGTAACATGGTGGCTGCAAGCGGAAATTTCAATGGGCATGGTGATGCAAAAGTAAAACAGAAGAGAAACAGTACTGTAGACACAAATGGCAAAAATAACAGAAGCATAAGCGCAAATAAGCATAGGGATACTTGCGCACATGGTGGGCGCAGGCGTCAGCAGTAAGTCAAGCAGATGCGGAACACGCCAGCCGGAAAAGACAACAGTAGCAGTAATGTAAGCGCTGGGCTGGTTTCCCCAAAACCTGCATAGAGAAAGACAAGTGAAGTACAAAGAATGTATGCATAATAATGCGGTATCAGACGAAAAATGAGGACTTGGAATACTAAATAGGTTATATCTCAGGAACCATACGATGTAGAAAAAAAATTTAAAAGTCATATGATTTACAACTGTCCTGGCTAATTTTGTACTTAGTCCCCATTAGGAGCTAAGCATTTTTCCGACAAAAAGTCCGTATCTCGCACCCGTTTCGAGATACGGGCCCTGAAATCAAGCGTGACGCCGTAATGTTATCCTATGGGAAAAAACAGAAGTTTGGCGTGCGCAACTTTTTGCCTCCTGTAATATTTTTCACCAAACCACTGAAAGACACATATGTGGGCTGTTGGCTGTCTTCCCTTCAAATTTCAGGAAAAAAGACCAAACCGTTATTTTGCAGCAGGGTGCCAAACGATTCCTGTAATGCGTCGGGTGCAGTAATGTTATCCTATTGGAAAAAACATCAACTTTGGAGTGCCATAACTTTGCCGCCGTGTAATATTTTTTCACCAAAACACTGAAAGGCACATCTGTGAGATGTCGGCTGCATTCCCTCCAAATTGCAGCCCAAAACTCCCAACTGTTGTTTTGCAGCACAGTGCCAAAGAATTGCTGTCACTTTCCCACAGACTAGAAAACTACTGTCGCAATTTGTGCAAGCTTTCACAAAAAAGTTTGACACTTTCGTGAGCACGAAAGTAATTTGTGAAAGTACTTTTTCCAGAAATTTGAAAAACATATTTCTGGGGTGTTTTACTCCAAAATAAAGACATGGCAAGCATCCTCAGGGTCAGACTCGGTGAATACAAAAAGAATTAGGTTGCTAGAGGTCCCAAATTTAAATGCAACCATTTTCTGATCACCAACTGAAAACAAAATGGCGAGAGTTGCGAAAGTAACAGGGCCATTATGCGACACTGTCGAACTTTTTGTTAACTTTTCCCATTGACACAATGGGAAATTATTTTGAATAACTTTTGAATTGTTTAATATTTTTCACCGATCTTGAAAAGCACATCAGGGGACCCGGCCTCGTTCACTGAAAGATTTCAGGCCAGTCGCACAAACCGTGCGACCTGTACGTCTAGCAGTGGGAATTCCAGAAAAAGCGTGGCGGCGTGGAATCCGTAATAACTCCGCGGCCGTATATCACGGCCCGTGCGCAATTTGGCAGATCTCAAGGCCTGTGGTTCTTGATCATGTATTCCAAATTTCAGGCAAATCCAGCAAACGGTTGCAAAGTTATTAAGGTGCAAAATTTTGGGGTTTAACATAGAAATGGCTCCTCAACCCTAACTATGGTAGCACTACCATGCTACCATAATTTATAAAATGGGTACAAAAAATTATCTCTGTTGGTTGGTTGAAACACATCACATGACCGTGCTTATATCAGAGCGTGACCGCATGCCTGCACTTTCAACCCCCTCCAAAACAACTTTGCCATTTTATAAGATACATAATCCACTCTAGAGTGTGCAGTCGGGCTCCGATATATGCACACCTTGGGTGATTGACACACTCGGCCTGCAGCCTCATGCATAACAACACACACCAAGTCAGGCGTATTTCAGAGCACGACCGCACACCTTAGAATGGCTTATCTGTTACATATAGTGAAGCCCACCAGGATAAAGCACAGCACTGCAGAATTCTGCAGTAGAGTTACTACAGCAAACAATGCAATTTCAATAGGAGTTAATCCCTTTCGTCATGCAGTAAACCTATGACACTGCACTCCATCTTGGCAGGCTTCAGTATATGTATGTATGTGTGTGTGTATATATATAGTATATATACTGTATATATATATATATATATATTATGGCAGCACGGTAGTGCTGCCATAGTTAGGGTTGAGGAGCCATTTCTATGTTAAACCCCAAAATTTTGCACCTTAATAACTTTGCAACCGTTTGATGGATTAGCCTGAAATTTGGAATACACGATCAATAACCATAGGCCTTGGGATCTGCTAAGTTTCGTAGTGGTTGGATACACGGCTGCGGAGTTATTAAGCATGATCTGCACACACGTCTACGCTTTTTCTGGAATTCTATGGTCGCACGTACAGGTCGCACAGTTTGTGTGACCGGCCCAAAATCTTCAGGAAACGTATGGCCAGGGTCCCTGATGTGCCTTTCAAAGATTTGGTGAAAAAATATTAAACGGTTCAAAAGTTATTCAAAAAACAATTCCCCATTATAAGTCAATGGGAAACGTTAACAAAAAGTTCTACAGTGTCGCAAATGCATTTTTACTTTCACAATTGGGCCTGTTACTTTCACAGATCTGCCATTTTGTTTTCAGTTGGTGATCAGAAAAATGGTTGGCATTTAAATTTGGGAACCTCTAGCAACCTAATTCTTTTTGTATTCACCTAGTCGGACCCTGAGGATGCTAGCCATGTCTTTATTTTGGGGTAAAACACCCCGGAAATATGTTTTTCAAATTTCTGGAAAAAGTACTTTTGCAAATTACTTCATGCTCACGAAAGTGTTGAACTTTTTTTACGAAAGCTTTAAAGTCCAAGAACAGTAGTTTTCAGTCTGTGGGAAAGTGACAGCAATTCTTTGGCACTGCGCTGCAAAAGAACGGTTGGGAGTTTTGGGCTGCAATTTGGAGGAGGGGACGCAGCCATCTCACAGATGTGCCTTTCAGTATTTTGGTGAAAAAATATTACACGGTGGCAAAGTTACAGCACTCCAAAGTTGACGATTTTTCCCATAGAATAACATTACAGCGCCCGACACATTACAGGAATCGTTTGGCACCCTGCTGCAAAATAACGGTTTGGTCTTTTTTCCTGAAATTTGGAGGGAAGACAGCCAATAGCCCACAGATGTGCCTTTCAGTGGTTTAGTGAACAAATATTGCAGGGAGGAAAAGTTATGGCACTCCGAACTTCTGTTTTTTTCCCATAGGATAACATTACGGCGTTCGCCGCGCCTTTCAGAGCCCGTATATCGGAAACGGTGCGAGATATGGACTTTTTCGTTGGAAAAATGCTTAGCCCCCTAAGAGGGTCTAAATATAAAATTAGCCAGGACAGTTGTAAATCATATGACTTTTAAATTTTTTTTCTTCTACGTCGTACGGTTTCTGAGATATAACCTATTTAGTATTCCAAGTCCTCATTTTCTGCTCCAATACCCATTATTATGCATACATTCTTTGTACTCACTGTCTTTCTCTATGCAGGTTTTGGTAAACCATCCTGTGCGCTTACATTACTGTTACTGTTGCCCTTTCCGCTTGCAGTTCTGTACCCGTTTCACTTACCGTTGACGTCTGCGCCACCATGTGCGTTATCCTTTGCGTTTTCATTTGCACTTGCATTTCTGTTATTTTTTGCCATTTGTGTCTACAGTACTGTTTCTCTTTCTGTTTCACTTTGCGTCACCATGCCCATTGACATTTCCATTTGTAGGCACCATGTTACTATGTGACAACACATCACATGGCAGACCATTCCCGTCTACGCCACCGTGTGTGTTACCCTTTCTGTTCTCATTCGCGCTTGCGTTACCATGTGCACCACTGTTAGCATTTCTGTTTGCATTGCTGTTCCTGTTACTATGCTACAAGACATCATGTGGTGGGAGCGCGGGGCCCTCCGCTGCATTACATTCACTATTTCTTGTTATCATTCTCAAAAAGAAGGGACATTAGAGGCAAAAAACTCTGTTTAATACACTAGTTAGGGTTGTTCCACAGCGACAAAAGTGAGGAAATTCACTGTTAGGGTTGAAAACCCTAACTCCGAATTCACCCCCCCAACACCACACACACACAGACACACACACACACATGCAAGTATGGGGGAGGACCAAGTCAACACAACCAATGGCAGACATCCAGCAGCAGGTGACAGAAATAACAAACAATTGTCTAAATGTACTACGAGCATCCCCACCCACCTCACCAGGTACTGCATGCTCAGTGGAGATCAACAGCAAAACTGAGGCCATGTACACCAAACGTACACATCCCTGATTGCAGCTGCACACAACGTACCACACTTAGTAGTTGCATGGCCTTACCTAACGATGCCCCACACCACACCACAACTGGTACTGTGCCGTTAGTCAATATAAATGCTAAAGGTGCATGATCACAGTTGTAGAAAGGTTTTAACACTAGTGAGTATACATTAATTAAGAGAAGTACATAAATTAACTACAAGACACTAGCAATCTCAAGATAAAAGTAGTGTTACATTTAGTATGTGATTTTCATAGTAGTACATTTACTGCAACTGTTTACTGAAGATAGAGAGGCTGATGTAAACGTATGGAAAAGCATTGCCTGTTCAATGCTGTGAAATTGCATACCAGTATCAGATGCATTCTTACTGATGAAGCTGTACTGCTAATGTACATACATAGACCTTCAGTGTGTTTCAATACTAAAGATGCAGTAAGTATTCTTTGTAAGAAACAGTGTAATTGCATGGATCAGGCCAAGCAACTTCTAAATATCATAGGACTACTGAGCCAACAATTATGTACCTGTATCGGAGATGTCTACAGGATAGATTTTCCTGTAGGCACTTACTCAGTATGTTGTACCTGATAAAGACAATCTCATTGCATCTGTGATGACTAACTTATTCAAATAGTGATACATTTACTATTGTTGCAATGAGTGATCTATGCTACTTATGGACACAGCGTAATTTTTTTAACAGTTGTTTCATACTCAGGCTGTATATGTAGTGTTTGGGTTTGCCAAACTTCTGTCACTGATGCTATCAAAGTGATAACTATGTCAATTGTGGTACAACAGCAATCAAGTAGGTATAGTGTAGATATAAACAGAATGTCTTTTAGTATTGATTTAACTCACAATGGGATAAGTACTAGGACGGCAAGGGTTATTCTTTATCACTGACTCTGTCAGTTATAATCACACTAAGGTTTCGATGACTGTAATGATCAAGTTACACTGTTCATCTTCATGAGTTCATATTCACAGCCATTCTCCAGTAAGTAGACAGAGTATGGTATAACTGGGTGTGACACTGTATTGCAAAACTCCTGCAGTGCCTAGCTGAGGGAGAGTATCTAGTCATAAAGACAATTAAGCAATAAGGCATGACCAACGGTTATGTTAAATGGTCTGTTAATCACCATGCAGAGGTTTAATGTTGAATGAGGCATAGCCGAGTGCCACATGTCACTAGACAGTGATAAACTGACCATTAACGTAATACCTGGGAGTGGCTTATTGCTATCATAATAAAACTGTTTTTTTAAACAACATTAAAGCATCTTCATCATATGGTTAGGCTCTACATGTATGTTAATAAAAACTAAACATAAGGCTGTTACAATGTTTACAGTCCATTAGAAAGCTGCATTTCTCAAACCCTTGTTATAATCAGAGATATTATACCTGTACAACTCCTTGGTTTTGCTCAACTCTGTTGCTCAGGTGGCCCATCACATGTGGTGTTGTCTGGTGTGGGGCATCGTAGGTAAGGTCATGCAACTACTAAGTGTGGTACGTTGTGCAGCTGCAATCAGGGATGTACGTTTGGTGTACATGGCCTCAGTTTTGCTGTTGATCTCCACTGAGCATGCAGTACCTGGTGAGGTGGGTGGGATGTCTCGTAGTACATTTAGACAATTGTTTGTTATTTCTGTCACCTGCTGCTGGATGTCTGTCATTGGTTGTGTGACTTGGTCCTCCCCCATACTTGCAGGTGTGTGTGTGTCTGTGTGTGTGTGGTGCTAGGGGGGGTGAATTCGGAGTTAGGGTTTTCAACCCTAACAGCGAATTTCCTCACTTTTGTCGCTGTGGAACAACCCTAACTAATGCATTAAACAGAGTTTTTTGCCTCTAATATATATATATAGGCACAGTCGTGCCCCTATAGTTAGGGTTGAGTAGCCAATTTAATGTTAAACCTCAAACTTTGCACTTTAATAACTTTGCAACCATTCAATGGATTTCCACAAAACTTGGTATATGCTGTCCTGTGGTATAGATCTCTTGATGTGGCAGTTTTGTTCCAGTCAGATGTATGGATTCAGAGATCCAGATAATGGTAAAACCTTAAAAGTCACTTTTTTGCAGTTTTTGCCGCATCGCCTTGCATCTACAGTGTGTGGAATTTTGGTGTGATTTTTTTGTAGTACAACCAGCTTGAGTAACACAACTTCCAGGTTTAGTTTGGTGAAAAAACATTAATCTGTTACAAAGTTATTAATTTTTAAGTTTCCCACTGTTTTCAATGGAAATTTTCTGTCAATTTTATAGGGATAAAGTTCGACCAAGGCTTGACCTCACGAAAAAGGAATTGTTCTAACAAGATCAATTCCTTTTTTGTGCACTAAAACTTTTCGTGAGCGAAAAATCCCTTTTCGTGAGCTGCCATCTTGTTTTACGTTTTAAAAAAAATATTTCAAAAGCCACAAAAATTACATCCTGTAGAGAGACCAACACACCTACCTGGCTGATTGGGACCCCCTTATGTGCAATCTGCACTTCAGTGTTAGAAATATGCCTTAAAAATGTGTTTTGTTTACTGTTAAGAATTCTTTTTTGTGACTGTATCATATCACGAGTCACAAAAAGGATCCTTTTTCATGACTTGAGAATCCTTTCCCTGTATTTTCCCTAGTGTCTAGTGGTACCCCCCACCTTCTGATCCTCATCTCCTTTGTTTTGTTTCCCTGGTATCTAGTGGCACCCTCCACCCTCTGATTTATGCCCTCCTTTCATATCCCTTTTTTCCTTGGTGTCTCATACCCCAACCGATTCCATACTTTTTTCTTACAATTTTGTTGGTGTTAGTGGAACCTCTCCCACCCTCCCATTTCATTCTCTGGTGTCTAGTGGCATCCCCCACCCTCTGATCTCTCTCTCTCTCTCTCTGTCTATATATATTTTTTTTTTCTTGGTGTTAGTGGTACCCACCACCCTCCCATATCTGTCCCTGGTGTCTAGTGGCACCCTCCACACTCCAATCCCCATGTTTAATTTTTATTTTTCATTGGTGGTTAGTGGCTACCCCCTGTTTTTTGAAAATATCCTGAAACAAAGAAAACCATCCCTCAATGTTTTGTTTTGTTTTTTTAACATGCAAAAAAAAAAAAGTCCATCACTGATCACCCCCACCCGACCTCCCACTGTGAACTCACCTCCTCACACTCCCCCCTTGCCACCCCCACACACCCTCACTCACCTGAGAAGGTCCCAGGTATGAGATCTGCTCTCTCGATCAATGACACATCTTGCTGCTGGAGCCAACGACTCCAATACAGTATGAGAAACTAAGGTAAATGCGCTTCAATGGAGGTTTCAACTTTTATGCATAACTCAGCTGTTTTTTGAGATTTTGACCCCACATTTTCAACATTGCCTTTTGGGAACCCCCACCTCATGAACAATATGACTGTCATTATACAACTCCTGTTGAAAAGGTGATTTTGCAGTCATTTGGTAAAACCACCTGTTCATGAGGTGGGGTTATAAGAAGGCTATGTTGAAGATTTGGGGTAATAATTATTAAAAATAGCAAAGTTATGACCATTTGTTGCAATTTCGCTATGCACACTCATAACGTTGGACACTTTCAATATTATCATTCCATATCTTCAACATAGCCTTCTTATTTCCCCACCTCATGTATGTGACAGCTGTCATTTTTCAAATCCTGGCAAAAATGTGTTTTCGCACCTGTGGTGCAGAATGGTGTTACAGTTGCTCAGAATTACATTTTGGTGGGGACTTGAAAATGTTCTGTACTGGGTACATACAGTGAGGCCATAAGGAGGCTATGTTGAAAATTTGGGGTCAAAATTATTAAAAATGGCACAGTTATACCCATTCATTGCAATTTCACTATGCATGCTCGTAACTTTGGGAATTCTAAATAGTTTGACCCCTACATTTTCAACATAGCCTTCTTAATACACCACTCATATATGCCATAGGTGTAATTTTTCAAATCCTGGCCAAAATGTGTTTTTGCACCTGTGGTGTGGAATGGTATTGCGCTTGCGTGGAGTTACATTTTGATAGGGATTCAAAAATGTTCTGTACCGGGTACACAAGGTTGGGTAATAACATGGCTATGGTGACAATTTGGTCACTGTTGTCCTATAACTGGAAGCGCAGGGGCCGGAGAGCCCTGTGCTTCCACAGCTACATACATAACATATGGAGGTATGGGCCCCCACAGGCAAATAAGAATATGGTTATACTATCTCAAAAAGTAAGGAAATAAATTGCAAAAAACTTTGTTAATGCATCAGTTAAGATTAAACTAACAAAAGTAGGGAAATGTGGTGTTAGGTTTTCCAACCCTAACACCCATTCCCCACCCTGTACAGACCAACAGGTAGGGTGAGGTCTGTCTTGTGGCCATTGACCCTAATGCTCACCCCATTCTCCTATGCTGTACCCATGTCACCTTATTTTGTGATGGAATGGGTTGAGCATTAGTGTTGATGGCCCCAAGACAGACCCTACCCCGTCTGTTGGTCTGTGCATAGTGGGGAATGGGATGTTAGGGTTGGAAACCCTAACATCACATTTCTACTTTTTGTCATTTTAACCCTAACTGATGCATTAATGGATGCTTTTGCAATATATATATATATATATATATATATATATATATATATATATATATATAAACCAGTTAAAAGAAAAGATGGCTATTATTGAGATTATGGTAGTACACATTATTTAGTGAAGTGGGTGGCATTTGTAGCCGGTTTACATTGTGGAGCTTCTATAAATGTAGAACATTCTTTCTCACAGGACAGTCAAAAAAAAAAAAAGATGAGGAATACGAAGAAGGAAGAAAAAAAGTGTTTAATTGGTAAAGTATGTGTCCAAAGCATAAATGCTGGAAATGAGGAATGACGTTTGAATTCAGTAGTGTGCATACTGAATTAATGACACTATAATTCAGATCGTTGTACAGTCAGAGTTAAAATGAATTGAACTGGAAATGATCAAACAGTCTGGCTAGTAAAAACTTGCATACTGAATATATAAGTAGCACTCCCCAAGGTTGTTGTTATAGGTGTTGATGTTATTGGGTGCTGTGCACATATGTGGTGGTGGTAACTGACAACAATTTGAATTTGTTTATATAAGAAGACAGATATTTGTCTTTTATATTTTTCAATAGACATACTATTATCCTGATGCTAGGGTAGTGCCACCCAGTACATGGGCAGACAAGGCATTAGTACTGTGAGTATGTGGCTTGACGAAGAGTTGCCATTAGTGAGCCGAGCCTGGGAGGACATGTAACCATATACCAGGAAACAGTAAGACTGACTGTGCCAGTACAAGGAAGAGCAGCTCTGTGACTGTGGCTTGGTTAAGGAAGGCACTGAAGAACCAGCCAGACTGCATTTTATATATCATTCCTTAACAACTATCTTTCTCCCATTTAGGGCTTGCAGTCCTAAATAAAGCTGTTGTTCTTCTTTTGTTGCAATTCTTTGTCTGCATCCTTTTTATTTTACAGAATAATGCAATTCTTTGCCTGGGTACTGTTTGTTTTGCAATATAAGCTGCATGCTCATTGAGGTAACTTATTGCACTGCATTGCTTTATGAGTGAGATGTTCCTCTGAGGAGATTGGGAGGTACTGAATCCCTGGAGCTTGTATCATACTTACACCAGACCCACCTAAACCTTCCTCAGGGTGACACCATCATGGAAATAACTAACATTGTGGATATAAACCCCCCAATCAGGAGTTAATTGAGCCAACAATTTGAGGCAGTATAGCGCAGTGGTCTAAGGCTCTGAGCTGCAAATCTGGTGACATCCAGCAGACAAGGCCTGGTTTTGAATCCCACAGCTTCCACTTGCATACTGTGTGGCCCTGAGCAAGTCACTTAACCTCCTTGTGCTCCCAGGTCGCTCCTGTAAAAAAGCTTCCAGCTTAGTGTGCTATACCTGGTTAAACAACTAAATAAAAAATAAATAAATAAAAACAAGGAAGGGGTAGTAACTGTAACATCCATGGTGACCTGGTTACACATATGAAACAACAAGGGAGGATGAAGTCCAAAACAGTTGGATAGTCTGGATGTGAGTAAGTTGATAGGGCCTGACAAGGGGCAACCTAGGATTCTGAAGCAGCTGTGGAGGATATCACCAACACCATTAGCAATTATCTTTAATACATCACTGATGAATACAGAAGTGTCACAGGACTGGTGCAGAACTAATGTTGCTCTGTTTAAAGAGGGAAGACAAGCTGACCCTAGGAACTGTTCCACACAGAAAAACTGCACAGGAATGGTGGTGCACCAAGACAAAAATCAGTGCAGATAAGTCACCAGTTGGGTACACATCACCTATTATAAAAAGCACTTGACTCCGGATGGTCAGTGAAGAAGATTTTTATTCCATAGATACACACTGCCAGACAACAAGTCTGCACACTTAACGTGTTTCAGACATCGTCCTTTATCAAAAGCTAATGCAGACATTACAAAACAGACAATAAATAAATAATGGTTGATGATGTGACAGTGACACTTGTTCTTCAGGTCTCAAATAATAGGTTAGAAACTGCATCACATCAATACAATAAAGTGCAAATTGCATGAAGGTAATAATTGCATTTTATTACCTTCATGCAATTTGCATAATGAATGGCTAAATGACCTCTCAGCCTACTTCAGGATAGAGCACTTGATTGCTGGCTCCTGTAATAATCTGGCATCATGTGATAAAAAATGGGGCAAACTGTACGCCTTATATCTGCACTGAGGTTATTAACATTTAATTTTTCCAGGTCCATCTCAAGATGTTTCTATGTACCAAATATTTCTTTCAAGTTTTGTACTATATGTATTGGCACACCCGGGGGTTCGGAGGAGGAGGGAGGAGGAGAATGGGATGGGGAGGGGTTTCCTTTCTCTTTTTCATCGGCTTTCCATAATATACGCTAAGTGGATGGCTGCATTTATGTATCATACCTGTTATGAATACTACCATGTTTATAATTTAAAACCAATGAAGAAGTTGAATTGAAAAAAAAAAATAAGGTGACCAAGAGAGTGGATGTAGGTTGCCAAGTGGATGACTGTAATTTATTTTGATTTAGTAAGGCCATTGATAGGGTCTCACATAAAAACTAATACCAAAAATGAAGAGCTTTATGTTACCAAGGAGGTTTATAAATTGTATGGAAACAGAGGAGGTACCCAAAGACTGGAGGACAGCAGATGTAGTCCCCTTATACAAAAGTGGGAACAAAGAGGAAGCAGGGAACTACAGACCAGTCAGCCTCACCTCAGTAGTGGGAAAGATCATGGAAGCACTACTGAAGGAGAGATTGGTGGAACATCTGGTTGTCAATGGACTACAGGACCCAAGGCAGCATGGTTTCACCAGGGGGAGGTCATGTCAGACCAACCTCATTGAATTTTTTGACTGGGTGACTAGGGAGGTGGATCAGGGGAGGGCAGTGGACATGGCCTATCTGGACTTCAGCAAGGCCTTTGACACTGTGCCACATAGAAGACTATTACACAAACTGGGGAATATGGGTGTGGGCAGGACAGTAGTGTGGTGGGTAGGTAACTGGCTGGGTGGCAGGACACAGAGGGTGGTGGTAAATGGCTGTCACTCCACAGAGGGAAGAGTGACCAGTGGGGTACCACAGGGATCAGTGCTGGGACCGGTCCTATTCAACATCTTCATCAGTGACATTGCACAGGATCTAGAAGGCAGAATTTCACTGTTCGCTGATGACACAAAGCTCTGTAACAGAGTAGACACACCAGAGGGTGTAGACAGAATGAGAAGGGACCTGCAGAAACTTGAAGAATGGTCAAGGGTTTGGCAGTTGAAATTCAATGCAAAGAAGTGCAAGATAATGCATATGGGGCACAAAACCCTGGCACAATATATCAGTTGGGGGTGAGGATATAGCATGCACCAAGCAGGAAAGGGATCTTGGGGTTGTCATCTCTGATGACCTCAAGTGAGAAACAGTGTGACAAGGCATCAGGTAAAGCAAATGAGGATGCTGGGATGTATAGGCAGGGGCATCACCAGCAGGAAAAGGAGGTCATAATTCCGCTATACAAGACACTAGTGAGGCCCCACCTGGAGTACAGTGTACAGTTCTGGAGACCATACCTACATAAGGACATAGACAGGGTAGAGAAGGTTCAGAGGAGGCAACAAAGATTGTGCATGGGTTGCATCACAAGTCCTATGAAGACAGGTTGAGGAACTGAACATGTACTCCCTGGAGGAGAGGAGGAGAGAGGATATGATAGAGACATACAAGTATCTTACAGGGAGGAACAGGGTGCAGGAAAACACTATTTTAAGCGAAAAGATGTTTCAGGACTAGAGGGCATGGGATGAAGTTGGAGGAGGACGATTCAGAGGAAACATGAGAAAGAATTTCTTCACAGAGCAGGTGGTGGACAAGTGGAACACCCTGCCAGAGGAAGTGGTGGGAGCTGAAACAATCACGGGATTTAAGAATGCATGGGATAGACATAAAGGAATTCTAGAGGTCAGGGGTAAGGGGAAATAGACTTCTAGGAAAACAAACTGAACTTACAAGCTCAAATGGGCAGACTAGGTGGGCCATAGGCCCTTATCTGCCGACACTGTCTATGTATCTATGTATCTATGTATCTATGTATAGAGAACTGGTTAAAGGATAGACAACAGAGGGTGGATGTTAGCAGAGAATACTCAGACTGGAATATTACGCTGAGTATTGTTGTGCAGGGTATGATTATGGGACAGGCACTCTATTTTATATACTAGCAACCCAGAGATTGGGCTAAATGTTAAGTGGAGAAATTTGTAGACAACACACAAATTGAAAGACAGAGAAGAACTATCAAACCCTTCAATACGATCTAAGCACATTAGAGGAATGGGGAAAATTTTGGGAAATGACCCTTAGTACCAATAATTGCAGGGTTCTGCATTTCAAACAGAGAAACCTAAGAAATCAATATACTGTAATCTGAATGGTTATATGCTATTCACTTAGAAAGATGAGAATGGTCTGGGATTGTAACATACATTCAGTGTTTGGTGAATAGTGTATAGTGCTTGTGTATACTTAACTTTGGCTTTTCTCAGCTCCCACCCTCAGTAGAGGAGCCGGGCAGCAACAGGGAATAGAAGGCCCAGTACTAGGGGTGAGAAGAGTGCTGGAGGAGGTGGAGGAGGAGGATGTTGGGAGCTCGAAACATTCTTGAGCTTAGATTGTTGGGAGAGGCTGACTTTTATTGGAGTAGTAGGAGGAGTTTACTTCCCCACATTGAATCTCACACACAGCCCTCCAATTCAATGTTAGGTGAATAGTGGACAGTGCTTATGTACACTTAACATTTGCCTTTCTCAATTCCCAGCCTCAGTAGAGGGGCTGAGTGGTGATAGGGAATGGAAGGCCCAAAAAGAAAGATCACTTCCTCCAACTCACGGACTGTGTGAACAGTAGCATGCAGGAGAGAAAAATACCCCTGTGGAGGTAATCTTTGAGGACCCATGGCTACTGAACTGCCCATCCTCTGAGCATACTAAGAGGAGATGATCTTAAATGCTTGACTACTTTCTTTTTGAATTAAATGAATGTTTCTAGCATGAATGTTCATCTCTGAGAGTCTTGATGACAGAGCAGGAATGCTGATATGGATGCTGATGGTGCTGAATCAATCTGGAGAATTGTCCTTATAAAGCATGAGAATTCAGTCCAAGCCGTAGTAGGAGAGTTCTCAGATAGTCTATGAAATTTTGATGAACCTTGCTATATGATTGACAAAGTAGGAGAAGGCTGAAGAAGACTCGAAGCAAAAATAGCAGGAGTCAATCGAATGTTTCTAGGCACCAACTATGATGAATCGGGTAATAGTCTAATTCCTGTGAGAAGACAGACAGTATTTGGAATGGAAGAAACTTGATATAATAATCTGTTTGATATCTTGAATTATACAATGGCAAGGAAATTTCCTGTATTCTGAATGGTCAGTGGGTGCCTGAGACAGTGATGTTATTACACAATAATATCACTGTAGGGATGAGGATATACTTGAGGTCATCTTTTCTTAAGAAACAAAGATATACTGCCACACTAAAAATCTACTAAAAACATTTTTTTAAATGTTTTTTATTGTGTATAAAAATGAGCCATTGTATAATAGCAATAAGGCACTCCAGTATGTGTGTTATTGTGTAATAACATCACTCCTGGGGTGGTGCTTCAACCCATCCCAGGAGTGATATTATTACACGATAACACACACCCTGTTGTGCCTTATTGCTTAATTGCCCTCTGTGAGGATTTTCAGTAGAAGATGTTGATGATTCGAGCAACTGTTTCAAGAAGGTTAGACAATCAGCTGATGAGACTGTAATGTTTGCTATAGTATGCAGGATGTCCAACAAGTTCCAGAATATAAGTCCATCAATATGAAGTTGTTTAGGAGCTTGTGGCTGATGACAAATCTAAACAAGAATGAGATAACTTTAAAATGGATGGATCTGATGAAGAAACATAGGGTTCTGGATGAATATAACTTTATGATTCCATTATAATTTTGAGTCAGCGTTATGGATGCAAGGACATGATCAATGAGCTGATTGGAAGGTATGAATACGGAATACCTCTTTAAAGTGGAATATGAGTTGCTCAGGTAGCGAGCGCTAGGCAGATCAGAATTTTTAGGCTTGCTGATGATCATAAGCCAAGGCATGAGAAGATCTGCAAATCGAGGAGAAGATCTGCAAATCAAGGAGAAGTACTGATAGAATCCTTTATTGCTATATCCACTGTTAGCTGATTATCTGAGAGATTTAAATGATCCGCAGACCAGATATGACTCCATGCAAATGCAGTGACTCTGAGGAGATGTTGTTACCAGTCCTGAAAGGCAGAAGATTTAGGTAAATAATGTGGGGTGCTTGAAGTTAGAAGTAAAGTCATAAGTAGTATTCTGAAAAGTAAGGCAGGAGATAAGATTAGGCATTTGGGCAAGGGGCCACACGAGGGGAAGGGGGGCAGGAGTATGCTTAGTGTTCAGTAGGTAAAGAAAACAGTTTGTCAATCAGGTAGCTCAGCTCAGTTTGAAGTAAATAAGCCAATAAAGCAGCAGCTTAGAAGAGAAGGACCAATGATATTCATATAGATGCTTCCTTCATATCAATACCTGGATGCCAAGAGATAAACAAGTCTGGTTCCTCACTTCTGAATGAAAAGCGGAATGAAGCACATCATGCATCAGCAGGAAGTGAGACTATATTTGAGGTTTTTCATATCGCTGGGATCTTTAGACTTCAATATGACACACCATCTCTGCAAGATGCTAGTCTGTAGTTGAGAGTATAGGACGAGCTAAGAAGAGACATCAGATTTACTGCTTGTCCATCTATGATATCCTTGCTTAGGACCTGAATAAGATTAAAAGGAAAATGAACTAGGAGAGGCTGAGGAGGAACTGGAACTTAGAATCTGATGAGTTGGCAGCTCTGAAATTGCACTTGGAGGAGCATCTTCCTTTTGAGATGGCTGGTGGATGGAAAGATAGCATATTGCCAAGCTGGAACAGAAGAAGGCTGTGAGGAAAACATGCTTCAAGAAACAACCTGTTTGTAGCTCTGATATGGATGTGGCAAGCCTGAGCCATGACTCGTTTTTCAGAGTAGCATCAGGAACTGACTGGGAAATGAGCATGTTAGGAACATGACTGCTGGAAGGCAGAGATGTAGCAGCTATGAAATCAAACAGTTCTTATTTCTAGGCTCAGATGTAGGCAAAATACCAAAGTTTTCCATTCAGACGTAAAGCATGAGACAGTCAAATATTTATGGAGTGGTAATTTGCAGGTCTTAAGCAAGATGAATGCATACCTGAAGAAGTCCAAGGGGAGCCCAGAGGACCTTCTTCGGAAGATGAAGCTTTAGTATCAATAAAAGTAAAGGAGGTCTGTTGCAGATGGATGTGAGTCTGAAGAAGTCCTTCTTCAGAATCTGAAAACATAGAATGGTAGGAGTGGAGAGGGTAAGTGCCAGTAGACCACTTCATATTACAGTTCAGAGAGAGAAGTCTGAGTGGAAGAACAAGATGAAGATCTTTGTATGACTGAAGCAAGTCTAAAGAAGACCGAAGGGAACCCTGAGGACCTTCTTCAATATTTGATGAGTAGAAGGCGAGAGGCCATACTGCCACTAGTGATGACATGGTGCACTTTGGAAGAGCGAACCTCGAGCTGAGGAACTTGAGCCTGTCATAAATCATAGGGGACAGCGTACTCTGTCACAATTTGTGGGAAGTGTCACTACTGGCAGCTTTGAGAAGAAGGGCACACCCAAGGCAGCTAGGACTGGGTAATGGCCACTGTCATGGCCGGAACACTGCAGTGAGCTGCATGCGCTTCAGCTTTGCAGGTTGCAAAATCTTCTGTGGTGGATGAAGTCAATTTCTGAATCTCGTATCAGTTGAAAAAACTGTGGGTGGAATATTGCTGAAGAATTTAAGTTACAGAATCACACTCTGGCAAATGAAGTTGAGTCCTAGAGTGAGTTTGATATGTTTTAGATGGAATGATGTTACAAAATTATAGGTCTGGTAGACAAAGTCAAGCCACAGCCAATGCAAATAGACTGGCAGTTGCAGACTTCTGCCTCTGGTGGACGAAGTCAAACCCTGCCTACACTTGTAGCTGCATTTGGTCGAGAATTGGCGGATCCTGAACTGGCTTGATAATGGAGTTTGGGCACCCGGTTCCTGAGACTTCCTGTGGGGGTTGAGGCTACCAGTTGGAGGGCTGGTGGATAATCTTCCTCCTTTGCTCTCTACGGCCCCCTAGTTTTTACTGGGTGGCTCTGGTGGGCTAAGTGGGGTATCTCTCATTCCGGGGCCCTTTTTTCTGGCCAGTAATACTTGCACTATTCTCCCTTGATTTGACCATCAGAGGCTTGCTGTTCCGTTTTTCATTTTTGTTCAGTGCTACATCGTTTTCAGGTACTGTAATTATATTTTTATATGGGAAGCAGTGAGAGAGCTTCGACGATAACAAAGATTCATGCACAACTTAATTTTAGTTGTTGTGGCAGTGAGAGTGCCACATTTTCTCAGTTTGGATTCATTACCCTTTGTCTCATAACTCTCTAAAGGACTCAGCAACTTTTGAAGACACTGGACAGTGCATTTTATTGGAAAATAACAAATTATCTAACTTGTTGCAGTTATCAAAATTGTATTTTATTGTTATTTTGGGGGGTTATATTTTGGGTTGGAGGTTAAGATCAAGGGTTATCATTAAGATTAGTTTTAAGTTTATTGTTTGGGGTGGGTTATTAGCTTTTAATATCTTGTTTTACTTGATCCGAAGTATTATGTGCTGGAGAGGCTTAGCGACGGTCAGGCAATACTCCCCCACCAGACTCAGGGATTTACATCTTTTTGACTGTCCTCCATTAACATCCGACACCTATTTTAGGTGCTGTGCTTTGGGGATAGTTAGAAGGCATATAAGAAAAGGAAGAACTGGGTATGGTGGGGGAGGGGAAAGGGGAGGGCTGATAGGAGTAGTGGGGTCCAAGAGGCACCCTGGGGTGAAATGGATTCAAGACAGGGGCCTTCCCTGTCTTGTCCCCATACCCAAGGGTTCTGATGTTAGTGGGCAGGTGCCGAGGTCTTCCCCGACAACTCATCCTACTTGGGCGGTATTGTGCAATGCCAGATCTATTAAGAACAAAACAGCTATTATAGCTGATCTTGTTGAAACCACCGATCTGGCTTGCATCACCGAGACCTGGTAGGATGATAATGCAGGCCCTGTTTTGGCTTCTGCCGTTCCGGCCGGGTTCTTGGTGATACACCGCCCAAGGTTGGATCGTAGGGGTGGGGGTGTGGCCATTATATTTAAATCTGAGCTGGGCCTTGTGGATGTGCCATTGGGAAGTACCAGATCCTTTGAGTGTATCCTGGGTGAGGGTGTAGGCTGCAGGATACTCCTCATCTACCGTCCACCAGGAGATGGTGGAGCATTCCTGCAGGAGATAGCGGACTTCATCATCGGCATGGTGCTGAGGTCCCCCAGATAGATAGTTCTGGAGGACTTCAATGCCTGGGTCAATGATGAACTCTCGGATTTTGGTCAAAATCTCCTCCAGCTTATGATAACGCTGGGCTTTACACAGGTAGTTACCTCCTCAACCCACGTAAGGGGTCACTCGTTGGATCTGATCTTTCTCTTGGGTATGGAGATAGCTGATTTGGGGGTGGAACCAGTCAGTTGGTCTGACCACCACACCATAAGGTTCAGCTTCAGGGTCTCCCCTAATAGGTCTGCCCTACGGAGATGGTCCAGTACTGCCCTTTGAGGGGAGTTACCGCTATTGACCTATCGGCGGCGCTGGACCTATCGGGTTTGTCGGGTGAATGCATGAGTCCAGGTGATCTCATATCAGCCTATAATAAGGCTGTGGGAGATGCCCTGGACAAGACTGCTCCTGTTCGTGTTCAACCTCTCACCCTTCGCCCAAGGAACCCTTGGTTTGATGGTTCCTTGAAGGAGTTGAGGCGAGCTGGTCGAAGGATGGAGAGAGCTTGGCAAAAGTCTGGTCTTGATGCTGACAGACTTAAGCTGATGGCACATTATGATGGCTATCGGCTAGAAATCTCCAATAAGAAGGCAGAGTTCCTGTCCAGGGAGATTTCTACCATGCAGAATCGGCCAGCTCAGCTTTTCCGAACCGTTGACAGATTGTGCAATCCAATCTGTCTTCAGCCCAGAGAAGCTTTTTCTCAGCTGAAATGTGAGGAGTTTGCTCGATTCTTCATAGATAAGGTTGCCAGCATCAGGTCTAGCATCGGCATAGCCTCTCCTATGAGGGGTTGTGGTGATCGGCAGGATGTGGTGTACACTCGGTCTCTCTGGTCAGAATTCTGCCAGCTAGAATTCATAGATATTGTGATGATTATCCAATCTATGCACCCAACCAGTTGTAGTTTGGATCCGGGCCCGACACCCCTTTTGTTGGGATGTGTTGATGTTATCTGCCCGATCCTTGCTGAAATTGTCTGGAGGTCTTTGGAGACAGGGGTCTTCCCAGAACCCCCAAAGGAGGCGGTCATTCGACCACTCCTTAAGAAATCCTTCTTGGACCCGGACTGTCCAGCTAACTACTGACCTATCGCTAACCTGCCATTTGTTGGTAAGGTTAATGAAAAGGTGGTTGCATTGCAATTGAATGATCTTCTTACAACTCACAAGATCTACGATACTCTCCAGTCTGGATTTAGGAAAAAGCATAGCATGGAGACTGCACTTGTCTGAGTATTGAATGACCTCCTGATGGCTAGCGATCAAAAGGCGCACACCATCCTGGTCCTTCTTGATCTCTCTGCAGCATTTGATACTGTAGACCATGGTGTGCTGCTGGAGCGCCTGCGGCTGCTTTGTGGTCTGTCTGGTACAGTCCTCAAATGGTTCCATTCTTTCCTCACTGACAGATTTCAGAGAGTTTACATCGGAATGTATTTCTCTGGGACTTATTCCCTGTCTTGCGGGGTGCCACAGGGCTCCATTTTGGCCCCCATGTTGTTTGCAGTATATATGCTGCCATTGGGAGATATCATCAGGCAATACAGTTTGAGCTTTCACTGCTATGCAGATGATACTCAACTGTATATGTCCTTTCTGCCCGGACAGGACATTGCACCCTCTGCGCTAAACAACTGCCTTACCAAGATCAGAGCTTGGATGAGTACTAACTGGCTGAGACTGAATCCGAACAAGACTGAAGTGCTGGTTGTAGACCCTGGTCGTCCAGGGGTGGGTATAGGAGCTTGCCAGGCATCAGGTGTTCTGATTGATGACATACAGCTTACTACCTCAGACCGAGTGCATAATCTTGGCGTTATTTTTGACGACGGACTGACACTAAGATCTCAGGTGTCAGCTGTTGTCAAATCCTCTTTCTACCATCTGAGGAATATCACCCGGGTGAAACACTTGGTTCCTCCTGATGATCTTCCAACATTGTTCCACGCCTTCATCACTACCCGTCTTGATTACTGCAATTCTCTCTACCTAGGGCTGCCAGGGGTTGATATCCGTCACTTGCAGGTAGTGCAGAATGCGGCAGCCAGGCTTTTGACTGGGACTTGTAGGTCCAGTCATATTACTCCTGTGCTCTGCGAACTGCACTGGCTGCCTATTAAGTGGCGGATCACCTTTAAGGTTGGTTTGTTAACCTTCAAAGCCCTACATGATCAGGGACCCGGTTACCTGCAAGATCTCTTGATACCCTACTGCCCCTCCCGTCCTCTCTGATCCACCGATGAGGGATTGCTAGAGATTCCCAGGGTATAACTAAAAACATCAGGCACCTGTGCTTTTGCTTTTTCAGCTCCAACCCTGTGGAATTCTCTACCTCGTCGGTTAAGAGAATGCCTGACCGTTGACAGATTTAAGATTGAGTTAAAAACATATCTATTTAACTTGGCCTTCCCTAATGATTAATGCATTTTATCTTTCTGTTTTAATATTATATTTGTATTTGTTTTTTAAGTACAGTGCCTTGGTTCTTGAAAGGCGCTATAAAAATAAAGCTTGATTGATTGATTGATTGATTGTAGACCTCCTCCTAAAGGTACGATGTAGGGAGACAAAGTCTGGTAGAGCTGTTGGTGAGGGCTGTTGAGGACAGAAGAGGTAGCAGACTGGTTACTTAGGAGTAGACATAAAAGCAGAAGAGTAGACTATGAGGTTTGAGTTGCTAAACTAGGAAGCTGAGCAGGAAAATGAGAAGGGTAGCACAGCAGAAATGCAAGAAGAGGAAATGTATAAGGAGAGGGCAACACTATAGAACTATAGCTGGGGGAAAAATAATATGCTGTCATTTGAATTTATGATGTTGGAAACCTCCTTCTGTGTTTGTACAAATGTAATAGACCAGTAGGTGTCTCTTTATATTCTGAATGAGGGAGCATGTTTCCAGTGGACTATTGTATCATTGAGACGTTCTGGCACGTTAATATGTATTGTTCCGATGCTCAAAGATGACTGTCTCCTAGGTATAGCCAGAAACTATGCTGACTGAAATTGCAAAGGGAGTCAGGTTTAGAGTTGCAGAGTAAGATCTGATTAGAGAGAGTTCTGTTGCAGGCTTGAACAGAAAAGAGACTGGACATGAAAATACTGGAGTCCACTGACCGACTGCTGGGGTAGCAGAATTGCTGTTTGTAATGCAGTGGCATGGACAGAACCAGAACTGGAGAGTAAACCAGGCAGTGACATCAGGAAGCATGCCTGGAAGAAGGAGCCAGATGGAGCAAACAGGTAAACTGGAAAGTGGATCCCCCAAAAGAAATGGAGAGGCACCAGCAAGTGGAGCCCATGAAGCAGACCAAGGGAGAAAACAGGAGTCAGGAGGAGAGAGGTACTGGGGTGGGGGTGGTGAAGGACCACCAAAGGAAGGAGTAGGAGCAGCGTAGCCGAGACAGTGGAGGGAGGGATGGAATGGAGAAACCAGAGGGGGTGAAGTGAGACACACAGAGTGAGGGTGACAGAGATGCAGAGAATGGGGAGACAACAGAAGAGGACTGCAGCAGTAAATGGAGGAAGCACAGAAGCAATCCAGAAGAGCAAACAGAAGACAAAATGAGGCAAAATCCCAGGAACAGATGGAAGGAGAAGCAGGGGGCAGTGGGAACTACCAAGAAAAGGCTGCAGAAGCAGCAGAAAGCAGCCGAGAAGCAAGCATGGAGACAAAGGCAGCAAGCATAAAAACTAACAGGCAAAAGGGGAAAGCAGGAACAGCCAGATGGACCACAGAGCCACCCAGGTGCTCGAAACATTCTGAGCATAGATTGCTGGGAGATGCTGGCTTTTATTGGAGTAGTGGGAGGAGTTTATTCCCCCACACTGAATCTCGGACAAAGCCCTCCCAGTAACATAAAAAGAGCAAAGTAGTGTAATAAAGAGTGAGAAATAGCAACCATGGTACTTGGCAGTATGAAGCAGTTTTACCAATCGATCAAGAGATGTGACCATTCTCCTTTATCAAATGTATGCATGACCAGTTCTGAAGTATTGTGTGCAAGTTTGGTCCCTATACTGAAGTTAGGATGTGCAGCAGCTCAAGAAAGTTCAGTGCAGAGCCATAAAGTTGATGGATGGTATGGGGGGAGTAATTATGAGGAGAGACTAGAAGAATTGGGATTGTTCACCCTGGAGATAGAAGACTACATTGAGATGTCAAAATGATTTGTAGAATCCATAGGTAGGGAAGCTGAATGAGCTTATCCCTCATACCAGCAGCAAGGGACTTAGGGGGATGCTAGAAAGGGAGAGCAAGTAGGAAGATGGGGGAAGGAGGTGGGGTGGAGGGTGGTAACCTTGAATGCTAGGAGTCTAGGGAACAAAACAGCAGAGTTACAGGCTCTCATGGCAGATGGGGAAGTGGACATGGTGGCCATCATCAAGACATGGGCCACCCAGTACCATGACTGGGACCTGGCAGTACCAGGTTATGGGATATTTTGGAGGGACAGGGTAAAAGTAAAAGGAGGGGGGGTGGCGCTGTTCATGAGGGAAGGACTGAAGTGTGTCAGGGAGAAAGGGGAAGAGGGCAGCACGGAGTCATTATGGGTGCAGCACCAGGACTCCAAAAATAGGACCCTTAGGATGAGAGTGGTGTACAGGCCACCCTCTCAGACTGAGGAGTTAGACAGGAAACTAGTGGGACAGATCAGAAGGACCTGCAGGTGGGGCAGCACAGTGATTGCGCGGGACTTCAACCTGCCGGGAGTGGATTGGGGTACCCCAGCCACCACGAATAGGAAGGAGCAGGTGCTTCTGGATGCCTTTCAGAACAGCTTCCTATTGCAGATGGTCAATGAGCCAACCAGGTTAGGGAACACCCTAGACCTTGTGCTGGTAAATGGTGAGTTTGTGAGGGAGCTGGGGGTAGAGGAACCGCTGGCGGGGAGTGATCACCACTTGGTGTGGTTCACGATAAACATGGGGAAAGGGGGAGTAAGAATGGGCACAATGGTATTAGACTTCAGGAGGGCTGGAGGGCCGACTTCAGGAGGATGAGGGAAATAGTACAAGGGTATCTGGCCAGGATCCATCCAAACACGGACACTAACCAGAAGTGGGAGGTCATTAAACTGGGAATTGAGGCGGCAACCATAACATGTACAAGGGTCCAGAGTAAGAGGGCTAGGGCCAAGAAGCCTAGCTGGGTGAGCAGGGTGGTCATGGAAAAAGTAAGGAAGAAAAGAGCCACCTTTAGAAGGTACAAAAAACAGGACCAGGGAAGGACAGAGAGGAGTACCTGAAGGAGTCGAAGGAGGTGATAAGGGCAGTCAGGTCAGCCAAGGCATCCAGGGAACTCAGGCTAGCACAGGGTATCAAAGAGGGGGAGAAGGACTTCTTCAGGTACATCAGGGAGAAAAGGAGTTGTAAGGATCAAATCATGAGGATAAAGAAGGATGGGGGGGTGGAAACAGGGGCAGAACAGGCAGAAGCATTAAACGAGTGCTTCTACTCAGTATTTACTAAAGAGAAAAGGGGAGCTGTAGCCAAGGGGGTGGGAAGATGGGCACAGAGGGGAGGGGAGGGGAAGGGAGGAGGTGACAGATGGAGAAATCCCAGTGGGCAGAGTACTGGAGGGTACTGAGGGCGGACAAGGCACCAGGGTCAGATGGCATACACCCCAGGGTGCTGAAGAAGCTGGCAGAAGTCCTGGCAGAACCATTGGCAGACCTGTTCAATGCTCCCTGGATTCGTGGAGTGCACCTCAGGACTGGAGGATGGCGCATGTGGTACCCCTCCACAAGAGCTGCTCCAAGGATGAGCCAGGGAACTACAGACCAGTAAGCCTCACATTCATCGTGGGAAAGCTGATGGAGACAATTCTGAAGGAGAGGTTGGTTTCCCTCCTAGAGGCTAATGGGCTGTAGGACAGCAGACAGCATCGGTTTGTTTCAGGCAGATCCTGTCAGACCAACCTGGTGGAGTACTATGACTGGATAACTAGGCAATTAGACAGGGGCCATGCAGTGGATGTCTTGTACCTGGACTTCAGTGAGGAATTTGATTCGGTGCCGCATGGGAGATTAGGAAGTAAGCTGGAAGGCACATGGGCAGGAATGAAGATGGTGGGATGGGTTGTAAACTGGCTACACAGGAGACAGCAGAGGGTGTTGGTGGGAAGGGGGCTCTCATCTCCCAGGGCAGTGGCAAGCGGAGTGCAACAGGGCTCTGTACTGGGGCTGGTGTTGTTTGAGATCTTCATAGCAAACATCTCAATAGGCATCAAGAGCAAGATCAGTCTGTTTGCAGATGATACCAAGATGGTAGCAGTAGTGAATGACTTAGAAGGGTGGCGGGGTTGCAAGATGATCTGGCAAAATTGGAGGCCTGGTCAGACACTTGGCAGCTGGGGTTCAATGCCAAAAAATACAAGGTGCTACATTTTGGAGCAAAAACCCCAAGGAGGAGCTACTAGCTAGGGGGATTCAACTAGCCAAGATGGAAAAGGAGAACAATCTGGGGGTGATCATAATGGGAGCAATGAACAACTCAGCACACTGTTGAAAGGCAACTGCAAAGGCCAACAGGATGCTGCGTTGTATTGCCAGAGGCATATCCTCCAGGAGGGGGAGGTGATCCTGCCACTGTACAGGTCACTGGTTAGACCACACCTGGACTGCTGCGTGCAGTTCTGGCAATCAAACCTGAAGAAGGACATTAGGTTACTGGAGGGGTGCAGCACAAGGCAACAGAAATGATTCAGGGGCTAGGGACTTACCCTATGAGAGCAGGCTGAGGGAGTTGAACATGTACTCCCTGCAGGACAGGAGGGACGGGGGACATGATTGAAACCTTCAAGTACATGAAGGGAATAAATAAGATGGGCATGGAGGGGCTTTTCAAATTAAAGAGGGGGAGGAACACTCGAGGGCATGATCTGAGATTGGAAGGGGGAAGGTTCAAGAGGGAAATGAGGAGACACTTTTTTACAGAGAGGGTGGTGTCTGGGTGGAACGCATTGCCAAACAAAGTGGTATCCTGTAGAACAGTGGGTTGCTTCAAAAGGGGGTGGGACTGGGTAAGGGAGAAGGTCACTAGAGGGGAGGGAGGGGCAGCTGCAGTATAAGGGCTGCTAGCTGCACAATCAAGCAGACTTGATAGACCATGAGGCCTTTATCTGCTGGCAATTTCATATGTTCGGATGTTAGTAGAATGATAAAAGGATTAGCAGACATGGATGGAAAGGATTCCTGGATAGAGGCTGGAGGTACTGGGTATACAAGAGAGCATCAATGAAAGATTGCAGCTGTTGGTTTCAGACCGGGCACCAAAGGACTTTTTATTCTAAGAGGGTGGAGAGATTGGGGAATTGTCTACCAGAAGAGGTTGTTACATTGAATACCATGACTCAGCTTAAACTCCTGTAGTAAGCAGTATTCATTTGTTTCATCCTCGCAACCGTGCTTCGAAATCCAGGTTACTTAAAACTGCCCTTCTACGTCATGCCCTCCTGTTCTTATTCTTATCTGGAAATGTACACCCTAACCCTGGACCGTCCCTCCCCCCAGTCTTCCGCCAGGGGCAGGGTGGGCGGTCTCCTGATTGCCTCCTTAAACATTTGCAGCCTGCTTAAAAAACATGACATTCTACAAGGCTGGATGGTTCAACATAACACTGATCTATTGGCAGTGACTGAAACCTGGCTCCCCCATGACACCCCTGATTCAGCAGTAGCCATCAGTGGCTTTGTAATCTTTAGGGAAGATACACTGGGCAAAAGGGGAGGAGGATGTGCCCTATATATTCGGGAATCTCTTCAAGCCCTAGTTTTTCCAACTCACCCCACCCCCATGGGGTCCAAGCTCTCACAATAAAATTGATAGTGGGCAACTCCAGAAAATCCCTCCATATTATGACAGTTTACATCCTGCCCTGAAATCAAAGGTTGGCCTTCAACGCAGTGGCCAATTGCATCACCCAATTGCCATTAAAATGTGAAATCATTGCTCTTAGGGACTTTAACATTAACTGGCTCTTGTTGGCGGCATACCCTTTCAAAGATACCATTGTGGCAATGGACCTTATACAAGTCGTTCTCTCCCCCGCTAGACTCAACCATAAAACTGGGTTAGCCACCTTGCTCGACCTAATCCTTACTAATCATCCCCACCGGCTCAGTAATGTCACAGTGCTCCCTGATGTCTTAAGTGACCACTCTCCCATACTCTGCTGGTGGACAAACAAAGCCCCAAATCCACCCCCCATAATTACTTACCAATGACGCCTTAAAAAGGGTTCCCTGAACAACTTCAAAAATCACCTCCTGAAATGTGGCTGGTCCCCCATTGACTCGGCCCCGTCCACTGACAGTCCATGCTCTCATTTTATTTCCACCTTCAGCGCCGCATGTGACCTATTTGTCCCAGTCTCAAAACAGGTTATCAAAGGTCACAACACTCCCTGGATCTCCCAGGGACTTCTTGACCTCATGCACCACCGGGACAACCTCTGGCATATAGCCCTTGCTTCTGGCCGACCATTAGATAGACAACGCTATAGGGAAGCCAGAAATAAATGTACCCAGGAGCTTCATAAAGCTAAATGCAGGCTGTAGGTTTCAACTCAGTTACATCGGCCCTTTCATCAATTCATGTTGGAGTGCCCCAAGGCACCATACTTGGTCCTTTGCTTTTCTCTATCTTTATAAACGACATCCCAGGGCTCGCTTCCATCTGTTCAACTTTGCTTTATGCAGACGACCTAGTGATCTATCACAGCACAAGAAACATAATTGACCTCAACCTACCTCTTACCTCAGATTTCTCAACTACTCAGTCTTGGTTAACAGAGAACAAACTCGTTCTTAATACTAGTAAGACGCACTCAATGCTCTTTGGATCACCTGCCAGACTTAAGACAAACCCAGATGCCCTAAAAATCCCTTGTGCAGACAGATCCTCACTGATTAGCACTAAATCCATCAAATATTTGGGCATCACCCTGGATGAATCTCTTGATTTTAACCTCCACATAACTAACACCTGTAAATCCGTTAACGCTATATTAGGAGGCGACACCGCACTAGCTATGCCCTTACCTCAGCAAGACTAGCTGTGGCTCAAGGCTTTCTGCTCCCAGCCCTGTCCTATGGATCAGTCACATACCCATCTGCCTCCAAATCCTCCCTCCACAAGTGGGACACCACTTACAACAATATCTGCCGCTATGCCTCTGCATCCCCTACTGCTAAAACACCATTGCCAGCTTTATTCTGACCTTAATTGGCCTAGCCCCTCTTCCCATCGACTCCAGTCCCTTGGGTCACTAATTGATAACATGATCAGATCTGGCATCCCATCATCACTCACCTGTCTGCTCCTCACACAGTCCCTCTCTTATGGGCTCCTATCCGTTGACCTAGCCCCTTTCCACATTCCCAGATATAAAACTAACATGGGTACACGAGCTTTCGCACATATGGCCCCAAAATACTGGAACTCGATACCTCCAACTGTTCACGGAGCACCTACCCATGCTAGTTTGAAACACGTCACCAGGAGCATCTGCACAAACTAGCCCATGCACCTGTTTCAATCCGCCATAGACCACTCTCTTTCTCCCCACCCTGCCTCTCTATATAATGTCTTCTCTCATGTTCTATTTCTCTCACCACTCACTTATGTCCCCCCCCCTCCACTCTCTCTCCTCTCCTCTCTCTTTCGTTACATCCACATATGTTAACACTTATTGTACCGGCTGTGTAAAACCTTTATTTGTAATGCCTGTTTTACTTTCTGTTTTGACACAAATTTATGTATTTTGACCTAAATGTTTATTCCGGTTTTGCCTCATACTGGAATGTTGTCTCTACCTTTCCAGTACGACTTACTCTCTGTATAAATTGTTTAGTGTTATGTTGCTTTCTATACCTATCTCACGTGCTGCGCCACATGTTTGTATTTTGTTGTATTTTATATTGTCTCTCTCCCGGGTCGTGCCTGAAAATAGGCATTTCTATGCCTAGTGCACTCACCTGGTTACCAAAAGCAAATAAATAAATAAATACATTTCCAGGAGGTCCTCTCATCCACTTGGTGCTCATGGTGCAAGTTCTAAGAAAACATTAAGGAACTCAATGGTAAAAAAGCATCCCCAACCCCTCTCAACTCACCATTAATGGAACACTCACTCAAGACCCCCTGCACATAGCTAATACTCTTAATTTCACATTTTCTGACCTTAGTGGAGTCCTTCCCCCTAACTTCTTTGACCCTCCCACGGAGCCATCACCTTCTCCCCACTAATACTCCGCTCTTCCATCTCAGGACAGTCTCCACCCATGAGGCCAGATCCTACTTAACTAAATGTAGTACCCCATGTTGGGGGCACAACAGAAAAATAAAAAAGGTGCCCCAGGGTAGCGTAGGGTCCCCTGCCAGTGTGTTTCCTCACTCCCCTTTAGCCAGACAGCAGCTGCAGAAAAGAAAAAGTTTTGTTTGCTTCCTCTGGCCGCCTGCTCCATTCTGGAACTCCCCCCACCCGGGAAGCAGCGCGGAGCCAGGGAGCATCTCAAATCCAGCTCATGCTGGGCTGTTAAGGAACTGACCAGTGTTGCCAGGGACACATGTCCCAAATGCTAGCCGGTTAGTTCAGTTAGGCTGTGGCCAGAGAAGTGGACAGTCAGTCGCCACTGTCCTGAGGGCAAAGATGAGCCCAGGGAGAGTGCTCGCAGGCATGCTAAAGAAAATAAAAAAGTCCACTTTTCGTGGTGTGGGGAAAAGAGGGGACACAGGTCTGTGGCAGTAACTGAAGTAGCCTACCTGTGGTTCACCTCTTATTCCCTGAATGCAGGCATTGGGTCCATAGTGTGTGGTGGTCTGGTCCTGTTGCACAGTGTGTGCTCAGTTCAGCCCCATTTATTATTTTCTTTTATAAAGGTAAAGTCAGTCTCTCGGTGGCGGCATGTAGAAGAGACGCATCAAGAAGGAGAAAGTCTGTCAGGCATCCTGCAGTCCCCAAGGCCTCCTGCCACCTTAGTTGTCTGCCTCCCCGCCTGCTCAATGCGTCCCTCCCTCTGCCAGCAAAGACCTCCCGCCTCCCACAGTAGTTTCTTCACCCCAGGCCGGGGCGGTGAGTCGGAGGCAGCACACTGCAAAGTGCTGTCCACCTGAAATAAAGTGAAAGTGTTTTTTTGTATTTCATTAATCGCGACGCAAGGATGCCTGTAAGAATGGCCGGGAGCCAAGAAGGGGGCTGGCCATAGGGTCGACATTAAAATATTGGGGCTAGCGACAGCCACGGGGAGGGGCCTGCCTTAAGGCCCATATGGGAAATTTAATAAAGGGGGGTGCTGAGGTGGGGCAAGGAGACTTTATTGGCAACAAGACCTTAATCAGGACTAAAGAATTAAAGGGTCATGTTAGGCCCAAGTTATTTAAAGGGGGCCCAGCAGGTAGGCCCACCACAGCATGCTTAAGGGAGCAATACAGGCTCCAGGTTTAAAGGGGCAGCATAGACCCAAGTGACTCCAGAGGTCCTGATATAAAAAGGGGCCCAAAAGAGAAGGCCCACTGTTAAAGGGGTAATGTTAGGTCCCAATGTTAAGGGGAAGGGCCCAGTGGGAAAAAGGGCAAGGAAGACCCGGTGGAAAGAGGGCAGTTATCCTGAGGGTTGCCAGGGGTAGCCAGATCCTAGTGAAGGAGGGCCCATGAGTGTGAAGGGTCCAAACAAGGGGTGCTTAGTGCACAACTGTTATTGAATGACTGTCAGCTGATGCATTGTATATTGCTTAGTATCTGAATAGTTGTGTGGATTGCAAAGTACCGAGACTGTATTGTGCTAGGATTGTGGTTATTTGCCCCTTCTATGAACAATTTCCCCTGCAATGAACAATTGCCCCAGATTTCTGCATTTTGCCCCTGCTCCAGGCAAACTGTCCAGGCAACAAACAATTGCTCCTGCAACTATTGAATTCCAGTGTTTAGTGCAAAGTAGAAGTACCAGTGTTCAGTGCAAAGTGTGTGGATTCAATCTTCTGCTGCAGCTGATTCTTCACTGAAGCAGTCTTCGGCCAGCAAAGAACTTCACAGCATCCTCCTTCCCTGTCGTCTTTTAAATCGAAATTGACATTCCCTGGTGTGGGTCACAGTCACCGGTTCCTGGTTCTCCTTGTGGTTCAGTCAGCTTGGAAGTGATATGCCCTGGAAGATGCCTTGACCATCACTCCCAGTTGTTCGCCGAAAGTCGAGTCCGTCATGCAAAAAAGTGTGTTCACGTCCGCCGGTGTATTGTTTTCTGGTTTTGAACTTCTAGAAACTGGATCTTCACCTCACAGCCTATTCTTCTTGCTTGTTCTATCCTGCATGCACCGTGTGGTCTTCTGGGATCCAGCTCGATTTTGGTGGTCCTTCAGGTGGATCCTCACCAAAGAAGCTTCAGCGCATCTTCATCCTTGGCAATCCTTGCAAGTGGATTCTTCACCAAGTCTTGTGTTCTTCATCCTTGGCAGCCCTGGTTGAGGAAGAGCTCAGCAAAGTTTGGTCCTTTTTGTGTCACAAGTATTACAGCAACCCTGGAGAGTGGGTTGGCCGAAGAACCAGGGTCTGTTTAAAAATCTCTCTGCTTCCCTTTCCAACCTCTCCTAGGTTTCCATTAGTGTAGCTTGGCACCAAGCAAGAGTCCCGTTTTCTCATCTTCCTAGTGCTTTACCATTCTTCAGCTGTGCGCATGAAGATGACAAGAAAAGTTGGACTTCCGTTAACAGCAACAGACATTTAGTGATGGCTTTTCCACTTAGCACCTCAGGGTTGGGACAGAGTGTTCATACAGCCTGTATAGCAGTTATATAGCATGTAGAGTTTTTTTAGAGCTTTAGACATTTTAGAGTTTGCATTATATAGTTGTATGTTATTGGTTACTGCCTAGATATCCATAATGCTGTCCATACTGCCCGTTGTTTTTTGTTGTTAGCATGTTCCTGTATGACCAGGTCCTGCTTCCCCTCCTGTCTAATAAACATCTTTGCTTCCTCCAACCTCTGTGTACAACTCCTGCCTCTCCTTGTTGTGTGATTCCATCCACCCACCCCCATTCAAACCTTAAGCAGCCCTTCTCCATTACAACTGCTGAGGGTGCCGCTGGTGTTGCTGATAGCGAGACAGTTCCATCCACCACTCAGAGTGAAGAAATCCAAGGTCTACCAGTACAGCACCTCTATATAAATTTCTGGACAAGTCTCGTCATAGTGGTGACACCCTCGACCTAAAACACCTCCACCTCACCCTTGATACTATCCTCACCCCTCTTACCAAAATTCTGAACCTTTCCCCTCTGTCTCAGCCAGTTCCCAACTCTTTGGAAGCAGGCAGTTGTCACTCCAATACTAAAAAGTGGTGACCACACCTCCCCGAATAACTACTGCCCCATCTCCATTCTTCCTCCCGATCTCCAAGGCTCCAGAAAAATATAATCTGACCAGCTCACCAATTATCTGTCAAAATACAATGTGCTCTGTCAAGAACAACATGGCTTCAGAAAGGGTCATAGTACCACCACTGCCTTTTTGGAATACACCAACGCTATTCACAAAGCCCTAGACAGCAGACACTTAGTTGGGTCTGTTTACATAGACCTAACTAAGGTGTTTGATACTGTCAATCATGCCTTCCTCCTCAAGACCCTGCCCTCCATGGGGCGCTCACTGGAAGCCACCTCCTGGTTTGAGCACTACTTAAGTGACAGATCTCAACAAGTCAAGATTAGCTCAATCCTATCCATCAGCCTCCCTGTTCACTCAGAGGTTCCCCAGGGTTCCATCCTGGGGCCCCACCTATTTAGTCTCTTCCTGAACTCATTCCCTAAGACCTGCTCTGGTTGGATGCTATTGTATGCAGATGACGCTGCCATTTTCTGCAGTCTCTCAAACCCCCCCCAACTTGCCCTCCAACATTTCCCCTCTAAAGCTGAAGCATAGTTCACTGCACACAAACTTGTGTTGAATTATCAAAAAAAACTAAAGCTATGGTCTTCTCCAATTGCCAAAGCAGTGACAGGGACTTTCCACTACAAGTACTCATATATCAGGGCACCCCACTGGAACAAGTTAAATACTTTAAGTACCTGGGTGTTACCCTTGACTCCTCCCTTAACTACCATGAACACATCCATCTACTAAGTAAGGCCATCAATTCCAGAATTGGACTCTTATACAAGCCCAAACATTGTATGCCACCTGAAGCACTCCACATTCTACCCTCTCCCTTACTGACTAAGGGATAGTCTTCTATGGTGTGTCCAACAGCACTGCTCTTCACCATGTCAAGACTGCCCTGAACAAAGCCTGCCGACTGGTAGCTGGGTGTTACAGGTGGGCCCATACTTGTGACCTCTACGGGCTTACAAACTGGCTTAATTTCAATGGCAGGCCTAAATACCACTCATGCCTGCTTGCCAGGAAAATGTCCAACAAACTCTCCCCACCAGGGCTTCATAACCTTACTCTGCCCGCTCCCTAGCCCAGGGCTACCAGAAGCTCCTTAAAAGCCTCCCTACTAGTTCCCCACTGTAGGACGTCCCTTGGGCAACAAGCCTTCATCTACAGGGCACCCCACTGGTGGAATGACCTGCCTACCCCTATCTCTTCGGAATTGAAATTAGGCCCCTTCAAATCTAACCTAAGAGAGTTTCTCCTCCCCTCCCCTCCTGTGCCTGTGACTGTGCCTAACCCTCTGGCATTGCCCTCCATTCTACTGTACAAGATCAACTCTGACTGGGCAAGCTAATAACAATTCCTGGTTTTAACAAATATTGTTTTACTCTCAGCATTACATTGCATATTGTTGCCATTATTGCTTTAGTCTCAGTACTACATTGTATATTATAACTCTGTATATCTGTGTTTTCTATGGTAGACCCAGGGTACTTCCACTACCTTCAGACTTTGTTGTATCCAATAGTGTTCACCCTGTTGTACATGAATTTCTACTTGTTGTTTTATTGTTATATTAACGTGGAGCCTT
Source organism: Neoceratodus forsteri (assembly GCA_016271365.2). Lineage (NCBI taxonomy): Eukaryota > Metazoa > Chordata > Ceratodontiformes > Ceratodontidae > Neoceratodus > Neoceratodus forsteri. Next base: position 325,707,316 of record CM028135.1, on the reverse strand, counting down.
TGCAAAGGAGTCTCTAACTCAAAGGTTTGTAATTCCGATTCTTCTATAAGTAAATAAAATCAAGCTGGATAATTACCTTCAAATAATGAGATAAGAGGATACCTGTATGTCTGCTGAGCAGCGGAGGGACAGACTAGTCAGATTTGCCCCCTTCTGTCCTGTGCTATTACTATATGTTATATTAAAAGTAAAAGTGTTCCACGAGTGCTGCTGTGAAATATTCACAATCTATTTAAATAACTTTGTGACTGCCTTGTCAGGTACAATTAAGGTACTGAGCAAAGAATAAGTCTTTCTACCTATTAGACAGACAAAAGCAGGGACTTTCTTATCTGTACCAGTATCATTAGCTAAGAAGTATTGCTGTAAATGTTCAACAAATGCTGGTCAGTCTTTGGTCATCTGATTCAAACAGTCAATTTTCTCAATACAGTATGTGCTATTGTTACAGACAATGGGGTGGAACCTCAGCACATCTACTTAAGCAATAAGGCAGGATCAGGGGTTAGATTAACAGTCTGTTAATCATCCCCTAGGGGTGTAATATGGCACGAGGTGCAGCCGAGTGCCATATTGCTCCTAGGGGGTGATTAACTGATTGTTAATCTAACTCCTGGGAGTGCCTTATTGCTATTATAAAAAAATATTCCAAAAGAAAACATTAAAAGTATACTTTTTGAATGTTTTCCTCATTTAGAGGGAGACTGTTAATAAAATAGTTCTTCCACCAACAGTTTAAGAATGCTTATTCAAAATCAGAATGCATCATTCCAGTCATTCAGCAGTGCAAGAGGATGGAATGCTGACAGGAAGAATCCATGTGCCATGGTGATCAGGCTGTACATGGCAGTATAACCCGGATTAATGTAAGGCTGTTGGAATCCTAACAGACAATTAGATTGCAGCATTTCTGAGACCCTTTTTATAATATACAGTTATTGTATTGCAATAAACTCTCTAAACTCTTTCACAGATTATCTTGAACAGTTCTCTAGAGATTGTACTCACAATACTGTATACAATGTTCAACATACCAGTTTGCTGTGCTTTACCCTTTAAATTAGGAAGAACTGAAACAGCAGACAGCCCATGAGCAGCAATCATGTTTAAACTAAACTTTTTTAGAACAACGTAGCTGTCAATGACAGTATTGTCCACTAGGTGGCATTGTATTAGTAGCAGTAGTAGTAGTAGTAGTAGTAATAAATGTAGGTATTGTAAGACTCAAAGAAATATAGGATTTGTTGGTTGAAAAGGATCACTTGCCACCCAGTCTGCCCAGATGGTTCCTGCCTGGTCTGTCTACCCAGACACCAATTGGTCTCTAGCAACCCTCCCTCCCCCCTGCCTATTTATTAATATTACCCTATGTCTATCCCATATATGCTTGAAGCCCCTTACTATATTCGCCTCCACCACTTCTGCTGGCAATCTGTTCCAGGCGTCTTCAACTCTTTCAGTGAAGTAGTTCTTCTTCACATCCTTCTTAAACTACCCTTACAGAAATAATTATGTGAAATGTTTGCATGCTGTGCACATGAAACTACCTATGTGGCATGCATGTTGCAAGCATTTATGTTAAATTGGAACAGATTGCATGCATGTGGCATGTATGCAGCAAGCAAGTGTGGCATGCTTGCTGCAAGCATGTTTTTTTATGTTAAACTGTAACAGAGTGCATGCATGTGGCACATGTGCAACAAGCAAGTGGTCATTTATAACTGCACACATAAGGGGGAAAATTGTTTAACCAGAAAAGGCACACTAAGCCTCAGCTTGTTTCCAGATGCAACCTGGGAGCACAAAGAAGTTAATTGATTTGTTCAGGATCGCACAGTATACAAGTAGGGGCTAATGAGCTTCAAACCCAGGTCTCCAGGTATGCAGCTCAGTGCCCTTAACCACTACACTATGCTGCCTGTGTACCTACAGCATGCTTGTACCTCAATACAAATCTGCAAGCATCTGCACGCATATGGCATGCTTATAGCTAGTGCCATATTTTTTACTTTTCATGTCTCCAGCTGCACAGTTGAACTGTTGCACACATACCATCGGAAACACATGTGGTTCTTCCCACACCCTATATGCACACTGACCCACAGAACTACAGTACTTAACCACTTCTGTCGGGCCTGTACTCCTACTGTTTTATCTACATAGTTTTGAATGCTTCCAAGCAAACAGGACTTTTTAAGGGGCAAACACAAAAGTAGGAATAACTTATCACCCCCACATGCCAGCTCCCCCCCACACACACAGACATGCATACACACACACACTGTAACAGGCACAGCCACACTGTTACAGATAACCCACCAAGTACAGGTTTAAGTTGAGAGTCTCTTACCTGAGTACTAGGAAGCTAGAGACAGGAGTCTTTAAGGGATGATGTCCATGAGACAGAGTGCTGGGGCACGCTTATTTGAAATGAATGGAGTTATGTTTTATTACTGTTTTATACATTATGATGGTGAGTTGGAGAGTAGTGAAGGCCACTGTTTGACTAACAAGACCCGTGTTAGTCAAGCAGTGGTCTTCATTCATCTCCAACTTGCCATCATAATATATAAAATAGTGAAAAAAAAAAACCCATTCATTTCTATGGGGCATGCCCTTGCACTCTCCCTTGCCCTATGTCATAACATGCCTGAGCACAGGGGTGTGGAGATCAGCTCCACTTGGGGGGGCATATGCCTGACTATAATGGGGCTCCAATAGTCTGTGCAGAGTCCATACCGCTAAACTGTCCCTGATTGTGAGGGACATCCTTCATTTTACAGCTGAAAACTGCTCTGTCCCTCATCCATCCCTCATGGAAAGCATGCTGCTCATACAGAGGATGTCCTGTGAATTCAGACTTTATGGCAGAGGCACCATTTCAGATTTCAATGGGGGGGGACAACAACCAGTGGAGACAAAACAGGAAAAATTCAAATGTATAGGATTCATTCATCTACCATGGGACAAAATCTGAGACTGTAACTGTAATTGCCTTTCAAGAACCTCCGCACATTTGAACAGGCACTGTGTGTGCACACATTCAAGCAGGCTGCTGCCGCCCACCTGCTGAAATGTGCAAACTGATTCCAGTTCAAATATTCAGCTCTGCAGACTGAGAGAGCCCGTCAGGCCCATACCGCTACAAACAACAACAGCAACCTTATATATCATTGGGTCAAGGCACACCACACACTTGCTTACAGCCTTTATTTCAACTATAGATATCACAAAAAATTAACAAATTTTAATTAGTTGACCTTCAGGCTTCAACCACCGCACAGACGCGTGAGCCCCTCTCGCCGCTCACTCAGCTGTCTCTTTTACTTTACTCAATCGGTTAGTCACTCTCATCACTCATAATTTTTTAATTTAGGCATTTAGTACATTTTATCATTCTCTCACACAGACTCCAAGCCTGTACCCTGGAGCAGTGCATCAGATTTGGGCTTAAACCCACCCAGTTGCTAACCGTCTTTTTTTTTCCTGGCTGAAGTTCTGACTCCCCTTCCCCTGCCAAAAAAACTGCCCCAATCTCTATTTCTGACTCCATTTGATTCAATAACTATTCCATATAGAGATGGGCGAAGTGGCCCCAATTCGCTCCGTGAAGTGATTCGCGGAGTGAAGGCAAATTTGCGGAGTGCTCTGCAACATGAAGCGGAGTACTTCGCGTTATAATGGGTAACGTGAAGTCCATTGAAAACAATCACTTTGCATTACTCCGCCTTCCCAAACCACCACTCCACCAATTCTTAAGGCGAAGTACATTGAAAACAATGTACTTCGCCTCACTTCGCCTTGTTTTTAAGTGCCAAAGATGAATATTGCAGTGATTCATGGGATTTTGGGTCACATGGACTCTAGATTGTTCTGCACAGCCTCAGTGTGGGGTTGTGTGTGTAGAAAGCTATAGGAGACAATCTGCTATGAGAACTCTCTGTGATTCAAACCTTCTAAAAGCTGTTAAAAAAGCCTTTCTGAGTCATTTTTTTTGCTGAAACTTTAGTTAATCGATTATAGGAAACCCTCCTGTGCTCATATCATCGAGCGTTTATTGTTTGGGTATGGATCTTGAATGTTAATGTACAACACTCAGTCTGTGCACTGAGAGACAGTGGAAGTGTGCTTTCGGGGAGGGGCATATATGTGGTGTAGGTAGATTAACTTGGAGAAAAAGACAGTGCTTTCTGTTTTGGTGATATTTTACTTGCATAACTGTGTTAATGTACACACAGTAATATTTTCAATAATTCTTGCTATTTTTTTGCTGATTGTTGTGGTACAGCAGTGCATAATTTTAGTTTGTTTAAAATATGTGGTTATATTACTGAAGTTTTCAATTTGCTATGCATTACTTAGTGTGTGTGTGAGTATGTGTGTGACGTATGTCATCAAATCAGATACTTTTTATTGTGCCACATAATAATTTCAGCAATGTGAACCTGCTATCCACTGCAGCTGTGTGATTTTTGTACATCTTTGTGGTATCTTTACTGGTACTAGTACAAGTGACTGTTACTGCAGCAGTGCAGTACACTGCCCCCCCCCGTGGTCTGCCACCAACCAGCAAAGGTATTCTTTTCCAGATTTGAATTTCTGATGGTGAGCACTGGTTAGGTGTTGTGCCTTTGTGCCTGCATCTCTTCAGTGCGCAGCACAATCTTAATCTGTCTGTGCATTTGCATCTCTTTAGGGCCCAATCTCCATCTGTAACTTAAGTGACAGTTGTTTCTTTGGCTTCCCTTCAGAGTACTGGACAGGTGTGGTGCATAATTCTGCATGAACATTGTACTCATTAATATGTATTTTTAAGTCAGGACCATCGTCACGAGTCACTCGTGATACAAATCACGTTCTTCATCATCACGGTCACAAATGCAGTCACAAATCACGATTCACGATCACATCACGAATCACAACATACATTTTTTTTCTAGTTACTTGGATGTATTGTAAGCCTGTTTTGTAGTATCTCTCCAGGCTTCACCACCCCACCATTGTACTCACTGATACGTGTTTTTAAGTCTGGGAGTTTTAAGCTACAACTCATCGGGGAAGTACAGCCATAGGCATTCGCATTCCCAATACAGTTTCATACTGGGTATCTCACACCATCGACACCGAATCACGTTCTTCATCATCACAGTCACAAATGCAATCACAAATCACAATTTACAATCACGTCATGAATCACAACATTAATTTTTTTTCTAGTTACTTGGATGTATTGTAAGCCTGTTTTGTAGTATCTCTCCAGGCTTCACCACCCCACCATTGTACTCATTAATACGTGTTTTTAAGTTGGGGAGTTTTGTGCTGCAGCTCATCGGGGAAGTACAGCCATAGGCATTCGCGTTCCTTCCTATACAGCATGTGATGTGAGTTACAGTACTATAAGTAGTGGTGGGCAAAGTGGCCCCAATTTGCTCCACAAAGTGATTCACGGAGTAACGTGGTAACCTGCAGAGCACTCCACAATGTGAAGCGGAGTACTTCGCTTCATAATGAGGAATGCGAAGTCCATTGAAACCAATGACTTTGCATTATTCTGCCTTCCCTAAACCACTTCTCCACCAATTTTAAGGTGAAGTACATTGAAATCAATGTAATTCGCCTCACTTCACCTTGTAATTGAGCTCCAAATTAAATTCTGCAGTGATTCATGGGATTGCAGGTCACATGGGCTCTAGATTGTTCTGTACAGCCTCAGTTCTGACCTGGGTAGTGTGTGTGTAGTGGTAGCTAGAGACAGTTTGCTCTCAGAGCTCTGCAATTCAAAACCTCTAAAAGCCATTTAAAATGCCTTTTTGAGTCATTTTTTATTTTGCTTAAAATTTACTACATCGATTGTAGGAAACCCTTCTGTGCTCATATCATCGAGTGATTATTGTTGTGTGTGGATTTTGAATGTTAATTTAGAACAGTCAGTCTGTGTACTGTGAAGTGTGCTTTGGGGGAAGGGTGCATTTGTGGTGTATGTACATTAACTGGAAGAAAAAGGCAGCCTTTCTGTTTTGGTTATATTTTTCTTGTACAACTGTGTTAATGTACACACAGTAATATTTTCAGTAATTCTTGAAATTTTTTTGCTGATTGTTGTGGTGCAGCAGTGTATAATTTGTCTGTTTAAAACATTTGGTTATATTACTAAAGGTTTTCAATTTGCTACGCATTACTTGTAGTGTGTGTGTGAGTGCGTGTGTGATGCATTCCATTAAATCAGACACCTTTTATTGTGCTATAGAGTAATTGCAACAGTGTGAACCTGCTATCCACTGCACGTGCATTAATTTTTTATGAGACAAAGAACCTCTGTGTGCAAGCACTGAGGCAATGGTTACCCCAAAGGGCATTTGGCCGGGAAGCCAAGTTTCAAAGAAATACAAAATCACACATGCCCCCACAATGCAAAGCATCATGGGCTGCATATGCAAATCACCACAGAATATTATGCTGGTTCAACTTTAAGCAGAAATGCATAGTGCCGGAAGGCCTCTCACACAGTTTGCAAAGGGTGCCAACAGAAGACATAGACACATGTTTCGTCCTACCAGGACTCATCAGTATGCCTCATCTGTTTGACACCCCAGTGGAATGAACCAGCTACCCTAAGATGGTCGATCTGGGTTATGTTGTGGTGAATCCAATTAAAACAAAAAACAGTTTAAAAGACAAAGAACCTCTGTGTGCAAGCACTGAGGCAATGGTTACCCCAAAGGGCATTTGGGCGGGAAGCCAAGTTTCAAAGAAATACAAAATCACACATGCCCCCACAATGCAAAGCATCATGGGCTGCATATGCAAATCACCACAGAATATTATGCTGGTTCAACTTTAAGCAGAAATGCATAGTGCCGAAAGGCCTCTCACACAGTTTGCAAAGGGTGCCAACAGAAGACATAGACACATGTTTCGTCCTACCAGGACTCATCAGTATGCCTCATCTGTTTGACACCCCAGTGGAATGAACCAGCTACCCTAAGATGGTCGATCTGGGTTATGTTGTGGTGAATCCAATTAAAACCAAAAACAGTTTAAAAGACAAAGAACCTCTGTGTGCAAGCACTGAGGCAATGGTTACCCCAAAGGGCATTTGGCTGGGAAGCCAAGTTTCAAAGAAATACAAAATCACACATGCCCCCACAATGCAAAGCATCATGGGCTGCATATGCAAATCACCACAGGATATTATGCTGGTTCAACTTTAAGCAGAAATGCATGGTGCTGAAAGGCCTCTCACACAGTTTGCAAAGGGTGCCAACAGAAGACATAGATTTTTTATACTGCTTTGTGGTATCTTTACTGGTAGTGGATTGTTACTGCCATGCACTAATCCCCCAACTGGCAAAATGTATTCCTTTCTAGATTTGGATTTGTGACTTGTGTGCACTAGTTAGGTGTTGTTGTGCCTTTTCGTATGCATCCCTTGAGTGTGCAGCGCAATCTTAATCTGTCTGTGCATTTGCAGTGCACCATTAATTCTAGGAGAATGCATTTCTTGTTATGCTCTCATTTCACTTCATCAGAACTGGGGAATTTTAGGGACACAAGACAATAGCATTTCATCAGCACTGGGGAATTTTCTGGACACAAGACAGTAGTATTTTGGGGATGCACATTCATTCTGGTGACTCTGTGTGTGACCACTGTGCACATGACTGAGTGCGCCATTAATTCTGGGAGACTTTGCATTTCTTGTTATGCTATCATTTCACTTCATCAGCACTGTGGAGTTTTCTGGACACAAGACAGTAGCACTTAGGGGATGCACATTAATTCTGGTGACTGTTTGGGTGAGATGTTGCCAATATTGTTGTCACTCCACCTTACTTTGCGTGTAAAGTAGAATGACAATGCGAAGTAATAATAACAAGGTGAAGTGAGCCTTTTCTATGGGGCAATCCGCGTAGCGAAGTGCCAACGCGAAGTGGCCACTTCGCGTTCACTTCGCAGGTGGATTTTAAATTTGCTGCATCTCTAATCCCATATGGGTTGTGAAGCTGCTCAAAGCCACAGAAAAGTGAAAAGCACATCAATATTTCACCAATCCCCCCATAAAAAAATTACTTACTTTTACTTATGCGCTCACCCAACCAGAGCCTGTGGCCTGGCCCAGTGTGCCACTAACCCAGTTTTCATCACTTTCCTCCTCCGTCCTTCTGCCAGAAGCTGGATACTGGAACAAACCATCCTAGGTCCCGACCGAGGTCCATATCCGAGTCACCTCACCAACAGAACCCAACCAACCTGTACTGCTTGCTTCTTGATTGACTGCCCCTGTGGCTGCTGCCACACTGATCAAGGTCTGTGAAGGCCACTCATACCACCATCGCCATTGCTGATAGGTCAACATTGCTGCCGCTGGGGGCACACGCTGTTTTTATTGCAAGGCGAGCCTAGTACTGTAGGTAGGTAGCCGAGTCATTGAGCTAGCTTCTAGCTCACCCCCTGCCCCTTCAACAACCAAGGGAGACAGAGACTAACTAAGAGTACACCAACAAAAATATGCCAATGCGATGCTGCTATCAAGAGCTCAATGCTCATCAACTTAACCGAGCTGTAGTGTGTAGCCTGTCTGCCTTGAGGCGGGAAAGAAAGTGTCACACTCCCACGATTCTTGTGCTCTTGCTTGCTCAGAGCTCCTCCATGTCAAGTGTGATGGTGCCACCACTAATAGACAGAGACAGTGAACAACACAACACAGACACAGTTGAGTCAGGAACGCACCAGCAGCTTGAGCAGACACAGGCCGGGGGGGGCACTCATTGTGCAAAATGATTAAATCCAAATGTACTGCCATTATTGTCACACCATAAGAACAACTTAGGCACAGATGTGAGGGGGTGGCAACTGCCCCCTCTACCCTACCTAAATGGCGCATTTGCTTTATGATAGAAATTCATTCTTAGGTGCTAATATTTGTACAAGTAAATACAATGGCTTTCACTGTGTTCTGAGGTATCTCCATATTTCAGGATGTACCTCTCATTATGAGGGTTAGTGTCCCTCATTGTCCCTCATTTTGAGTGTCCATGACCCTCATTTCAGTGACAAAAAGTGAGGTATGTGCATGCTTCCAGGGCCCTACTCAGCACAAAGAGTGCTGAGCATGGCCACAGTGCATGTGCTCCATACAGAGTGGCAAAGTAAAAACATACGAAAATTGCCAGCAGAAAAAGGCCTTTATGGTCTACCAAGTCTGCTTGATGGTGCAGCTAGCAGCCCTTATTCTGCAGCTGTCCATCTCTCCCTTGCCCACCCTTCATTGACTCTCCCTCTTGCCCTGTCCCATTCCATTTTGAAGCCGCCCACTGTTCTACTGGATAACACCTCTACCGCCATACATTCCACCTGGCCACCACTTTCTCTGTAAAAAAGTGTCTCTTCATCTCCCTCCTGAACCTTCCCCCCTTCAGTCTCATATCATTGCCTCAGGTGTCCCTCCCCTCCCTTAGTTTGAAAAGCCCCTCCATACAAGTCTTGTTTATTCCTTTTATGTACTTGAAAGTTTCAATCATATCTCCCAGCTCCCTCCTCTCCTCCAGTGAGTACATGTTCAATTCCCTCAGCCTACTCTCATAGGGTAAGTCCCCCAGACCATTGATCAACTTTGTCACCTTGCACTGCACCCCTCCAGTAACCTAATATCCCTCTTTGAGTATGGGTGCCAGTACTGCACACAGTACTCCAGCTGTGGTCTAACCAGTGATCTATACAATGGCAGAATCACCTCCCTCCTCCTTTAGGATATACCCCTAGCAATACAGCTCAGCATCCAGTTGGCCTTTGCAGCCCCAGACTTGTTCATTGCTCCCATAATGAGCACCCCCAGATCCTTCTTCTCCTTAGTCATAGCTAACTGCTCACCTCCTCCCAGTTGGTAGCTCCTCTTGGGGTTTTTATCCCCAAAATGCAGCACCTTGCATTTTCTGGCATTGAACCCCAGCTGCCAGGTGTCCAACCAGGATCCAGTTTTGGCAGATCCTCCTGCAACCTTTGCCAGCCCCCTAGGTCATCCACCACTGCTCACACCTTTGGTGTCATCAGCAAACAGACTGATTTTGCTCTTGATGCCCATCAAATTGTCTGCAATGAATATGCCAAATAACACTGATCCCAACACCGAGCCCTGTGGAACTCTGCTTGTCACCGCCCTTGGGGATGATAGCTCCCCAACCACCACCACCACTCTCTGCTGCCTGCCTTGTAGCCAGTTCACTACCCAGCCCACCATCTTCCCACCTGCCCCTGTACCTTGTAGCTTACTTCCCAGTCTCCCATACGGCACCGAGTCGAATGCCTTACTGAAGTCCAGGTACAGGACATCCACTGCATGGCCCTTGTCCAGTTGTCTAGTTGCCCAGCCATAGTAATCCACAAGGTTGGTCTCAAAGCTATGCTGTCTACTGTCCTGCAGTCCATGGGCTTCCAGAAGGGACACTGGCCTCTTCTTCCAGATTGTCTCCACCAGCTTACCCACAATGGATGTGAGATTCACCGGTCTATAATTCCCCGGTTCATTCTTGGTGCCACTCTTATGGAGAGGTACCATGTGAGCCATCCTCCAGTCCTGAGGTACACACCCTGAATCTAGTGAGGCATTGAGCAGGTCTGCCAAAGGCCCTCTGCCAGCTCCTTCAGAACCCTGGGATGAATGCCATCTGGCCCTGGCACCTTGTCCACCCTCAGTGCCCTCAAGCCCTCCAGCACTCTGTCCCCTGTGATCTCCCTGTCTGTCACCCCCTCTCCCTCCGTTCCTGACGCAAACCCCCCCTGGGTACCCCCTCCCCCCATTTCTTTACTAAAAACGAGCAGAAGTAGTTGTTTTGCGCTTCTGCCTTGTCACCCCTTCCACCCATCCCCCTTCCTTCCTAATTCTTACAATATTGTCCCAGCTCCTTTTCTCCCTGATGTACCTGAAGAATTCCTTCTCCCCCTCCTTAATGCCCTGTGCCAACCTGAGCTCCTTGGTTGCCTTGGCTGCCCTTACTGCCCTTGTCACCTCCTTTGCTTCCTTCAGGTACTCCTCCCTGTCCTCCCCCCGTTCTTTTGTACCTCCTGAAGGCAGCTATTTTCTTCCTTACCTTTTCCATGACTCCTTTGTTCACCCAGCTAGGTTTCTTTGCCCTAGCCTTCTTACTTTTGGCCTTGCCACAGGTTTTAGTTGCCTCCACTACCCCCAGCTCCATGAACTCCTACCTCTGGCTAGTGTCCATACTAGGTTTAATTTTGGCCAGATACTCTTTTACTACTTCCCCATCCTCTCGAAGTTGGCCCTTCTGAAGTCCAACACCCTTATGTTGAATAGTACTCTTTCCTTACCAATATTAAACGTGAATCATACCGATTGATGGTCGCTCCCCACCAGTGGTTTTTCCACCCCAGTTCCTTCACAAACTCCTCACTTGCCAGCTGAGGTCACGGGTGTTCCCTAACCTGGTTGGTTTGTTGACCAACTGCATCATGAAGTTGTCCTGGAAGACATCCAGTAATACCTGCTCTCTTCTAATGTTTGTGGCTGGGGTACTCCAATCCATCCCCAGCAGGTTGAAGTCCCCACGATCATCACACTCCTCTTTATTCAAATCCTCCTGATCTGTCTTGCTAGTTCCCTGTCCAATTTTTCTGTCTGAGAGGGTAGCCTGTACACCACTCCCATCCTGAGAGTCCTATTCCTTGAGTCCTGCATTTGCATCCATAGTGACTCCGTCCTGCCCTCCTACCCCTCCCCCATACACACTTCAGTCCTTCCCTCACATATAGTGCCACCTCCCACCTTTCTCCTTTACGCTACCTCTGCAGAATATCCTGTACCCTGGTACCGCCAGGTCCCAGTCATTGTACTGTGAAAGTAAGTGAGCTGTAACAGTCATGGAGAAATACACATGGAGCACTAAAGATGCATAAGTGGATGTGCATAGCCCAAAACAAAAAGATCAGGCTTCACAGAGGCCCCTCTTCGCACATCTGGAATGGGGAGGGGGTGTTGGCTGACTACTGAGAGCGAAGATTATTGGGGTCATATTTTAGGCATTTAATGCTGTAAGCGAACAAAACTTTACAAATTAATGGCAATTGAAAGACAAAAATCAAAAGTCATTAAACAATTTGCAAATGGATTCAATAGTGAGAATGAGTTTGTGTAGTTTTAATGGGAAGTCAATGGAAATTATATTTTAATGGCTCTAACTTTGAGCAGTAACACGAGAAATAGCAACTGATGCGTTTTTTAGATGAGATTTGGGCCAGCTTAGCTGCTGCATGCATGTCAAGCACACAACATTTTTTTAAGTATTTTTCAACCCAAACAACATATAATTAATACACCATTATTAACACATAGCAATCTTGTTGACTTTAATACACAAGAAGTTTTATCTGTTATAAAGATGATTAGGGATGTAAGTTTGTCATGGATGAGGTTTTAATGACTCATTGTTCATGAAATCATTAGTAAACAGTAGTAAATGTTGTGGCACTGTCATCATTGCTACATTCTGATGACACTAGTGAAAGTCACGGAAGTCCGGAATAAAGATCAAACGTCATGGAATCAATGACGTGAATGACTGCCATGACAAACTTACATCCCTAAAGATGATGAAACCAAATAGCTCCCCTGGTCCAGATGGAATTCCCTCAAAATTCATAAAAGAAGTGGCCTTAGTATTGTTGGGCCCCTTAACTGTATTATTCAATAAATCTATTCATGAGGGTAAAGCTTTGCCTTCCTGGACAGAAGCAAATGTAACCCCTACTGTATATTTAAAGGCAGTGATAGATCAAGGGTTGAAAACTATAGACCAATTAGTCTAACATCTATAACTGGGAAACTAATGGAACAGTTATTACAGCATCAAATATTAAACCATATTCAGGACAAAGGGTTAATGGACATCACACAACATGGCTTTTGTAGAAATAGATCCTGTCTTACAAATTTACTTCAATTTTTTGAACTTGTTAGTTCTGCAATTTATAAAGGTATTTCCATAGATGTATTATTCTTTGATTATAGCAAGGCATTCGACACGGTATCCCATAGAGTCCTGGTTGAACATCTTGTTAAGATCGAACTGCACCCAAACATAATTAACTGGATTATATCATGGCTGTATAATAGGAAGCAGAGAATTGTCATTAGGGGCTTCAAATCTGGCTATGGTATTGTGACTAGTGGTGTGCCTCAGGGCTTTGTCCTGGGCCCCATCCTTTTCAATATTCTTGTGTCATCCATGTGGACAAATAATTCCGCACGGATGTGCAACTATGCAGACAACTGTAAAATTGGTGCAATAATTACAGATTACAAATCTTGTATGCAATTTCAAGAAAATATAAATCAACTAAGTGACTGGGCAGAAAATTCTCTAATGAAATATAATGCGGCAAAATGTAAAATTATGCATTTTGGTCATAATAACCCAAATCATAAATACATCTTAAATAATCATATTTTGGATACAACTACAAATGAGAAAGATTTGGGTGTTATCATTAGTAATGATCTCACTTTTGATTTACATATTAACAACAAAGTAAAACAGTGTCATAAATTTTGGGGTTATATCTTTAGAAACATAAAAAGTAGGGAAGCTAATGTAATTATGTCATTATATAAAAATCTTGTAAGACCACATATGGAATACTGTATACAGGTTAGTGCCCCTCAAACAATAAAGGATATAAAATTGATGGAGAGAATACAAAGAAAAACTACAAAAAAGAGTTAAAGGAAAGGGTGTCTTAGATTATTCAGAAAGACTTCAAAAACTTGAATTATACTCCGTGAATTATAGACAAATTAGAGGTGATTTCTGTTTGACCTTTAAAACCAAGAATGATCTTTTTTTGCAGGAAACTGTAGGAATTACCTACCATACCAAAAGTAAAAATACAAGATCGTATGAGTTACAGATGATTGGAGAAAGAAATAATACTGTTAAAAGAACTAAATGGTTTACGCAGAGAATAATATCTAGTTGGAACTCACTACCACCAAATATTGTTGAAAGTGATACAATGGAGAGCTTTAAAAATAAAATTGATATTTATATGGGCATTGCTAAATATGAATTCCACCGATAATGTAGGTGGCAAGCTCTCAAAGGGCAATTGCCTGATTGAGCTTGTAAAGCATACTATGAACCTATGAACCTATGAACATGTGAACCTGATATGATTTTCAGATGATGTTTGCGCCGGCTTAGCTGCTGCATGCATGTCAAGCTAGCAGCAGATTGCAAACCTGATGTGCTTTTTAGACCTGGTTCACTTTGTGTGTGATAACCACATGCAAACATTGCAAATTAAATATGGGGCATACATTGTGCATGTACGCAGCACACTTGTATTACTGTAAGGTTACCCCCTCCAGTTTCATCGCATGCCCTATGGCCCTGGTGCTCTTTCTCATTTGAAAGAGACTCCCCTCCTGCACCCTGTTTATTCCTGTGAGGTACTTGTAGGCCTCTATTACATCCCCTCTCACTCTCCTCTCTTCCAGGAAGTTCATGTTGAGATCCCTCAGTCTCTCCTTGCAGGGCTATTGGTGCAACCCCTGCACCAGTTTAGTTGTCCTCCTCTGCACTGCATTCACCCTGTCTGTGTCCCTTCTGTGGTGCGACCTCCAGAACTGGACACAATACTCCAGATGGGGTCTCACCAGCAAGCGATACAATGGCAACAGCATCTCCCTCCTCCTCCTGCAGGAGATATCCTTCCCTATGCATTCCAGCATATCACTGGGTCTACCCACTGCTTTGCCACATTGCTCTGCCACTTTGAGGTCATCAGATATGATAACCGTAAGGTCCCTTTCCTGCTGAGTGACTGTCAGTACCTCCCCCAATCCTATACACAGCTCCTGGGTTCCTATGCCCTAGGTGCATGATTTTGTACTTTTTGGCACTAAATCCCAATCACCATGCTCTTGACCACTCCTCGAGTTTTCCAAGATCTTTACTCATGCTCTACGCAACCTCCTCAGTGTTCACCCAATTACAGATTTTGGTGTCATCTGCAAAATGATATACCTTCCTTCCAGTTCTTCTGCAGTGTCACTTATAAAGACATTAAAGAGGACCTATCTCAGTGCAGTACAAGTCATATTAAACTACTCCTCCAACTCACTGGCTTAGTATTTTTCATTGAGTTGCTTAATGTATGTACTGCTCACTACAATGAAGTAATAAAAGTTTCCAAATGGTTTGTCTCTAGCTGCTGTTCAGTTTCAGCTTACTCTGCTGCTCTCTGGAAACTTTTATCAATGCAGAGCAATCAGCAGTGCGCACATTAAGCAAATCATAAAAAAATACTTAATCACTGTGTTGGAGCCCAGTTTCACTAGTGCAGTGTGCAGTACAGTAGATGCCTGAATTATGAAATTTCTATGCCCCTGATATTTTTATATATTTTGAAAGGAAGCATAATTATAAGTTTATAGATGCTACTGGAATCTGAAAATGGGCCTTGTAGCCCTTTGAAAGAAAGATAAGAAACTGCTGAATTCTTGGCTAACAGCATGCGCATGCAGAAAGCCAAGAATTCAGCAGTTTCTTATCTTCACTCTAAGGGTTACGAGGCTCATGTTCATATTCGAGTAGAATCTATAAACTTCAAATCATGCTTCAACCTTTCTCTTTGTGAATGCACAGTGGAAGCTATTTAGGAAAGCAACTACCGGTAGTCGAGCTCCCAGGTACAGTGCTCCCTCAGTGTAGTGAACCTTGCTATGATGAAATCCTGCTTGTAAAGAATGCCCCTTGTGGCTTCCCACTCCCCTTCAGCTCCCAAAGTTATCAGTTGGCTGTTCTACTGTACCACAACATCATTCTGTAAATGTTTCAAAACAAACTGATAGATCTTTGTTTTTGTAACATGTACAAAACTGTGGTCTTGACACTTTCAGTACCAATCCCCCTCTCTTGACAGCAGCAGTCAGAAGTGGCCCCCAAGAAAATCTGTCATGGAAGTGGGTGGCTCTGATGAGATTTGTTATATCTGTAAGTGTACTGTATAGTACCAATCCCTCTCTCTTGCCTGTACACAGCTATTCATTAAGGAAGGTACAGGTACGGATCAGATGTTGCACTGAGGAACTTACAAAGCTGTCAGAGAAGCAGGGGGAAAGAAGCAAGCAGGAGCAGTTGCAGTGTCACTGATGAGATCTGTTCGATCTGTCTGAGACTGTGAGTGTACTGTACAGTTCTCTCTCTCTCTCTCTTGTCAGTAGCAGTTGCCCAAAGGTAAAAAAAATATATACAAAATACACTGTACTGTGCCCTGTCAATGTGTTAACTGTCAGTGAAGTGGGCAGGGAAGCGGATGGGAGGATTCACGGTGATGCAGTCGACAAAAAATCACGAGAAGTGAAATCAGATTACAGTACTCCAAATTGTCCTAAAATGGATACTGGAATTTAGTTTTTCCAAAATAAAATGACAAATACAAAACTGTATGAACTGGATTAGGCAGATTTGGAACAATTTATAAACTCAATGCCAGTAACTTCTGCACTGCGAATACATTTAAAAATGCATTGCATGAACACTGGATGGGAGCTGAAGGGAGTTTACAGTGGCTAAAAGTAAACTGTATGTGAGTGGATGGTTGGTTGAAACAGAGTTTGTATTTTAAGCATTTAGAATTGCTTCTGCATTGTCAGCACAAAAAAATGAAAGGGCATTGAGTTGGAGGAACAGTTTAAAAACACTTGTACTGTACCGACACTGCAGCATCCTGCTGGTCACTCTCCCCTCATTAGAGTGAATGCCATTAACCACAACCCTCTGTTGCCTATCCATTAAGCAGTTTCTTACCCAATTCATCACTTTAGTGCCCATCCCAGGCTGCTCAATCTCTTTGGCAGTCTCCTGTGTGGCACAGTGTCGAAGGCCTTGCTAAAGACTAGATAGCCCATGTCCACTGCCCTCCTCATGTATATGCTTGGTCACCCAGTCGAATAAATCAGTCAGATTCATCTGGCATGACCTCTGCATCATGAATCCAAGTTGCCTGTGGTCTTGCAGCTGAATGGATTCAAGATACTATACCAATCTTTCCTTTAACAAGGTTTCCATTAATTTCCCCACCTTCAAGGTGAGATTGACTGGTCTATAGTTGTTAGCCTCCTTCTTGCTGCCGCTCTTATGTAGAGGGACCACATCTGCTCTTCTCCAGTCCTTTGGAACCACACCTGTTTCTAGTGAGTGGTTGAATAAGTGTGTCAGTGGGGTAGCTACTGTAGCACCTCCCTGTGTTTCTTTAATACCCTTGGGTGTATCCTATCTGGTTCCATAACCTGGTCCACTTTCAGAGCTGCAAGTCCCTTCAAGACTCATTCCTCTGAAAATGTACTTGTGTCCACCTCCACCCCCCTACCCCATGTTCTTGCTGCTCCTTCATGGTCCATTCCCTCTGCCTCCACTGTGAAGATTGAGCAGAAGTACCTGTTTAAAATGTCTGATTTTTCTTGGTCCTCTTCTATGTAGTCCCCACCCTACCCCTGTCACCCTCCTTGTCCTCACAATCCCTCCCCCTGCCTTCTTCTTCTTCTCACTTATGTCCCTGAAGAAAGTCTTATCCCCTTTATATTCAATTAATCCTACACATATATAATACAATGGACCATCCAACTACTCCCCCACTACCCTTGCACTGGATCTATCATTCCTCCAAGTATAACATGGTAAGAGAGCACCACAGAGACCAAAAAGAGGTAAACAAAACCAACTTCAATTTCTTCTCATGTCAACACAGTACATTTTTGAATCCATCTCCCTGAAAAACTGATGGTTGTGGCGGAATAGCACCATGTCATATTTCTGTTGTTTTTATTATTAATATTCCTTTTGTTGTATGGTGTTGGTCAAGCCTGTGTTTTTTTCTCTGTAAACTTCTGATGGCGTGGAATATTTCTTGGGTCTATTCTGCTAGACTGAACTAGTTTCTTTGCATCAGAAAACTGTGCCTGAGTGAGGCAGCTTCAGTAATGTGGGAGTAATTAAAAGCTAAACAGCCTAGCCATTTAAATCTGAATAGGCCTGTTATGGAAAACAGCTGACAAAGGCCTTGGGCCAGCTATCTCAGAAAAGAATGGTGCCTCAGTGTCTAAAACACACAGTAGCAGAAAAAAACTGTTTTTCTCTTGTCCTACCAGAGAAGGGGGGGATAGAACCTTCCAGCAATTGAATTTTTAAATCAAAACATAGAGAGCTGATTGGTTCAATGCAGCCATGTGACAAAGGCCAGCCAATTACAACAGGGCAATCCAGAGGCAGCACTTCTGAAACTGTCATGTAAAGCCAAGGAAAGGTTTGCTGAATTCAGTTCTGTTTGTGACGAGACAACTGACCAGATGGGACCTCCATCTTGAATTCCATCATATGACGGGTAATGAGCACATTTTATTGGACTCTAACTACACCAATTGCAACTGGAATAAGATATAAACTATATGCTACAATATGAACGGTTAAGTGTATTTTTTTTTGTATTTTGTTCAACTTTTATTTCCCATATCCTGTAACCACAATTTGAATGCTCTTGATATGTTTAATTTCTCTTACCTAGTAAATATTAATAAAGCCATTGGCATATTTTTATAATACCTCTGAAATTGTCTGTTGTGTGTGTAAACTTGGGAAGGTTTTGTTCAAACAATACCACGCCTGACCTAACACTTAGAGGCCAAACGCTACCAGGACAGAAGATGAGATGGGACTTTGTGAGTGTAGGGGGAAATATGTGAGGTCTCACAGAGTTGTCTGTGGGGTTTGAACCAGTCCCTGAATTTCCCTGGCAAAGACACATATAGAGTTTATAGGGCACCCCAAGACCTGTAAATGCCTGTGGCTTTTCTTGTCCACTGTGTAGGGGCTGAGAGGGTTCTCTCCTCAGAACACAGACTCAAGGCTATATTTATGCCCCTCACACACACAGAGAGGAAAACCCCAGGACCTCCTGGCAGACACTCTGTTGTAAACTCAGTGAGTGCCCTGGAAGGATGGGAGGGTCCTGACCCACACCGCACAAGCTGCACTCAGGGGGGTGCACTGTAAACCCAGTGAACCCTGCCCTACAGAAGCGGGCCTGTGATAAATTTGTGCCAGCATATGGGCTTGTGAACTGGTTGAACAAACCACACATAAAAGTGGGCAGAAATTGGAAAAGGGGACAACTGGTTACAGAAAACAGTTTCCCTACCCTGTTTTATTTTTTTCATTGCTGCGCTAAATTAGACCAGTGGTACTGTAGGAAGGGAAGATGGCCTCCAGCTACAATGACTACACTATGAAACAGCTGAGACAGCTGTGCCAGGAAAGAGGTCCTTTATGACGGCCACACTAAAAAGCACCTCATAGAAGTTCTCATGGTTGCCAATGACCAGGCAATAGCCTAGGACTTCAAGTCACAGTCTGTGACTACAGGAGACCAGACCTTGGATGTGGAGATGCAGGATGGAACCACAGTGACAAGATCCAGGATGAAGACAAGCGGGACCAGAATGGACGAGAAGCCACAGCACCAAGGGAAAGCCAGTGCAGATTTTGATCTGGAGGGTTTAAAGCTACAATTGAAGATAAAGAAATTGGAGTTTGCTGAAAAAACAGCATGAAAGGGAGCTCGCAATTCAAGAAAAACAGCATGAAATGGAGCTAGAGCTCGAGCAGAGAAAACTGGAGCTTGAAATAGAGCTTCAGGACAAACAATGCTAAAGGCACTTTGAGCTGCAGAAACTAAGGCTTCAACAACAAGCGCCAGCGAAGGTAGGTGGTGGAGGTGAAAATAAAACTCCAGGGCTAGGGTATAAGCTAAATTCTAAATTATTTGCTGAATTTAAAGAGGGGGGAGGACGTGGATGTTTTTCTTAATTCATTTGATAAAGTCTGCTTTTGGCCCGGTGGTGCTGAGGGTTGAGGCGCTGGAAGTCACACCTCACACTATGCCAGCAACCCTGGTTTGGGAATGAGCCTGGGTTGTCAGGAGTCTACTGGGGAGGAGAGAGGGAATTGGATTGAGCAGCCATAAGGCAGCTCTCCTCACCCAGGGAGGGACTTCATCACTCCCATCGCACTGCTACCCCCAGGTGGAGGCCTGAGGGTAGTGCAGGCAGAGAGTGGAAAGAATAGGAAGGGTGCTGCAGATCACAATGTGCACGCACCTCCACACATGCATGAGCAACCATAGCAGGGGAGGGAGTAAGAGGAGCTGGCGGGCTCCCTGATGGTCCCGGTGACATCCCCGCTGATGGAGTCACTAGCCAAGGCCAGAAGTGAGTCCCCCAAAAGAAGGGGCTGGAGCTAACCACCTGCCAGCTCCCAGAAATACAGGGGCATGAAATGTAGATTTTAAAAAAAAAGGTTTGCATTCAGGCAAAAATAACCAAGGAGGCCTGGAGCTTTCAGTTATCCCTGCTGCTTACTGAGAAGGGGCATGTTGTGCTGGAGCAAATGGATAATGCTGACAGTCAGGACTATGACAAACTCAAAACTGCTTTATTAAGAAAGCATGATTTAAATCCTCAGGCCTGCAGAGTGAAATTTCAGAATCTCAGGAAGACCCAAAATATTAGTTTTGAGGAACTCGCCACAAAATAATGCCAGTTTTTCAGTGGGATGGGGTAAAAGCTA
Source organism: Neoceratodus forsteri (assembly GCA_016271365.2). Classification (NCBI taxonomy): domain Eukaryota; kingdom Metazoa; phylum Chordata; order Ceratodontiformes; family Ceratodontidae; genus Neoceratodus; species Neoceratodus forsteri. Next base: position 325,686,680 of record CM028135.1, on the reverse strand, counting down.
ACTCTGTGGAAGCAATTGAGGAGGTCATATTGTAGGAACAGTTCTTTTGGGCATGTCCAGCAGAATTGAAAACCTAGCTAGAGCATCAGACAGCTAAACAAGCTGCTGAGCTTTCTGACCAATATTCCAGGCAAAACAGTCCCACAGATCATCACTGACTCATTTGCAATGGAGCAATTCATCAACATCCTGCCTACAGATGTACTGCTTTGGGTAAAAGAACACCGACCCAAAAGTGGGGAAAAGGCCATTTTTTGGGCTGAAGACTACCAAATGGCCAGAAAGATGCCACAGCAGCGAGGTATCAGCCAAGACACTCTTTTCCCCCATTTAAACGCCAAGTCTGATAAAACCTCTGGTGGGGGTAACAAATCTGCACCCAAAGACTTTATTTGCTATAAATTGCAATAAGGAGGACATCTTGCAAGAAATTACCATAGTAAGAAGAGTGACACTGGAGCAGATTTGTTCTTAGCAAATTGGAGCAAGTACTTAACAGATGTGAAGGTGGGAGATAAGACTATGAAGGGACTTATAGATTTGGGAAGCAGACAGACCTTAGTGCATATTGAAGTGCTGTGAAAACAATGTCCAAACGGACCAGGTACTGGTGTCATCTGCATCCACGGGGACAATCGATAATATCCCACCACCCAAGAGACTCTGAATATTAAGGGTGTATCACACCAATTGAAAGTGGGGGTAGTACCTAAGTTACCTGTACCTGTGATTATTGAAAATGACTTTCCAGGATTTACTCAGTTAATCAAAGAGGGAGTAAATCTTGATGTTTCAGCAGCAGTGGTGACAAGAGCGCAGGCAAGGAAAATCTCAGATGGTGGGAACTCTTTTCCTTTCGCTGATTTTGATTCAGACTTGTTTGAGCAGAGCTCCAAGATCCGGAAATTCAGGAAAGAAAGATGGCTCCTGAAGATGCTGGGATGCATCACCAGGGGGATTACTTCCAGAAAGGCGAAGTGATCCTTCCCCCTGTACAACTGCTTGGTTAGGCCACACCTCGAGTATTGTGTGCAGTGTTGGAGACCATATTTAAAGAGGGACATTACACTCCTAGAGAGGGTCAAAAGGAGGGCAACCAAAATGTTTGGGGGCCCTGGGTGGAGAGAACCTATGAGGAGAGGCTCAAGGAGCTTGACATGTACACCCTGGAGGAGAGGAGGGATGGGGGGACATGATAGAGGTCTTTAAGTACATGAAAGGGATCAATAAGAGAGGCCCAGTCAGGGTGCTCCAAAGGAAGCAGGGGGGCAATGAGAGGTCACGGGTGAAAGCTGAAAGGGGGCAGGCTCAGAGGGGAGGGGAGAGGAGGAGGAGGTGTTATTTCACTGAAAGGGTGGTGCAGCAATGGCATTCGCTGCCCAGGGAGCTGGTAGAGGTGGAGACTATGGACAGGTTTAAGAGGGGATGGGACAGGTACAGGGGGAGGGTAAATCCGATCAGGCCCATTACAGGTGGAACATCTGGGACTGGGGACAGTATATCCCAAGGGGGAGGGGGGGACACCAAAACTGGCCCTCAGTGCAGATGCTGAAAATTGAGCAGACTCAAAAGACCATTAGGCCTATTCTGCTGGCATTTTAGCATGTTAGTAAGAAACAGTGGCAACAAAAGACTGATGACATAAGGGGTTAACATATGAAAATGCTGAAACTAAACTGATCACTGATTGTGATTTTCTTTCAGAACAAACTAACGATGTTTCTCTCCAGGGTTATTTTAAGCAGCTGGTGGTGAAACCAAAACAGGGCGAACCTATGTTTAAAAAATGTAATGGGCTACTGTACAGAGTTTGGGTTAAACCTCAGACACAGGACCCGATAGAACAATTGGTTATACCACAAAAGTATAGATCTGAGTTATTGCAGATAGCACATGACTGTCCGATGGCTGGTCACTTGGGGAAGGATCGCACCCTTGCCCGACTGCTGTACAGATTTTACTGGCCTGGAATTCATGAAGATGTTGCTACCTATTGCAGTTCTTGTGCTGAGTGTCAGAAAGTAGCCCCAGTGACAAAAAAGATGAGGTGCCCCTACCCTTGATAGATTTGCCTTTTGAGAGAATTGCAATGAAAGTGGTTGGCCCCTTAGACAAAAGTAAAAAGGGTAATCAATTAATTTTGGTAGTATGTGACTATGCTACTTGATACCCAGAAGCAGTTCCAATGCACAGCCTGAAAAGTGGCAACAGAGCTTGCCAAAATTTTCATCAGGGTCAGCATAACTCAAAAGATTATTACTGATCAGGGTAGTAATTTTGGTGCTGCATTAATGAAGGAGCTGTTTATTTATTTATTTATTTATTGAAAGTTTTACCAGGAAGAATATACTGAGCAGCAAGTGCTCATTTCCAGATGTGTCCGGGGGGGGGGGAGGTATACAAGTACCATACAGAATAGGAACATCAATACAGCAGAGATTATATACATTGAATGCAACTTAAATACAAATTTATACATTATAATACAAAGTGATATTGGTAAATTTTACAAGTATTTCAGTGCAATTGCAGGGAGATCACCCAGGATCAGTGACACCAGAGTGGAATACAGTCAAGGGGGAGGGCACCAGGGATGTTAGAAACAGGTGCAGGGGGTGTTGAAATGGTTTTTAATAAGGGAAGTGCAAACATGAGGGGAGGGGCAAAATGAATGTTGTATGGGAGGGAGTTCCAAAGAGTTGGGAATCTATAGGAAAAGGCAACCTGACCTGTTGAGGAGGTCTGACAGGGGACAGACAAGGTGTACCGACTACTAGGTATCACCACCATAAGAACCTCCCCTTATCACTCTCGGACAGATGGTCATGTTGAGCATTTTAATCAAACCCTAAAACACATGTTAAAAAGGTTTGTAAAAGGGGAAGGTAAAGATTGGGACCAATACTTGCCTTATCTACTTTTTACTTACAGAGAAGTGCCACAGGCATCAACAGGTTTTTCACCATTTGAAATGCTGTATGGTAGACAACCTAGAGGGCCACTAGATGTAATAAAAGAAACATGGGACGATAACCCCCATCAGAAACAATCTATTACATCTTATATGTGTGCTTTGAGAAAGAACTGGCAAAATATGTTGAAATCACCCATTGTAATCAAGAAGAGGCCCAAAACCAGCAGGAGGTGTATTATCACCATGGGGTAAAATAAAAAGGTTTTGAGCTAGGTGAAAAGGTCTTGTTAATGTTACGCACTACAGAAAATAACCTGTTAAAGAAGTGGCAAGGGCCTTATACAGTGCTTAGACATACTGGTACAGTTAACTATGAGATTGAGACCCCTGCTAGGAAAAAATCCTACTAAGATATACCATGCTAACCTCCTCAAGAAATGGGTTGAAAAACACCAAAAAGCTGTTTTGTTAGTTTTACCAGAAACTGATAAAGAAGATATTGATGTAGCTTATGACAGACTTGAACAAACTGTAACTGCTGAAGCTGTAAAGGTGAATGTTTCCTTAACCTCCGAGCAAACCACAGGCATTTGTAACTTGCTAAAGACATTTAACAGTACCAAGCTGAGCAAAAGGGGTTGAGCACATAATAGTGACAAGAAGCCGGCCCGTCAGCGCTGCAGTTGGATTTCTGCTTGCGACACCGGCGACCCGGGTTTGGGAGTGGACTCGGTCACTGGAGGGCTGACAGGTGGAGAAGGCTTGAGCATCCTAGGGACAGCTCAGCTTCTCTGGGGGGAGGCAGGGACAGGATCCATGGCTTCTCTACCCCAGGTGAAGGCCCAAGGTACAGCATGCTGGTAGGACAGACCAATAGGAAGCTGTGTGGTAGATGTCGGCATAATGCCTTAACAGGGCACACACCATACAGAGAGAAACAGGGAAAAAGCACCACCAGAGCATGGGTAGATGGAGCTCCAGTGCCAGCCCTGATTGTGACTGCCTGTCTGACCACCAGGGGATCTGACAAGACTAGAAGATATCAGGGTGTCCGGGCCCCAACCCGTACCTGCCTGGGGGGTACAGCCATGGCTCCATGGGGAACCCCCCGGGGATTCAGGTAGATCAGTTGCAGGGGGACACATAGGAGTCTCCCAAGAAGTGCAGCTCCGGGGTGGGGGTAAGGAGGAGAAATAGAAAGTTAGAAAAAATAAATAAATAATAGTGACAAGGAATGCTCGCCCTATTAGACAAAAGACATACAGATTACCAGAGCGGTTAAGAGCTGACATGGTTAAGGAAATACAAAAAATGAAAGAATTGTGTATCACAGAAGAGTCAAGAAGTGCTTGGTCATTACCAGTGGTGAATGTAAACAAAAAATAAGAGGGTGTAAGAATCTACCTTGATTTTAGGAAACTTAATCAAGTGTCAGAATTTAACAGTTATCCTATGCCCAGAATAGATGATTTGGTGGACAGACTGGGCAGTGCCAAGTATATCACTACCCTCAATCTCACCAAGGGTTACTGGCAAATTCTCCTAGCTAAGGAATCCAAAGGCAAAACTGCATTTGGTACTCCTATAGGATTCTGTCTGTACATCACCATGCCATTTGGTTTACATGGTGCACCCGCTACATTCCAGCAGTATATGGATTTAATTTTATCCCCTCACACTGGTTATTGTGCTGCATACCTGGATGATTTTGTGGTGTACAGTCCAGACTGGAAAAACCACCTGGAACACCTATGAGCAATTATCCAATCAATCAAAAAGGCAGGTCTGACAATTGATACTAAAAAGGTTATGATGTGTAAGACTGAAATCCGAAGTCCTTAAAGGTCCTTTATAATTCTTTAATAATTCTCAACTTCACACCATAAGTTCAAATGGCAACAGTTTCGTAGCTAGATGCCACTTCTTCAGGCCAAGTACAAATGCAGTGTTGATTCTAGGTTTATACAAATATAACAATCAATTATTCTTTCCATCTCATTATCACCTTTATCACTTTAAATCACACCATAGTGCAATAATATGCCATATCTCAAAATAATATAGAATCTTACTTAGTAACTAAAATCAATAAATGTTTTTTTCAAATCACTAAAACTTCTTATGCCTATTTTAATTGCTTTACTTTATCCTAATAAATTGAATTAATTATGCTATCATTGTCATTTTAAACCCACTGCATACCTGCTGTTTGTACTTCTTAATAGGGATGTTCTCACTTCTGCATTCAGTAAATCAATGTCCACTTTAACTATATTCCAAATACATAAAATACAAAGTCTTTATTTGAAGAAAAAAATTTTTAGGGAAATAATAATTGACTCCATTAAATCATAAAAAACATTATAGTATCTTATTAATTAAAGAGGGATTAGTTGTTTCAGCTTTCTCTCAAATTATTCATCTGCCAATATCTTCTAGTTCTAATCCTCTTTCTTGTATTATCTATTTTGTATAAACAATATTTTTTTAATAATATAACCTTGTTGATTGCTAGATTCACATTATATTGTTATGTAATGAATTATCATAGCTCTTCTAATAGTAAGCGCCAAATCCATAAATGTTGCCTTTTGATTATAACTTCACTATGGAGCTCTTCTTGTGTTTTTTTTTTGGTTGTTATTTTTTTTTTAAAGAAAAAAGAATGTCTCTTACATTCTGTTTCTTGCAACAGTCCAAACTGAAACAACAAGTAATTAATTATGTAGCCCTCATCCTCATTTGTATTTTACAATATTAATTTAGAATGCTCAGCTCCTATTCTGTGGGCTCTGTACAAATCTTGTTTGTCTCTTACCTGGCTAATACACCATTCCAAGCTCGAATCTTAAGGAGAAAGGTGCGGTCTGAGCCTCTGAGTATGCGCAGTTTAAAAGGACCGTGAAAAAGGCAGGGGGAACCACGTCACCTATGACAGTACACTCTTTCCCACGAAAGGTGTTGCCAGTGTTGTAAACTATAGATTGAAACATCTGACTACCCCTGTAACCAAGTGGAACAAACTAAGTGGGCTCACTTGGTAAAGTTGGGGAATCAGAGGTTCACCCCGCCCTCGGCTTGTTATCAAAATGTATTATCTCTATTCAAAAATTATTACAAAAAGGTAATTTTCTTAGGTCAGATCCTACATTATATGAATTGCAAATAACAGACAACATAAGGTCACATTCCAAAATATATTGTGGTATTCTCAATTTTAAGGAATTTCCCAAAGTGATTAAACTAAGTTCAAACAATTTTCTGCAAGTCATATAGTGAGTCCGGATACCTACATGATTATGTATTTCTTCCCATGATCTTACTGTAGGGAAATTATTCCCCATTTTTTGTCTTTTTATATAATCAAAAATCTTTATGTTATTTAATAAAATCTTATTCTTTATGTGATATGCAACCATTCTTTTAGTAATTAATATACTCTAAGTGTATAAAAATAATTTTTTTGGCTATGTAATTACTTGCTGCACTACCTACTAACGGAAAAATCTATTATTGTGGTATTTTCAAATTTTCTGTGATACATCAGTCCTTACTTTAGGTGGGCTGTTAAACTTCCACCAACTACCATTTCCTCAGATATTTTCTAACTTATAAGAACATAGACATTAATTTTTTTCCAACCATTCAGTATTACACTTACTGCGTCATGGGTTCTACTCCCACCAAAGACCACTTCCTAGAATATAATTCAATATCCAAATATTAACTTTCTTTTAAATCATTCATGTGTTATTCTAATGTCATTGGTATTCAATAGACTGCTATGTAATACTGATGGATTTCTGTGGACAGGAAACAGAATCACTGGTGTATAAGTCCAGAGTAATATTGAGTCCATAAAAATGATTATTTCCAATACAGATTCCAATTGCATGATTCATTCATGCCTATTCTTGGATTCAAGCTGTCCATCATAAAGATCCAATAAACTTCTCTTTTCAACAGTAGATCGTCCCACGTAATGTTTTGACCATAGGGTTCATTTACTTTTTCAAGTCCCCAAAATCTTAATGAAGCCGGAGAGTGTCCTTCACTGTTAAAATGTTTAGCCACTGATGACTTTTCATCCTTCATCCTGATGTCACTTATCCAAATTCTAAGTTCTCTTGTTGTTTTACCCACATATAGTTTATTACATGGGCATTGTAAAATTTATGTTATGTGGTGAGATTTACACGTCATTTGTTGTTTTATAACATGTTTTTTGTTGGTGTATGGATGTTCAAATATCACTTTTCTCGTTGTGCTGTTGCAGTGACAGCACTAGCCACAAGGAAAGCTTCCTTTCTTCAGGGGTCCTAAAAGTAGCTGCTTGTCTTTATTGGTTTTTGTTGTAGTTTTTACATGTTCTGTGTGGACTAATCTATCTCGCAGAGTAGTATTTTTTTTTTGTAAGTTATTAATGGCTTGTCTAAAAATCTCTTATTTTGTCCATCTCCCGAATGTAATATGTGCCAGTTGTTCAATAAGATGCCCTTATTTTGTGACTTAAATGACTGAAGGATGTTGAAAATACTATCCTATTGTCTACTGTTTTCTTGTTCTTCTCCCTTAATAATGACTCCCTTGACATAGATTCCACCTCTAAAGCAGATGCCTCAATGTTCATTTGTTTGTAACCTCTCTGGTAAAGTCTTGTTTTCATTTTTTCAGTTTCTTTTTTATATTCCTCATCTGTACTGCTATTTCTTTTGGCTCTGATCATTTGTGATTTTGGTATACTGAGCTTTAATTTAGGGTCATGGTAACTACTGTAATGTAATAAAGTGTTTCTGTAGATTTACGCTGTAATTTTATTTCTAATTTATTATTGCCTTTGTAAATGAACAAATCCAAGAACGTAATTTGTTGTTCATCAAATTCCACTGAAAACACTAAATTTTCATTTCTACTATTTAAATAGGTTGTAAACCTATCAAATTCATCTCTTGTTCCATCCCATAACAGGAATATATCATCAATAAAGCGTTTCCATATTTTAATATTCTTAAAAAATGGCCTGAAGAAGTGGCGTCTAGCTACGAAACTGTTGCCATTTGAACTTATGGTGTGAAGTTGAGAATTATTAAAGAATTATAAAGGACCTTTAAGGACTTTGGATTTCAGTCTTACACATAATAACCTTTTTAGCAATTAGCCTTTGTAAGATGGTCCTGATACATTACATTCTTTTTACAACTAGGCATCCTGTACCAACATTACAGTAAAGCAGTTTACATAGGAGCTGGCTAACCCTTGGGTACAGTGGCCTGATTTTCTTGTAAGACTTAGACTACATAAAAACATTTATAAACTATAGTTGAATATTGCCATATTCTCTTTTACATCCACACACTCCTAACTGTATTCTTCTCCCTGACCTCGACACATCAACCAGCACATAACATGTCACAGGGAGCGGGGAACACACAGGAACCATTTCAGGAGTTCCAGCAAATGGCAGAAGGCTCCTTACATATGTATCAATTTACTTTAGACGAGCAAGAACAAGTATTAAGTTTACTGAATACAGATAAAACATGGATGGAGGTCACTAGTGAAAAATCTCTTATGAACAAAATATATCACCTTGAACAAAAAGACGTTAGACTAGAGTGGCATGCTTTGTCCCTGGGTGAATACATTAAAAACAAAAGGATTCCTAGGAGCCTACATGTATTGGTTGAACCTAATTTAGGATTTATGACAATAAAACTAAATGATAAATGGACTGGAATTCAAAATAAATGTTCAATAGATTTCATGTTAACACTCATAGAAGCTAACATAGAAGAAATAAATAGATTAACAATAGAAATTCAAGCAATTAAAGAAGAATACAAATCAAGGGTCCAACAGCAGGAATTCATGACTACATTAGAAAAAATTAAAAAAAGACTTGGAGGAATATGAAGAATATATTAAATAACAGAAGATAAGGAAGTTTAAAAGAGACATTATAGATTATAGGGACAATAAAGTGTATACTCAGTTTTCCAAATAAAAAAACATATGGGGATGGCCAATACCCACAAGGTCCTTCAAATTACCATACAGACTCTAATAGTGGGGATAGCTATGTATCAAATCTATATGATAGGCAATCTAGAAGAGATAATAAAGGAGTTTTTTTAGGGAGAGAACAACATATTGTGGAAGAAGGAGTTTGAGTTCAGCAGGACCAGATGGAAGCCAGAATGTACGATTTAAGGGAAAGGGGCTGGCAAAATACAAGTCAGTACAGACAAACATATGGAAACCAAACCAGAAGAGTTGGAAGAGGTGGAAGAGGTGGGAGAGGAGGAGGCAGAGGAGGTGGCACATACAGCAACAGAGGGAGACAGAGGAATCATTAGTAGTTTTCAATTTGAGTAATAGAGATGTGTCAGAAACAGAAGTCCAGGTACTCAGCAAGGGACTTTCCTTTGCACCCACCACAACTATAGATCCATTCCAATTAGAAATAGATTTACAGACATTTTATAGGACGTTATGATTGGCTGACTGGTTTCAAGATAAACCTGAGGCACCATCTACTAGAAAACAAGAGTTAAAGAAAACTTTGGGGATAAAATCAGATTTCACCTCCCCTAGAGGCAAAGAAGTGATGGAAACGTGTATTAAGGTAGTGGAAAAAGATATTAAAAGTATGATAGAAAATGAATCAAAATTTCCAAAGTATAACAGTATGACCAGGAAGGAAAGAGAGGCACTAGAAAATTTAGAGAAGGATAAATCAATAGTTATCAAACCAGCAGATAAAGGGGGGGATGGTCCTTTGGGATTACCTGGACTATAAAGCTGAATGCCACAAACAACTGAATAACATTAACCATTACCTAAAAATAGATAGGGACCCTACAAAGGAGATCAAGGAGGAAATAATGGATTTTTAGAAGGAGCAGTTGAACAAGGATGGTGTACAGAAATGGAGAAAGACATGCTCATTAATGAAAAACCAAGAATACCTAAATTCCATGTATTACCTAAAATACACAAAAATCCCCAGAAACCACTGGGAAGGCTCATAGTGTCAGGGATAGATTTGATTTTGGAGCCCCTTTCTAAATATGTGGATTATCATATACAACCAGTGGTAAAGAAAATGGATACTTATATTAAGGATACCAGTCACGTTATTGAAATTATATCTGAAATTAATAACAGCAATATAAACATTGAAAAGTATTGGTTGGTTTCCCTTGATATGAAATATTTGTATACTAGCATTCTGCACGATGAGGGAATAATGTCATTAAGGAATATACTAACAAATAGGGAGGATAGATTCCCAGATACAGATTTTCTGATAGGTTTGTCAGAGTTAGTATTACAAAAGAATTACTTCAGTGTTAAGGAGGAATATTTTCTGCAAATCTATGGCACAGCAATAGGGAACAATATGGCCCCTTCATATGCAAATTAATATATCTGGAATTTTGAGAAAATACATATAATTAATGAGATTAATAATCCATTTTTTAAGAATATTAAAATATGGAAATCCTTTATTGATGATATATTCCTGTTGTAGGATGGAACAAGAGATGAATTTGATAGGTTTACAACCTATTTAAATAGTAGAAATGAAAATTTAGTGTTTTCAGTGGAATTTGATGAACAACAAATTTCGTGCTTGGATTTGTTCATTTACAAAGGCAATAATAAATTAGAAACAACATTACAATGTAAATCTACAGACAGAAACACTTTATTACATTACAGAAGTTACCATAACCCTAAATTAAAGCTCAGTATACCAAAATCACAAATGATCAGAGCCAAAAGAAATAGCAGTACAGATGAGGAATATAAAAAAAACTGAAAAAATGAAAACAAGATTTTACCAGAGAGATTACAAACAAATGAACATTGAGGCATCCACTTTAGAGGTGGAATCTATGTCAAGGGAGTCATTATTAGGGGAGAACAAGAAAACAGTAGACAATAGGATAGTATTTTCAACATCCTTCAGTCATTTAAGTCACAAAATAAGGGGCATATTATTGAACAACAGGCACATATTACAGTCGGGAGAAGGACAAAATAAGAGATTTTTAGACAAGCCATTAATAACTTCCAAAAAGATACTACACTACGAGATAGATTAGTCCACACAGAACATGTAAAAACTACAACAAAACCCAATAAAGACAAGCAGCTACTTTTAGGACCCCTGAAGGAATTAAGGAAGCTTTCCTTGTGGCTAGTGCTGTCACTGCAACAACACAATGAGAAAAGTGATATTTGAACATCCATACACCAACAAAAAACATGTTATAAAACAACATATAACGTGTAACTCTCACCAGGTAATATATATTTTACAATGCCCATGTGATAAACTATACATGGGTAAAACGACATGAGAACTTAGAATTTGGATAAGTGAGCATAAGAGTGACATCAGGACCAAGGATGAAAAGTCGTCGGTGGCTAAACATTTTAACAGTGAAGGACACTCTCCGGCTTCATTAAGATTTTGGGGACTTGAAAAAGTAAATGAACCCTATGGTCAAAACGTTACGTGGGACGATCTACTGTTGAAAAGAGAAGTTTATTGGATCTTTATGATGGACAGCTTGAATCCAAGAATAGGCATGAATGAATCATGCAATTGGAATCTGTATTGGAAATAATCATTTTTATGGACTCAATATTACTCTGGACTTATACACCAGTGATTCTGTTTCCTGTCCACAGAAATCCATCAGTATTACATAGCAGTCTATTGAATACCAATGACATTAAGAATGACACATGAATGATTTAAAAGAAAGTTAATATTTTGGATATTGAATTATATTCTAGGAAGTGGTCTTTGGTGGAAGTAGAACCCATGACGCAGAAAGTGTAATACTGAATGGTTGGAAAAAAATTAATGTCTATGTTCTTATAAGTTGGAAAATATCTGAGGAAATGGTAGTTGGTGGAAGTTTAACAGCCCACCTAAAGTAAGAACTGCTGTATCACAGAAAATTTGAAAATACCACAATAATAGATTTTTCCTTTAGTAGGTAGTGCAGCAAGTAATTACATAGCCAAAAAAAATAATTTTTATACATTTAGAGTATATGCATTACTAAAAGAATGGTTGCATATCACATAAAGAATGTGATTTTATTAAATAACATAAAGATTCTTGATTATATTACAAGACAAAAAATTGGGAATAATCTCCCTATAGTAAGATCATGGGAAGAAATGCATAATCATGCAGTTATCTGGACTCACTATATGGCTTGCAGAAAAATGTTTGAACTTAGTTTAATCACTTTGGGAAATTCCTTAAAATTGAGAATACCACAATATATTTTTTGGAATGTGACCTTATGTTGTCTGTTATTTGCAAGTCATATAATGTAGGATCTGATCTAAGATATCCTTTAGTGTGAAAAATTCAAAATTATCTTTTTGTAATAATTTTTGAATAGAGATAATACATGTCGGCAACAAGCCGAGGGCGGGGGGCGAACCTCTGATTCTCCAACAGTACCAAGTGAGCCCACTTAGTTTGTTCGACTTGGCTACAGGGGTAGTCAGTTGTTTCACTCTATAGTTTACAACCTTGGCAACACCTTTAGTGGGAAAGGGTGTATTGTCATAGGTGACGTGGTTCCCCCTGCATTTTTCATGGTCTTTTTAAACCACGCATACTCAGAGGTTCAGACCGCACCTTTCTCCTTAGGATTCAAACTTGGAATGGCGTATTAGCCAGGTAAGAGACAAACAAGATGTGTACAAAGCCCACAGCATAGGAGCTGAGCATTCTAAATTAATATTGTAAAATACAAATAAGGATGAGGGCTACATAATTAATTACTTGTTGTTTCAGTTTGGACTGTTGCAAGAAACGGAATGTAAGAGACGTTCTTTTTTTTTTAAAGAAAAAAAAACACAAGAAGAGCTCCGTAGTGAAGTTATAATCACAAGGCAACATTTATGGATTTGGCGCTTACTATTAGAAGAGCTATGATAATTCATTATATAACAATATAATGTGAATCTAGCAATCAACAAGGTTATATTAATAAAAAAATATTGTTTATACAAAATATATAATACAAGAAAGAGGATTAGAACTAGAAGATATTGGCAGATGAATAATTTGAGAGAAAGCTGAAACAACTAACCCCTCTTTAATGAGTAAGATACTATAATGTTTTTTATGATTTAATGTAGTAAATTATTATTTCCCTAAAATGTTTTTTTCTTCATATAAAGGCTTTGTATTTTATGTATTTGAAATATATAGTTAAAGTGGACATTGATTTACTGAATGCAGAAGGAAGAACACCCCTATTAAGAAGTACATATAGCAGGTATGCAGTGGGTTTAAAATGACGATGATAGCATAATTAATTCAATTTATTAGGATAAAGTGAAGCAATTAAAATAGGCATAAGAAGTTTTAGTGATTTGAAAAAAAACACTTATTGGTTTTAGTTACTAAGTAAGATTCTATATTATTTTGAGATATAGCATATTATTGCACTATGGTGTGATTTAAAGTGATAAAGGCGATAATGGGATGGAAAGAATAATTGATTGTTACATTTGTTTAAACCTAGAATCAACACTGCATTTGTACTTGGCCTGAAGAAGTGGCGTCTAGCTATGAAACTATTTGAATTTATGGTGTGAAGTTGAGAATTACTAAAGAATTTTAAAGGACCTTGAAGGACTTTGGATTTCAGTCTTACACATCATAACCTTTTTAGCAATTAGCCTTTGTAAGATGGTCCCGATACATTACATTATTTTTACAACTAGGCATCCTGTACCAACATTACAGTAAAGTAGCTGACAATTAATCCTACCTAGTGTACATTGATCACGCAGGAAACCAAATATTTGGGCTATGTCTTGGGAAATGGAGAAGTCAAGCCAGAGGTTTCCAAGAAAGAAGCTGTAGCTAACATCCCTGACCCCAAAACCAAGAAACATGTCAGGTCATTTTTAGGGCTGGCTGGTTATTAGTGGATATTTGCTCCCAGTTTTGCTGAGTTAACTACTCCCCTCACTGAACTCACATAGAAACAGTTCCCAAATAATGTGAAATGGACCCCAGAGTGTGACAAGGCTTTTCAGGCGATTAAGGCTGCCTTATGTTCAGCCTCTATTTTAAAAAGCCCAGACTCTGAGAAACCATTTTTGTTACAGACAGATGCATCAGAGGTAGGCATAGGTGCAGTCCTGAGTCAAAATATGGATGGGAAAGAACATCCCATTCTATGCATAAGTAGGAAATTGTATGACAGAGAGAAAACATACTCCACCATTGAAAAGAAATACCTTGCTACAAAGTGGGCTTACTAGGAGCTGACTTTGTACTTGTAACAGATCACAGTCCTCTCTGTTGGTTTAAAGGAAATGTCTAAGATTTCAGCAATGGCATTTTAAATACAGTAGTTCAGTAGTTCTTAGACTTTGTCACAGTGAGCCTCCCAAAATCCATGGAAAAGATTTTGAGCCTCCCCCCAAAAACTGAAATAATCTTGGGCCTCCCCAAAGAAAAATAACATACTGTACTTTGAGCAGTACACCATGAATAAATTGAAACCCCTTTGAGTACTTGGCTCACATTCAGTTCTTTGTCTTATCCTGATGTGGAACCTTTGAAAAAGAGCTCCTGTGCTCAAAGGTGCTATCTGAATAACAAATAAATAAAATAAACAAATATTATTATTCAGCTTATTGTAACCCCCAAACAGGCCAGCCTACTTGCTCCACTATTTTCATTCTTGAACCATTGTTACCCCTTGTTGCAGTACCTTCATGGGTCAGACTACTTTCTCTCTTTCCTCTCTATATGAAATAACCTTCCTACATACTTTACCTCTCCCCCTCCCCGTCCCTGCTCCTAAGCAACTTCTCTGGGATTACTTTGCTCCTTCCTGCTATTGCTCTTAGCACTTCTATGCTCAACCCTTGTATTTGGGCTGTTCTGCTATCAGTCTACAAACTGATCAATTACCACCACTCATTATTAGTTTATTGTTCATATTTGTTTGCACTATTGTTCATTGTGTATTTCTTGATTGTTTTGCAGTTACCTTTTGAAATGTATTCACTACCTACCCTTCCCCGGGTACACCTGAAATGAGCCTTGGCTCATTCACCTTCCCTTGTCACCTATTAGTAAATAAATATATAAAATTCACCTACTATTATCCTCTTTCAGTTTGCTTCATCTCTTCACACAAAATACATAAAACTCAAAATTGAAATACAGTACATTTTCAGACTTGCTTGAGCCTCCCCTGGAACAGGTTGGGGCCTCCCCAGGGAGGCTGGCCTCACCATTTGAGAACCCCTGCAGTAGTTCATTACCTTCTTCTGGGGATAGCCATTTCAGTACAGAAAGGAATGTTTTCCTTAACTCAACTATGGGAGGGAAGCAATCAAAAATTATGTTGAACAGATGGCTAAGCAACCCCTACAGTCCCTGACCTGCTGGCCCCATCCCCATGCTCATGCAGTTTGTGATGTCTAACCAGGCAGAACACAGGAGTTTGCCACATAGAAGTCAATGGAAGAAATTTTTGAAACAGTTTTGTGTATGTTAACACAACCTTTGTTTCAAATAAAAGTCATTGCTCAACTAATAGGGCCCCTGTTAGTTGGGCAGTGACTTTCATTTATATCAAAGGTCACTTTTGTATATACAGCATCAAACAGTTCAGAAAATGTCCTCCTCTGACTTTCATGTGGCACACCCCCTCCCTTTGCCTTGTTAGACATCACAAAACATCTGAGTGAAGGGGTGGGGCCGGCTGACCAGGAAGTGGAAGAGTTCAACTGGCTATCTGCTCAGCACAATTTTCAATTTCTTCCTTTCTGTAGTGGACGTAATGAAAAAAATTCCTTTCTGGCCTCAAATGAATGTTGCTAGCATAAGGTAATGGACTAATGTATTTTAAAAGCCATTACCAAAATCTTAGACATTCTCGTCAATCAAATGAAGGATAAAAATTCTAGAATCACATGGTGGTACTTGGGAGTACAGCCATTTAAATTTAAAGTGATGCACAAATCTGAGAAAGAAATCAATGTTGATTTTTTGTCAAGATATGGATCAGGAATTGAGAATTCCAAAGGTTGAAAAAATGTGAAGTGAAACTTCTTTGTTTGCTATACTGCATATGCATTGAATTGTAAAGATTATAAGCTATTGCAATGTTAAAGGAGAATTTAAAGAATGTTTTGGAAACCTGTTTTTTTTTAAAGAGGGAGGTATGTGACAGGGTTGAATAAGACCCGTTCTCATTTGTTATGAAGAAAGAGTTAAATGCAAGGATCTGTTCTATCCTCTCTTTTTCTGTCTCTTGTCTGTCTGGTTGTGCAACTAACTTTTCCTGTGAGACCAAGGAACTGATCACTCCAACAGTCTCATGATTCTCCACCTCTAGCTAGCTCTCTGTCTTACATACATACTAACATACATACTTACTAAAATGCCAGCAGAATAGGCCTAACGGTCTTTTGTGTCTGCTCGTTTGGTCAGCCCCCACCCTGGGTGCTGACCTTGCTGCCCCCCTCGCCTTCTCTGGCTTCTCCCTTCCCAGTTCTGGATATTCTTGCTGCATTGGATTTTGCTTCCAGAACCCTTCCCCTGTACCTGTCCCACCCCCTCTTGAACCCCTCCACTGTCTCTGCCTCCACCAACCCCTAGGCAGCGCATTCCATGGCTCCACCACCCTCTCAGTGAAGTAGCACCTCCTCCTTTCTCCCCTGAATCTTCCCCCCTCCAGCTTCCACCCATGCCCTCTAGTGGCCCCCTCCTCCTTCCTTCGAAGCACCCTGACTGTTCCTCCCCTATTTACCCTCTTCATGTACCTGAAGGCCTCTATCATGTCCCCCCGGTCCCTTCTCTCTTCCAATGTGTACATATTTAGCTCTTCGAGCCTCTCCTCATAGGTCCTGTCCCCCAAGCCCCAAATCATTTTGGTTGCCCTCCTCTGGACCCTCTCCAGGAGGTTAATGTCCCTCTTTAAGTGTGGCCTCCAAAACTGCACGCAGTACTCAAGGTGCGGCCTCACCAAGCAGTTATACAGAGGGAGTATCACTTCACTCCTTCTGGAGGTGATCCCCCTAGCGATGCATCCCAGCATCCTGTTGGCCTTGGCTGCTGCCCTCCTACAAGTCTCAGAGTTGTTCATCTTGACATCCACCACCACCCCCAGGTCCCTCTCAGCCATCGAGACTTGTATTTCCCCCAGGGTGTACACTTGGCCGGGTTTCTGGCCTCCAGGTGGAGTACCTTGCATTTCCCTGCATTGAACCTCAGCTTCCACTTTCTAGACCATGTTTACAGAGCCTCCAGGTCCCCCTGTAGGGCCACCCTCCCCTAACTTGCTTCACTTGCTGTTTCTGTCTGTCTTCCTCCTCTTTGCATATCTGCTGGTATAAAAATATATGTGAATCATTTTGTAGAAATGTAACTGATACTGAGATCCCTTTGTTTAAAAATGTATATAGTTATACTGTTGACATTGCAAAAAGCTATTTGGAACTCAAGGGGTTAAACTGAGATGCTGGCATGCAAACTGTCCAGAGCTGCCAACAAGAGTTCAGTTCTGGGTCATTATGTTCTTTTTATTGCACCTGCAAGAACACTGGAAACTTAAAAGAACATTGTGTGACAAGCATGCTATTTTCTTAACAAGATTCCCAGGCACAAACTTATAAAAAGAGCAGCAATTCTTGTGCAAGAGGGAGACAGAGACTGAGATTTGAAACTGAGAAGAAAAAACTCAGAAGGACTTTGTTTTCTATGTTTGTACTGCCATTGTAAATAGTTATATTGAACAATTTTTTTGTTTGTTTGTTTTGCTGTTAATAATAAAACGCTATTTGTGAATTTTGAAACTGCTTCTGGTTTTCCAGTGCTTCCTGACCTGTGCCTTGTTGACAATCCCCTAACCCCACAGAAGCTCATGCAAGAGAGATTGGCAGGCTGGTCCACCAGCCTATGTCTCTGACAGAGGAGCATGAGAAAATGGAGATGAATCTCCCCCAAGTAACCGTTCACCAAACAGCTACTGAAGTTGATTCTGATGAGGGAGGGGTAACACATAGCAAGGGGGCTGGGGCTTGTTGTGATGCTGAATCCCTGAACACCGTAGCTATGGACCTCAGTCTGGGGGCTGAAGGGGACATGTTCCATAGTTTTGGAAAGTGTGAGGACTTTGCAGCAGCTCAGAGGGCTGACCCTAGCTTAGAGAAGCTGAGGGCCAGTGCAGAGTCTGACAGGATACAAGGGGGTGACATAAAACAAGGTTTTCTGGGACAATGGACTGTTATACACACTGGATGTGAGGACAGTGGGGTGGTGAAGGGCAGGCAGCTTGTTGTTCCCCAGAGGTATTGTGAGTTATTGCTCAAGACAGCTCATGATATTCCCATATTTGAACATCTGGGCATTGCTTGCACTACACAGCACTTAGTTCATAATTTTTATTGGCCCAACTTTACCAAGCAGGTGAAAGAATACTGGAGATCCTGTCACTGGTGTCAGTGAATAGGGAAGGCAAGAGGAAAGGCAAAAGGTGCTTTAATTCCTTTACCTATAGTGGAGGAACCTTTCCAAAAGGTGGGCATGAATATTATGGGTCCTTTGAATACCCCAAGTTCCTCTGGAAAAAAGTATATCCTGGTGGTGGTAGATTACAACACCCAATATCCAGAGGCAGTCACGCTGTCCTCAATTAAGGCAGGAAAAGTGGTGGCTATCTTGCTAGGGATTTTCTCCCACATAGGGTTTCCACAGGAGGTCATCTCTGATCAAAGGGGTAACTTCATGTTGGACCCTATGAAGTGTTTCTGGGAGAGCTGTGGGATGCTCCAGAGGCGCACAATGCCTTGCCACCCACAGGTGAATGGGCTGGTAGAAAGATTTAATGGAAACTTGAAAACCATGCTCAGGGCATTTGCAGAACAGCATGGGTGGGACTGGAAGAGATATCTTCCCCACCTGCTGTTTGCCTACAGGGAAGTGCCCCAAGAGTTGTCAGGCTTTTCTGCCTTTGAGCTCTTGTATGGACGTAGAGTGTGAGGCCCCTAGATTTGATGCAGGAGGATTGGGAAGGCAAGCATACCACCCAGGGGACTTCAATAGTGGAGTATGCCTTGAAGTTTAGGGAAAAGCTGAAGAAGCAAATGGGAATGGCCCAGAGCAATATGTCAGCTGCCCAGCAGAGACAAAAGACCTGGTATGACCACAGAGCCAGAGCTCACTCATCCGGAGTAGGAAAGCAAGTCATGGTTCTGATCCCAGTCCGGAAAGACAAGCTGCAAGCAGAGTGGGTGGGAGCATACAAGGTAGTTCGGCAGGTAAACAATGTAAATTACATTGTAGAGTTACCTGACCAGAAACACACCCACAGGATGTACCATTTGAACATGAAGAAGCCGTATTTCAATAGGGTTGACAAGGTGTTTGCGGTTTGCAGTTCAGGGAGGAGACGGACGAGGAGGACCCCCCCTTCTTGACTTGTCAGCTGAGAGCAAGTGGCAGTCATCTGTGGAGGCCATCAATCTGTCCCCACATTTGATACCTGAACAGGCCCAGGAGGTAAGGAAGATTTTATAGGACTTTGCCCCTTTGTTTACAGCTAAGCTTGGACAGACCCCAC
The DNA here is from genome assembly GCA_016271365.2 of Neoceratodus forsteri. Lineage (NCBI taxonomy): Eukaryota > Metazoa > Chordata > Ceratodontiformes > Ceratodontidae > Neoceratodus > Neoceratodus forsteri. The sequence continues at coordinate 325,667,129 of CM028135.1, read as the reverse complement.
TAGCAGTTCATGACATGGACACAGGTTCTCAGGCACCCATACGTCAAACAGTCTACTGGGTGTCTGAGGTGGTCCTAAAAGACATTAGGAGGGAGGTGAAAGAGATGCTTGACTTAGGAATGATCCAGAAATCCCACAGTCCCTGGGCCTCACCTGTAGTCTTCATCCCCAAGCCGGATGGAGCTACACACTTCTTTGCAGACTATCGTGGGCTTAGTGCAATCACAAAGTCTGATGTTCACCCAATTTCCAGCACAGACGAGCTGCTGGACAATCTGGGAAGGGAGATCTACCAGACAACTATAGACCTGACTAAGGGGTACTGGCAGATAGAACTAATAGCCAGGACTAGGGAACGGTCAGCCTTTATCACCCCAATAGGCCTATTTGAGTTTAAGGTGATGGCCTTAGGGATGAAGAATACCCCTGCCACCTCCAACAATTGGTGAATCAGGTGCTGCATGGTGCAGAGGATTATGCAGTGGCACATTTAGATGACATTGCCATAGTCAGCCATAGCTCAGAGGAGCATCTGACCCATCTGAGGGATGTGTTGGGCACAGTACAGGCAGCAGGTCTAACTGTGAAAGCAGAGAAGGGCCAGGTGGCTACTGCAGAGGTGACCTATTTGGGACATGTAGTGGTGCCAGGGCAACTCCACCCAAACCAGGCAAAAATATAAGCAATTTTGGCATGGCCCATGCCTGAGATTCAGAAGCAGGTAAGGAGCTTCCTTGGGACAGTGGGGCACTACAGAAAATTTGTACCCAACTATAGCACCTTGGCAGCTCCTCTGTCTGGCCTATTAGAAAAGAGACAGCCTAAGAGAGTGAAATGGGACCCAGCATGTTTGTTTGTTTGAGGTTAAGACCATTCACAATGGTCATCTTATCAATCAATACAGTATATATATTATGGTTGCACAGTAGTGCTACCATAGTTAGGGTTGAGGAGCCATTTATTTGTTAAACCCAAAATTTTGCACCTTAATAACTTTGCAACTAGTTGACAGATTTGCCTGAAATTTGGAATACACAGTCAAGAACCATAGGCCTTGGGATCTGCCAAGTTTTGTACCGGTCAGATATACGGCTGCAGAGTTATTAAGCATGATCTGGCGATGCGTTCATGCTTTTCTGGAATTCTCTAGAGTCGGCGCCTACAGGTTGCATGGTTTGCCGACCTGCGAAATCTTCAGGAGCGTGCGGCGGGATCCCGATGTGCCTTTCAAAGATTTGGTGAAAAAATATTAAATGGTTCAAAAGTTATTCAAAAAACAATTTCCCATTATAAGTCAATGGGAAAAGTTAACAAAAAGTTCGACAGTGCCGCAAATGCATTTTTACTTTCACAAATGGCCCTGTTACTTTCGCAAATCTGCCATTTTGTTTTCAGTTAGTGATCAGAAAAATGCTTGGCATTTACATTTGGGACCCTCTAGCAACCTAATTCTTTTTGTATTCGCCTAGTTGGACCCTGAGGATGCTAGCCATGTCTTTATTTTGGGGTAAAACACCCCAGAAATAAGTTTTTCAAATTTCTGGAAAAAGTACTTTCGCAAAGTACTTTCGTGCTCATGAAAGAGTCGCAAATTTTTGCGAAAGCTTTCACAAATTGCGACAGTAGTTTTCTAGTCTGTGGGAAAATGACAGCAATTCTTTGGCACTGCGCTGCAAAAGAACGGTTGGGTATTTTGGGCTGAAATTTGGAGGGAATGCAGCCGAGATCTCACAGATGTGCCTTTCAGTGTTGTTTTGAAAAAATATTACACGGCAGCAAAGTTACGGCACTCCAAAGTTGACGTTTTTCCCATAGGATAACATTACGGCGCCCGACGTATTACAGGAATCCTTTGGCACCCTGCTGCAAAATAACAGTTTGGTATTTTTTCCTGAAATTTGGAAGGAAGACAGCCAAAAGCCCACAGATGTGCCTTTCAGTGGTTTGGTGAAAAAATATTACAGGGAGGAAAGATTATGGTGCTCGAACTTCTCTTTTTCCCAGGATAACATTACGGCGTTCGCCGCGCCTTTCAGGGCCCGTATCTCGGAAACGGTGCGAGATACGGACTTTTCTTTGGAAACTTGCTTAGCCCCCTGCTGGAGGCTAAGTATAAAACTAGCCAGGACTGTCGTAAATCATATGACTTTTAAATTTTTTTTCTATGTCATACGGTTCCTGAGATATAACCTATTTAGTATTCCAAGTCCTCATTTTCTGCTCCAATACCCATCATTGTGCATACATTCTTTGTACTCACTGTCTTTCTCTATGCAGGTTTTGGGGAAAACCAGCCTGTGCACTTACATTACTGTTACCGTTGCCTTTTCCGCTTGCGGTTCCATACCCGTTTCACTTACCGTTGACGTCTACGCCACCATGTGCGTTATCCTTTGCGTTTTCATTTACGCTTGCGTTTCTGTTATTTTTTGCCATTTGTGTCTACAGTACTGTTTCTCTTTCTGTTTCACTTTGCGTCACCATGCCCATTGACATTTCCGTTTGCAGGCACCATGTTACTATGTGACAACACATCACGTGGCAGACCGTTCCCGTCTATGCCACCATGTGCTTTACCCTTTCTGTTCTCATTCGTTGCTTGCATTACCATGTGTGCCACTGTTAGCACTTCTGTTTTGTTGCTGTTCCTGTTACTATGCCACAAGACATCACATAGCGGGAGGCGTGGGGCCCTCCGCTGCATTACATTCACTATTTCTCGTTATCATTCTCAAAATGAAGGGAAATTAGAGGCAAAAAACTCCATTTAATGCATTAGTTAGGGTTGTTCCACAGCGACAAAAGTGACGAAATTTGTTAGGGTTGAAAACCCCCCTTGGACCCCCCGCCCACTCCCCCAACTGGCATTGGGGTGTGCATTGGGGTCATCGGTCCTAATTCCCACCCCATTCTCCTATACTTCTGCAGCTTTACACATGTGATGGGGTGAGAGTTAGAGACTGACAACCAATGCACACCCCAATGCCAGATAGGGAGTGGGCGAGGAGTCCAAGGGGGTTTTCAACCGTAATAATCAACTTCTCACTTTTGTCGCTGTGGAAAAACCCTAACTAATGCATTAAATGGAGTTTTTTGCCTCTAATATATATATATATTTATATATATATATATATATATATATGCTGTAACACCCTTTGCAAACTGTGTGAGAGGCCTTTCGCACCATGCAATTCTGCTAAAGTTGAACCAGCATAACATTCTGTGGTGATTTGCATATGCAGCCCATGATGCTTTGCATTGTGTGGGCATGTGTGATTTGTATTTTTATATATATATATATATATATATATATATATTATGGTATGCGGTAGTGCTACCATAATGAAGGATGAGCCATTTACATGTTAAACCCAAACTTTTGCACCATAATAACTTTGCAACTGTTTGACGGATTTGCCTCAAATTTGGAATACACGATCAAGACTCAAACGCCTTGGAATCTGCCGAGTTTTGTACCAGTTGGATACATGGCTGTGGAGTTATTAAGCATGATCTGCGCTTGCATTGCGCTTTTCTGGAATTCTCTGATTAGCACCTACAGGTCGTACGGTTTTGTGACCGGCCCGAAATCTTCAGGGAACGTGCGGCTGAAGACCCCAATGTGTCTTTCAAAGATTTCATGAAAAAATACCAAACTGTTCAAAAGTTATGGCAGTCCGAACTTCTGTTTTTTTCCCATAGGATAACATTACGGTGTTCGCCACGCCTTTGAGGGCCCGTATCTCAAAAACGGTGTGAGATACGGAGTTTTTGTCAAAAAATTGGGGCTACATATAAACCTAGCCAGGAAAGTGATACTACTTATGACTTTTAAATTTTTTTCTATATAAATGCGGTTACTGAGATATAAGCAATTTACAATTACAACTACTGATTTTGTGTTCCAAAGTCATTATTTTGCATACATTCTTTCTACTCACTGTCTTTCTCTATACAGCTTTTGGGAAAACCAACCTGAGCGCTTACATTACTCTTACCATTACCGTTTCTGCTTGCGGTTCCGTACCCGTTTCACTTACCGTTCACGTTTACGCCACCATGTGCGTTACCCTTTGCGTTTTCATTTGCGGTTGCATTTCCATTGTTTTTAACATTTCTGTCTACAGTACTGTTCCTCTTTCTGTTTTGCTTTGTATCACCATGCGCATTACGATTTGTGTTTGCGGGCACAATGTTACAATGCGACAAGACATCACCCCCGCACTCCCGACGCTGCATTACATTCACTATTACTCATTATCATTCTCAAAAGAAGGAAATTAGAGACAAAAACTCCATTTAATGCATCAGTTAGGGTTGTTCCACAGCGACAAAGCGAGGATCGATGTTAGAGGTTGAAACCCCTTTGCACCCCTCAGCCCACCCCCAACTGGAGATAAGGTGTGCATTGGGGACTCATCGGTCCTAACTGTCACCCCATTCTCCTATTCCTCAGCTTCTTTCCACATGTGATGGGGTGACACTTAGATGATGTCCCATACCGATTCCAGTTGGGGGTGGGCTGGAGGGGGTGTAAAGGGGGTTTCAACCCTAGCATCGAATTTCCTCACTTTTGTCGCTGTGGAACAACCCTAACTGATGCATTAAATGGAGTTTTTTGCCTCTAATATATATATATATATACATATATAGAGTAGATTCTTTGCAAAAACTTTGTTAATATATCAGTTAGGATTGTTTCCACAATGGCAAAAGTGTGGAAATTCAATGTTAGGGTCACCACCCCTACCACCCCACCCCCACCAACAGGCATTGGGGTGTGCGCTGGGGTCATCAGTCTAACTCTCACCCTGTTCCATGTGTAAAAAAGCTGAGGTGGTGCAGTATGGGAGAATGGGGTGGAGTTGGGCACAATGACTAGCAGCACACACCGATGCCTGACCAGTGAGAGTGAGTGTTGAGTGAACCTAACATTGAATTTCCATATTGTTGTCAGTGTGGAAACAACCACCATGATGCATTAACTAAGTTTTAAAAGAATTTCCTTTCTTTTTTAAAGTGTATTGTAGTAGCAATAGAAATGGGCCGGCTGGTGAGCAGATGGGGGCCCAAACACAAGGCACCTATTTGTGCATAATGTATGTGTGAGTGGGAGCGTGGGCCCACCAGCCCTCCACTCCCACTTATGTATAAGCATGGAGCCATACAGCAGCCCTATAAGGCAAGGAGGCTTTGCAACAGTAACTTGCCCATATCTTGGGAACTATAGGAAGTAGAAAAAAAATTCAAGTGTCACTGTAATTGTGACAGTGTGCAGTTCTCATGACCATGGATAACTGAACCCATATCTTACACTGTTTCCAAGATACATGCACCAAAACGCAATGTGAGTGCTAAATCTGTGGACATAATACTGGCCCACGTACATGAAAATCACCAATTAGAACAGTAATTCGCAAATTTTTCAGGAACTGTACATGCTAGAAAAGAAAATTTAAATTTCAGGGGTTTCAAGGCTTTGTAACCTAGTTCTGTACTTAGCCCCCACATTCAGGGTAATATCGCAATTCATGTTGTGGCAACAAGGCGACAAAGAGAAACCAGTACCGCAATTTTATCCTATGGGGAAATTTCCAAACTTCACAATGTTGCAAGTATGGCCATGTTCAATGATTTGGTACCAAACCACCAAAAGGCACACCTGTAGGGGTAGAGCTTTGCACCCTGAACATTCAGGTCAATACCACAATGCATGTAGCCACAATGAAGTGACAAAGAAAATGACTCCCACAATGTTATCCTATGGGAAAATTCATAATTTTAGAATGCTATAACTAGGGACGTGGCAAATGTTTTGGAACCAAACCACTGAAAGGCACATCTGCGGCACTAGGGCTTGCCAACCTGAAAAGTTCATGCCAATATCACAATCCAGTTTGCCACAATCAAGTGACAAAGAAAACAGCATTTCAGAAAATGTTGTTGTGCAGTATTACCACTGTCATTTAAAATATGATCGCGACACTCCTATCTTTATAATGGGAATACAACCGTGAACGTAAAAAATAGTGTTGCAGTTGTATTTTTTATGGTCATGCATATTGCCGCGACACTTTGAGATAGTGTCACGATCAAAAAATGGCAAAATGGTGAAAAAAATCTGAAAACCACATTTCCAGACCAGCTGGTGAAAAACTAATGCCAGATTCCTGTTCCTCAGGCCCCAAAATGGTAAACCCAATGATTGATGTGTAGAAAAGTACAGTAATTTTTGAGTTATATTGTTTTTTCTCTCTTGCTAACTGAAAACAAGATGGCAGCAGCACATCATTATTTTTGGCAAGCTCAACACTAAAAAACACTATCGCAACAATTTTCAAGCTGCACGTATAAATTTTCCCATAGGAGATAACGGGGCACTAAAAACACTTTAACTTTTGAACGGAACAAGATTTTTATACAAAATCTTCAAAAGGCACATCTGTGACCCAGGACCCATGTAGTCCACCCAAATTGAACCCACTCAGATGCAGTCTTCAGTACAAAGTGGATGTCTAAGGAAAATGGAATGTTGGGGATTTTTCACGTTTTTCAGTACACTACAATTCTGCAACCGTACATCTGATCGACACAAACTTTTCCAGATCTGGAGACCTACCAGATATCTTCCTCCATCCACATTTCAGGTAAATCAGACACACAGTTGCAAAGTTATTAAAGTGCAAACTTTGAGGTTTAACATCGAAATGGCTACACAACCCTAATTATAGTGTCACTACCGTGCCACTATAATATTAATATATATATATATATATACACACACACACACAAGCATAATATACAATACAAACATACAATTAAATCACACACATATAATATAATAAAATCAAGTAAAACAGCTACAGGGCCTTTGTAAAATAAACTAGATGCCTTTTCAATGCAAAAAACTAGAATGTTGTTTTCTAAACTCTAACGGGAGATTATTCCAACAAATTGGAACAAACTGATTAAAGACTAGCACTTAGAATGCTTGGTGTTGGTGTATGGGACCAACATTTACTTTAAATGGCAGTTTCTCAGAGAGGAATCAATATTCCTAAAAAGTATTCTATCACTAAAATACCTAGAAACCAAACCTAAACCACATTTGTAGGCAAAAATGTATTTGTGGAATTCTCTTCTGCTGGACAAAGATAATCAACCTAACTGATGCTACATTTCACAATGGTGGACATATTTAAGACATTTAAGAATTAATCTTGCCAAATGGTTAAATAAACCATCCAACCTATGAAGCCTTTCAGAAGCATTGTCATACAAGATGTCACCACAACCTATAAGCGGCAGGATTTTAACTTGTACAATCAATTTTAAAGTATCAGAATCAAGACAATGTTGATTTCTATAGAGAAATCCCACCCTCTTGCTAACTTGGGCTATCAATTTGTCTAGATGTTTATTTCCAGAGCCCATTTGGTCCAACCAATAACCCAAATATTTGTAAGTCTCCCCACACTCCAGGACAGTTGCAGTGTCATCCAGGATCACTATTTCATTGTCTAATTTCACTTTTTGAGCTGTTCCAAAAATCATACACTTTGTTTAAGAGGTATTATGTTTCAATTTAGAATTTGTAGAAAAATGTCTGAGGCCATTGAAACTGTCCTGGAGAGTGTTTTGGACATCACAGATAGAGGATTGGGAGGAGTATTTTATGGTGTTGTTGGCTTAAAGATGGTAGTGAGAATCCCCCACATTCTGACCTAGGTCTTTTAGGTATATCAAAAAGAGAAGTGGCCCCAGGACAGAGCCCTGAGGCACACCTCTCTCAACAGAAAGTGGGGAAGACTTCACACCCTTCACAACCATGATCTGACATCTTTATGTTAAGTAGAAACAAAACCAGTTTATAGCCAACCTGTAAACACCAACCTCACAGAGTTTATGCATTAGAAGCTGATGGTTGACCGTGTCGAAGGCCTTGGAGAGATTGACCAAAATAGTACCAGTAAAACACTGGGCATCACCGGCTGAACCAATGTCATCCAAGATCCTCAACACGGTCACCACAGTCCCATGCTGTTTGTGAAAACCAGACTGATATTGATCCCGCAAATTGTGATTTCCCAGATAATCTGTCAATTGCCTAACTAATAATTTTTCCAGTATCTTACTAACAACGGACAACAATGAAATTGGTCTATAGTTGGTTAAATAGTCAGGATCACCCTCCTTTAAAATCAGGGCAACCCTGGCCAGCTTCTAACCCCTAGGAAAATAACCCAGTGATATAGACCAATTAAATAAGTAAGACAAAGGAGCTGCTATGTGTAAAGCAGAATATCTCAGCATGGTAGTTGTTAAACCATCTGGCCCACAGCTCCTACTTACTTTCAGGCTCAAAAGGTGTTCCAGAACCTCATGTTGTTCAATTTCCCTAAAATAGAAGTGTGGCATTTCCTCCTTGATAAAATCCCAGGGATTCTGAAAAGGTTTGGAAGCACTCTCAAAAAAAATTCCTGACTCTACAAAAAATTTGTTAAATCTATTGGGTAAAGAACTATCTTTGTCAAAGGTTTCCTCATTTGAGTGTTGAATATTTGTACTGTTTTTTTAGGTGTCCATTTAAATCCTTAATTGTATCCCAGAATGTTTTGGGATCCCTAATCGATTCTGAAGTTTTAACTTTTAAAAATTTGTTTTTGGTGTCTCTTACCCCAGCTACATAAGAATTTCTAGCTTTTCTATAAGCTTGTCAATTGTCTGTTTTCCCTGAACATGATGTTTTCTCCCACGCCTTACTTTTAACCGGTTTCATTTTCTTCAATTTAGAAGTAAACCATAATGCTGAGTTAGTTTTTACTTTTCTTGATTTAATTGGCACATGTTTATTAGAAACTTGTAACAATTCCCCTAAGAAGTGTTCCCAAGCCAGGAATTAATTCAAGACGATCCCAATTTAACCTTTCAAGATCAGCAATAAAATCAAAATAATCAAATTTGTTAAATGATCTAAACCTTAACATTCTAGATGAACCCCTTATCCTAGTCTGCCCCTTTATGCAAAACACAACATTATGATCACTAAAAAGATCGGAAGAAACCCCGTAAGCTTTATAGTGATGGGGACAATTTGTTAAAATCAGATCAATCAGGGCCAATTCATCAGGCCTGTTAATATTTATATGGGTAGGTTCTGATAATAATTGAACCAGGCCTAATCCAAGAGCAAATGTTTTTATTTTCTTAGATTTTACAGGATGTAACCAATCTGCATTAAAATTGCCTAGTATCAGCATTTCATGAGAATGGGAGTATGGGAGTAGAGCTTCATAAATAACATCCAGGGATTTCATAGGTGATTGAGGTGGCCTATAACCCTCAAACAAAAAAAAGGTTTGCCTGTATGGAATTTAAATTCCAATGACAAATGCTCACAACAAGAGAGATCTACTATATATTCAATAACAAACAGGTCAGAACAAATTGTTTAAAATAATAAATTAGGACACCACCTCTTTTTTTGTTCCGGTCCACTCTCACTAAATTATACCCCTGAATCTTTAGTAAACCATCCTCATGTCTTTTACTCAACCAAGTCTCAGAAAAAAATCATAAAGTCTGGCTCATGGTCTACTGCAAATCCTTTAATTAAGTCTAATTTTGGGATAATGCTTCTTACATTTGAATGAAAAAATTAAATACCTCTCTGGTTTTTAAGATTGTTAGAAAAAGGGTCAGGACTTTCACAGATGTCCTCTTTTTGGAGCAGCATTAGTAAAATACATACTCTAGTTAAGATCCCCCACTCTTAAAAAGTTTTTGCTGAACAAGGAAATGTTGGCTTTCCCGATTTCATATCCTACCATTTCCCCAACCCCAGTACCTAAACAACAGTTTCCAGTTAAATTTAAAATATGTTGGTGAAAAACAAATTGATAGTTATGTAACAGGATAAACATTAAATGGCTTCTAAAAGGAGCATTAAGTATGTGAGAGCATGTGAGAGGGTCTTCACACAGCTGAAAGCCATGCTGTGCAGTGCCCTGGTGCTGGCCAGTCCAGACTACACCCATCTGTTTCTGGTACAGGCAGACACCTCTGATATGAGGATTGGAGCAGTCATCAGTCAGACATCCCAGCATGAGAAAGATCACCCCATTGTGTACCTCAGTAAAAAGTTGCTTCCACGTAAGCAGGTGTACACCACTGTAGAGAATGATTGTCTCGCACTAGTGTGGTCACTGAAGAAATTAGAGCCCTACCTCTATGGGAGGAGCTTCAAGGTACAAATAGACCACAACCCTCTAAAATGGCTGACCCAAATGGAGAAAACTAATGGGAAGCTCCTAAGATGGAGTATTGTGTTACAAGCGTATAACATAAACATCACACATAGGTCAGGGTCTGAAAATGCCAACGCAGATGGCTTATCCCAGCAGTCAGAATAAGGGACAGAACTGATGGAAACCATGCCAAGTAAAAGGGACATGCTTCCTCAGGTTCTTTTTAAGAAGGGAGGTGTGTGGTAGAATAGCACCATGTCATATTTCTGTTGTTTGTATAGTTAATATTCCCTTAGTTGTATGGTCCAGACCAGGGGGAGAACAGAGACACATTACTGCTAGAAGATATACAAAACATTACTGTTAGAAGATATACAAAACATGAAAGCTAAAGGGGGGTCTAATAATGGGAGACTTCAATATGCCAGATACAGATTGGTCAATACCAGCAGGAACATCTGCCAGAACTAGACACATGGTGGATTCCCTGCAGGGGGAGGCCTCAAACAACTGGTACAACAACGCACAAGAGACAGGGCTATCCTAGATCTAGTGCTGACTAACAGAGAAAGGATCACAGATCTCCAGGTAGAAGGTCACCTGGGGGCCAGTGACAATCACATGATATGGTTCAATTTGGCCACTACAACTAAATCATCCCATTCCAAGGCAAAAATATGGGACTTCGGTGGAGCTGACTTTGATAAGATGGCCAACAGAGTTAAGCTAGCTCTGGCAAAAAGAAATACGGGTGAGGGGGTACAGGCAAAGTGGGCAAGCACTAAGGATGCAATACTTGAAAGCAACATCCCATTGTGTTAGAGAGAAAAGGAAGCACAAAAGAAGAAGGAAACCACTTTGATTCTCATAAATAGTAGCAGAAAAGGTCAGAGCCAAAAGGCTGGCCTTCAGGAAATATAAGGGAACACAACGGGATGAAGATAGGGAGGCATACCAAACTTCTCTAAGAGAAGCAGGGAAGGCAGTAAGGCATGCAAAGGCCCAAACTGAGGAAACACTAGCACGAACAGTAAAAGGAGGTGACAAGACTTTCTATAGATATATTAGTGAAAGGAGAAAGTTCAGAAGGGGGTATTGCTAACATCAAAGGAGATAAGGGGGCATGTGAGGAGGAGGAGGAGGACCATGTAAAAGCATCTATCCTAAATAGATACTTCTGCTCAGTATTTACTGAAGAGAAGGTAGGGCAGGGCCCACAGCTCAGCACCCTGGACACAAGGGGGAGGGAGGTGAGCACTAGTCCCTTCACAAAGGAAAGGGTCCTACAAGAGCTCTTTAAGCTCAGGGTGGACAAGGCAATAAGACCTGATGGCATACATTCCAGGGTACTAAAGGAGCTAAGGGTGGAACTAGCAGAGCCATTAACAGAACTGTTTAATGAGTCTCTGAGCACAGGAGAGGTCCCAGAAGACTGGAGAAGGGCTCATGTGATCCCGCTCCACAAGAGTGGTAGTAGGGAGGAGGCAGAGAACTACAGACCAATCAGTCTTACCTAAGTAGTGGGCAAGATTATGGATGCACTCTTTAAGGAAAGGATAGTGCAACACCTGGAATCCATAGGAGCATGGGATCCAAGACAGCATGGGTTTACAAAAGGAAGTCCTGTCAAACTAATCTCATAGATTTCTTTGACTGGGTAACCAGTGTGGTGGACCAAGGGGGACAGTTGATGTTGCCTACCTTGACTTCAGCAAAGCTTTTGATACTGTTCCACATAGAAGATTGATTAATAAGCTGGGTAGGCTCAGGGTGGGTCAGAAGTTGGTCAACTTGGTGGCAAACTGGTTGGCAGGCAGAAAACAGAGCATGGTGGTAAATGGTAAACAGTCAGAAGAGATGCAAGTCACAAGTGGGGTACCTCAGGGATCAGCCCTGGGGCCATTCCTCTTCAATATCTTCATCAGTGACATTGCAGATGGACTGGAGGGTAAGGTTTGTCTGTTTGGAGATGACACCAAGATCTGCAACAGAGTAGATGATCCAGATGGGGTGGGAAGAATGAGAAGAGATGTGAATAAACTAGCAAAATAGTCAGAAGAGTGGCAACTGGGGTTTAATGCAAAGAAGTGCAAGATCATGCACATAGGGAAGAGAAACCCTGAAGCCACCCATAGGCTGGGAAGGGAGTTGCTGGCAGTCACAAGGGAAGAAAGAGACTTGGGCGTTATCATCACCGATGACCTGAAATCTTCCAAGCAGACCACTAAAGCAGTAGGTAAGGCTAGGGGGATGTTAGGGTGTATTAGTAGGGGTATCACAAGTCGGAAGAGGGAGGTAATAATTCCTCTTTACATGACACTGGTTAGACCCCATCTGGAGTACTGTGTGCAATACTGGAGGCCACACCTTCACAGGGACATTAACCAAATTGAGGCAGTCCAGAGAAGGGCAACCAAAATGGTGCAGGGACTGCATCAGAAAACATATGAGGATTAACAGAGCTCAATATGTATACCCTAGAGCAAAGGAGGGAAGAGGTGATATGACCAAAACATTCAAACACCTTAAGGGCATTAACAAGGTGAAAGAGTCTAACATGTTTCAATAAAAGAAAAATAGCAGGACAAGAGGACACAGCATGAGATTAGAGGGAGGTCGATTAAGGGGTAATGTGAGGAAGTTCTTTTTCACAGAAAGGGTGGTGGATGCATGGAATGGCCTACCTCAGGAAGTGGTGGATATGAATACAGTACAGGGCTTCAAACAGGCATGGGATAGGGTAAGGGAGCAATACAGATGAGTATGAATAGATAGGCCACTGACAGAGCAAAGGCCGATGGCACATTTATAAGACAGAAAAAGAAATGGGCAGACTGGATGGGTCTTGTGGTCCTTATCTGCTGTCAACTTCTATGTTTCTATGTACCTATGGTGTTGGTAAAGCCTTTTTTTTTTCTGTACACCTCAATTGGCCTGGAATATTTCTTAAGTCTATTCTGCTAGATTGAACTTTTTTTTTTGTTTCAGAAAACTGCCTGAGTGAGGCAGCTTCAGTAATGTGGGAGTAATTAAATGCTAAACAGCCCAGCCATTTAAATCTGAATAGGCCTGTTGGGGAAGATAGTTGACAAAGGCCTTGGACCAGCTATCACAGCAGAGAATGGTGCCTCAGCGTCTAAAACTCAGAGTAGCAGAAAAAAATGTTTTCTTTTGGCCTAACCAGAAAAAGAGAAAGGGATAGAACCTTCCAGCAGTTGAATTTATAAATCAAAACATAGAGACGGTTGGTTTGTTGCAGGCTGCAGCCATGTGACAAAGGCCAGCCAATCAGAGTAGGGCAATCCAGAGGCAGCACATCTGAAACTGCCTTGTAAAGCCAAGAAAAGGCTTGCTGAATTAAGTTCTGTTTGCGAGTAGACAACTGATCAATGGGACCCCTTTCTTCCATCACAGGATGGGTAACAAGGACATTTTTACTGGACTCTAACAACACCAATTGCAACTGGAATAATGTAGAGGCTACATGCTACACTATGAAAAGTTAAGTGTATTTTTTTCTGTATACTGTCCAACTTTTATTTCATATGTCCTATAACCACAATTTTGAATGCTCTTGATATATTTTATTTCTATTATCTAATAAACATTAATAAAGAATGTGCCATGTTTTTATAATACCTCTGAAAGTGTCTGCTGTGTGTGTAAGATTGGGAAGGGTTTTGTTCAAATAATACCACACCTGACCTAATGCTTAAAGGCCAAATGCTACCAGGACAGAAAACAAGAAGGGACTATATGAGTGTAGGGGGAGATACACGAAGTCTCACAGAATGATCTGTGGGGTTTGAACCAGTCCCCGCATTTCCCTGGAAAAGACACATATAGGGTTTATAGGGCACCCTGAAGGCCTGTAAATGCCTATGGCTTTTCTTGTCCAAGTTCATTGTAAGCCCGGTGAACCCTGCCCCACATGAGTGGGCCTGTGACAGTGGTAACCTAACATCTGATTTAATCAACAGGTTTACTGTAGAAAGATCAAGAACCTAGGTTTCTGAATGTGCTGTTATTCTGGGAGTTCAGAATGTTCTTAAGCAATATGCGGTGAAACACTGCTGAATATATGTGATGTACTGCAAGAGAAAGTGTTACTGCTTGAGTTTAACATAATCTGAGAAACAACAGAAATACTAATTGGTAGATTAATTAATCAATTAGGATGGAAAAATACCGTTAAACTGTGGCATATCCAAATATCCCATAGATCCCCTGGTTGCAAGACTTCTGGTTGGTGATCTCTAAATTACATATAAATATACTGGTTTAAACCTACAGTATTTTTATAACATAGGTAAAATAAATTAGGTATGACCCTTAACCCAGAGTTGTCATGCTTAATATAAATACTGTAAGGATGATACCTGCTTACTTAATGCTCTATCTCCACCACTAAACTTCTGGATCCATCACTACTGCTGTGAAAGCCACACCCAGTATTAAAAGGTGGCATTCATGATGTGGAGACAAAAACTTGCGATTGTGCAGAAGCAATATTAGGCAAGGCAAGGCACATTCTATTTCATTGGTGCCCTTCACAAATAGTCCAGGACACCATACAGGGAAAACCAACATTTGAATATGGTATAAACGGTATGCATACACACACTATCAATACAGTAACTTTCTAAAAACAGGATGCCATTTAAAAACAGTAAGTTTTCAGTGATCCCATGAAGACAAGGGATAGGCAAAGCTGAGTGGATTTGGATTTGGTTTTGGATTTGCCAAATCCAGGCTGAGTTTGGATTTGGATTTGAAAAGGATTTGGATTTGCCAGATTTGGTCTATAAGTATAATTAAAGGCAAAAGGGGATTATCAAGAGAAAAGCACCTAAAAATGTTAATGCAATTACAGTAATATTAGAAAGGGGTCCACTGCCTGAGATATATTACATCCTGCTGTTTAAGTGTTAATTTCTCAGCAACCTGCATGTCTTGACCTCAAATTTTCAACATGGGCTTTTTTTAGTGGAATCACCATTTCACAGAACAATGGCAAAATGGCATTTCTGGTGGGATTTGAATAACACCTGTCTAGTTCATAAGGTGGGATAAGAAAAATGCCATGATAAAAATGTGTGGTCAAACTTAAAAAAAAAACAAGAAGTTATGAGTTGAAGTTGAATTTCACTGGAAACAAACCTATAACTTCATGGTTTCTTGAGATTTTAATCCCAGATTTCAATGTGGGCTTTTTTTGACCCCACCTCATGAACTAGACAGGTGTCATTTTTCAAATCCCAATGGAAATGTCATTTTGCAGAATGATAGAAAAACAATGTTTCCAGTGGGATTTGAAAAAGGACACCTATCTAGATCATGAGGTAGGGTATAAAAAGCCTATGTTGAAAATTTGGGGTCAAAATCTTTAAAAAACACAAGTTATGAGTGTAAGTTAAAATGAACTGAAAAAAGACCTAAGTGCAAAAATTGTTTTAGACTTTTTTTTCTCAATTCGAGCAGCCAGCGGTTCAGAGGTGCATGCTGCGCTAAGAGAATACCACAAGGGACCTTTTAGAGGTAAGTGGGTGACTAGGGGTGAGGGCTGGCAGGGTGCTTGGGAGGTGGGGTGGGAGATGCATCAATGGACCATTTCTTTTTACAGGTTAGGGGGGTGAATGAGGACAGTGTTAGACTGTTTTTTTTTTTTTTTAAATATAGCATTTTATATGCTTCTTGTAGGTTTTTCTCCTGCATCCCCTCCGAGGCACTGGCACATGGCCGTATGTGTGCATGGAGACACGAACGCACACCGGAAACCAGCTCAGCCACTTCTGCCCACCCGTACTGCCACCCCAACCCACCTACATTACCCCACTGGACCTCCACCTGGTGGGGATGGGACTACGGGAGGTGCAACAACCCACCCCCACCACCCCTGGGAGAGGAGAACAGCCTAAAGGCTCACTCAATCCCATTCCTCCCTCACCCCCCAGGCTGGCACCCTGATGACCAGAAGTCATTCCCAAACCCAGGTCGCTGGCATAGCATGAGGTAAGGCATCCAGCACCTCAACCTTCAGTGCCACCGGGTTGGCAGAACTGTTTTCTTTTTTACAGGATTTAACTTGGATCGGGGGCAAGGTGGATGGTATGGGTGCTAAGAGGGTGGGAGAAGGTGAGGGTGTTTATTTTTATTGACCAATGGTGTTGGGCAATCCCATGGCCGAAAGAGATTAGGGGGTATCTGGCAGGGCCACTGGGCTTGAGAAACCAGTGGCCAAAAAAGTGTGTCTGTGTGGCCCGAGCTAGGCAACCCAGTGGCCAAAAAAAAAAAGAGTAGAGGCAACTGTGGCCACCGGACTTGGGCAACCTGGTGGCCTAAAAGGAAATTGGGGGGGCGTCTGTGTGCATACCTCTCAACTATCCCTGATTACAAAATACATCCCTCATTTTACTCCTCAAAATTCCCTCATTCATCCCTAGTGGAAAAGGTGCTGCCCACCAGAGAATGTACTGTAAATTAAGACTTTAAAGCAGAAATTGATAATATTTTAAGATGCTAAATTTAAAATAATTTAGTAAAAATAATGGTTTACACAGTTTTTTGAGATGAGATCTCCATGCTTAAAGAGCTACTGACACCTCAAGAAGAACTTTGGAAAACAGCATATTTGGTCACAAAACAGCTTATATTTCTAATTAGCTCTGTATTGCTCATTTCCATTATTTATTACTGAGATCATATGCATGAAAACAGGATAGCTGTTCCTTGAGGGTTCATCAGCTCCCTGTTGCTTCTTCCCAATCTGATGTCATAATACTCTGTTTGTGACATCACAAGTGTTCCCATGGCAACAGACAGTGATGTCACAACAGAGCATTATGCTTTCAAGTAGGGAGTAAGCTTTAGAGATAGATGAAGTTCAAGGGGTAACAATCTTGTTTTTGTGTGGATTTCTTCAGTAATAGAGAAGAGGAATCTATAGAAAATATATGAAATAGAAGCTGTATTGTGTCCAACTATCACATTTTCCAAAGTTTTCCCTAAGGCGTCAGCTGCTCTTTAAGGATATTTCCTTCATTATGAGGGTCAATGTTCCTCATTCTGTGTATCCATGTCCCTCCTTTCAGTGACAAGACGGTTGAGAGATATGTCTGTGTGCATACCTCTCAACTATTCATGATTATGACAGACAACCCTCATTTTGCCCCTAAAAATTGCTCTGACCTTCATCCATCCCTTATGGAAAAGGTGTGCCCACACAGAGAATGTGCTGATAATTCAGACTTTAGAGGAGAGATGTACGATATTCTAAAACACAAAATCAAAAGCACAGTGAGGAAGCTCAGAATGCAGGAGTTTAATGGGTGGCTGAAGAGGTGGTGTGCAGAAATGGGGTATGGGGTAGTAGGGGAGTGGGGTGAGACATGAAACAATAAGGGACTTTATGCCAAGGATAGGCTGCATCTTAGCATCGAGGGTACAAGGGCATTGGGACAGGGGCTGGAGAAATATATTAAAAGTAACATAGATTTAAACTGAGGAGGGGGGAGGACTGAGTTGGATAGCAGGGAGGAGGCACATTCAGGGAGAGTCCTCCCGAGAGAGGAGGAGAATGAGGAAGTTACCAAGACAAAAGTGGAAGGGAGACACGGGAAGAGGAGGGTGGGGCACAAGGTGGACTGTAGTATCCATGAATGCAAGGAGCTTAGCAAACAAGGTGGCAGAGTTCCAAGCAATGATGGGAGAGGGAGAGGTAGATATTGCCACCATCTCAGAGACCTGGGCCACCCAATACCATGACTGGGATCTTACGATCCCAGGTTGCAAGGTGTTCCGGAGGGACCGGGAGGGGGAAAGGGCTGGAGAGGTGGCTATTTATGTCAGGGAAGGGATACTGTGTACCAGGGAGGAGGGGGATGAGGGGAGGCCAGAAGTCATATGGGCATTGCTCCAAAGCCCTAAAGGTAAGACGCTCAGGATGGGGATGGTGTACAGGCCACCCTCACAGAGCAAGGAGGTGGATAGGGAGCTGGGGGAGCAAATCAGGAAGGGAGCAAATCAGGAAGGTCAGTAGCAAGGGAAATACAGTTATAGTGGGAGACTTCAACCTACCTGGGGTTGACTGGCAGGCACTAACTACAGCATACGCCAGGGAACAGGTGCTGCTGGAGGCTATCCAAGACAGCTACCTAGTGCAAGGGGTGATGGAACCTACTAGAGAGGGGAACATACTGGATTTGGTGATAACAAATGGTGATCAAGTCCAGGATGTGGTAGTACAGGACCCTCTAGCAGGAAGCAACCACCGCTCAGTGAGGTACCTCCTCAACAGTGGGGGAGTCGGCTAAGACCAGGACAAGAGTGTTGGACTTCAGGAAGCAGATTTTGCCAGAATGGGCAACATCCTAGAGGGATATTTAGCTAAAATTAACCCAGTGATGGATGCTGAACAGAAGTGGGCAATCATTTGGAAGAGGCTGAATGAGGCCACAAACACGTGTGCCAAATCTCAGAGTAAGCAATTCAGGTCCAAAATACCTAGCTGGTTCAGTAAGGAAGTGCAGTGGCAGGTAAGAGAAAAAAAGAGTGGCCTTCACTAAGTTCAAAAAATCGGGGTGGGAGGAGGACAAACAGGTGTTCACAAAGGCATCTAGGAAGGTGATCAGGTCAGTCAGGGCAGCGAAGGAGCTGAATATTGCTCAGGGGATCAGAGAGGGGGGAAAGGGGTTCTTTAAATACATAAGGGAGAAGAGGAGTTGTAGAGATGACATTGTTAGAATCAAAAGGGATGGGGAGTGGACAGAACAAGGGGGAAGAACAGGCAGAGGCACTCAATGAGTACTTCTGCTCAGTGTTCACAAAAGAAAGGGATGGCCTAATACTGCAGGGGAAAGGGGGCAAGGGTGAAAGGGGGGCAGAGATAACAGATGGGGTTATCCAAGATGATAGAGTTCTGAAGGGCCCTAAAGCCTTTGCAGATGGACAAGGCACTAGAACCAGATGGTGTACACCCAAGGGTCCTGAAGGAACTGGCAGAGGTGTTGGCAGGCCCTCTGATGGACCTCTTCAACACCTCCTTGGAGACGGGGAAGGTACCCAGAGACTGGAGGATGGCTCACGTGGTGCCCCTTCACAAGAGTGGACCCAAGGACCAACCGGGCAACTACAGGCCAGTAAGCTTGACTTCCATAGTGGGGAAGTTGATGGAGATCATTCTAAAGGAGAGGTTGATAACCTTCCTCAATAGTAATGGTACAGGATGAGAGACAGCATGAGTTTGTCTCGGGAAGATCGTGCCAAACTAACCTGATCGACTTCTTCGACTGGGTCACTACGGCGGCTGATGAAGGCCACGCTATGGATGTCCTGTACCTGGACTTCAGCTAAGCTTTCGACTCAGTGCCCATGGGAGATTAATGAGCAAGTTGAGGGACATGGGGCTGGGGGAGAAACTGGTGGGGTGGGTTGAGAGCTGGCTGCAGGACAGACAACAGAGGGTAGTTGTAAGGGGGGGAGACATCCAAGCCAAGGCCAGTAACAAGTGGGGTAAACACAGAAACATAGAATTTGATGGCAGATAAGGACCGCTTGGCCCACCTAGTCTGCCCATTTCCCTACCGAATGGATAAGCTGTAGATCCTAGTTAACCAATAGCCTACTTCCTCCTACCCCCCACTAGAATTGTTTTACGTCTGTCCCATGCATTCTTGAATTCCTCCACTGTTTTGGACTCCACGACCTCCTCAGGAAGGCTGTTCCATGCATCTACAACCCTCTCCATGAAGAAATACTTCCTCACATTACCTTTGTACTGCAGGGTTCAGTGCTGGGCCCTGCTTTGTTCAATGTCTTCACTGGAGATGTTGCAGAGGGGGTCAAGAGTAAGATCAGCCTGTTCACATATAACACTAAGATTTGTGCAAAAGTGGACAATGAGGAAGGGAGGCAGGTACTCAGGGAGGCTCTAGCTAAACTCAAACACTGGTCTAGGGAGTGGCAGTTGGGGTTTAACACTAAGAAGTGCAAGGTCATGCACCTCGGAGCAAGAAATCCCAGGACCGGCTACTGGCTGGGGGGGGTGCAGGTAGCTTCAGAGAAGGAGGAAAGGGACCTCTGGGTTATACTCACAGGGGACATGAAGGTATCAGCACAGTGTAAGAGGGCAGCAGCAAGGGCAAGTAGGATGCTGGGGTGCACTGCCAAAGGGATCACCTCTAGAAATGAGGAGGTTGTCCTGCCCTTGTATAGATCGCTGGTGAGGCCACATTTGGAGTACTGTGTGCATATCTCAAAAAGGATGTGAGATTACTGGAGGGGGTGCAGCAAAGGGCTATGAAAATGATCATGGGACTGGGGAAGTTGCCATATGAGGAAAGACTGAGGGAGTTCAACATGTATTTGCTGAAAGAGAGAAGGGAAAGAGGGGACATGATAGAGACCTTTAAGTACTTGAAAGGCATAAACAAAGTCAGAGAGGGAGGATTGTTCCACTTAAAGGGGGGAAGGGTCACTAGGAGGCACAGTTTGAAGTTGGAAGGCGGAAGATTCAGGATGGAGATGAAGAGGCACTACTTTACAGAGATAGTGGTGGCAAGATGGAATGCACTGCCGGAGGAGTTAATCGAACTGAGGATAGTGGATAGCTTTAAACGGGGTTGGGACAGAGTCAAGAGCAGAATTAGTACAGACAAGAACATAAAGGGGGAAAGACCAGGAAAGGGAAAAAAGGGAGGGGTTTGGGAGGGGCTGGGGCAGCTGTAGTAATTATGAAGCTAAGAGCTGCACAATCAGGCAGGCTTGATGGACCTGTGGGCCTTTTTCCACCAGCAATTTCATATGTTTGTATGTTCATATGTAAAAGTAAATTTTGTACAAGTGAAGACACTTGGTTCCACAGTGTTTCACTTGTATCCCAATGTTTGAGGATGAGTCCCTCATTCTGAGGTTCAGCGTCCCTCACTGTCCCTCATTTTGAGTGGCCGTGTTCCTTGTTGCAGTGAAAAAAGGTTGATGCAAACCTTTCAACTGTCCCTAATTACGAGGGACTTCCTTCATTTTAACCCTAGAAATTGCTCTGTCCATCATCCATCCCTCAAGGAAAAGATACTGCTCACACTGAGAATGTGCTGTAAATTCAGAGTTTAAAGCAAAAATTCATAACATTCTAAAATGAACATTGAAAATAAACTTTGTACAAGTAAACCTTTCTACCCCTCCACTGCCTGTGTGCTTAGCATCACTGGATTTCTCAATTAGGTACAATGTTATCTGTACAATCTGAAGTATGTACAACGTTATTTGTAAATAGAGATTGATGATTATGTTATTGTCTGCCATAGTATACTCTATGGTACTATTATCTATACTAGTGGTTCTTAACTGCAGTAATTATGTTCTCTGTACATTTTTTATGCTAGTTGTGAATGTTTGCATGATGTAAATGTGTTGTATTATGATATGTTCCTGTAACTATATTAGTTGGTCTTGTTATTGCAATTGTCATACTTGTATGGTTTCCTGTGTGAGCTATTGCACTATCAATGTACTGCACTTATCGGGTCGCCACTGAAAAAGGGACTGTCTTATCTCAGTGGGCCTACCCAGATACCAAAATTCTATAATTAAATAAACACAGTGGGTGGGATATTCGGACTTCGCCAGGCAGGGGCGCAAGCCTGGGCACAGCGCAACTGGGATGCGCCAGGGCATAGTCCAGGCAATATTCAATGGTGCTGTGCCATGGCTCAGCACCATTAAATATGGCACTGGGGCTGCCTGCACTGTGCATGGCACAGTGGCACTGCGCCAGCGCAAGTGGCAAGTTAGGAGCAGGGGGATGCGCCAGTGCAAGCATGGGTGCGCTAGCTGCAGCAACTGCAGTATTCAGCACTGGGCATGTAAATGAGGCCATTATGCATGCAAGGTGAAAATGGGGCCATTTGCATGTCATTATGCCCCATTTTCATGCAGATGCGCTGATCCTCGGCAACTTGCACCTGGCGCCCTGCCAGGCCACAGCCGTCGGGACCGACACCCCTGCCCCTCGGTGGGCAATGTGCCCCAATGCCCGATCGTGGGCTTTAGGTAATGTTAAAGTCCCTGGTGGTCCGCTGGACCCTACCCCATCACCCGATCATGGCATATAATAAATGAAACCCTGGTGGTCCAGTGGACCTGCTCTCCTGCCCGATCATGGGCTGTAGTAAACATTACAGTGCCTGGTGGTCCAGTGGACCTGATCCCCAGCCCGATCGCGGGTGTATGAATAAACTAATCCCCTGGTGGTCCAGTGGACCTACTCCACTGTCCAATCGCGGGCTTATGAATCAACTAATTCCCTGGTGGTTCAGTGGACCCAATCCCCAGCCCGATCACGGGCTTCAGTTGTATTAATATTCCCTGGTGGGCCAGCGGTAACCCTCTCCCCACCAGCCCACTCAGACTCACCACCCTGCTCCCCCCCGGTCAGTGGTGGGTGGCAGCTTCCCACCCGCAAGCCGCCTGGCCGCCCACTGACTGACAGTGTATAGTACAGCTGTACACCCATTGGTCCCCTGCGTGGGCCAATGGGCATGCAGACCATACTGTACTACACAGTACTGAAATGTGAATGAACAGGTGGCTTGCAGGTGGGGAGCTGCCACGCTGCTGACCGGGGGGGGTGGTGAGTCTGAGTGGGTGGGTGGGGGTACTGCTGGCCCACCAGGGAATAATAATGCAACTAAAACCCATGATCGGACTGGGAATCTGGTACACTGGACCACCAGGAATTAGTTTATTCATACGCCCATGATCGGGCAGGGGAGCAGGTCCACTAGACCACCAGAGTTTTATTAGTTCTACGCCCATGATCGGGCATTGGGGTAGGGTCCACTGGACCACCAGAGAGGTTAATCATTACTAATGCCTGTGATCGGGTGATGGAGTAGGGTCCACTGGACCACCAGGGATGATATATGTATCCGTCCGTGATCAGGCGAGGAGGGAGCAAGACGCCCGACCTGTGTCTGGGGAAGTCATGTGGCCACCCACAGCAGACAGCTGCCATGTTGCGCACGACAATACGGCAGCCTGTCTGTGAGTGTCCCCTGGCTTGCTTCTGCTTTTTTCAGCAGATCTTTGCGCCTCCCTCCCATGCGGTGCAAGGCGGGTTTGAGCTTGCATATGCACCGCATTTCCCAGGCTGAATATTGGGATGTGCCATATATGCATGGGCATGCCCCCCGCACTTGCACCGCATGCATTACTGGTGCACCCCGGCGCATCAGGATTTGCACAGTGCAACATCCCCCTTTGAATATCGCACCGGAGCACATCAGTGGGTTAGGCATGGCGCAACACTGTTGTGCCATGCGCAACCCCTTTGAATATCCCACCCTGTGATTTCTACAGAGTTCTGAGCTTGTATCTCAATATTACTGGATGCGTCCCTCATTATGAGGGTCATTGTCCCTCCTTTTGAGTGTCCATGTCCCTCAGTTCAGTAACAAAAGGTTGAGAGGTATGGATTGATGGCCATGATGCTTGCACAACATGGTGGCCAAAAATGAGACAACAAGTTAAGGCTCAAGGGGATCTTTCTCCACTTAAAATTCTACCAAGAGGAGTGCCACAAGGATCTATACTGGGACCCATTCTCTTTGCAATTTATATAAATAATATAGACTCTAAAATCAGTACAGTGACTGCATCTTTTTGCAGATGATACTGTGCTATACACTGCTAGTCCCACACCTGAGCTTGCTTATGAAGAGTTACAACATGAATTTGATATCCTGCAACCGAACCTTTTACAGCTAAAGCTGCTTCTTAACACAAAAAATATGAAAGCAATGCTTGTCTCCCCCAAACACATTCACCAACCTCAATTGTACAAACCTGTAGGATCCACCCCTTACTTGGTGACCCGCTAGAAATTGTGGACAAGTTTAAATATTTGGGCTTTTGGATTGACAGTGAGCTTAGTTTTGTATTCCACCTGGAAGAGTTGGCTAAAAAGCTACGGCAGCATCTGGGCGTTTTTTGTACCACATTAGGCATCTTCTCAACTACGAGGCAAAAATAAAACTAGTTCAAACTACACTTCTTCCTTTAATGATTATGCTGACATTCTCTATAGCCACTGTCCTAAAACAGCTCTAACTAAACTTGACACCCTATATCATCGGGCATTGAGATTTATCACTAATGCTCCTCTAAACACTCACCATTGCTCGCTCTATGATATGTTAGGCTGGTCCTCCCTTAGTGTTTGGAGGCTGAGGAATGCAAAACTTTGGATTCACAGAGCAATCACGAATAAACTCCCTTCATATATTACCAATCTTTTTTCGCGTAACCAGGGGTCCTACTGTCTGAGGCATTACTCTTTTGTCATCTTGGATGTCCTTAAGATTAGAACATGATATGGTGCTGCAGCTAATAGTTTTGCTGTCCCATCTCTATGGAACACCCTTCAGAAGTCTCTTAAGCTTACTACTATTCCGAGACTATCCACATTTAAGTCCTTGCTCGTATCTGCCTTGAAGGAAACTTGCACCTGTCACCGATAACTGCTAGAAAATTATAGATGGTAAACTATATGCACTTGGCTTGTTACCCCCAACAATTAGCACTTCTCCCTCTATCCCCCCCCCCAATCAGGTAACTTGCGAATATGATGAGGGTAACTTCTAGATGATTGGGTGCATACTTTTCCTGGAAAGTACTGTATTTTTTATATGTTATCTTATGCAACTGTAGCCAGGTTATCTCTGTAGCATTCTGTACAATGTTCATCCATTTATCAATATGAGGCATCACCTCTGTTACCTTGGCATAGATTTTGTGTGTAAATACATGAAAATTTGTGAATTTTCTAGGGGTATTACATTTGCCTTCTGTAAAATTGTTTAACTATGTAGCCATACTGTGCCACAACTTATGTCCGCTTGATATGTATTCTCCCTGTGTGCATAATTGCATATCTGTGAGCCTTTTCTTTTCACTGTTCATTGTATTTGTATATGTATACTTGCCCTTCCAGGACCATCCTACAAATGGGCTTGCTCAAAGGTGTAAAACCTGGTTAAATAAAAATTGATTGATTAATTGATATGAAGTGGATGGGGACATGTGGGGTGTCTTCTGTGTAGCCATCAGGTTTGAGCAATGTGGCCCCAAAAAAATGAGGTTGCACCTTGGTGCCTACATGGTTGCCAAGAGACCCAGTCCCTATTTCCCCTGCATTCTTGCACAGAATAGTGTGCTGAGCAGCCACACCATCTGCTAAATATCGAGTTTGTGCACAAGTGCAAACTCAGTATACAGCTAAGGCATGCGCTGCTCGAGTGCCCTCTGACCTCTTTCCCAGCCTCCTAAACCTGTCACATGACAGAGAGTAAGCCTGCCACATGACAGGGAGGCAGGGGAGTGCGAGATCTGAGCCGAGCCAGCTGTGTTCGGTTCGGGTCTTGCAAAAACTGAGCCACTTGCATTCTAAGTGGCTCTGTTTTCAAGGGAAGGCCTTGGCCCATCCCTTATAAAGACCTCTGAGTGGGCTGAGCAAACACTGTGGGGAGTTCCACAAAACATGTACAGTGCCACAAACACTGCATCTCCCAAGAGCTTTAAACAGAGAGGGGAACTAGGGGTGGGAGGAAGCATGAGCTCTTTCAGGTAGTCAGGACCTAGATTGTGTAGAGTCTTGTATGTTATCAAGCAGATCTTGAAGTTGATGCACCACCAAATCAGCAGCCAGTGCAGAGTGTGCAACATTGATGTGATGTGCATATTTTCAGATGTTCTAGTCACCATCCGGGCTGTTGCTTTCTGGACCAGCTACTGGCAGTGTATCAAACCTACAGATAACTCTAAGTACAGAGCATGACAGTAATCCAATCTTGAGGTGAAAAAGATAGGTATTATTGTCACCAGGGCCCTGGGCACAAGAAGCAGTTTGATCAGGGAAATGAAAAGCAGATGGAAAAAGCCACTACATTATTAGGTATTGATTGGGAAGAATGACACGGGAGGGTGGGATGTCACTCTTCTGTATCCATCCATGAAAGGAAGGTAAAGGGAAGAGAGCCACATGTACTTTAGTCCCACACCAGGACTGGGCTCATACCATAAACACTGGCACCCAAATACAGTACTAAGATGACACTATATTGTTGAGGCGTGCCATCCTTCAGTTGAGATGCTAAACCAAGGTCCTGTTGACCTTTTCTGGTGGTTTTTCAGGTGGATGTTTAAAGATCCCCATGGCACTTCTTGAAAAGAGTAGGGAAATATACCTGGTGTCCTGGCCAAATTTTTTCCCCTTCACTAAAATACCACAAACAGTGTAATCTGGTTCAGTTTCACTTGGTTTGCATCTGTACTCCCTAATGAGGCTGAAAATAGGCAGCATTGTCTAACCCTTGTTTTCCAGTCAAGAAAAACTAAATAAATAAATATCTAGCTTCACTCTACTCCAACCCAAGCCTCTGGTAAAGATTTGGACTTTGAAACCAGAGTGGTAGTAGTTCTTGATTTGATCTACACAACAGCCCTTACTAGGCTACAAAACCTTGGCTCTTATTAATCTCAGTTACTTTTTTAGGGCTTGCTCAAAAAAAAAACACAGATCTATCCTGAACAGTGCATAAAGCAGGTGCACAATCCCATGGCATGCAACAACTGTGCAGCAGGTACAACTTACCATGGCCATGGGAGTGGCTGACAAGTGCAGATGGCACCACAAAGGTGTGGGCAAGGGCCAGGGGTGAAGCACATGCCCACAGAACACCCTGTGACCCCAATAAAGGAAGGTGTCTCCTCAAATTGTAATGCAGAAACATCAGTTCTGGATACCATGGGCTTGGAGCAACGTGCCATGGCCACAGGACCAAGGTGGGAATGCCACGGCACAGCTGCTGGCAATGGAAAAACCAAGCCAGGCCACTGCATGTGCACAGGACAGGGAAATGGGAAGTGGCAGCATCAGTATCCACCACCACAGACCACAATCTCTGAATATCATGGCAGAGGAGACCTCAATCATTGCCACAGGAGTGCATGTGAACTACCCCATCCTGTATGGCACTGGGGCACAGAAAGTCATACCAGCCCACAAGCACCTTCTGTGGGATGGCATACAGGACACCACCAGTGCTGTAGAGAATATTCCCCACACAGTCACAGCCATAAAACACACATGGCATGACCTGCGGGGCACCGTGAAGAGGAAACTTGCCAGCTACCCATCGGTGGTAGCGGACCAGATGAGGACCTTAAGATGATGCTCATTGAAAACATTGTGGTGGACACCTTCAGCCAGCGGACAATCAGTGGTGAGAAGGATGGACTTGACAAAATGGAGGGCAAATACTGTTATGAGGCCACACTGTGGCCATGCCATGCATGTATACGGTGATAATTATATGTACAGCTTCCACAGATGTTTGCCCACCAACACCTGCCTGGAATAAAGATGGTGACAATGAGAATGACATGACACAGAAATAAGATAAGTATGCCACATGCATTCCACAGGTGGTGGGCAACACACACACACTCACAGGTGTGCAGTACTGTACTATATGTGAGGAAATGCAATAACCACAGCATTTGTTCTACCTACAACCCATTGTGTCCCAGGACACCACCAACATTGCTGTGGATGGCACACAGGATGGTGGCAGCACCACAGTCACATCACACAGCATGCAACAGGCTGATACGTCCAAGGAAACACAGCCCCCCCAGACTATTCTTAGACCTGCACACACAGCATGCCACAGATGCCACGAGGCACAAACAGCATGCCTTACCAATACTCCCTGTGCCATGTGCATTAGACACTTCCACACCTGATCCAGTCCAGAGAATAGTGTTCAGTGTGAGAGAGTGCACATGCACGTGCACGCACACACACGCACACACACACACAAGCACTGCACTGGGTGCACAGGGGCACCATCCACAGACACAGACCTCTTTGAGGTGCTCTCAGGAACAGGGGCCCAGAAAGCAGAGTAGCAGAAGGCAGATGCTGCATGGCATGTATTCCAAACAGGTTGGCATGGAACAGTCCCCAGTGAATATGCTAGACACATGCAGGGCTCGAACAGCCACTGCAACTCACCAACAGTGTCAGTGCAGTGAGCACAGAGATGGTGGGCATATATGAAGAGCTTGTGTCCATCAGGCGGTCCATGGACAGGGGTCTCAGCCACCTGTCTGATGTACTAGTGTGTGGCCCCTCTGTCCTGGCACAGGCTGTGCTGGCAGGACACAGACCTCCCTTTCTACGATAAAATGGGCAGGCCTGCAGTGAAGAAGACCATGGGGAAGAGGATAGCAAAGACTCAGAATAGCAGGAGACACATAGCATGCCTGTGTAAGGCATCACCACCTGGAAAAAGCACCACATCACTGCAGATATCCACTGACTCACTACACATGTGGGGTACACCACACACAATCACACTACACAGGGTCATTACACATGGGTTTGTATGCCAACAAGGGTAGTAGGTGTAATCAGCAGGGTGCTGAACAAGACATGAGGACAATACATGGGGTGCTGTGGCCAGTGCTGGCCTAGCACATGGTCTGTATGGGCATTACCAGGGTGTAACATAGCAGCCTGGTGTACAGGGTCAGGGCACCCGTTCCTGTTGTGATAAACTGCCATTATGTTTTTCACTATTGTGTACCACTTGAAGCAAATATCTACACTGTTTGGTGAGCATCATTTCACTATGTCAGTGTTGTTTTTGCAGGGGGCAGTGGGCAGGGCAGATGTACACCAGGACAGCAGGGCACTGTGCATGCTGTGTGGGCATCCATCCACACTTCAGTCAGCATTGAGGATACCGCTATGGCAGCCCCCATGTACTAATATGTGCAGGGTCTGCATCCGCTCATGAGGCCAGCCATTCTGGGCTTTGGATTGGTGTATAGCAATAGTTCTTAGACTTTGTCTCAGTGAGCCTCCCCAAATCCATGGAAAAGATTTTGAGCCTCCCCCAAAAACTGAAATAATCTTGGGCCTCCCCAAAGAAAAATAACATACTGTACTTTGCACTGTACACCTTGAATAAATTGAAACCCCTTTGAGTACTTGTTTCACATTCAGTTCTTTCATTCAGTTCTTTGTTTTATACTGATGTGGAACCTTTGAAAAAGAGCTCCTGTGCTCAAGGTGTTATCTGAATAACAAATAAATAAAATAAACAAATATTATTATTCAGCTCATTGTAACCCCCCCACACACACACATAGGTCAGCCTACTTACTCCGCTATTTTCATTCTTGAACCATTGTTACCCCTTGTTCCAGTACCTTCATGGGTTAGACTACTGTTTTCTGTTTCCTCGCTATATGAAATAACATTCCTACATACTTTGCCTCTCCCCCTCCTTCTCTGCTCCTAAGCAGCCTCTGTGGGACTACTTTGCTCCTTCCTGCTATTGCTGTGAGCACTTCTATGCTCAACCCTTGAATCTGGGCTGTTCTGCCATCAGTCTACAAACTAATCAATTACCACCACTCATTATTAGTTTATTGTTCATATTTGTTTACACTGTTGTTCACTGTGTATTTCTTGATTGTGTCAGTTACCTTTTGAAATGTATTCCTCCTTACCCTCCCCAGGTACACCTGAAATGAGCCTTTGCTCATTCACCTTCATTGTCGCCTATTAGTAAATAAATACATAAAATCCACCTACTATTATCCTCTTTCAGTTTGCTTTATCTCGTCACACAAAATACATAAAACTCAAAATTTAAATACAGTACTTTTTCAGACGTGCTTGAGCCTCCCCTGGAACAAGTTGGGGCCTCCCCAAGGAGGCTGGCCTCACCAATTGAGAACCCCTGGTGTATAGAGCTTGTGCATGTTTGTACCACCAGATGTGCCCAGGGCCTGTTCTACATGTACCCCCTGTGCAGGGGTCTCTATAGTCCCTCTGTGTACACTGCATGTAGTCCACTGCGGATCCACATGTGCTGCTGGTACTCACTATGCTGCCACATAGGGTGTACAGTTGTTTTTGCAGCCCTTGGATAAATAAGGCTATATACAAAAACAGATATAAAAATAAATAAATATAACTATTTAGTGACATAAATATTCTACACAGATCACACTGCACAATAAATACCCATATGCAGTACTGGGAAACAATACCTGTTGGAAGAGAAGAAAATCAAGGTTTGGATTCCTTGATGTTGCTCATGCAACTGGTCGATTCCTTCAGAAATGGAAATAATGATGCAGATACATTCCCCAGTGATGTATAGAGCTCTGAGTTACAGTACCAGTGAAACAGATTGTTTCCGCACCACATCAATGCATTCAGTTACTCCGCACCGTGTTTATCTCCTCAGCTCAGGGCTAATCACTCCACCCAGGGCCTCCTAGGTAATCATTAAAGTGATTTATTTAGCTGGAAATAAATTAACACAATTTATAAAAAATGGTCTCTTCAGCAGGCAAACCAGCACACACTGCTGGCAGTCATTACAGAGAGTGTAAGATTTCCATAAAAACTTAAATAAATTAATACTAGCATAAATCTCTCGAAACAACTCAGTAACCATGCGTAATAGTTAATGTTGCAGAGATTCTTAAGCTTCAATATAAACTTCAGGTAGGAATAACCCAGAAAACAAAACCCTTGTAATACTAAACCAGTTTAAATAAAATACTATACAACATGTCTGAAAATAAGAGAGAATAATTTATAAAAGAGGTGTTGCGTGTATTGCAGCAGGCAGATTAGTCCCCACTGGAATAAAAGGAACAACCAACATACAGTTATCAATCAGGCATAATAACAGTATAGTGAATCAAAGCATGCATGTCATGAAGCACTCAAATGTCCTCCCACAGAAAAAAGTGGAGCATCCTTTACAAAATCATATATCAATGGTGCCTTTTTTCTCCATTATTTATTTACACTCCTTCCGCTTGGTTTGCTCCTATCTGGCCAGCTTCCCCAGCACCGTTACCCATCTTCCCCAGCTACCTATTCCATTCCCCCATTCCTCATGGATTTCACCCCATGATCAGCCTTCAGGGCTTTGCAGGACTTTAACCCTTTGAATGTATAGATCAGGTGAAGGAGGGTGCCTGGTCTGTGGTGCATGGCCCGTGAGGGGACGGCCATCACCCTGCACAGGCAGCATTGTTTCTTCCAGTTTACTTCCTTTAATCCAAGGCAGCACACAGGCACATGGGGGAGGGAGTCCAGCATCAAGTGCGTGCAGCATGCTGTTGCCAGGAAAGCAAGCTCCCTGGCCCACCAGAAACATAGAACCATAGAATTTCTACTGGTAAAAGAAGGGTGTGGGCCCATCCGAATTTCCTGTTGTTTAATTATGGGTGGCATGGCGGAAAAGGGTTGGAATGCAATGCTAGTGGGCTAGGAAGGGGTTATACTAATGTGTGGTGGGGAGGGGAAAATGGGTGGTGAGGGTACTAGTGGGTGGGGAGAAGGGAAGTTACTTTAAAAAAAAAGTTTAAACTTATTCAAAATATCTGGCACTCAGGATGGGCACCCAGTGTCAGAATTGAGAAGGGGGGAGTGGTGAGGGTGAGGGTACCACTGGATACTAGGGATTCTTGGCCAATGGGCAGGGTGTGGGAGGGGATGTCACCAGGCACTAGGGAAAGAGAGACCCTAGAGACAACCTTTGTCTTTTTCTGCCATCATTGTTTATGTTTCTATGAATGCATGGGCATGGGGTAGGGTTTTGAGAGGATTTATTAGGTTAGTTTCTGGTAACCAAGTAAGTACACTAAACAATAAATGCATGTACTGTATATATGTATGTGTGTGCATGTATATATATATATATATATATATATATAGATACATATACATATACACACATATATAGATATTTATATAGATAGATAGATATAGCAAAAAACTGTGTTAATGCGTCAGTTAGGGTTAAAGCATTAAAGGGAGGGAAAGGTGGTGTTAGGGTTGGACGTTTCAACCCTAATCCCCACCCCCCACCCTGCAGAGATGAAGAGGGATTGGGGGGTTGGCACTGGCATCTCTAGCCTAACACTCACCCCATTCTCTTATGCTGTGGTTTCCCAGCTTATTTTGTAACGAAATGTAGAGAGCGTTAGGGCAGGAGATGCTAATGCACCCCCCACCCTCCACACACCAACAGATGTCGGCGTGTGCTATGCAACCGTCAGGCCCAACTCTCACCCCATTCCATGAGTAAGCAGGCTGACATGTTACAGTATAGAAGAATGAGGTGAGAGTTAGGCCTGACGACCCCATGGCACATCCCAACATCTGTTGGTGTGTGGAGAGTGGGGGGGAGGTGGTGGGGGGGTAACTCTAACATCACATTTCCATGCTTTTGTCTCTGTGCTGTCAACCCTAACTGATGCATTAACAAAGTTTTTTGCAATGAATTTCCCTTCTTTTTGAGAAAGTCTGATAGCTGGTATGTGTTAGTGGGAGCGCAGGCCCTCCGGGCCCTGCAGTCCCTTCACATTGCCCAGTTCTGGCATAATGGTATGCGTATGTGGGAGCGTGGGCCCTCTGGGCCCTGCACTCCCACTTACACATAAGTACGGAGCCATACGGCAGCCCCTTAGTACTCAAAAGGATCCCTCATAACACATATTTGGCAATATCTCAGAAACCGTAACAACTATGAAAAAAATTCCACTGCAGTTGTAATCATGACTTCCAAATCTCCACGCATGCTTAGTCCACCTAGTGAAAAATTTGTATCGCGATTCATTTTCGAGATATGGGCACTGAAAGGCGCCATGGGCACCGCAATGTTATCCTAAGGGAAATTTATCTCTGAGCACTGCAACTTTTTAATCGCTTTACATTTTTTTTACCAAACCACCAAAAGGCACATCTGTGGGGCCAGGGCACACCACCCTGCATATTTCAGCCAAAAAGCCCTAACCATTTAGATGTAATGGTGTGGTAAACAATAGTATTTTTTGGTGCAGTAGTGTCGCAAACTGTGACAGTACAGATGCGACAGTGTCATGGTTTGCAATAGTTTCGAAAACATACTGTCATGATTTGTGACACTATGAGGAACCTGATATTAAAAAATATATTTCTAGGGGCCGAGAAAAAAACTGATAGCACCACTGTGTTCCTCATGGCCACATTTAGGTAAATACAACTGTCAGTGTTTATCAAGGGGCAGTAGAATTTAAATTACAGACGTTTTTCCTCACCACTAACTGAAACAAGATGGCTGCAGCATGACAGTAAAAGGGGCATTTGCAACAGTGAAATGTACTGGTGGCAGCTTTCATGAGACACATATATTTTTTCCCATTGACTATAATGGGACAATTAAAATTTGAATAACTTTTGAACGGATTAATATTTTTTCACCAAATCTTCAAAAGGCACATCAGTGGCCCAGACTGCATCGTCCCCGAAGATTTTAGACCAGTTGGATAAATCATGTGAGCTGTAGCCACGAGCAAAGAAATGCACAAAACCCCCATTTTAGTGCATTCTTTGGTGCTCTGCAGCGCTCTGCAACCACTCATCTGACCATAACACAACTTGCCAGAGCCAGAGATCATTGGTGTCCCAGCGTGCATGCAAACTTTTAGGCAAATCCGTCATACTGTGGCAAAGTTATTCAAGTGCAAAATGTTGGATTTAACAGAGAAGTGGTCAGGCAACCCTGACTATAGCTGCACTACTGTGCAGCTGTAATATATATATATATATATATATATATATATATATATATATATATATATAGTGGCACGATAGTGCCACTATAGTTAGGTTGAGGAGCCATTTACATGTTAAACCCAAAATTTTGCACCTTAATAACTTTGCAACTGTTTGATGGATTTGCCTGAAATTTGGAATACACGATCAAGACCCATAAACCTTGGGATCTGCCAAGTTTTGTACCGGTCGGATACACGGCTGGGAGTTATTAAGCGTGATCTGCGCATGCGTTTACGCTTTTTCTGGAATTCTACAGTCGCGCCTACAGGTCGCAAGGCTTGCATGACTAGCCCAAAATCTTCAGGAAACGTGCAGCCAGGGTCCCCAATGTGCCTTTTGAAGATTTTGTGAAAAAATGTTAAACGGTTCAAAAGTTATTCAAAAAACAATTTCCCATTATAAGTCAATGGGAAAAGTTAACAAAAAGTTCGACAGTGTCGCAAATGCACTTTTTACTGTCGTAAATGGCCCTTTTACTGTCACAAATCCGCCATTTTGCTTTCAGTTAGTGATCAGAAAAATGCTTGGCATTTAAAATTGAGACCCTCTAGCAACCTAATTCTTTTTGTATTCACCTAGTCGGGCCCTGAGGATGCTAGCCATGTCTTTATTTTGGGGTAAAACACCCCAGAAATATGTTTTTCAGATTTCTGGAAAAAGTACTTTCGCAAAATAGTGTCGCACTCATGAAAGTGTCGCAAATTTTTGCGAAAGCTTTCACAAATCACGACACTACTTTGCAACACTATGCCCAAAAAAACAGTAATTCTTTGGCACCCCGCTGCAAAAGAACGGTTCGGAGTTTGGGGCTGAAATTTGGAGGTAACGCAGCCGACATCTCACAGATGTGCCTTTCAGTGTTTTGTTGAAAAAATATTACATGGCAGCAAAGTTACGGTACTCCAAAGTTGACACTTTTCCCCATAGGATAACATTACGGTGTACGACGCATTGCAGCAATCGTTTGGCGCCCTGCTGCAAAATAACGGTTTGGTCTTTTGGGCTGAAATTTGCAGGGAACACAACCAACATCCCACAGATGTGCCTTTCAGTGGTTTGGTGAAAACATACTACAGGGAGGCAAAGTTATGGCAGTCCAAACTTCTGTTTTTTTCCCATAGGATAACATTACAGCGTTCACCACGCCTTTCAGGGCCCGTATCTTGAAAATGGTGCGAGATACGGACTTTTTGTCAAAACAATTCTTAGCCCCCCCACCAGGGGCTAAGTACAAAACTATCCAGGAAAGTGATAATTTATATGACTTTTAAATTTTTTTTCCTATGTCGTACGGTTACTGAGATATAAGCAATTTACTATTCCAAGTCCTCATTTTTGTGTTCCGAGAGTCATTATTTGGCATACATTCTTTGTACTCACTGTCTTTCTCTATACGCTTACATTACTGTTACCATTACCATTTCTGCTTGCATTCTGTACCCATTTCACTTACCGTTCACGTTTACGCCACCATGTGCGTTACCCTTTGCGTTTTCATTTGCGGTTGTGTTTGCATTGTTTTTAACATTTCTGTCTACAGTACTGTTTCTCTTTCTGTTTTGCTTTGCGTCACCATGCGTATTACGATTTTCGTTTGCGGGCAAAATGTTACTATGTGACAAGACATCACGTGGCGGGACCGCCGCTGCATTACATTCACTATTTCTCATTATCATTCTCAAAAAGAAGGGAAATTAGAGGCAAAAAAACTCTGTTTAATGCATCAGTTAGGGTTGTTCCACAGTGACAAAAGTGAGTAAATTCGATGTTAGGGTTGAAACCCCCTTTGCACCCCTCCAGCCCACCCCCTCAACTGGAATCGGGGTGTGCATTGGGGTCATCGGTCCTAACTGTCACCCCATCCTCCTATTCCTCAGCTTCTTCACCATGTGATGGGGTGACGGTTGGACGATGACTGTCTTATCGATTCCGGTAATGAGTGAGCTGGAGGAAATGCAAAAGTTCAACAACACTCAGGCCTTCCTGTCACTGTGGGGCTACTAACTGATACATGCAATAAAGATTTTGCTCTAGCATCTATATATATATATATATATATATATATATGTATATTCATTGAAAAAATATGTTAATGCATCAGGGTTTTTATTAAAGTGTAAAAGTTGGGAAATTCGACATTGGGGTTACCAACCCAACTCCCTCACCCATCACACACCAACAGGCATCGGGGTGTGCCTTGGGGTCTTTGGCCCTAACTCTCCTCATTCCATGTGAAAACAAGATGAGATGGTACAGTATAGATGGACTAAACTGCAGAGAGCGAAAAATCCATATCTCAAATCATTTTCAGGATGCAGGTGCCGTGGGCACCACAATTCAATAGACGCACATAACTCAGGCATTTTCAGGATTTATTTCACCCAATTTTCAACATGGCATTTTGGGGACCCCGCCTCATGAACAATGTCACTGTCATTTCGTTAATCTGTCCCGGAAGTAGAGTTCGCACAGCGAACAAGCCATTCTGTGCCAGAGGTGCAAAATTATGTTTTGGGTAGCATGTGAAAAATGACACCTGTGTACTGTTCATGAGGAGGTGTGTAAAAGGGTAATGTTGAAAATCAGGAGGGAAAATATGAAAACTTGGCGAAGTTTTGCGCAGGTGTAGAAACTGCACAACGCACGCTTGTAATGGGAATTTTCTTAACCAAATTTTCAACATGGGCTTTTTGGGAAATCCCCTCATGAACACTGGCACTGTGATTTTGTTATTCCACCCTGAAAGTTGAATTCACACAGCGACCGCACCATTCTGCGCCAGAGGTGTGAAAACACATTTTGGGCAAGATATGAGCTATGCCAGCTGTACTGTTCATGAGGAAGTGTGTAAAATTGACAATGTTGAAAATCTGGGGTGCAAATATTAAAAATTGATGAAGTTATGAGCATGCATAGAAACTGTGCAACGCACACTTGTAACACGGCCGTTTTTTGGATTTTTTTGCAACAGATTTTCAACATGGGCTTTTTGAGACCTCCCCTTATGAACACTGGGACTGTCATTTCATTAATCTTTCCCAAAAGGTGATTCTGCGCAGTGATCACAAAATCACCTTTTGGGAACAAATAACAAAATGACAGTGCCAATGTTCATGAGGTGGGGTCCCAAAATGCCCATGTTGAAAAACTGGTGAGAAAATACCAAAACATGGCTGCAATATCCACATTTAAATCCTTTGTTTGTATCAGAGTCATATGAAGTAGGATCTTAGTTTGTATGACGAGATACAAACTAAGATCCTACGTCGTATGACTCATGAAGTAGGATCCTAGTTCGTATCTCATCATACAAACTAAGATCCTACTTTGTATGATGCTGATACGAACAAAGAATTTAAATGTTACATAACACACATTTAAAGGGCATTTTCCGAACAGTAAAGTGCAGAATGCACCTGGGGGTCTCAATAACCAATATGTTGGTTCCTCCCCAGAATATCATTTTGGGAGGTTTCCAAATTTTTATTTCAGGCAAACTGGAAAAAAGATGGCGGCCATACGAAAGAGGAATTTTCTCATACAATGCAGGATTCCTCTTTCATATCATACAGCTATATTGAAATGCCTACTGAGAATGTTCAGAAATGATTTGTTCACATTTTTAAATTGCAATAACTTAAAAATGGCTTATTGTTTTTTCACCAGACTAGCAAAAGGCACATCTGTGGGGTAGTCCCTTTCTGTCCTGAAAATTTCATATCAAACAAACAAACCCTCTGGGCTGCAGACAAGTTCAAAGAAAAATCCCAGCAAAGTCAATGGGCAAAAACATGTTTTTCACTGCTCCATAACTTGGAGACTGCACATCCGACTGGAATGAAACTTGCCAAATCAAGAGATCTACACAGCAGGAAGGGGCATACCAAATGTTGTGCAAAATCCATTCAACAGTTGCAAAATTATTAAAGTGCAAAAGTTTGAGTTTAACATTGAAGTGCCTACTCAACCCTAACTATAGGGGCACGACTACACCCCTATTATATAGATAGATAGATAGATAAATAGATAGATAGATAGATAGATATATAGATAGATAGATAGATAGATAGATAGATAGATATCAAAAAAACTTTGTTATTGCTCCAGTTAGAGTCAAAGTGATAAAAGTTGGGAAATGAGGCATTAGAGTTTGCCTAACACCCTACCCTCCCAAACCAGGAAGGAGAGCAGGTATGGGGTGTACCTTGGGCTTCTCAAGCCTCTCAAGCCTAAAACTCACCCCATTCCATCTGTAAATAAGGTCAGCCTCCAGAGACAAGTAACAATAATGTGATCTTCTCCATTTCCCCAACCACCATAAAAGAAGTTGAAGACCTCCTACTATGGCTATATACTAGAAAAAGCACAGAAGCCGACTCTTTCAACCCATACTTTTTGAAAATAGCATACCACATACTTGCCACCCCTATATCACACCTATTCAACCTGGCCCTAGCCCAGGGCTCTATCCCCATGGAATGGAAAACTGCTCATGTCATCCCTCTATTTAAAGCAGGGGATCCATGTGACCTAGATAACTATAAGCCAGTCTCTCTTCTACCCATACTTTCAAAAATGCTGGAAAAAGTTGTGGATATACAGTTGAGATCATTCCTAGACAACTCTACATTGCTTAACCCTATGCAGTCTGGCTTTAGAGCAAAGCATAGTACAATCGTGGCACTGGCTAAAGTCACTAACGACTGGCAATGGGATCTTGATGATAAAAAATTTGTTTGTGCCGTGTTCTTAGATCTCAGCAAGGCATTCGACACCGTTGACCACTGCCTGCTTCTCTCCACCTTAAAAACTATAGGCATGGACTCAATCTCATTGGATTGGTTCCAAGACTACCTCTCTGATAGGCAGCAACAAATCAAGGCCGAAGGAGAGCTCTCTCCGCTCAAACCAATAAAAAGAGGAGTTCCACAGGGATCCATATTGGGCCCTCTACTGTTTGCCATCTACTGTATATTAACAACTTGGACTTAAGCAACATGGAAGCCAGTATCCACTTGTTTGCCGATGAAACGGTGCTCTATCTAAGCTGTGATTCTCCTAGAGCTGCCTGCGCTGAACTACAAACTGAATTCAATAGGCTGCAGCACCAGCTTCTCAGCAAAAAGCTACTGCTAAATGCAAAAAAACAAAGCCATGCTCTTCTCACCATCTAGCACTGGGTCTTACTCTGCTGCTGCTGGTACATTTCCTCCCATCACCACCTTACTAGGCAAAAATCTTGAGTTTGTGCCCAAATTCAAATATTTGGGTATATGGCTGGACAACAAACTCTCCTTTGTGGAGCACACAGAAGAACTGATGAAAAAGCTAAGGCAGAGGCTTGGTCTTTTTTTCAGAATTAAACACCTCCTGACTGCAGATGCAAAAAGACAGCTTGTTCGATCTACATTCCTCTCATTAATTATATTTATAACTGGCCTTCTGTCCTCCACACATCACTGCTATCTATACGCAGCCATAGGGTGGCCTTCCCTTCAGTACAGGCGGTGTAGAAATTCAGCCCTCTGGACGCTTCGAGCCCTTACCAACAAACTTCCATATTACATTGTTGCCTGTCTCCCCTTGAGTCCAATCAGTAACTATGCCCTAAGAAGCTACTCACTGGTTTCCCTGAAAATCCCAAGGATCGGTACCCGCTTTGGTAGGGCTGCCATAAGCTATGGTTTGCCCACACTCTGAAATAGGATACAAAGATCATTGAGACTTAGCTCCCCTGTCAGTATTGCCTTATTTAAGGCCATTTATAACAAAATGTTTGCTGAACTCTGTAACTGTTTCCACAGTTCCTAGCAGTCTTACTGCCATTTCTCTCCCTAGCCTTACTACCTCCAGCCTGTGATCTAATTTCCTTTCTTCCTCTATCAATTAGTTCACTATTCAGCTGCCACACTGGCCCTTAGCACCCTCTGTACCACATTTCCCATACTACCCCCCCGCCACTCAAGCCTGAGATGCAGACACTGTTATGCGCTGCTCCGTAGCCTAGGATCTTCCACCCAAGCCTGCAACCGGTCATTGAGGGCTGAAATGTAAATAATTGTCCTTTTATACAAAGGTTTGAATAAGATAATGCTACAAGTTCTATCTCCATGGATGTTGTAAATACCACAATAATGTGTGTGATGTATATATTTTTGTACGTGAGCCTTTGGAATGTATACTTTCTGCACCTACCATTTTTTGTAATCATTGTTTGTATCACTTTGTTCATTTTGTATTCTGTACCTTTAGTCTATGTATATATAACTGTCCCTGCCAATAGCAGGTCCACCTTGTAAATGAGCTTGCTCAACGGTGACCGCCAGGATAAATAAAGATTTGATGATGATGATGATGATGATGAGAATGGTGTGAGCATTAGGCTTCAGAAGCCCAAGGAACACCCAACACCTGCTCTCCTGCCTGGTTTGGGAGGGTGGGGTGTTAGGGGAACCCTATTGCCTCATTTCCCAACTTTTGTCACTTTGACCCTAACTGGAGCATTAACAAACTTTTTTTCAACATATTTCCTT
The DNA here is from genome assembly GCA_016271365.2 of Neoceratodus forsteri. NCBI lineage: Eukaryota > Metazoa > Chordata > Ceratodontiformes > Ceratodontidae > Neoceratodus > Neoceratodus forsteri. The sequence goes on along the minus strand of CM028135.1, from coordinate 325,626,654 downwards.
ACTTTTTGAGATTGTATAACAGTATTCTTATTTCACTGTGGGAACTCAGGGTCCTTTGGTCTCTGCACTCCCATCCATCCGTACATGCATATATGTATGTAGCTCTGGAAGTACAGGGCTCGGAGGATGACAGTGACAAAATTGTCAGCGTAGCCATGTTATTACCCTACCTCATGTACCCGGTACAGAAAATTTTCAAATCCCCGCCAAAATGTAATTCTGCATAACTGCAACGCAATTCCCATCACAGGTGCAAAAACACATTTTGGCTAGAATTTGAAAAATGACAGCTGTGACATGCATGAGGTGAATTAATAAGAAGGGTATGTTGAAAATCCAGGGTGAAAATATTTAACATTTCAGAAGTTACAAGCGGGTGTAGCGAAATGGCAACAAATGGTCATGATTTTGGCATTTTTTCATATTTTGACTCCAAATTTTCAACATAGTCTTCTTATGACCCCCACCTCTGAAACCATTTAGGTGAAACATTTTAAATCCATGCCAAAATGACATTCCTTGCCACAGGTGTGAAAACACGTTTTGGACAGGATGTGAAAAATGACAGCTGTACTGTTCATCAAGTGGTGTGGAAAAATGTATGTTGAAAATTTCGGATTCAAAATATTGAAATTTACCAAAGTTAAGCACGTGCATAGAAAAATGTCAACAAATGCGTGCAACTCAGCCATTTTTAGGAATGTTTTCACCAAATTTTAAACATGACCTTTTTGGGACCCTACCTCATGAACACTGGCAGTAAAATTTCATTATTCAGTCCCAAAAGGTGATTTCGCACAGCTACTGCAAAATCACCTTCCGAGCCCAATTAACGAAATGACAGTGTCAGTGTTCATGAGATGGGGTCCCAAAAAAGGTCATGTTGAATATTTAGTAAAAATAAAACACCAAAAATAGCAAAGTTATGAACATAAGTTCAAAACGCCATTGAAAATACATCATACGGCACTTACCTTTATTCTTCAGTTTGTAGTTTGGCTTTGAAGAGTGCAGATGTGTCCCGGTCCACAGAAGATGACAGTCTACTACCTCCAGTGGTAAGTATAGGATAAGGGGAGGTGGTGAGTGCTCAGTGGGAGGGTCGGGATGGGAGAGGAGGTGGAGCGGACGACGAGGGATCGTTTTTTTTTCAGGTTAAAAAAAGATGTCAGGGGACTATTTTCTTTTTTTTCAGGAGTGAGTAAATTAAATACATATTTTGGGACATTGGGGGTAGGCTCCCCAGTGTCCCACACTGCTGGGTTGGTGCTAAATGCCAACACAGGGATTGGGCCCCCTGATGTTGGCTTATTAATAAAACAATGGACTGTGGGGAGGGATTCGACACCAGGGTAATGAAAATAACATAAATTTGCAACAGGCAAGTTGGCAACACATAAAAGGCATGATTGCCTTCAGGGCAGACAAGGTGAGATCGGTAACAGGATATTGAGACCATAAACATGCGGACAAGGTCTGAAGCCTGCTGTCAACAGCAGCATAATTTAGCCACAGATCCCAGATGATGAACAACAGGCGATGCAGTCTCCCCAATATGCATGTCCTGAATGACTGCTTCCAATGCAAGGGCTGAATCACCAGCACTGATCTAACAGTGTAGTGTGAGACAGGATGTTTGTCATTCAGTGAGCGGGACAGAGGCATACAATAAAACGGAGTGGTAAAAATGAAAACAAACTAAGCTAGATGGCAACGAAACTGATGATACAGATTAGTTTTCGGCAACTGGCAGGAGTATGAATTTGGGAATAATGGAAGTATCATTATCATACAAACATGACATGTTATAACAGTCCTCATGTCAGCTAGGGCAGTGTGTGTATGTGTCACCTGGAATGGAAGATGTGCTCCTTGTCTTGTAAGATGATAGATATGAATACTCACAGTAACATGATTTAGTGAAAGTGTTCCCTGCATTTTTTTCTATATTAGTTGTGGAATAAGTGTTAATCTAGCAATATTTGATATCCATGGTAACTGTTACATTTGTGTACAGTGAGAAGCTGGGTGAATTAGGCCCTGTCCTCACTAGGGGTCCTGTAACATTACAGGCAGGTGAAAACATTACAGAAGCCCCTAAACACAGTGAGCGTCCACACTAGAAATGGTTTGGAACTGTGTTTGAAAAACATGTTCAAACCTTGATAGTATCGGGGTTTTAGCATGGTTTTTAATACGGTTCTGCTAGAAACACACTTACCTAAGTATTGTGGATGAGAGTCCATAGCAAATTTCTTGGCATGGCGTTTTCTCTCCAGATTCACTCCCAGAGTGCAGACACGCTGGCAGTAGGATCAAAACACAGATCCATCTTCAGTGTGGACATGCTGGCATGGTAAATCATGTAACGTTTTTGGAAACATTACAAAAGAAATGTTATCAGTGTGGACAGGACCTTAGTGACATCAGATCTGTTGTTGACAGACACGATGTTACAGTTTCCCTCAATTTGTCACTGGTGATGAATTATACTTTATGACTTATCAATTTAACCACTTGCACGTAAATTCTCCACCCACACAGAATCACATAGCTTTCTACACAGGGACAAACACATCACATTCTGGCTCCATCTCAGGAACTACAGAGATACCTTGTAACAAGATGAGCACAGCAATCCACATTACATTAGTCATGCAAAGATTTACAAACAAAAATTAAAAAAACAAGTGGCACACTAAAAGTGTGACTACACATGCACTCCGAGAAATGAAAAAGTACTCCGATGACTGTTCTATTCTGAGACGCATATCTAACTTCTTACAAGAAAAGGAGCACATATTCCATTGTGGGTGACACACACTGCCCTAGTTGACGTGTGGACTGTTATTGACATGTCATGTTTGTATTATAATGACACTCATCTAGCCAGGAAGCTGTTTCTTAGATGAAAGTGACATTCTGGATAATAATAATTAAAAAAAAAACAATTAGAAAAGTCAGTTTTCATGCAGAAAAGTAAAACTCATTCAGGCAGATTCCACTGTCACCTACAGATAGCCAGAAGTGGCACCGAACATCAGAATAATAAAAAAAAATTTTCAGAAAAAAAAGCAACCGAAGCAACAAATAAAAAAAACATATACACATAATGACTTATGACTACATCATATTTATAACTATGTTTCTGTGCTGCAGCTTTACACATGACAGGGAAGACTATCCATAGTGTGTTGGAGGTGGGTGGCGGGGAGATCGAACCCAACTCCACAATCATAAATTAACCTGCGTGTGACTAAAATAAATGATTCCATATCAAGAAAAGGCTTAATGGTTTCTTGTATCAATTCACAAGTAAATTCACAGTCAAAAAGCAATCATTCTGTACCTCAGAATATGACAAGGTCTCACCGACAATCGTATTCGACTCTACCAGTGGTGATATGACAGCACATGTGTCCGTGCTACCTTGGGCATCCGTGTGCACAATGTAATCTGTGTACATGAGCACTTTGACAACCACACTGTGTCCTCACACACTGAGAAAATCAAAACAAGACTACACAACGGAGTGGATATTGGAGGCTGCAAACTGAACTAGCGGCACATGTAAACATGGAAAATCAGGTTAGGCATATTCATTTAATTCAGAAAATGGCATTCTAAGTACACTAACCAGTGGCTTAAGAACAGCATCTTAATTCATAAAACCCTTAAATACACACAAACATTTGAACATGAATTCATGGTTGACAGTGTCCCACGGATCTTTTTTAGCATTCTATGATGATAAAGCAAAATTAAGCTTTTGGTAAACAAAATCCCAGGTTTCCACAGAGAACTGAGCTTGCATCTAAGACAGCAGGGATACGGGACACTGATCGGCTGGTGCCAGTAGACACCAGGGAAAACGGCGGCTCACTCCTCTCACTGCAGCCGGCAGCACAAGTTCAGCAAAGGCTGAAAAAATCAAGAAATTCCCACTGTTCTCATACAGAGAACTCGGCGGAAGGCTCCTCCTGCTAAGCTGGGCACCCAGGATTTCAGGTGCCAAGAAAAAGTATTTCTGGGACTAATTGTGAAAAACAAACACCAGAATCTAGCTAAATGAGGCCCATTTAGCTAGGCTTTGGTGTTTGTTTTGTAAAATTACAACATTTTTATGCATTTTCTACATTTTTTAGTTGGTGGAAAAAATCAAGTTGACAGCTCGTGAAAAAGGAATTTTTTTCTCACAAAAAAAGGAGGATTTCTTCCTCACAAAAAAGGAACTGATCTCGCGAGAATGAATCATTTTTCACAAGATCAAATCCTTTGATGAACTTGGGCTGGCAGTATTGCTTAAAGGTTAGAGTAAGGAGCTGTGAATGAGCCTGGTACATTCAGCGGGTCCCACAGCCTCTGCTTGCTTATGTGTGACTCTGAGCAAGTCACTTAACCCCCCAAGTGCTCCTGGGTCACCCCTGAAAACAGGTACTTTTTCCTAGTGGGCCTTACCCAGTTACCAAAAGAATAAAAAAGAATAAACTGTTTACTTCTGTCCAGAAAAATGAACTTTCCATTGGAAAGAATGGGAACTAAAAAACTAAATAACTTTGCAACAGGTTAATATTTTTGCACCAAACAAACACTAGCAGTTCTGCTACCCAGGTTATTTCTACCATAAACAAATCACACCAAAATTGCACACCATCTGGGTGCAAGGCGATGAGGAAAAAAACTGTAAAAAGTAGCGACTTTTAACTTTTTTACACTATCCAGATCTCAGAATCCGCAACTCCAACCAGAACTAAACTCGGGATATCAAGAGATCTACACCACAGGACAGTGCATACCAAATGTTATGCAAATCCATTGAATGGTTGCAAAGTTATTAAAGTGCAAAATTTGAGGTTTAACATTAAACATGCTACTCAACCCTAACTATAGGGGCATGACCGTGCCTAAAGAACAACCCAGGTGATACAGAGTACATAATACAAGTAGGACATAACAACAGCATTATAACAATTGGGTAGAATCCAGAAAATTCAGAGTACATGCCACATCAAAAGCATCAGTTAATATATCTGAAACAACAAAGAGTACAGAGTGCATTCCATTTTAACCAGGGCTGGATTAACCATTGGGCAGAGGGCCCCCTGAGGCAGTACAATTTATTTTAGTTATTTAATTAGTTTTTTTAGCAGCTGTGCTTGCCAGCACTCTTAATTTTTTTTTTTTTTTTTTGGGGGGAGGAGAATCTGAGCCAGAGTCAACGAGGTGCGAGTGATTATGAAAGTGAAAGAGTCATGCAGTGTGCGCTGCTCAAGCACAAGTCACCCTTTTAAATTCATTCCTGGGCCCGTTGCAACAGCCTCCCACCTGCCTACCTCCATATTTGGACCTGACAGAGTTCTTTTGTAGCTACTGTTGTTTGAGAATTTGTATGTTCTGGTCCATAAAATAGACTGCTGTACCCATTATATGTGTTGAAATCTAGCTCAGATTGGCATATGTAGACAGCTCAAAACTCTATGACTAGGGACATCTTGAGAAGAAGTACAATATGAATTTAAATAGAAGAGATGCTTTATTCCTATGATTTAATTAGGATTTGATATATATTCTTTATTTGATGTTACTTTTTTATTTTGTAATGTTTTAGTTCTCTGTTGGCTGTTATTTGGAGCAATACTTTTATTAATATCATCACCATTATTTTATGGTTGGGAATATCAGAAATATTAATTCTATTATTTGTTTTTGTCCACTGCTATTACTGACATTAATTAGTAAATCTCCTTTTTTGATCCTAAAGAAATAACTTCAGTATATTGGGTCAAAAAATACTGTTAGCAAGAGACATTTTTATATATAGAAATATTTTTGAATATCCTTAAATAAATATTTTTGCGAGAAAAAATGTTTTGAAATATAATTAATTCTGATATAAATGAAATATATGCTCCACATATGCTCTCTCTCACTCACTTGTTTAGACATTTATAGTGATTTCAAGATATTTGTTTATTTACTTTACAATAAGATTATGTTGGTATAGGTTACAACATATTGTTGGTATATACTATATACATGATGTTTTTGTTCATTATTTTTATTTCTTTTTTCAATTAAGTTATTTGAAATGATGAACTGTTTGAGATGTCATGATGACATGTGATGTTATACCAGTATAAATAGGGGCTTTCCCCTTTTTGTGACATGCCCCCTGAGGAAGACCATGCAGTCAGAGCGCTGGGGTTGCTATTGTAGCGTCTACCATTGTGGAGAATAAAAAGCTTGAATTTTCAACTAGAAAAACTTCATGGAATTCTGTCTACCTACAAGTGCACATGCCTTATCTTTTTTGTCTCCATATTTCCCCCTTGCCATGGGCATACTGTGACATCTTGCAACCTGCAGCCTGAGATTTTAGAGGCAACTGCTGAAATAGACAGCCAGTACCAACCAGTTTCTCAATGCCATTGCTTCTCATGTCCCCAGCCTCTCATACCTTTTGCCAGCAGCACATTGTTGTTTGCACTCTCCACTCCCAGCATGGGTTCCAAGTACCAAGAAACTTCTCAAAAGGCCATCTTCATTGCTTGTACATACCTACCAAATGAGGTCAAGATGGCTAGACTTTATGTGTAGGATATCTGTCATGGGTTTGGTTTCAGATGGGTGTGCTGTTATTGACTAGCACATTACCATGATATGAGAGCTGCTGCTGAATTTAAAAACTTTACGTCCCGTTATAACTGTGAGAAAGGTTTAATGAATTGGAAAGATCTTGGACCCAATTCTCAAAAGCTTACGCCTGGAGTAACTCAACTTGCGCCAAAATAAATGGTGCAAGTAGCAACTTATGCCAGCAGTTGCAACATACAGTATTCTGCAAATTAGCTTGTGACATGTTGCAGGTTGCTTATGCCAAAGTGGACAAACACCACCAGTTATGCCCTAAACCCCCTGCAACATGGCTCTAGAAGGCTTACAGCTGCAGTTGCGCCCTATTCTGGAAGGGCAGCAACCAAGTCCCCCAGGGCGCTATTCTCAAACAAGCCCCAGAGGACATCCACCAAAGTATTGTTACACCAGCTATTAGCTGGTGTAAGTGTACTTTATGGTCACCGGGGGTTGCCCCAATGTGCCACCCGGCCATCCATACTGCTGTAAAGCCTTTCAGGGCTTGCCCATGCCCCCAACCCCCAATAATGAGAAAAAGCCCGTGAGGCTGCACACCCCCACCCCCAATATGCAAGAAAGCCTTGCAGGGGCTAGGTCATGTCCCCCAACCCCCAATAATGATGTAAAGCCTTGCAGGGCTAGGTCATGTCCCCCAACCCCCAATAATGAGGAAAAGCCCGTAGGCTTGCACTCCCCCATCCCCAATATGCACAGAAAGCCTTGCAGGGCTAGGTCATGTCCCCCCAACCCCCCAATAATGATGTAAAATCCCTGTAGGGCTAGGTCATGCCACCCATCCCTAATCCCCTATACTGATGTAAAACCACAAACATATCATTATCCCTGGTAGTCTAGTGGCCCCCCACCCAGCTGTGCCTGACCACCTCACTTCCCCTGACCCATTTTAAGCCGGCGACTGGCACAGCCCACCTCTCACCACCATGGCCAGCCGCCGACTGAGCTCTTGGTGAGGGCATCACCTAGCCCTGTGGGGCATTTTGCACATTTTGAGGGATGGGGGCATGTGCAAACCCTGCAGGCTTTCTAATCATTATGGGGGGAATGAGCAAGCCCTGTGGGGCATTTAAGTCTGTCCTTGGGGTTGGGGGAGCACTTGCACCGTGACATCCAGGGTTGTGACTTGAGATAAACCCTTCAGGTACGCCCTCCATTTGACGTACCTGTGGCATTGTTGCAAGTCACAGGACTTAGCCATGGGTACACTGCCCCTTCTAGAATTGGGTGCAGGGTCCTTGGCACAACTGCACCCCTCACATGTTGCAACTTGTGACATGTGTAGGGGTGCTTCTAGAATCGGGCCCACGTCTGTTCGTGGAAAGAACTGACCATATATAGAGCAGCAAAACTGGTGCATTTTAGAACTGGTCACAGCTAGATGAACTGAAATACAGTCATCATGGTGTACATCACCTTTCATTGGTTATTAATGTTTTATACAGGGAGGAGGATGAACTACCAGTTTTATCTAATGGCCCAGTCCCATTCTAGAACAACAGACAGGCTACTGTCAGGCTGTAAATGTGGATTTCAGAGAGCTGTGAATGGGACATGATATATTGGAGAATTTGTTAGTTTCGTGCTACAGTATAAACCACAATCTCATAAATGCTCTGACAATATAGTGCTGGCTAGTTGTTGTGCCTTTGGTTTGAAATTGATGCTACAGGACCATTTCCTTCCTCGGCAGTGCTCAGTCTGTTGTCTGGTTGTAAAGTGCTCTAACTCTGATTGCTGTTTGGGCAGTTTTTCCAAAGGAAAGTTATTGTATAGATCTGCTACTCCAGCACTTCCTCGCAGCATGTAAGACAGAATCCAATGCATAAAAAGGCCTAAAAGGCATCCAGGTATGCCCAATACAGGGAAGCAGGCAGCAACTAAGAGAGCAGATACAGGTTGACTGACTTATAAAGTGGAGAAGGAAAATGATTTAAATTGCCAGTGGGAATCAGAGCACCTGGCCTGATAATGAAGCCAATTCCAGAATCTGGGGACTAAGTAAGAGAGCCGGCCTTTTGCCCATTCTGGTGCAGCATCTAAATTCTTGGAAATAAAAGGGCATCACCAGACCATTTGCTACAAGATACTGAAAGGACCAGGAACAAAGCAGACAAGCCAGTGGAGGTATTGGACATGACCAATTTGTCAAAGAAGTAGCACATAACATGGGAATGCTCAGAAGAGCAGTGTAGCCTAGAGGTTAGAGTAACAAGCTGTGAATGGGCTTGGTAAATCCAGCCTTGGGTTTGATTCCCACAAACTCCACTTACATACTGTGTGACTCTGAGGAAAATTACATCATCTGTCTTGTAAATTGTATTTGTTTTCATGTCAACAGACAACTCTTTTCTCGTAGCTGTTAGAGATATACGTGTTTACTTTAGTTTGTTTTCACTGTTCCTGCTAGCCCGCTATAACTATACTGGGAATCTCCATTTTATGGATGTTGAAATCTTATTGTTCCTAAGAACTGCATTAGCATATGAGAACATGATGTCAAATCATCCATTCATAACCTCTATCTCTATGCTGAAAGTATAAATATCCTAAAAAAAATAAAACTCTGGAAACATACAAATTGAAAACAATTCAATGGGGAAAAAGCCTGTATTACAACTCAGACAGTTTGCAAAGTGAACTGAAGGTAAACATGGTATTTCACACCTTGCTGCAACTTTTGTTTAAATCTAATTAAGTAGACAGGCATAGTGTAAAATTCAGGAAGTAGAAATGCTCCACTGTGAAATTCTGTGCCACAGTAAACCAGGAGCAACTTGAAACTGTTGCTGCTGCTACATATTGGTTTGTGAGTACTATTTTTAATGAATTACTTATGCAGCTGAATTCTGGTGCCCAGCTTTTTTGTTTTGAGAGGCATACTGTAGAGTCTAAAGGGTGCTGTCACATCATTGTTCTCATATGTTAACGAAGCTCTCAGAGACAATGAGATGTCAACAACCATAAAATGGAAACCCCCAGGATAGTTACAGGGGACTAGTATGAACAGTGAAACCAAATTAAAGTAAACACATATGTAACCCCCCCTGTAAGGTACACTGGGCATTTGGTGCCAGAATCAGAGACTCTGGATCCTTCTTCCAGACAATTCCAACTGGTTCCTCTGGGTCCACTTTTTCAGCATCTCTCTGTACCTCATAGGTCTTCTTAATCAAGGCCGGGATTCTCAAAGCTCTACCAGTCCTTGACCCTTGTTTCTCATAACACAACTGCGCCAACCGTCCAAACATATGCGCATTCGTCCCAATTAGTAGAGGAATCCCATCATACAGTCTGGTAGGGGGACACACTATTGTCAGGATCTCTACTTGCTCGGTCACTCCAGCCACGGAGGTGGGAAAAGACAACCAAATTTGGATATACCCAGAATAGGGGTAGATCTTCTCACTTAACCCCCAGACATGCAGTCCTTCCAACAGTTGTAAGGGTGCATCAGACAGGTGTGTCTGATACCAGTCCTGAAACATAATTGTCACTTGGGAGCCACTGTCCAATACAGCTATTGTAGACACTCCATTCACCTTCACAGTGGTCTCCATGGAGGGACCCACTATTCTGGACCAGTCTGGAGAGGTGGTAGCAAGGGCCTGGGCAGATGATCTAGCCACAAAGGGATGTGAGTTAGCATTTCTGGGACCTTCACTGCGGTCATTTCGTGCACCTCTTAACCACTGTTTTGTGCTCCAAAGCTCTCCTTGTAGCCAGCTCACCACTCTCTCTAAGTATTTCCGAGACCAGCATTCCCACGTCATGTGCCCATCCTTCCCACAATTATGGCAAAATATGTCTGCTGAAGTTTGGGGGGACCGAGGCATCACATTGGGGGCTGCAGCATTGGTACTATCAATAGAAAACCTTGGTGCCACCTCAGCCAGCAGTGGGTTGGACATTTGGAGATATCTCTTCAGTTCCATTACCTCCATAGCCAAGACATCAAGTTTTGAGCTGTTGTCAGCAGGAGGTGCCTGGGTGGGCACCCCCATAGCAGAAGCAGTCGGGCAAGTGTCAGGGCCCGTACTCATAGGAGTGGCCTTCATGATGAGACTGTCTGTTGCTTTTCTAATCTCCCTCAGCAGTTCATCCCATGGCAGAACATTGGTAGCCATCCCTCTCTGGCTGGGCCCCCCTTTGCTGACATGTGATTTTGGTGATTTCAGACCATCAGTGTCTGACCCCGCACCTGGGGCAGGGGATGTAGCAGCTATGACTTCACAGGGCTCTGAAAAACCTTCCCCCTCTTCAACTTCCCATACCTCCTTCATCAACACATGGAAAGGCAAGGGACCAGATTTCCTTTGATGCAGTTGCAATTTGAGCAACACCCAGCTAGAGTGCCGGGCAGAGCAGAGTATATGATCCAGTCTTACCCAGTCCACTTCACTACGGGTCCAACCCCCCTTTCAAAAAATGGTTTGCAAGATTCCCTTTAATCGATCCATACAGGCAGATAACAATTCCCCCGGCTGTTATCTAACATCTTTAAGCTTCCATTTCAAGGCCTCAAACACTAGTGGTGCCCCCAAACACATTTACAAGGGCAATTATGTACTCTTGAGCTTTGGCTTCAGGATCAGAGACCCTCAGGGAGCGAAAAGTACGTTGGGCGGGTCCCTGGAGACTCTTCCCCAGGCGAGCCCTTTTTTCTGCCTCGGAGCATTGCCAGTCTTGTACCGCAAGGGTAGCAGAGTCTATCCAGGTTTCCAGATCGACCTCCCCATTTGAAGTGGGGTGGATGCCAGAGAATACTTTGAGCTTGCGGTAAGAGTCATGACTAATGGCAGGTACAAACATAGGGACTAGCACTGGCACAGAAGGAGGGGCAATAACGGGTGCGGGAGGAGGAGAGGGTGTTAGGGGAGGAACGCCCCCAGGTGGCAATAATAGTTTCTTTAAATCCTCCACAGTTTTCCCTTCCTCCAGCCACAATTTAGCAAATTTCTCCTCAAAAGTTTCAGATAGTGGGGGGTCATTCCCCCGGTCTTTACTGTCCTTAGTTATCACTCTCCAGGTAGTGAGGGCTCCCTCTGGGGTAATAGTCTGTGACACTTTGGAGCTATCTATGGGGTCCTTATACTCTACTAGGGCCATGAAAGTGTGGATGAGCAGGTTAGCATGTCGACCCGCCACCACAGGGTTTTGTAAACCTTCCACCTTGGAAAGTACTCTCTCTACAGTGTCTGTACTGGTACCCAGTGGGATATCCAAGATAAGTATAGCATTTTGGGGTCGATCTCCTGTCCAGTACACCACCCCACCAACTGGTATACAGCCACTTCTGTTGGGGTACCCATTTATTTTTAACAGTAATTCGCAAATGTGGCCACTAGAGGATGCTAATCCCAGAAGTGCCTCCAAGATGTAACTCCTAGGTGGCGCTATCCCAAGGGCTACTACCCCTGCCTGTTTGACTACGGACAGGTTGAGGGGCCTAGGTCCAATGGCGGGTGCCTCCACCCAGAGGTCAGGGGTTTGTAGTGGTTAGACTAGCTTGGTCATAGCCCTCTGGGACACTGAGACACCCTTTTATTCCCTCTAGTGGCTCACACAGTACACCGGAGTTATTGCCCCAATACCCCACGTATACACACTGATCACTCATATAGATACCACTTACCCTCGAGACTGATTCAGCAGCATGTCTCTGAGGACCCCCTGTAAAATAAGGTTAAACAACATACACAGCAAACACAATACTGTTTCCATAAGTACCAACACCACAGACAGTATATAGTATAACAACAACAAATATGATTTATTTAGGGGGCAGTAACACGGAAGGGGGAATCAGGTTAATTGGTGGCATTAAATCACAGTACTGTGCACACATACAGGGGCTGAAAAGTCACACTCTGGGTACCCAGGTTGGGGGGGGGGGCTAGCCAGGTCCATTGCCCGGCAGGTGCAGATTGATAGGGCCCTGTAGAAGAAAATATATGCACAACACCCAATTGTAATCCGGAGCCGGATGGCTCAGTCCATGAAGCAGTGAAACAACAAGAATTAGATGACACACTTGTGATTGAAAACAGGCTGCAGGGGAATACCCTGGCTTGTACTCACAATACCCAAGCTGAAAACCAGATGGTGGATGTTCTTCTGGATTGCCAGAACAACAAGGCATGGAGAAAAAGTCCTTGTGACTGGACCCCACTGCAGTTGATAGCAAACGGATTTAGTCCGAGACAAGCTAGGGTTTGCTTCCAGCTTCAACACACAGCACTAAGGACTGGAAATAGCGATTCCCCACAAGCACTATGCACATTCATATGTAAAAGGAAAGTACTATACCAGGCAGACTGCTCCTCGATCCTGATCGCAATTACTGCAAAATACCCGGGAGCACACACAGCAGCTTCAGTTCCTGACAGACCGAGCACGATTCAGCAATTTCTCCAGTCTTCTACAGGGTGAGCCTGGTTTCCACACTTCTAGTGCTTCTTTCTCCTCACAACTCAGATTCAGTCCAAACTGGCTCTCACAAAGGCTGCAGACCGAAACTCAGGGCCTCACACGCACTTCCTGCGCGAAACTATACACCGCAGACGCACAGAGCTCCTTCTCTCTTGACAGTCACAACTGATCTAATCTTTCCAGTCACAGAGCAGGGCATTTCCTTTAGCTCCACACCATTCTGTTGGCTGGTTCAGCTGTCACTCACAATAAGACTCCCTCTGTTGGTGGAAAAAGGTGCCAAGGTTAAAACTACATTTCCCAGAGTCACTGCCCATACAATCCCCTTGTGGCTGGCTCAAAATTGAGAGTCCAAGTTCCGATTTGTCCACTGGCTCCATTTTAGGGTCTCCCTATCATGCTGATTGGTCCAAGTCAGCTATTCAGGACCAAAATGAAAGAGTTACACTGAAACAGTTCATGCTGAAATGAAGACAGGTTAGACAAACTACATTTTCTTAGTCACTCTAAATGATTTCTGGCAAACAGTTATATCTTTCAACAAGGCTCCCTCTGTACATGTAACAACAGCAGAAAAGGAGAGAATTGACAGCAGCCCAGGTGGGATTCGAGCATTAAATACACAGTCCCCCCATACAAACTAATTAAGTCTGCAAGCAGACAGCTCTTAAAGAGACAGTACGTGGAGGCTCAAATAGCACTCACTTGGAACCACGTTTAAACAGCTCAGACGTCGAACACTGCCCAGACTTGGAGCATTCAGGCAAGCTCCTGGAAGACTTTTGGGAACCCCCATTTGCAGTGGGGGGTTACACCTATATCCCCAACAACTACAGGAAAAGAGTTGTCTGTTGACATGGAAACAAATAAAATTTACAGGATATGAGGCTGTACTTTTCCTTTAACCTCCCCAGTGCTCCCTGGACATCCCTGAAAACAGGCTCTTGCAGCTAGTGGTCCTTACCTGGTTACCAAAGAATTTAAAAAAGGGGGAGCAGTCCAGGGAGGAAGAAAGGGTTCATTGGTGAGTCAGAAAAGCAGCACCCGGAACAAAATGGCAGATATTATTATATAGTACATCCCATTTGGCCAACGTAGACTTAGAGGAACTGAAGCTAACTGGGGCACAGTAGTTAAGACTGCGCAGTAAGACACCACTGGGGGCTTTGCGGCAACACTGGATCTCATCCTATAAGAAAGGTCTAGTGTAGCACTGACTGATTTACAGGTGGACAAGACACATGCATTAAAATGTAGGGAAGGGTCTCGAGTCACTCCAAGATGCAATAATTAAAGGAGGATAATTCCTCAAGAAGGGCTCCATCCAGATAGGAGATTGAGAGACTATAAGCGCCAGAGCATAGTTTATGTTTGAGGGAATGGAGTTAGAGTGGGAGGGTGGGTGCCAATGGACACCAGGGACTGTTTGGTACTGGGTGAGGTGAAGATGGATGTGCCAGTATACTATGGTAGTGACTTTGTTTGTCACAGGGTGTGGTAAGGGCAGGGAGTGGCACTATGACTGGATATTGCATGTCATTAAAAGTATTCAGCTGGCATCATCAACACAAAACAGGCAATATCTGTTGTAAAATTAGCATTTTAAAAAGTAAGCAAGTGCATTGCACAAACAATGTTTAAGCATTAGTTAGAGTTGATCGTAATGCCATAAAAGTAAGGAAAAGTGACGTTAAGGTAAAAAAAATCCAGAGTCATTGTGAATCCATGACATGATGTTTCTCTGGCATTAAACTATTGTGTGATGCAGTGTTGGCATTCCCTAACTGTGCCTCCCTCTCTCCAAGCATTGGCGTGAGTGTTTTTCTGTGGCTCGAAAGCAAATGTCAAAGTTACGACAGCACCAGTACGCCATCATATAGTCATTCAAAACTCGAGAAAAACACACCACAGATTCACCAAGGCTCAAGGAGTTTGCTTTACCTTAACAATGCATTTCCTTACTTTTGTTATAGTAAACATCATCCTAATTGATACCTAAATGTCTTTTTTTTTGCACTAAATATTAGCAAAGCCTTCTTTTAAAACTTTCTAAGAACGTTTTGCATTTATGTTAACATCACTGAATTCCCCTTTCTCTTGACCATTGTGGGGGTCACGATAGGATCCCTTCTATGGGATGGTTAAGCAGGCAAAGGTTTAAATGTGGGAGGGGGTGGGCCCCATTAGACAATGCAATGGCGGTCACCCTGGTCAGGAAGTGACTCATCAGGAAGACAAAGGAGGAACCAGGCACTTCCTGAAATTAAGGAGGTCAGAAATGGAACTGTAAAAACAATTTCTATTAACAGAAGAATTATGTAAAACTATTTATTGTTTGAGATAAGTTACAAATATTTAGACTTATTCTATACCAGAATGATCAAATAGGCTTTTTACACTACTCTATTAATAATGACAATTTTTCATGCATGACCAGCACAGAAGTGGGGCACTGAAAAAGTGTAGTCACAGAGTCAGCAAAACTACAGTTTACAGCATAATGGCTGCAGTGTTGTTTTGTTATGCATTTGTTACATAATAAACAAGCATTTTTCAATACTGAATGTTTCCTTGCATGGTGTATGTCACTCTTATCAAATCAGTATGTTGCTGACTATGGGCTTCGCGACATTGAATACTCAAAACTGAATTACCCACCAACTGCTGTCCAGCCTTACCTTATCAATGGTGGCTCAGACCAGACCCAACCTGACCCCCACACCACAGAGACATGGCCAGCCAGGACTCTGCCTGTCAACCAGGCCAAGATGAGACTCACTTTACCCGCACACAGAGAAACTCAAAACTGGGTCCCCGTTGCTGCCACCCCAGTTCACGTCCCCTCACAAGGTCAGCTAAGTTCCAGCGATTGCTTGCCCAGGTCACAAAAGCAAAACAAAGATTACCCTCCCCGTGCCCCGTCCCCATAGCCAAGTAAGCCTCCATTGTTCCTGCTGTTTAAAGTAAGCCACTCTCCCGACCAGCATACTATTTCAATCAAGATTCCCACTGATCAGTATGCACTATAACACAATGCCACTGGCAACAGAAAATTCTCCCAGCAGGGCTGTCTGCTCCCACTCCACCTCCATCTCAGACCCATCTGTTTCCAGGACAGCCAAAATTGGGGAGAGGGGAGCATAAGTGAGATGAACCGAGGTGAGAGATATAAGCACTCTTTAAACTAACACCACTGGGGCCCAATCTCCCTCCCGGACCCGCTGGATTCCTGGACAATGGTGGGGGGGGGCCAAGAATAAAGAAGAAGAACAGAGACCAGTGGTATATTCCTTCCTCAAACTAACACCACTCTGAGAAGTGGGGCTCCACCTCCATCTCAGACCTGCTTGATTCCCAGACAGCCAAAATGGGATTGTGGGGAACAAAACGGAGAAGAAGAATGGAGGTGAATGGTACAGTATATCCACTCCTCAAACTAACAGCACTCTGAAGGGATAGGGGGATGATAGATATACTGTGCATAGCAGGGCAGGAGAGTCACATTAAACAGCAGCTGTTTACTGTGGTAGCATTCTGGTCGAGTTATGCAGTCAGCCAGACCGATCAAAGTTAAACATGTAGAACAACGACACTGGAGAAAAAAAAAGTTACTTTGCTACTTTGCATTTCTTTAAAAAAAATATCTCGGCAGGTGAAAAAAATCAGCATCTTGTCATATTTGTTGGGCTTTTTCTGCCAAACTGGTCATGATCCACCAGGCGCATCAGCAGGATTCTACATCTTGGGGGGGTGCACATGCCCACATCTGGGACTTTTTCCAAAAGAGAGATCCAGGGGAATTTGCCCCCAGGAAGAAATTGTGATGAATCTGGTGCCAAATGGTGCATTTTTGAAGCCCAAAGATAAGTGAAAGCCTGCAAACACATGCAGCTCGGTGAGCTCTCAGACTGCCTGCTCCACTGTGCCTCTCTTTCTCTCTCTCCCCCTCCGCTCTCTTAAAGGCTGTAGTCTTTCATTTTTTAAGTAAGTTTTTTCCCAACAAATGAATCTTAATTTCTTTACATAATAAGATCAGTCTAAGTTTACTATACTTACTAGAGAATTTGAGACATGGAGATAAGAGTTCAGAACACTATAGAGTGTAATATCATGTCCCTTGCAACTATGCTGGACCATTAGATGTATGGCCATTGGCTACAGTCATCTCTTAGTCATGTCAGGATAAGCCAGTCACAATATCGTTTTATTAAAAATGAATACCATACCACACCACATGGTATTAATATACGCAGGTCTTGACCCTACTGAGAAGGTGGTGTGTTAAACTGCTTTCCACATTTCTAGAAGGAGGGATCACAAACTAATAATTTTAAAGTTACAATTTTCATATTTTAATTTGGGGGGATCACTAACAACCCTTCCACATGCCAGCAGTTGTTTCTACTAGACCATATTATTTCACAACATCACACATACACTACACTCTGATGACATATTAATTCAGTTCAAAATGAAAACCCTGGCGCCACACAGGTTGGTGGGGGCAGCAGTTGGAAATGGAACGTGAGTACAAATAAAACTGAAATGTCTTGCTATACTCCTACATGTACATACATTACATGCACCTTCCAAATAGCAAGTGTGCATGGTTCTGGAGACCTAGTTCAAATTCGCTGAGATTTCTAGAGCCTAATGAAGCCTGTTGCAGTTCAAATGAACACTGCAGTTGTAGCCAGCATTTCAGATTGCCAGTCAGGGAGTCAGATGGTAACTTGCTATAACACTCATTACAGTTCCCCAACCATTACATTTCTACCCTGGATAATGAGTTAAAGGCCAAGCATGACACATTAAAGAACTGACAGACTGTAGTAGTACCTCAACTTTCCAAGCATTGCAGACTTGCATGCCTTGCTGATGGACTGAAGTTGTCAGACCACACTTATAAAGATCCCGGGTCATGATCCCTAATGTCTAGTAAGATAACTCCATACTGCAGGTCACACATTGGGCAACACTATTTGACTGTAGATAAAATAATTTGCTCTTACAATTGCAACCATCCTATTAGCAATTATCAAGCTGTTAAAGCTCAGACCTGAAAAATTTAAAAATTAACGTCAGCGGTTGCCATCAACTCACTGCCTGCCTCAGAAATCCTCCTCCTCTCAGGTGCCCACACAGCGTCGCCACTTCGATTACCAATCACAGTCAGGCAGTCACCATGGATGGAATAGCTAGCTACTGCAGGACTGTCCAATCACTCATTGCTAGATGAAATGGTGAATGGTGCCAATGCAGCAGCAGCAGCTAGGCGCATGGAAACTAGAGCTCTGGGAAAATTTCAGCCAGTATCAGTGGCTGCACTGAGCTTCCCTGCCTCAGACAATAAAGTGGGAGTGGATGAGGGGCAGGACTAGGAGGTAGGAAGGAGGCTCAGTGGCTCTGTCAGGTATGTGAGTGAGGCGAGCGCGTATCCATAGCATTGCGCTCACTCACTCACATCACGGACAGTCTCAACTCCATTCAGGCACACTGTTGGCAAGGCACAGGTCAGGAAGCATTGGAAAACCAGGAGCAGTTTCAAAATTTGCAAATAGCATTTTGTTTTTGTCAGTAACAGCAAAATAAAAAATTAAAATTATTCAGTGTAACTATTTCAAAAGGCAGTACAGAGAAAACTAAATCCTTCTGATGGTATCTCTGAATTCCAAGTTTCAGTCTCCTTGTCTCTCTACCAAAAGCATTGTTGCTCTTTTTATAACAAGTCTTTGCCTTGTTAACATCCTGCTTGTCACAGAATGTTCTTCTCAGTTTACAGAACGTTCTTGTCAATTTTGATGCAGGTGCAGCAAAAAAAACATAGCGACCCAGAACTGACCTCTTGCATTTAAACTGTTTCTGCATAACAAATGGGGCAGGGCCTTATTCAACCCTGTCACATATCCCCTCTTTAAGAAGGAACCTGTTTTACAAAAACAGGTTTCCAAAATGTTCCATTAAATTCCCATCTAACATTAGCTTACAACCTTTACAGTTCAGTGCATATGCAGCATAGCAAACAAAGAAGTTTCAATTCACATTTTTTCAACCTTCAGAATTCTCAGTTCCTAATCCATACCTTGACAGAAAATCAGCATTGACATTCTCTTTCCCAGATTTATGCATCACTTTAAATTTAAATAGCTGTAGTGCCAGGTACCACCATGTGACTCTAGAATTTTTATCCTTCATTTGGTTACATCAACAGAGAGGACTGTGATCTGTTACAAGTACAAAGTCAGCTCCTAGTAAGTAAAACTTAAAGGACTCCATGGCCCACTTTTCAGCAAGGCATTCCTTTTCAATGGTGAAGTACCTTTTCTCTCTGTCGTGCAATTTCCTACTTATGTGTATAATAGGATGTTCTGTCCCATCTATATTTTGACTCAGGATTGCACCTAGGCCTACCTCTGATTCATCTATCTGTAACATAAATTGTTTCTCAAAGTCTGGGCTTCTTAAAACAGGGGCTGAACATAATGCAGCCTTAATGGCCCGAAAAGCCTCATCACACTCTAGGGTCCATTTCACATTATTCAGGAACCATTTTTTTGTGAGTTCAGAGAGGGGAGTAGCTAACTCAGCAAATATGGGAACAAATCTCCAGTAATAACCAGCCAGTCCTTAAAATTACCTGACATATTTCTTGGTTTTGGGGACAGGGCTGTTAGTTACAGCTTCTATCTTAGAAACCTCTGACTTGACTTCTCCATTTCCCAAAACATAGCCCAAATATCTGGTTTCCTGCATGCCCAGTGCACACTTGGTAGGATTAATTGCCAGACCTGCCTTTTTGATTGGATAACTGCTTGTAGGTGTTCCAGGTGGCTTTTCCAGTCTGGACTGTACACTATGACATCATCCAGGTACACAGCACAATAACCAGTGTGAGGGGATAAAATTACATCCATGTACCGCTAGAATGTAGTGCGTGTACCATGTAAACCAAATGGCATGGTGCTGAACTGATAGAATCCTATAGGAGTGGCAAATGCAGTTTTGTCTGGATTCATTAGCTAGGGGGATTTGCTAATAACCCTTGGTGAGATCGAGGGTACTGATTTATTTGGCACTTCCCAGTCTGTCCACTAAATCTGGGCATAGGATAACTGTCAAATTCTGACACTTGATTAAGTTTCCTAAAATCAAGGCAGATTCTTACACCCTCTTGTTTTTTGTTTACAGTCAACATTGGTGATGGTCAAGCACTTCTTGACTTTTTTATGATACCTAATTCTTTCATTTTTTGTATTTCCTTAACCATGTCAGCTCTTAACCACTCTGGTAATCTTTATGTCGTTTGTCTAATAGGGCAAGCATTCTTTGTCACTATTATGTGCTTGACCCCTTTTTCTTGGCCTGGTACTGTGGTAAAAGTACTTTTAAATGTCTTTGACAAGTTACAGATTTCTGTGGTTTGTTCGGAGGTTAAGGAAACACTCACCTTTACAGTGTCAGCAGTTACAATTTGTTCCAGTCTATCATAAGCTATAGCAATATCTTCTTTATCAGTTCCTGGTAAAACCAGCAAAACAGCTTTTAGTGTTTTTTCAACCCATTTCATGAGGAGGTTAGCATGGTATATATTAGTAGGATTTTTCCTATCAGGGGTCTCAATATCATAATTAACTGTGCCAGTATGTCTAAGCACTTTATAAGGCACTTGCCACTTCATTAACAATTTCTTTTCTGTAGTGCGTAACAGTAGCAAGACCGTTTCACCTGGCTTAAAAACTTTTTCTTTTACCCCATGGTCATAATAGAAAAATAGAAACATAGAAGTTGATGGCAGATAAGGACCGCAAGGCCCATCCAGTCTGCCCATTTATTTTTCTACCTTATAAATGTGCCATCGGCCTGTGCTCTGTCAATGGCCTATCTATTCATATTCATCTGTATTACTCCCTTATGCCTATCCCATGCCTGTTTGAAGCCCTGCACTGCATTCATATCCATCACTTCCTGAGGTACGCTGTTCCATGCATCCACCACCCTTTCTGTGAAAAAGAACTCCTCACAATACCCTTAATCAGCCTCCCTCTAATCTCATGCTGTGTCCTCTTGTCCTGCTATTTTCTTATTTTTCTTATATTGAAACATGTTAAACTCTTTCACCTTGTTAATGCCCTTAGGTGTTTGAATGTTTGATCATATCACCTCTCTCCTCCTTTGCTCTAGGGTATACATATTGAGCTCCGTTAATCTGTCCTCATATGTTTTCTGATGCAGTCCCTGCACCATTTTGGTTGCCCTTCTCTGGACTGCCTCAATTTGGTTAATGTCCTTGTGAAGGTGTGGCCTCCAGTACTGCACACAGTACTCCAGATGGGGCCTAACCAGTGTCTTGCAAAGAGGGATTATTACCTCCCTCTTCCAACTTGTGATACCCCTACTAATACACATTAACATCTCCCTAGCCTTACCTACTGCTTTAGTGATCTGCTTGGATGATTTCAGGTCATCGGTGATGATGATGCCCAAGTCTCTTTCTTCCCTTGTGACTGCCAGCAACTCCCCTCCCAGCCTATAGGTGGCTTCAGGGTTTCTCTTCCCTATGTGCATGATCTTGCACTTCTTTGCATTAAATCCCAGTTGCCACTCTTCCAACCATTTTGCTAGTTTTTCCAGATCTCTTCTCATTCTGCCCACACCATCTGGATCATCTACTCTGTTGCAGATCTTGGTGTCATCTCCAAACAGACAAACCTTACCATCCAGTCCATCTGCAATGTCACTGATGAAGATATTGAAGAGGACTGGCCCCAGAACTGATCCCTGAGGTACCCCACTTGTGACTTGCATCTCTTCTGACTGTATACCGTTTACCACTCTCTGTTTTTTGCCTACCAACCAGTTTGCCACCCAGTTGACCAACTTCTGACCCTCCCTGAGCCTACCCAGCTTATTAATCAATCTTCTATGTGGAACAGTATTGAAAGCTTTGCTGAAGTCAAGGTAGGTGACATCAACTGCTCCCCCTTGGTCCACCACTCTGGTTACCCAGTAAACCCATGCTGTCTTGGGTCCTGTGCTCCTATGGATTCCGGGTGTTGCACTATCCTTTCCTTAAGGAGTGCCTCCACAATCTTGCCCATTACTGATTCAAGAATGACTGGTCTGTAGTTCCCTGCCTCCTCCCTGTTACTATTACTCTTGTGGAGAGGGATCACATGAGCCCTTCTCCAGTCTTCTGGGACCTCTCCTGTGCTCAGAGACTCACTAAACAGTTCTGATAATGGCTCTGCTAGTTCCACCCTTAGCTCCTTTAGTACCCTGGGATGTATGTCATCAGGTCCCATTGCCTTGTCCACTCTGAGCTTATCGAGCTCTTGTAGGACCCTTTCTTTTGTGAAGGGACTAGTGCCCACCTCCCTCCCCCCTGTGTCCATGGTGCTGAGCTGTGGACCCTTCCCTACCTTCTCTTCACTAAATACTGAGCAGAAGTATCTATTTAGGATAGATGCTTTTACATGGTCCTCCTCCTCACATGCCTCCTTATCTCCTTTGATCTTAGCAATACCCCCTCTGGACTTTCTCCTTTCACTAATGTATCTATAGAAAGTCTTGTCACCTTCTTTTACTGTCCGTGCTAGTGTTTACTCAGTTTGGATCTTTGCTTGCCTTACTGCCTTCCCTGCTTCCCTTAGGGAAGTTTGGTATGCCTCCCTATCTTCATCCCACTGTGTTCCCTTATATTTCCTGAAGGCCAGCATTTTGGCTCTGACCTTTTCCGCTACTGTGTTTGAGAAGCAAAGTGATTTCCTTCTTCTTTTGCACTTCCTTTTCTCTCTAACACAATGGGATGCTGCTTCAAGTAGTGCATCCTTTATGCTTGCCCACTTTGCCTGTACCCCCTCACCTGTTCTTCTTTTTTGCCAGGGCTAGCTTAACTCTTTTGGCCATCTTATCAAAGTCAGCTCCTCTGAAGTCCCATATTTTTGCCTTGGAATGGAATGATTTAGTTGTAGTGGCAAATTTGAACCATACCATGTGATGGTCACTGGCCCCCAGGTGACCTTCTACCTGGAGATCTGTGATCCTTTCCCTGTTAGTCAGTACTAGATCTAGGATAGCCCTGCCTCTTGTGGGTTGTTGTACCAGTTGTTTGAGGCCCTCCCCCTGCAGGGAATCCACCATGTGTCTAGTTCTGGCAGATGTTCCTGCTGGTATTGACCAATCTGTATCTGGCATGTTGAAGTCTCCCATTATCAGAACCTCTCCTTTTGCTGTCGTGTTTTGTATATCTTCTAACAGTAAAGTGTCTATGTTCTCCCCCTAGTCTGGGGGCCTGTAGACAACCCCAGTTCTTATAGCTGTCCCATTTCCTGTTTCCAGAGTGACCCACAGTTCTTCTGGCTACTTGTGTGTATTCTGAATTTCTGTAGCTTTGATATTTTCATATATATACAGGGCCACTCCACCCCTCCTTTTTGAACCTCAGTCTCTTCTGAAAATACATAGCCAGGTACTGAAATCTCCCAAGTGTGGTTACTGGTAAACCACGTCTCACTAATTGCTACTATGTCCAGTTTAGCCTCTGTCATTATTGCCTGCAGGTCTGGGACCTTGTTTCCCAGACTGCGAGCATTTGTGTACATGATTTTCCATTGGCCAGATTTTGGTGTGTTAGTTGTTGGGTGAGGTCTGGTGTTTCCTCTGTGTGTCATATGGGGAACTGGACCTTTTTCCTTACCTGGTGATGCAAATGAACTGCAAACATGCTGAACTCCTGTTTGACCACTAGCTGAGGGGGAAGGGGTGTTCTTTCCATTTGACGTATGGCGTGCTGCACCCCTCTCCCCATTTGCTAGTTTAAATATTCTGCAAATATGTCAAACTTCTGCCCCAATGCACTGACTCCCTCCTTAGTCAGATGCAATCCATCAATTTAAAGAACTTTCGCTTCCAAAACTGTTGCCAGTTCCATACAAATTTGTGTCCTTTTTCCTGGCACCAGCCCTTGAGCCACATATTTAGCTCCCCATCTCCCCTTCTCTGACCTTCCGTCCATCTGCCCCCTCTCAAAAGGCACATCTATCAAGGGTAGGGGCACCAGGGGCACCTTATCTGCTGGTTTGGGGCCTCTTTGTGATTACTGTAGGCGATTTGAACATATTTTGCTAGCTTCTTTTTCAAGGCACACATATAAGATGTAATAGATTGTTTCTGATGGGGGTTATCTTACCATGTTTATTTTATTACATCTAGTGGCCTTCTAGGTTGTCTACCATACAGCATTTCAAATGGTGAAAAACCTGTTGATGCTTGTGGCACTTCTCTGTAAGCAAAAAGCAGGTAAATTAAGTATTGGTCCCAGTCTTTTTCTTCCCCTTTTACAAACCTTTTTAACATGAGTTTTAGGGTTTTATTAAAACATTCAACAAGCCCGTCTGTCTGAGGGTGATAAGAGGAGGTTCTTATGGCAGTGATATCTAGTAGTCGGTATAGCTCCTTTAGTAATGCATCACTAAAATTACTACCCTGATCCATAATAATCTCTTTAGGTATGCCCACCCTGCTAAACATTTTGGCAAGCTCTGCTGCCACTTTCAGGACTGTGACAGTATGCATTGGAACTGCTTCTGGGTATTGAGTAGCATAGTGACATACTACCAAAATGAATCAATTACCCTTTTTACTTTGTCTAAAGGGCCAACCACATCC
This sequence comes from Neoceratodus forsteri, assembly GCA_016271365.2. Classification (NCBI taxonomy): domain Eukaryota; kingdom Metazoa; phylum Chordata; order Ceratodontiformes; family Ceratodontidae; genus Neoceratodus; species Neoceratodus forsteri. Next base: position 325,601,907 of record CM028135.1, on the reverse strand, counting down.
ATTGTAATTCTCTCAAATGGCACATCTATCAAGGGTAGGGGCACCAGGGACAAATTAATCTTTTTTGGTCACTGGGGCTACTTTCTGACACTCAGCACAAGATCTAAAATAGGTAGCAACATCTTCATGAATTCCAGGTCAGTAAAATCTGTACAGCAATCTGACAAGGGGGCGATCCCTCCCTGAGTGACCAGCCATATGACTGTCATGTGCTCTCTGTAACAACTCAGATCTATACTTTTGTGGTATAACCAAATGTTCTATCTGGTCCTATATCTGACATTTAACCCAGACTCTGTACAGTAGCCCATTACATTTTTTCAAACATAGGTTCACCCTGTTTTGGTTTCACCCCCAGCTGCTTAAAATAACCCTGGAGAGAAATATGGTTAGCTTGTTCTGAAAGAAAATCACAATCAGTGATCAGTTTAGTTTCAGCATTTTCATATGTTATCCCCTTACGTACATCAGTGTTTTGCTGGCACTGCTGTTTCAGGCATTATCTCTCTTTCCTGGACATCTGGATCTTGGAGCTGTGCTCAAATAAGTCCAAATCAAAATCAGCGAAAGGAAAAGAGTTCTCGCCATCTGAGTTTTTGTTTGCCTGAGCTCTTGTCACCACACCTGCTGAAACATCAGATTTACTCCCTCTTTGATTAACTCAGTAAATCTTGGAAAGTAATTTCCAATAATCACAGGTACAGGTAACTTAGGTACTACCCCCACTTTCATTTGATGTGCCACACCCTTAATATTGGCTGGTGGGATAGTATTGAGTGTCCCCATGGATGCAGATGACACTAGTACCTAGTTCTTTTGGACATTGTTTTCCCAGCACTTCAATATGCACTAGGGTTGTCTGTGTCCCAAATCTATAGGTCCTTTCACAGTCTTATCTTGCACCTTCACATCTGTTAAGTACTTTCCCCAATTTGCTAAGGACAAATCTACTCCAGTGTCACTCTTCTTACTACAGCAATTTCTTGCAGTATGATCTGGCTTATTACAGTTACAGCAAATAAAGACTTTGGGTGCAGATTTGTTACCCCCCACCAGAGTTCTTATTCGACTTGGAGTTTAAATGAGAAAAAGAGTGTCTTACCAGTACTTGCCTGTTGCCTCACTCCTGTAGCATCTGTCTGGCCATTTGGTAGTCTTCAGTCAAAGAAACAGCCTTTTCTCCACTTTCTGGTTGGTGTTCTTTCACCCAAAGCTGTACGTCTGTGGATAGAATGTTGATGAGCTGCTCCATTACAAATGTTTCAATGATCTGTAAAGGTATTTTGCCCTCTGGACGGATCCATTTCAGAAGGAGTTCTCTGAGTCGGGTGAAGGCTTCTCGAGGGTTGTCGAACGAGTTGTACTTCAGAGCCGAAATCACTGCCTTTAGGTCTCGCCTGATATGTCATATCCTTTAAGGACCTCTCTTTTCAAGAGGTCATAGTTTCCTGACTGTGCAGTGTCCATACTGCTTTAGGCAAGTTGGGCTTTCCCTGTCAGGTAAGGTACCAGTCTGATTACCCATTGCTGCTTTGGCCACTGGCAGGCTGCAGCAACCCTTTCAAAAGTTGTCTGGTATACTTTCATATCATCCGAGGGACAACATTTTGTAAGTCTAATGTATTTTAAGTTGTTTGTGTCTTGTTCCTCTGCTGGACCAGTGCCAGATCCTCCATTTTTGATAACATGGAAGGCATCTATCTATCGCTGCATCTCATCTTCGCTGCTCCTGTCGCTGCACCTCTTCTTTTCTCTTCTTCTCGAGTTGTTGCATTTCTTCTTTTCTCTGTGCCTCTAAACGCTGAATCTCTTTATCTCTCTGCTTCATCTCCTCTCTTCTCCATCTTTGTTTGTTGTATAGCCCACCATTTGAAAAAGGCAGTCAGGCTTTCAGGCTCTGTCACTGCCTGCTCTTTTTTTTTCCATAACTGATGCTTCTCACAGAATGCTCTTGTCAGTTTACAGAATGTTCTTGTCAATATCGAAGCAAGTGCATCAAAAAAGAACATAGTGACCCAGAACTGACCTCTTCCGTTTAAACTCTTTCTGCATAACAAATGGGACAGGTCCTTATTTAACCCTGTCACACATACAAAAGGTTGACAAAAAGTCAAAAGCTACATAAAAAAAGAACAGCATCAAATGAGGGTGGCACTGCCTTAAACTGGGGGGCAGGCTCATGCCCCCATTTTTAGGGCTATTAACGCCCCTGCAATCCACAAAACATCCACAAAATCGGGTGTGGAGCCAGCAGCTGAAGGGAACAGACGCTTCTCAGAGAGCTCCTCGGGCCCGACCGTAATTCAGACCTAAAAAACCCTTAAAAAACTTACTAAAGTCTCTGTAATCTACATCAGCCTGTGCTACTTCCTAAGAGGATCAGAGAGATATCATTTTTGTTTTCTTCAAAAATGATGCACCCAAAGAAAAAGCCTCCCCAAGACAGCGGTGGTGCGAAGACAAGTAAGCCCGGCGATCAGCTAGCAGCAGGGGCCTCAAGCCATGAGGTGAGCACTACTGAACCAACTAATGGAGTGCTACTGCAAGCCATGGATACTAAAATAGCAAAGGTTTTTGCAACTGTCGATGGAGCTGCGGATTCTGCAAACAACACCGCTATGGCTGTATAGGGAGTTATTTCAGAAAATCAACTTCTTAGGCTATGGATGGAACAGCTAGAAAATGCTGTTCGCTCAGCTAATTTAAGTATCTTAGGTGTCCCGGAACAACTGGAAGGACAAGACTTGATGGGATATGTGGAGACCCTAATATTCCAGCTTTGGGACATTGAAATAGCTGGGGAGATTGTGAAGGTGTAGCGAATCACCCCCAGACGTCGAGAACTATCGTCGGATTTACCTTGTGCAATTTTAGCGGTGGTTACGGGGCAACATACTCGGGGCAAGGTGCTGGCAGCAGCTAAAATAAAGGGCACAGTGTTGTTAACTTCTGGGGAAAAAGTGCATTGCTTCTCAGACTTGAGCTATTCTACCCAACAACGCCAAAAGGCATTTGACGCTGTAAGATCTGGCCTGTGAGCACTGGGAGGGCTCCCACGCGCTACAAATCCCAGCACGACTACGAATTCAGCATGCGGGGAAAACCTACCTTTATACCAACCCATCTGAAACAGGGAAATGATTATCTGCAATACAGAAGGACTTTGCTCAACAGGACATAAATAAGGAATCTGATGAGGGGGACTGATTCTGGACTTAACTAAAATTTCAGTAAGTTGTCCTCCACGAGGTGGGCCTTTCGTCAACTGTGACACAGACTCCTGAACAGTTTTGGTTAAATGATTGTTGAGTTCCCTACTAGTAACACTTGCATGGTTGTTAAAACTGCTTGTACTCTGTCTCTATATCTATAGTTGGTTTAAAGGTGGTAAGGGGAATGTGTTTATTTTACTTCTTATAAAAATTCATAAGACCAATGTTTGAGCCAGTCTGAAAGAGAGCGGGGGGGGGTCTCTCTGAGACGTCTGCTGGAGTAATGGAATTCAGTGAAATAAAGTGTTACGTGGACAAAACTACCACCTTGGGCGGAACTGTTTAGGTGCTAAATAAGCACACTGACACATATTAGACTTAATCACATTGACTGTCCATGTTCTTGCTGTAAGGCTATCAGAACTCATATTTTTCTTGTGTTTGTTTAAAATTTAGATGCCAGCCCTCTGATGATGTAACAATGGATGCTGAGTTAACTATCCTAGTTATTCAATGTATAATTTTTATCATATTGTACTCAAAACCAAGGCATAACTTTCTTGTATGTCTGTACTATGAAAAGCAATAAACATAAAGTAAAAAAAAATCCACAAAATTATAAAGCTGCTGATCTGTTTATTGGCTGACTTTATGCAAATGAAAGGACCAAGGCACTCTGTCATTGGAGCGCTTCAGTCCTTTCAACTACACAAATTTCTGCCCAAGAAAATGTGCCCACTGTCATACACAGCTTGTGTGTTCATTGATTTGTCAGGGATGAGCCCAATGCAGCTTGACCTGCATTGTACACAGCACTGACACACCTCTAAAATGCTGAGTATTGTAACAAAATATTTCTTGTGCAAGGAAACATAAAAAGTACATTTCCAGGCAACAGTACTTAAGAAATACAGTATATGCCTTGGCTTATGTGAATTTTACCAAAACTGACAGTTTCACCAGACACAAGTACTTTACATTTCAGGCTATACAAGCCATGTTCTTTTGAAAAGTAGGCTCCCAATGTACTTGTTGGCTACTGTAGCACAGTGGGTTGAAACCACTCTTCATACAGTTGTCTGATGGTCTGATGGCAAGCACTTACACTTTGGATGCCAGTAATCCAAGTCTATAACCTGCACCTAGACCACTTCACATCACGCAGGGTGACCCCTTCCACTGCAAAACTTCCCTTGGCAGGGGGGAGGTCATGCCAGAATAAATCCATTTTCCAGTAGATCTTAGCTTCTGACATGGCTGTGGGCACTTGGCTCTGATTCGGAAATGCTAGCATCTTCAATCTGCACATCAACACAGTACCACCAGGCTAAGGGGGTGGAATGTTCCCGGGCACACTTGGTTTGACAAAAAGGCCACAAAGAACTTGCCCCAGTGGGGGGGTTTGGAACCAGGGAGAACATTTTTGAGGGGTTGGTTAGATAAGGTTTATTCAATCCCCACCACAAAAAGGGTTTCCTGGACTGTACTATCCCTAGGCCAGATATTTCCTTTGTCTGGCTCTGTCACACTCCATGCAGAAAGAAATTCTCTGGGGCACCTCACCATCATTTCAGCTCCTACTATATGGGGTAGCTGAGGATGATCTGGGTGGAGAAACAAGAAGAAATAGTGTGAAGGCCCAAAGGGTGAGTGGAGTCCAGGAGTTCCTCAGGCAGGCGTCTCCAGCCATGGCCCTGAGGAAAATGGGATAAGGAAAGTTACAAATAGCCTCCACTCTGAGGATGTCAAAAGCTGTGGTTAGGTCAGGATCTGTACTGTAGAGACCCTGCCTAGGTCCCCTTATTGGGTAGGCCTTCTCACACAGCTTTTGTCACTGAGGCACTTCTGGAGGAATGAAAATGAAGGCAAATGCAGTCAAATCACAATATGGTTGTTATGGTCTTAACTACAGCATTCCCAGTTGATATTTTCTTACCCCATTACTGTTTTTCTGTACATCTCTTTCTGTTTTGGTTTCTTGCTCCCCTGATCGTTAAAGCCAGCTCTGTGTGTAGCCCCCTTATTGCACAGTTTAAATGCTCCAACCAGCTACATCATCGCTTAGAATCAATCAGTGGCACCTACACTGACAGTGCTACCTGCGTGGGCTGAATACTGCTCCTTGCATGAGCTGCTACTTCTGTACAAACTGAGCACACTGAGAAGCCGCTCTATTATTATTAATGTAGCAACCCATGTCAGTAAGTAGCGGTATCAGTGTCAGAAACCAGAGACTGATTCTAAGTAATGATGCCACTGGCTGACGTGATTATAATGCACTGTAGGGGGACTACATACAGTGAAGAGCTGGGTTTAAAAACCATGAAAACAGAAAACAAAAAAGAGGGATGTACAGAAAAAGAAAGGGGTAAATAAATATAATTTAGGAATATTACAGTGTTTGTGTCTCCCCCTCCCACCCAAGCCTAACAGGGCTGAAAGATCAGCTATCCTGAAAAACCTGCTACCCAACCTGAAATGGAAAAGATTTGTTTGTTACTTTGTTTGTTTTTTGCTGCATTTGTATTTATTTTTTACTAGGCTCGGCTCCCTGAACAAAGCTGATTTTTTTTTTTTTTTTTTTTTCACATACTTTAGTTTTTTCTCTGTCACACGAGTTGGTCTTTCCATCCTCATGGCACTCCCACACTCCCAAAAACCTACCTTTTCTTGGACCTATGTCTTATCCACCAGTTACCCAGGACCACTGCATGGTTGTTAGGGAGCGATGTCAGCATTTTGTGGGCCTACAAATGGTGCCAGCATCAAGTGCAGCAGACTGGAGGTTTTTCTCTTCGTTTTTTCTCCCCATGGGACTTGTGCAGTGATGTACAAGTGCATGCAGTGGTGGAGGCAGAAAGAGTGGGGGGCTTTAAGCATACATGGGCTAGATATAGAGGAATATCAGTAAATAGGTGGGGGAATGGTCCTTGTAGGCCCATTAGGGTCAGCAGAGACAAATTAAGTAGGGAACATCTGGGCAGATTGGGTGAGCCAAGCTATCCTTTTCTGCTGACAAATTCTATGTTTCCATGTATAGTATTCTTCAATGTGTGCCTATGAGGGAGTCTGATAAAGTCCCTCCCCTTCTGGCATCCCTGACTGAGCTTTCCCTCCAAGAGCTCGCTGCTAGGAACACATCTCTCCCACGCTGATGGAAAGTTGTCCATGGGACACTCAGTTCCCTTCCTCCCATCCGGCCCCTGATGAGCCACATCTACCACTGTACTACCTGGCCAGCCCCACAAAGCTCATTTTCTAGGAGGTCTTGGAAGATGTACAGTCTTATATATACTTAACAATACACAGCTGCAATAGAACACATGTAGATCAAGTGAAAAGGCACAAAATAGCACAATGTATAAAGAAAGTAAAATACAGTAAGCAGTTGCTATAACACAAAGAGACAAACAAAAAATATCTACAGTTACAGTGACCAGTACAATGGTTGTCAATCAACCCACTCCCAGTTTTAGAGTACTTTGTCATTTGTTCCATTATGTTACAGCATTACAATCAAATGCTGTTTTATCACAATGTGGGTTGCATCAGGGTATAGATGTCAGTAATGTACAAGGGTAAGTTACATTTGATGATTTTGTAGGGCTAAAGATACAGCTTTTCAGCCTCCTGGTACTTAAAGAGGTCCAGTTTAAAGCTGCATATGAAGAGCAGTGGTGTGGTCTGTTTTGCTGGCAGTTATAAACTGCATGGTTAAATAGATCCACCTTAGATAGTTGGGATTGTGGATTATTCTTATAAATGAAGTCACAGTGCTTCAGCTGAGGTAGGAAGGTTGCCTGCACCATCCCTTTACTTGCCTCAGACATGAAACCATTTGTATTGCTATAAAAAAGGCTAGCCTCTTCCTTAGCCTCATCTGATTGATTGATTGATTGATTTCTTTATTTATAAAAAGCACCTTTCTGAAACCAAGGTACTTGTACATAGAATAAACAAATATAACAATTAAAACCCTCATAGCAAAGCAGAATATTAAAATCCATAAACTTCAAACAATAAATATAGAGTTAATAAAAATCAGAGTACATTAAAAATAAGTCTAAATATACTAGACTAAATATCAGTTTCCACCAGAGTCTGGATAGGCTAAGCTAAATAGATGTGTTTTTAGAGCTATCTTAAAACTCTGGATGGTCAGGCACTCTTGTATATGATGAGGTAGGGAATTCCACAGGGTCAGGCCCACAAAAGCAAAAGATCGGGCCCCCGATGATTTCAAACAAACCCTGGGAATCTCTAGCAATCCCTCGTTGGTGGATTGGAGAGGATGGAGGGGGTGGTAAGGGCAAACGAGATCTTGCAAGTAATGGGGTCCCTGATAGTGTAGGGCTTTATAGGTCAGTAACCCAACCTTGAAGGTGATCCGCCACTGTACTGGCAGCCAGTGCAGTCCGTGGAGCACAGGTGTTATATGACTGGTCGTAGAAGTACCTATCAATAACCTGGCTGCCACATTCTGCACAAGCTGCAAGTGGTGGATATTAACCCCCGGTAGCCCTAGGTAAAGGGCATTGCAATAGTCAAGGCGAGAGGTTACAAAGGCATGGACTAATGTTGGAAGATCGTCAGGAGGAACCAGATGTTTCACCCAGGCCATATTCCTCAGATGGTAAAAAGAGGATCTGACAATGGCTGACACCTGTGATTTAAGTGTCAGGCAATCATCTAAAATAACACCCAGATTCTGCACCCGATCTGAGGTAGTCAGCTGAACACCCCCAAGCCAAAGTCCAGAGGGTTGTCCTGCCAAGAAACCCACCTCCCATCGATCTGGGTCCACAACAAACACCTGTTTTAGTCGGGTTCAACCACAGCCAGCTGGCACTCATCCAGTCCTGGATCTCAGATAGACAGTTATTAAATACTGAGAGGATCACATCCTGTCCAAGCACAAAGGACATGTACAGCTGAGTATCATCTGCATAGCAGTGAAAACTCAGACTGTACCACCTAATGATCTCTCCTAATGGCAGCATATACACATCGAACAACATGGGTGCCAAAATGGAACCCTGCGGTACCCTACAGGATAGAGAGAGGGGCTAAGGAATAAATCCCAGACACCATTTCTGAATCCTACCCTTGAAGAATGATCAAAACCACCTGAGGACCACACCAGATAGTCCACAGATGAACTGCAGGCATTCCAGTAGCACACCATGGTCCACAGTGTCAAACGCTGCAGACAGATCAAGGAGGACCAAGATGGAACATGTCCTCTGATCTCTCACTATTAGGAGGTCATCTTAAGCTTTTTACACAGTTCCTCAATGTTCTTGGTGAAGGACAACTTATTACCAATCCACAGACCCACATACTTACAGGATTTCTCTTACTGTAACTTATCACTCAACACTGGTGATTGAAAGCTACACTATGTCAGAGAGGTTTGCTTCCTTCAGACAGAATAACATTATTTTAGTTTTGGAGGCATTTAGAAGCAAACTATTCTAATCAGACTCTACTGAAGGACATTGAAAGCTGATTATGGGTAATGTTTTATCAAAGGGCAGTTGGACTATTTACATATGAAACAGTATTGTTTGCATAGAGACTGACCTTTGCATCATTAACAAATGCCATTAGGTCATTTTGTACGACATAAATTCAATGGGCCTAAGCAACCAGAGTAGTATTATACTTGAGCAACTGTGATAACTGTTTGGCCATTTGCACTCTCTATTCCAAGGGGAATTACCACCCTGTAGGGGTACCTAAGGTAAGGAACCCTCAAAGAGGGTTCCACCTCTAGAGGTGCCATGGGAAAGATTCCCTTGCCTAAAGATACCTTAGGAAGGAGCTGTCCGGGGAGAGAGACATGCCACTGGAGGAGGAGGGGCAAAGAAAAAGTGCTTCAGAAGGAGGCTGGGAGGAACTGCCTATATAGCACAGAAAGGGGGTGTGGGTGATTGCTCACCCTATTGAACTACAGGCATAGCCTTTCAATTAAATTGCCTACACAATCAGAGTAGTGCTATACTTGTGCAACTGTGATAACTGTTTGGCCGTTCGCACACTCTATTTCATGGGGAATTACTACCCTGTAGGGGTACCAAAGACAAAGAACCCTCGAAGAGGGTTCTACCCCTAGAGGTGCCACAGGAAAGACGACCTTGGCTAAAGGTACCTTAGGAATGATCCCTAAAAAAACATTGAGTAGTAAACATTGACTACAAACTAGAACAGCAGATTGACAGTAACAAGTCAGCTTGATGAAATGCAAATGAGATACACAGGTTGTCACGATTGCACTGATTAAATGTATTGCACTAATCACATCATGGGCTTCCTAAGAAGAGAGGGAATGGCAAGTAGGGCCACCATACATCTCCATCCAACAGTGGAAACCTACCTAAGGAAACTAGGCAATATACTATAAACTAACTACATTTTCTGACCTTTTGCTCAGAGGAGAGAAAAAAAACCTTTTAAAAGGAGGAAGCCTCTGGGGATCCAAGGCCTAGGTCACCTTCCCTCCAGTCTAGAGAGTATTTTATTTAATGATAGCTTGGCTACTGCAATATGGAAACCCAATTTCAGGGGGGTTTCAAATTGGAGGAAGGCTCTCGCTCTATCCCTCTATGGGAAATGCCCTGTGTGGCTGCAAAGATACCTCTGCAGCAAAGAGAGACTCTCATACAGAAGGCCCTCACTGGAGGTGGGAGAAGGAGAGCAACAACCACTGGAAGGCACTCAGCTGGCTTCCACGCAGGAGACCTAAGGTGGAGGTAGACATCAGAGGGGCTTCCCTGAGGACTGTCTGAGAAATGAGCTGGGTTGGGAAGGGGAGGTCAAGGAGACCAGGCAAACTGTAGGTAGTCATAGGGAAAATAGCTTTCGAGGTTGCCATGATAAAGCCATAGCACAAGGAGCGCTCTTGGGCTTGAGGGCCCCACCTCTCAGCAGCTGAAGTCTTAAGTTCTACATCAAGAGGTGCCATCAATTAGTTAGATGACTGAAGCTCTGCCTAGAGTGAGGACATTCCCACTATGGGCCAGATGAGAAGGACCCCACCCTAAGTTTCACATGCTCAAGATGCAGACTTTGTGGGTGCAGAGCGAGACCATCGGCTACAGGGCAGTCCTGAGCCAGAAAAGGTAATGGTCATGGTTGGCATGCCTCCCAATTTATGAGTGAGACCATAAATCAGTTTTGATATGCTGGATAGAAGGAGGCAGGTGAAGCTGGCAGCTGCAGATTAGGTAGCAAGTTATCGATGAGGAGTCCAGGCGAAGCCAGTGGCTGTAGATATTGATGAGGAGGCCAGCCTTGGAAGGTTGTGAGCAAACTCTGCAACAACAAGAACTACCAAGGTGGGGTTTGAAAAGTTGTGAGCAAACTCTGCAACAATGAGAACTACCGAGGTGGGGCCTGAGTGAGGTAGGAGGCTGCAGTGTGAGCCAGCTTTTTGATGGTTTGATAGTAGTAGCAACCAGCAGAAAACAAGACAACCAAGTCCATTGCAAAAGCCAAATGGATGGTGACATAGAAGGTAGCTGTTTAGGCACTGAGAGGCTGTGATGCTAGTGATTGAATCAATGAGAGTTAGCATAATTGAATCAATGAGGATTAGCATATGATTGCTGTGGTTTCAGCATGAACAGTGAATTGATATGATTGGCATGAATACCTTAAATGCCAGTAAGGCAGAGTTAGGTTATTCCAGTAGGGAGCATTTACAGGCAGTAAGTATTTGCAACACAGTAACAAAATTCAATGAATATCTGAAGCCATGTAGGCTGCAAGGTAAATGTATTGAAGCATGATAACTGAAAGCCATGAATGCAAAGGAGCAGGGAAAATATATAGTTTATATAATGCCATGCTCTTGCTACTTGGAGCTATGATACCCCTCTGTGACAACACAGTCCCCTGCCATGGGAATAACAGGGAAGCCACAGGCTGAGCACCATGGGACCCAAAGCAACTGTAATGTTGGTAGGGTAGGAACCCATCATTTGTCTTAGTGGAGCTAGCAATGAGTAAATTAAGAGCAGATCTGTAGAACAGGGAGTGGCAGCTAGCTGATCAGTATGAGCCTGGACCAAGTGCAGACAGGAAACAGCAGAGAAACAGCAATGTGGGCAGAAGCATACAATAACAATAGTTACATATTGTTGTTTTCTGAAACACAAATAAGCAATGTATACACAGTGCACTAGAAAACTAGAAAAACCCAAAAGAAACAAATAAAAGCAAACACAAGAACAGGACCAGGAAGGAAAGAAGCACACAAGGAAGCATGTAACAGCTGGAGGCAAAGCAATACTAACCAAAGCAGGAGAGACATAACAATCAGAATTCCAGCACAAACCAAGCAGGCCTAAGCACAAGCAACACTGGGGGGGGGGAGGCAAAGCCCCAGCAGGCACCAAGGGAGAAGACAGACTGACAGAGCCTCTGGCCAGCAAAGGAAAAGTGCTTCAGAAGGAGGCTGGGAAGAAATGCTTGTATAGCTCAGGAAGAGGGTGTGGTTGGTTGCTCACCCCATTGAACTACAGGCATTGCCTTTCAATATTAGTGGGCCTAGCACAGATCCCTGTGGGACTCCCTTGCAGATTAAAGAGCAAGAGGAAATAATACTGCCATGTTTATTTAATTTTACCTGTTGGTATTGACCACTTATGTACATGAACCACGCTTGGGTCCAAGGGCTAATGCCAATATTCTTTAACTTGGAAAGAAGAACATTGCAATCCAGTGTATCAAATGTTTACATAAACACAATAATTGTGCCCCACAGTTAGACTTTTGGTCTCAGGCATTCAAACAAGTATATGTTACCTTACCAGCAGTGAGACAGTACTGTTCTTAGATATGAAACCTGATTCCAAGAGAGTTATTATGTCATGTAAGTCCAGAAAAGCTCACTGCCACTCATTTAGCAGCTTTTCAAGAATTTTGGCAAGCAATGATAAATGGGAAATATGATGGCTCTACAGTTGTTCTTGTCTGATTTAATAGCAGACGTAAACAACAGTATCAAACATTTTTCCATGTATACCTCCAGTCAGAAAGGTACACATAAGGTAGGTTACTGTAAATAGTTTGTTAAAAGAACAATATTCTAATTTTACCCCTAAGAATGCACTGTGAAGCAGAATTCTTTAAATGAACTGCAACCTTATCCTCCCTTGGAACTCAGGATATGACATGAAAGAGCTGTCAGATCTCTAAGAGAACAATTATAATTGCACAGAGGGAAGAGATATAAGCAAACAAAATAAACACCAGGAAATTGTTGAAAATATGTTTCAGCTCAATGGTGTACTTCTCTTGATTTATCATAATTAAATCATTACTACTTCTACGTCTACTTCTATGCCCCCTACTATTTCTTCTCCTACACACTTGTACTATGACTACACTTTCTACTATTGTACATTCACATCTCAATTGATTTTGAAGTAGGTGGTGTTTGAAATAACTGTACACATCACAGGAGTACAGAACTTAAGATCTGCTCTTGTACTTCACTGTAGATGGTCAAAGCTGCTCCACTACATAGTTGTGCTGGTTCGAAAGATTACAAAACCAGCAACAGAGAACAACACCATCACGCAACTACAGATAATTGCACACTGTAACTTTACTGCAAAAACTGTGAAAATACTCACACAGTAGGAGCAAGTAGCAACATGGAAATACCAATGGGAACCCATAATTCTCCAACTACTTTCATGACTAGTGCATCATCAGTGAGTGACTGATGGCATGTGAGACAACATTTTTAAGTGCAGGATTAAAAGTAACAAGTGTGGGGGCTGCCCGATGCCTCAGTGGAAGCATGTCACACTTCCATTCTGGTGACCCTAATTCAGAAGTGAGTCTGGGGTTACCAGAATCAGGCAGCCAGGCTGAGGAGTGCTCCCAAGGAGAGAGCAAGCCAGCCAGGGAGGGAGACAGCCAGGTTCCAGCATAGCTGCACCCCCCGCAGCAAGCCTAGAAGCTAGCTCCCTACAAGGGATGGCATCTCTACTGTCTCTCTTTCAGTCACAACTGAGAATGGATTAATAATATTCATGCTTACTAATTCCCCCTAGTGCTATTTAGTGAACACTACTTTCCCAAGGAACCCTGTACTTGTACACTTTGAGGCTCCGCAGGGACAAAGTCCCCTTAGAACAAAGCTAGAGTACCTTAGGGAAAAAGCCATGCTTGCTTTTAATTGCCATCTCAGCCTGCTTATACCTGTTATTACCTCTTGTCCCTCTCCCCACTGAGTTACATGTGAAAACGAGCCATGACTCAGTGCTCCTTTCCCAGTCTCTTATTTTTTTTCCATCTAGCTGTTTGGCTCTCAACCACTGACTGCACCAGTCTTTGGGTCCCCCTGCCAACCTCAAGTCCCAACTGCCACACTCCCTGCCATCATGTCCAACAGGGAGACCCATGGAGCAAGACCAACGGATACATGGAGTGAGAACCAGGGACCAAGGGGACTGTCATTTGCAATGGTTGAGGCACATATCTTTTTGTGCAGTTTCTCCCTCTTCTGTCCCACCAGCCCGTGATGTTGGGCACTGTCTCTGGTGACCTCAATGGCAGCAGTATACACTGGGCTGATACCACCCCTCACAAGGGAGCTAGTGCTCTGTATGGGGTCACTGATGTGCCAGAGCCTGGCTGTCTTCCTCCCTGGCTGGCTCACACTCCTCCTGGGAGCACTCACCAGCCTGTCTGTCTGATCCCAGTAACCTCAGGTCTGCTACTGAACCTGGGTCAGCAGCATGGAAGCACAGCCTGCTTCCACAGAGCCACTGGGTGCCTCCCCCTCCCCTGTTTTTCAATAAAAAAATCAATCAGAGCGTGTGCCAGCACTAGCGTGAGATGGCTGCCTGACAACGGAGCTCACCCACCAAAAAGTGATTCGATCTGGATTTTTAGTATTTTTATCAAAGATACACTTATTTCATGAAGTACATGAGCTAGTGTTTAGCAGTAACTACATAAGCAGAAAATCTGACAGCGTTCGGTTCATAATCAACAAAGTTACAAATCACCCAGTGCAGTACCGGTTACCTTTCAAAGCTTCAGCTGGATGACAGGTGTGTTGAAGCAGGGATGGCTGCAGGATTCTCGACGCCCAGATCTAGCGGAACTGCAGGGAGCAGAAATAGTGGAAACATGGCACCTACAAAAAATGGAAAAAACTCATTCAATAGTAACAGTGACTTAGATTCCATTAAAGAAAAAATGAATAGCATGCATATAGACATTGGCACATTAAAACAACAAGCAGGGGCTGAACAAAATAGATCTGCTATACTAGAAGACAGAATGAATACTCTGGAAGAAAGGGTGGCATTATTAGAGGAGTTCCTGACAATCATAGAAGATAAAACTGATAGAAATCTTTCAAAACTTGAATACTTGGGCACCAAGGTGGACGACCTAGAAAATAGGTCTAGACGCAGTCACTTACGATTGGTGAGGATCCCTGAAATGGCTGAAGGGAATGACTGTATCAAATTCCTCCAAGAGTTTATACCTTTGCTTTTGAATTTTCATTGGCAGTGGCCTCTGAACATTGAAAGGGCTCACAGAGTCCTAAGACCCATTCCAAAACAAGGTCAAAGACCAAAACCAATCATAGTAAGACTTCTCAGGTTTAATGTTAAAGAAGAGATTCTGGCAATTGCAAGGCAAAGAAGGGCACTTCATTGGGGCAGTGAAAGGGTTTACATCTTTCAGGATTTTTCATCTAAAACTGTTGAGAAGAGAAAAGCATATGGGGACATTAGATATGTTTTACAATCTCTGAACATATCCTACTACATAAAATACTCAGCTGTGCTTGTACTCGCAAGAGGAAGGGGTTCCCATAATTTTAATACACCTTCTGAGGCTTGGGAATTCATCATTAAACAATAGCCAGAGGCTATAAATATCATAGAAAGCAGGACTTGTAGAAATGTAAACTCTACACTGGCCCAAACTGTCACAGAGAGGTTTCAAAAAGCTGATAATTCCTTTTCAGAATGCTCTGCTCATGTTGTCAGGAGTAACCACAAGTCACGAGCAACTCTATCTGAAACTAAGTTGAAGACTGGTGCTCAGGTTCCCACACATATTCCAGTGCTAAAACACAATCTAAGAGCTGCAACTGTTATATCCACGCTCCCTAAATCTGCTGCTTGGACCCCAAAAATTACCAGAAAGACCCAAACATTTTATAAAAATAAAGGCAATTCCTTTGAAAAAGGATCTTCTAAATCTGGACCTAGCAAAGACTAGTCAACTACTTCTGTTAGTTCATTGCCAAACAGTCTAAATTTGCATGTGTTAGAGGTACCTGCAATTCTTAGAGAACCAATTAGTCCAGTAGCAGATATGTTTTCTGAACCATTTTCTCCAGGTTTCACTGCTGAGGATATTGAGATGTTTGCCACCTGAGGGAGAAGATCAATTTTATGAGCTCCTGCTTCTTCATGGGAAGTTGGATTCCCAAATCGACTCTTCTGATTGGTCATTTCTGATCATTTGACATAGGAGGTCCTGAGTATGCTTGGGATTTGTGCTGTGTTACTGTTTTATTATTTTTTATTAATAGAGTGCCCAGTAGCTCTACAATGTTTTATTTTCTGTGCTTTACCCTTTGCATGTGTGTAAAATAGTTAAAGGTTGCTAATGTTTTAGTGTAAGTTGGGCTCTAATGGGGTTTTGGAGCGGGATTATTATCAAGGACAAAGGTCGCTAATGTACCATCGCTCTCTTTTCAATTACTGAATTCTGGGCTGGTAAGGACTACTTTTAATTAGCTAGGCTAAAATAATATAAAGGTAAACAATACCACATTTGGTGTGTCATACTTATGTCACATTGCCACCTTGCGTGTTTTTACGTTCGCTTGCACATGCGCAAGGAACGTCTTGGGAGAATGGGACACTTTGGAGGTGTGCCCCTCCTCTGCAATCCCCTGCTCCATTGAGCAGGCGTGGCAGTCCTGCACCAATCGGACGCGGTGTGTGAGTGACAGCGGTGGTCTTCTCTTCAAAGAAAACCACGCTGTCTGCTTCACCGTGTCAAACCCCACAAATCTTTGCTGCCACGCTGGGAGCCCACCCAGCGTGGCAAACGTCCCATCATCTGCCAATGTGGGTGCCCAATCCCCGTCGGCTCCACAGCCCCCAGCCATCCTTCTGCCATGCTGGGAGCCCACCCCAGCGTGGCAAACGTCCCGCGTCGTCTTTTTTTTTTAAAACCTGTAAATTAAAAACGGTCCCACGGCGCTTCTCCCGCCCCTCCCACAACCCACACCCACCCACTGCACACCCTGCCTCCCCACACCCCCTCACCCATACTTACCTCCGGAGTTCGGCGTGGACGATCTTCGTGGACCGGAACACGCTCTGCACTCTTCAAAGCTAACCGCAACTGAGGAAATGCCGGTAAGCTGTATAATGGGCTAGATAGGGGGTTTTCAACTTTATTGCATATCTCAGGCATTTTTTGGAATTTTTGCACCAAATTTTCAACATGAGGTTTTTTGGGACCCCTTCTCATGAATGATGTCACTGTCGTGGCATTATTCGGGCCCAAAGGGTGATTTCGCAGCCACTGCGCAGTCACTGCGTGAAATCACCCTTCAGGCCTGAATAACACCATGACAGTGACATCATTCATGAGAAGGTCCAAAACCCCATGTTGAAATTTGTGCAAAATTCCAAAAATGACTGTTTTACGAGCGGCATGCTAAGCAGTTCCTATGCAGGCTTGTAAGTTCGCAAATTTTCAATATTTTCACTCCACATTTTCAACATTGCCATTTTACCACACCTTCTTATGAGTAGTATAGCTGTCATTTTTCACATCTCACCCAAAACGTGTTTCTGCCAATGTAGCGCACAATGGCGCAGTCGGTGTATGAAATCAATGTATGGGAACATTAAGAAAATCACCATGACACTGTTCATTAGCAGAGGTCTTAAAATGGCTATATTGAAAATGTGGTGAAAAAATTCCTAACAATGACTGTTTTACGAGCGTGCGTTGCACAGTTCATGCGCTCGTGGGTTTAGTAATTTTCAATATTTCCTCCACATTTTCAACATTGCCATTTTACCACACTTCCTTATGAGCAGTATAGCTGTCATTTTCACATCCTGCCCAAATGTGTTTCCGCCATGTAGCGACAATGGCGCAGTCGGTGTGTGAAATCAATGTATGCGACATTAAGAAAAATCACAGTGGCACTGTTCATTAGCAGAGGTCTTAAATGGCTATGTTGAAAATTTGGTGAAAAAATTCCTAAAATGACTGTTTTACAAGTGTGCATTGCACAGTTCCTACGCACGGTCGTAAGTTCGCGAATTTTCAATATTTGCACTCCAATGACTTTCAAATACCTAAACAGCACATAGAAGCAAGCAACATTCGGCATTGACAAATGCTTGTACTTCTTTGTCACTGATTTTTTTAAGCCATGTCCAAGTGCCAAATACCACTGCAAATACCTGCAAGCGAACGTTCGGCATTGACAAATGCTTGTTGAATGGGGGCTACTGCTTACACTCAGTTTTAAGAGGCTGGCTTTTTGTTGTCAGGGGGCAGCAAATGTTTCTTTTGATGATATCTTCCTGCAGTCTTGGTTAGCTATTAGTGCTGTTTTCCCTTCTAGTACATCAGTTTCTTTGGCCTTGTCACTAGATCCTAATTTTTCTAGCAAAAGAGCATAGCAGTTACTGTATATCTAAACTTTAAGAGGAGCTGTCAGACTTGATTATACTTGATTTCAACTTGCCTAAAATGGAGTTTATTATCTGCAATGTGTGTCCCTTACAGTACATATCCTCTCAGGCAGCTCCCTGGAGATAGTTGAGCATTTCTTTAAGTTACTGTTGTTGCTGGAAATGGGCTGTGACTTTATGTAGATAAGAGATGATAATGCTGAATCTAAGCTTAAAGCTTTGGTTTTGGTATGTTGGGTTTTTGGCATGAGGGGTTTTCTGAGACAGTCAAGGGGTAGTATGCTCACGGATTATATCAAGTTGCAGTCTTTAGATAACAACATACACCTCATTAATCCTCATAAAAGGTGCAGTTTGCACATAATTGGGAATGTGACTAAGTGCTGCCTCACATTAGATATATATATTTACATAATCAGTACTTCAAATATTTTACTGTTTTTTCAGGTTATTAAGTGTGGGTTTGTCACAGTTAGCTATCTTTGGATTGTGTGTAGTCAATCCTCAGTGGACAAGTGTATAACCTACTTGTTGTTTTAAGAGTAGGGTGGGGTAATAGTATAGTTCTACTATAAGTATTACGTGAATACATTTATTAGACTTGTTAGCTTATAATAGTTTATAGGTAATCTGAATTATGTATTTATTTGCAGGCTCCCTGGTGGAGGCCTTAGTTTTCTTATTTGTTCAGATATTTATAATCCAACTGCTACGGTGCTGTAGCAACTCAACTCAGATTCACATTTAGTGTGAACTTATTTTTAAGGTTGTAGTTAGGTACCTAACTTTGTTATTTTTTATATTTTACTTAACTATTCTCTAGTTATGAATTCTGTTAATATTACCACCTGGAATGTAAAAGGTTTAGGCACCCCAGTTAAAAGATATAGAGTTTTAAATAATTTGAACAAGCATAAAATTGACATTGCCTTACTGCAGGAGGCATATTTGTCCTCGGATGAAGCAGATAAGCTTGTCTGTAATTGGGCTGCCTCGGTGGAACATTGCTGCTTCTCAACTAAGAAGGGAGGTGTAGCTATTTTGATAAGAAAATGCATTAATGTTATTAAGCATGCACATATAACAGATCCTGAAGGCAGGTATCAGATATTATTAGGGAATCTTTATGGAAGGGATGTAGCAATCTGCAATATTTATGCCCCTAATGCTAAACAGAAGGACTTCTTCCACATGATGTCCTTTGTGCTGGCCAACCTGTGATACTATGAAGTAATACTAGGGGGAGATTTTTAACTTAGTTATGGACCCCATACTCGATAAGTCACATCCTTGTAACTCTGGATATTTACTCTCAGCTCAAAAAAGACTGCATAAGATGCTCAATGATTTGGGTTTGCTGGATTCTTGGAGATTGTTACATCCCAGTGGAAGAGATGACTCCTTCTTGTCAGCAAGGCATGGCACATTCAGTAGATTAAACTACTTATTCGTGTCATTAAGCTGGTGCAATAATATGAGCAGCATTAGCTACGAGAATACGTTGGTCTCAGACCACTGTTTCCTTAAAGCAGCAGTATTATTTCATAACAATTCAGGCAGATCTTCTGGCTGGAAATGTAATTCTTACTTACAAGATGACAATTTTAAAACATGGTTGTTAAAAGAAACACGCTCTTACTTTGATACAAATTGCAATGGTGAAGTTTCTCCAAAAAATATCTGGGATGCTTATAAAGCTTTTATTCATGGGGGGATTATTAGTTTTGCCTCCCGCAAGAAAAAAGAGAGACAAAACCAAATAAATATTTTTGAAGGTTCCCTTAGTTGAGCCTTGACAGAACTTAAAAAGAATCCTGGGAATAAAAAAGTGCTATTATACAAACTTATAAGCCTTAAATATGAAATTAATAAGATCTACTCAGGGAAAACAGAATATTCATTGTTTAGAATCAAACAGAATTACTGGGAATCGGGGAAAAAGGCTGGTAAGCTACTTGCACATAGATTACGTAAAATGCAAAATCAAAACAATATAAAAGGCATCAGGACTAATAAAGGAGCGGTAACCCATAATATTAGAGAAATAAACAATTGTTTTAAAAATTTCTATGAGAAACTGAATAAATCTCAGGGATCAACTAGACCAGAATTATTGGAAGACTTATTTTATAGACTTAAACTTCTGGCCCTATCAGATGCTGAGAGTCTGCAGCTAGAAAAGCTTATCACACTGCAGGAAGTTGCTGAAGTTATACCTGGTGCCCATCAAGTGAAAACTCCAGGGCCAGACATTTACCCAGTGAATTTTGTCAATTCTTAAATAGTTCTATTTCTCCTCACATGCTTAATGCTTTTAATAACTCCTTAGTCTCTGGGGAACTTCCAGTCTCAATGAATGAGGTATATATTTGTCTTCTTAGTAAAAAATATAAAGATCCCTTAGACTGTAGTAATTACAGCCCCATTTCACTCTTAAACTTAGATTATAAAGTGATTACAAAAATTCTAGCTACTAGAATTTGATTACAAAAATTCTAGCTACTAGAATTTTTAAGTACTTTAATAAACTGATAGGGAAAGAACAGGTGGTCTTTTTGAAAGATAGACAAGCTGCTGATATTTTTTGCAGACTTGTTTCTGTTATATGGGCATCTCAGTCATCCAAAAATAAAAATCTCCCCTCAATTGCCATTTCCTTAGATATAGGGAAAGCAGTTGATTCCTTAGAGTGGGATTTTCTATATAAGGTTCTAGCAATCAATAACTTTGGTCACTGTTTTAGGTCTAGGATCCAAACACTTTACACTGCTCCCAGGACCTGTGTGATAACCATAGACTTAGGTCAGACTCTTTCAAACTATTTAGAGGTTCTAGACAAGGTTTCCTTCTTTCCCCTCTTCTTTTTGTGTTAGCCATTGAACCTCTGATTAGGAAGATTATTCAATCAAACAGGATTCATGGTATTCAAGTGGGCAGTTACTCTAATACGGTCCTGGCATTTATGGATGACATCCTTTTAACTCTTTCTCAACCTGTTTTTTCCTTAGACAATGTCATTTTCTTATTAAAATATTTTGGGGTTATTTCTGGTTTACTTATTAATTGGTCTAAAACAGAATGTTTGATGTTAGGCCAGTCAACATCTGAATTAGCTAAACTTAGAAGTCTGCCTGAGCTGTCATGGCCTTCTGATGGTCTGACTTACCTGGGAATAAAGATTTTTGATTTAATAGGGAACATTCTAACTTACAAGTTACCAAAATTATTAGAGGAGTTTAAAAATTATCTAGATAAATTGTCCAAGCTACATCTTTCTTTGTGGGGGAAAATTAACTTGATAAAAATGATTTTGGTGTCGAAATTATTCTATTTTAAGAACAACTTTGCTGCTAATATCTCGGGGGAATGATTTGTTAAAACTGAGAAGCTCATCTCCTCCTTTCTTTGGGAAGGTAAGCCCCCTTGTCTTTCAAAACTCAAATTAATGGCACCACCTAAGGAAGGAGGTATGGCACTTCCTTGGTGGCAGGGGTACTTTTGGGCCTACAAATTAAAACAGTTAGCTAACTGGTTTTCATGTGCAGACTCTGAGAATACTCTGTAATGGATTTTGATTGAGAGGAGTTTGGTTCTACCACTAAAACTACCTAATGTGTTATTTATAAGATTGCCAACTAACTTAGCCTCTCATCCTTCGATTAGAGTTACCACCTGTCCTGATTTTCACAGGACAGTCCTGATTTGGGCAGCTATGTCCTGCAGAAAAACATGAAAAATACTACATGTCCTGACTTTTTAGTAGAAAAAACATTTTGTAACTTTCCATTAAATGTTGCGGAAAACTAAAATATCTTAACCAAAATTCCTTAAAATGATGAGAAACAATAGAAGCAACCAAGAAACTACAATACTTAGCTTTAATTTTTATTATAAAGAGAAAACAAGTCTGTTGCATTGGTCGAGGTTACGTACTATCCTGCAAAAAGTCATGTGTCAGTAAGAAATGTCCCACTTTGGGCTTCTTAAAAGGTTGTAACCCTACCTTCGATACAAATTTCCATTTTGGCTTGTAAAAAATGTGCATATCTTAAAAAACAGACTCCGCCCCCTTAAGTTTATGCCAATTTGGGATAATCCTCAGTTGACCTCTAACAAAAAAGGCTTGATAGATATGAGCTGGAAATGTAGAGGTATTCATAATATTGGGGATCTTTTACATTTAGATTATAGACTTTTGTCTTTTGAAGATTTAAGGGTTAAATTTCAACTTAATAAGTGTCATTTCTGTGTTTATTTAGTTACATAGTATTTTGATTAACACAGTTTTAGATAGCAACTTCAAGATTCTTTCCTCAATTAGTTGGGACTCCTTTTTTCGAAAGACTTATCTTCCCAAAGCTTTCAGTTTATTATGTAAATTAATGAATCAATCAGACACTGATAACACAAAGAGTGTCAGGGTTAAATGACATAATGATCTAGGTGTGCTAGTTTCTAAGGAGGCATGGAATAAGGTGTGGGAAAATGCCTGTAAAGCCCTTAGAGACGTCCAAGGCAGATTAATTCAATTCAAAATACTACATTATTTTTATTATTCCCCTTGTCAGTTGTTCAGCCTGACCATAGCTGTAGATGACCAATGCTGGAGGTGTGGAACAACTAATGCTGGCCTTGCGCATTTATTCTGGCATTGTAATGTGGTCTATGCAAGGTGAAAACAAAAGCATGCACTTTGCCAAGACAGTCTGAACACTACAGTTCCCTTATCTCCTTTAGTTTATATTTTGGGGGATTGTTCGGCAGCTCCTCATCTTCCTTTTCATGGAAAACTCTAGGTGGTATCAATCTCATTAATGTTCAAAAGATTGTTATTACAAGCATGGAAGAAACATGAGATGCCAACGTTTTAGTAATGGTTAGACTCCTTAAACAGGTTAGCTAATAATGAGAGAATCAGTTTCTCCTTACTTAACAAAAAAGGTTTGTTTGACTGCATTTGGGGGCTGTCCCTAGAATACAGTATGGAAATAAGTTAATTTATCGATATATTTTGGTAAGATAAGCTTTGGGTGCCTTTTTGTGTGTTTACATTCTTTCTGGATACTTTGTGTTAAATATTCTTCTAAGCTGGATTTGTTATGGTGTATTAGTTTGATGACATAGTCTAAGTATTATGTAATTTTAACATGGCACATAATGTAGTTCCAAAATATTTTTTCTTCATTTGATTGTAATTGAAAAATTCAATAAACTTTTAATTGAAAAGAAAAATTAAAATTCAGTCAATCAATAACAACCAATGTAGGCAGCATTCATGAGGGACTAATGCTTAGTGTTTGCCAGGCTACTTAGTGGCAGTCATGACTTTGCTAATGTCATGCACAATGGATAAGGATGTACTTTTGTCATGAAAAAATTTGAAGAAAATCTTGTCATGGTCAAAATGACAGAAATCATGGAAATCACAGCAGAAGTCATGAAAAGATATGGATCTTTGGCGTGTTGAACAATTTACCTCTATTTTGGCATTTTCAGGACCGGTTTTAAACCTAATGTGTGCCAAGAAGGAATATTTGTGGTATCCACTTTGCTGCTTGTACTACACCCTTTCCTCGTATCTGCCCCACCCAACATCTAAAAAGGGGTTAAAATTCTTTAAATACCAGGGTAACAGCAACAATTTGGGGTTTTATATTAAAGCAGTGCATGATAGCGGTGAAAAGTTCGGCTTATACTTCTTTATTTTGTTTTAGATTGTCCCATATCTCCTGACTTATATGATACCCTTTTTCCCCATTTTGAGTCTGCTTTAGTACTTTTTTCTCATTTGAAATAATAAAAGGTGTGCTCCTTTTAATATGGCTCGGACAAGATTTTCTTTGGCATTCTTAGCTGTTTATGTATACCTAATGTCCCATAAGATCAATGATCACTGCCTGTCTCATGCTAGTTCATTTTGATCACCACAGAACTGATGTTAAACAATGGGTGTTAAAAAAGGCAAATACTGACAAAAACCTGGTCCAAGCCACATTAAAAGGAATGCTCTTTTTATTATCTCAAATGTGAAAAAAATACTAAAGCAGACTCAAATTGTGGAAAGAAGGGTATCATACATGTCTGAAGATATGTGTCAATCTATAATAAAATAAAAAAGTATACTGTAGGTCAACATTTTCACCACTATCATGCCCTGCTGCTTTAACACTTTTTGAATTTCAAACTGATCTCTGCTTATGCTGTCTATTTTAGTGCACATTTTTTGTGCTAGTGTCACAAGTGTTTGCTTGGTTCATTTGTGTCAAACACCACTTCTGCGTATTTTATACAAACATATTAGCAAAGATTTAATGTTTTAAATAAGTCATTGTTCATTTAAAAAATTCATTGTTAGGATGGTCCAGCAGCAGGAAGTAGTGCATTGTGGTCAAATATGTGTATGTTGGAGACTGGGGCTCACGTGCAAGCCCCTAAATCCCATACTGGGGCCAACTGGGGATCACCTGCGTTGTGGCAGTGAGTCACAAAATTATGGTTTTGTCATTTCCAAACATCAAGAACTAAGGAATTGCCATTGAAAATATAAAAACTTATCAGGTTGTCATGGAAAATGCCAGAACTCAAGGTGTTTTCATACAAATGAGAAAAATCATGAAGTCCATGTGTTCCATGACTTTTGTGACAAAGGTACATCCATAATAAATGTATCAAATGTTTCCCTGCATTGCAATCATGTGGCCTTTTTATGAAGCAATGCAGTCTTGTGGTAGAACACTGGCTTGGGAGGCAGGAGATTACAGTTTCAAACCCTGCTGCAGCCAAATACTCCCTGTGTGTCCAGTGGCACATCACTTAACCTCCCAAGGCTACAGACCACCTAGCTGTGGAAGTCAGTAGAAGCAGGATCCCAGTGGAAATCAGAAGTTGCATTTCAGCTGGGCTATCCTGGGTAAATACATTGGAAAATAAAGTAAATGATTAAATACAGGAATGGGACAGGGCCAATCACAAAGCATAGCCAAGAGTTGTTTCCGTGACTACCGAGCCAGGATATTTGTGTGCCAGCCTCCTCCCCCTATTGGTGGTGGCAGCCCATTGTGGGTGGAGTTGAGGGGAATAAATTGCTGTGCCAGGTAAACGTGGTGGTGTTTACAGTGGTGGCAAAGCGGCATTCTGTGTGGCGAAGTGCTGCAAAATGTTAGGAGTTAGAGGGTGGGTGGCAGTCTCCCTCTTCTCCGTGAACCATCTACACAAGTATTGCACTTCTGGTTGTGGAATCTGGATTGCTGTGAAGAGAACTTACAGGCTATTGGAGCAGGATCTTACAAGAACAGGCTAAGTACTGTGCTCCCTTTTAGAGTGAAAGGACTATCTGGTCCATGAGAGACTGGTGACTGTGCTGCTATTGGGGTGCCTGAAGGCCTTTTAAATATTAGTGAATTATCAGTGTAAAAACTGTCCTTGCCATTGTCGTTTGACTGTGAAACTGCTGCTGCATTAATTATTTTTTTTGCTGCTGCTAATTGCTGCTGCTGGTTTGGGGAAAGATCCTGTTATTGCCAGCTGACTCCTCATTGTAGCCACGAGGTGTTTCCGTGACTGTGAAACTGCTGCTGCTTAATTAACTTTTGCTTATGCTAATTGCTGCTGCTGGTTTGGGGAAAGATCTTGTTATTACTATTGCCAGCTGACTGCTCGTTGTAGCCACGAGGTGTTTCCGTGACTACCGAGCCAGCATATTTGTGTGCCATCCTCCACCCACTATTGGTGGTGGCAGCCCATTGTGGGTGGAGTTGAGGGGAATAAATTGCTGCGCCAGGTAAATGTGGTAGTGTTTACAGCGGTGGCAAAGCGGCATTCTGTGCGGCAAAGTGCTGCAAAGTGTTAGGAGTTAGAGGAGTTCAAGGAGATTGAGGTGATTGAGGTTTGTGGGTATCGATTGTGCAATGGGAGTAGTATGTAGAGTAGTGTGGGGGGGTAGGTATAATTGTGGGTTGGTGTGGGATGTTATATTGTTGTTTGTTGTTGAATGACTCAGTAATGGTGGATGATCATAGCAGTCAGTTTTATGTACATGCTTCATATGGAGATTTTACCATGTCTCATTTGCTAATTAGGTCAGAGTGGGTTACAGTTACTATTCATTTATTGCACTATGAAAAATACTCTCTTAGGATCTTGGGTTCTATATTAGTTTTTGAGGGGCTTATTTTGTTAGCAGATTGATAAATAGTAAAGGCATTCTAAGTCGATGTTTTGTTCTGGGCCTATTATTAATGCTATCAGGTGATGTAGAGTCTAATCCTGGCCCACAAGATTCTGACTCACTTGAGTGGCATTGTATACATGGTCTTAAGATCTTAAAATTAAACGTACGGAGCCTACCCCTTAAATTGGCCCATGTGGAAATTAGCTTGTCTGAATACGAACCAGATTTGGTGATTATCACAGAGACTTGGTTAAAAGCTTCTGTCTCCGATGGTTTATGTGTCTTACCTGGATATACAATTATAAGATCTGACCTAGGGGAACAAAAGTAGGAGGGGGTGTGGCTGTTTATTATTTGGATCATCTTGATGTTACTGTGTTACTTAACAGCTTATCTGTTGAAACACAAAATGATTGGATTTTGCTTAAAGTACTATTAGGTGGAGTTAAACATGTGATTGTAGGTGCCCTTTATAATCCTCCTAAATGTGGTAAGTTAGGGTTACAAGATTTTTTAGATAACACATCCCCTTATTTTCAAAAAACATGATTTTGTGTTTATGGGTGATATTAATTTGAAATGGGCAAATATGGACGATATTTTTGAAAATTTGTTAAGATTCTTATAAACTAACTCAATGTATTCTTGAACCCACAAGATCTAATTTGAATTCTATGAATCACACTATATTGGATTGGTGTGTTACTAACCGAGTAGGGATGATGTCTCGAGTTGGTGTTCTTGGGGATTCTGTCAGTGAACATCAGGTTACTTTTGCTGTTCTAAATTTTAGAAAGCAAAAAATTCCATCCAGAATTGTGTGATCTCGTAATTTGAATATTTCTTCTGAGATTTTGTTTGGGGAATTAAGTAACTTGGATTGGTCATTTTTGACATCTATACCAGACCCAAATTGTGCTGTTGATTTTTTTTGTAATCAACTGTTACAAATTCAGAATAAATTGGCTCCTGTCCGAGAATCCCGGGTTCAGGGGTGTTACACCCATGGTATACTAATGAGTTGAAGGTTTTTGTGAAAAATTAAAAATCAGCTTGGTTAAAGTATAAAATGCTTCCAACTATTAAGCATTTGCAAGATTATAGAACAGCTAGAAATTTGTTATCAAGAAAGGTGAAACAAGCCAAGATTGATTATTTTCAGGCTAAGTTGGAGAATGTATCTAACAAACCAGGGCAATTTTGTGATACTATTAACAATCAAGTTTCCCCTAAGGTTAAGACTCACTTTCTGTCACTTAAACCTCCTGATCGAATGGTCTCTGATCCACTGGAGATGGCTAATTTGCTCAATTTAAGTTTTGTTGATGTCCCCATTTTGTCTCCCGAATCTGTATCCTTTGACTTTGCTGAATTTAATGATGTTGTGGTTAATCCTGTTAGCGGTCAATTGAAAACTGGTGTTATACCTCAATTTATTTTTCGATGGGTTACAGCTGTTGAAGTATTGAAATTGTTAAATTCCTTGCCTGATAAGTTTGGTAATTGTGGGGGTGGGCTTGATGCCAGATTTGTCAGAATGGCTGCTCCATTTATTTCTGAACCTTTGAATGTAGTATACTATTTATGTATTTCTGTAAATGTTTTTCCTCTGTCATGGCAGGTGGTTCAGGTAGTACCGATTCCAAAAAATACTAAGCCTAGTGGAGTTGAGGATTATCAATCTGTCTCAATTCTAAATCTTTTGGGGAAAGTTTTTGAAAGACTGCTAACTGGTCAATTGAATGAATTTTTGGGGGCAGTGAATGTTCTTTGTGAAGAGCAGCATGGTTTTCAGCGGGGTAGGGGTACGTGTACAGCCCTGGTCAGGTTCACAAATGCCATCCTTAAAGGATGGAATGATGGAATGTTGACTGGGGAGGTTTTCATGGACCTGTCCAGGGCTTTTGATTTGATAAATCATTCACTGCTTAGTCAAAAGCTTGCAGCTTTTGGATTGGCTGTTTCTGCAGTTGAACTTTATTTGCAGGGGCATTCTCAGTTTGTTTCTATTGGTTCAATTAATTCAGTAGTTTGTCATACTGTATGTGGAGTACCTCAGGGGTCTATTTTTGGACCCTTGTTGTTCTCACTGTTTATTAATCAAGTTCCTTCTATTTTTTTTTTTTAACTATTGTATTTGTACTCCTGATCTTGCCTCCCCCCCCCACTCTCTCCGATGACCTCAATTCCCGGATCTCCCCGGACTCCATCGTGATCTGCTCCTAGAGTACTTCATCCACACTTACCCTGAGTGCACCCCGGTATACCCCCCCGGGGAATGGGGTAGAGAGGGCAGCAGGTATCCCCCTCCAAACGTTCGTGTGGATGGCACAGCGGGGTCTGTCCGACGGGTCCCAGAGAAGCTCCATGGAGGCGTCTTCGCCTAGGAGGGAGCGAGGTGTTTTTCCTCCTTTCCTTCATCCCTCCCCGACGTTGGTGTGCAATGAAGGGCTATGAGCTCAGAGGCATGCTGAGACGTGCCTCCTGCTCTGCCCCTCTGTCGATCACCAACCAATCCGCTGGATGCTTCTCCCTTGCTGCGCTATCCACCCGGGCTTCCCTAGGTGGCAACATTGCGGCGGGAGCCTGCAGAACCCCTCCCCGGAGAAGGAGAGCTGCCATTGGGTGCTCTATCCTTCTCCACCCCAGCCAACCCCCGTCGACCTGAGCTCATTCCTGAACCGGGGTCGCTGGTGTGGTGCGAGGTGTGGCATCCAGCGCCTCAACTCTCAGCGCCACCGGGCTGGCAAGTTCCTTCTATTTTTGATAAGTGTAAATGTCTTTTGTATGCAGATGATTTGATATTGTACTGTCAGGGAAAGTCTCTGGAGTATATTAATCAGACCTTGGAAAATTAGTTTAAGAAGTTGTGTCATTGGCTTACTAACAATTTGATGCTTTTGAGTATTCGTAAAACCAAGGCTATGTTGTTTGGAAGCTCTGTAAGACTTGGCGAATGTCTTCCTATAACTATATATGATGTTCAGGGGAACTTATGTGACCAAGTGTCAGAATTTAAGTATTTGGGAGTTCTTTTAGACCCCTCGTTGACTTATCTTTCTCAGGTAAAGTCAGTAAAAAAGAGAGTTAATTGTAGATTGGGCCAATTATATAAATTTAAATCCTATTTGTCTTATGACTCGCGTCTTAAATTGGCAAATGGTGTTTTAATGCCATATATTGATTACGTTTCTTCTTTATATGTTAAATTGGAAACCAAGAAGAAGCGGATTTTGAATGTGGTTTATAACAGCATTTGCAGATTTGTTTTGGATGCTCCTTATTTGACCTATCATTGTTTTTTATATTCTTCACTGAAGTGGCTGTTGCCTCAGTTTAAATATGAATTTGCTCTGTGAAAATTGGTTCATCAGGCCATTTATTCAAATGGCTCATCTCCATTATTTGATCTGGTTCAGGTTCGGGAAATTTTGGCAAATTTGAGAATGTCTCAGGGGGTTATATTGGTAGCACAAGGTGCAAATAATAATTATGGATTAAGAGCATTTGATCATCAGGCTTCTTGCACTAAGGTTAATTAAATCTTACTCAAGTTTTAAAGTAAAGTTTAAAAATTATTTGTTAGCACAGTCTAAGTGTTTATGTAGTTTGTAAAATTGTACAATTGTTTGTATTGATGTTGTTTGTAGTGTTTTACGTTCCGGTTAGGTCCTGAAAAAGGGCTTCGGCCCAGAGTCCTAACCTGGTTAACAAATAAAAATGAAATGAAATGAAATGAAACCTCAGCTTTGGTAGCAGATTTTAGCAGCACCCCCTGCCTGTAGAACTGTAACAGGAAGGCAACGGGGCTCTTGCAAACCTGTGACTGAGTACAACAAAGGCAGTGGGGAATGTGGAACATTGTGAGACTTGTCATAGAAAATACCAAAACTCATGACAATGTCATGAAAAATGCCAGAAATCAAGGTGTTTTCCTACAAATGAGAAAAATCACAGAATCCATGTCTTCCATGACTTTTGTGACAAAGGTACAGTCCTAACAAAGGTACAGAATGTGTCTCTTCCCTGCATTGCATCATGTGGCCTTTTTTTGAAGCAATGTGGTCTTGTGGTAGAACACCAGCTTGGGAGGCAGGAGATCACAGGTTCAAAACCAAACACACAGAGGACCACGCTGCATGCTCCACAGTCCATGGTTGCAGCTGTGTAAGTGGTGTGCTATTCCTTGGGGTTCTAGCCTTATAACCCTGATTACAGTAACTAGTGCCAGACACAGTCATTGCATTGACTAAAAAATTTATACAGTGTATTATTGGTTTGAACTTGCCTTTTTGAGTGCACTGGAACCTTTCTGTTTGATCACAGGTTCAAACCCTGCTGCAGCCAAATACTCACTGTGTGTCCTGTGGCAAGTCACTTATCCTCCCAAGGCTTCAGCCCGCCTAGCTGTGAAAGTCAGTAGAAGCAGGATCCCATTGGAAATGACAAGCTGCATTCCAGTTGGGCTATCCTACTAAACAAATTGGAAAATAAAATAAACAATTAAATATGGGAAGGGGCAAGGCCAGTCACAGAGCATAGCAAACCTTAGCCCTGGTAGCATACTTTAATATCACCCCCTGCCTGTAGAATTGTTACGGGCAGGTAACAGGGGTGTTGCAAACCTGCGACTGAGTACAACAAAGGTAGTGGGGGTTGTAGAACATTGAGAGACTTGTGCTGTTGTGCAGAAGAACGGGGCTAGGGAGGAATGTTCTCCTGGACACCATAGTATGATAAAACAAGCTTAGCAAGAAGTGTGGGGGGGGGGGGCACTGGAGCACCAGAAAAGACATGTTGACTGACTGAAGTTGTGAAGAAACACTGACTCAGAAGTGGCCCCTGAGGTAAGATTGCTGCCTGTGTACTTGGGAGGGAGACTTCCAGCAGCCACAACAATAGTTCCCAAGAACACTCAGCATGGCATACCACCATGTGACTGGCACTATGCCATGCCAGGATCTGTGAATGTCACTAACCAGTATATTTACAGGGGCACTGACTTCTGGAGGACTGATTGCACTATGACTTATTCATAGGCAGTGAAGCTGGGGGGTCAGAGGAGTAGCTGACCCCTCACTTTCAAAAGTAAGGGTCAGAATGTACATTTTGACCACCCACTTCTGATACAGGATTTACTAGCCTGTTATCTTAAGTCTGTGTGTTGTCTTATGTCTGGCACACACCACACACATTCACTGGAAGTCAAGAGAGCAAGGTCAAATGAGTTCACTGAATTATACTGACTAATTGCTATGTACCCTACCCCCACCGACATACAAAACAAATTTAAGATTTAAGAGATTTATAAAACCTAAGCTCTCAAGCTATGCAGAGCTCTTCATCAAACAGTGACATACTTTGCAAAAAACTCACTTTAAATACATAGGGTAGAACTGGAATTATACAATGGCAAGAAAGAATCCTGGCTCCTGATTGATCAGTTGACCATCACAGCTGGGATGTTATCCTGGCATAACATCCCTGCTAATGTTTTGCATTATGGCCACCATACATTGCTTGCATCTTTTCTTAAAAAAATATTTTTAAACACTAAATAAAATTCTTTGAAATACTTTCTTTTCTGTATAAAACAACGAGCCGTTGTATAATAGGAATAATGCCCTTCAGGGTGGGTGTTATGCTGGGATAACATCCCTTCTTGGGTGTTGGACGCCCTCGGCTGGTGGCCTCGGGCCCAACCACCCAAGGTGGGATGTTATCCCAGCATAACACCCACCCTGTCAGGCATTATTCCTTTAGTATTCAGAAATTTAAAAAAAAAGTCTGAAATCCTAGTTGTGTGTAAATCAGCCTTTCCTTAGGAATGGAATGTGACAAGAGCTATAAATTGTCATGTGCTTAAGTGCCTCCCTGAAAATGGACACCAAAGTGTGTGTGTGTGTGTGTGTATTACCTGGAAAAGGCTCCATTGAGTGATGCTTATTTACAAGGTTGTCCTACTTTTACTACAACCATTTTTCTATAAAGTTATGCAGCACTGCCTGCTGCAAGCTAGTTCATTTTAGTCGCCAGAAATGATGTTAATGAGTGTTCAAAAACAACATATTGAGAATACTGATGAAAGCCTATGGGATGGTCCTTTTATTTATTTGGTGACTGGGTAAGTCCCACTAGGCCCAAGACTTGTTTTCAGGCGCTACCTGGGAGCAGTTGCTCAGGGTCACACAGTATGCATGTGGAGGATGTGGAAATCAAACCTAGGTCTGCTGGATGTACCAGACTTGTTCACAGCTCCTTACTCTAACCTCTAGGCTATACTGCCAGCTCAGTGCTGGAACTGTAGCCTAAAGCAGCAGAAATGCTAAAGCAGTCTCAAAATGAAGAACAAAGGCTACAGTGTTTTTTTTTTTTTTTTTTTATTTCACTCTTTGGTAACCGGGTAAGGCCCATAAGTGCCTGTTTTCAGGGGCAACCTAGGAGCACTGAGGAGATTAAGTGACTTGCTCAGAGTCACACAGTATGTAAGTGGAGGTTGTTGGGAATCAGACCCCAGTCTGCTGGATGTACAAAAGCCATTCACAGCTCATTACTCTAACCTCTAGACTATACAGTTTTCAGTTTTGACCCACATAAAATGCTATGCTTGTTAATGCATGGCATATCTATAGATTTGTAACCATGCTGGTTGCAGCATAACTGGTGAACTGTGGTGGGTACAGAAGTAATGGCATCTGGGGTGAGGCTTCCTGACTCCTGGAATAACTGGGAAAAACAAACAGATCCGGAAGTAACCACCTAAAGCTTTTGCAACCCTGTACATACTAATGTAGACGTGAGGATTAGGGTTATAAAGAAAGAAAAGAAAATGGGAAAACATACCCTAATGATAGGTAGTGGTTATGTTTACAGAGAAGCATGAGCATCACACTCTAAGCTATTTCTTGGACCCACCATTCTCCAGTTATGCCAGGAAGTTGGATAGATCAGATATTTTTGTGTGTGAGGGAGATGGTGGGGATAAATCCCAATAATTTTGTTTATAAACCGTCTTAATTAGGAAGACAAGGGGCAAAGTGTACTCTGTAGAAAAATATAACACCACTAGACACTTAAAAGGCTGTTTTATTGTTTAGAATCCTTTGTATATTTCTGGTATAACCATTGATTTCACTAAAACCTCACTTTAGATTTGATATGGTCAGTGAGAACGCAGAGTCCAGTAGTGAATGCAGGAGACATAATCTGTAGATGTTCGAATTCTGAGTGGGGTGGGGGGGGGGTTGTATGTATGCAGTATCTCAAATAACAGCTGACCTACTCCAAGCAGGTAACTCATACCAAAGAGTTGGCTGCCCGAAGAGCTAGCTTGAAAAGAAATATGTACCTTAAGTTGTCTGACTTGTAACTCCCATATATGAGCCAAGCTGCTGCTGAGCACTGTAGCAGCCCTGCCCCTAAAATAAGCTTAATGAGGACATAAAGTAAGGAACAGGCTGCATGTGCTTTATGTAGATATTAATGGGATATATGGGGAGGGGGACTCTGTAAATGTAGTTGCATTACTTTTGCTGGAAGTTCTATATGTATGGATCTATAATTAACCCTATACATTTAGAACTGCCAGCAAAAATAATGCAGCTAGATTTAAAGAGCCCCCCCAACCCCACCAATCCTGTTAATACTGTTTCTGCATAAAGCACCTGCAAACCCCTTCCCTAGTTTGTGTCATCATTGAACATATTATAGGGGCAGGGCTGCAGCACTATATGGCTGCTCAGCTCATACACAGAAGGTACGAGCCTGACAAATTAAGGTACATGTTTCTTATTACTATATTTAGGGAGAGATGGCACAAGTGAAAAAACACCCCTCTAAACTGGTTAAAAGACCACAGAACAGTAGTATACCATGAACTATTGATGCTAGTATTACCCTCCCACAGTAATGATAACACAACTTCCGAGACCATGAAACTGCCATATTGTGATGTCATTTGTTCTGACCCCCGAGTTTTTGAACCGCTCCTCCACCTATGGACTTATTCACAAGGGAACTCCTTCCCCATTACTAAGTGGCTTTTATGGATATAGCCTGAATGTGTGGGGGCACAGTGGGATGGCTGTTTGCCCCTATTTTGTGCTTCTATACTTTGTAACTGTGTATTGGGTGCTGTTTTAGTGATGGACACACATTAGCCTCTCAAGCAAGCAGGGGAGATGTGTGCATGATGTTAGTAGATGATGAACTACTGTAAGAAACTCATTTACAGCTACATGACTGATGCTTGTCTCCAATCTCAAGCTCTTGACCTCCTGCCGAGAAGCAAATGGATTCCGCCCCCATGCCTCCCAGCTATGGCCCTACCAAACCTCTATAGAGAGCTGCTGGCACTTAATCAAGGCCCTGCTATCAGCTGTGTCAAATGCTGCAAATGGATAAGAAGCACAAGCAGGGGACAGTTCCCATCTGTCCATGGTTTATTCATCACGCTAATCAATACCAGAACATCTAAATCTTAAAACACTCCAAAATGCATGAGTCAAAAATGACACTGTCACCACCTTCCCAACAAGGAAAGGTTGGAAATAGTATGATAACATGACAGAAGCTTGGACTGTAATAATGGCTTTGTTTTGTTATCTAGCTCATTATCCTCCACCACCTTCATCCCAGTTCTCAGGCTGTGTGTCACAGCATCCCTGGCAGAGTTGACTCTTGCCATGTGGAAGACCCAGGTTTGCACTCTAAGCCAGGGACTGCTGGGAGTTGGGAATCATCCCAAAAGGGTCTGTCCCTCTCCAAGATGGGTGGACCAGCAGCACTGGAACTCAAACACTTCCTGGTGTGCATGGGCTTGTAAGGCTGGCTGGTGGGAGCAATGCCCGCTATGTGGGAGACCCAGGATTGATCCTTGATCCTGACTCCCCCACCTGGGCCAGTGGGGTCTGGATCACAATGCAGAGACATTGTGTGCCAACCCAGGGTGAAGGGTACTGAGTCTGTAGGTACGAAGTGAGACCACCTTGAAGTTGTAGGTGACCTCAAAGTGTTGGTAACACCCTTCCTACAGGTCACTGCAATATCTGCTCATAGGTAGCATGCCAGACTGGTGGGGGGCCTAATAGAAAAATCAATTCACCTTGTCCAGGCCTCACTACCACTATCAGCCACTCTGACTCCATAGGGGGTGTCTCTATCACAATAGTTGGAGTGGTGGGGATGTTGCCTAGCTGTGGCCAGGCCCCATCGTGGGGCATGAGCTGTGGGGGGTCAAGGTGAGGAGGTCCTGGAAACATGGGAGGGTGTTGGAAGCCCCACTGAGAGGGGAAGACAATAAATAAATGAATACATAAAAACACACACCTCCTGGTGACCCTGGAGGCAATAGCAACACATCCTGCATCAACTGGACAGAAGTACCGGGTGGCTATATAATGAAAATACCATTGCATGCTCATGCTTAGATTCAGTGTACCAATAGCAGCTGGGTAGACATGGTTTACACATGTGATAAGAAACTAACTGGATCAGCCCAGAAAAGGATTAAGCCCTAGGGTCCTGCCCAAAACCCCAGTGCCAGTTAATATTTTGCTGGCACCCTGAAGGTATTGCTTCTGTGGGAGACAAGCCACAGCATCTGGGTGAGCAGGGGTGAGTTAAAGTCCCAGGGTAAATTAAACATCTGAGAAAATATAACTAGAAAGGAAATGATGAAGCATATTGCCAACCTGATTCCTACAACTTTATCTTGCAAAACCAGGCAGAATGCTTAACACCTTTCAGTCAAAGTTTCAGTTCATTAGCCGGCCCGGTGCTGCTGAGAATTGAGGTGCTGGATGCCATACCTTGCGCTATGCCGATGACACAGGTTCAGGAACGACCTTGGATCGTCGAGGTGCCGGCATGAGGGAGGGCAGAGCAGAATCGAGCATGCCGATGGGCAGCTCTCCTCTCTCGAGGGTGGTGAGGTTGAGTTGGTGCCCCCCTGTAGTTCTGCTCCCACCGTGGAGGTCCTGTGTGGCAGTAGTGGAGGAGAGGTGGTGGCGTAATTACAGGCGGTGGAAGAGGCTGAGCTGGCGCCACAGGGTGCATGGCATGCCTCCACATGCTCACATGGCCGCGTGTTGGGGCCTCGGGGGGACAGGGGAGAACACCTGCAAAAATACCTTTCTGCCCCCATCACCAGTTGGTAGGAGGAGGTGACATCGAACAAACAGCTATAATAAAAAAAAGTTTCGGTTCATTATTGATTTATTGAAAACTGGTAACCAAGAAAAGCGCACTGAGCAAAGGCTCATTTCCAGGAGTGACCCAGGTGAGGGGGGGAGGGGTACAGGGAGACAAACACATACAGTGGAAAAGTTAGTCAATATTAACAAAGCAGTGTACTGGTGCAGTGAATGTCCAATTGTCAAAATAAACAGTTGGCATCTACAGACAAAATATACAGTAAAAAAGAGCAGGCAAAATGAGCAATCCATGGCAACATAAACAGTGGGGGATTAATAGGCAATATGTGCAGTGAGATTGTACTTTCAAAATAATAAAATATACAACAATTGTGGTGCTGTCAAGAAATAGTAAAGAAAAGGTATTTAAGAATTACTCAAACCAAGGTAGGTTTTCAGGTCACAAATATAAATTAGAGTTGTTTGGATAGCATCCGAAAAAAAAAAAATGTATAATGCAAAATCTGAGGGTTTCCTTAGATTCTGGATCCCTCAGATTTTGGCAATGAAGATCCAAGATCCACCATTATTGGATCTCGGATCGGAACCTCAAAGTCCAAGAATCTGAAATCCATTTTTGATCATTCTGGCTCAGTGATGGCATTCACACCGGAGGTGTTTTACATCACTTTCTGTCTGTCCTGTACACATGTCACAGTTTTCATTGCACTTGTGAGGATGAAATCAGGCTGCTCCTGGAGTTAATAGTGTTTTTTGCTTATTTTTCCAGTGGTTTTGGAAGATTAAGTTTTCTGTTATTGGAGTACTGTAAGTATTACTGTCATTATGGGCTGGCAGTATAGCCTAGAGCTTAGAGTAACGAGCTTGTGAACAAGCTTGATACATCCAACAAACCAGACCTGGGTTTGATTCTCACAACCTCCACTTGCATACTGTGTGACTCTGAGCAAGTCACTTAACCATCCAGTGCTCCCACGTCGCCCCTGAAAACAGGCACTTGTGCCTAGCAGGCCTTAGCCAGTTACCAAAGACTAAAATAAAATTCTTTACATTTGATCTCTCTGGCTTTCTGTGTGCATGTATACACCGATACTTCTGCTGTTTAAAACTTCAGAGGTCTGTATTGTGGGTGGGGCTGATGACAGAGGTGTGGTGTTAGAGCAGGCATACAACAACACATAGTGCTCTCTTTCTACCCCGTACTAGCAACTGTTTGGGTTGTGTTCACTGTTTCGAAAATCATCATTTCCCAATAGGGATTCACTGAGAGTATTTAAAAAAAATATCTTTTTGTGCTTTCTGACTTTTGATTCGATTGATTTTGATTTTATTCAACTACTATTGCAACAACCCCAAAAAGGATGTTGAAGTTGGTTACATTGTACACACATACAACTTTTACACATTATACAATAAAAAATATATGTAAGCCCACCACCACGGGTTTACCTTTGGTGGCACTGCCCCCGGACTTCTTTCCCCCAGCACTGGATCCCTGGTGGTGCTGGTGGGAGTCGTGCCTGGCAACCTCCTGGGCCGACGACATCGCAAGCTGGCAGCCCCACCCACCCCAGAGCTGGACTGGGGCTGGGGGTGGGATTTGGGCCATTGGGTAGGGAGTCGCGTGGTCCTGGGCCTGGCTGGGGATGGATTGGAGGCTCGAGGCCACGAGGGCTGACAGAGGGGTTTTTGTTTAAGATGGTGGTCCTGCACATTCTAAGCATGCGCGAGTACCACCAAGAACAGTTAAAGGAACCAGGCTCCTTTTCCCCCCACGGCCATGTAGTCGACCCAAATGGGGAAAGGGGACATAGTGACCGGATGATCTCCGGTCACAAAATACGCATAGGTTAGCCCGATTTGCAGCCTATATCACCTATGGGTCCCCAGGATCCTCCCAGCTGGGAAAACAAACAAAGATGGGGGCCCCCATGCAGCCAGGCAACCTCGGGCTGCTGGGAAATTTCCCAAAGGCAGCATGGAGGTCACATGGGGGCTGACAGCCAATGGGAAGGGGACAGGAGCTAGGGGGTTAAAAGGTGGAGTGGCGTGAATTTGAAGGGGAGGGAGAGAAGAAAGGAGAGCAAACTGGGAGGAGGGAGAGAGCCAGGGGAAGACACATCACAGGCCCCACACGAGAAACCACCACTTCTAAGGCTGTCTGCCTGGTAGGGGCTCTCTGGCTGCATCTCTCTCCCCTTCCACTCTCCACCAACTGAAGTAAGGAAAGGCTGCAGCTGCTGCAGTGCAAGAAGGAATGAAGCATCTTCCCGGAGGGCACTGGGGCTGACTGTTGGGCTTGAAGGCACAGTGGTCATCAGCCCTGGGCCTCGGGGACCCTGCATCACCGGGATCAGTGTTTTCTGCCAGGCGAGAATTTTGGGAAGCAGGGCTAGTGCATCCAAGGCCCTCCCTGAGGGGAATTGAGCTACGATAACCCCCCCCACCCGTAGTGAGACCAGTGCAGTGGGAAGAAGGACGAACAGGTCTGCCTGGCGAAATCTGTACCCAAAGGCCTTCGGGTGAAGCTGGAAAGGCCAAGCAGGTGAAGAACAGCACCTCACTATTGTGGACTGCAGTGCTGTGGACAGCGAGTGCCATCAACCTCCAAGGTCACTGTGAGTACCCCGAGTTGCAGCTCTGGGGAGACTTTTGTTGCATCTGCCAGGAGGGTCAGGGGAGAGTTTCCCCCCCAAGACTAGACTAATTTCCACAGACCTCATGTTGTTGTGCAAGGGCCCCAATGAGAGATGGCAGGCCTGCAAACTAGGAGCGGTGAGGTACCCACCACCTGGGACTGTTCTGGGTGCACCCAGGGGGGGGGGGAGCTCTGACAGGGTGTGTGCTTAGTTTGCTGGAGGAGCGAGGGACTAGCTCTCACCTCCTCTATATTTAATAGTGTTAAATAAAGAAGGATTATTATTTGTCACCCACCCACATTGTTTGTACTTTGTTAACAGTATTGCAGGGAGGAAGTGTGGATCTAGTTGGGCCACAGGGGGAAGTCATCAGAGGTATATAATTTTGTTCCTGGGAGGTGTTAACCTTTTCCACCTACAGGAGGTAGCACCAAGGCACTGTAGGACATCTGGTCAAGACTCAGGCTCGGCCCCTTGGAGAGGTACGGAGAGGACCCCTGTGGACTCCAGGGCAGCCCAGGTGAGTGGGAGCAAGGGGGGCTGTTATATACAGAAAAACACATAGGGCAGGATATTCAGAAGGTGTTGCACCATGCGCAACCCACTGATGCACCGCAGCATGATATTCAAACTGGGATTGAGCCTGGCACAAATCCCAATGCGCCAGAGCGCATCAGTAATGTATGTGGCGCAGGTAGGGGGGGCATGACCATGCATACTCCGCACATCCCGATATTCAGACCGGGATGTGCTGAGCCCATGCATGCACAACCCCTACCACGCTGCACACAGGTGAGCCAAAAAAAAAAAGGAGCAACAGCTGGCCACCCACAGGTGAGCTGCTGTATTTCAGGGCGCAATACAGCAGCTGCCACCTGTGGGTGGCCACCCAAGCTCTGGTTGCACCTTCGCGGCGGCGCCCCCCCATGCCCGATCATGGGCATACATAGAAAAAGGATAGTCCTACATCCCTGGTGGTCCAGTGGACCGCTGCAGTCTCGATCGCGGGCATAGGGATGTAGAATATGTAGCCCTCTATATCCTGGTGGTCCAGTGGACTGCTTGCAGCCCGATCGCAGCGCCAGTACAAAAAATAATGTCACACCAATCCAACCCTGGTGGTCTAGCAGTACCCCTTCCCCACCCGCCCACTGAGTCCCACCGCTCTGCTCCCCGGTCAGCTGCAGGCGGCAGCTCCTGCCCACTTCCCACCGCCTCAATTGACATCAGACGTGGCTGTATGCCCATTGGTCCACAGTGTGAGCCAATGGGCATGCAGCCCGCACTCATACTACACAGTCCAGATATGTGAATGGATCCAGATATTTTTACTGATGCCCGCGGTCGTGCTGTAAGTGGTCCACTGGACCACCAGGGATACTGGACATTTCTATTACAGCATATGCCCGTGATCGGGCTGCGAGCGGTCCACTGGACCACCAGGGATATTAGATATTTCTATTACAGCATATGCCCGCGATCGGGCTGCGAGCAGTCCACTGGACCACGAGGGATATAGGACGTGTTCTTCACATACACATGCCCACGATCAGGCATTGGGGCACTTTTCAATGATGTGCAGGTGGCGTCGGCCCCTGACAGCTGCAGCCTGGCAGGGCGCCAGGTGCAAGTCGCCAGGGATTGGCGCACCTGCATTCAAATGGGGCCATAATGACATGCAAATGGCCCCATTTGCGCTTTGCATACATTATGTCCCCATTTACATGTGCACTTTTGAATATTGTGGTTGTTGCGCCTAGCGCAATGGAACTTGCACTAGCGCATCCCCCTGCTCCACTCTGGCCACTTGCGCTCGCCACTGCGCCATGCACACTGCGGGTGGCCAGGGTGCAATATTCAACGATGCTGTGCCATGGCGCAGCTCTGTTGAATATCACCCTGTCAACACCGCTGCGCAGCCAAGTTGCGCTGCACCCAGGCTTGCGCCACAGCCTGGCACAGTCTGAATATCCCGCCCATAATCTTTACACAATCATAAAAACCTAATACCTTCCCTACTACAGTGTACTGTCTAAATTCTATTTACCATTTAAAAATAATGTAAAAGCATAATTATTTTCATTAAAACACCATTTACCTCAACTTACATTAAAGCCCTATTGTAACAAATTGTAACATTCTGTACAACAGTTAAGAAACCAAAATTTAATATGGTTATCATTTCCACAGATATTGTACTTTTTAGTAGTAGTAGTAGTAGTAGTACATGTATTTGTCTAGTTTTACATACATTAAGACATACAAATACATGCAAAATGATATAAGTAAAGAATAAGACATGATGAGGTGTGGTTTATTGACTGCTAAGAGCACGCCCCACGTGCATAATGAAACATGAGGTGTTTGCACTGAGTGCCCTTATCAACCAGGAAGTGCTCTTATCAGTCAATAAGCCACACCTCGAAGTGTCTTTTTCCACTGATAAAACTGGTAGAACATTTTCAATACAGATTCTCAGGAAGTTAGTGCACTTTAAAAAGTAAAATGTTATTTATTAATCTTTTTGTTTCACTTTTTTCCAGGTTTGAGGAAAATAGTTCCTTTTGTTGCAGAAGTACAGAACATGTTTAATACCATTTTTATACTTCAGGGAGGTATGTCTGTCTGTCTAGACACCCCCCCCACACACACACACACACAAAGGGTTTTATGTTTCATTTTTTTTTACTTTTTGTCTGCATGTCTTTGGCAGGGAGCAACACAGTGGCTGGCATGACTGGGAGTGTGGGTGTCTGCCAATGTTCCTGCACCCCAGCTGCACCCCCCCACCACCCCTCCCTACACACAGTCACAAATAAAGACTGCCCATTTTGTTTTGTTCTATCTTTTGCCATTAAGTTGGTCTTCTTTTTTTTTTACCAGGCAGTGAAATCATGGAATGTGTCTTGTGTGATTGCATGCTTGCTGTCAGCTGTATTGTGAGCGAGCATGTCCCTTAGCGGCTGCCATATAGAATGATTTCCTCCTGCATGGTTTTGAAATCATAGCAGTACTGTGCCACAGCATGAGTAAGGGGCTTATCATCTGTGGGTACATGGGAAAGAGGATTGGGCAGGACTGGAGACCAAAAGATCGAGGGGAACTACTGGAGACAGAATATGGAAGAAATGGGCAGTTAGTTTGTACTGCCTGTGGTATGAACCGCTGGACCGAGAGCTGTGAATTTCAGAACAGACAAAAAGGCAGCAATTTGAATAAACTAAGAGGTACAATACAATTCATGCTAGAATATTGCCATAATTTAATCATTTCCTGACAAACAGGAAGGGGTGAGCTGGAACAAAGTGGGGTGTGTCTCTGTAGCTCAGCTCGCCTGGTGCAGCTGTTGCATTTCGGTGGTATGCTAGGTGTAGAGCTACAGTGGGAGAGCCATGGCAGGCATTGCTTTCACAGTGTGCTGCACTTTGGTTGGCATAAGTAGTATCAGAATATCTCTGATAAGGACATGGCAAATGGCACCTCTTAGCCAATCAAAACCCAGAACATTCTCTACCCATTTTATAACAACACAATTAAAATATCACAAATGCATAATAAAAGGGGGGAGGGATAAGGGAGGGGCTGGTCTGAAGCCCTCTTCTTGAGATGAGAGGAGTAGCCTTCAAACCCAAGGGGGGGAAGGGAGAACAGACTGGGGAGGAGGTTTCAGGAAGAGCAGAGGGAGGATGGAAGTATAAGGAACCTGGGCGGGGTTCAATAAAGGGGTAAGGGGACAGGAGCTAGGGGTTTAAAAGGTGGAGTTTAAAAGGGATAAGGGGTTGGGGTGGTGTTAGTAAATGCCAGGAGCTTGGGAAACAAGTTGCCAGAGTTCCAGACCATGCTGTTTGGTGGGGGGGGGGGTGGATGTGGCGGCGGTTATGGAAATGTGGGCCAACAAGAACCATGATTGGGACCTAAACGTGAGGGGGTACACTGTGCTTAGGAAGGATAGAAAGGAGGGCAGAGGGGGAGGGTGGCTATGTTCATTAGAGATGGCATAGAAATTGCTAGGGTAGAAGAGGCAGAGGGAAACGTGGAGTCTTTATGGGTCACTCACGAACCCTGGCAGGAGGTAAGGCCGGTTGGGTGTAGTATATAGGCCCCCAAGGAGGGGTGATGTTCTGGAGGATGGTTTGCTGGACAACATTATTGCCCAGTGCGGACCTAAAGGGGAGGGAGTGGTGTTGATGAGGGACCTTACTATGCCAGGTACAAACTGGGGAACGATGTCCTCTAAGGTGGCCAAGGAGCAGAGACGGCTGGATGGCTTCCAGAATGTGTTCTTAACACAGCACATGATGGAGCCCATGGGGGGGGGGGTATGTCTTGGATGTGGTTCTGGCAGATGGTGATCTTGTAAGGGACCTGGTTGTAGAGGATCCCCTGACTGGGAGAGACCACGGTACTGTCTGGTTTCAAATAAGCATGTGGGTGGGGGGGAGAGAACTAGGACACTGGCCACGGGCTTCAGGGTGGCAGACTTTATGGGCATGGAAAATATTCTCAAGGATCACTTGAAGGGGATTACAGCAATGACAGATGTGGAAAAGTGATGGGAGGTCATAAAACAGGGACTGCATGAGGCAGTCAGGACCTGCGCTAAGGTGAAGCGTAAGGGAGCAAGGTCACTTAAACTGTGCTGGTGGTCCAGTGAAGTTCAGGTAGTGGTCAGAGAAAAGAAGGCTGTCTACAAAAGATACAAAACAATGAGAGGGGATAGGGAACTGGAAACGTACTGTCTTGCATCTAGAAATGTCACCCAGTTGGAGCGGGGGCAAAGTCCAGTAAAACGTGGCGGCTGCCACAGGGGATACGGGGAGGGGAGGGGAGAAGGGATTCTTCTGGTACATTGGGCAGTGGAGAAAAACTAAGGGCCAGCTCAGCAGATTGAGATCAGAAGATGGGTGGGTGGAAGAGGCGAGGGACCAGGCGGAGGTATTAAACGAGTACTTCACCTCCGTGTTCACTAGGGAGGGGGATGGGATATTTACAAAGCAAGGCACGATGGGGATAGACATGGTAGTGTGTGGGGTCAGGGAGAAACAGAAATGGAGCATAAGGGAGGGAGAGGTACCCCAGGGATGTCACATCAGGATAAGGATAAAAAGGCCAGTAAGGTGGGGGGGGGACAGATGATGCTATCTCCACCGAGCAGGTGTGGCATGCCCTAAAGGCCCTAAAGAAAGATAAATCTCCTGGGCCAGATGGCATTCATCTGAGAGTACTACGGGAACTGGCAGACGTACTGGCTGCACCCCTGGTGGAGCTATTCAGCAGGTCGCTGGAGACAGGGAGGGTACCTTGGGACTGGCGGAGGCACATGTAGTGCCAATCCA
Organism: Neoceratodus forsteri; assembly: GCA_016271365.2. NCBI lineage: Eukaryota > Metazoa > Chordata > Ceratodontiformes > Ceratodontidae > Neoceratodus > Neoceratodus forsteri. The sequence goes on along the minus strand of CM028135.1, from coordinate 325,557,682 downwards.
TAAAGTGGGGTCAAGGGAAGCACCAGGTAACTATCGACCGATCAGTTTGACCTCGGTGGTGGGAAAATTAATGGAAAGTATACTGAAGGAACGATTGGGGGTGTTCTTGGAGGAGGCGGGAGGTCTGGATAGTTGCCAACATGGGTTTGTGACAGGTAGATCATGTCAAACCAACCATGTGGAGTTCTACAAATGGGTAGCATCAGAACTGGACAGGGGAAAGCCTGTGGATGTACTATAGTTAGACTTCAGCAAGGCATTTGACTCGGTCCCCCACAGTGGTCTGGTGGAGAAACTGACGGGGATGGGTGTGGGCCCATTGATGGTTAGATGGATAGGAAACTGGCTAGATGGATGCACACAGAGAGCAGTGGTCAGTGGGGAGCTCTCGAACCCTAGAGGGGTAGGTAGTGGGGTACTGCAGGGCTCGGTCCTGGGTCCGATCCTGTTTAATGCATACATATCTGATATCAGGGTGGGTATAGGGTGTGAAATGAGTCTCATTGCTGATGACTCCAAGTTGGGAGCAGTAATAAAGAAGGAAGAGGGGAGGTTGGCCCTGCAAGGGGACCTGGACACCCTGGTAAGGTGGTCTCACACCTGGAAATTAAATTTCAATATCACCAAGTGCAAGGTCTTACATCTTGGGCAGAGGAACCCTAAACACGGGTACACCTTGGGAGGGGAGGAGCTGGAGGTCTCAACAGGGGAAAAAGACCTAGGGGTTATGGTGGATGCATGTATGAATAACTCTGAGCAGTGCAGGAGAGTGGCTAGCAAAGCAAACAGGATGTTGGGATGCATCGTAAGGGGGATCACCTCTAGGAGCAGGGAAGTGATACTGCCGCTGTACAATGGACTGGTTAGACCACACCTTGAGTACTGTGTACAGTACTGGAGACCACACTTGAAGAAGGACATACAGATCCTGGAGAGGGTACAGAGGAGGGCTACCAAGATGATACGAGGACTGGGGGAGTTAACGTATGAGGACAGACTTGAGAAGCTTGGCCTGTTTTCATTGGATGAGAGGAGAGACGTGGGACATGATTAAGGTCTTTATGTACCTCAAGGGAATAAATTGGGTAAACACGGAGTGAATCTTTAAACTAAAGGAGGGAGGTATCACCAGAGGACATGGTCTGAAATTGTAAGTTGGAAGGATGAGTGGGGAAAAAAGGAGGAGGTTTTTCAGTGAGAGGGTGGTGGATCCTTGGAACGCACTGCCTGGAGAGCCGGTTCAGATTTCCACAGTGGAGGGCTTCAAAAGACGGTGGGACAGAAACAGAAAGGGGATGTATCAGATGAGGGCCTGGCCCAGAGGGGTGGGGAGGGATGACATGGGTTTCTGGTACACAAGGGGGAGGGAGGGCCCCGGGTTCCCAACATGGGATCTGAGGTTTGAGCAGACTTGATAGACCATAAGGCCTAATCTGCGGGCAATTAGTATGTTAGTATAAAATGAAAAATAAATAAATAAATAAAACAGTCAGTGGAGGAGTCAAATAACTGATGACAAAGGCCTGCCTAAACCAACAGGTCTTCAGGTCCCTCCTCAAGGACCTTGGGAGCCAGTTCCACAGGGCAGGGCCAGCAACGTCAAAGGCACGATCACCTGATGACTTTAGCCTAGCCCTAGGAATCACTAGAAGGCCCATATCAGAGGAGAAGGTGAGGCATTAGGCAAGGAGTCAGGAGGTCACTCAGATAACCTGGACCCACTTCATAAAGGGCTTTATAGGTCAGTTCATTGACCTTGAAGGTGATTTGCTATTTCACTGGCAGTCACAACAGATCATGCTGGATCAGGATTATGTGACAGGACCTCAGAAGGCCTGTCAGCAAGCTGGCCTCTGTATTCTGCACCAGCTGCAGGCATCATGGGAAACCACAGGGCCCAAAATCTGCTGCGCAGCTACAGAAGAGGTTGGTGCTGTTAGTGGGCGGCCAGCCCAACATATACAACTCCATAGAAACAGCCCTCTCATAGAAATAATGCCATAAGTCATAGCAAGGTGCAAATGCAGTGATTTATTTGGCAAGCCAGAGCTACACCTTGCAGACCCCAGCGTTTCTGCGATCAAGCCTTCCTCAAGTGGTGTTGCCAGAGAACGCATAATACTCATTTAAATGCAAAAGAATAGTAATGACATCACAGATCATGTGCAAATGGTGCTTAGTGCAAAATACATATAAAACATAGAATCATTACACATAATTAATAACAAGTATACATTATTATCTGAAATCCACAGAGGTTCAGAAATCTTATATATTTTATTCCTGCAAAGGAATAAAAGGCAGAGAGGAGGAAGCAAGGGGGGAGAGGGAGAGTGAGAGTGGAGAAGGGTGAAAGAAGAGGAAGGAGCCTTCAGTACAGCAGAAAAAGGACTAAAGTTCATGGGCATTAATTGGAAGCCACCTTTACAATATGGGGGAGCTATGGTGAATGAACTTCTAAAGAAAAAAAGCGAATGGATTTACAGATTGCAGATTGTAAAGCTTGATGGGTTGAATGACCAGTCGTATGTAAAGCCTTTTTTTTCTATGTAGATTTTTAGGTAGTTTTTTTCTCCCTGTTTACACTTGTCCCTGTTCTCGGCTGGGCACATGCATGTGAAGGCATGCGCACGCTGCAGCTTGAGACACCCTCCTGCGACTTGTTGCCCCCTCCCACCTACGCAAGCCACCGGACCTCCACCCAGTGGCAGCGGAACTATGGGGGGATGACAACTGCCTCAGGAGAGGAGAGCTGCCCTACGGCTGCTCAATCCTGCTCTCACCCCCCCCCCAGTGCCAACTCCACCCAGGTTGCTGGCATGACGAGAGGTAAGGCACCCAGAGCCTCAACCCTCTGCGCCATAGGACCTGGCTGATCTAAAGCCTTTTTTGAAGAAAAGATGAATTTTGAAATTTATAAATAGGAAAATTAAGCAATGAACTTACAGTCTCTTTTTTTCTATTTTTTATACAGGAGTTAAATCCTCCCAGAAGTATGCATCTATATAGATCCCTGTCTACCAACCAGGAGTGCACAATGGGGTGATCACATTTCTGCTGTACTGAAGGCTCCTTCCCCTTCTTTCACCCTTCTTCACTCTCCCTCCACTCCCTCTCCCTCCCCCCCGCTTCCTCCTCTCTGCCTTTTACTGCTTTGCAGAGTATTTACAGAGGTTTTATAGTGAGTGATAATCTGAAACTAATGAAATGACATAGAATAAAATACTTAAGATTTTTGAACCTCTGTGGATTTCAGATAATAAAGTGTAGTATGTATTGTTGTTATTAATTATGTGTAATGATTCTATATGTTTTATATGTATTTTGCACTGAACACTATTTGCACATGATCTGTGATGTCATTACTATTCTTTTGCATTTAAATGAGTATTGCACAATCCCAGGCCACACCCCCTGAGGAAGGCCTGCTCCCCGAAGCACTGGGATCTGCAAGGTGTAACTCTGGCTTGCCAAATAAATCACTGCATTTGCACCTTACTATGACTCATGGAATTATTTTTATGGGAGTCCTGTTTTTTTGGAGGCATCATAGGAACCCTGCACTAACCCTGAAGTATAGGGCATTACAGTAGTCGAGTCTGTAGGTCACCAAAGCGTGTACCAGTGATAGTAAGTTATCTGGTGGGATCAAGGCTTTAACCCTGGTGATATTCCAGAAATGGTAAAAGCCACTCCAGACTATGGATGACACCTGAGCTTCAAATGTTAATCTTTCATCCAGAATGACCCCAGATTCTTTTCTTTAGCAGAGGCTACAAACCTGAAGGGACCAAGCACCATGCCTGTTGTCTCTTCTTTTAGCCTCCACACCCTGCCATCAACCAGGCTCAATCACTAATACCTCCATCTTATCAGGGTTGAGTCTTAGCCAGCTGGAGGACATCCAATCCTGGATCTCAGCCAGGTCCAAATTAGGTACTTCAAGACATCAGGCGTCCCAAGTACAAATGACAAATACAGCTGGGAGTAATCTGCATACCAGTGGAAATCCAGTCTGTAATGTCTAGTGATCTCACCCAGGGGCAGCATGTGCTCATGAACAGCATAAGTTAAGAGGGAGCCCTGGGATACACCACAGAGCAGGGGCATCTAGAGTTATGAAAAATTCCTCTAAGTAAGGATTTGAACCAGCCGACGACAGTGCCAGTGAGTCCACAGTACTCCCTTAGGCTATCCAACAATAACTCATGGTCCCTGGTGTTCATTGCTGAGGCAGAATCAAGTAGAATGAGAACTCACTGTTCCCCTCTATCTCTTGCCCTGAGATCATTATACACATTTACCAATGCACTCGTTATACTATGCCTTGACCTAAATCCAGACTGGCGTGGCTCATAGATGTTAAAGGTCATGAGGTGTGCCTTGAGATGCAGTGCCAACATCTTCTTGATAACCTGTCCTTGAAAAGGAAGGTTAGAGACATGTCTAAAATTCACTAAGCAGTCTGGGTCCAGAGATGGTGTCTTCAGAAGGGGCCTCACCAGTGCATCTTGCATGCCCCATGTATGAGAATGTCATGTAATCATAGATTGTATACTGTAATGTCTTTACTGTTCCAGTACTATAACATCATGTGTTTGTGCCCTGTGATGTCTTTACTGTTCCAGCATTGTAACCTCTCGGGTCGTGCCTGAAAATGGGCAGTCATCTGCCTAGTGCACCCCACCCGGTTACCAAAAACTAAATAAATAAATCTTTCAATGTGCTCAGAAAGAACCCCTCTGAAAGGAAGCACCAGGCTATCTCAGCAAACACCAGACCCAGAAACCCCCACACAACTCACTAGAGGGTGTGTCAGGCCCAGATCCATTTCACAAGAAGTGGGCTGCAGCTCTGAGACCAACCCACAGCCCCCCTCCACTGATACCAGCCTAAACTGTCCCCAGACAGGAGAAGTACTCCTACTGATGATCCTGTCCCCTCTGCTGGGCTGCGACAGCCCAGTTGGGGGACCACAGACCTGACAGAAGACATTCTGTCAGAGAAGAACTGAGTGAACTCTTTGCACCTGGCAGATGAATTTGCTCCTACTGGCTGTAGACAGGCAGGATGACATAGCCTGTCCACAGCCTGGAAAAGCTGAGCCTGCCTGTTCCTCCCTGCAGCAATCTCCCAGGACAGAAATGCTGCCTTCTTAAGGGAGGTTGCCATTTGGTACTCACCGTAGTGAATCTTCAAAGTCAGGTTGTCCTTGTCAGTCCTGGCCTTCCACCATCAATGCTCCAACCTGCGACCCATGGCCTTCATCTCCCTAAGCTACCTGTTAAACCATAGGGAAAATGGGGAGATACTTGAAAGAGGCATTAAGGGGAATGGGACAGGAATCAGGGGTTGAGGAACAGTAGGCAGTATTTAAAATGGGGATTACAAGAACAACAGAATTATGCATTAGGCAGGTTAGCAAGAGGAAAAGGAAGAGGAGACCATTATGGTTTTCCAAAGAGGTAGCAAAGAAAGTGAAAGCCAAAAAGATTGCATTCAGGCAATACAAAAAGACACAGACAGAAGGGGATAGGGAGAAGTACCAGGAGAAGCAAAGGGAGGTCAGTAAGGGAAGCCAAAGCTCAGACAGAAGAACACATTGCAAAATCAGTGGGTAGAGAGGACAAAACCTTTTACAGGTACATAAGTGAAAAAAGGAAGACAAAGGGAGGGATAGTGAGACTGAAGGGGGAGGATGGGTGCCACGTGGAGGATGACAACAGTAAAGCTGACATATTGAACAGGTATTTCTGCTCAGTCTTTACTGAGGAAAAGGAGGATAATGGGTCTGAAGGGAGTACAAGGGGTGAGAATGGTGCAGAAATGGACACAAGTCCCTTTACACGGGAAAGGGTCCTGAAGGAACTGGAAGTAATTAGAGTTGATAAAGCAATGGGGCCAGATGGGGTGCACCCCAGGATCCTTAAAGAACTAAGAGAGGTGGTGGCTGAACCTCTGGCTATTCTGTTTAGCCGATCACTGGAAACAGGGGAGGTACCCAAAGACTGGAAGACAGCAGACATAGTCCCCTTATACAAAAGTGGGAACAAACAGGAAGCAGGGAACTACAGACCAGTCAGCCTCACCTCGGTAGTGGGGAAGATCATGGAAGCACTACTGAAGGAGAGATTGGTGGAACATCTGGTTGTCAATGGACTACAGGACCCAAAGCAGCATGGTTTCACCAGGGGGAGGTCATGTCAGACCAACCTCATTGAATTTTTTGACTGGGTGACTAGGGAGGTGGATCAGGGAGGGCAGTGGACATGGCCTATCTGGACTTCAGCAAGGCCTTTGACACTGTGCCACATAGAAGACTATTACACAAACTGGGGAATATGGGTGTGGGCAGGACAGTAGTGGTGGTGGTAGGTAACTGGCTGGGTGGCAGGACACAGCGGGTGGTGGTAAATGGCTGTCACTCCACAGAGGAAGAGTGACCAGTGGGGTACCACAGGATCAGTGCTGGACCGTCCTATTCAACATCTTCATCAGTGACATTGCGTGGGACCTAGAAGGCAGAATTTCACTGTTCGCTGATGACACAAAGCTCTGTAATAGAGTAGACACACCAGAGGGTGTAGACAGAATGAGAAGGGACCTACAGAAACTTGAAGAATGGTCAGGGGTTTGGCAGTTGAAATTCAATGCAAGGAAGTGCAAGATAATGCATATGGAGTACAAAACCCTGGCACAATATATCAGTTGGGGGTGAGGATATAGCATGCACCAAGCAGGAAGGGATCTTGGGGTTATCATCTCTGATGACCTCAAGGTAGGGAAACAGTGTGACAAGGCAGCAGGTAAAGCAAATAGGATGCTGGGATGTATAGGCAGGGGCATCACCAGCAGGAAAAGGAAGGTCATAATTCCACTATACAAGACACTAGTGAGGCCCCACCTGGAGTACAGTGTACAGTTCTGGAGACCATACCTACGTAAGGACATAGACAGGGTAGATAAGGTTCAGAGGAGGGCAACAAAGATGGTGCATGGATTGCATCACAAGTCCTATGGAAGGCAGGTTGAAGGAACTGAACATGTATTCCCTGGAGGAGAGGAGGAGAGAGGGATATGATAGAGACATACAAGTATCTTACAGGGAGGAACAGGGTGCAGGAATACACTATTTTTAAGCGAAAAAGATGTTCCAGGACTAGAGAGCATGGGATGAAGTTGGAGGAGGACGATCTAGAGGAAACATGAGGAAGAATTTCTTCACAGAACAGGTGGTGGATAAGTGGAACACTCTGCCAGAGGAAGTGGTGGGGACTAAAACAATCACGGGATTTAAGAATGCATGGGATAGACATAAAGGAATTCTGGAGGTCAGGGGTTAGGGGCAACAGACTTCTAGGAAAACATAAACTGAACTTACAAGCTTAAATGGGCAGACTGGTTGGGCCAAAGGCCCTTATCTGCTGACACTGTCTATGTATCTATGTATCTATGTATCTATGTATCTATGTATCTATGTATCTCAAGTGTGAAATCCTGAGCCATATACGTACTGGTGCATCAGGATCAAAGGCTGATGTAATAGCTCTGTTATAAGGTACCACTTGCATCCCCCAATCCTGCCTGATAAGCAGCCATCACATCTGAGAGATCCACTACCACCTAGAGTCTTACTGTGGCAGCCCCTTTAAAAGGCAGTAGTGGACCATCTCCACTGGGGGTGGACTATGAGGGGGAGCTGCCAATGAGAACCTCACTGTGCAGTGATCTGACCAGTAGATCAGACCAGTCTTGAGGTTGTTAATCTCGAGCCACAGTGAGAATATTAAATCCAAGGATTGTCCGTGTTGATGGGTCACAGAAGTAAGTACTTGTGTAAGGCCTGGTGATTCCATTGACTGAAATCAGTCTTGATCAAACTCAGAGAGTTCATTAACATTGTCAGTTCATTTTTCTTCTCTGTCCTTTTAGATCTGAGTAATCTGATCATCTATTCTAATCTCTGAATTTTTCAAAACTTCAATTTTTTGGAAAAGTAACTGGTGCATTGTGTTTGTTTTTGTTTATCTGGAATACAGACCTGTCTATCTTAATTGTTTTGGTCACTTTTCTCCCTTTTGTCACTTAGTTGAGAGACTTAAGTGAGTAGACATCTGTTCCTTGGTACAATGTGCGCAGCTGGTGTTTTAGAAAGTGAGTACACTAGTTCAGTCACTGCTGCTCAGTGTTCACTGCCACACTGCTTGTGCTACTGAGTGACCGGTCATCTGTCTGTGGTGGTTGGCTGTATGGCATCATTTGGGAATCACATCTGTGTATTACATTAGTCATACAGCCATCAGTGAGACCCCATACTTCATCCTCCAGAGTCCTCAAGATGTACATAATATATCTTGTAGTTTGTAGGTGGCAGTACTGGTATTGGTAGGTACTAATAGTCAGGCACCAATATAATTAAGTAGCATCAAGCCTCATTTAACTTTTGAAAAATTAAGACATATTGGTGGTACAGTGGTACATTCGCCTAGTGTTGGGGATTAGCGCAGTGTGTTGCCAGACTGGTTTTTTTGCATTTCGTCCATCTTGTTTCTTGATTACTCTGCAGTGTCTTCCCAATATCGTGAGTGGGTTGAATAAAAGTAAACTTGTATCAATGGCTTCATAATTTCCCTGCCAGTCCAGTAAACAGGTGGTGTGGCACAGCTGTTAGTACTGTTATTATTCACGTCAAACTATGTAACATACTACTGTGCTAGTAGTACCCTACCTAGTGAATTTGTTGCCCCTTTTCATTCTCACTGTTACCTTTTTCAAGGGAAAAGTGCAAAACTGATTAACTTTATTTTACTACATCGAGATCACTCTTGGCTGTTGGGTGTTGGTTCATAGCTGCCGTTTCTGTTAGTAGACTGTTCCATCGGTATACCCCCACCCACCTCTAGATAAAGATCTGCCTCCTAACATTACCCCTATATTTACTATCTCTGAGCTTTAGGGTGTGTGGTGGCATCCTGCTGCTGGAGGACACCAGACCAAGCATATCCTTCTTTAATCTTATCAAAGCTCTTGAAACATAAATACTTTAGTTCTTCAGCAAGCCTTTGATTTTGTTAGTTTCTTGTTATCTACATGTTGGCTTTTCACCTTAGCACTGTGTGTGTGTGTGTGTGTGTGTGTGTGTGTGTGTGTGTGTGTGTGTGTGTGTGTTGTGGCATGGGACTATTTTTATGTGAGTGTTGTTTTTTTTTTTGTGGGTGTAGTGGGTGTGGTTAGTTTGGTGATATTGAGGTAGGCTTTTATTCAGGCAGATGACATAATGGTGTTACAGTGGCTAGTACTCAGTTCTCATATATAGTGAACATTTACTTCCTTCTACTAGTTGTCAGTGGTTGGATTACATACTGTCACATTTCTAAAATCTGTTCATATTAAGATGTATATTTCATTTACCTAGGGGTTCATGAAAGGTTTAATTCCTTTGGGTAAATATTGCAAAGATGGGTGTGAATGATGATGTATTAGGACTCTTATACATACTGCATATCTCATTCCTGCTAGTTATCTTTCCCAGGGAAGGTGGTGCTGGGGGATTTTATTCCTATGAGTTTTTATTTAGATTCCTTCGACTGATTCTGTACATGTTTGTTATACACTGACACTGTATTGAAATCTGTACATATCAGGCTCATGGTCTCAATTTCTTGGGGGTAGTTTGACAAGTAGTTTTGTTTTTTGTTTTTTTTATTTGGCACTTATACTTACAATTGATATTATCATGTATTAAATCCTGTTACAACAATGAAGGCCTGGAAGTTTATGTAATATATTAACTGGTTGAGAGTATAGTTGGGAAAGTGTCTCAAGCTAAGTTTTATATCACATTGTGTGTGAAACATTTGCTCACTTTGAGTAAACTTCACTTTAAACACTTTGTTTGCCATATGAGACATTTTAAAATTTATGTGAGGAGAACTCTCTGCTTGTTGCTATTTCTTGATAACCTTTGACCTTCAGGGGCTTCCAGCCAAAAGCAAACTGGTGGCAACAAGCCTTTGTGTGAAACAAACAAAACAAAACGATGTAAGAAACCACTATGGTTCTCAAAGGAGGTGGCTGGGAAGGTTAGGGAGAAAAAGAAAGCATTCAGGAAGTACAAGGAATCACAGAAGAAGCAGGACAGAGAATTGTATCAGTTAAAGCAAAAGGAAGCTGGGAAGGCAGTCAGAACAGCAAAGGCCCAAACCGAGGAAAAGATAGCCAACACAGTTAAGAAGGAGGATAAAACCCTTTATAGGTACATCAGGGAGTGAAGGAAGACCAAGGGAGGGATAGTGAGGCTTAATAAAGGGGAGGGGGGTGAGCAGAGGGTGACTGTGAAAAGGCAGAGATACTAAACAAATATTTTTGTTCAGTGTTCACAAATGAAGAGGGGGAGGTACCTAAACCAAACAATAGAAACACTCTAGATATAGAAGTTGATACCAGCCCATTTACAGAAAAAAGGGTTCTGAAAGAACTCTTAAAACTGAAGGTGGACAAAGCAATGGGGCCTGATGGGATTCATCCCAGAATTCTAAAAGAACTAAAGGTAGAACTAGTGACAGCACTGACTACCCTCTTTAACAAATCATGGGAGGATGGGGTGGTACCTGAGGACTGGAGGAAGGCAGATGTGACTCCACTTCACAAAAGTGGGAGCAGGGCAGAAGCAGGCAACTACAGACCTGTTAGTTTAACCTCAGTGATAGGGAAAATGATGGAATCACTTCTGAAGGAAAGAATTATTGAGTACCTAGAGGCCAGAGGGGCACAGGACCCAAGACAGCATGGATTCACAGCAGGAAGGTCATGTCAGACGAATCTAATTGATTTCTTTGGCTGGGTGACCAAAGTAGTAGATCAGGGAGGGGCTGTTGACATGGCCTACCTCGACTCTAGCAAGGCATTTGACAGAGTCCCACACAAAAGATTAATATACAAGTTAGCCAGCCTGGGAGTGGGTCCCAAGATGGTAGTCTGGGTAAAGAATTGGCTGGAGAACAGGACACAGAAGGTAATAGTAAATGGAGTCCACTCCGAAGAAAGGGGGGTTACTAATGGGGTACCGCAGGGTTCAGTACTAGGACCGGTCCTCTTCAATGTCTTTATAAGTGACACTGCAGTGGGATTGGAAGGGAAAGTATATCTCTTTGCAGACGACACAAAGATCTGCAAGAGAGTTGATACACAAGGTGGGGTGAAAAGGATGAGAAGGGACTTGGCAGGGTTGGAGGAATGGTCAAATGTATAGCAGCTAATGCTAAGAAGTGCAAGTTAATGCACCTGGGAAACAAAAACCCAGGGGAAGGGTACACAATGGGGGGTGAGATACTAACAACAACAAAAATGGAAAGGGACCTGGGAGTAGTCATATCAGATGACCTAAAGGTAGGCAAGCAATGTGAGAGGGCAGTAAGGAGGTCTGGGGGGATACTGGGATGCATAGGGAGAGGCATCACCAGTAGAAAACAGGACATTGTTATCCCTCTGTACAGACAGCTAGTGAGACCCCATCTGGAGTACAGCGTGCAGTTCTGGAGACCCAATCTCCGCAAAGACATAAACAGGATGGAGGCAGTCCAGAAGAGGGCAGCTAAAATGGTGCAGGGTCTGCACCAGAAGACATATGAAGAGAGACTTAAGGAGCTTAATATGTATAGCCTCGAGGAAAGGAGAGAGAGGCGGGACAGGATAGAAATTTTCAAGTACCTCAAGGGAATCAACAAAGTCCAAGAGGGTAGCATCTTTCAGAAAAAGAGGTGCACAAGAACAAGGGGGCACAATTTGAAGATAGAGGGGGGTGGCTCAGAGGTAATGTAAGGAAGTAGTTTTTCACAGAGAGGGTTGTGGATGCATGGAACAGCCTTCCAGAGGAGGTTGTGGAGTCAAAAACAGTGGTGGAATTCAAGCATGCATGGGACAGTCATAAGTCAATTTTAGGGGGTTGGGGTAGGAAGAAGTAGGCTGTTGGTTAACTAGGATCTGCAGTTTGTCCATTAGGTAGGGAAATGGGCAGACTGGGTGGGCCAAGCGGTCCTTATCTGCTGTCAAATTCTATGTTTCTATGTAATTAGCTTCTCTGACGTACTCTTCTGTTATGTTTCAAATGAATACGTTAAACCAAGGAGAATTATTACTGTTTTTATGTATTATCTGGGTGTTAATAGTATGGGATTTTCTAAATAACTGTCATACAGCTTCTGAAGAAGGACTTGGTTGGTCCAAAAGCTAAAGCACTTTTTATGTTTGCTTGCAAGCATGTGAAAGAAACATAGCACCATCATCCGAGTTTTCGGAGGTGTGGCAGCCCTCTTCCAATTCAGGCAGTTCTCCAATGCCTGCTGGAGCTGTCTATGACAGCTCCAAAATGCAGTGGCGTACAGTTGAAAGGGGGAGCTATGCTTCAGTGAGCAGCGATAAGATATCGCCTGCTCATGCGCGCTCCCCCTACACACACACACACACACACACACACACACACTGGCATGCATACTGCATGCCTCCCCCACGCACACACTGTGTAGCCGACAGGGGTGCCAATCCCCGTTGGCTGTGCTGCACCCCCCACCAAAACAGAATTCGTTATGCCATGCTGGGTGCCCACCCTAAGCGTGGCTACATCAGTAGAGCCGACGGGGTGCCCAATCCCCATCGGCTCCACTGGTTCCCCCCAGAGTACTGGGCGCCACGCTGGGAGCCCACCAGCGCGGCAATACGCTATCGCCGACGGGGTGCCCATCCCCGCCAGCTCCACGACCCCCACCAGCCGGCCTCCTGCCACGCTGGGAGCCCACCCCAGCATGGCAAATGTCCCGCCGTCTCATTTAAAAACCTGAAACGCAAAATGGTCCTCGCTGTGTCTGCCCCCACCCACGCCCACCCACTGCGCACCCCACCTCCCCACACCCCCACCCCATACTTACCTCTGACTCTGGCGCGACGATCTTCGGTGGACCGGGAACACGTCTGCACTCTTCAAAGCCGACCTCGAACTGAGGAAATGCCGGTAAGCTGTATAATGGGATAGATAGGGTTTTTTCAACTTTGCAGCATATCTCAGGCATTTTTTGGAATTTTTGCACCAAATTTTCAACATGGGGTTTTTGGGACCCCTTCTCATGAATGCTCTCACTGTCATGGCGTTAATTGGCCCCGAAGGGTGATTTCACAGTCACTGTGTGAAATCACCTTTAGGGACTGAGTAACATAACGACACTGCCACTGTTCATAAGGTGGGCTCTCAAAGCCTATTTTGAAAATTTGGTGAAAATTCTAAAATGACTGTTTTACAGTGTGCATTGGCGCGAGTTCCTATGCACCCTGTAAGTTCACAAATTTTCAATATTTTCACTCCAGATTTTCAACATTGCCATTTTACCACACCTCCTTATGAGCAGTACAGCTGTCATTTTTCACATCTTGCCCAAAATGTGTTTCCGCCCAGGTAGCGCACAATGGCGCAGTCGGTGTGCGAAATCAATGTATGGGACACATTAAGAAAATCACAGTGACACTATTAATGAGCAGAGGTCTTAAAATGGCTATGTTGAAAATTTGGTGAAAAAATTCAAAAATGACTTTTACGAGCTTGATGTATGCAGTTCCTACGCACACTTGTAAGTTTGCTAATTTTCAATATTTTCACTCCAGATTTTCAACATTGCTATTTTATTACACTTCCTTATGAGCAGTGCAGCTGTCATTTTTCACATCTTGCTCATAAACAAGCTACCATGTAGCGACAATGGCTTAGTCGGTGTGCTAAATCAATGTATGGGACAGATTAAGAAAATCATAGTTACACTGTTCATGAGCAGAGGTCTTAAAATAGCTATGTTGAAAATTTGGTGACAAAAGTCCATAAAATGATCATGCTACAGTGAGCATTGCGAGTTTCCACGCACTTCATCAGTTCATGACTTTGTAATATTTTCAGTCCAGATTTTCACCAGTGGCATTTTTCCACACTTCCTTATGAACAGTACAGCTGTCATTTTTCACAACATGGCCGAAATGTGTTTTCACACTTTCAGCGCAGAGATGCGTGGTCGCTGTGGGAAATCATTGTTCGGGACAGATAAAGAAAATCACAGTGACACTGTTCATGATCGGAGGTCCCAAAATGCCTGTGTTGACAATCTGCTGTAAAAAATCCCCAAACTAATTATATTACGGGTGTGCATTGCAAAGTTTCTATGCATGCTCGTGACTTCACCAGTTTTTTAATATTTTTACTGCAGATTTGCAACATTGCCATTTTTTACACCTCCCCATGAACAGTACAGCTGTCATTTTTCACATCCTGTTCAGAATGTGTTTTTGCACCTGTGGTGCTAAATGCCGTAGTCGCTGTGCATAAGCAGCTTTCCGCTAACAAACTGATATTGCCACTGGTCATGAGGTGGGGGTCACAAAAAACCATGTTGAAAATTTGGAGTGAAAATACCAACGAATGCCTGAGGTGTTAGGGTTTCCAACCATAACACCCCACCCTGTAGAGAATGACAGGCATCGGGGTGTGACTTGGGATTCTTGCCTGTAATGCTCATACCATTCCACACCCTGCAGCCAGTGAGAGGCATCGAGGTATGCCTTGGACTCTTCAGCCCCAAAGTTCACCCCATTCTCCTATACCACACCCATCTCACCGTATTTCCTGATGGAATGGGGTGCGCATAAGGGCCAAAGACCCCAAGGCACACCGTGACACTTGTCAGTGTCTGCAGGGTAGGGTGTGGTGAAATGGCGTGGCCGTTATGCCTGATGACCCAAAGGCACACCCCAATGCCTGTCACTCTCTGCAGGGTGGTGGTGGGGTTGGCTTCAGTTCAATACTTCACTGCCATTTCTATTATGCAGCTCTGTAACTTCTACACTACCAATGCCAATGCCAGCAAGCAAACATTCGGCATTGACAAATGCTTGTTTGTTTTTGTTGTAACATCTATGTTGGTCCAATAAAATGTATCAAATCATTTGCTTCTGGATCTCTTGAAACATAGAAACATAGAATTTGATGGCAGATAAGAACTACTTGGCCTACCTAATCATGCTAAGGTTCATACTAAGGTGTAAGGAACTAAGAAGGTTGTTGGCACATTTACGCTCCTGTCATTCACCCATAACAGGAAAGAGAATTTCCGTTTGAGATATGGCCATCTAGTCATTTTTTAAACTGTTTTTGTCTTTACTAATTATAACATTCAGCAGTAGTTTGTTCCAAGGGCTCATCACTCTCTGTGTTTAAAAATATTTTCTTTTATTTGTATTAAACTTTTTTGGTCTCAGTTGCAGGGGGTGAACCCTTGTACCTAGCCCATCATTTTTAAACTCAAAATCTAGTTCACTTATCAGATTGTTATCCTGCATTATATCGTAACACAACAGTAGATCTCCTCATACTCTCCTTGTCTCTAGAGACATGAAATTTAGATTTTTTTAAGTGTTCATTGTATGCTGAAGTATGTTATATATAATTTTTGTTGCCTGTCTCTGTAGCCCCTCTTTCTTATTCATAGCACCCTTAGAAATTGGTCCCCATATTGGGCTTCCATAGTCCAGCAGAGGTCTCACATAGGATATACACAGGGGCATTATCACATCTGCATCCCTACTGTTAAAATTTCATTTTATAGTCCATAGTAGTCTCTTTGCCTTTGTTACCTGTGCATTGCAATGCTTGTCGTATGCAAGTTTTTCAGTGACTGCTATTCCTAAATCTTTTCCTTCATTGATTTTCTTAGATTTGTTTGGTTTAAATGATATTTAACTTTTTTATTGCGCCTGTCTAAGTGAATAACACATCACTTTTCATTGTTAAAGCGCATCCCCCAAGTTTTGGCCCACTTTGTTATGGTATCTAGAGTCCTTTGGAGTCTTTCTACATCGCCCTGTGTTTTTACAATGCCAGCAGGTTTTGTGTTATCTGCATACTTACATAACCAATTTGTGACCAGTTGACCCATTTCAGACACAAATATCTGGAACAGCACCAGCCCCAGCCCCGATCCCTGCGGCACCCCACTAGTCACTTCTATAGGTTTTGATGAGAAACCATTTATGATAACCCTCTGGGTTCTACCCTTTAGCCAACTTTGAATCCACTGTATAATTCTGTAATCCATCTGTGTGCTTCATTTTTTGTATTATTGCCTTATGTGGTACTTTGTCGAAAGACTTAGTAAAGTCCAAATACAGTGTATGTACAATCCAGCTCCAGGCCTTTATCTAGGGTTGCTATATTTTCTCATAGGAACATAATGGGTTCATTACGCATGACCTACCTGAAGTGAATCTGTGCTGTTCTCCATCTCTTAAACCTAGTTTCTCAATATGATCATTTATTAGGGTTCCAAAATTGCCGTGGTGACAAATCTTTTGTCGACCGATGGCACAGCGACAGCACAACAGCACCAATTGATGTTGTGCTGTCACTCGGGAACAAGTGTTTTCTGTGAGGGGCTTTGCCCCCCCTACACCCCCCATGTGGGGGGCTCTGCCACCTGCACCCCCAGTACTTTAGATGCTAGCTTCAGTTGGAGTTAGTTTGGGGATGGGGGCAAACATCTCCCCGGCACCAGTGTCGGATAGCGGAGACCATCACAGCGACTGCTGACAATGTCGCTGTGATGGTCTTCACTGTAGAACCGACGCCGCGTGGTCAGTATATGATTTTTGAGATTCTTAATTATGGATTCCATAATCTTTCCTGGGACAGAGGTCACACTAATTGGCCTATAATTAGTATAGTTCATTTTGCATCCTTTTTTGTGTATTGGTATTACTATTGCTGTTTACCAATCTGGTGGGATTTCATTTTTTTGCTAACGCTTCTTGAGAATAATAATTTTAGTGGATATGCTATATTGGGTGATAGTAGTTTTAACATTACAGGTGATATGTTATCTGGCCCTGCTGAGTCAGACATTTTTAGATTATCAATTTTTTTTAATAATACCTTCTGTGGTTATTATTATTTCTTGTGTTGAATTTTTCTGGATATCACCTAAGTATGACTTATTTTTTAGAAAACTGATCCAAAGTAGTTATTAAATATATTTCCAGGTGGCCCAGTGGCGTGGAGGGCTGAGGCATCATGCCTTACCTCCTGCCATGCTGGCGACCCATGTTTGTGGTGCAAGCAGGCCGCCAGGGGTCGGCTGGGGAAGGAGAGGATTGAGTGTTCTGAGGACAGCTCTCCTCTCCCAGGGAGGGGGTGGGACGGAGACCACTGCATTTCGGACCCCTAGCAGAGGTGGGGCTGGCACTGGTGGCTCATACGTGGGGGCGGTAACAGGGAAGATGCCCGACGTGTTGCGTGCGGAAGCATGCGTGACTTGGCCATTGGCATCATTGCACCCCACCTTGCCGCACTCAGGGAAGGGGAGAAAATGGAAAAATAGCTCCTCGACAGGATGATTGCCGGTTGCCACAGGCCACGCTCCCACAATTGGCAGTACCCCTGCACCAGATCTGTCCCAGCAGGTTGAGGGATCCCTGCCGAGGCGCCATGGGGGCAAGCCATGGAGGAAGCGGAGAGGTAAGTTGCAAGTGGGAGATGGGGCTGGGTGACCTGGCAGGAGGGAGTGCTGTAGGGGAAGGGGAGAAAATAGATTAACTGAAAAAATATATATATATATATATACATTTGCTGTTTCCTTTGGTTCTTCAATTAGTTGGTCATTTGCATTATGGAACATAGACCTTGTTTCGAACTTCAAAGAGAACTGACATAGCTATAGAAACCATTCATGTTATCCTTACTTGCCTTTTTTGCTAGTCTGAGTTCCATTTTTTGCTTCTTTTTCTTTATTTTGTTTTTGGACAGTTTCAGGAGAGGGAGTCTGTCCATGCTCCCTACCTACTGTCACATCATAGACCGTACTGGATCTCTTACTTTAATCCCCTCTTCCTTGCTTCTAAGGTTCCCTTATACATATCCCATGCCTTCTTACATCCCATTTCAGTTTTTGCTCCCACCACCTCCTCAGGGAGGCTGTTCCAGGCATCCACCACCCTTTCTGTGAAGAAGTGTTTCTCACATTTCCCTTGATTCTTCCCCATCCAGCTTCATCACGTTACCCCTTGTTCTTCTGAATCCTTTTCTCTGAAAAAAAGCATGCAAAAGATTGAGATCATGACCTCCCCTGTTCTTTTCTGTTCCTCCATTACAGCTAGAGAAGCCTCACACAGTCTGTAAGTCCTACCTTTGTTTTTCCACCCGAGTGTAACACTCTGGACTGGCCCACATTAACTCTGAGATTTCAGGAGTCTGGCCAATTACTATACTTGTTCAGGGCCTCCTAAAGTTTGTCCCCATCCTCAGAAGAGTCCACTGCCCTGACCAGCTTAGTGTAATCAGCAAACAAAAGCAGCCAACTGAAGACCACAACTTCTAGAACAATGATGAAATGTTGAATGGCAGTGGTTCCAGCATCAGTGTCTGAGAGATGGCACTGAGTCTCTGAGTACCCCTCCCCACCTGAAGTAGTGCCCATACACCACAACTTCCTGCTTCCTGCCCCCAAGCCAGTTAATAATCCACTTGTGTATTTCTCACATGTACCACACTGATGTACTTTGCTCAGAAGCTTGTCATATGTTACAGTCAAAGGCCTTGCTGAAGACTATATCTGCCGCCCTGTCCCTGACCACCTCCCTAGTTGCCCCCTACGAAGGTAATCAGGTTGATTTGGCATAATCTGCTTCTAACGAACATATGAAGAAGCCAGCAGAAGAGGGCCATTTGGTCTATCAAGTCTGCTTTTGCAGGGTCCACAGCTTGTGCTAATGTCCCTGCCCACCCTCCCACCTCCCATCCTCCCTACCCATGATCCTCACCTTCACCCTATGCCTATCCCAGCCTCTCTTAAAGCTGGCCACTGTCTTCAATGAGATGACCTCTTCGGGCAGTGCATTCCAAATCTCCAGCACCCTCTCTGTGAAGAAGTACTTCCTGACCTCCCTCCTAAACCTCCCACCCTCCAGCTTAAGACTGTGCTCCCTCGTGTTATGGTTGCCACTCAGCTTGAAGAGACTCTCCTAATCAACCTTATTTATCCCTTTCAAGTACTTGAAGGTCCCAATCATGTTCTCTCTCTCTCTCTCTCTCCTGTCTTCCAGAGAGAACATGTTCAGTGCCCTCAACCTCTCCTTGTATGCCTTACTCCTTTGTAGCCCTCCTCTGGACCTTCTCCAATGGGTTAATGTCATTTTTGAGGTGTGGGCACCAGTACTGAACTCCATACTCTAGATGCAGACTTACCAGTGACCTGTACAGGGGCAGTATAACCTTCTCTCTCCTACTACTGATCCCCCTAGATATGTATCCCAGCATCTTGTTTGCCTTTGCTGCTGATTTCTTGCACTGCGTGGAGTGCTTCAGGTCACTAGTGATCATTACTTCCAGATCCTTCTCCTCCTCTGATGCAGATACTTGGACTTCAGCCAGGTAGAACTTTGTCCTGGGATTCTTGGCTCCAATATGCATAACTTTGCATTTCTTGTCATTGAAGCCAAGTTGCCAGATCCTGGACCCCTCCCCAGCTGTTCCAGATCTTCCTGTACATCCTGTATCCCTTCAGCTGTTCCCACTCTCCCACAGAGCTTGGTGTCATCCATGAATAGGCCCCTCTTGCCCTTAATGTCATCCCCAATGTCATTGATGAAGACATTGAACAACACCAGCCCCAGCACCGAGCCCTATGAGACCCCACTGGTTACCTCTCTGGTGCCATATAACTCTCCCTCCCCCACAACCACCTTCTGGGTTCTATCCCTCAGCCAGTTTTCCACCCATCTGGCCATCCTTCCCCCAACCCCAAGATTCACCAACTTCCTGATCAACCTTTTGTGGGACACAGAGTCAAAGGCCTGGCTGAAATCAAGATAGAGGATGTCTACCACTTGGCCTCTGTCTACTGTCTTAGTGACACAGTCAAAGAAGTCAATCAGATTTGTTTGATATAATCTCCCCCCCACCCATGAACCCATGCTGCCTCTCCTCCTGGAGACCATGCTCCTCTAGATATTCCACCAATCTTTTCTTTAGTATGGTCTCCATGAGCTTGCCCACAGTGGAGGTCAGACTGACTGGTCTGTAATTCCCTGGGTCATCCTTGGGGCCGCTTTTGTGGAGGGCACTACATCTGCTGTTCTCCAGTCCTTTGGTACCATGCCTGACTCTAGGGAACTATTAAATAGGTCTGTCAGTGGCCCTGCCAGCTCATCAGCCAGTTCCTTTAGTAACCTTGGATGCACTCTGTCTGGGCCTGGTGATTTGTCCACCTCAGGGTTTTATTTAACTCCCAAAATTGATTAGCGTTTTGCTCATAAAAGTGTTAAAACATTGTGAAAATGCATAGCACTTGCCTCATTGTGTTTAACAAACATAACAATTCTAGAAAACCTATATAAATACTTTCAGTACAGTTAGCATTGTCCCAAGAAAAAAACTGCTAATCAATTATTTAAAACCCTGCACCTTCAATGCCAGCAGCCCCTCCCTCACTCTCTCCTCCAACACCACTACATCTGCGTTCCCCTCCCCCCGCTCCTCTTTTCCCTCCTGAAGGCACTGGTCCATCCTTCTCCTTGGTGAAGATGGAACAGAAGTATTCTGCTTTTCCCCCATGATCCTCCACCCACTCCACCCTTTTCTTAAGCCTAACAATCCCTTTCTTCTTGTCCCTTTTCTCACTTACATAGTGAAAGAAAGCCTTCTCTCCCATCTTAATTCCTTCAGCTATCTGCAGCTCCTTCTGTGCCTTTGCTTGCCGGACTTCCTTACTTGCCTCACTAGCCAACCTTAAAT
This sequence comes from Neoceratodus forsteri, assembly GCA_016271365.2. Lineage (NCBI taxonomy): Eukaryota > Metazoa > Chordata > Ceratodontiformes > Ceratodontidae > Neoceratodus > Neoceratodus forsteri. The sequence goes on along the minus strand of CM028135.1, from coordinate 325,536,870 downwards.
AATTTTCCCTGTTCTCCTCTCTCTTGGTCTTCCGGAATTTTCTATAAGCCAACCTCTTTTCCCTTACTGCCTTGGCAGCCCCAGAACTGAACCAGCTGGGCACTTTGGCCCTTGTGTTCTTCCCCCTGAGCCTAATGCACTCATCTGTGGCAACCAGTATTCCTTCCTTAATGATGGACCACCTTTGGTCCACCCCATATCTGCTCTGATGCCCACCAGATGGCTCCTTAGCACTTCACCCATTTTCTTGACGTCTGCCCTTACAAAGTCTTGCCAAGAGGGAGCAAGACATTTTGCCTTAACAAAGTGGTCCTTTATTCCTCCTTGATAATAGCCTCCAAGAACTTGCCCTGCACTGATGTCAGACTGATTGGCCTGTGATTACCTGGGTGTGACCTTGCCCTCTTTCTTGAAGATGGGAACCATACTTGCCACATTACAGCCTGACAGTATCAATCGTCCCCAAACAGACTCATGGAAAGATTACTGCAAGCATCCCTGCTGACTGTTCCTTCAACTTCACTCTGATCCTGGGAATTTGGGAATTATCTGGCTTTTACACATCATGTACTGGAAGAAAGTTTTGGTGTCTACAGCTACTACTGTTCTGCTAGCCTGGATTCTAGCCCTGCTTGCCTTTCTTAATTCTAGCCTTGCAATCTGTCAGTGATGCTCTGTACTCCTCTCTGGCCTGGAGGCAAGCCATCTCTCTCCAGTGGTAATCGACCTCCTTTTTGTTCAGGATCAGTTGCTTGAGCCAGGGGTGACACGTCCTGGCCCCTTTTCCCTTGCTGCTTATGGGGATGCAGACCTCTGAATGGAGTTAGTGTAGATGACCTCCAGTGCTGAGGAAGAGCAGTTAAACAGTATAATCTAGTTGTTAGAGCTCAAAGCCGTGTGCCTAGAGACTCAACGTACCAAAGTTTGACCCCCGTAACCACCACTTCTTTACTGTCTGACCCTTAGCAAGACATTTAACCTCCCTAAGCTTAATCCTCTCTCTTTCTATAGACATAGAAACATAGAAACATAGAAGTTGACGGCAGATAAGGACCGCAAGGCCCATCCAGTCTGCCCATTTGTTTTTCTACCTTATAAATGTGCCATCGGCCTTTGCTCTGTCAGTGGCCTATCTATTCATAGTCATTTGTATTGCTCCCTTATGCCTATCCCATGCCTGTTTGAAGCCTTGCACTGTATTCATAGCTACCACTTCTTGTGGTAAGCCATTCCATGCATCCACCACCCTTTCTCTGTGAAAAAGAATTTCCTCACATTCCCCCTTAATCGGCCCCCTCTAATCTCTCATGCTGTGTCCTCTTGTCCTGCTATTTTTCTTATATTTAAACATGTTAGACTTTTTCACCTTGTTAATGCCCTTAAGGTGCTTGAATGCCTCGATCATATCACCTCTGTCCCTCCTTTGCTCAAGGGTATACATATTGAGCTCTGTTAATCTGTCCTCATATATCTTCTGATGCAGTCCCTGCACCATTTTGGTTGCCCTTCTCTGGACTGCCTCAATTTGGTTAATGTCCTTGTGAAGGTGTGGCCTCCAATACTGACGCAGTACTCAGATGGGACCTAACCAGTGTCTTGTAAAGAGGGATTATTACCTCCTTCACGACTTGTGATACCCCTACTAATACACCCTAACACCCCCCTAGCCTTACCTACTGCTTTAGAGGTCTGCTTGGATGATTTCAGGTCATCAGTGATGATGATACCCAAGTCTCTTTCTTCCTTTGTGACTGCTAGCAACTCCCCTCCCAGCCTATAGATGGCTTCAGGGTTTCTCTTCCCTATGTGCATGATTTTGCACTTCTTTGCATTAAATCCCAGTTGCCACTCTTCCGACCATTTTGTCAGTTTATCCAGATCTCTTCTCATTCTGCCCACCCCATCTGGATCATCTACTCTGTTGCAGATCCTGGTGTCATCTGCAAACAGACAAGCCTTACCCTCTAGTCCATCTGCAAGGTCACTAATGAAGATGTTGAAGAGGACTGGCCCCAGGACTGATCCCTGAGGTACCCCACTTGTGACATGCATCTCTTCTGACTGTATACCATTTACCACCACTCTCTGTTTTCTGCCCGTCAACCAGTTTGCCACCCAGTTGACCAACTTCTGACCCACCCTGAGCCTACCCAGCTTATTTATCAATCTTCTATGTGGAACAGTGTCAAAAGCTTTGCTGAAGTCAAGGTAGGCTCCCCCTTGATCCACCACTCTGGTTACCCAGTCAAAGAAATCTATGAGATTAGTTTGACAGGACCTTCCTTTTGTAAACCCATGCTGTCTTGGATCCTGTGCCCCTATGGATTCCAGGTGTTGCACTATCCTTTCCTTAAGGAATGCCTCCATAATCTTGCCCACTACTGAGGTAAGACTGACTGGTCTGTAGTTTCCCGCCTCCTCCCTGCTACCACTCTTGTGGAGCGGGATCACATGAGCCCTTCTCCAGTATTCTGGGACCTCTCCTGTGCTCAGAGACTCACTAAACAGTTCTGCTAATGGCTCTGCTAGTTCCAGCTTTAGCTCCTTAAGTACCCTGGGATGTATGCCATCAGGTCCCATTGCCTTATCCACCCTGAGCTTAGCAAACTCTTGTAGGACCCTTTCTTTGTGAAGGGGTAGTGCTCACCTCCCTCCCCTGTGTCCATGATGCTGAGCTGTGGGCCCTGCCTACCTTCTCTTCAGTAAATACTGAGCAAAAGTATCTATTTAGGATAGATGCCTTTACAGGGTCCTCCTCCTCACATGCTCCCTTTTCTCCATTAAGCTTAGCAATACCCCCTCTGGACTTTCTCCTTTCACTAATGTATCTATAGAAAGTCTTGTCACCTTCTTTTACTGTTCGTGCTAGTGTTTCCTCAGTTTGGGACTTTGCCTGCTTTATTGCCTTCCCTGCTTCCCTTAGGGCAGTTTGGTATGCCTCCTATCTTCATCCCGCTGTGTTCCCTTATATTTCCTGAAGGCCAGCCTTTTGGTTCTGACCTTTTCTGCTACTGTATTTGAGAACCAAAGTGGTTTCCTTCTTCTTTTGCACTTCCTTTTCTGTCTAACATAATGGGATGTTGCTTCAAGTATTGCATCCTTAATGCTTGCCCACTTTGCCTGTACCCCCTCATCTGTGTTTCTTTTTTGCCAGGGCTAGCTTCACTCTGTTGGCCATCTTTTCAAAGTCAGCTCCTCTGAAGTCCCATATTTTTGCCTTGGAATGGGATGATTTAGATGTAGTAGCCACATTGAACCATACCATGTGATGGTCACTGGCCCCCAGGTGACCTTCTACCTGGAGATCTGTGATCCCTTCCTTGTTAGTCAGTACTAGATCTAGGATAGCCCTGTCTCTTGTGGGTTGCTGTACCAATTGTTTGAGGCCCTCCCCCTGCAGGGAATCCACTATGTGTCTAGTTCTGGCAGATGTTCCTGCTTTTATTGACCAATCTGTATCTGGCATGTTGAAGTCTCCCATTATCAGAACCTCCCCTTAAGCTGTCATGTTTTGTATATCTTCTAACAGTAATGTGTCTATGTCCTCCCCCTGGTCTGGGGGCATGTAGACAACCCCAGTTCTTATGGCTGTCCCATTTCCTGTTTCCAGGGTGACCCACAGTTCTTCTGGCTCTTATGTGTATTCTGAATTTCTGTAGCTTTGATATTTTCATTGACATACAGGGCCACTCCCCCTTTTGCACCTCGGTCTCTTCTGGAACAATACATAGCCAGGTACTGAAGTCTCCCAGTATGGTTACTGGTAAACCACGTCTCACTAATTGCTACTATGTCCAGTTTAGCCTCTGACATTATTGCCTGCAGGTCTGGGATCTTATTTCCCAGACTGTGAGCATTTGTGTACATGATTTTCCATTGGCCAGATTTTGGTGTGTTAGTTGTTGGGTGAGGTTTGGCATTACCCCTGTGCGTCTTATGGGTCTCTCTACCTAAGTCGATGACCTCTCCTTAACATTTATGTGCACACCTAATGGCTGCTGCCAACTCTTCAGGGATGTAAAGTGCTTTGGAATACAGTTTTATCTAGAGGTCATCTATGTCATAAGTTAAGATACACCATGTCCCCTTTGTGTTTTGTGACACATGTTGTATAAATATGGAATGTGCAATAGCCTGACTCAGAGTATGCCATTTGCCAGTATATTTATTTTAAATGTGAGTGCTTTTAAATCAGTTTCTTTTAAAGAAGATTTACCTGTTTTGACTTTGCTGCCCTATTGTTTTGGAGTGCAATAGAAGCCATTGTGAAGTCATCGCCATTGTCCAAGCTGCTCTTCCATTGGTATAGGGTTCCTTTATGACCTATTTATTCATGGAAAGAGTGGTGGACAAATGGAACACCTTACCAGATGAGATAGTGTCCTGTAAGACAGTGGGCAGTTTCAAGACGAGTTGGGACAAGGTAAGGGGAAGGGATAGTGGGAAGCGGGGGTGAGGGGCAGCTGCGAGATGAGGGTCTAGCTGCACACTCGAGCAGACTCAATAGACCGTGAGGCCTGTTTCTGCTGGCAATTTCGTATGTCCGTATCTAAAGTGGAGAAAATGCTGATGATGCAGCCAACATTGAGATTAATGTCTTCCCTTCATTTATAATTAATGGATAAATAAATCATCTATTTGTAAGGTTCTACTCTCACCTACGCTGTATAAATATCTGTACTAACAACTAATATTTATGGAAACCATATCAAGAGGCAAATATTTCTTAGCCTATGTTGATATGAAATAATGTATTGCTATTTTGCCATACTCTTGATGTGTATTCATTATATATTGTCATATTTAGTGTATTTAATTTTTGTTTTACTTTATTTTTATTCTTTTTTTTTTCCAAATGCATTACAGAAATAAAATACAGAAAAGCAATCTTTTCACTGCCGGTGTCAGATCCAGTACTTTAAAAAGAGTTCTGCAAGCTAGCCCATCAGGACAGCTGCTCGGAAAGCTGGCGACCTGGGTTTGAGAATGAGCCTGGGATGTCAGGGACTTGCCAGGGGGGAGGAGGATAGAAGATCCCAGAAGATACTGTCCTCCTCCGGGGAGGGAGGGCTGCAGGCTCTTCTGTGTTACCACCACCACCTGAGTGACCGTGGTTGGTGAAGCAGCTCGAGCAGGTACAGGCAGATGGACATCAGCAGCTTCAGAGCCCAGAGCACGCCTTGTGTGCATTCACTGACACATAGCACACTGATGTCAAAGGAAAGAAATTAAGATGAAAAGTCCAGGGACTGAAGTGACAGCAACTCTCTTCAGGCCCAGTCGACCCAATTTGCCACTGTCCTCCCACACCTAACGGACCAGACGGAAGTGTTCCCTGCCTATCCCCAAAAGGAGCCCACTTTAGTTGCAGGAGCTGCATTAGGGACCCCACAGAGACCCAGAAATTGCAAGAGAAGAGTTTGAATGTGACTGGAGGGGGGTCCATGCATTGAAGGGCCACTCCAAAGCAAAAGAGGTAAAAATATTAATACAAAAAGGTCCTGCAACAATAATGAAAGGGTGACAGATTTTAAGGGGTTTGGCTGTCAATAACCGTGCAGAATGCTTCTGCATTTATTGTCTTGCACTGAACATGATAACTTTGTATACTGTAATAAGCCATGATAAAATTCATTTTAGTTGAATTAAAACTAAGACATAGAATAATGCATGGGGATGTGTGTGAAATGAGGATTTTATGCACCCCCGAGGTGTGCGATGCCTCATAATTATCAAGGCATTGCACAACAAGGGTGTGCATAAAATCCAAGCTGACACACACTTCCCCATGTTTTTTTATATCACTTTTTTCCATGTTTTTTCCATTTTTCTTTCCCATACACCCCCTTCCCCCTCATGGCCTGAACGTGCATGTGTGGAGGCATTCTCACATCACGTCTCAACCCTTCTGCATCTCCCAACCTCCAACACTGCCCTCCAGCCTCCACCAAGGGACAGCCAAGGAGCAGGACAACAACCCTCCCCTCCCCGAGAGAGGAGAACAGTTCATTGAACGCTTGATCCTCTCCCTTCCCTGCCAACCCATGGCAACCTGAAGTCGCTCCCAACCCCAGGTTGCTGGTGCGGCATGAGGTGTGGCATCCAGCGCCTCAACCCTCAGTGCCACTGGGCCGGCTACTTCCCCATGTTTTATTTTTTTATAATAACTGGTTCGTTTCATTTTTTTTGTCAGACAGGTACTTGTTGAACAGGCTAACGTCAGTCTTGTTTTTTCTTAGTGTGTTTCTTTTTTCTTGCAGCTCTATGAATTTTTGTCTTTCTAGGTTACTAGGTTGCTGAAATGGTGATGAATGTCCCATTTTTTAGGTGGGTAGATAGACATTAGTAGACCACTGGTTATTTTTCGTTTCTGTGAGAAATGTCTTTCTTCAGCTGCTCGTAAGCTAGTTTCCCACTCAGCAGTTTCAGTGAGGTTAGCGTAATCAAGTTGACAGTGCATGCTGACAATGCGAAGAGCCAGTAGTGCTAGCATGAGAGTGATTTTAGAATTTTTGCAAAAGGTGCTTAATCAAACTCCGTTATACACGGGTGATTATACACATATGTGTACAATTAAACTATGTATACACGGGTGATTATACACATATGTGTATAAGCAAACTCTGTTATACACAGCCATGTATAATCAACCATGTATAACGGAGTTTGACAGCTTCTACCTACAGATGATAATCACCACTAACCAGTTACTATTAAGTAATAAGCCACAACAGGGTGTGCATTATAGGATTTTATAACATGGTGACAAAAATGGATTCATTTTTAATTGGCCAAAAGACCAGTAAACGAGGGTAATTATGAGGACATAATTACACTCCCATACTTGTTTCAGACCAAGAGCTTGTTTACCAAATCAGTATACTTTACAATGCCTAGCACTTGCCTATTGTTCATTTCTGTTGCTGACTGTCTCACCTATGCCTGCTACTTGCCTTGTCTTTTTTACTGTACATTATTTTGGATTCCCTCATGTATGTATGTTGTGTCTGCCTTCGACGAGGTACCTTTGTAAATGAGCCTCTGGCTCAAAGGTTTTTAAACTGATGTTAAAATAAATAAAATAAATAAATAGAGTGCCAGACAAAGTGCCAGTCAATGTGCAGACTACAGCTTTACAATGTATAACACAACTGAACTCCCTTGCTCCCAAACAAGACTGCCTGAGAAATTTTATTTAGAAAAATGTCTTGAAAGTAACCTGGAGAGTCCTGGATCAGATACTAATCAGCTTCCAGCAGAAGAACCAGCTAACCCAACACTGATTGAAGCAAGGAAGACAAAGTAGCTGAAGCAGGGCTGAGATAGTGCAGTTACTCACATTTCTGCCTAGCCTTCACTACTCGTCCTCCGCTAGTGTCTTTGGCGGATAAAGGAGTTTTTTCCTCATTGCTAGTGCCAACAGACGCAGCAGCGCCAATGGAGCTTCGCAGCAGATAGCAGTAGAGTCACTATATAGTACTACCCTCCCAAGTGTTGATCAATATATTGGGACTGCAGGTAACTGACAACAGAGACTTCCTGTTGGAACAGGAAGGGGAACTCAGCTGAGCCTGAGCTGCAACTCCAACTAGAGGCAGTGAAATTAACTGCAAAGGAGGAAGGGACTAGGTCCTACAAACAAGGGCGCGAGGATGATACTACTTTGATCAAGGAAAACAAAGAACAGCAACAGCTCAAAAGAGGAAAACTAAGAGAGGAGAAAAAAATGTTTATTTCCCAGCAAATTCTTTTTTGTCTTTTTTTTCTGGCATTAACACTCAAACCCAGGGGAAGCAAAAAATCTCTCACAAGTCAGTATGGATATCAGCAGTTGCCATGGGTGTGGAGTATTGTTCCCAAGAGGACTTCTCTGGAGAATTGGGCATTGCCACGTATGTAGGATGCTTACCAAAATAAAGGAGCAGCTAAATGCAGCATGGAATAAGATATCGCAGCTGCAGCACAAATTCTACTGAAACAGAAATTGAAAGCTACACCCTCAATTTCCACTCAATCAGATCCCCCCTAGAAGCCCACTCTCACAGAGACAATCCAGTCCAGGAGGATGGAAGGTAGTAAGGAAAGGCGGACATAAAATCGGCAGAATGGACCAGTTAAACCCCATGACCCTCCCAACTACAAATCGTTCGCACCTTTATCAGAAGATCAGGATCACAGCCACATGGAAGTGCACAGCAAGACAGTTGAGGGGACACGACTGTACTCGGAAATGACAAACGGTGGTGGCAGAATAAAGTGCAATAAGAAAAAGAGTAAGAAAGTAATCATTGTGGAAGACTCCATGATATGGGGAGTGGAGACCCAACTAAATGACGGCAGACAGACAGATGTGCTACACAAATGCCTCTCGGGTGCCTCAGCAAAGCGTGATACTGATTGCATTGGGAGGATAGTGGAGAGAGAGGGAGATGACCTTAACACCCTGATACACCTTGGAATGAATGATCTGGCAAATCAGTTGATAGAGGAAGCCAAACAGAACCTAATGAAACTAGGTGAATGACTGGCAACTCAGTCAATCTCCCTGGCCTTCTCAGAGGTTCTTCCAGTGTGGGGCAAAAGTGGAAGCACAGACAGGATCAGAAGAAAGGAGATTGAAGAGTTCAAGGCATGATTGCAGAGCTGATGTCCTGAAAAAGGGTTTCACTTCACAGGTACTTGGAGAGACTTCTAGGAAAGGAAATTCTTCAAATACAATGGACTGCACCTGACCAAGGAAGGAGTAAGAGCACTGGGACAGAAGTTTGACATTAGCATCGGGCATTTAAACTAAGGTGGGGTTAGAGGCTAAAGAACCTATGAAAGACACTTTAAATTATAGGACTTTAGCTGTCACTCCCCCACAAATAGAAAGTATACACAGAAATGGAAACAAGGCAAACTGGGGTAAAAAAGGAGGTAAGATGAGGGTCAATCAGCAATCTGAGGTACAGAGGGAAACTATGCCTGCAGGGAGTAGGGACTGGAGGGGTAATAAGGGGGCAAAGAAATAAGAGGGGTAAAGGCAAGAGGGAAGATAGCAAAGCTAGGAACGCCATATACATGAATGTCCACAGCCTGGGAAATAAAATCCCAGACCTAGTGGTTTTAATGGCAGAGGCAGAGCTGGACATTGTTGCAGTTACCGAGACATGGTGCACAGGAAACCACGACTAGGATATGGCTGTACCAGGGTATATGCTATTCTGAAAGTACAGGGTGGGAAAAAAGGAAGGAGGAGTGGCTATATATATATATATTAAGGATGGAATTCAGGCTACTGAGGTACAGGGAAAGCAGGAAGGGTCGGAGGCCCTGTGGGTCACCCTGGAAATGGGAAATGGCACCGCCATTCATAGGGGGTGATCTACCGACCTCCAGTACAAGGGGAGGAGACAGACAGGGTACTGGTGGAAGCCATCCACAAAATGACAGCTAAAGGGGAAGTGCTGATGGTAGGAAACTTCAATTTGCTGGATGTAAATTAGAGCACTTGTGCTGCAGCCATAGCAAGGAGCAGAGACATCCTAGGTGCCCTACAGGGGGCAAGCCTCAGACAGCTTGTGGTAGAGCCCACATGTGAAAGAGCAAAACTGGACTTGGTGTTCACCAATGAAGACAGAGTTACAGATGTAGAGGTGGGTAGCCACCTGGAGTCCAGCAATCACCATATAGTGTGGTTCAAAGTGAGAACAGTAGAGGAGTCAAACCATACGAAAGCAAGAGTCCTGGATTTCAGACAGGACAACTTTGCAAAGTTAGGGAAATGTCTCAGGACAGCCCTGGTACTGAAGGAGGGAAGAGGGGGTGTAGATGAACAGTGGGCAAATCTTAAAGGAGCCATAGCAGAAGCAACAAGCCTTTGTGTTAGGCAAGTAAGTGAAGCAAAGGGAAGAAAAAAACACTATGGTTCTCAAAGGAAGTGGCGGGAAAGGTGAAAAAAAAAGGTTAGCATTCAATAAGTACAAAGAACACAGAGGGAGGAAAACAAGGGACTGTGTCTGGAAAAACTTAGAGAGGCTGGGAAAGCGGTAAGGGGGCAAAAGCACAAACAGAGGAAAGAATAGCACAGGCAATAAAAAGACAGGATAAGACCTCTTTTAGATATATCAGTGAAAGGAAAAAGTCCAGAGGAGGGATCGAGATACTAAAAAGGGAATGTGGGGGTTGTGCAGAAGGGGACCCAGAAAAGGCAGAAATTCTGAATAAATATTTGTGTTCAGTATTTACAGAAGAAGAGGAAGGGAAGGGACCACAGCTAGGTGATAGAAGCACCAAGGGAAAGGAGGTGGACACCAGTCCATTTATGGAGGAGAGAGTCCTAAAGGAGCTAACAAAGCTGAAAGTAGACAAGGCAATGGGGTTGGATGGAATACACCCCAGAATACTAAAATAACTTAGAAGAGAGCTGTCAGCACCCCTGACAGCTCTGTTCAACAAATCGACAGAAACAGGTGTGGTTCTAGAGGACTAGAGGAGGGCGAACATAGTCCCTCTCCATAAAAGTGGGAGCAGGGAGGAAGCTGGCAACTACAGGCCAGTCAGCCTGACCTCGGTGGTGGAGAAACTGATAGACTCATTGCTAAAAGAAAGGACTGCGACATACCTGGAAGACAGCAGGGCACAGAATCTGAGGAAGCATGGGTTCACAGCAGGAAGGTCTTGTCAAATCTGATAGATTTCTTTGACTGGGTGACCAGGCACGTTGATCAGGGAGAGGCAGTGGATGTGGCCTACCTCGATTTCAGCAAGGCCTTCAACACAGTCCCACATAGGAGGCTTGTAAACAAGTTGAGTAGCCTGGGAGTGGTGACCAGTGTGGTAAGCTAGGTCAGAAATTGGCTGAGCGGTTGGACACAGAGGGTGGTAGTCAATGGAGCTCAGTCTGAAGAGAGGGGGTGTCCAGCAGGATGCCACAGAGCTCAGTGTTAGGGTCAGTCCTCTTTAATGCCTTCATAAGCAACAGTGCAGAGGGGCTGGAAGGGAAGGTATGCCTCTTAGCAGATGACACTAAGATCTGCAAAAGGGTTGTAAGGTTGTAATAAATTACCTTTCTCAGGTTCTTGGTGGAACGGCACAAAAGAAGAGACAATAGACACGTGGTACACATGTAATAAATGAAATGTATTACAGGTAAATAATATAGGCTTACTACCAACAGTGAAAACACTGGGAGAACTTCCAATTTTTCTTACCTAGGTAAATGCAGTCTCTCGTCTATTCTATTCTCAGAGAAGCTACATGCTGCACAGGATCTTATACCCTGATAATTACTATAGCAACACCTAAAGAAGATACATAAAATGTGTATAATTGGCCAAAAACAAGTGGCCTGAGTAACTGTCCTAACATGAGAAGTTGCTTAGCTTGCATAAATAAAGTAACACAATAGGGCTTCTATAAGTCCCAAGGTCATTTGCAATTACAGTGATGCACAAGCACTAAAGCTTGCACTGTTGCCTTACTTATCATAACATGGTAAAAATAGAGTGAAAGGCATCTCTTATAGTAGTAAAACATGATGGAGCATAATATGCATTAGTAAAATTCAGTAGACCACAGATCCTGACACTTATGCTTATATGACAAGTGTCTTTGCCCTAAAGTTAGTACATGTACCTACATATATGTTGCTCTCTGCAAGGTGGGGATACAATCAGGGATGCTGGACCATGGATAACAGGGTGGACACTCGGGGGTGGTAGTGGAGAAAAAGAGACAGGACCTCGGCAAGTTGGAGAAGTGATTGAGAGTCTGGCAGCTAAGATTCAATGCAAAGAAATGCATGACCATGCATTCGGGGCACAGAAATCCAGCGGAGGAGTACAAGCTGGGAGGGGAAGGGAGGTTCTGACGGCCAGAAAACAGGAAAGGGACTTGGGGGTGATTATATCCAAAGACCTGAAGGTGACCAAACAATGTGAGCAGGCTGCAGGGAAAGCCAGTGGGTTGCTGGAGTGCACAGGGAGAAAAATCACTAGCAGAAAAAAGGAAGTGGTGATGCCACTGTACAGATCACTGATAACACCTCATCTGGAGTTCTGTGTCCAGTTCTGGAGGCCGCATCTCAGGAAAGACATAGATAGAGTAGAGGTAGTACAGAGAAGGGCAACTAAAGTGGTGCAAGGGTTGCATGACGAGCCATATGAGGACAGACTGAAGACCTCAATATGTATTTACTGGAGGAGAGAAGAGTAAGAGGGATATGATAGAGACTTTCAAGTACATCAAGGGTATAAATAAGGTACAAGAGGGTAGTATCTTTCAGATAGAAGAGGTTCAAGAACAAGGGGTCATGATATGAGACTAGAGGGGGTAGACTCCGGGATAACATGAAGAAGTATTTCTTCACAGAAAGGGTGGTGGATACATGGAACAGTCTCCTGGCAGAGGTGGTGGGAGAGAAAATGGTGGGGGATTCAAAAATGCATAGGATAAACATAAAGGAACACCAATAATAGAGAAGAGAGGGTACGCCGCAGGTCAAGTGAGGACTGCGGTATATGCACTGGGTAGGAAAAATGGGCAGACTGGATGGATCCGGTGGTCTTTGCCTGCTGTCAAATTCTATGTTTCTATGTAACCCTACTTCACCTAATGTAGGTCGGTATGCTGCAATAGAAAAGAAAGCACTGGATCAGTTGGAAATGGAAAAAAATAAAGCTAAAACCATAAAGCAAACCTCCTGGGCAATAGCTGTGTTTGAAGATTGGATAAAGGAAAAAAAAAACAGTCGATTTAAAAACAGTTAGCCCAGTAATTCTAAATGAAATCTTAAGAGAATTTTTTTGCAACAGTCAAAACGGCAAAGGGGGAACAATATGAACTGTCAAGCTACAGCTGCCTGAGAGCAGCCATAAATCATTTAAATTCTGCAGCGATAGCAAGAAACCTAAATATCATCTCTGACAAAACATTTACTTCTTCAAACAATGGCTTCATAGCAATGGTACAAAATTCAGAAAAGCAGGCAAAGATACCACAGCTCAGTACCCCAGAATCATAGAGTCTGGTCTGTAAAAGCTGAGAAACTCTCCTGTACTTTCACCCGACTCAGCTCCAGGCCTTGAATGTAAGGTCTGGTTTAGCCTTAAGCTTCATTTAGCAAGAAGAGGTTGGGAAGGCCAAAGACAGCTTAGAAAGGACAGTTTCACTATTAACACAGATGAAAACAGGCTCTGATACATTTCTCTAAGTTTCAATGAGCAGCAAAAAATTCACAAAGATGCAAATGAACAAAACAAAGAGCCTGCGTTTTTGTTTTTTTTAAAGACCCGCCAACCCGCTGTGCCCCGTAAAACGTTTTATGAAGTACCTTGAAAAAATGCTTGAAGATGCACAGGCATTTTTCGTATACCCCCAGAAAATTGCACAGCTGTTTCTAGATACACAGAAGGTGTGGTACAGTAGAGATCTCATGGGGGTTAACTACTTGGCAGCTATGCTCCTCTGACTCTCAGAAGCAGCTGGCCTGAGTCACTGCTACACCAACCACTCTTTACGGAGCACAGCAGTACACATTTTAGATGCTGGGCTTGAGTTGCACCAAATTGTGGTGATTACAGGGCACAAAAATGAGAGTAGCCTTCAAAGGTGCTGGACTCCATCGACTGAAAACAGATGTATTTGGAGTGATTTGTCAGATGAGCAGCTTCCAGGTCCCCACTATGCTAACACCCCAATGCCAGGTCCCCCAATGGCGATGCTAGGTCCTCTCATGCTGATGCAAGGTCCCCTGGTGCCAAATGAAAACTTTATTAACATCCCAATACTGCCAACAGCACTGAAAGTAGAGAACCAGGAAGTGACATCAAGGCGTGACATCACAGACCCTTAATTTCAGGTTATCACCAAAGAGACACACATGGCAATCGACAAGGAGCACATCCAAAATGGAGCCACTGCAGAGAGCCGAAACTTCAAGTGAATCAATGAAGAAATACCATGTGCCTTTGAAAACACAGCTCCAAGGGAAGAAACCACGACCACTAACACCTCCAATGTAGTCAAAAATAAACAGAACAAAAACGGGACAACTACCAGAGAAAAAAGAGAGAAGTCAAACCACAACAACACTGTACTAAGCAACTGAAAATTACCAGTAATGTGGTATTCCATTTTCATTAAAGAAAAAAAATGACCATATGTTCAGATAAAGTGGCAAAAAGAAGTTTTATTATGTGACTAAATTATTTCTCTTACCATTATAAGGGATTGCAGTTAGTTTTTGCAGTACCAATGTCCTTAGTGCACTTTTTCTCACATACACTAAAAATGGCATATTTGATTACCATTTTAACACTGTATTGTCTGTTTTGTCCTTGACATGTGTGAGACATTTTTGACACTCTTTTATCAGTGCAATCAGACACTTCAGGGTTGTGTAATTATGCTTTAATATTTTCACTTTGCTCTTGGGTGGTTAAATGTACTCAACACAAGCGCCTCATGCCTAACAACCCTTGAGCATGCAGTTATTACAGCATAATTACACACCCTGGAGTGTCTTATTGCATACTTAATGTACACCCCAGGGGTATAGTAAGGTATGGGGCCGAAGGCCGAGTGTCCTTACGGCACTGGGAAGTGCATTAAAATTCTATGATGCATACCCTAGAGAACCTTTTTGCACTTATAAAATGGCTGTAAGGAGGTTTTGGAGGAGTAAATTAAGATTGGGCACCTGACCGTGTGTTTATAGAGATTTAATGTACTGTACTGATATAAGACTAACAATAAAATGACACTGGGTGCAGTTGCTTCAATGTGTGACTAGATGATGTGCCGCACTATATATACTGTGGAAAGCATTTAATAAACAGTTTGCTGAGTAGACCACGTGGTGTGTAGACCAACTATCATTACATGGTACCAGGAGATACAATCCATTGTCATCTAGAGAAAATATGGATGCAGTTCAGTAACCATGTAAACTTACCTTAACAGGGAATGTGTATGAATACTGGAAAGCCTTCAAACAAAGTTTTGAGTTCTATATCACAGTGATTGGGGAGACAACTCCACCATCAAACAAGATTCTGACAGACCAGGAACAAGTACTGAAATTTAACCCCAGGCATTTGCTTAAAGTACCAGGGACATTCCATCAGGTACCCGATACAGAGACTTTGATGGGAGATGAACCCAATGTAGGGTGAATGGTGCCGGGAAATGACATGTCACAAACACCTCAGGAAATCAAGGCAGAGGACAATGAAGGCATACCCCTACCTGTCAGTGCCAGAGATGGAGAAGCATTTCAGTGCTCCAGCAATGGAAGAGTTATTAAAAGGCCTACAAAACTGACTAAAGAATACAGAATATAATACCAGCATGTCCTTTAAAGTTAAAGTTATGTGATGTGTTAGGACAGTTAGATTTATTGAACCACAGCAGTATGCACAGGGAAATGTTATATTGTTGTACAGCACTAATGGATAACTAAATTTAGTTACTTATGATGTACAGTTTGTCTAAACAAAAATATGGAGATGTACTAACTCATGTACTAGATGTACTAATTAGACTAAAAGTAAAATAACACTGGGTGCAGTTGCTCCAATGTGCCACTAGATGGTGTACACTAATATATACCGTAGAATACATTTAAATAAACAGTTTGCTAAGTAGTTTGCATGGTGTGCAGAACAGCTGTCATTACATGCATGGCCAGGTGACGTCTTTTGAAGAATGAAATGTCTAGATTTTTGTTTTGTCATTTTATAAAATAAATTATATTATGTTGTATTGCTTATGCCTTTTAAATTTTAAAGAAGGGTTCTACTGCTAGGGAATCTCTAGCAATGCTGGATCAGCCACTGCTCCCTGCCCAATTATAGCAAATGGATGGCTGGGTAACAAAGCACACGCACACCCGACACGTTGGGTCATTAGACCCCAGTGCCTGTTGTTTACTGCATGTTATGGAGCACTGTAATAAAGCACTTAAAAGCAACGTTGGAGTCGGCAGAAAACTATCATTCCAGTAAAGTGTTTGTGTGCCTGTTTTTTGATTTACCAAGACATAAGTGGTTAGTTAGCTGAGACCCTGTGCTAGGAGAGCTGAGCAAGCAGAGGAAAGCCCCCAGTCTGTAGAGAAAAGGTACAGTATTTTGATAATAACAGACTGACAAGTCACACCTCAATAGTTGATCATTTTTATAATAATTCTTTCCAACAGTTTAACACTTAAATATGTGAAAACTAAGGAAATTGTGGTCAGAGGCAACATGGAATTAGAGAAGGATGATGGTGTATTAGGAATCACCTATGATTCAATGAGCACGCCAGTGAGACCATGGACCTTGAGCATGCTGTAGATGTCATATACATGGATTTTTCTGAAGCTTTTGACACATCCCATGTGACAGAATAATAAAAAAATGGTTACTTTAAAATTGTTGAGAAATGTAATAAGGTGGGTAAACAAATGGCTTCACGAGAGAATGGAGAGTGTTAAAATTAAGTGATATCTATCAACCAAGTCCAATGTGAGTAGCGGGGTCCCACAGAGGTTGATCCTCCATCCGGCACTTTTTAGCATCTTTATATCTGATCTGGATAAGGATCGAACACTGGCATACTAAATACTGCATGATGATGGCATTAAATTGGGTAGTAATGTAAACACACCAGATCAAACAACTTTAATACAGTCTGATTTAGATAAAATCTCTAAATGGGCTAGATTATGGGGTATGAGGTTCAGTATGGAGAAATATGCAGTGATGCGCTTTGGGAGAAACAAATCTAAAATGAAGTATGTCTTGTCTGGTACAGAGATCAAAAGCAGTAATGAGGAAAGAGATAAACATTGTCAGGGACCTAAAATACTCAAAGCAGTGCAATCAGACAGGAGCAAATAGAATACTTATGTGCCTTCAGAGAAATGTTGTCTCTAGGGCATGGTGGTTTTCATCCCTTATGCAGAACATACTGAAATAATGCACACAAGGCTTTTGTACATTATTCTCTCTGAGTCCTGCATGTCCCAATATAGGATCATGAGAACAAACTTAAACTATGCATTTTTCATATACTATTAATTAAACTCTCCGGAAGTCTTTACTGCTTATAGTAGTCATAGTTCCTACTGTACGCTACCTCCTCACTTTTGACATTATTGTGTCAGTGTGTGGAGGCTGCAAAATTTTTGCCATTCCCATAAATACTTCTATATATGCACACTAGGTAAATAAGCTTTTGGGACCTGCTTCAAATATGTTTTTGTTATATTTTTGCTCAGTTCTCACTGATCAAATTAACAAACTAGATTTCCACCCTCTTCCTACATGATGGCAGATCCAGGTATCCAGGTCATGAGGGGGAGTTTCTGTATGAAATTATATCCTTCGTCACTGACCAGGTCTTGGAGTCACCTAGGTGGTTTATCCTGGGTAACTTCAATGCCTGGGTTGACAATGAAGGTTCACATTTTGGTAGTGATTTCCTCCAGACTATGGAGGTTCTGGGCTTAACACAGGTTATTACCTCAACAACTCATCAACATGGCCACACACTGGACCAGACATTTTCCCTGGGGTTCAAGGTGAATTGGCTTAAGATTGATCCAGTCAATTGGTCGGATCATTGTGTTATCAGATTCTGTTTCAGGGCCCCCCCTTGTAGACCATCCCCTGTTGAGGTGGTTCAGTAACGACCTTTGAGAGGGCTAGGACCTGAAGGACTGATGTTGGTACTGGACACCTCAGAAATGTTGACAGCATATGCCGAGGGTGCAGAGGTAGCAGTGCTGGCCTATAATAGGGTTATCACTGGGGCCTTTGTCCTTCTAGTTCCGGTCCGTGTATGTCCTCTGGTGTCACGTCTCAGCTGGCAGTGGTTTGTCGGCAAGCTGAAGGTACTTAAAACCAGAGGTCAGAGGTTGGAGCATCACTGGAGAAAGACTAAGGCTTGAGAGAACAAATTAGTTCCCATTATAAGGAATATCAGAAGGTGATCACTCAGAAGAAGGCAGAATTTCTGTTGAGATTGCCGCTGGGAGGAACTGACCAGCTCACCTCTTTCAGACTGTAGACAGGCTGCTCCTCCCTGCCTTTCTGGAGCCCATGAGAGCAGTTACACTCACGCAATGTACAAAAACAGTAAGGAGGGCTGGAAGGATACTGGGATGCATAGGGAGAGGCATCACCAGTAGAAAACAGGAAGTTGTCATCCCACTGTACAGACAGTTGGTGAGACCCCATCTGGAGTACTGCGTGCAGTTCTGGAGACCCCCTCTCCGCAATGACATAGACAGGACTGAGGCAGTCCAGGGAAGGGCAACTAAAATGGTGCAGGGTCTTCACCACAAATCATATGAAGAGAGACTAAAGGAGCTCAATATGTATACCCTCGAGGAAAGGAGGGAGAGGGGAATGTGACAGAAATGTTCAAGTACCTCAAGAGAATCAACAAGTCCAAGAGGGTAGCATCTTTCAGAAAAAGGGATGTGTAAGAACAAGGGGGCATAGTTTGAAGATAGAGGGGGGATAGCTTAGGGGCAACGTGAGGAAGTATTTTCTTTCACAGAGAGGGTGGTGGATGCATGGAACAGCCTTCCTGAGGAGGTTGTGGGGTTGAAAACAGTGGGGAAATTCAAGAATGCATGGGACAGTCATTAGACAATTATTTTTTTTTTATTATTATTTATTTTAGTTGTTTAACCAGGTGAGACACACTAAGCTGAAAGCTTTTTTACAGGTGCAACCTGGGAGCACAGGGAAGTTAAGTGACTTGCTCAGGGTCACACAGTATGCAAGTGGAAGCTGTGGGATTCAAACCCAGGTCTGGTCTGCTGGATGTCACCAGATTTGCAGCTCAGAGTCTTAAACCACTGCACTATACTGCCTCCCACTTATATAGCCTCCCCATTATAGTAGGGTGTAGGAGAAAGTAGGCTGTTGGTTAACTAGGATCTGCAGCTCATCCAATACGTAGGAAAATGGGCAGACTAGGTGGGCCAAGCGGTCCTCATCTGCCGTAAAAGTCTATGTTTCTATGAAATGTGAGGAGTTTGCTCATTTTTTCTTAGATAGGGTGTCCTCCCTGGGTTCTCTCGGCCCTGTGGTCAACATTTTGTAATCTGGACCCAGGCCCAATGCAACTCTTAGTGAGTTGTGTTGACTATTTGGGCCCAGTGTTTGCCAAAATCATATGGTGTTCTCTGCAGGAGAGGCTAATTCCCAGTAGCACTTAAATGTTCTCTGGTAAAGCCCTTTCTGAAAACAACATCTTTGGATCTGAATGTCTTGGCAAACTATCATCCAGTCTCTAACCTCCCCTTTTTAGGAAAGGTTACTAAGAAAATTGCCACGCTGCGGCTCAAGGAACACTTGGCAGCCTCTAACCTTTACGAACCATTCCAGTTGGGTTTCAGAGCCGGGCACAACACAGAGATGGCACAAGTCAGGGTGCTTAATGATCTGCTCAGGGTGAGGGACAGAGGAGAGTAATCGATTCTCTTCCTCCTTGATCTCTCTTCAGCATTTGATACAGTGGACCATGATCTACTCTTGGACCATCTTAAGGGGTATGCCGGACTCACCAGCACTGTGATGCACTGGTTTGAGCCCATTCTTACAGGATAGCACCCACAAGGTAGTTCTAGAAAATTATTCCTTGGACCCCATGGTTCTGTCCTGGGATTCAATGAATGGTTGAAAAACTGGTGTGGAGCTCAGGGTTTTGACTTCATTGGTGGCTAGGGAGTCACCTGGAGGGATACAGGCTTATACTGGCGTGATGGTCTGCATCTGTCAAGGGGGGGAACCAGGCTCCTAGGTGACAGATTTAAATGCTTCATTGGCAAGCATTTAAACTAGCCAAGGGGGAGGCACTGAAAAGGAGCAGGGAAATCCCAGCCTCCCCTCACAAAACACAGTAGTTAGAGAGGTAAACACCAAGGTAGAGAAGTCAGTAGGGAGCAGGACAGGGATAAATGCAGAAAAAAGCAGTAAGGACAGGGATGAGGCTAAAAGGAGTAAGGCCATAAAAAATAAATGGAAGGTGATGAGTACCAATGCCCACAGTCTGTGCAACAAGCTCCCTGAACTAGTGGCCTTGATGGAAGAGGGATGCCTGGATATTGTGGCAGTCACTGAAACATGGTACACAGAGAACCATGACTGAGATGTCAACATACCAGGATACACAGTCTACAGGAGGGACATGGTGGGTAAAAGAGGAGGAGGAGGAGTAGCTCTCTATATAAGGGAAGGGATTAAAGCAACAGAACTAAAGCATAAACAGGAAGTTGATGAGTCACTATGGATCACCCTGGAGACAGGAAATGGCACCACAATCCACACGGGGGTTGTGTACAGACCCCCATCTCAGGGGGAGGAAATGGACAAGGAAATAATAGAAGGTATCCTTAAAATAGCAGAAAAAGGGGAGATGCTGCTGATGGGGGACCTGAATATGCCAGATGTTAACTGGAGTACCTTTTCTGCAGGCACATCCAAGAGCAGAGTCGTTCTTGATGCCCTACAGGGGGCATGCCTCAGACAGCTAGCATTGGAACCCATTCGGGAGGGAGCAATCTTAGACCTGGTACTCTCAAATGGGGAAGGAGAAAGGATCTCAGATTTAGAAGTGGGTAGCCATCTGGGAACAAGTGACCACCAAACAGTGTGGTTCACAATAAACACAGCCATAGAGTCAGCCATACAAAACAAGAGTATTGGACTTTAGGAAGGCTAACTTTGGGAAAATGAGAGAGTGCCTCATAAAAGCACTAGCAAACAGGCAAGAAGGAGGGGTGGAGGAGCAATGGGGAATAATCAAAACAGCCATTGCAGAGGCAACAAGCCTTTGTGTGAAGCAAATCAACAAAACAAAATTAAGGAAAACCACTATGGTTCTCAAAAAGAGGCAGGGACGAAGTTAAGGAGAAAATACAGCATTCAGGAAATATAAGGAAACACAGAAGGAGCAGGACAGAGAACTTTAGCAGTTAAAGCAGAAGAAGGCAGAGAAGGCAGTCAGAATAGCAAAGGCACAAACTAAGGAAAAGATAGCCAACTCTGTTAAGAAGGGGGGGGGGATAAACCCTTTATAGGTACATTAGGGAGCGAAGAAAGACCAAGGGAGGTATACAGAGACTTAATAAAGGGGAGGGAATGTGGGCAGAGGGTGACAGTGGAAAAGCAGGGATACTGAACAAATGTTTCTGCACAGTATTCACAATGGAAGAGGAAGGGTAGGTACCTAAACCAAATGAGAGAAACTCTGAATGAGGGGTCAATACCAGTCCATTCACAGAAGAAAGAGTTTTAAAAGAACTCTTGAAACTGAAGGTGGACAAAGCAATGGGACCTGATGGGATTCATCCAAGAATTCTAAAAGAACTAAGGGTAGAACTAGTAACACCACTGACTACTCTCTTTAACAAATCATGGGGGGATGGGGTGGTACCTGAGGACAGGAGGAGGGTAAATGGCACCATTAAATAGAGTTCAGAATAGGTCTTGCCTACCATATGGTGCAAAAAAATATATCTTGGTGAAGATACTGGCACAAATGAAAAGCCAGAGCTAGCCCTGGTTAAATATTTCAAGCTACACAGAACACCGAATCATTTGTGAATCTCAGAAATGTAACTATAGCCCACATCAAAAAATTCATAAACTGTGATACCACAGATGCGGTTTATCTGACAACATGTAGTTGTGGATGCATTCATGTGCATAAAACTAATGACCATGAATGTCACAAACCTCTTTTCCTCTGCTGCATTGATGGTACATTGGTGCCATGATGTTGAACTAGGTTCGCAAAGGAGCCCAAGCAACCATTCTGAGAGGCAGGTCAGGGTGAGATAGTCACCGTTCAGTAGGGCATATTAGCTGGGGAGGATTTTTGACAGACTCCACCACCACCACCACAGTGACCCATGCGACTGGGCTAGGGAGCTTGGTTCTACCACAGGGGAAGGTGTGTGTGTGTGTGTGATTATTAAAGGTACTGCCAACACAGAGGAGATGGGTAGCAAAAATTCCAGGGAGAAAAACCTGATAGCAGTCTAAATAATGGTCGGTTATGGCCTGATCATGGTATGTCCCTGCAAACAGGGTACATCCCTATAAGACATGCTGCTGGCCAGGGAGGAAAACCTCTACAGAAAAAAATTATCTTTTCCTTAGGATAGAGAAGATGGTCATAGAGAGAGAGAAGCATTCTCAGTTTACCACCTAGGAGTACTCACCTGGTTGAGTCTAAATGAGAAATCTGAGCTGGAACCTTATTTGGTAAGATCTAAGGGCACTATGCATGAAGGGGTACAGAGGTATGTGGCAAATGCGCATACCCCTACACTCCTCTGTGCACACGCAGACAGATGTGTGCCAGTGGTATTCAAGATCGCCAGCCACCTGTCCGTTGCCCCACCCCCGGCACACAGGACCATGCATGGTGGCTGGGGAAGTAGTCACCATCCCAGGCAGGCATCCAATAGGATGCCCCCCCTGGGGCACACAGTGGGTCCCTTGCACTAGGAGGTGCGGGTCCTGGGCTGTGCATGGTGCCTGCATGCACCTGGACCCATGTGGCACCTGCTGGTCCCATAGCCACCGGCAGCAATGTCTGGGGTGCTCACCTGTCCAGCCACCCCTTGCCACCCCCTGAAGCCCAGCAGTCGGGGGTGTTATGGTGAACCCCATCTAAGTCCCCCAGCGGCTCACAGGTGGTGCCCATGTGGGTGCACAGTGGGTTATGGCAGGGTTCTCCCTGGTGTATCCTGCACCACCCTATGCACCCCTGCAGCCAACACTACCAGGTTAGTGAATCCCACGTAGTGCTGGCACTCCCTCTTAATGCCCCCGTAATGCCCCCTGCGTAGAGCTGTCCATGGGTGTGGGGGATCCAGTGTAGTGTGTCTGTGTGCCCCATGCATGCCACATGGGCACAGGGTGGAGGCCCACGCCTCCCGATATGGCGTGGGTAGCCACTCCGCACCCTTCGTGCATAGCGCCCTAAATTAGTATCTGCCTAGAAAAGATCACTGATCAATTAAATGAAACTTAATATCTAAAGAAAACTTTATATGCAAAGAAAAATGTGGTGCTAAGTCTGAGTCTGTAATTGGTCCTTTTTTTTTTTAATAAGTGTCTTGAATGATTAGATTGGATGTACTAATAGTAAATTATCAACAATTACATGCTCTCTTTGCATATGTCCCCAGTAAGGCTTAATTATTGCTATTTATAGGATGTTAGTTTGTGTGCTGAAACTGTTCTACTGTTATTGTGCTGCTGCTGCTAGTACCTGTCTCTTTGTGTTGTCTGCAGATAGCTGTTAATTAACTGCACTTTTATATGCTTGCACATTAGTGTATCTTGTGGCACTTTTGTACAGTGCTTTAGCTCCCCTGACATTTGGTTGCTGTCTTTACATGTGTAATATTTAAATGATACACAAGACCCTTGGAAAAGCACAGGAGGACTGCACAAAACATTGGGTTGCTGGGTGACATCCTGCACCATTCTGTATGGCTCTTCTATACTTTTTACTCATTCAGTGTTCTAAGAGACCAGGTACCAGGGTGAGTGCCCCCATCTGTGATCAGCACTGCAAGTACCTGATTTCTTTTCTGTTTTTGGCATCACTTTATCCTGTGACACCACTGAAGCTTGAGTGGCCCTTTGTTGCTTTTCCTAAAGTGGAAGCCCTTATCACCTGGCCAAGGTCAACCAACCTGAAAGCCTTATGGGTTCTGTGGCTATTGCTGAGGATTTGTGAAAGATTTTTACTGTGTGGAGAAGCCCTTAATCAGTCTGACCCGAGGGTATCCACCACCCCAGAAAACCAAGCAGCTGACAGCTCTGTACGAGCCTTGTAGCGGAACATTACAAGATCAGCTACTGTAACTACCATACAGTAAAGGGCAATGAAAAATGATCCAGAGACAGCAGGGTCTGTCACATGAGGAGAGGCCAGAAAGTCCTAACATGTATTCTCTTGAGGAGAGGGGAAGGAGGGGGAATACGATAAAAACATTCAAATACATACAGATATGTAATGAAGTGAACTCTACAGATTGGTTGATGCTGAGAAACAGATTATAGTGTATAGTGGAGTGTTGTTCTGTATAGAATTACATCCCTTTCAAAATGCTATTCTACCACAGTTCCAATGTCATGGAATGCTGTTCTGCCCTACTGTGGTAGAACAGCATTCTAGAACCTCTAGAGACTGCATGAGTCAGTTTCATTTTGAAAGCAAATGAACTCACAAAACACATTTTTCACACAGTACTATACACTATAAAAAAATACAGGATGAGCAACTCTATGCACAACCAGTGTGTTTTGACACCTCGGGATTCTGATTCCCATGGACCTCTCGAGCTTAGCTGTCAAGGTCAGAGGGAATCAGAATCCCTCTGTGGCAGAACACACTGGTTCTGCATAGTTGCCCATGCAGTATTCTCTTTATCCACCACAGGGCAACATCTAAACAGGACATGAGGAAGTATTTTTTCACAGAGCAGGTGGCAGATGGATGGAACAGTTGAACTAGCAGTGTAGTTAATGCAGGAACAATAGCTGGGTTCAAGACACAATGGGACATTTTTAAGAGGGTTATTAGAAATGAGAGTGTGGAACAGACAGGGAAAACCCTGAAGGGTAGACTAATTCAGAGAATACCTCGTAGGGTATAAGGACTGGCTTTCATAAACTTACAGTCTTTTTCTGTCCTTATACTTTTTTTGTTTCTACGTAACTGCTAAGGAAACCTTCCTTAGCGATTAAATTCTTTCAGGATGACCCTTCAACCTCCTGTATTAGCGGGACGTCAAGCTTTGCTAAGCGCTGCTGAAAAAGCTGTAAAGACTTACTCATGGAGCTCAGTCCTTGTAACCTCTGCAGCACAGGCAACTTTGACAACAAGTCAGCATTCACTGGGGCCTCCATGGCTATGGGTGACTCCCCCACCTGTGGCCATTGCTGTAACAGCAGCACTAGCCTCTTCAGGCTGATTCTCATCAGGCAAACACACTTGCCAAGCTGCCCCCTTAAATCCAGAGAGTCAGTTTCTGTACAGAAGGCTGATTTCTTTTTTTTTTCTTTGGGAGGGGTTGGGGGTTAGAATTTACTAGTATCTCCTCATACTGAAGACAAGAAGTAGAAAGACTAGGGCTACTAGGTCTGCTCGAGAACTTTTGTGGTATGACTCCACATTGTCATACATTTTGGACCCTGTTTAGTGGATTTTATGTGTTCATGAATGGTTTTAAATACCTCAAACAATGTTAACTTCTTTCCAGTTATAACCACTAACCAACCCAGAAACTGCCCAAGCTACAAGTATGGACTGGAAGGATGTAATGGACCAAATGTTTCATATACATATCAAATGGCTGGTGCTATACTGCAAAATGAGAACTCTGAATAACAGAAAGAGTACTTTGAAACATTTTGTGTACGCTGTACAACCCCTCTCCCACGTGTTGCTGCTTGCTCTTTACTGAAGCTGCCCAGGAGCTGCTCCTTTTGAACCACCCAGTTCCATCATGGACTACTGCAGCAGGACCTGGGGATGAACACAAGAACTGCCATCTCTTGCTAGAGCGCATAACACCCCCGCTTCCCACAACTGTTGCTGCACACTCTTTCCCTTGCTCTTTTAGCTTCACATACTGAATCATCAGGGCCAGAGGGCACACATGTGCCTGCAACACCTTCCTTTGTGAGCAGAGAGTGCCAGAACTCCCCTGCCAGTGCTGCACCACAGTAAACCGGGTCATCCAACCCCACGGACTGGGATCAGGGTCAGGGAGCACAAAGGGAGTGCCACTGCTATTTCTTTGTGGCTCTTAAAACTGCACACAGCCAGAACTTCATTCCCAGCTAAAGTACGTGGTCAGAGTGCCCAAGTACACGCTGAAGCAAACACAAATGCCCCATGGTCCTACCAGATGGCAGCAGAGATGGCAAGGTTAAGTCTCCGATGTCCAGAAGTCACTCCAAGGGACAGAAACGATTTAAAATATATAAAAAAAGAAAGGGAGTGTATGGGAGAAGCTATGTTTGTTATCAGTCTGAAGCCAGGATTGCTGAGAAAGAGTCGGAGGACACACAGCCATCCTGGAAGCAGGCAATTCTGAGTTCAGCTTTGCAGAGCACGCAAGCTGCATTTTAACTCAGGTTTCAGTGTATCCTTTACCCATGAAATGGATGACAAATTAGATGACAGAGAATAGAATATTCTACTCAAAGATACAGTACTGTTTAGTCAATCAGCACTGAGTCCCCAAATCTGGACACAGGAAAAGATTCTGCTGTGACCTCAGATCTACTGGAGAGTGAAGGAGAGAGATGTGCTTTGTCTGCTTCATGCCTTTTGTTTTAAATTGAAAGTGCTGCAATCCCTGCACAGTGATTTCTCCCAGAATTGTCACTGCCAAAGTGCCTTCCCAGTCTTTTGGTCATAGGAGCAGGGGTTGTCTTACATATGTTGCTGTCTTTCTGGACATACCCTAGCAGGGGCTTAGCTTCAGTGGTCCAGAGTAGAGATAGGTGAAGTCAGGAAACTACTTTGTAGAATTCTTCATGAAAGTTTCTCAACTTTGCTTTGCTGACTCTGGTTCTTCATTGACTTCTTTACCTGACAAAATAGACATTTCGCCAGGTGAAAAATATGCATAGTGGCATTTAATTGGCAGAGACTACACATTGTGCCATTTCACCAGTAAAAACTAATTGCACTTTTCTGGCAAGCTGCCACTACCCATAGATCTTTTCAAAGACATTTCCCTTCATAGTGCCACACCTTTGAACTGTAAGTTACCAGCATCAGAACCACTCGGAAACTGTTGCTGAGCTGAGGCCACCCCCAATAATGCATGTCGGCACCACCTGTATAACATTGGCAGCCCCATAAATCTTCAGTTTTCCCCTATCAGCTGCTCATCGGTTTGTGGAAAACAGCTACAGTTTGTTAGATGGTAACTTTCTCGTTATATAAGTTTAATGCTACACTGTTGCTGCATCCTGTTATCACATCTTGCAAAAAAAGCCTCAACTGCTATTTTATTTCTGCCAGTGTGGTGCGAAGATCTTCACAGATGACACACACACTCTGTGTAACTGTCTGGACCTCTTGCATGACACAAAAAAATTGTGCCGTTTGCCAGAGTTTTAACCAGGCCACAAAGACAGGTCATGGAAAAGCTTTGGATATTTTTCCGAAGAAAAAAATAGAATGCTCAGCAGTCAGCTCCAGCATCTATCCAGGTATTGCCAATGCATCCTATAGATTTGGTTCCCAGGAAACTCCACCTGTCTCCTCGTCAGGCAGCCAAGCTGTCATCTTCCTGGCACCATTCATCAAAGGACAAACCTAGAAAGCTTATTTGTCAGACTACTACCAAAGCAGGCATTCCAGAGAAGAGTATCCCTGAGATTCTGGTGGCTGTAACACTCTGTTAAAGAGGGTAAGTCTTAGGCTGCGTCAGCAACCTTTATTAAAAAAAAGACCCCCCCCCAACCATTGTTCAGGCACTAAGGTCATGGACTGGATCTGGCTCTTCCACGAACAGCAGTGTACAGCTGTCAATGACAGGCGCTGTCCCATTGCTGATTCTGCAGGATGGCACCATCAATGCACATGCAATGATCCTGCTGACTGTATCTGAATTGTTTCAGCAGCTGCTTCCATCACTGCTGTCAATGATTACCACATTGACAGCTCTGCCTTCCTAATCACCACTTCCGTCAATGTCAGCTGCTTGGTTTGTCCCTGCCATTGATCCTATTCCTCCTCAGTTGCTGCCTAGGTAGCCTGTGGATCCTGGGGTCCCTCTTCCTCAGCCAAGGGAGGAGGATGACTATGACCCTGATTTTATGGATATGGAGGAAGGGGATGAAAGAGAAGAAAAGCAGCTTATATTTGGCTTTGACTTATTGCCACTGCCTTCTGCTATAGTGAGGACACTGTGGTCTAAACCCAGAGGTCTCTCTCTCTCTCTCTGAGGACACATTTTTTCAATCTGTATTACACCTTATACAGGACACACTGTGCTTTGCAGCTGAGGAGGAGGATTTCTCAAAAAAATAATGTGTATGAATTCCTAGAGGTCTCTACCGTTGACATCTATAATTATTCCTCCCATTTAATCTGCACTGCAGGATGCCACGACGGTTACTTGGCACAAGCCCACTATACTACCAGCTGTCCCTCACAGGGCAGAAAAACAGCATTCTGCCCATTCTAAATGAGATTGTATGTCACCCAGCCTAAAACTGACTTGGTGGTCATTATGGCTGCTCATGATAGATCCCGGGCCACCTAGCACATAAGCTCTTGCGTCATTATAAGGAACCCAGGAAACTGGATATTATGACCAAACTGACCTATGCCTCTGCTTCACTTCTCCTCCATATTGCCAGATACCAGGCTAATATAATAAAATATAAGAACAGCCTGTGGAAATTACTACCTACTGTAATTGGCAACCTACCTGTTGGGTGGTATGGTGTAGAGGACTCCATCCCTTTTCAAGAAGAGCTTGAAGTCCTAAGATGAGAATTGAGGACCATTGTTCAGCACCAACTCTTTAGGCAGTCCATATGCTGTGAACAGCTGTCAGAGCAGGTTCATTGTTTTTTCCATAGTCGTCATCTGTGTGGGGAGTACTTCAGTCAATTTTGAGTGGACATCAATTACAATCACAAAATGTTGCTTGTCTGTTTCTGCATAATTGGTGTGGACACACTCCCGAGGTAATGTTGCCCAGGGTCAAGTATAGAGAGGTGCTGTGGCAGATTGATTTATGAGCTGCCTAGCTCTTGAACATTGTGATCTTGTTTTGGTCACCAGAGATATCCTCAGGCCAATGTCTTCATCTGTGAAAAGTCCAGGATAGCTCTCATGAAGGTCGTCCAGCAGTAATTTCCCAAAACTCTTGAGGAATCAATGATCTGTTATCCCACAGAATGCAGCCTTGTTGTATGAATAGCTGATTACAACTGTCGAAGAAGGGCTGAAGAGTCAGATCACTTGTGAATGTAGGCCATCCATTTAGGGTAAGATCCAGAACCTCTGAGAGGACTGTATCCCATTGTGTTTCTTCTTCCATGACTCAGTAGGCTAGGGATAGATCCTTGAGGTAGGAGACTTGAAGAATTTCTCCATCATTGTCTTTCTCCATTATGGTCTTGTATGGCAGGTGAGACAGTAGATCTGCATTGGCCTGGTCCATACAGCTGCTTTTGGACCTAGAAAGGCCAGGAGGGGGTTCGGGTTCATGATGAGCATCAACTTGCAGACATATACAGTGAAGCTCGCCAGGATTAAACCCAGTTCTGCTGCAGCAAAATTACTGCAGTAAATAATGCAGTTTCAAAGGGAATTAGTCCCTTTTGTCATGCAGGAAACTGTGACACTGTGCTTCATCTTGGCAGGCTTCACTGTAAACATTTATCAAACCTTTTGACAACAAACATCATGTGCAATTCTTCCTTTGCAGTCTGTGCATAATTTCTTTCACTGGAAGGCAGGATTCTGGGAGCTAAAGCAATAGCAATTGGCTATTCATCTCATGGCAAGATGTGGGAAATGACTGCGCCCATATGGCGATGTGTTGCATGCTAGCCTTAGAGGCTTTTGAGGTTCATAATGGGCTAACCACTTACTGTTGAGAAGCCATTTTTTACAAACTTAGAATCCTGCCTCACACTGCAGTGGCCAGTTCCATCTTGCGTCCTTCTGTAGCAGATCATGTAAGAGTTGAAGTTGCGTGGACAGCTTCTCCATGAGCTTCCATAAAAATTCAGCAGTACTGTACCAGAAATGAGCACCATTCTGTAATGCTGTTTGGTGTGGGTGCGTTGATTATGGCTGCTACTTGTTCCTCTGTGGGATACAGTCCTGGGCACTGATACAGTATTCCAAGTACTTTACAGAGTCCTGCAGGAATTGGCACTCCTCTATTTTGACTGTCACCCCAGATTTCTGCAGTCGGGACATGACTGATCATGGATTTTTAGTGCTCTTCTGTCAGGGTGCTGTAACTAGAATGTCATCCATGAAGCAGATGACTGAGTCAAGGCCATGTAAAATCTGGTCTATAGTATGTTAAAAGATAGCTGATGCTGTTGACACTCTATAGGCCAGCCAGTTGTACTGCTACAGTCCTTTGTGTGCATTAATAGTTGGAAATTGTTTTGAGTCAGAGTTGAGTTCCAGCTGCTGGTAATTAAACGAGAGGTCCATTTTACTAAAAATTTTACTACCCGCCAGTGTCGCAAACAGGTCCTCTACATTATGCAATGGATAGCAGTCTGGATCTAAAAATCCATTTAATGTGACCTTGTAGTCATCACACAGCCACACTGCCTTGTCATGCTTATAAACTATGAAGATTGGGGCAGCCCAATTGCTGCTGTCCACTCTAGACATTATGCTGTAATATTCCATACTGTCCAAATCTTGCTTGACTGCCTCCTTCCATAGGGCAAAGGTTGAGATATTTGAAAGATGAGGGGTGGTGTCTTCTTACACTCATATCCTTGCCTTGATGTCACACATACTGCCATATCATCATGAAATATGGGAACATGTTTATGTTTCAGTCATTTGATCACCTCCTGTGGTGCCTCTACCAGAGTGCACAGTAGGAAAATCTTTTGCCAATTGAACTTTCTTTTCTCCAGCCACTTCATACTGACCAATGCAGGCTTCTTTCCTTGTACAACTATGGGAAGCAGGGTCCACTGTCCTGGCACCAGGATTTGTATCTCACCAAACACCCGAATCTGAACACCGGTGTAGAATATTAGCCAGGTGGGATGGTCTCAGTGGGTATTGGTTCAGACATACACTGTAGATGTGTTCTGGAATCAGCAGTACTGATGCTCTGGTGTAGAACTGCATGCTTACAGGAATGCCCATTAATCTCAG
The DNA here is from genome assembly GCA_016271365.2 of Neoceratodus forsteri. NCBI lineage: Eukaryota > Metazoa > Chordata > Ceratodontiformes > Ceratodontidae > Neoceratodus > Neoceratodus forsteri. The sequence continues at coordinate 325,505,967 of CM028135.1, read as the reverse complement.
ATGCAGCAGATTCCATCTCCAAAGCCTTCAATGGTGTAGACAGTGAGAGGTCCAAAGAGTCATCTCCTGCCAGTGTCTATGGCGTTGTATCCATGACATACTGTGCCCATGCTGTACACAGTATGCTTCTGCAAACCCATGACAGATGTTTCACTGATACAGTTGTGGCATTTTTCTTGGGGGAATCGGTACACATCTAGTCAGTGGTCTCCTCCACAGTGGTAGAAAGCATGCTTAGCCTTGAATTGTGGTGGTGGTTTCTGAGGAGTTTGATAAGGAGGGTGTGATGATGAGTGTCCCATCCTCATGGTCAAGGCTGGCCCATGTGATGTTAAGATCAGATTACTTCATGGACAGCCCCCTGGTTGGGTCTATGTGACCTATAAGCACCATGGCTACCATGTTGAATGCAGACTTGAAAGTCAGATCTGGCTCCATAAGGAAATGCTTTGTGCTGTAGTACCCACCAAGACTGCAGACAAACTGATCCCTTAAGGCATCATTGAGGGACTGTCCAAATTCTCACGAGGTTGCCAGATTTTAAAGGGTGAACATGAAATCCATAACTGACACTCCCTCTCTTTGAAGGCAGTGGTGAAATTGGTTGCACTCCACTATCACAGTGGGGTTTTGGCTTGTAGTGCCGTAAGGGTGTGCCCTTACATTGGTTGTAGTTGTGCTGGCTCAGTGGATCCAGTGCCACTAAACTCTTAAGCAAAGCAAACATGGCTGTTGGTTGGACTGACAGGAACAGGTCATGTCCTTTGTCCTGCTCCAGAATTTTTATCACTGGAAGCCAGAACTTAAACCTTTCTATGTACAGTATATATCAAAGTGTTCATGAGATTCCTGAAATTCTGGTACTTGTCGCCAGAATGCCATTTTCCTAGGTGATGCAGTACACTGCAGTTACTGGAGGAACACAATCCTGCTTCATGCAAGTGGTGCTGGAAAAAATGTTTTCCTGTTTTTTTTTTGTTGTTTTGTTTTTCTTGCACTGTTGTGCTGTTCTCAGCTTCCTCCAGGAGATGGCAGTATCTCTTTAGGATGAATAGTAACTTTTCATCTATGCTGCAGTTCAATCATCCTTCCTAGAGGGCACTGTGGCTGTTTAATGAAGGCTAAATCTCTTGCTGCTTGGTGCAGGCTAAGTCTCTTGCTGCCTGGTTCATGCTGGGTCTCTATGGATGTGTTCCCTTCTTCATGTGCTGTGACCATGCTGTCTTGGCAAGGGCTACATTTTAGCAAGGGATAATGGCCTGGGGCAAAGTTTGCAGCTGTTTAGCCAACAAAGGTAGTTTTCTGTTGGGTTTGTTTACTTTGTCAGTAGGGAAGGGATGGGCAACAGTTCCAAGTCCAACTTGTGCTGTTAGGGGCTGACACACTTTTCTACTGTGAAGCAAAAATTACTTTTAAGCTTTTTTTTTTCAGTTCCTTTCTCTTTTTTTTCTTGCAGATCACCAACAATTCCAGCTGGCCACAAAGAGGGTAGCCAGCTGTAGACAATGTAGGCAGGTTGGGTGTGTCTCTACCTAGGGAAGGCCTGACAAACTCAGCACGATTTCTATCTTTTTCTTTAATTAAAAAATTATAAAGGGCTTACTGGCTGACTGTATGAACACTGCACTGGGAGATTCTTTCTTTTACCTAGTCACCAGTGTAGTATTCTCGAAATGAAGAACAGACAGATACAGCGAGCTGTCACAAGGCTGCCATCTTTATTCAGGCTGATGAAAGGCTACAGGGCTTCAGACTGAGCATGACAGGAAACTACAAGGACTAATAATTGCCCATTACAAAACTACAAGTACGATGGCTGCCCAGGTACTTCCTGCAGGCCAGTGCCACATCTACTACACCCATGCTGACACTATTATGATCCAGATGATGCTAGTCACTTTCAGCTCTTGGATCATGGCCAAACGAATGTTATGGCTCCAAGGCCTGATTGTGGTTGCTATAGTGACCATCCCCATGGCCCATATCCATACGTGCATCCCTCAATGTATGTTTTATGATCAGTGGACACAGGAATTTTAAGAACTGGTCCACCCATTCCAATGGCAGACCCCTTGCACGGAGCCCTTTTAAGCTGATGAGATCACTCCTCTCTCCATTCCAGGTCCCTATTTCTCCAACCCACCCCTCAGCCATTCCTCACCAGGGATGCCTCCAGGAAGGGATATGGGGCACATTTGGATGGACCTACAGCACATAGTGACTGTACCACCATGAAGGCTCTCTCCACATTAATATTCTGGCCATGAGGGCTGTTCCTCTTGGCCTCCTGGCCTTCATCTGTCACATTCTGGGCCATCCATTACTTGTCCAGACAGATGTTTTGTTATGTGCTACCTCAACAAACAGCAAGATACCCACTGCAGTACTAACCAGTGATGTGCTGCCAAATTTTTATCAACCCCATGCCCCCAGGGCTAAGCTCCTCTAGTACCGAATCCAGAATCAAGTATTTTTTTTTTTTCACTAAAGTTGCACTTGGACAGTGTGCACTACATGCAGCCACCAAACAGTTGCCAACATGTACAGTAGGCCAGTCTGACAGGCTCAGTCCTTCTCCAACATCCTTTATTCACAGGTACATACTCAGTGAGTGACACTTTATTCAATAAGGGTTTTAAAGTACCAGCCCTCAGTGATTTGATATTTTAACTCCTGTCATGTAGCTAGACTTGTTTAAGCTACTGAGCTATACTACATTTTGACTCTGTCCTGTGAACACAACAGAAGTCTGCTGCCCCTGGTGTGTGATACCTTAGTGTATTCTCCCTCCAGTCCAGTCCCAGCCCTAGTCCCAGCCTGAGTCCCCAAACCACATACGATTTTTCCCATGTGTTTTTTTAAACTGCTGCTAAGCAGCTAGCATTTTTCTAAGGATTTCTGTGTTTACCTACAAATACCAGTGTTCAAGTAATCAAATATTACTACTGCAGTTCCACAAACTTGTACTCAAAACTCAGCAGGGTTCAATGCCAAACCTTCTTTGTTCCAGAAAGGCCCAGAATGTGTTTGACTTGTGACCAGTGGCTGAGTTCTATGCTTCTGTTTGTCTGAGGGAAAACAAGGGGGGGGACTCTCTGTTGAGGAAAAATGTTATACACCACTGCAAACAGTAGTCCAGTAGTGATGTCAGAACATACAGTATATAGCTAGAGAACAAATCACGTGAGGAATGTCTTATTGACCCTTGCTGCCAGCACTGTTTTTGCCCCTGTACCCTTGCCTTTCACTTTTGGGAAAAAGTATTCTCCTCTGATTTGCTGCTTGCCAATAATTTTAACAAAATGTTCACACACAGCTGTATAAAAGTTTAAATAGAAATGTCAGCTTCCGACCATTTGGGTATTGAAGGTACTAGTACAGTATTAACCCCGAAAAGGATTTTGCTTGGGCAGTTTATTTTATGATTTGAAGGAATAAGGGGGATGGAATGGTAAACTTGCTTCAGTTCTGTTAACACGAGTAACAGGAATTACTTTTAAAGGCTTTACCTTGGGAAATGGGCTAACACAAGGGGAGAGTGGCAGGAAGTCCTGGCAACTGGGTTTACAGATGAAGCTCGGGCTGACATTATCAAAGATGGCTAGACTATCCCAATCCAATGCAAATTCAAACAAATTCATTTTTTTTCAATACAGAAAGCCTACTATACTCCAAAGAGGCGAGCTAAGTCTTCACCCACATACTCGGGTATATGCCCTAGATATAAGCATTTCACAGGTGACCTGGGGCCCCGTATTCAAAAGTGGCTGGGTGCGCCATGCAAGTGCCGTGTATTGACATGCGTCAGCACAAAAGAATGGGATATTCAGAAAGTGTGCCAGAAAATGCAACCGCGCAAATACGTCTGAATATCCCTAGTATGCACAACTGTGCAGTGGGAGACCTATGACCAACACGGAGCATACGGAACTGCGCAATGTGAAGCCACTTGCATGGCATGCAGAGATTCAATATTCAGCCAGGCTATGCAGATAGACTCATTGCACAGTCGGTGCCCAAATAGCACATTTGCATCTCATTACTGGAATGTATTCAAATAATTTGCATACCATTGATATGCGCAGTTCCAGATTTGCACGGTAGCACCACAAAGGTGACCAGGAGGTACTGCAGCCTAGCAGGCAGGTCAGCAGTCATGTTTGTGTGTGGGTGGAATGCACTGGCCTTAGTACAGTGCTAATACACATGGCCACGTATGTGTCTGTTGTGGCCGCATGCGCAACACTGGAAGGGTCCGGTGTCTATGAGGCATGCCCATGACGCCTCCAGGCCACAGGTGGTATCACCCCTGCCCCACGCTGCCTACAGTTGTGCAATGTTAACATCCAGAGCACCACACTGACCAACTGCAAAGCCCATGTGGCATTGTCACAAAGCATGGATGGCACTGGTGACATGTATGTGGGTCCTGGTGACATGGGTCTGGCAGGGGCATGCTGTGTGCACCTATGGCGTACCACCGTGGGTTTATGCCACTGGTCTGTCCCTGACCCATGCCATACCACCACCAGTACTACCATGTATCCTTATCACCATTGTCCCAGAAGTTGCCATGGGTGCATGCCACCACCGGTTGATGCTGTAAAGGCCACATGGGTGCAAGCACTGGCACCTAGTACGTGTGCTGCAATGTAGCTGTCTGCTCCGCTGGTGTGCTTGGGGGGCAACTGACCACACTAGCATGTGGCAGATAAGCATCAATGACCTGGTTGCGGTGAGGGAGGTGGCTGACTGGGCGGTGCCGGTGGTGTCACCCACCAGTATCTGGCAGGTGCCCAGTGAGCAGGCACAGCACAGCTGTGGCTTTGGGGACTATCATCCTGGTATGTCTGCTGTGTGTTGGTGCCTGGGGCTCATACTGGAGCAGCTCACAGAGCTGTCTCAGGAGATCACGTCTGCAGTTCAGCAGCCTGCCTGAGCGTGGCTGGCTGATTAAGGGCAGCCCCAGTCTTGCCTAACTTTACGTGACACAAATGTGGGATTCATGGCAGATGCACCACACAGTTCCACTGAATATACACAGGTACGGCATATGCAGGAGTCCACTCCCTTTTTCTGTGTGCCATACATTATATCTGTGTGATCACGCATTCAGAGATGCGCAACGCATTTCCCGCATTTGAATATCACACCACTGTGCATTTTCCGGGATGCGCCACACATCTCCATTTTGTGCTGCACAAGTCATTGTGAATATTACGTTTTTGTGCCCTAAACTGTATAGATACTGGCAGGACATTGAAAGAATCCATAGCAGGGGCCAACACCCAACTGACACGACACTTGAACCACAGATGCTTTTGTTAGGAGACTTAGAAAAAGTAGAAAATGTTAATGAAGGGAGTAGGAAATTTATTTACATAGCCCTTATTTGTGCTAGCTGCCCACCAGTCAGATGTGGTTAAAACAGCTAGGAGAGTGCGCCACCTTAGAAAAGATAGTCAACAAATTGAGAGGTAATCTGTCCTCTTTGGATAAAAGGTGACTTGCCTTTGAACAGTTTCTTAGGTAATTCATTCCAGAACTTATCTGGCAGAGAGAGAGAGAATGAACTTCCAGAATGACCAAAAAGCAGAGAGAGATTAAGTTAGTTTAAACTAATGTAGCTCAACTGTTTTAAATGCACTGGTGAATCACTGTTATGGTATATGGTGGTCTGTGAACATAGTCTATATTTTATCCCATAGAGCTTTACATAAATTTTTATTTTTCTACAGTTCATAGTTTTACCTGTTTTTATCTCCTTAGAATACCAATGTTGTTTATCTTCATTGCCATGTTTATCATTTATACTTCCGTATCACAATTGTTTTTTTTTCTTATGTGTAACTGAAGCATAGCCAACTGTTAGATATATATGATGCTAACGTGCGCATGATGTTGAAGATAAAATCAATAAAGTATATTTGAAAAAGATAAAGGCTTTACATTACCTTATCTTGCCTTGCTCTTCTTTAATGGCTGGGCAGGCTGAGATTGTGTTAGCCATGTTGTTCAATTTCTTACTCCCAGGTGGACCATCAATGAGATGGGGGGGGGGGGGGTTGCTAGCAAGTCTTGGTTGATGACTTGACAGGATGGTCAGTCACAGTCAGTGACTTGCAGACTCTGCCTCCAGCCAGTGCTGCTCCTCCACTGTGATCCCCAGTCCCTACTTCTCCCTCCACCCCTACCAATAATTTACTCACCCAATAAAAAGTTCTCTCTAACTCTTGATTCTGGTCCTGGATGATCCAACCAACAGTGATGGTGATGATGGATGGGTTTGACCTGAACCAGCCAGTCAGGTTTTACTATAAGCAAAGGCATTACTTTTCATTCATGTATATACCACCATCGAGACTGCTCTTACAGTTGTAAGAGTGGTCTCACATGCATTCTTTGGGTAGGAGAACTGGGAACAGAATTAGAGTGGCTCTGATACCCTATGGATGTAAGTGAGACCATTCTTACAAATGTAAGAGTGGTCTAGGCAGGGGGAACTGGATGGTTCAGTGGATTAGTAGTGAGTTAAGGAGGCTTTCACCTCTGGTTCACTGGTTCAGATCCATCACAGGTGGTCAAACTTCATATCACCTGAGGGCTGCTCAGCGGCCTATGTGAAATACATTGTGGTGGTCTTAGTCCAGTTCCCAGTGAGCAGGTGTCCACATCACAAAACCACCAACAAAACTGGCATTAATTTTGCACCCTTGTTGACAATCTCACATGAGAAGACAAGGACTGAATGAGCATGGAGTCTGAACTACCCTCTCACCTATATAATGGCCCTCCATTGCAGGGTTGAGGCACATTGGCTGGGTAGTGTGGGGAAGCTTGCACTGTGAACACCCATGCTGTACCTGTTATGTGGATAACCAGCAGAATTCAAGTTCCTGTGCTGTCCATCCAGCAGCTTTCATGAGTACTACTGTTGTAAAGGCAACAGTCAGGAAGCATAGGCAGTCCAAGTAAGCATTAAGCCACGACAAAGGTGGCATCTAATGCTGGATTGATGCATGGGGGGGGGCGGTGGCGGCTCGAGGCTGAAGGCTGAAGGCCGAGTGCCACCACCCGTCCCCCATGCATCAATCGCATTAGATGCCACCGACAGAGTGGCTTAATGCACTTGTAACATGGGCCGCGAGTCAGTGGAGGCAGCTGGCAGGGGCCCACCGTGCGACATGAAGAATGACAGGCGGAGGCGGTGCGAGGTTTGTAAAGCTTTACTTCGGGATCAGAGCATGGTCTACACCATTACATACATACATAAGTGGTCATCAGGTTTTGGCCCTAGATCCACGCAGAGGCGTGTGGCCAACATCGCTGTTCCACTTGTCTGGAGTTCGGTGCGGGTATTCTCCTGATACCCACCGCGGGAGGTCTCCGGTGCATGGTTCGGCTGCTGCGAGGAGGATCACAGTCACGCTGTGCATGCCGGGGGTTTTCACTTCCTCCTGCCTCTGGAACACTGCTCCGGTGCTGCCGTGGTCCAGCTGGGCTGTCCGTGCTCCTCCTGGGTGTGCCCTGCGCTCTCTTCCTCTGCCTGTCTGCTTCCTCTCCCCATCACCGGCGGCCCCGTTCCATGGAAGACATTCACCGTGCCATGGACGGTGAAGGTGTGGCAGTGGAAGCCTGCCGGCTCGGTCTGCCGCGGGTTCAGGTCCCCCCTTCCCGTTTCCGCGCTCGGGCGGCTAGTGAGGCTGCCTGCCTGGCGCTCCTGTCGCTCCTTGTCTCGCTGGGCCACAGGACCCAGTGCTGCTAGGCTGGGGGTCTGGCTGCTCGTGGTACTGCCTGAGCGGGCATGGCATATAAGCTGGGTTAATGCCCGCTCCGGCTAGGGTCCCGTGACGCTGTTCCGCCTATCCCGGCTCCCAATCCTCTCTCGACCATTAATGCCGTGTTACAAAAGAAAGTCTAACATTTGCAAGTAGCACTTTATTATTATCAGTAGCAATAAAAAAAAAAAGTTTTGTACAGAATGGCTTTTCAATACAGGCAGTTCAAACAGAAGACTTTCTTCTGAGTATATCTCCAGTCTCAAACTCTCACTCTATAAACTCTTTTCATAACGTCTCTTTTTCTGGAAGTTAAACTGTGCATCCTGTTTTTCACAAAATGTAAAAAGTTTGGCAGTTTCTTTCCTGAGTCCAGAGAACATCCAGGTTCAACAGGTGCAATAAAATAGAACAGTCTGTCTGGCTCTGGTCTCCTGTTTGTCACAAAAATGTAACAACATAGAACATTATGTCTGGGGCTGATCTCCTGTTGGCAATTCTGTTAACAAGGTTGGGGAATTCAAAAGGTTTCTCAAGGTCAGCTCCCAGTGTTACAGATTTCTGCCTTTTCCAATAATCCCACATAGGCTTGCACAACATTTCAAACAACTTAACTATATACTTTTGCAAACCAGGGAACCGTGTTTCACCTAAAGATCCACATATACTTTTATAACCACATAGAAGCAAGGGAGAGAAAGAAAGAAAGATTCACATATACTTTTATAACCACACAGTAGCAAGGGCGAGAGAGAAAGAAAGATCCACATGTACTTTTATAACCACAGAGAAGGAAGGAAGGAAGGAAGGAAGGAAGGAAGGAAGGAAGAGCAAGCCAGCCCACCGACGCAACAGCAAGATTCACCACTGTGACGCCAGCGACCCGGGTTCAGGAACAGACTCGGGCATCGGAGGGCTGGCGGCCAGGGAGGAGAAGGCTTGAGCATCCGCTGACTGCTACCGCCTTCTCGGAGGGAGGTGGGATGAGGACCAGTGCACCACCTGACCCTGGCGGAGGCCAGGGGTACAGCAGCGTGCCAGATCCCACTGTCTAAGGAGCATGACAGACGCTGGCGTTGGCCTTACGTCCTGCACATCACGCTCCTGCATGAGAATAGTGGAAAATGGCGCACTGGTCAATCTGGTGACGGCCTCCTGGATCCTCATCACCGGAGCTCCTGGACCTCCGTCAACCACCTCAGCAGCGCCCAAGACCATTGGAATGGCCGGTAAAGCTCATTCCCTACGTAGGCAGTAGACTGGGGCGAGAAGGTCCCTGAGAGGCCCAAAAGAGGGATCAGCCAGTGTGCGTTGTGGGAGCATAAGAAGGAAGGAAGGAAGGAGAGAAAGAAGTAATAGAAACATCAAGTAAAGGCAGATAGCAAAGGAGGGGGGGATTGTGGGTCTATCACAGTGGCCAGTTCCTCTGGTCCCACAGGATCATTTAATTGCACAATCAGACAGCAGAGACAGATAAGTGGCAGAAAAGTAGAGAACAGAAAAGATCCTTGCTTTTAACTCTTTCTAAATAACAAATGGGACAGGGTCTTATTCAGCCCTGTCACAACTGCAGGTTGCACACAGAAAAAAAATCTTAAAAGAAGAGTGAGCTAGCTGGTGGTATTAATTTATTACTGATCGAGATCAATCAAAAATATATTACTTTAAAAAAAACTGCCCCAAATGTGCCCATTTCCATGGCAGCTGTGTACGAGATACTCTTCACAGAATAAGACTGTCTTACACACAGAGGAAAGGAGTGCTTAGATTGGTCAGGAGAGCTCCCTCGATCTATGATGCCATTACAAATAGTTACACTGAACAGTGCAGGTGCTGTGCACCAGAGGTAATTTTCTTTGTTGACAGATGCTTGAAAACAGGATTTTTGGGAGTGGTTGAGGAGGAAGAGGGAGGTGGGGTCCAGAGAAGGGTTGGTAGGGGGATTTTGACTTATGATCAGGGTCTGGTTGGGTGTGTAGAGGTGCGGTAAGTCAATTTTGTGACTCACTAATATATTACAAGTTAAAAAAAAAACTGCCCCAAACAACTATGTGTGCGACAATCTTCATAGAATAAGACTGCCTCACTCAGAGGAATGGAGTACTGTACTTGGATTGGTCAGGAGGGCTCCCTTGATCTAGAATGCCATTACTGATACTTACACTGAACAGAACAGATGCTCTGCACTGGGGGATGATCTTCTTTGTTTAAAACTGGAATTTGGGGTGGTGCTTGAGGGGAAGATGGAGGTATCGCCCACAGAGGGTTGGGTAGGGTGAATCTGACTTCTGATCAGGGTTTGGCTGGGTGTGAGGAGGTAGAGGAAATCAGTTTTGGTGCTTAGATGGGGGGAAAGAACTAACATGTTTTATATTTGATGATGATTTCCCTCACTGAGCCAGTCCCAATTTTGTAACACACCCTCCGTCACTGAACGGACCGCCTGCACCAACCCAACCTGCGCCGTCCTTGCGATAGCTGCACCGGTGCACCATGGCAGAAGGGGTCTTTCACCAGGGCAGTGCTACGGTATTCCCTGTAGTGGGATTTTGTAAACCACCCCACGGATGCATGAACCCTTCCTTTAGACCAGCCTGGAGCTGTCTAACCTGCCATGCACCACTGGTGGAGCTGTCGCTGGGTGGGGAGGTGACCCTGTGCCCCCTGAGGGAAGGTGTCCATACAGCCCCTGACACCTGCCAGACCACCACTGGAGCAGCCAGTGGTCCGTGGCAGGTATGAGCCCACAAACCCCACCCCCACCTGTGGTGGCACTGGTGCTTCTGCCCCCCCCCAAACACACAGATCCAAACTCATCATGCCCTTGTCCCATCAAGGAAGTTGCCACTCCTTCCCCCAGCCCAACTTGTCCCACCCCTCCACCTCCCGCAAGCCAGGGCATGTCCAGGATGACTGCCAGCCACCAGAACAACCAGTCAGCGGGTCACCATCGCTGGCCGTTGCTTCCACAAGCCCGTCCCACAGCTGGTGGCATTCCTATTCCGTGTGCTGTTGCTTTGGCACAGCTGCTGTCTTGCAGCAAACATAGGGACTTCGGAGCTGGGACCCCTTTTTTCTAAAATCCAGCACAGGGTCCCTGGCACACCTAGGTTTGCCGCAGGCAGCAGTTCGGCATATGATGGGCCACTCTAAGTGGGCTTTGTAAAATCGAGCCCATAGTCTTTGCTGAGTGAAGTAGACCCTTTGCTATGTAAAGAACTTCAAAATAGTCGCACTTCACAAAGTCAGGAAACTATGTGAAGTATTTCACAAAATGAAGTTTCCCAACTGCGCACATGTCTATGTGGCACGTATTCCTCATCTGCCTCATGTGTCAGATGTTAACCTTGGACTCTATCCAGGGATGGAATCTTCTGTTACCACTGTGGGGAAGATGATAATTTCATCCAAGAATGCAGCAACCTTAAGGATAAGTAGTTGGTTGACCAAAAGTGGAAGAAGCAGCAGAAGCTGTCCCCTTAGCTTCACCCTTGACATGGGTGCCTCTGCTACTGCAAGCGGCCGGGCAGGTCGCTTCTGTCTGCTGGCTGCCTTCCTCACTTTATTGGCCGGCGATCACCATGCCGAAGCTTCACCCTTGACATGGGTACCTCTGCTGCTGCAAGCAGCCGGGCGGGCCCCTTCTGTCTGCTGGCTGCCTTCCTCGCTGTACTGCCCGCCGATCACCAGACTGAAGCTTCACCCTTGACGCGGATGCCTCTGCTGCTGCAAGCAGCCAGGTGGGCCCCTTCTGTCCGCCGGCTGCCTTCCTCGCTGTACTGCCCGCCGATCACCAGACCGAAGGTACGCTGTTGAAACTTGACTGGCCAGGACCATCGGCTCTGCCTGCTGAAGGGCTGCTGCAGTTCTTTTAATTCTTTGCTACTGCTGTTCCTTCTGGACTTTAAGCTAATGTTACATACTGATTGTGGTACTGATTAAGTTTCTCCAAATTGTCCTTTGAATCCTAATTTAAATGTGAACCTAAGCCTGTTTACAGCAATTTTGCACTTCAAGGGTAGTTTGAAGTGCAAGTTCTTTTAGGCTGCAGGTTTGTAGATTTTAAAGTATTACATCTCTCTTTAAGGTCCAGTGGTAATCTATCCTGGATCAGAAACTAAGTTTAAAGTGATACAGTTTTTTCCTGTTTAGACCAGATTCCATTTGGGTCACAGTTGTAAGCTTTGCCCTGCAAATAATCCAATTTCTCTTTCACTTTCTCTGCTTCTGTCTACTTCATGCTTGAATTTTTGCGGCCACCCTCCCATCTCCCACCTCCAGCCTTTATCAAATACTCTCCTCCCCTGCACAGCCCATAGGCAATCTTCATCCTCCCCTCTCACTAATATTGCAACTCTACTTAAAGATACAGAGTGTAGCTATTAGACCTAACACTTGTCCTGCCCTCCCTTTAAAGACATCTTCCTACAGTATTTTCACCATCTGTTTGTCTATCAGCTTTGTTTAGTGCCTGTTCTGCTATCTACTTTACAGTTCCATACCTGAGCTTCCTCCCTTGCTACCCTCAACATAGCCCCAATAATCTTCAACTTGCCTTGGTACTCCCTGCCCTAGCTAAAACGCCCTATTTTAACCTACATTTTATATCTTAAACTAGATCCACTGCCCCTGATCAGACTCTCAGCGAGCGGTCGCGGCTAATCCTGCCAGCCGCCCGCACCTCCATCCTCCGGACGACCAGGACACCTTCAAAGCCGGTTAAGAGTCCCAGCTGCTCCGGGGTAGCACTGCGCGGCTCTGATAGGCCGCTACCTGCTGCCACCCTCCTCTAATTGGACTGCTGCTTTCTGCTTTTCCACTGATTGGCCCTGCCTTTTCTCTGTTGGATTTTCAGTCTCTGGGCTTAGGCGCCCATTGCTTTGCATTGACTTTTGCCGAAAATTTGCCCAATCCCCACACCCCCACCTCCTACCTTTATTAAATAGGCTTTGGCTCCACCCACTCAACCTTGGTATCCACCCTGCTTGAACCTTATTGGCAGGGACACTGGTTTACCGGGATTGAGAAAGGGCATATTCCGTTTTGCACATTGCAAAAAATGGTATTGTCACCGGTGTCTGCTAAGCCAAAATCCGGTTTTACCGGTGTTTGGTTTTGTGTACTTTATTTAACAATTTTTAAATCTGTTAACATGCATTTTAGCAATTTTGACCTCCACTATTACACATCCTTCCATCCTTGTACCAATTTAAAGTTATTTTAGGTACAAGATGTGATGGCAGCAGTAACACTACAGCCCCAACCCTAATGTGTGATGGAAGCAGCACTGCCCCCATCTCTTAGGTGTGATGGCAGCACCAACAGCACTATGGCCCCATCCCTCTGGTGTGATGGCAGCAGCAAAGCACTATGACCTCCCTCCTCAGGTGTGACAGAAGCAGCAGCACTGTGGCCCCATCCCTTGAGTGTGATGGCAGCAGTACTACGTTCACCATTCCTCAGGAATGATGGCAGTTTCAGCACTATGGCCCCCATCCCTCAGGTGGGACAGCAGCAGCAGTACTACATTCCCCATCCACCAGTGGTGATGGCAGAAGCACTACAGCCCCCACCCCTTCAGTGTGATGGCAGTAGCAACAATGCAGTCCACATCCCTCTGGGGTGATGGCAGTAGTGACAGACAGCACTATGATCCCCTTTCTTCAACACCCACATCCCACAGGCGCAAGTTACAAATGACTTGGTCTCTTTGCTTGTTAGAATTCAGATGTCAATAAATCTGAACCATCACTAAGGTGGACTACCTTTAATTTTTCCTATCTATAATTTAACTGCCTGAATTGGATTTCTGCCTGTGACACTGCTGACCGGGGTTAGGGAACAGACTTGGGTGTTGGAGGGCCAGCTGGTGGGTGAAGGCTTGAGTGTCCAATGACCACTCACCTTCTCCTATGAGGGAGGGTGGGTTCACTGCTCAGCATTTGCTGACACCTGGTGGAGGCCAGAGGCACAACAACATGTCAGCCCTCACTGCAGGAGGGAGCGTGATGGACGTCGGCTTTTGCCTTGACATCATGTGGCTTGTCATGCTCCCAAGAAAATAGGAAAACACCCGCTGACCAACCGAAGGACAGCTGTTGGTCCCTCCTTAAGCAGGAAGCCCCGACATGTGCCCGTTCTGACCCCTGCCATACCCAGGATACACAGGAAGCTCTTTAGGACAATTCTCCTCCCTGGTAGCTCCCACAGGGTAGGGACCCACCATTGAAGGGTTACTTTGGGTTACTTAGTAGCACAGCAGTAAGGGGCAGTGGATGGTGGTCGGGACTCAGGAGCGGTGGTAGGGGGCCTTGGCAAGCCTGAAAGAGTGAATAGCCAGGGGGTAGGGGAGCAAAAAAAAACTGCTTGAATTTGCTTCTTTGAAATAAAGTGTCTTCACCTAAAAAACTCACAAGTGATTAGTGGAGGATGTTCAAATGGATTGATGCATCTCCAGACATGTAGATGCTTTTTTTTTTTACTTGGTGTCCTAGAAAAAGGTGTCTCCCAGTTTTCATGTCTTTGTTCAGATGTGAATTGGGCACTACTCTGCCCAGCAGCATCATACAGCCCCTGGGGTCTTACCTTCTGTATGTCATTGACTGTGCTTTCAAAATCCACTGGCCAAACATAAGTACACTTAAACATTAACATTTGCTTTTGCTGAAACAGTTTATCAGAAAACTTTCTGTTGTCACAGAGAGTGAAACAGCAGGTGGGAGAAAAGGTGCAAATAATCCAATACACCTAAATGGGGAGCTAACTGTGAAGTATTTTCATAAGTAGTAAGGCAGTTTATTCTTTGTGAACATACTTTCATTCAGACTAGTTTTCATTCAAACAACTGAGGATCTTGGATGGCCCTACTGATTATAAACTTGAATAAGCTAGTTGGTAACAGTGATCCTGTATTTTGTAATGTACAACCTAGATGCTTATATGCAAAGAATACAATAAAAACCTGACTACAATCTAAAAACAAGCTTATAAAGCACATAAAATGTATCTGAACATTTAGCTTTATCTATACAAAATCATTTCAGCCCAGGTAAAACTCAGGTAAATTACATGGTACCCTGACTACTATTCTATGATGTAGTAAACATATATTGGTATTTTTTTTTATATTCTTTGTAAAGCAGGTAATGCCCACTAGGCAGAAATGTCTGTTTTCAGGAGTGACCTAGAAGTACTGGGGAGGTTAAGTGACTTGCTTGGAGTTACACAGTATGCAAGTGGAGGTTGTGGGAATCAAACCCAAGTCTGCTGGATGTACCCAGTTCATTCACTGTTTGTTATTCTAACCACTAGGCATGGGTAGTTAAAGTGAATGGCTGATTACAACAAACCAGTGTGGGTGATTTCCTTACTGACTCTATATGCAGCAAAGCAGAAAGAATGTAAAGCACAGCAGCATTCATTTTAAGATGCTGAAGTCTGGGTCAGCCCACTGGCGCTATGATAACACTATTGCTTGCAATGCCAGTGATCCAGGGTCAGAAGTTAACTCGGGTTGCTGGAGGTCTGGCCAGGGGAGTAGGATCGAGCACCTGGGGGACTGCTCTCCTCCTCCTCTGGGGAGGGTGGGCTGCAGGTCCTGCTGCTTTACCACCACCTGTGTCACCACAGGTGGTGATGCAATGGTGCTGCAAAGTGATCAGGAGGGCAGGATGCTAGCCAGGATCTGGAGCAGTGGCATGTCTCTATATGATCTACCTCCTTGGATCTCCTTTAGTGCCAGTGCCCTCAGGGACAGAGACCAGAAAACCAGGAACAATCACCCCACATTGGCCACTGGTGGAAGGGACCCAGGTGCCCCAGATTTCATAACCAGGCTCCATGAGGGACCCACTGAGCTGCCCGACACACACTAAGGGAGTGTGGAGGGGTGACCTGGGGTCCCCTTCCTTCCCACCTGGGGGATACAATCCAGGCAGGATAGGGGCAGGCCCACAGGAGCTCATGAGCATTACCTGGGGGTGAAGCTAAGGGATACCCAGTCTAGGGATCTCTGAAAAGTGGAGACTGATGTTGTGAGAAGGGGACATAGAAAGAGAAAATGAAAACAAATTTAAAAAGATGCTGAAATCTTAGAGATTCTGTGCAGTGACATGCAATTTCCGTGAGGCACCGGTACAAGAATTCAAAATCCGAAAACCAAGCAGGATTCCGTGATTGTTACCGGTGTTACCAGTAAAAATGGAAAACCAGGGTCCCTGCTTATTGGGCTCACTTACTTGGGACCCCCCGCCGCTCCCTCTCTCTCTCCTTGCTTCACCTCCACAGGCTGGCTTTTGCCCTACTAACCCTCTCGGTTATTCTCTACACATCCTCTAAGCACTATGGCTCTGCCCCGTCTGCCTCTTCGACTCATTCTCTCTTGCTCCCTGCTTCTGCTGTTTTTCCTGCCTGGAGCTAGATACCCCTTTCTTCCTCTAGGCTACAGGATTGACCTTATCTACACCCACTGTGGTACCCTTTCAACTGAGCTTATCTATACTCCACCATTCTCCTCTGGGGATGATTGGCAACACCCAAAGAACCATGATAGGGTGGTGTATGTTCACCTGTTCCTGTTCTCAATACTGGCTCACTGGCAGTACACCTTCAGGGGTGGGGATTAGCTTACCCAACCTGGCAAGCCTTATAGACGCACTAGGACCAGGATTCTTAAACTAACTATCACAGCCCTATCAAAGATATTACTTCTGTTCCTCGAGAGGGAGCAATATTAGACTTGATACTCTCAAATGGAGATGGAGAGAGGATCACAGATGTAGAAGTGGGTAGCCATCTGGGAACTAGCGACCATCGAACAGTATGGTTCACAATAAACACAGCAATAGAGTCAAGCCATACAAAGACAAAAGTACTGGACTTTAGGAGGGCTGACTTTGCCAAAATGGGTGAGTGCCTAAGGAATGCACTAGCAAATGGGTGGGAAGGAGGGGTGGAAGAACAATGGGGAATAATAAAAACTGCCATCACAGAGGTAACGAGCCTTTGTGTGAAGCAAATAAACAAAACAAGACGATGTAAGAAACCACTATGGTTCTCAAAGGAAGTGGCAGTGAAGGTTCAAGAGAAAAAGAAAGCATTCAGGAAGTACAAGGAATCGCAGCAGGAGCAGGACAGAGAACTGTATCAGTTAAAGCAAAAGGAGGCTGGGAAGGCAGTCAGAACAGCAAAGGCCCAAACTGAGGAAAAGATAGCCAACTCAGTTAAGAAGGAATAAAACCTTTATAGGTACATCAGGGAGCAAAGGAAGACCAAGGAGGGATAGTGAGGCTTAATAAAGGGAGGGAAGGTGGGCAGAGGGAGAATGTGAAAAGGCAGAGATACTAAACAAATATTTTTGCTCAGTATTTACAAAGGAAGAGGGGGAGGTACATAAAACAAACAGTAGTAACACTCTGGATACAGAAGTTGATACCAGCCCATTTACAGAAGAAAGGGTTCTGAAAGAACTCTTAAAACTGAAGGTGGACAAAGCAATGGGGGCTGATGGGATTCATCCCAGAATTCTAAAAGAACTAAGGGTAGAACTAGTGACACCACTGACTACCCTCTTTAACAAATCATGGGAGGATGGGGTGGTACCGAGAGACTGGAGGAGGGCAGATGTGATTCCCTTCACAAAAGTGGGAGCAAGACAGAAGCAGGAAACTATAGACCTGTTAGTTTAACCTCAGTGATAGGGAAAATGATGGAATCACTTCTAAAGGAAAGAATTGTCCAGTATCTAGAGGCCAGAGGGGCACAAGACCCTAGGCAGCATGGATTCACAGCGGGAAGGTCATGCCAGATGAATCTGATAGATTTCTTTGAATGGGTGACCAAAGTAGTAGATCAGGGAGGGGCTGTGACATGGCCTACCTAGACTTTAGCAAGGCATTTGACACAGTCCCACACAAAAGATTAATATATAAGTTAGCCAGCCTGGGAGTGGGTCCCAAGATGACAGCCTGGGTAAAGAATTGGCTGGAGAATAGGACACAGAGAGTAATAGTAAATGGAGTCCACCCAGAAGAAAGGAGGGTTACTAGCGGGCACCGGGGTTCAGATTAGGACTAGTCCTCTTCAATGTCTTTATGTTTACATTGCAGAAGGACTGGAAGGAAAGCATGTCTCTTTGCAGATAACACTAAGATCTGCAACAGAGTTGATGCACAGGGTGGGGTGGAAAGGATGAGAAGGGACTTGGCAAGGTTAGAGGAATGGTCAAATGTATGGCAGCTTAGATTCAATGCTAAGAAGTGCAGGTAATGCACCTGGGAAACAAAACCCAGGGAAGAGTACACAATGGGGAGTGAGATACTAACAACAACAAAAATGGAAAGGGACCTGGGGGTAGTCATATCAGATGACCTAAAGGTGGGCAAGCAATGTGAGAGGGCAGCAAGGAGGGCTTGGGGGATACTGGGATGCATAGGGAGAGGCATCACCAGTAGAAAACAGGAAGTTATTATCCCTCTGTACAGACAGCTGGTGAGACCCCATCTGGAGTACTGTGTGCAGTTCTGGAGACCCAATCTCCGCAAAGACATAGACAGGATGGAAGCTGTCCAGAGGAGGGCAACTAAAATGGTGCAGGGTCTGCACTGGAGGACATATGAAGAGAGACTTAAGGAGCTTAATATGTATAGCCTAGAGGAAAGGAGGGAGAGGGGGGACATGATAGAAACTTTCAAGTACCTCAAGGGAATCAACAAAGTCCAAGAGGGTAGCATCTTTCAAAAAAAGAGGTGTGCAAGAACAAGAGGGCACAATTTGAAGATAGAGGGGGGCGGCTCAGAGGTAATTTAAGGAAGTATTTTTTCACAGAGAGGGTTGTGGATGCATGGAATGGCCTTCCGGAGGAGGTTGTGGAGTCAAAATCAGTGGTGGAATTCAAGCATGCATGGGATAGTCATAAGGCAATTCTGGGGGGTGGGGGTAGAAAGAAGTAGGCTGCTGGTTAACTAGGATCTGCAGCTTATCCAGTAGGTAGGGAAATGGGCAGACTGGGTGGGCCAAGCGGTCCTTATCTGCCGTCAAATTCTATGTTTCTATGTTTCTATGTTATTGTTATGTTTGGGTAACATTGCGCTAAACCCTGGTCCTATCGCTACCATTACATCCCCTTCGGATGCTGCTTGTCTTAAAGGCATGAGTTTCTGGCATGTTAATGTCTGCAGCCTCCTCAAAAAGTTCTCCAGGATTCAGGCGTGGGTCAGCCATACTCAGCCAGATGTTCTGGTAATCTCCGAATCTTGGCTTAGGTCAGCCTCTCAGGACAGGGAGATTAGTATTCCTTCCTACCAGTTATTCAGAATGGACAGACCTACTAGGGGAGGTGGTGTGGCAGTGTACATTAAGGAAAGGTTTACAACGTCCTGCCTGGATTCTACTTCTGTCAAAAATGAATTTGAGTATTTGACCCTGAAGATGGATTTATCTACTTCCCTTGCCCTCAGAGTGATTGGTTGCTATAGACCCCCATCTGCTGGTACACTCCTTCTTACACATCTTGGCTCTATTATGGAGAAAGAGAACCTTGAAACTATCAACCTAGGGGACCTTAATTTCGACTGGTTATCGAAGACTGCTTCACCCTTAAACACTTTCTGCGATTCCCATGGGTTGGTGCAACTAATTCATGAACCCACATGTTGAAACAAAAAGAACATGAGGAACAGCACACTACTGGATGTTATTTTAGTCAATAAGCCTCATCTTTTCTCACATGCTGGCACCTTCTTTGCTGATGTCAGTGACCATTGCTTCATTGCTGCAGTCAGATCACTGCATCATACAAGACCTACAGCTAAATTTCTTACAAAAAGGTCCCGACGTAACTTTGATGTGGCTGCCTATGTCTATGAGTTGGATCACTCGCCACGTAGGCAAGACTTCTTCTTAGCTAACACGGTTAATTTGGCATATGATATTTTCCATGATATACTTGTTGGAGCCCTAAATATTTATTTAGCTTTTGTTAACCGGGTAAGTGCACTAGACAAATCCTGCCTATTTTCAGGCACGACCCGGGGGAGGGGGATACAGATGAATGCCAACTGACCTTGAACCAGATTAAGCTGTTGGTGGTATTTTTAGTGAATGAGGGAAATTAGTAGGACACGGAAATTCCCTACTCTTTCGATAAGTGCCATGGGATCTTTAACATCCACCTGAACTACCACCAATCCAGGCAGATGGGACCTCGGTTTAACATCTCATCTGAAAGACGGCACCTCAGAAGTGCAGCACTCCTCTCATGCTGCACTACAGTGTCAGTACTGGGATATTAACCCAAGTGCCAGATGTGGGAACTGAACCCACAGCCCTCTGATCTCCCGGCCTCAGAGGCGAGTGTGCTACCTACTGAGCCACTGACACTGCTGAATATGTATGCCCCATGGTGAAAATTAGTGTAAAAAACAAAATATGTCATTGGTTCTCTGCCGAGCTGAAAGCTGCATTGCTTGGTAGAGATAAGTTGTGGAAAAAAGCTTGCCGGACTAAGCCTGACTCAGACTGGTGTCAATTCAGAAGAGCACGTAATGCTTGTACAAAAATGGTCAGGGATACTAAGGCAGCATTTTATCTTACCAAATTGGATTCTGCAGCATAGTGCTCTTCCAAATTCTGGAGGACAATCAAGGGCATGTCTGGATATATACCTGGTAATTCCTTGCCACCTAAAATTACAACTGGGAGTACTACTATCAGTGATAAACCGGGAATTCTAGATGCATTTAGCAATCATTTTGCCACAGCTGGTCTAGCTTTCAGCAATTCTCCTGCATCCCTGGTCCACTCCCAATTAAGTGTCCCATGCTCAGACTCTCCTACCCCAGTACCTGGCTTCTCGTTCCACCCGGTCTCTCAGAAAGAGGTTGAAGACCTCATGCTCCAATTGGATATTAAGAAAAGTGCTGGTGCTGATTCTTTGGATCCTTATTTCCTTAAAATCGCCTATCATGTCCTAGCTGTTCCTATCACCCACTTATTTAACTTATCATTGTCTCAAGGGTTTATTCCCCAGATCTGGAAAATTGCTCATGTCATCCCTTTGTTTAAATCAGGGGATCCCTGCGACCTTAACAATTATAGACCAAGTTCCCTCCTCCCAACTTTGTCGAAACTTCTGGAAAAGATTGTCAGCAACCAACTAAGGAACTACCTCAAATCCAATAACCTACTAAACCCTATGCAATCTGGCTTTAGAACTAAACACAGCACTATTTCAGCCCTTGCCAAAGTAACAAATGATTGGTACCGAGAACTGGACAACAGAAACTTTGTCTGTGCTGTATTTCTAGACCTTAGTAAGGCTTTTGATACAGTGGATTATAGCCTGCTTCTCTCTTCTCTGAAGAGTATAGGCCTGGACTCAGTTTCTGTGCATTGTTTTACTGAGTACCTTGTAGGACGGCATCAACAAACTAAGGCCAAGGGTGAGCTATCCCCACTCAAACCTCTACTGAGAGGAGTACCGCAAGGATCCATACTTGGTCCCTTACTATTCGCTATCTTTGTTAATAATATTGATGAGAGTATTAACAAAGCCAACATACACCTGTTTGCTGATGACACGGGTGTATATATAAGTCGTCTGACATCTGAAGCCACTTGTGCTGACCTCCAGGAGGAATTTAACCAGCTCCAGAACCAGCTCCTCCATAAAAAAAACTTATTTTAAATGCTAAAAAAACAAAAGCAATGTTGTTCTTGCCGTATAGCCATGTGATGAATCCGGCCATCTCTGGAGCACTACCTCAGATTATCACAATTCCTGGAGAGAAACTGGAGTTTGTCTCAAAGTTTAAATACCTAGGTGTGTGGTTAGTCCATTATCTATCATTCACTGAGCACATCAAGGACCTTGTAAAGAAGTTAAGGCAGAGGATGGGGCTATTCTTTAGAATTAACCAGTTTCTTACTAGAGATGCAAAAGTTCGCCTTGTCCAAATTACTTTTCTTTCGCTGTTCGATTATGCAGATTTCCTTTATAGTCAATGTCCCAAAGCCTCACTTGCAAAGTTGGATACGCTTAACACAGGGCCATTCGGTTTATTACTCGTCTCCCCATCTCTACCCATCATTGTTCCTTGTACAAAGCCATAGGGTGGTCCTTTCTTATGTTTAGGCATAATAGAAACACAGTCCATTGGACTTACAGAGTCTTCTTGAAGTGGCTTCCACAATATATAATAGACTGTCTCCCACTAAGTGAGCCAGGAAGTATGCCCTAAGAAGCGCATCCTACATCACATTATGTATCCTCAAGGCTTCCTCTCACTATGACAGAGTGGCCATTAGTTTCCTGTTGCCAACATTGTGGAACAAAGTACAAAAATTATTGAAATTAAGCTGCCTCCACAGTATGAATGCCTTTAAAACTCTATATGCTCAGTACGTGTGTGAGCCTTGCAATTGCTTCCCCAGCCCCTAATTTTAGTCTGAAGCATCAGGCTGCTGCCCTCTGAGTGTAGTTGAATTTATGATCACTTGTAACCTTTGGTGACCTTAACTCTGTGAGCGTCTTATGCTTTAAATGTTTTTCCCCTCTAGAAATCCCTGTAGGGTTATTATCTCTTCATGGCTTTCGCTGCCGCTACACCTTACTCACCCTGCTGTCTTTAACGTATTGCTTATTCTGTGGCTCTTATTCCCCTGCCCTGTATCATTTAACTGCCTGTGAGAGAGCACTAGTACCCTTCCATAATTCTGCTCACTTTGTATGTGTGAAGCCTACTGCAGTAGCATATGTGTGTGACCATGCTATTCTTTTTCTTTCTGGTCTATCCCTCGTTCCTTATTCCAGACTGGCCACCTGGAATGGGACATCTCCTTTCTTGCTAAATCCTTCACTGTCTTTCTGCAGATGTGGAATTGTGGTACTGACCCCTCCCCAAGCAACAAACCATAATGCTGGTGCAGCAGTCTGCAGCCTTAAAACATTTATTTATTGAGGCACAGGAATGTCTGCTGCTATTTTGCTTTTGTTTTTCCAGTTTGTTTATATTTTTGTTTCTATGAAGAAGAAGAAAGGTATAAGATGTAGTGCACTAACAGTTTAGTACCAGACTAGGTTGGTTGTCCAATCCAAAAAGGTTTTGCTGCTAAGTCCAGTGCTTTTCATAGCAATGCTACTTAAACAAACAAATGCAACATTAAGTATTTTCTTTAATATATTGTGACTGAGGCTGAGTGAAGTGAGCCATGTAACTACTGCTGTGTGTGCTACTTGCTAGCCTTGCCCTGCCCTCTTTACTAGTTCAGTTAGAAATTCAGACAATTGTAAAAAGAAGTTCAAACATGTTGAAAATGTAAGTCACCTGCTTAGTAACAAGTGTTTGGTCTCATTTTAAGACATGAAGTAAGCATTTCTTACCCAAATAATGAGAAATCCAAGCCTGGTAACAGAGGTGGGTCTGTTTGGGACCTGTTCAGATCCCTGCTATGTTCTGGTTAGGAGCCAGCCATCCTCTCCACCCATTTTTATGCTGTGTGTAAGTGTAGGAAGGGGTGGAGTCTGATGTGGTCACCTGATGGGTTCCTGTAGAATAAGGGAACTCATCCTGTGGAACAGTCAGATTTTGTTGGAGGATCAGTAGGTGCTGGTCCAAAGTGTTAGTCTGCAACTCTTCAGACTAAGATTCTTTGAATCCAGGACAGCTCATTGCTGGAATAGTCCTTGGAAGACTGGAGTATTGTTTTGTTTTTTTGTATCTTTTGTATTTCTTTTCACGTTGCCAGTTCGCAAGTTTTATTTGGTTATTTACTTGTCTTTACTTAATAAAAGATTTGGCTTGGTAACATTAGCCTTGCCACCTTACTGTGGTCTCAGTGTCCATCATTGCACCCACACACCCTTTGACACTGCCCTATCTCATCTTTGTATTCCCTTTCCACTGCATTCCACTCTTACTGTCTCTTTCTTCTGTCCCCTAACTCTCTTCCCTGCCGTAGACTAGCCTTTCAGGAGCTCCCTGCCCCTCAGGTGGGAAAAATGTGGATCCCGGGTGGTTGTCGCTTCCATAGCCGCCACCTGAGACACCTAGACTGGACTCCTTACTAGCAAGGTGCGGCATTGCCGATACCCAATCAGAATGCGAGTGCTTTTCTGCTCTGGTGTCTGATTGGCTCCTGCAGTCTGCTCCTGTGTCTCCCTCTATACTAAGCTAAAGTCTGATTTTCTGTCTAAAGCTTGCACAAAAAAGAACTGTACTTACTTACTGCCTAACAGTTATGATCTCTATTTTTTCCTGTTTATAGTGTCAAGAGTTGGGACTCTGTTTGATTACACTGCTTTCTGAATTTCTGTGGTTGGGCCAGTCTTTAGGCATTAAGGAATACCCAATTCTGTTGTCCTGCTGTTTTGGCCATCCTGCTGGTTCAGATGTTCCATCGTCTGTGGCCCAGTACTTAATACCGACCCCTTCTTTCATACCCTGCCAAGGATATGCTCTCCATGGGCTCCCTGCCTATAGGCATGGGAAACTCAGGCACCGGGCAGTCGGCACTGCCTCTACCGTCGCCTGAGAACCTAAGCTTGGACTCTCCATTAGCAAAGCACGGCATTAGCAGCCATCCAATCGGAATGTGTGTGCTCCTTGGCTTTGGCTTCCGATTGGTTCCTGCAGTCTGCTTCTGTGTCTGTTCTAAACCAAGCATAAATCTGATTTCCATGCTGAAATTTGCCAAAAAAAGAGCTGTAATTACTTTTCTCCTTGACTGTTAAGACCCTTATCCTTCTGTTTAGAGTGTTACATTTAGGGATACTGTGTGATTACACTACTTTTGAAATTCTGTGCTTGAGTCAGCTCCCTACATGAGTGGTCGATCACTTCTCCCTACTAAAGTTCCTACTAAGCCTCATCTTATGTCCTCCTTAAATATCACAGAAGCACTCTGAACTGATATGACTGATGTAACATTGAGTACTTACTTACATTAATTGTATTGATTGTTCTTTACTTGTGCTATTTGGCTGTATTGTAAATATCTCTGTATGCATTGTACCATTTGACCTTGAGCTAACCAGGTCCATCTCGAAAATGAGCTTGCTCAACGATGTTCACCTGGATAAATAAAGATTTTGATTGATTGATTGATTGAAATGACAGCAGAGCACAGTAAGGGAGTGCTCTGGGACTCCAAAAGTGAACAGCTCCATAAAATGGACTACACTCAAGATACCCACTGGAAAAAGTTGCCATCTTACCTATTGGGTCCTGCAGTAAACAGACTGCAATTACAGGCTATCACTGCCTAGCCTTGATGGACAGCAGATTATAGGTCTGCATTATTTATTGTTCCTTCTACCAGACCTACTTCAGCCACCTGACCCTGAGGCCATTGAAGTGACAGTTACATTGCAGTACAGACTGAATTTCTTTTTTTTATGTAATATATGTTACTGAAATTTTAGGAAACAGTACAAAACAAAGAGCAGAAACAGAAAAATAACCAAAGTACAAAATGGCAGCTATCATACAAACTATGTACAGACAAACTCGCATGGAACAAACCAAAAAGCAAAACAATACAAAACTCCAGTCCATCTATCCCCGCCCTTCCTCCTGACCCTCCCCAGCTTAGTGGGGTAGACCAGACCCCTGCCCCTTCACCTCTCCATTAAGCATCCATCATAAAAAAACAAGTGAAAGAAGGTTGCCTGTTTATTATGACAAGTTCGAAATCTCCAATAAAGTATAAAGCAATTGACAGTACGAGTGAAAAGAATCATATCTGTAATTAAAAGAAGCCTATGTCTTCTCCAGATGAAGAGCTTGCATAACTTCAACATGCCGTTCTAGTAAAGTAGGGGAGTTAGAATCTGTCCAATGCCATAAAATGACCATCTTAACAGCCATGGTAATCAGCATAAGGTAGTATCTATGAAACCTTATTAGATGATCTACTCTCAGTCCTAGTAAGCATCTCTCTGGTGAAAAGGAATCCTGTAGCCCCGATAAGGGGTTGAGGGAGTGAGAAACTTGGGCCCACAAAGATTGACTATGAGGACAGTCCCATAACATATGCTTAAGCGTGGTGATGTTAGTCTTACATTTACTGCCAAAAAGGCAAATCCCAACTCCCCCATACATGGAGTTTCTCAGACATATAATAAATATGCTGGAGGATCTTGAATTGCATAAATCAATATCTATCTACCTTAAGATACTTATAGATGTTAACCCAAACAGAGTCCCAGTTATGGTAGAGGGATTCCCATTGAAACACTTTGGGCCAATAAGTCAGTGGTTGCCTGAAGCTATGGTGCATCATAGTGCACAATGTTTGATATAAATTAGAAATAGAATGAGGCTCCGTAGCTCTCTGAATGAGATCAACAAAGGTTCGAGAGCTACTCTCATTAGGGGGTCAAATTGTGCTGTGCCCCAGCTATAGCAAATGGCAATATCAGTAATATGAAACACATAGGGGGAGTCCAACGTAGACTCACAAAAATGATACATGGCTTAAGATATAAGGGGTACAGGGAGAAGCTACAATCTCTCAATCTCTATTCGATGCAATATAGAAAGGTAAGGGTGGATTTGTGCCTTGTGTTCAGAGCATTTAAAGATAAACAATTATGGGAAGCGACTGGGCTGTGTATGGCCAGTAATGGCAGAAACACAAGATCCCACAAGAAACAACTTAAGGTGGAGACATGCAAGACCACTAAGAGGCAGCAATGGTTTACTCAAAGAGTGGTGGGAACCTGGAATTCCTTGTTTGAGGGATTGGTATCTTGTGATACGCTGTATGAGTTTAAGACTGATCTCGACAGTTATGTGAGTGCAACAAAAACATTGTATTACCGCTGAAAAGTGACAAGTCACCAAGGGCTTTAGCCTACAGACTTGAAACCATACTATGAAATTATGAATACCCAGAAACCCAATTATGGCATGCCGAAGTTGTAGAAAAAAGTGGGCATCCCTCAATGCCTCCTGGTACAGCTCTTGAAGTTCAGAAAAAGGAATCCGTCCCCCATCAAACACCTAGTGATTCAGGAGAGTAATACCCTTTGCCTGTCATGCCAATCTCTTAATAGTTTTCCCAACAATCTGAAATTTAGGGTTTTGCCATAACAGATGGTCAGTTGGGGTTGTAATAAGAGACTTGGTCA
Organism: Neoceratodus forsteri; assembly: GCA_016271365.2. Lineage (NCBI taxonomy): Eukaryota > Metazoa > Chordata > Ceratodontiformes > Ceratodontidae > Neoceratodus > Neoceratodus forsteri. The sequence goes on along the minus strand of CM028135.1, from coordinate 325,479,060 downwards.
GCTGACATAACTGGGCAATGATATTAAGAGAAGTACCAATAAGAGACTACTTTAAAGATTTTGGCAAAAGCGCAGCCTTGAAATAAAGTGAGGGTGGTGACGCTTGGCCAGCTGGTTCTGATTGCTCTATGATTTTTGTAATAGAAAAAAATGTAGAGTGTGATTGTCTGTCATGAGACATCCTGTGTTCCTGGGATACCCCCTCCTTCAGGTTTCAGTTAAAATGACAGGATATATGTTAAACAGCAGAGCTCTGTAATGTGATTAACTTCCAAGAAGTCACATTTTATAGCCTTGTTTATGATCTGTGTTGCTTTAAAGCCAGGAAATACAATATCCATTTTATGACGTCTTCAGAGGAAGGACAGTTCATTTCAACTGGTGCTAAAAGAAGCTATATGACATCTAGGTGAGAAAACTGCAGAGTTATAAAAGTCCTGTGATGTCTTTGAAAAGCAAGAACCCACACTGGATCAAAGGAAAGACTCAAGATCAAAGAGTCGTATTGGGAAATGAGTTTTTTCTGATGTCACCTTATTTAATATACCTCCTGAGGGATGGGACATCCTGTATGTATTATATTTTTTATATTTAACAAGGAGGAGCTAGGTGACATCATGGAAGAGGCGGGTTCAAAGACAGTTTTAAACTATTCTGTGGTTGATCTTTAGAGACATTCCTGTTGGACTCTGACACATCTAACTATAAGCACTGTAAGAAGGTAATAATACATTAGATAGACAAGTCTGATTGTATTGTGGTAGGAGTGTGTTTGTACTTTTTCCTTGTTTTCTTTTAAGTGATTGTATGCTTTGTGATATACAGTATGGTTCTGTGTTTACATTTTACACATTTTTTATCCATTTTTAAGTAAATCTATATTTAAAGAGACTGCCTGGTGTGCCTTCGAAATTCTTTCTTTTGCATGTGAAGTGCAGATGGTTAAAGTTGACACTGTTCATCAGCTTAATGGTAATACCAAACTGGGAAAAGGTAAGAATTTTCCTAAGGTTTTTCATAGAGTTTTTAGGGTTCATTTAGGATACCTGGTTAGGTGCCCTTAGGCTAAAGATATCTAGCATTCCCCGAAGAGCAGAATTATCTGAGCCTGTACATTTGGGTACGCTAGCATAAGGTTCACAGTTTGAATCCCTCCAGAACTTGAGACCAAAGGTGATTTGGACCCACAAACAGACAGGAGGGTTACCCTGTTCAGTTAATTGTTCACAATACTGCACACGGAGGTTGGCACTGTGGGAGCAGAGTGCCTGATGTGCTGAGTGGGTTTGTGACAGGGACTAGTCTATATTATGTTGGGAGCATGAAGCTTCCTCAATGTCAAACCACTGCAGGCGGTGAGAGGAGTCCCAGAGATTAAGCTGAGAATTCCAATGAAAATATTTGGCACCCTGAGCAGTGTGATAGTATAGTAAAAAAAAGTCCAGAAGACCCATGCCACCCACAGTTTTCAGGGCTGCCAGTTTACCATATGTCCCGCAAAGACGTCTTCCCTGCCATAAAAAGGAAGAAAGAAAAAATGCAGGGCATGAAATACATTTCAAGGGAAGATATATCAGCAACATTTGGAGTAGGTATAAAAGGTGAGGGAGAATATTCATTTTTATGTTGTCTTGCACACACGTGCAAGCAACATCTTGCAGTAGTAGCACATTCAGAGGTGTGTCAGTGTTGTGGCAAAGGCAGGGAACACTTTAGTGGGTGTGTCCCTCAGACACCAATCAGTGAGCATGCTGGCGATAACAGCAGTTTCAGAGAGAGCCACAGAGTTGAAAGAAATCTGCTGCTCCAATAAGGTGCAGTTTCCTAATTGAAGCATCAGATGACAAGGCTCTGTTACATGCCTTTCCTGGTGAAACATTCCAATAAATATGGCGGCTCCTGCCACCCACCACACAATCCCCACAAAGCCAACATCAGGGATGTCCAATCCCTGTATCAGCATGCCCCCCCCCAGTTCAATTTGTGGTGATTGTGTACATCCCCAGCCTGTTTCTGCGCTTTTCCTCTGATTCAGTGTATTACGGCATATGGCGTGGTGATGTGCAACTGCTGTACAAAAGTTTAGGCAGCACTAAAAATTCATAGCAGCAGATGATATTATGCTAAGTAAAAGCAGCAATTACAAAAACATATCACAGCAGAAAATAGAGCATATTGCACTCATAATGTAAAAAAAAAAAAAAAAATTAGCACCAGGGGGGTGTGGAAGCAGTGCCCTCCACAGAAGGAGTTATTGCACTCATAATGTAACATCATTGCAGCACCCGGTGGGTGTGGTGTGTGGAGCACCCCCACAGAAATAGTTACTGCACTCATCATGAGCAAAAAAAAAATTTTCAACATCGCACAACCTCAGAAGAAACAGTTATTGCACGAGAAAAAGAAACCCAACATGCGCAACATGGCCGGGGATATACACAATCACCCAATTTGTTTGCCAGTGGGTTGGCCCAATCCCCATATGCATCATGTTCCACACACACACACACACACACACACACACACACACACACACACTTTCTTTGCCAACAGGGTTGCCCAGTCCCCATCTGCATCATGCCCACCCCAGTGTGCCCGAAATCATTTTTATTACCTGTAAATAAAGAAAATAGTCCCCCCGAAGTCCAGTTTCTTTTTCTTTTACCTGTGGAACAAAAATGGTCCCTTGTCATCCTGCCACACCCCCTCCCCCAATCCACACCCACCCTCTGCACACCCCACCTCCCTGCACCCTCTCACCCCATACTTACCTCCAGAGGGCCGGAGCTGCGATCTTATATGGAGCGGGAACACATCCGAACTCTTCAAAAGCCAAGCGGGACTGAACAAAATACGGTAAGCTTTATAATGGCAGGTGGGGGGGTTCAACTTAGGTGGATATCTCAGCCATTTTTGGGAATTTTGGTACCAGATTTTCAACATGGGGTTCTTGAGACCCCACCTCATGAACACATGCACTGTCATCTTGTTACTTGATCCCGAAAGTTGATTTCAAGGTCACTGCACAGAATCACCTTCTGGGACCGATTAATGAAACAACAGTGCCACTGTTCACAGAGGTGGGCCCTAAAAGCCCATGTTGCAAATTTGGTGAAAAATTCAAATAATGACTCAGCATGAAAGTATTGCGCAATTTACGCACGCTCATAACTTCGACAATCTTTTATATTTTACCCAGATTTTCAACATTGCCATTATTTCACACCTCCTTATGAACAGTACAGCTGTCATTTTTACATCCTGTCTGAATGTGTTTTCACACCTGTGGTGCACAATGGCACAGTCGCTTGTGGGAAATCAACTTCAGGACAGATTAACAAAATCACAGTGTCACTGTTCATGAGGGAGGTCCCAAAATGCCTATGTTGAAAATGTGTTAAAAAATCCAAAAATAATTGGGTTAAGCATGGCAGCAGTTTCTATGCATGCTCGTGACTTCACCAATTTTTCATATTTTCACCCAGATTTTCAACATTGCTATTTTTTTTACACCTCCTCACAAACAGTACAGTAGTCATTTTTCACATTCTGCCGGAAATGTGTATTCACACCTGTGGCACCAAATGGCACAGTCGCTGTGCAAAATCACCTTTTGGCTAACAAACTGATAGTGCTCTTTGTGAGGTGGGGTAACAAAAAGCCCATGTTGAAAATTTGGAGTGAAAATACCAACAAACGCCCACTGCATTAGGGTTTCCAGCTGTAACGCCCCATCCTGTAGAGACTGACAGGCGTCAGGGGTGTGATTTGGGATCATCGGCTGTAATGCTCATGCCATTCCACCCCACCCTCACCCTGCAGCCAGTGACAGGCATCAAGATGTGCCTTGGAGTCTTCAGCCCCAAAGTTCACCCCATTCTCCTATACTGCACCCATCTCAGCATATTTCCTTACAGAATGGGGTGAGTGTAAGGCCCAAAGACCCCAAGCCACACCGTGACACTTGTCAGTGTCTGCAGGGTAGGGTGAGGTAAAATGGCATGAGCGTTATAGCTGATGACCCAAAGGCACGCCCCAATGCCTGTCAGTCTCTGCAGGCTGGGGGTGGGGTTCACATCAGTTCAATACTTCATTGCCATTCCTATTATGTATCTCTCTAACTTCTGCACTACCAATGCCAATGCCTGCTAGACAAGATTCTACATTGTCAAATGCTTGTTATAATACTAGCTCTACCCGACAAGGTCAGAGGCAGGGAAGCCCAGCATTGGAGATCTTGTTTGATAGTAGTAACAAAGGAAGTAAAATTATCAGTTAGTAGCTTCCACCAAGAAATTGAAATATATATACCCAAATATTTTAGGGATGTGGGGGACCAAGACAAACACAGGGAGAGAATATCCTGTTTATGTACATGGTGATTGAAAGGATAAATGAGTGATTTAGAGACGAGTTTCCAGTTCAATAATTTTCCAAATGCTGAGCTCTCGGTTAAGGTCAACCATAGTGAATCAACCGGATCTTCTATATGCCATAAAATATAATCTGTATAAAAAGAAGCGTTATAAGCTAAGAAGACCAGTCCAGACGTGTTGCAAGTGTGTTGCTAATACCTTCACTAGAATTTTGAGATCAGTATTAATTAAAGAGATTGGACGATAATTTGGATATATAAAGGGTCCTTACCATGTTTACTGTAACTACAACTGAGATAATAGCTTGTTGCAGAAAAGGGTCAAACTGTTGTAATTGGTAAGCATCCATGTACATATCCAAGAGGGGTCCTGCAATTTCAATCAAGAATGTCTTGTGAAAATTTGAAGAAAATCCTTCCGGGTAGGGAGCCTTGTCCAGAGCAAGAGATTTGACAGTCTGATAGATCTCCATAACAGTTATGGGATGAGAAAGGAAATCCTGCTGATCTGAGGAAAGAGAAGAAAGTGGATTAGTCATCAAATATTGATTGATCTCTTCCTCTGAGCTCAGAAAGTCGGGCAGGTTATACAAGTGGGCATAATATTGCTGAAAAACTTGAGCAATCTGCTGTCATTCAGTGATCACCGTTCCAGTGTCCGGGTCCACAACAGAAGAAATAAGCTCTTCCTGATATCTAAGGTGTGAAGCCAAAAGCTTACTAGGCTTCTCCACCTGCGCAACATAGCAGACCTTAGTACGAGAAAGTGCTAATTTGGCTCAATTCCAGTTGAGCTCATGGTATCACTCACATAATACTGTGAGTTCTTTCCAGGTCTCTTCAGAAGCAACACTAGATGGAGGGAAGGGCACTGTCAGGAGCCTCCATATACTGGAGGCAGTATAGCGCGCAGTGGTTTAAGGCTCTGAGCTGCAAACCTGGAGACTTGGTTTGAATCCCAACCCCCCCCCACTTGCATACTGTGTGACCCTGAGCAAGTCACTTAACTTCCTTGTTCTCCCAGGTCGCACCTATAAACAAGCTTCAGCTTAGTGTGTCTCTCCTGGTTTAAAAGAAAAGGGAATGCTCAATAGTATGTATATGAGTGTGGAGCTCCTCAGACTCCTGTTAATTGTGTTTCTTCCACTTGGAAGTAATCTGGCTTATGTCACTGCAGACCGCACATTTGTAAGCACTCCAGAGTGTAGAAGCTGAGGATACTGAATTGGAATTTTCACAAAAAAAGGTTTCTGTAAATAGACTAAAGGGAAGTAACTACTGGAGGGTCCTTTAAAATAGTTATTAAGCTTCCAAATGGAATCATGGTCCACATCTGCAGTGATGGACAAAGTAAGGGACACTGGAAAGTGGTCAGAAATAACCTGGGAAAGAATCTCCACAGCAGAGATATACTGCAACAAGGATGCACTAATGAAAAAGTAATCAATCCTTGATCAAGTGTTATGTGGGACACAATGAAATGTATATTCTCTCTGGGCCAGGTGGCGTGATCTCCATGGGCTTGATGCACTCAAAAGAGTCTGCCAGATCCCTTAAGGCCTCTGCTCAGACATGTCCTTTCTGCATGTAATCTATCTCCGTATCCATAACAACATTCCACTCACTGCTAATAAACAGTGGATGTTGCTGCCAATTAATTAAATGAGTTAACAGGGTAGAAAAGAAGAGAGGATCCACAGTATTCAGGCCATATACATAGCTAATACCACTGTGGTACGATCCAACACACCCTTGAATAAAATATATCTCCTCTGGGGATCTGATATTTGTTCCAACAGCCAAAAGGGCATAGTGCATGTGATAAGAATAGCAACACCAGCCCTTTGAGGGTTAAGACCTACACCATATGCTTGACCAACCTATTGGTGCCTCAATAAGGAAATATTGGGGTCACACAAATGTGTTTCCTGGAGGTAAACTACTGAAGTAGCATACTACTTCAAGTGGGTCAGAATTTCCCACTTTTGTGGTGAGTTAACCCTTTTGACATTCCAAGTAATAATTTCCATGAGGTTACCAGCCATGGTTTCTGAAGAATAATAAGTATGATAGGATTAAAATAAGTAAGAAAGCTGGCCCGGTGGCACTGAGGGCTGAGGTGCTGGTGCCTTACCTAGAACCACACCGGTGACCTGGATTTGGGAATGGACTTGGGGCGCCAGGGGCTGGCTGGGGAAGGAGACAATTGAGCACCCACAGGACTGCTCTCCTCTCCTCACCTCTCCTGGGGTGGGTTGCAGGGAAGCCTCGGTTGGCAGTGGCCCCCAGCTGGAGACTGGGAGCAGTGCATGAGCGGTGCAATTGGGAACCACAGGAAAGCAAAAAACAGCTCCAGAACCTGCCGGGTTATGGCTACCAGTCCGCCAACACCACCAAAGCCCCCGGGGGAACTATATCCACCTCAGCAGCACCCCAGAGTCAAACAGAGAGTGTGCTGGCCAGCCCCACAGGTGCCTTCTCCCTCGGAGAGGGACCCATCCGGTGAAGAGTTACACTGGGTTACCTTGGGGATGGCTGCAATGTGAGGACAGAGGCTCAAGCAAAGGTAGTAGGAAATAAGTCGGGACCATGGCGACTTGAAGGAGTGGCAGGTTTGGGAGCACGTAGGGGGAGTAAAAACAGATAATGCAAAAAAAAAAGTAAGAAAATTATCAAGATACCAAATGGAGGCACAAACAACAGAGGGGGGAGCACGTGTGAGGTCCCTGAATGAGCAAAACAATCCATAATCCTGACAATCCCAAACAAAAGAGCATCCGTTATCCTCACCCCCCATATCACCTAGTAGCAGGGAAGTCCCTGCCTGAACACAACTCCCACCCAGCCAGAGTGAACCCTCCATTAGATGGTCCATGCAAGGGCGAGGACAACTGCACCAAGATCTCTATACAAGGCTATAATAATCTGTCCAGCCCACAGATAAAGGGTAACACTGAAATAAGAACAGTAAATGCAATTATAACAAAAATAACCAAGAACCCATGTCCTAGTCTAGTCTGAATAACAGGCCCTCGGCCCAACAAAAAAAAAAAGGGAGGGAACAGAAAGTACAATAGCATATTTAAGTGATAGATATCCATATTAAAAGGCAAGTAGTGAATGGCCCCTGCAAGACAGTGAAGCACGTTCATCGGAGATATATTCAGATAGGTGTACAAATATGGAACTTGCCGTGCTGTCAAAGACATCTAAGAGAATTTTATGGACTTCATTTCGTTAGCCCAAGCAGAAACTAGAAACACAGCCATTAAAGAAAATAAACTGATAAAGGCAAATGCACAGCATCAAGGTTTCACTAACTTAAGGCCAATGGGAATGGCTCTCCAAGTGTTTAACATCGAAGCTAACAAGGACAGATTATGAATACCGAATCAGGAAACTGGTTGAAACACTAATGACATCTAGTAAAATACCTATTTTCCAACCAGTTAGAGACTGAAAAATTAAGAAGCAAAAGTGGCTTCCAAAAGGGCCAGTTTGAATTCTATAACGTGCCAAATGCACTAGCTATGATGGAAAAAAAGGCATAACAAGTGAAGCGACCACTATGAAACAGGAACAGAAGCAATAGTAAATGTAAAAATTTCAACCCCTTCACAACATAAGCTCGTGATCTAAACCACTATAAGAAACTAAATCAACAGAAATCAGCTATAAGGTATATAGAAGCAGAGCAATAAGAAAATAGGAACAATCTAAATAAAATAAAAAACACTAACAAAAGGAACAGCCGCCATCAAGAGGGACGGCAAAATGCACTGCTTCGTGCTTTGAGAAAGATCTACCCTGCAGTCATACAGTGTATGCCGACGCTCAAGTTGGTGGATAATAAAAGTAACTAGGCATAGGAATTATACAACTGGGTGTGAAGAGGAACTCCAAAATAGCGCTCCAGCTTCAGCCAAAAAGCAGAAACAAGTACAGTCTTTCATTTGGTTAAGCACAGTCAGTTCTAGAGCACAAAGCATGCTTCATATATCTGCAATCCACCACGCAGTCTGTCCAAAGTCCAAAGTTTCAATTGCAACATGCACCCTTTGGCAAAGAATGAATCTCAGCAAAAAGACACTAAAAAAGAACAGTCACAAAAACCATAAGTGGTGAAAATATCCAGACTGAAACTCTAATGCAGAAAGTCAAGGTGGGGAGCCAGGAAACAATGCTGGAAGCAGCTGTGGTAGCTGTTGTTGAGCCGCAGTGGCAGAACCAAAGGAGTATTCACCTGTGTGAAGGGAGACCACCGGCTGAGCTGGGTACATGATGCGAAACTGAATATGTCCAGAGTGGAGCTTTGCCTTGATGTTCTTGGAGGCTTGATGCTTCTTTCTGACAACTTGGCTCACATCATTAAAAATTAAATATCAGTACCCATTTCAGTGAAGAGTGACCTGAGCCTGGGCAGCCTTTTGAATTTTGAGCTTATTTTGAAAATGAAGTAATTTGTGGATCAGAACTCTGGATCTCTCTCTCTCTCTCTCTCCGGGTGGTGGTGTAGCACAGAGGGCTCAATGAGCTCTCTCGATTTGGTAGTCTGTACCCGTATCCAGGGGTTCAGCTATGGATACAAAAAGGGTATTCACAAATTTAATAGAATCCATGCCCTCAGCTGCCTCCGGGATTCCCACAAGGAGGAGACTGTTTCGGAGATTCTGGTTTTCTAAATCATTGATTTTCTCCTCAAGGTGTTGAACTTTTCCACAGAACTCAGTAGTGGCCCTTTCCTTCAACACTGGGCCATTTCCAAGGGAGCTCACTTGAGTCTTGACATCAGAAACTCGGCAGGCTAAGGTGTCTAGAGAGCTTTTGATGGCCCTATGATCCTCTGCACTCACCGCGACAATCAGCTTGATAGATGTAAGCTCTGCCAAAAAACGCTCAAGTACTGACAACTCTGATTCCTAGATGGACGGAGAATGGAGAGGAGAGAGTTAAACTTGTGGCATTTGGTGGGTTGCAAGCAGACAGAGAGTAGGGACACTGGAACAACATCCACAAGCTCCTTCAATGTAGCTGGCTCCATGGCTGGGCCGAAATTCAGTCCCCGATCCACATCTAAACATGCAGTAATGTCCAACATCTATATCAGAAATAGAAAATAACGCAGTACAATTAGCACTGATAAACAAAAGAGGGCAGACAAAAACAGTGTTGAGCAAGGAGCAAAAGGATTCAGCACAGTCATCTCCGGAGCTCCTCAGACCACGGCTGTCATTATCAGGTGCAGCACCAGAAATCCGTAGCATCAGAAGTCTGACTGAATTTCCAGAGACCTTTATAAAAGTACCTCAAAAGACTGACATTTTGGTTCTCATTTGCCCAGACACACAGACCCTGGATAAGGCTCTGTTACTGACTGGGACTGATGCCAATATGTTTTGATGCTTGGCTCAGTTGTGCCAACTGATGGCTGGAGAGAGAGTATACCAGACTTTGCCCATACGTGCAACAGTGTGAACTGCCTAAATGATGAGAGAGGCTAAGACCTGTAGCATCCTTGAGGGGATTGTGGAAAATGATTGGAGGGAAGGAGTGAAGCCCCTTGTTGTGCCAGGCAAGACAGTGTCTTGTGGAAGGTGTCATGGAGTACCACCCCTCCCTTTTGGACCAGATAATCATGGTAAAGTCATCTAAAAGTGGCTTGCCTGGTGGATTGATGGTTCAAAGAGGAGGACTGCCTGGTCCTGCAGCAGTAGTTAAGAGGATCATCATCAAAGTAAAGAATGAAATGCACAAGACTTGACAGTACATCCTGGCACTGTGCTAACCAGTACACTTCAGTAGCAGTAATGGCGCCATCCCATCTATGGAGAACACCTCAGGTAAAGGAAAGAACTTTTCAATTTGGCTTGTCTCCCATTCCACCCAGCTGTATGAAATGCATGCAGAGAGGAAAATCTCACAGGTCAGATGTATTTTCTCACCATGTGCACACTGTTGTATGTGCCCATGGAGAGGATTACCAGATGTGACTGCATGATGATCACCACTTCCGGGAGAGGACCAGAAGACAGGTAACCACTGACATTGAAGATGTCTGATGACACCTGCAGGAAGTTCTAGCTGTAGGGATTATTGAGGAGTTTTGGAGCCCATAAGCTTCATTTATAGTGATAGCTCAAAAGAAGGATGGTGCCATAGGAATGTGCCTTGACTGTTGGACCCTAAACCAGAGGATCCTGTCTAACCAGCATGCAATGCCTCAGGCTGCAGAGGATTGCCTTATGGGTGTAAGTGTTTTTTTGGTCTGAATTTACACAGTGGATACTACCAAATATCAACTGAAGAAGTAACTAGTCCTATAGTATATACTGCATGCTTTGATTTCACCTGGAGCAAGGTAAATGACATAAGAGACTGTACAAACTAAATGCAGGCTATAAATGACACTTGGGTGCAGGTTTTGCCTTATCTCATGAACCAGTATCTTCTTGGGAATTTCTCCATTAAGGACTGAACCCACCCAGCTCAATCCTCGTTCACCATACTGCACCCTCCTGGACTGGGTTCTTGCCTCACACCCCACTGCACAGTTGAAGCAGGTATACTGAGGGATTCCTTCGGTGGCAACCGTATGACATTCTATGTCAGAAAAGTCCATCTAGGGCCAGCCCATCAGCACAGTGGCTGGATTTCTGCTTGCGACGTCAGCGACTCGGGTTCAGAAACAAGTCTGGGGAGCTGGAGGGCCGGCCGTGGGAGAAGACTTGAGCATCCTAAGGACAGCTCGTCTTCTCCAGGGAGGATGGGGGATAACGTCCCGATGCATGACTGGCCCCAGGTGGAGGTCTGGAGCACAGCAAGCACTGAGACAGAAGCAGTGGGGAGGATGTCATGGATGTTAGCACTATGTGCCCTGACATCAGGGGTTCCCACGATGCCCGACAGAACACCTGAAAATCACTCTTCAGGTCCTGCATAGACAGAGCCCTGGAGCAGACCCCTAATGACTCCCACTTTCCTGGCCAGTGTCAGATCCCAATTTAGACAAAGAAGCTCGGGGTGTAGCTGACCCACCTCATCCCCGCCCTGGGGTGTAGAACCAAGGCTACATGGAGGATTCCCGGATGGCACAGATAGGGTAGCTGAAGTTGTGGCAAGACTCCAGTGGAGACTCCCGAAGGAGCAGGGTCTGGGGAGAGTAGGAGGGGTAAAAAGAAAGTAAAAAAAAAAAAAGAAAAGTCCATCTCTCCTCCCCAAAGTATATCTGGTCAAAGTCTCTCCAGTCACTGAACATAGAGGCTCTACTGTGTGACCTGACTGCTACTGACCGGTCCCCATGATCTCCACCCCAGACATTGATTTGGCTCTTTCCCTCTTCCTCTCATTATTCACTTCTGTCTGGGTTAACCACTTCTCCGTCAAGAAGTCCAGGTAAAAACATCTCACTGCCCCTGGATCACCTGTGATCTCATCAGCTTGTGCAAGACCCAAGACCAAGCTTGGGCCAAGTAAAAAATTATAATAATAATAATAATAATAGTATGTTTATTTATGTAGCACAATTGCAATATCAAAGTGCTGCATATAGAAACATATCACAAAACAATTTTAAAAAGTCTTACACAGATTCAACTTCAATTTCACATTTTTCACCATTCATAAATATCAGTTACTAAAAGCCTGTTGGAAAAGATGTGTTTTCAAGCTGGTTTTGAAGCTCTCCATGGTCCTGCACTCTCTAATCTGTTGAGGTAGAGAGTTCCACAGGGATGGTCATACAAACATAAATTCCCAAGTCCCAGATGTTTTTAGCCACACCCTGGGAACCTCTAACAATCCCTTGTCAGTCGAGCGGAGAGGATGGCCGGGGCTGTAGGGAACCAGGAGCTCTTGCAGATAACTCGATCCCAGTCCATGCAGGACTTTATAGGTCAGAAGACCTATCACCCACAGTGATCCACCACTGTATAAGCAGCCGGTGTAGAACGCACAGCACGGGAGTAATATGACTGGAGCATGAAGACCCAGTCAACCATCATGCTGCTGCATTCTGCACCAGCTGCAAGCAGTGGATATCAACCCCTGGCAGCCCCAGGTAAAGGGAGTTACAGTAATCAAGGCATGAGGTCACAAAGGCATGGATTAATCTGGGCAAGTCATCAGACAGAACAAGGTGCTTAATTCTGGTGATGTTCCTAAGATGGTAAAAGGAAGACTTGATGACTGCTGACACCTGCACACGCAATGTCAGCCCATTGTCAAGGTTCACCCCCATATTGCACACCTGTTCAGAGACAGGCAGCTGTACACCATCAAGCAAAAGCCCAGATAGTAAACCCACCACCTGCCTCTCTATCCGGCACCCTGGATCCATTACCAGCGCCTCAGTCTTCCCGGAATTCTATTTCAACCCGCTAGCCTTCATCCATTCATGGATCTCCGCCAGACAGCTGTTAAACATCAAAACCGCACTATCCTGGTTGGGTGCAAAAGACAGATAGAGCTGGGTGTCATCAACATAGCAGTGAAACCTCAGCCCATACTGTCTTACAATGTCTCTGAGGGGCAGCAAATACACTGCGAACAACATGGGGGACAGCACTGAGCCCTGAGGGACCACACACAGCAGAGAGAATGGTTCAGAGGAAAAAATCCCAGATACCACCCTCTGGGATCTGCCGATAAGGAAAGAATGAAACCAACTGAGAACTGGACCAGCCAGGCCACAGATAACCCTCAGGCACTCAAGCAGCACCCCATGGTCCACAGTGTCAAATGCTGAAGAGAGATCCAGAAGTACCAAGATGGAACGGTGTTTCTGGTCCCTCGCCATCAGGAGATCAGTGAGCACCCGAACCAGAGCGGTCTCGGTACTATGTCTCTTTCGGAAGACATCCTGGATGGTAAGGCGATTCTCCAGTTGCAGCGCAACCACTTTCTCAAACAACTTCCCAACAAAGGTAAGGTTAGAGATGGGTCTGTAGCTAGCACAGTTGTTCAGGTCCAAAGGAGTTTTCTTAAGAAGTGGTGTCACCATCACTTCCTTCAGGGAGCTAGGGAATTCTCCCGAATCTAAGGAGCACCAAAAAGTCTGTGCAAGGATCAGGCCAATAAACTCAATACACCCCAATAGTAGGAGTGTATTGCCTGGGTCCAAACTACAGCATGTTGGCTGCAAATTCTGGACAATCCACATGATATCCCCCATCTCCGGCTGGTCAAAAGATATCCAGGAGGACTGAGAGGGAGTGACCATATACCAACCACCATCAACTCCCATAGAGGACGCTGAACAGATTTCGGCCCTGATGCTGGCCACCTTATCCACAAAAGATCGAACAAATTCCTCACACTTAATTTGTGAAAATGCTTCTCGAACCTGCAGACAGGATAGGTTGCACAACCTGTATATGGTTCGAAAGAGCTGAGCCGGTCAATTCTGAGTGGCAGCAATCTCACTGGACAGGAACTCTGCCTTCTTACGCCTGATTGCTGATTGATAGCATTGATAATGATCTATCAATCTAAGGTGGTCGGCTTTAAGGGCCGATTTCCACCAGAGACATTTTAACCTCAGTCCTACTCATTTCAACTCCCTCAAGGTTCCATCAAACCAAGGAGACTGAGGGCAGAGAGAGAGAGTGGATGAAAATGGACTGGTGTGATAGAATCCAGAGCTTCAGTAATAGCCTTATTATAGGCCAGAACTAGACTCTCTGGGTCCTCGTCTGCCCACAAAACTCCCGACAGGTCTCACACCACCAGAAGGCAGGCCTATAAGGGGGGGCTGGAGATTGAATCTTACTGTGTAGTGATCGGACCATATGACTGGTTCCGCCACCAAGTCGAAGGACTCAATCCCCAGGAGGAAGACCAGATCAAGAGAGTGACCTTGCTTATGAGTAGCAGAGCCAACTACCTGTGTGAACCTCAACGAACACATAAGTTGGAGGAAGTCTTGACCAAACTGCGAGAGTTCATCATCGACCCAGGCATTAAAGTCACCCAGGACCATCAGCCTGGGCAACTCCAGTGCCATGTCGACAATGAAGTCTGCTACTTCCTGCAGGAACATTGTCTCACTCCCGGGTGGACGGTAGATGAGAATGATCCTGCAGCCCACACCTGCTACTACGGTAAACTCAAATGATCTGGCCCCCTCAACTGGTACAGTAAGGCCCAATTTTGATCTAAAACAGATAGCCACCTCCCCCGCCCCTGCGGTCCGATCTCAAGCGGTGTATCACCGAGAAACCATCTGGGACCGCTTGCCTCCAAGATGGGGCCCGCATTGTCATCAAGCCAGGTCTCGGTGATGCAAGCCAGGTCTGCTGTCCCAACAAGATCAACAATAATTGCTGTCTTGTTCCTATTAGACCTGGCATTGCATAACACTACTCGAGTAGGACAGGGTTCCGGGACCGACCGAGTTGTCTACCCAGAAATACTGGAGCCCTTGGGTATGGTAACTAGACATAGAGGACCACGTTCCAGTGACCAATTCATCCCAGGATGACTCCTGGACCATACAACCCCAATACGGTTGCCCCGCTCCCCCCCCAAAGTCCAGGACCCTTCGCCCATCTTTGCTTCCTACTAACAATACCCAATGCCCTACAGTGGTTATAGACTGCTGCAGGCAGGGGAGGACAGTAAAAGGGCCAGAGGTCCTGGAGTTCGGAAGGGGAGCAGTGCCTGACCGGGAGAGCTGCAGACCAACACATCTTCCAGCAACACAAACCCGTACTTCCCCGACCCATAAAAACTACCCACACTCCCCAAATTTACTGTCTAGATCAATCTTAAACACAGTTAAATAAACACTCCTCAAAGGAAGAAATACAATGCAGGAAAAATAGCAAGTATAATGTAAATGTGATGTACTGAAGTCCTTACCACTCCAGTTGTTTATTGTCCAGAGTCAATCACCCCCACTACCTCTCACGCAGTAGGAGAAATGCAGTTGATAAAACCAGAGTCCTCTCACCACTCCAGTTTTTAGAGTCTTGAATAAAGCACCCCCACTACCTCTCATGTTGTGGAGGGAAAACTAATAAAATAAAACTAAAACAACCAGTCATACAAATCCTCAGCAAAATCAGGAATTAATGTTAAAGAGTCAGATCCGATCCAACATTAGGAGACCGGTCCAGGCTAGTCAATTTCAGTGCCAAAGCACTCCTCAGTGATCTTCAATAACCAAAGCCATGGCGTTAAACTGTGCAACAATTCTAAGAATTCTTCAACATGATTCAAAGCAGTCCGAAACATTGGCCATACCGCGGCAAGCTAGGGCGTGTAGATAAGTCTCTGGGGAGGAACCCCTCCTCCAAATAACCTATGACTTCACAGGCTATCCTACCCCACCTCTCGCAGCCTGCTGCTACAATCCCCCAGGAGACAGACCTCAGGGTGCCCATAAGGATTTGGGTGAAACCAACTAAGACTCTGGCCCCAAAGCCCATGGGAGCTGCTCCCACTTGGTCACAGAAAGCAAGGCCACCACCAGCCCCAGAAACATGGAAGAGGCTCCCCACACACAGCACCCAGACACACCACTGCTCTGGCCTAAGTCAGCGTCCCATGTCCTGACTTCGAACTCAGCACTTTCTACTCACAGCACTGATGGTAGAGATTCCAGTAATCCTCTCCAGGTTCCTACAATGATCAAATCAATCAGTCGGAAAAATGGGTCACCCATAAAATGTCCAGGATACTCTTCTGTGCCTCCCAAACACAGCACTCCTGGGTGTCCTGAGTAGACTAAATCAAAATCCAGGGAGTCCCAAATGAATCTTCCTTCCTTCCTTCCTTCCTTCAGGCTCACCACTAATCTTTAGTCCACCGCAATGATAAACCCAGCAGGGAGAAAGTTAATAAAACTGTAGACCATTGCGTATCACACAGTGAGCCGATATATCGCACAATGGATCGGTATCTTGGACAGATTAAAAAGTCTTTAACAAAACTGAAAATGAATGGCAGTAAAATACAATAAAATACCAGAGCAGGCATCAGATACATGGGAAAATAGAAAGCAAACAGCACACGAACTCAGAGCTCTTGCTAGCAGCTCAGCCTAGCCACCATTATCCCACTCCCTGCAGGACCACCTCTCCTACAGGGTGCTTAGAAACTCTTGCACTACTTCGCTCATACCAAGTCCCTCTATTTCAAGGCAAACCTCCAGAATAACATTAACAACCCTGCCAAATTCTGGAAGGCGATTCACTACCTTTTTGACCCTTCAGCCCAGTCTGCTCCCCAGGTCCTCTTGGTAAGTAGCTCACCAGTATCCAATACTCCCTCTGTAACTGCTCACTTCAATGAATTTTTCACTACTTGTACTCTCCCCTGCCCCCACCTCCTGATTTCTCCCCCTCCCCCTCCTCCCTCTCCCCTACCTGACTCTTCCTTGGGTTTTGACTTTCCACCTGTAACTCCCCAGGAGGTCCTTCTTACCCTTTCCTCCTCAACCCCTCCAAATCTAGCCCAGATGGCTTGGACCCAAAACTACTCCATCCATCAGTTCCTGCCATCATCTCCCCGACTCAGATCCTAAATCTCTTCTCCCCTCTGCACAGTTCCTCAGTCTTGGAAGTTTGTCATGGTTCTCACCTCCACAAAGGGGATGATCCCTCCACTGCTGGCAACTCCCACCCTATCTTCCTACTTCCTTCTCTTGGAAAGCACCAAAAGAAACTAGTTTACTCATGGATCTCTGGCTACCTCCACGCCTCCAACTTCTTTTCAACCTTCCACTCTAGTTTTAGGAATGATCACTCCACTGTGATCTCCTTACTCAGGGACATTGATTCCATCTTCTCAGGGATGGACCAGGGACACATTATCATGGCCATTTTCATCCATCTGGCCAAAACTTTTGATTTGGTGTCACACTCTCTCCCCCTGGATAAGCGGAGCATTGATGGCCGCTAAACTTCCACTGTCGAGTGGTTCTGATTTTACCTCACAGGCCATCATCAATCGGTACATGTAGGAGGTGCCCTTTCCCCAACCCCTTCTCCAGTCTGGAGTCCCACAGGGCTCAGTCCTGGGCCCAGTCCTTTTCTTGATCTTCTTCAGTGACTCCCCCTCTGCCTGTGCCAACTTGCATATTCACATGTATGCAGTAACATAGTCCTCTACACCTCGGCTCCCTCATCTGCTTCTGTGGAAGTCTTACTTCAGCATGACTTTCACAATGTTCTGCTCTGGTTCCAGGCTTACCAGCTATGGGTCAACACACAAAAAACTGTGTCAATGACCTTTGCTACCACCCAAAAATTGGCCCAGCTCACCACCCTCTCCATTTTCTCCACACTTGATGGCTCCCCACTTGAGGCTGTCCCAACCTTCAAGTACCTCGGTGTGTGGTTAGACAGCAGGCTCAACTTCTCAGCTCACATCAATGCCATCCATGCCAAGCTCCACCCCAAACTTGGTGTCCTGTACTGCAGCAAGCAATGCCTCACTACGATGGTCCACTGGGAGTTAATTACCAAAACGGTTCTCCCAGTCTTCAACAATGCGGATGTGGTTTATGGCATTGCTCCATCCATTTCCCTGGCCAGACTGGATACCCTCTGCAATGCCTTCTGCTGTTTTGCTACAAACTCACCTTCTTCCACCCACCACTGCTCCCATTACTCCTCCCTAGCCATCCTCCCACTCCCCACACATTACCAGTTCCACTGTGCATCCCTCATCTCTAAATACTGATTTTGGTCCCCCTCCTTCTACCTACCCATCTCCTCTCCCCCATTCCCTCCTCCTTCTACTCCTTGCAATCCAGGGACCTACACACTTTCTCCCTCCCCCACCCTCACTTCCTCAACTAGAAAATCTGCTTTCTCATACCATCTCCCCTCTTGCTGGAATCAGTTTCCCTCATCTATCCATCTCTGTCCCTCCCTTCCCTCCCTCAGACACCAACTAAAATATCTTCCTACTCCTCCTTGTTCCTGCCACCCCTCATCATGAACCCTTCCTTACCTCAACTGACCCCACCTCTCAGGACTGGTTTCAGCAGCCCATTATCCCACTGCCTGCTCTTCTTAAACTCTACCTTATTTGACACCTTTGTTTTTGATTTTGGACACTATTTTTTGGCACCTAATTGCAGCTGATTGCCACTGACTCCTGCTGCTGGACCTCGCCAGGGTCATGAGAGCTACAGAACTTTGCCCTCTCCAGTCTTCATGGCGGCTGCCCACTACGACTCCCCAGGTATGCAGTGATCAGTGTTGTTCCTGTTTTGGATCGCAGTGCTACTGGCATTGTGTCACTTAGTATTATCCCACCCTTTGACCCCTCCAATCTCACACCCTTGGCTAGTACAGCAACTGCATTTTATTCGCATCACCCTTCATCTGTACCTCCAATCAGTGCTTCTAAACTAGGACAGCTGCTCTTGCTCCTCCGGCTTCTCTGCTTCCTAAAAATCTCGTCGCCACTCTTAACTTAGGCTCGTTACCTCCTTAAGGCATTGCAGCTGGCTTCCTTTTCACTCAGCTGGTATGGATACTCTTCAGTACAGCTACTCTTCCTACTTATCTGCCACCCTGTTTCCCTTTGCACGTGTCTTTAGATCAGATGCTGCACTAAGCAGTTCTTTCAGTAAGTCTCTGAACATATCTAATCTCCTTGATCGTAATGATCTTTCATTACAGTTTAGCAGCTGTCTCATACCACCGATCTATATTGACTAGAGGTGACTGGGGTAGTCCTGCCTAGTAACTCGAATTGTAACTTGTGTGCAGTGACTAGTATGTACAGTATGTGCGGTTTACTCCTTGCTCTGGTGATGCTGCAGGGTTGCTTTATGGCGGTGGACACTGTACCGCCTGACATGCTGCCCCTCAGTCCTAAACAGGGCTCCTTTTATAATTATAATGATCGTATGTCTAACCTGACTGTCCACAAACTTACCTGGCTGGTTCATTTACACTGCACACCCTAGCCTGTGCTGAGTGCCATTAGGGTCAAAAAAAGAACTTATTGGAGGACAGTAACTGGTTGTAAGTGCCCCAGATTCTGTTGCTTTCTCTACTTGGTTATAGTGTTGTTGATAGTGGCGGGGGATATAGAACCTAACTAGGTCCTATCTCTCCCTTGCCCTCTAATCTTTGCCAACCCCTTGGACAAACACCAAAGGGCTTAGAGTTGCCCACCTTAATATCAGGAGTCTGCTCCCTAACCACAATGACCTTCTTCCCTGGGCATATCACTATAAGCCAGATGTACTTGGTTCAAAACCTGGCTCAAACCTAATATACCTAACAGTGTGTTCCCTGCCTGGCTACACCTGTATATGACAAGATCAACCAGGGCCAAAAAGGGGGGGGGGTACTATGCTTTATATTAGGGACCACATCAATGCCACTGTCATAGCCTGCAAATCACTTATTGATGTGGACCTGGAATTCTGCCACATTATGCTTCTACTAGGTCAAATTAAGAAATTGCATCTATTTTGTGTCTATATCCCCCCTACTGGTGGTCTAAATGCATTAGCTAAGTTAACAAATATAGTGGGTGCTCAGGTCAAGGGCAAAGAGCTGATGTTCCTGGCGACTTCAATATTGACTGGCTCAGCAAGTCTAGGACCTCTGTGGACCAATACCTAAGAAAGTTAAAGGTAACTCAGACCACTGAAGATCCCACTAGGCTGGTGAAGGCAGTGGCTATTGCTGCCTTACTGGATTGGATCCTTATGTCCAGAGCTGGCAGGATTCCCCTCTCAGGTATTCTTCTGGATTCAATAAGTGATCACTCCCCTACCTACTGTCTGTGGAAGCTAAGCTCCCTAACCCCAGACTGATTAACTCTGCAATTTCTCTATATTTGACCCTATAGCATTCAGGGCTGACCATGCATACCTGGACTTATCCTACCTTTGGAATACAGATGAGCGTTAAGGGAAATGTCAGCAATAAGTGTGAGACTGATCCCAATTAGCCCTTTATTGTGCCTACCTAGTGCAGCATAGAAGATTGTATTAGGCTAATTTCATTGACTTGTAACTAACATTTCCTCTAACCAGAAATGCCAGATTCCCTTAAAGCTGACGTCAGAGAAGAACTGCAGCAGTTGGAGTTTCAATAGCCTACAGCGAATGTCAGAGTTTTTTTATAAGCTGTAATCTTCACTTTGCTGGTCTGCTGTTCTACTGGGGCTAGACATAGTCACATAGGACTGTACTGCGCACCATGAGCACAGCAGGACAAGCAGGACCAGAAAACATCTGATTTTAGCTTACAAAATCTTTAACATGTATACTGTGGGCTATTGAATTTCCCAGTTCTGCAGTCCTCTGATGTCAGTTACAGGGGATTCTGGGATTACTGGTTACAGAAAACTGAATCTTAGAAGTCAGCAAAATTAGCCTAATATATTCTTCTATACAGCAGTAAACAGTAAGTAAAAAAATGTTTTTGTTTTTACACAAAGTGCAAATTGGAATCAGACCTCACACTTCGTTGTGAGGCTCTTATTGTTGACAGTTCCCCTTTAATGAAGTGGTCACATGTTTCATAAAGATCTTCATGGAGGTACAGGATAAACAAACTCCAGTTACCACTAGAAGAATGAAGGGATTTGCAAATACATGTAAGTGGCTTGACCGTACGTTGCTTGCCTCGATCAGGGAACGTGACAGACACTGGTGGCATTTTAAAGCTTCTGGTAGCACTGTTGACTGGGAAAAATACAGGCAACTGTGTACCCTATGCGAAAAAAAACATCAAACAACAAAAAAATAATTATTACAAAAATCTTCTATCTGCAACTGCGGGATCCCCCCATCTCTGTTGGAAACAAATAAAACTAATTTATGAACAAAAATATGGCCCTGTGCCTCCTGACATGCTCGTTATTTCTTTCTTTATTTATTTATTAATGTCTCGGATAACACCACTTGAGCTCAGAGCTCCTTACATAGGTTCCACGTCATGATCACAATACAAACAGAGTAGCACAGCTACAGTGGAAGTTGATACAACAGATATACCAAAGTAGTACATGTTACACAGGCAGTTAGGATAAGGGAACGGGGCTAACTAACACACTTAGGGGTATGAGATGCCTGACGGTGAAACCAGTCATTTGTCTACAGAAGATAGGGTTCTAGGGGTGGAATGGAAACAAGATGTTGAGGGGGAGGAGCCCCAAGTGCCAAAAAATGAGCGAGCAATATTGCGACAAATTAAGCAGGAAGGGGGGAAGAGGGGAAGTATGAGGACAGCAGGTGGGGAAGAGAGGGAAGGCCAGAGGAGGGAGGAAGGGTTAGGGGAAGAGCAAGATAGTAGGGGACGAAAGAGAGGGGTGGCAAAGCTAAGGATGACAGTCGTAACGGGCGTCATTTAGCAGGCGTTGCTTGAGTCGGGCTTTGAAAGCACCCAACGTAGGCATATGCACCAGGTCTTCCTGAATGGAGTTGAACCAAAGCGGGGCGTGATGCGCAAAAGACCTTTGGCCTTGGGAAGTATGACATCTGTGTGTAATGAAGGTCTGACACTCAGAGTTATGTGTGTGCCACTGGTTAGTGCGAGGCATCAGGAGTTGAGTAACCCCAGGTGGGAGTGTTCCAAGGCTGGCTTTTTTTGCCAGAAGGCAGGTTTGGAATTTAAGTCGAACATTAAGTGGGAGCCATTGTGCAGTGGTATATAGGTCACAGGTGTGAGTCAGCCTAGATGCCCCAATGGTTAGCCGGCAGGCTTGTTTAAGGCGGTTTGTAAGTGCCGGAGGGCAATGTCAGAGGCAGAGCCATATATATAGGTAGGCTGTAGTCAATGAGGGAGCCCACAGTGCTGTGGACAGCTACTTTAAGGGCTTCAGGGGTCAAACTGTGCCTATGATGATAAAGCAGCCCAATACGTTTATTGATAGCTTTGGCCGTGTTGTCAATATGGAGAGTGTAGGACAACAATTTGTCAATAGTGATCCCAAGGTATTTAAAATTTTGGACCAGATCAAGGGGGGCCCTGCAAGATTGTGTATTGATAGGGGGTAGCAACGATGCTTGTTAAGGTGGCTAGAGAACAACATAGATTTAGTTTTTTTTATAGTTCAGGATTAGTTTATGATCTAGGAACCACTTCTGAAGACTAGCAAAGTCACTTTGAAGTTGCTGCTCAAGTTCAAATGGATTTGAGCCATGCATGAAGACAACTGCATCATCGGCATAGAGTAGAATGTGGCACTGGCTGGCTTGAGGGAGGCTATTCAGGAATAAGCTGAATAAGAGGGGACCCAGTATAGACCCCTGTGGGACACCCGGGCAGACAGGCTTGCTGTCCGAGAGGGTTGAGCCGATTCTAACTTGCTGGGGTCTGCAGTCCAGGTAGCTACCGAACCATGAAACTGCCTCTGGAGACAGGCCCATTGTGGCATGCTGCTCAGTTAGGAGGGCATGATTAACAGTATCAGATGCTTTAGTCAGATCGATAAAGATTACCCCAGAGAGTTGTCCACAATCAAGAGATTTGTGAATGTGACCTGTGAACTCTAGGAATAAACTACAATAATCAGTCCACCATTGCTGATGCTTTTAATGAGCAGTTCAGTGATCTCTCCATGTTCACTGGTTCCTACAGATGTTTCCCCACCTGAAAATCCTGTTGCCTACACGGGACCTAAACAGGATACCCCCCCTCCTCTTTTTTTATTTCAGAGTGGTCAAAGGTGCTGAGGTCTGCAAGCTGCTAAAGAGTATGCCTGTGTCTAAGTCTGCTGGCTCAGATGGGCTCAAACCTAAACTGCTCAGGCTTGCTGAAGTAGAAGTTGCCTCTGCAGTCACTAGATTATTCAATCTGACCCTGACACTGGGTGATGTCTGTTCTGCCTGGAAGCTGTCTCACATAATCCCTATCTTCAAGAAAGGAGACACCAAGTCCCCAAGCAATTATAGACCCATATCTATCCTTCCTTTGTTCAATAAGTTACTTGAGAAATTAGTTGTTGCACAGGTCTTGGACTACCTGCTAAAATACCAACTGCTATCATGGCTTTAGAGGGAGTCATAGTGCAGCAATTGTGCTACTTACCCTAATCATGTAGCTAATGCTATGGATAGAGAGGAGTACTCGGGCAACTGTGTTTATTGATTTAACTAAATCCTTCAACCTAGTTGACCACCCCTTACTTCATACTAAGCTCAAAGACCTTGGATTGGCACTGCCTGTACTAAAATGGTTTACCAGTTGCCTTCAGCAGCGGAAACAGCAGGTCAGACTGGCAACATCCTTCTCTGAGCCAGCAGCATCTGTGGTTGGGGTCCTACAAGGCTCTATCTTGGGGCCACTCTTGTTCTCTATCCACATCAATAACCTGCATGAGTGCTTCAGGTATAGTACACCTAAACTTAATGCAGATGATCTTGTACTCCTAGCTAGTTAGAATTTGACAGCAGATAAGGACCACTTGGCCCGCCCAGTCTGCCCATTTCCCTACCTAATGGATAAGCTGCAGATCCTAGTTAACCAACAGCCCACTTCCTCAAACCCCCAACCCCTAGAATTGCCTTATGACTGTCCCATGCATTCTTGAAATCCACCACTGTTTTTGACTCCACAACCTCCTCAGGAAGGCTGTTCCATGCATCCACAACCCTCTCTGTGAAAAAATTCTTCCTCACATTACCTCTGAGCCGTCCCCCCTCAATCTTCAAATTGTGCCCCTTTGTTCTTGCACACCTCTCTTTTTGAAAGATGCTACCTTCTTGGACTTTGTTGATTCCCTTGAGGTACTTGAAAGTTTCTATCATGTAAAATTCTGGAGACCAGGATCATAACCCAGGTGTCCACTGCTGTTGGCTGAGCTGCTCTGTGCCGCAGCCCTCCACACCACAGGAGCAGCTCTAACTATACTCGTAATTCGCTAGTATACGCTAGTTCCAACTATACTCGTAATATAAACAACGTGCTTTCCCATGACCTTCAGGTAGTACAGTCATGGCTATCTTACAACAAACTGCTCCTGAATGTATCTAAAATGCAGTTTGGCTCTCCCTCTAAACTGAGAAGCTGTATGGGTCCATACAAATATCCTGCAAAGATGGTTCTTTGCTTAAAGAGGTGCAGGCCTTTAACTACCTTGGGGTCACACTGGACACCTCATTTGATTTCTTGGTGCATGTTACAAGGACCTGCAAAATGGCAAATGCCAGATTTGGTCTGTCCTACAGAATCAGAAATCATCTCAAAGCTCATGTTTGCCTATCCGTTGCTGGGGGACTATTACTCCCTAAGCTTATGTACAATGTTGAGGTATCCATCTTCAACCTACCTCAAACATGGTACTTAGGAAAGGGGATGTCACCTATAATAATATATACTGCTTTACCCTAGCAACCAATAAACTTGTACATCACTGTACCCTGTACATGAGCCTAGGATGGCTCTCCCCAAGTAACGCACGTGAGCTTGCAATAGGTGGTACCATATTCAACATCCTGAAGAAACAACAGCCTCAATACTTGAGTGATCTACTTCATCCACAATACAATTCTTAACCCTGAAGATCTTCAAATTTTGCCCTGCTTGCTGTCCCTAAGTTAAGAATGATCCTCAGAATTGTCGTCTTTCAGTGTTTCGCCCCCAGGCTGTGGAATACCATTTCCCCTGAGATACATGCCTGCACTACAGCTGGATGCTTCCAGCATGTCTAAAGCAAACACCTTCTGAGTACCTCTGCATGTACTTGATTTAATACTAGGGTGATGGGCATCTAGGTACTTACTCAATTTAGGTACAAACTCAGTTTTAATATGGCCTTCCCTGCCCTGCGCAGCGGAAGCTACCCTACCCCTTAGACCTCTTCTGCACTTGCCAAATGTTTATAACCATTTACCCCAGTAGACAGTTACTCCTGCTTTGCAATCTTATCCACTAATCTCTGACTGCACTTGCCTAATGATCAAAGCCATTTACCTCTGTTGACATCTTCTGCTGCTATGGGATCGTCTGCCTCTGAATGTGATATTGTCTTATATCTGTACTTCACCTATGTAACTGCTACCACATTATGCTGGCATATTGTCTTCCACCTCTGACCATTGTGTACATGCTTACATTGTTGTGCTGTCTTTTACTCCTGTACCTAATTAAGTCTGTATTTCTTTGCCTTATTATGTCATCTATGCCTGACCCTGTCCAACTGTGTTATGAATATTTGTCTATGTTATCTCCTGGGTTGTGCCTGGAAAAGGCAATTTCTGTATACATGCTTACAATGTCATGCTACCCTTTACTCCTGCACCTAATTAAGACGGTATTCTCTGCTGTATTATCAGATGTATGCCTGACCCTGTTCTACTGTATTATGTGTTTGCAACTATGGTGTTATCTCCCAGATCATGCCAGAAAAAAGGCAGTATCTGGCCAATGTACCTACCCGCTTAACAAAAAATAAATAAATAAATAAAATATTTGACATTACTATCTGTACAGTACTCCACATATGCACTTTATATTATTGATCTTTTAATTTCATATCATCCTGGTTTTTATTTTTTTGTAACTGTACTCTCCCCTTTCTCCTGGGTCACAGTTGGAAACAAGCCTTGGCTCAGTGTGCTTCTCCCAGTCACCAATATTCAAAAACATAAAATAAATAAGGAAGGGCAAGGGGTTGGGCTTTTTGTAGCACCTTTCATTCACACTGTATCCAAAAACTGACTCCTCCTACTCAGTTCCCTTCCCTTCTTGATATTGGTTTATCAATGGATGCAGTAGCTTAGTTTAAAAGCTATCTAGCCAGAAGGTCCCAGCAGGTCAAAATAGGTGTCACCCTCTCAGACAGCCAGCCAGCTCTCTCTGGTGTTCTCTAAGGCTCCATACCGGGGCTGCTGCTTTTCAGCCTCTTTCTAAACTCCCTCCCACTTGTCTGCACCAATAATCTCCTACTATATGCAGATGACACTTATATTCTCCAGCCACTCAGATCCACTCCAATTAGCTGATAACCTACAATGCAATTTCACAACTGTGGCAATCTGGTTCTGCAAGCACAAGTTACTTATTAATTACAAAAAAACAAAATCAATGATTTTTTTCAGCCCTCATAATAAACAAAAATCTACACCAATAATCATACAGAACAACCTTGATGTCCCTATAGAGCAGGTCTGTACCTTTAAGTACCTTGGAATACCCCTTGACAGTACCTTAAATTTTTGTGAGCATATCAGTAATGTCTCCAAGATGATTAACTCAAGACTAGGGATCCTTTACAGGCACAGACTGTGCATAACCCCTGATGCCCTTCGACTTGCTGTTACTAGCTCTGTGCTCTCCGTAATAGATTATGGCCTAGCCATTTATGGCTCAGCCTCTGAGACATCTCTTAAAAGCATACATACAGACTGCCACTAGGGGCACTAACCAAGATGGCAGCATAGATACAGGCTCCCAGACCTTTGAGGGGAATATCTTACAGCATCCAGGCATCAGAGTCAGCAGATAGCGATTTTAAATACTGGAAAAAGGACTATACATCACAAGGATCCTGCAGCTCACTTTATTTCTGCAGCAGCTCAAAACTCTGTGACAATATCAGCTAACAAACATTATGGCCAGTGGGGCCCCTACTGGCAGCATGGACCAAAACCAACCAGCAGCATCCTGGCAACATATATCAGTGGAGAGGATGTTTGCACACCTACTTGAACAAATGGCCCAGATCACGCTGGCCACAAACAGAAATACACAGGTGCTGCAAAACTTTGAAGCCAGAATTTTTCAATCAGAATGCCAGATTAACGCTACGGAAATGAAAGTTCTGGATGTTGCAGGAACACTAAGAGACCAACAGTGCACCACCATGGAGATGTAGGCCAAAATAGATGACCTCGAGAACCAAGGCCATCGCAGCAACCTACGGCTGGTAGGCTTTCCTGAGAGGGTGGAGGGTAGGAATATCAAGAGCTCTGTACAAAAAGTCCTGGCCGATATGATACAGCTTGATCCAGGCAACCTGCTACAGGTGGAGAAGGCTCATAAATCTTTAACTCCCATGCCTAAACCAAATGAATACCCCAGACCCACCGTAGCCAGATTCCTGGACTACCGTCAAAAATAACTAATAATGGCCAGAGCATGAGAAATCAAGATGCTGCAGTGGAGGGACAGCCAAATCAGTATCTATCAAGACTATTCAAAAGATTTATCTGATAGAAGGAGAACATTTACCGAGTCCAGAAGAGTGATGCACAGGGTGGGGCTCCAATTCTCTCTGCAGTACCCTGCCACAATGAGAGTCATCCACAATGGAGTGCCTGTGAACTTTGAAGCTCCAGAAGCCTTAGCAGACTTTCTCAGGGCAAACTGGCCATCTGGTACATCCCCAGTGACCCTCCAGAACAAGCCCCCCCACTCCACAAGTGGAAGCTGTGGAGCTAAACATGCGGTCTCCCCTTAAAGAAAAAAGGACTGAGGAATGGTTTGGGCTGTCAGAGGAGAACTGGGTAATTCCTCTGAAGACCAACTGGAAGAAACACCCCAGCAAGAAGCATGCACAATGGTATCACCCATCCGAGAGGGCTCACCAGGACAGCGAGAAAACCAGCCCTATGGAAATCGCCAACTCGGATCCTCTCCTGGCCTACCAGTCGGTCAATCGATTCGAAACTCTGCGGCCGGCCTCCCCAGATACACACCACACACCCTGGAGCACACAGCATGGTTCCCCGGGAAAATCTCTGCTTCATCCGAACTACTTAGCTGAGGAGGAATGGCCCTCAGCCTCCGCTACCACAGGACTCCCATCTCCAGGAGAAAATCTGCCCAGGCCGAAGGATGTGGAGGAAACCCCTTCCAGCCCGCTGGGAAGCTTGAGGCCCAAGCCTTCTCCCATACAACATTCCCCCACCACGAAGACCAACTCCCCAAAAGGATCAGATAAGTAAATTTCAACCTTCTTTGGCCGGCTGCCCTTTTGAGCCACTTCCATGTAGCCGGGAATCAGTGAATCGGGGGTACTTTCCAGGGAGGCGAGTAGCACATTATTGCAGCACGGGTGGCCTAACTAATTGCATCAGGCTGGACCTGGCACTAGATTTTACATGAGTGACTGTTCGCAGTCGTACCCCCCACACCTGCCCAGACTGGCTCCAGGGGAAATCAACATTAACCAGCCCCACTCCCATACTGGGAAGGATCAGAAAAGGGGTGAATCTTCTAATAACTAGCACTAGAGGTGAACTGAGGGAGACCCAGGGTCATAATGTTCAATGTGCACTTCCCTGACAGCATCAACCCCTCCCCCCCGGCTCCCACAAAGTTTTTCCTTTAAGTGTACATGTGTTGTGGAAGTTTCTGGGGTTGGGGGGGGCTTAAGAGCAACGAAGGCGCTATACTGTGATATTGCTGTTAAGAAGTAAATGTGTAGATATAGGAAAAGTAATGTATATATGCAGCTAATATGGGGGATGGAAAGCCACAAAAGGGCAAGACAAATGCATTGCATGGCAGATCAGAGGGGGCTGTCTAGTTAATGAGGGCCTAGCAGCCATGCAGGCAGCAGACTACCAGCTCTATTTAAGCTGAGGCCCAGAAGCGAGGCTCACCCCAATCACTCTGCCAGGCGGAAGCTGTGGACTCACTAACAGCATTCCCTGGCCTGTTATTACATCCCCCCCTTTTCAGCATTCACAGCTACCCCCCCACACCAGATGTCCCACAGGCCTCAGTGTGGTCCCCCCTCCTCAGCATCCCCTTCAGTGCCTGATACTTCCACATCCCACCTCCATACAGCCAGGGTATTTGCCCCTGCTCCTCTATTAAGACTGGTTTTGGAGGAGTTTTGGTCTTACACTCATGAGATGACCTAAGTACCACCCTCCCCCTCCAGAGGGACTTCCCCCCTCCACTTTGGATGTAACCCTTCTCACTTGAGGAATTTTCTCTTTTTTGAATCCAGCTCCATAATCTGGGTAGTGGAAATTATGCGGGTGGTACCCCACCATACTCTCTATTTTCTCACCTCCTTACATCCCCTGTCCCCTTTTGAATCATCCCTTGCTACCTGTACTAGCCCTCTCTGATCACTGGCTAGACCGTGAATATCCCCTCAGTGGTTACAATGGACCCTGTAACCTGGACCTATTTAGGTCAATTATGATTCGGAGTACACCCTACGCAGTCAGGGAGACTGTAATGGGCCCATATGGGCCAGAGACCCAGTATCGCCCCACAGTGCCCTAGGACTAGATGCTGGCCATGAGCAGGGTGCTGCGGCCGATAACAAGCCTCTACAAACCCAAAGAAAACAGACAGATGTTAAAAGTGTACATAATTATATTTTTGTTGAAAGGTTTAAAAATTATTTTTCATGCACAACTGCAGTTAACAAGCTCTACTACGACATGGTGATAACTGTGATTAGAGGGCCACTGTATGTACCCTTTGCACACAGAAATCTGCCTAAGACTGGTACCCCTGCAGGTACCCCCACTCCCGCTCTCGGCCTCGGCATCCTCAATTTCTGCACCCTTGCTTTACAAACCTACCCCCTCCACTTAAATGGGGGATTTAATAGCCATAACATGGAATGTAAGGGAGCTCAACACCCCCAACAAGAGGAGGCAGGTGCTCATACACCTTAAAAGGCTGAGGGTGGAAGTGGCGTTCCTGCAGGAAACCACACTAACAAATGAGGACCAGGCCCGACTGAGGAGAGACTGGGTGGGACAAGTTATACATTCTGCTGCCCCCACTAGGAAAAGAGGGGGTGCTATTTTAATCCACAAGTCCCCACAGTGGATGGCGAGTAAACAATTTACTGACTCAGAAGAGAGGTGGGTGGTCGCTCTCATGGACACACCAGAGAGCCCATTGCTGCTGGGGAATGTATACGGCCCCAGTGAGGACTCTCCGGCCTTTTTTCGCAAGTTGGCCCAAGAACTAGGAGCACTATCCACCAGTGATGTTTCAATGCTAATAGGAGGCGATTTTAATCTGACTCTTGACCCATTCATAGACAGGAGTCCCTCTAACACAGAGCCCCATGTTAAGGGCCTCAGGGCCCTGCAGCAGATGCAACAAGATACAGCCCTTATGGATATCTGGCAGGTATTCCATCCAGGCGCACGAGATTACTTGTTCTACTCCCTGGTACATGGCTCCCATAGCAGGATAGACATGTGGTTGACCTCTCCATGCGCTACTCAGAATGCAGTGGAAGTCACCATCCTGCTGCTGGTTATCTCAGACCATGCTTCGGTCTGCCTAACCCTTGCACGGGGAACAGATCGCCCATCCTCTCCCTCTTGGAGGCTGGACTCCCTCCTCCACAGAGACCCAGAATTTCTCCCCTGTTTGCAGCGGGAAGCTTCCATGTTTTTTCAAAGTAACCCAATAGCCTACACATCGGCAGGTAATACATGGGAGGCTTTCAAAGCAACCCTGAGAGGGTCCATTATGGGAGATGCACATAGAAGGAGGAAAAACAGGGAGTTGCAGCTCGCTTCCTTAATGAAGCAATTAAAGAAGGCTGAGGCTGACTTTAAAGCTCTCCCCAACACCGCACCCCACTCTCAGGCAGGCAGTAAAGTGACAACTCTGGGCTGGAGGTGAATGAACTGCTCTCCAGGAAGGTTGAGGTATCAATACTTCGATTGTGGCACAAATATTGGGATGGTGGTGAAAGGGGAGGTAAGGTCCTTGCATACAGGCTGAGGAAACAGCAAGCTGAAAGACATATTCCGGCCTTAGTGAATGTACAGGGAACAGTCCACACTAAGGCCAAGGGCATAAACACAGCGATGGCTGATTCTATGCCACACTTTACTCACTCTCCAGAGAGCCCAACCCCCAAGGAGTGGTCCAATTTCTTACAGACTTAGACATCCCATCCCTGCAGGCCTCACAGGCCAGCACCCTAGATGCCCCATTAATGGTGGCTGAAATAGCATCCATGATACTTTTACTCAAAAAAGGCAAAGCCCCAAGGGGAGATGGTTTCCCAGTGGAAATCTGTCAACTTTTACAGCCCATAATCTCCCCGATCCTTCAACAGGTGTTTACAGAGGCCCTAGAAGTCGGAGCCCTCCCTCCCTCCCACATTTAGGGAGGCAGTCATCACCGTCCTCCCCAAAAAAAGAGAAGGACCCTCAAAAGGCAGCCAGCTATGGACCCATCTCGCTGCTCAATGCAGATGCTAACATTCTTGCCAAAGTCCTGGTAAACAGACTTAATCCCCTTCTCCCTGAGTTAATTCACCTCTCCCAGGTGGGCTTTGTAAAGGACCGCCTTAGCACCGACCATATCAGGTCATTGATAAATTTAATATATAAGGCCAAATTCCTCAATTCACCAGCCAAGGCAATAGCAGTCGACTTTGAAATGGCCTTTGACTCCCTAGAATGGGATTTCATCCAACACATCCTGTCCTCAATGGGGTTTGGTGAAGGGTTTAAGGCATGGATCCAAACAATCTACACAACCCCCACACCTAGAGTCCTCACCAATTCCATGCTCTCCCCCCCATTCCCCCAGGGCAGAGACACTCGACAGGGATGTCAATTGTCCCCATTACTGTTTGTGTTAGCAATGGAACCCTTGGCCAAAGCTTTAAGGCAACACACCCTAATCCAAGGGATGAGAATGGGGAGGATGGAATACACAACTTTAATGTACGCCGATGACCTGCTCATTCCCCTGTCAGACGTTGAACAGGCTATCTCCCACCTTATAGGGACTCTGTCAACCTTCCTCACCTTTTCTGGCCTAAAACTGAATCAATCCAAAAAAGAGGTATTACCTCTCAATGGCAAATGTACCTCCCAAATGGCCACCACCCACAGCCTACGCTGGGCCCTGGATAGAATTACATATTTTGGGATTTACATCACCCCAGACCTGTCCAAGATGTGGGAGAGGAACTTGAAGCTCCTCATGGATACAATTCATATGGAATTGGATAGGTGGAAACCCCTCCAACTTACTCTGGCAGGGAAGATCTCAGCTATTAAGATGGTCATGGCACCCAAAATCCTCTGTATACTTTCACATATTCCTCTGACACTCCCAGCCATATGGTACAAGAAACTGGACTGTATGCACTAGGTACATCAGGGAGCATAGGAAGACAAAGGGAGGGTTAGTGAGGCTGAATAAAATGGACGGTGGGTGGGCAGAGAGGGACAATGAAAAGACAGGGGTACTGAACTGATATTTCTGCTCAGTATTCGCAAAAGAGGAGCGGGGAGGTGCCTAATCCAAGTAATAGAAGCACTCTGGATAGGGGGGTCGAACCCAGTCCTTTCACAGAAGAAAGGGTTCTGAAAGAACTCCTAAAACTGAAGATGGACAAAGCAATGGAGCCTGATGGAATTCACCCCAAAATTCTAAAAGAATTAAGGGGAGAACTAGTGAAACCACTAACTACCCTTTTTAACAAATCATGGGAGGATGGTGTAGTACCTTAGGACTGGAGGAAGGTGGCTGTGATTCCCCTTCACAAAAGTGGGACCAAGACAGAGGCAGGAAACTACAGACCTGTCAGTTTGACCTCTGTGGTAGGGAAAGTGATGTAACCACTTCTGAAGGAAAGAATTTGTTGAGTACCTAGAGGCCAGCAGGGCACAGGACCCAAGGCAGCATGGGTTTACAGTGGGATGGTCATGTCAGACAAATCTAATTGATTTCTTTGACTGGGTGACCAAAAAGTAGTAGACCAGGGAGGAGCTATGGACATGGCCTACCAAGACTTTAGCAAGTCATTTGACACAGTCCCACACAAAAGATTAATATTCAAATTAACTAGCCTGGGGAGTGGGTCCCAGGGTGACCAACCTGGGTAAAACATTAGCTGGACAACAGAACAGAAGGTAATTGTAAATGGAGTCCACTCTGAAGAAAGAGGAGTTACTAGTGGGCAATCGGGAGGTCTAGTACTCAGTCCAGTCCTTTTAATGTCTTTATAAGTGACATTGCAGAGGGACTGGAAGGAAAAGTATGTCTCTTTGCAGATGGCACAAAGATCTGCAACAGGGTTGATACACAAGGAGGTATGGAAAGGATGAGAAGGGACTTGGTAAGGTTGGAGAAATGGTCAGAAGTATGGCAGCTTGGATTCAGTGCAAAGAAGTGCAAAATAATGCACCTGGGAAACAAAAACCCAGGGGAAGATTACACAGTGGGGGGGAAGGTAGTAACAACAACAAAAATGCAAAGGGACCTGGGGGTAGTCATATCAGATGACCTTAAGATTATCAAGCAATGTGAGAAGGCAGTAGGAAGGGCTGGGGGATACCGGGATGTATAGGGAGAGGCATCACCAGCAGAAAACAGGAAGTTGTTATCCCTCTGTACAGACAGTTGGTGAGACCCCATCTGGAGTACTGTGTCCAGTTCTGGAGACCCCATTTCCACAAGGACATAGACAGGACAGAGGCAGGCCAGAGAAGGGCAACTAAAATGGTGCAGGGTCTGCAAGAGAAGCCATATGAGGAGAGACTAAAGGAGCTTAATATGTATACCCTTGAGGAAAGAAGGGAGAGGGGGGACATGTAGAAACTTTTAAGTACCTCAGTAGAATCAACAAAGTCCAAGAGGGTAGCATCTTTCAGAAAAAGAGATGTGCAAGAACAAGGGGACACAATTTGAAGATGGGGAGGGTGCAGGGCAATGTGAAGAAGTATTTTTTCAGAGAGGGTGGTGGATGCATGTAACAGCCTTCCTGAGGGGGTTGTGAGGTCTAAAACTGTGGGAGAATTCAAGAATATATGGGACAGACATAAGGCAATTTTTGTGGGGGGTAGGAAGAAATAGGCTGTTGGTTAACTAGGATCTGCAGCTTATCCTGTCGGTAGGGAAACGGGCAGACTAGGTGGGCTAAGTGGTCCTTATCTGCCATCAAAGTCTATGTTTCTATGTTTCTGTGGTGGGTGCCTTCATATACATTGATACATAGACAGTGTCGGCAGATAAGGGCCTATGGCCCACCCAGTCTGCCCATTTAAGTTTGTAAGTTCAGTTTATGTTTTCCAGGAAGTCTGTTGCCCCTTACCCCTGACCTCCAGAATATGGTAAGGGAAAAGACCCAGATACAGCAGGAACAAGCTGAGAGCCCACTGGTCCGAGGGAGGTTGGAGCCTCCCCTGATTTGAGGGATATAAGTGGGCTTTCCAGTCCACGCAGTTGCTCAAATGGTTCTCAGCACTCCATGCTAACTCCCTGCAATGGCTCGATATGGAAAGGGAAATGAGTAAGGAAGGTCACTAATTGGAGAGTGCTGATATATAACCCGGCCCCCAAAGAGATCCGCCTACACCCTACAATTGGCTCATCATTGTGCTAGTGGGATAAAACGACAAGATGCCTCTCGTTAGACCCAGCCCCCCTTCACACCCTGTGGGACAATAGGAACATCATGGTAGATAACAAACCTATAAACTGGGCAGCCTGGCAAGTGTCAGGTCTGGAAACCCTTCAGGACGTACACATCCCAGGCACCTCCATTTTAAAGTCTTTTAAAGAACTAGTCGAAGCCCATAACCTCCCCCCCTCAAGACTTCTGGCATTACCTCCAGTTAAGAAGTGCTGTTACATCACACACCAAGGAATGCACTGCAAAGGCACCCTCATCACAGCTAGAGAAATGGCTCACCCTAAAGAGGGGCCAGACCAGCCACATATACTCCATGCTTAGGTCCCATGTCCCATTCCAATCCCTGTCCTACAAGCAGAAATGGGAAATAGCATTGCAGACACAAATCTCAGACCTAGAGTGGAAAGCTTGTCTGAAGCTGGCTCACAAGGCCTACCCAGACATTAGAAGCACCCTGATACAGAACAAGATACTCCACTCTTGGTACAGGACTCCGGACATCCTCTACAAAGCAAAGGTAATGCCAGATGAGCTCTGCTGGCATTGCCAGGCAGACAGGAGGGACCTGATTCATATCCTATGGCACTGCCCAATGATACTTCCAGTCTGGCAGCAGACATGCGCTTTGGGCTCTGACATCCTGGGGAAGACAGTGCCCTTGGCACCAGAGGTAATGATTCTGGGTATACACACTTCATACCCACATCTAACACTTTTAGACCAGAAAAGGCTAAAGATACTAAGTATGTAGGTGAAAAGACAGCTGTTGTGCAGGTGGAGAATTCAAGACACTCCAACGCTCACAGAAGTGCTCAACAACCTCATCCAAGTAGCCAAGCTGTCCAAAATGACACACGTAGTATCGAACAGCCTTCCACTATATAACACCCTTTGGCAACCTCTTATAACTTTTCTGAAACCTAGAGAGGGTATAGGTTGAAAGGGCAGGTATCCATATCCTATGACAAACACCAATTCACAACTGGAAAGTCAACACACAGGCCCTCTTACACATTAGCAGATAGGTGGCAATTAACAGTCAAGGCTTTACCATAAGTTCATACAGAAATATGTCTGAATCCCTTTGAAAGTAAAGTAGAAGATGCTTTGTGCGTGCATATGTTTTATTTTGCTGCAGATGGAGACCCAGAAGAAGACTCCTCCCAGGTTTCCTTGAATCCACAAAGGACCGACCCCCACAGAGATGGTACAATTGTGGCGCTACCAGGAAGGCCATATATACTGTTTTCATGGTCGGACACCTTAGAGAGCTTCTCTTGTAGGCCGTTATACCATTAAGAAGGGGTAATAAATTGGATAGACTGGGAGGCTTTAAGAAGTCACCCCCATCTGCAATTTCTTTTCTTTCTTTCTCATGGCACCCTGAGAACCCAGTTATAAAGCTAGATTTTCAGATTCAAGATTGCTTCCTACAGTATAAGTAGGCAGGAGGATGGACTCCTTTGTGTAAGTTGTTGTATTTATGCTCCTCCTGTAAATTGTATGATGTATAATGTATAATCTTGTTGGAA
This sequence comes from Neoceratodus forsteri, assembly GCA_016271365.2. Taxonomy (NCBI): domain Eukaryota; kingdom Metazoa; phylum Chordata; order Ceratodontiformes; family Ceratodontidae; genus Neoceratodus; species Neoceratodus forsteri. The sequence continues at coordinate 325,442,862 of CM028135.1, read as the reverse complement.
AACAATAAAAATCTTTAACCACAGAAAGCATACGTAAGGCCCTCAACAATTCCTGCCGCTTAGTTTCAGGTGCACCCAGATGCACACATACATGCAACCTCTACACCCTCACCAAAAGGCTGAACCTCAGTGGTAGGACTACTTATCATACCTGTCTGCTCACGAAGAAAATCTCACTGGGATCCCCACCCATCCTCTCAGCGGTTCATCATGCATGCTCCCAACTGGTGCGGCATAGGAGTGCCTCCAGGCACACTTACTTGACCCTTTTCTGTTGGACCACACAAGCCCAACGGTCCTTCAGGTATCATGCTCCTAACTGGATAAATAAACTCCCCATTGTCATCCTAAAAGAACTTAAACTGGGACCATTCAAACAGAAATTTAGGCAACACCTCACTTCTATTAGCATCTGATTGCCACACTTAGGCCCTTTTCGGCCTCACACATTGCCTTCTCCCTGCACCCTCACCATCCTGATCTCCCCCAGTCCATTGTCCCGCCTCTTCTCCCCCACTCTCTGTTTCCCTATTCATGCTACTTGTTCCTCCTCTCCCTTTCCCTACCTGTCTCTACCTTCCCTTCTCCCTTCCTGTGCTCCCTCCTCTCCTTGCACTTCCTTTCAAAACACTGCTCACAAACCCCTCCCTGCCCTTTCTCCCCTACCCCCATCATCCTACTCCCACCCCGTCTCCCCTCCCATCATCCACTATGTTCCCTATCAACCCTTTGTCCTCCCTCTCATCTCCCAATTCTCCGCTTGACAATGTCAAATCCTGACAGCATCCTTCCCTTCTCCCTCCTGCACTGCTGTGACAATGTCAGATTCTGACAGCATCCCTCTCAGCCCTTTCCTCTGTGTACCTCATGTCTCAAAACCTACTGCACTTCTTACTGAAACTTGAATGTAAAAGTTTAACCAGATTGTAACTCTTGCTGTAACCTGAATTGTTAACTCTTTACCTGTCTGTAACTTTCATGAATGATTGTACCCAATGCCATGTATCATGTACTCCACTTGTCTTGTATTTAGTTCTTCTATTGTGTTGTCTTTACTCTGATGTGCAACCTTTGTAAAAGAGTCTTTGACTCTAAGGCATTTTAATCTGAAATTTGAATAAATAAATAAATAAAAAACACTTTAAAAGCCATGAACAGTTGCAGCAGGCATTAGACTCATACAGAGAGGTGAAGTGTGGTTATGGGAGATGGGGGAGGTTAAAGAAAGCTAAGCAGGTTAAGTACAGACAGAAAAAGAGAGAGAGTGTGCGTGTGTGTATGTCTGGAGATGTTAAGTGGCTTGTACAAGGCCACACAAAGAGAAAGTGTCAGCAGTGGGATTCAAACCTGCTTCCCCAGTTTCACAGCTCTGCACTCTATCACACCACAGTTAATATAGCCCCAGAGGGATGTCTCTTATAGCAGGAGACTCCGGGCATGAGGTTTGAGTGAGAGGACCGCAAAATGAAACTGAGCAGTTCTGTCAGCCCAAAACCTTAGGAGAGGAGTCTCTTATGATGAGAGACATCCCTGGAGGCCCTATTAACTTACTGCAAATCACTCAAGTTTAGTTCAAGTGATTTTTTTTTTTTTTTTTTTTTTTAAGGTTATTGTGCTAACCTCCCCCGGTGCTGAAGTGATGCATTCCTTCCCAACACTCTCACACAAGAGCACACTGTACACAGATAAGAGGCAGACTAGCTCTGCATGCTGATCGGCTGAAATCATGGTAGAGATTTATAATACACTTCACTTCTCTGTTAGAATGAGGCTTCCTTATAAAGACAGCCACACATTCTATGTGTCTTTTTATACCTGAAACTTATATTCTAGTCTTTTAGGAGTTTCCAGTCTCTCACTTTCCATGCTTCCTCAGAATTGTCAGGCTAGCATGCTCCCTTGGGTCCAGTGGGATGACAGTCCCCTCACTGCTGCCCTTACAGTATCATTCGCCTCAGCTCTCTTTGTGATTTCCTTGGCTGTCAGGAGTTCCCTTAACTGCATCTTTCTGGTTTCAGTATTTAGTTTTCCCCTCTCAGGCATGATGAGCTTCTCTATAACTATCTCTACTGAACCTTTAAAGGGCATTTTTTACAGTAATTAGGTGGCTGGGGAATCTCTGCCATTTACTCATTCTGTAAGCCTGTACAAGCCACACAGTTTACAGCTGGGAAGAGTAAAGGGATGTGATAAGATTGTACTCCAAAGCACACAATTTCAGTTTGGTACACTACCACTAGACCACACTCTCTCTCCACTTTAGGAGGAAGCACTCAAGCAGCTGCCCCTTGTCTCATTTTTCATCAATCATGTTGAAGTAACATCTGCCTTCTATCCAAATTTTTACTTCCAAGTCCTCTAGCCGCACAAGCACTCTCTAGTGGGCCACAAACCAGCAGCATGTTATCTTCCACGTCCTCAAGCTGCCCGGCCATGCTCTCTTGTCCCACAAGCCAGCAGAGCATCTCCATCTGCGGGACCAAAAACTCGAAAAAATATCGCTGGTCTCATTAGCACTTCAACCTCTCAGCACTACAGCCTCGTGCTTGTGACCCCCCAGAGTGTAGCGGAGCCATGAGTGATGGCTCACTTGCCACAAGCTCAGATATATTTTGTACCACACACCGAGCCATCATGTATGCTTTTTATGTAATAGGACTATGTTTTGTGCTGTTTCTTTTGTTTGATGATGTCACCACAGTGTGATATCTGGAGTCATCACACTGCAGTGAGAATACATATTTTTGTCTAATGAGTTATCTGCTCACTCCTGTTGTATAAATCAAAATATCATACTGCTACAATGTCCATATATCAATATATAAAAATGTAAAATTATTTTTAATTTTAAATCTTATTGATAATAGTTGGAAGGTTCTAATGTTTATTTTTTAACAGAATAAACATTTTTCCTAGCTTAAATTCACTGCTGTATTCATTCTCATCTGTGTTCTCTAATTTCTGTTCTCTGATTTCTGTGACTCTTTTCAATTTTTCCTTTAATTTGTGGGGCCAGATTTCCAAAGCCCTACATCCACCACACCGGACTATTTTTAAAAGGGCTGCATGGCTCTAACACACCCAAGTGGTAGTTTTGTCAGTGGGCATGAGTTACCCTGTTAAAGTCTCTCCCATACATTGGAGGACAGAGAGAGAGGAATCCGCAATGTGCAATTGTCTGTTCCCCACTCTCAGCACAGTGGCACTTACCTTTTTTCGCAATCTCCATGCTGGATGGATGGCTGGCTGCTGTGCTCCAGGCTGCACTGTTCGGCTGACATTAAAAGCTAAGTAACTGGGTCTGTTAGTGCAGCTGTAGTGCTGCTACTCACTACAGCAGTGACTCAGGTCCAGATACAACCTCAAGCCACCCAGATGCTGGCCTAGGAAGGGTGGATCGAGCATCTCAGGGACAGCTCTCTTGCCTTGGGGTGTGGGAGACACTGCATCTTGCTACTTGATTTGCCAGTTGGTGGAGGCCAGGTGGTAGCCCAAGGGAGTGTACATTGCAGGGGAAGAAACTGCCACCAGAGGCCATGAATGCATGTGTGCCACTAAGCTTTCATACATGTCACTGCAAGCCAGTACTCTGGGGAGAAAAACCAGAGTAAAATGACCCAGTCTAATTCTGGCACCCCACACAAGCCACACATGACCATCACAGCGGGCCACACATCACAATAAATGGTCCTAGATTAGCGGTGGATAACCAGTAAGTCTATAAGAAGGTCAGTGACATGGCTGGTAGAGTTGCCATAAAAGGGCTGGGGTCCAAAGCCATACATGTTTTTATTTATTTTTATCAAACTTTTACTCATTCCCCAGCTCACCTGATTGCACCAATCTGCATCAGCCCCATCACCATTCATCTCATGGACTTACTGGTTACCCTCCACTTGTCCAGCACCACAATCATGGTAAGCTGCTTGCCATATTGGTCATGCATGGATCTGCATAGGGTGCCAACACAGCAGACCAGGACTTTATCCTTCGGCTCCTGTTTTTTTTTTTTCCTCAGGGGTGCCAGCATGTATGGATGTGTATGTGTAAACTTGATGGCACGCATGTATGCTACTGGCATCTGGAGGATGCCCCTTCTCTCTTTTGTTATCCTGCTGTGTTGCCTCCAGGCCTCCGTATGGTGACATAGAAGCAGGGAAACACTTGTCCCTCACCCCCAAGAGGAGAGTTTGCTTGGGGTGCGCTATTCTCCATCCCCCAGCTGGCCCCATTCACGAATCTGTGTCACCAACATAATGAATGATAGTGCTACAACTGTGCTATCGAGTTAACCCATTATATGTTTTATTTTAAAAAATATATATATTTTTTATATTTACAAAATATAGTTAGCATTTAGCTTACATATATGTAGACTACATTCTATAAATATGCATTATAATGATATGTCTTCTGATAAAATATGTATCTTGTTTACATGCAAGCCATACAACATGTGCAGATTATTGATAGAATACATATGATTTATATATGTTAAATATGTTTTTAAATACTAACTTTGGTACTGCGTAAATGTTTGCATAACTAATTTCTGTATTTCATAAGTACAGTTTCTCATCCAAAATCATGGTCATTTCTATTTTTAAACTAATTTTGAATCAACAGCATTAGTTTCATTTTCATTTTTATTGAGCATAAGATCCTATAGAGAGAAATCCATTGTCAAAGGGTCCAGAGTCATACAATACATGCATAAATATCAGTATAGTAATACTTTATACACAACAATTAAACTACAAACAATATTAAAAACATTTGGTCCTGTTATATAGGTCATATGTCAGGCCCTATATAGATTATGGATCTCCCTACTGGAATCCTTACCTTAAAGGAGACATTTATAGATTGGAAATGATACCAAAACTGAAACATAAGTCATATGAAACACGTCTATCAAAAACTGGACTACACTCATTACAACAAAGGAGACTATGGGGAGATTTGATGTTTTTATTTAAAATATTGAAATGTCCTATTCAAATGAAAGAATGTGGATTGACATATTCTAATAAATATATTGTTGGCAGATTACATAATAAACAAATAAAAATTGAATGGGTTAACACTAATAAAAGAGTTAACTTCTTCAGTATAAGAGCACCAGAACAATGGAATTTATTACCAAAATATATAGTAAACTCTGAAACTACTGAGTCATTTAAAACAAAGTTAGATATCTGGTTAACAAATCATCAAGTCAATTGACCTACTTTTGAGGGGGACAATCTCGATGGGCCTTCTGGCCTTCTTTTGTCCAAATTTTCCAGTATATCCAGTGTTTGCACATTAAAGATGAAGATAATTCTGAGCACAACCTGTCCTTAAAACTTTGCACAAAGTCCAGGTGTAACAACTGGTCAGAGGAATCATTCCCATTTCTAATTAATCTAATTAAAAATTAGTTTCACCCATGTGAAGTCCTCCTAAGTGGTGGTTGCACAGTTCTATGAATCATGTTCCTAGTGTTGTACTTATTTTCAGTAAATTTAATTCTGACTGAAGACCCAGAGAAAGAAGACCAGCAATGGACTTTATATCCATCAAACAAGTATGATATTGCTTAAGTAGTTCAAGACAATATTGGTATATACTGTATAAACAAGTGTGAGTGTCCTGTCTTAAAATTCAGTGCCTAATGACAGGTCTTACTGAGAGCATTTGTAACCCTCAAGAGCATACTGTTGTTTACAGCTCCATATATTACATTTTTATTTTACCAGGAAATACACCATTGAGAAGAACTCATTTACAAGGTGGTCCTGGAAAGACACGTACACAGGGTCAAGGCAAACAACAAAACCATTAGAGCAAATTATACAGAAAATAAAACAATAGAGAAAATACAGTATACAGTCATGTCAAAAAATTTAGCATACAAGCAATGTATATGTCAGCAACAATCTAACGTTGATTGTAAATAAAAAAAAGGTGCACCTACATAAGGCAAGGTGATGCAAGGTGAAGGTAAGGACTAAGACAGCAGTAGGAAAGAGGTGGAGAAGGGTACATGGAAAAGAGGAGAAAAGTAGAGAGGGAAGGGGTATAGTGGATAAGTGCTAGGGGAAAAGGAGAAGTGAGGTTACTCATGAAGTAATGGTAATTTATACATAACAGTGGCATTCATCATTTACTTGGTGACTCAGCAAGGCCTTGAAATGAAATATCCCAACCCAATGAGACAATTTTAGGGAATTTTGAATTTTATTCCATGGTGTGGGTATGGCATAGCTCAGTGCGACTGAGCCAAAATGAGATCTGACCCTAGGGACATCAAGAGTGATGTATGTATATCTTCTGAGCCGGCAGGCACAAGGTGTACATTTGAAGAGTGTGGAGATGTAGGGAGGAAGTTTATTTAAAATGGTTCTGTATGCCCAGAGGGCAGCATTCCACGATCTTCTGGTAGCTAGAGACGTCCAACCAATAACAGTATAGAGGGAGCAGTTATGGGTGTTGTAAGGAGTGTTTGATATAAATCTAAGAGCCCTATGGTACAACGTATCAAGCTTTACTAAAGCAGATTTACAACTTTGACTGTATAGGAAATCCGCATAGTCAAGCAGGGACAGAAAAGTTGACTGCATCAGCCTTAATTTCACATCTTGATTTAAAAGGTGCTTAATCGGATAGAATAGTCCCAACCTTTGTCTTAATTTCTTTGACAGCTCCTCTATTGCACAGAAGAGGAAAGTTTGCAGTCAATCCAAAAACCTAAGTATTTCAACTTATCCATATTTTCTAACCTCTCTCCTAGGGTAGTCATGATTTCAGGAAGGTTAAATAGAGGAGTAGATGAATAGTCCCAACCTTTGTCTTAATTTCTTTGCCAGTTCCTCTATGTGAACAGAAAAGGAAAGTTTGCAGTCAATCCAAAAACCTAACTATTTATATTTAACCACATTTTCCAACCTCTCTCCTAGGGTAGTCATAATTTCAGGAAGGTTGAATAGAGGAGTAGATGAAAATGGTTTAGTCTGTGGAGAGAGAAACATAACTTTAGTATTTGGCATTAAGCAACAGCTTTAGTTGGAGCAGGTTTGATTGTAGTAGGTCGAATTTGTGTTGTAACTCCAGGCATGCCAACTCCAGGGAAGGCTGGGCAACATACAGCACAGTGTCATCCACAAAAAGATGGACACGTGCCAACCTAATGTTGTGATCAATGTTATTGATACAGATAGCAAAAAGTAGGGGCCCCAAGATAGAACCCTGAGGCGCACCGCTCTGAACACTTTTTAAGGGGGAGAAATCACCGTGGGCTTTGACCTGTTGGCTACGACCTAGTAGGTAACCGGAAAACCACTTCAAGGCAGGTTCATCTAGGCCAATGTTGTGTAGCATGCGCAAAAGTAGATTATGAACTACAGTATCAAATGCCTTGCTTAAATCAAGGAACAACGTGCATACGTAATTCTTGGCATCAAGGTCAAGTAGCCAATTATTTGTAACTTTGGCCAAAGCGGATACAGTGCTGTGCTTAGGCCTAAAGCCAGACTGAAGAGGGTTAAGTGCATTGTTAGACTCAAGATATGCTCTCAACTGAAGGTTAACAATTTTTTCTAGCAATTTTGATAGGATGGGTGGCAATGAGATAGGTCTATAATTATTAAGATCAACAGGGTCATCAGATTTAAAGAGAGGGAGAATGTGTACAGTTTTCCACAATGAAGGAAGAATCCCTTGTGAAAGAGAGAGATTGAAAAGATGGGTAATGGGAGGTGCCAGGCAATAGTAACCCAGCTTTAGGAAGAAGGGTTCAAGGAGGTCAGCTCCTGTGCGTTTCTTGACGTCAAGGGTGATTAGCAGATCTTCTACCTGTTTAAGGGTAATGGTAGAAAAAGAAAACTTGGTACAGCAGGAAGAGGCATTGGTAGGAGAGTAAAGTGAGCTGTTGAAATCAGGTTGCTGAAAGAGTTTACTAACCGGGGAGGAGCCAAACGCAAGTCCTGCAGTAGCAAAGTAATTATTTAGTTGATCAAGGATACTGCCTTGACTAGTAAAAGATTTATTACGGACAGTTATTTTATTGGGTTAGGCTGATGAAGAACTGCGCCCTTCAATTTCTTTTAGGATTTGTCAGAATTTAACTGCATTGTTAGATGAGGAATCCAGAGCTGCCTTAAAATATTTTGCTTTTTCAACACGGATTAGTTTTGTGCAGTTGTTCCTGGCTGCTCTGAAGGCCGCCCAGTCAGATGGCATTTTTCATTTGCATGCCTGCTTCCAAGGAGCATATCTGTTTAGCAAGGCAGATTTTAAGGTACTAGTAAACCATGGGCAAGATCTTTTTCTGGTCCTAATTTTGATCAGTGGAGCATGCAGGTTAATGATTTTTAAAACAGTCATGAAATAAGTCAAAGGCTTCTGGACCGAAGAGGCAAGATAGAAGTCCTGCCACCTGATCCTCCTTAGATCAGTTAAAAAGTTGGAAGCATTGAAATTCTGGAAGCTCCTTTTATAAGAAAATCCAGTGGAGGAAACAGGCTTAGAAATGAACCTTACACACGCAACGGCCATATGATCACTTAAGTTGTGAAAAATCCCAATACGAGAAATTTTGTGAGGTTTGTTAACCAGAATGAGGTCCAGAAGAGTACTATGTGCCAGATTTTTAGCATCAGGACGGGTAACATCAATTATAAGCTGATTTAGGCCAAGGTTATCGCACAGTTCCTTCGAGGGTTTAGAGCAGGGGGATTACCAGTCTAAGTTTAAGTTGCCCATAATAATGGCTTCGGAGTTGCAGGAAGATACAATTTTGTACAGATGGGGTAAAATTGCCAGGCCACCAGAGGGCAGTTGGTAACATCCTATTATATGCATGAACTCATTAGAGGGTAAAGAGATCTTCAAGGTAAGGCTTTCAAATTTCTTAGGCATCAAAGTTGAGTCCACGACAGAGACCGTGAATTTGTCCGACACATAGAGAGCAATCCCTCCCGCTCTTGAATGCCTATCAGCCCTAAACATGTTATACTCCCGAATATTAATGTTGTGATATGAAGTGGAGGAGTGGAGCCAAGATTCTGAAATAACTAACACGTTGGGGATAGAATGTAAGGCCCAGGCTTGAACCATGTGTAATTTTTTGAGAATACTGTGGGCGTTGATATGCAGATGACTGACCCCTTTCAGGTGGGCCATGTCAGAGGGGGCTGCAATTGATGAAGGAGGCCCAGGGTTGAGTTCCACATTCCCGGAGCAAAGAAGGAGAATAAGGAAAAGTCTTTTAAGTCTGCTAATAATGACTCTGACAAGCAGTAGCCATCTCTGTTTAAGATGTCTGAGTTTACTACTTGATACGTATGTGCTAGTAATAAAACAGGACATTGACAATGTATAGATTGCCACCCATGCTGAAACATATAGCAGTGTTGTGTTATAGAATGCCGTCTGGAGATGAGGAAATCCAACCTCATGACCAAGGACAAGCATGCCTGAAAGATGTTGAAATAACAAGCAAAGTGGTTTATCAAAGTCAAGGTCAGGTGGCGGGCCTTTGACCTGTGGAACAGGTAATCCAAAATCGGAATTTTTTTAGCCAAAGAGTTAACAAAAGGGTGCTGGAGAGGTGTAACGTGCCAAGCAGTAATAGGCAGACCAGCATAGAGTGTCGAGTATGCTGGGAATAAAATAATATTGCGTGAACGCCCATATTGGATATCTTACGTATAAAAGGTAAAGGAAAATGATGCAGGGCCACCTAAAGAAAGGGGAAAATAAAATGTAGTGGGATGGTCTAAAAATATAGGTGGTGGGGAGGCCTGCTAGAAGAGGGAGATGAAGTACAGTATAATACTCGATTAGAGAAGGAGATTTAGGTGACTGCTAAAAAGAGAAGCAAAATACAGAGTGACAGACTATATATAATCATGGATAGGAAGCCTGCTAAATAGCAGGAGCCTAGAGTACATGTGACAGCTGGAAATGGAAATAAATTAGGGAGCCTACTAAAAAGAAGAGGAAAAGTACAGGGAGACAGGCAATATCTGAGAGAGGAAGAAGACTTGCTATAACGGAAGTTTAGTTCCTCTAGTGGTAGAGTGGTATAAATTGCTAATGAGAAAGTAGGCACTTCTAAAAATTAGTACACAGCCACATCATGTGACCAATTAAGTCTATAAAAGTAAAACACCAGATTGGGCGAGTGGGGAGCCATCGCAAAGCTAACTAACTGGCTAGTCAATACAAAAAAAGAACAGTCTAGCTAAGAGCAGGCTAGCTATCAATTTCTGCAATTAATTACTTCTTAGCTTGTAAAAAAAACTTTTTTTTTTATTCTTTGCTGGCTAAAACCTTTTTGTTTTATACTAGTTGCTGGCTAAAACGCTTGCTCTGGAGAGACAGAGCCAATTAAAAAAGGAAGGGAAAGCAGGAGAAAAGAGCCAAATTTAAACGGTGCACTCAAGTCAGTACCTTAGCGCTGGAGTCTGGGCTGATGGGGGTGGTCATGGGGAGAGGAGCCACTTGTCAGCAGTCCACAGGAGGTGCCTGGTCAGTGCTTGAGGATCTGCCTAGAAAAAGAGAGAGGCAGATGAAGAAATTAAGGCAGAAACAAGGAATCAGCACAGAGGCTTAATTGGTGGGAAGGAATTAAGCAGCAGGGGGGAGACACAGGGCAGACTGTGGGTAAGGTCACAGCAGACACAAGGGGTAGGGTCTGAGCAGACTCAGAGCAGCAGAACAGAATAAGAATTTAGAAGAAGTTAGAAAGCAGGAAAAAAGAAGAAACGGGGAGGAGGGGTTACAGTACTTAGGCAAAGAGCAAAATCTCAGTAACAATTCTAATTCTGCCTAATTCTACATAGCTGGAACGATGTGTAGTGTAGTGTAGTGTAAAATGTCAACATTAACAGATATTAAAGAAGCAAGCTAACTAACTGGCTAGCTCATACAAAAAAGAACAGTCTAGCTAAGAGCAGGCTAGTTATTAATTTCTGCAAATAATTACTTCTCAGTTTGCAAAACCCCTTTTTTTTAATTCTTTGCTGACTAGAACTCCTTCTTTTATGCTAGTTGCTGGCTAAAACCCTTGCTTTGGAGAGACGGGGCCAATAAAAAAAGGAAGGGTCAGGCAGGAGAAAAGTGCCAAATTCAAATGGCGCATTCGAGTCTGTACCTTGGTGCTGGAGTCTGGGCAGGTGGGTGGTAGTGAGGAGAGGAGCCACTTGGCAGCAGACAATGGCAGGCACCCAGTCAGGGATTGAGGATCTGCCTTGATGCTGGAGTCTGGGCAGGCAGGTGGTCTCGAGGACAGAAGCCACTTGGCAGCGGTCCATGGCAGGCGCCTGGTCAGGGCTGGAGGATCTTGACGCAGGAGTCTGGGCAGCCAGGTGGATGTGAGGAGAAGAGCCACTTGGCATCAGTCCATGGCAGGCACCTGGTCAGGGATTGAGGATCTGCCTTGGTGCTGGAGTCTGGGCAGGCGGGTGGTCGCAAGGAGAGGAGCCGCTTGACAGTGGTCCATGGCAGGCACCTAGTCAGGGCTGGAGGATCTTGGTGCTGGAGTCTGGGCAGGCAGGTGGACTTGAGGAGAAGAGCTGCTTGGCAGCAGTCCATGGCAGGCACCCGGTCAGGGATTGAGGATCTGCCTTGGTGTTGGAGTCTGGGCGGGTGGGTGGTCGCGAGGAGAGGAGCTGCTTAGCAGCAGTCCATGGCAGGTGCCCAGTCAGGACTGGAGGATCTTCCTTGGTGCTGGAATCTGGGCGGGCAGGTGGTCATGAGTAAAGGAGCTGCTTAGCAATGGTCCAGTCAGGGCTTCAGGATCTGCCTAGAAAAAGATTAAGAAATTTGCAATACCAAATTTGTCAATAATAGATAGAATAAAACTTTGCACTAGGTACATAGGTGATGTTTTCAGGTCCAATTAGCTACCAAAGCCAAAATAGGACCTGCCACCATAGTGGTCAATTAATCCATTTTTTTGGTCCCATATATGAGTCCAGTAGCTTTTTAAAACCGTTCATATTGCCCACATTGATCACCTCCAAAGGGAGTGCATTCCATGCATTTACAACCTGTTGGTTGTACCACCTAGCTCTCCCTGTGGTGTTATACCTTTCTCCTAATAATTGTTTTGTATGTGATCTTGTTGCATGTGCTGTTTTTTTCTTTTCTGTTTAGTGCCCCTGTCTCACATATAACTGCATCACTGAAGGCTTTATAAGCAAAACACAGATCCCGCTTAATTTACGGTAGGCTGCTGAGTACAGACTGACCCTTTCCAACCAGTCTTTATAACTGAGATGCTGGATATTTTTTATTTTTTATTGTAAATCTCCTTTGTACCTGCTCCACCTTTTTTGATATACCTACTGTATGTGGTGTTGAAAATGGGGCCCTATACTCAAGTAGGGGTCTGACCAAGGCTGTATATAGTGGCACCAGCACTTCTTCCCTTCTGCGTTTTATATTCCTAAGTATATTCCACATGACCTTGTTACTTTTATTTACTGCCTCCACATTGTGTTTGTCAAACTGAGGGTATTGGATATGTATACTCCCAAATCTAGTTCACTATCCATTTCTGGTACAAGTTTATCATTTAGGCTATATTGGTGCATTTTGTTGTTTCCACCAAAGTGCATCACCCTACATTTCAATTCGTTAAACTTTAGTTTGTGTATCTTAGCCTATGATTCCAGTGCCAATAGCTGACTCTGTAATATCCTAACTGACTCCACATCATTTACTACCATCCCTATTTTCATATCGTCAGCATATTTACATATCCAGGCACCATCAGCCACCGGCATTGAGTGAACCAGTATGTTAAACAGTAGGGGCCCGAGAACCGACCCCTGAGGAACCCCACTTGTTACACCACCCTAGTCTGTCAGGTAACCCTTAATCTGGACTCTCTATACCCTGTTCTCCAACCAGGAGCCTATCCAATAACATAGGTTCTGGTTTATTCCATATTCCTGCAGAACCTGTATCAATATCCCATGGGAAACAGAATCGAAGGCCTTGGCATAATCAAGATAGACCACATCCACTGGAAGACCTTGGTCCAAGGCCAAGCTCACCGGTTCAAAAAAGTGCATTACATGACTAGTTCATGATCTCCCTCCAGCAAAACCGTGTTGGGTTATGTCTATCGGAACTAATTGCTTTAGATTGTCCTCTTGGTACATCTTGACATAACCCTCTAATAGCTTCCCTAGAATTGATGTAATGCTGATGGGCCTGTAGTTCTCTACTAGGGATCTATCTCCTTTTTTAAAAATAGGAGTGATGTAAGCTACCTTTCATTCTTCTATCACTTTACCCTCCTTCAGTGACCTATTAAAAGGGTGGCTATAGATTCTGCGAGTTCTTCTGCTGTATTTATTATGAATTGTGGGCTGATGCCATCTGGCCCTACCAATTTATACTTATTCAGGTTTATGAGACTGTTATATTCCTGTTCTGTTATAGTGAGAATTTCAGATGCATTTCCTCCCTTTCTCACGTTAACTAAATTTATCATATCCTTGCTTTGATAAACACAAGTAAAATAACTATTGAAACTGTTTGCCATTGCAACTTCACCATCCACTACTTCATTTCCAACTGTGATATTAGTTATTGTACTGTCTGACTTTCTTAAACTTCCTACATAGTTGTAGAAATGCTTACAGTTTGCAGTTTTGTTTGTTGCTAACTGAAATTCAGCACTGGCCCTAGCTTTCCTTATGGCCTTCTTACACATATTTGATAACTTCTTATACCGTATCAGTCTCTCTTGGGTTGGATGACTTTTTACCTTCTTATATGACTTATTTTTCTTTCTAATTAGGGCCTATATATGTCTATTAAACCACTTGGGTATTCTGCCTTTGTTATTGTATGTATTTCTTTCAGGTACATATTTGGAAATGCAGTGTCGGATGGTATTGTTTAATCTGTTCCAAATCTCCTATGGGGCTAACCCCTCCTGTGCTAAGGAATTTCACCATATTGTGATCGCTTGTTCCCAGTGGCTATATAACCTGAACATTCTTAACTATCTCTTCAGTATTTGTTAACACTAGGTCTAATATTTGTTCTCCTCATGTACCTGTGGTCACTAGTTGGTCTAAATCCCTGTTCTTACATATGTCCAAGAACATGTTTTCTATTGAGTTTTTCCCTGTCATATTTTCCCAGCAAATGGTATGTTGGTTAAAGTCCCCAGGAATCACTGTGTTATCCTGGATCATACTATCTAGCATATTCATAAAGTCAATATTTTCTTTTTCCATAAAACATGGGGATCAATAACACACTCCCATCCTAATATGTTTATGGGCATTTATTTTAACCCATAGCTGCTCCGTACCTGCTAAGTTCGTGCATTCTGGTTCTATGACTTGTGCCTTCAGATTGGTGGCTATATACACCCCTACCCCACTCCTATCTTGTGTGGCCTAGCTTTATGAAAGAAATCATAACATTCCACATTGTCAGGCAAGTCAATTTCCTTTAGCCATGTCTCTGTAATGGCACAAATGTCCACTTTTTCGCTGCATAGTGTGAACTTCAGTTCATCTATTTTATTTTTTATGCTCCTTGCATAGTATTTTCAGGGTATCTGTGTGACATTCTCTTATCCTATTTCCCCTACCTAGCTGTCCATAAGTACCAGATTTGTAGGCCTCATCCTCCACCTGTCGCCCTCTGGAGACTAGTTTAAATATTGTTCATTTTGGTTACGTAACATCATGCCTAATTCCTTTGAGCCTTTTTGGCTCATATGCAGGTCATCTTTACAGAACAAGGAATCATTTGTTACAAAATTCTCCCCGGTTGCTATACACCCTATTCCCTCCACAAACACCACCTTCTGATCCAGTTATTAATTCTCCGTATTTTTTCATTACTCCTATAATTTGCCCTTAGTACCAGTAATATTTCAGAGACTATTAGTGTGCCATTTATTTCCTTTACCTGTCTATCTATTTCCATATACCTTAGGTACATCAAATCCTCCCTAGTAGTTTTCATGTCATTCGTCCCTGCATGAAATATAATAAGTGGGTTATCGTTTTTCTGTTGAATCATTTTGGGTAGCAGCTCTTTCACATCAGCGAGTTTAGCGCCAGGGAGATATGAGCTTATAACATGTTCTTTTAATCCCTTGGTTGTATAGGCATCTGTATATCTTATAATGGAGTCTCCTATGATGTGCACTCTATGGTTAACTACTTGGCCCTATTCAATATTTTATTTATTTATTTATTTATTTATTTTATTTATTTTGAAAGTTGGATTTACAACCTTTGAGTCAGGGACTCATTTACAAAGGCACCTCGTCGCAGGGAGGGTAGACATGGTTACAGTGTGAGATACAGCAATGGTAACATACAGATGCAATACAGATAACAAAAAGAACACAATATAACAGTGGTTTATGGGATAAAGTTACATGCAGTAAATAGCAATCGTATAAAAAAATAAATAAATCTATATCCATTTCATTATTGTATACTCTTTCTGAATCACATGTTTGTGATGTTATCTCCGGGAACCGACTACAATTTGGCTGGGGGGGGCCAGCCTCTTTCACTGGAGGGGGGTTCCCTCCTCATAGTGTTTCCACAATACTCTGTCTGTTCCCTCTGTGAGGCTCTATCAGTGCTCCAATGTTTTCTTCTACCTGAGGTACCCATTATATCCCAGGTATTCCTTGTCCCTACTGGTGTGGCTATACCACAGGTTATCATTAACATCATAGGTCTCATTATTTGTCTCTGTCTCCCCTTCCTCAGACAATGGTTCAAAGAAATTGCTCGGGTAGTGCAAAGGACATAGCCCTCCTAACCTTCTTTTTTCTTATTTCTGTATTCTGTGCTCTCCCAGTCAGATTCTGCAGAGTCTCTATCCCTTTTTTGCTTTAAACTTTGCCCCTACCTGGTACATTGTCTTGTTCCTGGACACCTTGGCCAGCTTGCTTTTGATTACATTTTAATTGCAATTCCAGACCAACTATTTTTGCTTTCACGTCCCTCACCTCAATACACTGCCTACATGTATATCCTAACAGACCTGCTCTTTTCCCTATTCAAACGTTTTACACAGTATACATCTAATGCTCAGCTCTCCTGTTTTTAGGGCTACTATGAAACTGTTCATGCTTGCAAATTGATAAGTTGTAGGGTTGGAGACAACAAATACTCAGGGATACTGGTGCTATGAGGCCTTGTCCTATGGGCTACACTTACTTGCTTTCCTGTGTATGGTCTTGAAGGGCTCCCTTCCCCTCTTCACAAGCTTCTCCTCACTTGTACTCACTGAACACGCTAAACATGTGCTCAAAGATGCATGTGTCTCTGAGCATGTCTCCACATGCGACGCCACGTGCTCGAGCTCACTGCACTCGCTCCCTGCAGCCGTTTAGCGTTGGCAACCTGGAAGTGCTCCCGGAGGTCATGCTGCCCAACTAAATCAAACTATGCCTGTGAGTTTGAAAAAAACTAAGAGTTTTCCCCTCACAAATAACCCGAAACAACTAAAAATGTCATGTAGCTACCAGGAAACTTAAAGCAGAACTTTTTGATTTAAGGCAAGAAATTAATTTTATTTCTTTATAGCAAGCCAGTTCTGGCATTAACAGATTTTACTAGGTAATGGCTGGCAAGTGAAGGTGTTCTATCAATGAAGTCACCCAAATATTTAGACACCTGCTTACAGAGGACCCCCGAGTAGGTTCTAATAGTCCAGACTGATACCTTGTTCAGTCTATTCTGCTGCAGTTTGCATATTGGAAGGGTACAGAGAACAATACAAGTACTTGTTGTAACTCACCCCATCCTAAAAGGGAAATAAAATGAATAGTAGAAATACCAGTTTAAGCTTTTCATAAACATTAGATTAGAAAGTAAGTCCCATGATTAATTTTAACTGTGCAAACTGTATGCCCAAGTTAAAGGAGCATTGTAAATGAGAATTCCAATATAAATGTCCGAATACTGTAGTTGTTAAGATGAAGTGCAAACAAGCAGATTAAAATGTAAATCACCATGATTAATCATCATTTTTTGGGGTGTTACAATTTTGAACAACGTATATTTACAAAATATGTGCCAGATAATTTTTAAAGATATGTCAAGTAACACAAAAAGCATACCTTTTAAGTATCCAAAATATATTTAACAGATATGCATTGCAAAAAAACTTAATTAATGCAGCAATTGGGGTTAAACTGATAAAAGTAGGGAGATGTGGTGTTAGTGTTTCCAACCCTAACACCCCACCCCTTCCCTGCAAGCAGCAAAATGAAAAAACACTATGGATTGGGCTGTCCTGAGTCTTGGCAAATCAAGCCTGGGGTCTTTCTTGGGGTTATCACCCTAATGCTCCCCCCATTCCATCAGTAAATTAGCTAAGATGTGCAGACTATATGAGAATGGGATAAGCATTAGGGTTGATAACCCCAAGAATATCCCAGGCCTGATTAGCCAAGACTCAGAACAACCAACACCATAATGTTTCCTTTTCCTCCTTGATGGGTGGGGGTGGGATGTTAGGGTTGGAAACCCTAACACCACATTTCCCTAGTTTTGTCAGTTGGTAACTGGTGCATTAAAGTTTTTTGCAATAAATTTCCTTACTTTTTGAGATAGTAGACTTGTATCATCATTCACATAGGTCACTTTGGGACCAGCGTGAACACATCCATGTAATCATGGAAGTGCAGGGCCATATGGGCCCAGCACTTCTGTGCCTCTATTTATAAACATGTGTATGTGGGTGTGGAAATGCAGGGCCCTCCGTTCCACCAGGAAAGCATTTTATATACTTCCTTGTATTTTTTTTTTTGGTAGGGATTGACCATTTTTAGTTCTTATTTCTTACATGTTTGGTGCTGTAGTAATCATTAAGACCTTTCTATTGGTATATACATTGTCTATTAACTCCAAAGATTGACAGAGTTATAGCTTGTTAAAGTTGCAGTGTTATCATATGGGAATTCTAATTTTTTTTTATGCTTTTTTTATATGGCTGTAAATTTTTTTTTGGGGGGGTGTTACATATTAGTGTCGTAGTGCTCATTAAAACCTTTATTTTGATCTACATATTGTAGCTTAACTCCAAATACTGATGGAGTCATGCCTTGTTAAAGCTGAAATGTGGGGGAAAAAACAAAGTCCGAATTCTTTTTTCATATGAAGGGATCTTTTTTTCATGATGTTGTGTGGTTCATACAAAAAAGACTGCTTCATACGAAAAAAGAATTGAGAAAAAAAAGTCCAAATTCCTTTTTTATATGAAAGGAATCTTTTTTTCATATGGCCTTATAAAAAAAGAAATTTGGGTCACAAAAAAAAAAGATTTTAAAATGTGTTAAAAACACATTTCTGGGTGATTTTTCCAAAACCTAACTGCAGAATCCACCTAGCAGGGGCACGACTAGCAAGATACATGTCTTGATGTCTCTGCAGGACATCATTTTTATGGGTTTGCAAAGGAATTTATTTTTTAAAAAACAGAAACAAGATGGCAGCCATACACAAAAATACTTTTTTCTCATTTATTATTTATTTATTTAAAATTTGGTGACCGGGTAGGCCCACTGAGCCCCGAAGGTCCCTTTATCAGGGGCGACCCAGGATAACAATACATATTTTCATACAGAGAAAGACTTGGGTTACTGAGTAGTTTCAGGTGTGAGAGCAGGTTACAGCCATGGTTATCATCATGCATCAGTCCTTACAAATATGTTGACAGTAGAATTAACAAAAGGTGCAGAAGAAATGTAATTTTACATGGTAAGCTCATTGTTTACTACTGGCATGGTTCAGTGGAAAGTTAGCTGTGGTACTATGCCTAGAGGGAAGCACCATGGAACCTGATAAGGTGCTTGGAGGATCTGGATATTAGGAGGATAGAAGCAAGTTGGGGGGGCATGAGCCATGGCAATGACAAGTGCTAGTATCAGACATACAGGCTTTGAGTCTGGTGCGGAACTTCATCAGTGAGGAGGTTTCCTGCACTAGGGGTGGGAGTTTGTTCCACGGGTAGGGGGCTGAGTAGGATAACGACCTGCCACCAGCATTAGTCTGCCTCTGGGAACTTCAAGCACTGTATGAGAGGTCAACTACAAGCCATGCTGAAGCTAACCAGCATTGTATCAATTAACTCCTACAAAACACTAGCTATCTCTAAATTAAAAGACATATGTAGGTGCTACTAGGCCCCCAACACCAAGTCAACTTCCTAGGTACCAACTGGCCCTCTGTTTATTAAGCTGAAATGTGTTGCATAATTTAGGGCAAGGTTAAAGCTGGAATGTACTGCATATATAGCATAAGGACTTCTATTGTGTATACCTCTTGTATTATATATTTTTTATTTGTTGTTCTACATTTTATATCTCCTGTCTATGTAATTGCGAACTGTATGTGTATGTGTCTCAGGACCTCCTTGTGAATGAGCTTGCTCAATGGAGTCTTTCCTGCAATGAACTTGAATGTCCAGATTTCCGTAGGCTCCTGGGGTTATGTTTGAGTGCGATAGTTCCAGCAATGCTGGGTGGAGCTGAAGGGCTGAGTAGCTTGAAGATCAAGCAGAGCAGGGGGTAGTGGAGATGAGAGGTCAGAGAGGGCCAGCGTAGCTGGGCAAGTATGTCACAATGGTGCCTTTGCGAGTGGTCCTGGGTAGCAAACCGGGCTACCTTGTTATACAGGATTTGCATCTTGGTGACCTCCTGCTTGGCCATGCCCTGTAAGATTGGGGCAGCATAAGTCAGGATGGGGAGGAGGACACTTGTGGCGATTGAGGTCCTGGCCTCAGGGATGAGCTGGTCTTTTAGCAGGTACAGAGTACCAAGTTTGCGGTGTATGGTCTTGGTGACCTGGTCCACATGGTACTTGAAGGTAAGGCAATGGTTCAATGTTAGACCTAAGTATTTTAAGGAGGACACAACCTCGGTGTCGTTTCCCGAGAGAGCAGTAAGTTGCAGAGATTTAGACCAGTCGTGTCCAAGGGTGTTGCATTCGAATAGCATCGCCTTAGTTTTGCCTGCATTTAGAACCATTCTATTTGCTCTCAGCCAGGCCTCAAGACATGCTAGGTCGGCTTGGAGAAGGGGACCTAGAGCTGCAATGTTATCCAGGGATCAGTAGATGACAGTTTCATCCACATACCGAATGATCAAGCTTCCCCCACAGTGGAGGCTTAGGTCATTAGTAAATATGGAGAAAAGTAGTGGGTCAAGGATCGAGCCCTGCGGTTCTCCCTCTGTAAGGGGTAGAGGACCCGAGGCGGCACCCTTCCAGATGACCCTCTGGGATCGGCCCAATAGGTAACTCCCAAACCATTTGAGGGCTAGGAGGTCTAGGCCAAAATTATCCAGTTTTAGTAGCAGGAGTTTGTGACCCACAAGGTTGAAAGCCTTGGACAGGTCTATAAAGACAGCGCCAGTGGGTGTCCCATTATCCATTGCTCTGAGCAAGTCATTTGAGAAATGGATGAGTGCTTTGTCAGTCCCATGATTAGTTCTAAAACCATGCTGTGAACGTGCAATTAGCTGATGGGATTTCTCATGGAAAAAGATTACCACCATACGACACAGAATCTTTTTTCATATGGGCCAAATACTTTCTTTGGATGAAACAGCTATCTAAAACACTGTACTGAGCATGTTCAGAACTGAAATTTCAAATCTTTATAACTCTGGAATGGATTAATATTTTTTCACCAAACCACCGAAAGGCACCATTCTGGCCCAAGCCCTTTCCACCCTGAAAATGTCTGAGCAAAATTCCAAACCATCTGGGTGCTAATGATGGCAAAAAAACACCAATTGTTTGACTTTTTTTCACTTTCAGGATCTCAGAATCCATACATCCAACTGGAACGAAACTTGGTAAGTCAAGAGATATTGCCCCGAGACCGTACATGCAACATTTTGTGCAAATCCATTGAACAGTGATGAAGCTATTAAAGTGCAAAGTTACAGGTTTAACATTAAAAAGCCTGCTGAACCCTAACTATAATGGCGCTACCACACCACTATAATATACAACATATATTGTACATATAATGAATGCATAACACTTACAAATTTGCGTTTAACTTAGGTAAAGCAGATTGGACAATTTGGCATAATATGCATGTATTTACAAAATATGGTATCTGGTAGGTCCCAGAAGGTGATGGCAAATGAGGTGCTCTCTAGTGAGGAGAGCATGACTAGTGGGGTACCACAGATGTCGGTCTTGGGCCCAGTCCTATCCAATGTCTTCAGTGAAGACATTACTTGAGAGCTGTAGGGGAATGTGGACTTGTTCGCAGATGACACGAAGATTTGTAATAGGGTGGATATGCCAGAGGGTCTTGGTAGGATGAGGAAGGATCTTAAAAAGCTGGAGCAGTGATCCAAGGTGTGGAGACTGGGGTTCAATGTTGGGAAGTGTAAAATTATGCACTTGGAAGAAGGAAGAAGGAGACTACAGAAGACTACAGCAAGTTCCTGTCCCAGAACAGGAACGGCAAGAGTTGTAAGGGCACATAGGCAGTAGGAAAGTAAGTGTAAAAATACATAGAGGGAGGAGACAGTAAGCATACAAAGCAACAGGAGAGGGAACACAAAATAAGTCAAGATGGGACTGGTGCAGTGCAATGGCTGTGGGGCAGCAGTGTTCTGGGAGACATTCTGGAGGTTGCGATGCTGCCCTGTTTGCAGGCACCTCTCTGATCTGAGGGAGGAGGTTGCCCATCTCCAGGCTGACCTGGCTAGGATTCGTGAAACCTCTTTCCCCACCCAGGGACCACCAGGGCCACCACTGCTACCTCAGAGGTTGCCAAGAAAGAGGAGCAGTTAGACCAAGGTGGGCTCAGGGAGGGAGAGGGTGGTGGAACAGAGGTGCATCTCTCCAGTTGTACCTCTCCACAATTCATATGCTGTTCTCGCAAAGAGTGGATCCTCTATGGAGGCACCTGCAGTGGAGACCAAGGAGGATGCTGGAAACCTCCACAAAGGAGACCCACAGGATGGTGGCACGAGACCCCACAGGGGAAGGAAACAACTCCTGGTGGGGGACTTGATCATTGGGGGGTAGAAGTGGGAGAGGAAGGGCATAGGGAGGTAAGGTGCCTGCCAGGTGCCACAGCTCAGAGGGACAGGAAGTGAATCCTCAGGATCGCGGCAGCAGCTGCATGAGGGAGGGAGCTGGATGTCATTGTCCACCTAGGGACAAATGATCTGGCTGTGAATGGGATCAGAGCAGTGCAAGAGGAGTTTGTAGAGTTGGAGAGGGGCCTTAGACAAGTAGCATGTACGGTAACCTTCTCGAAGGTGCTGCCTGTCTATGGCAAGGATGATGCTAGGGTATTCCGCACCATGGGATTCAATGAATGGTTGAAAAACTGATGTGGAGCTCAGGGTTTTGGCTTCACTGGGGACTGGGGAGCCACCTGTAGGGATGCAGACCTATATTGGTGTGATGGTCTGCATCTGTCAAGGGGGGGAACCAGGATCCTAGATGATAGGTTTAAATGCTTTATTGGCAAGCATTTAAACTAGCCAAGGGGGGGAGGCACTGAAAAGGAGCAGGGAAATCCCAGCCTTCCCCCACAAAACACAGTAGTTTGAGAGGTAAACACCAAGGTAGAGAAGTCAGTAGGGAGCAGGACAGGGGTAAATGCAGAAAAAGGCAGTAAGGACAGGGATGGGGCTAAAAGGGGTAAGGCCATAAAAAAAAACAGAAGGTGACGAGTACCAATGCCCGCAGTCTGTGTAACAAGCTCCCTGAACTAGGGGCCTTGATGGAAGAGGGATGCCTGGATATTGTGGCAGTCACTGAAACATGGTACACAGAGAACTATGACTGGGATGTCAACATACCGGGATACACAGTCTACAGGAGGGACAGGGTGGGTAAGTGAGGAGCAGGAGTAGCTCTCTATATAAGAGAAGGGATTAAAGCAACAGAACTAAAGAGCAAACAGGAAGTTGATGAGTCACTATGAGTCACCCTGGAGACAGGAAATGAAACCACAATCCGCATGGGGGTTGTGTACAGACCTCCATCTCAGGGGGAGGAAATGGACAAGGACATGATAGAAGGCATCCTTAAAATGGCAGAAAAAGGGGAGATATTATTGATGGGGGACCTGAATATGCCAGATGTTAACTGGAGTACCTTTGCAGAGCACATCCAAAACAGGGTCATTCTTGATGCCCTACAGGGCATGCCTCAGACAGCTAGTGTTGGAACCCACTCGGAGGGAGTAATCTTAGACCTGGTACTCTCAAATGGGAAAGGAGAAAGGATCTCAGATTTAGATGTGAGTAGCCATCTGGGAACAAGTGGCCACCAAATAGTGTGGTTCATAATTAACGCAGCCATAGAGTCAAGTCATACAAAAACAAGAGTACTGGACTTTAGGAAGGCTGACCTTGGGAAAATGAGAGAGTGCCTCAGAAAAGTACTAGCAAAAGGGCAAGAAGGAGGGGTGGAGGATCAATGGGGAATAATCGAAACAGCCATCGCAGAAACAACAAGCCTTTGTGTGAAGCAAATCAACAAAACAAAATGAAGGAAAAAAAACACTATGGTTCTCAAAAGAGGTGGAAGGGAAGGTTAAGGAGAAAAGCATAGCATTCAGGAAATATAAGGAAACACAGGAGGAGCAGGACAGAGAACTTATCAGTTAAAGCAGAAGGAGGCAGGGAAGGCAGTCAGAACAGCAAAGGCACAAACTGAGGAAAAGATAGTCAACTCTGTTAAGAAGGGGAATAAAACCTTTTATAGGTACATTAGTGAGCGAAGAAAGACCAAGGAAGGGATACAGAGACTTAATAAAGGGGAGTGTAACCCCTAGGTGACGCTACCCCAAAGGCTACTACCCCTGCCTGATGGGCAACCAGTAGGTTGAGGGGCCTGGGTTCTGAAATGAGTGCCTCCACCCAGAGGTCAGGGTTATTAGTGGTCATACTAACTTGTGCACAGCCCTCTGGGACACTGTAACCCCTCTCATTTCCTGCAAGAGGCCCACACAGAATACAATGACCTTCACAGTACCCCTGATATGCTTTTCCAGTATACAAACCCTTGGTACTTACCACCAGGATTCATTTCTCCAGCTCAACCCTAGGGACCCCCTGTAAAACAAGGTAAAACAGAGCATATGGCAGTAACACAATACTTCAGGCATAAACAGGATCCACAGACAGTTTAAAAGGCAGAAAAAGTGGATCTGATTTATTCAGGGGGGTCTGAACAAGGATAGGCATAATCAGGTTAATTAGCTTACTTTCCCTAACAATCACACACTTATGCAAGCAGTCAGAGTCCCTACCACAGTCACACTTCTGGGTACCCAGGTGATTGGGGGGTGGGCTAGTCAGGACCATTGCCCGGGGTAGGCCGGCGTTGCAGCTGGTAGGGGCCCTTTGATGGAAAACCACACTTTACACAACATAATATTTGTAATCCGGAGCCGGAGGGCTCAGTTTGTGAAGAAAAAGATTACAAAACAATCAGGTAACACACGTTTGATTTAGCTATCTGTTGCAGGGAGCTACCCTGGATGTTACTCATGGTACCCAAGACTGGACACAGGATGGACAAAATTGAGACAGCAGATGAACTCTCTGGAGTGCCAGGAGAAGCAGGGCCAACACGATCCACCGAGGCGTCATTTCAGTTCAGGCATGGAGAAAAGGGGAATGCTTCCCAGGCAGGTCTCTCGTCGATGGCTCGTCTCTGTGCAGCAAGGTGATCTGGCAGGGCCCTCGTGGCAAGGCCCAGCTGCGTGGAGCTAACAGCGGATTTAGTCCGTTCTGCACTGGATGCACACAGTTCACACAAAAGGGGACTTAAACCGCAATCCCCATTCAGTACACAGCTCATTTACATGTAAGGAAGTATTACTGTACCAGGCAACTGCTCCCCGGTCACGATCGCAAAGTCACTGCTCAAAGCGGGAGCCCAGAAGTAGCTGGTGTTCCTGACAGGCTGATCATGTTCAGCAGAAATCTTTAGTCCTCTACAGGTTAAGCCTGGTCTCAATTCAGCAGCTTGCTCAAAAGTACACAGCTTGGATTTAGTCCGAAACAATTCTCTTTCTCTCTCTCTCTCGTCTCCTCTCAGGGTAACAGCAGACTTGCAGGCCTCAACTCAGACCTCTCCACAATTCTCCTGCTCGAACTATACACTTTACTGCTTGGCTGTCATGAGCTGCTTTCCTCTCAACTCCCAACTAAAATCTGGCTTGCCAGCAGACAGCACGTGGTACTTCCCCCAGATCCAAATTGTTCGGTTGGCTGACACAACTGTCAATCACACAAGAACTCCCCTTTCAGTAGCAAAAGGCACCAACAGTCCAGAACTACAAATCCCGCGGGTTTGGGTCCATACAGTCCCTATGAGCAGGCTCCATTTTAGAGTCTCCTATCACTGATTGGTCCAATTCGGCAGTTCGGGACCAAAATGGTGGAGCCAAGCAGAACAGTCCTTACTGCAAAGAAGGCAGGTTAGAACAAACTATGTTATTATTACTACTATAATTGATTACCAGCAATTAGTTACATCTTTCAGCAGGGCTCCCTCTACACAATTAGCGATGGCAGAAACGGAGTGATTATTCAGCAGCCCAGGCAGGACTCGAGTATGGAAACACCCAGACCCCCCCCCATTCAGACTAATTAGGTCTGCAATCAGGCAGCACTTAAAGAGACAGTACATGGAGGCTTTAAAGGCACTCACTGGCAACAACATTTAAACTGCTATAGCAACGAACACCAACTGGGCAGTGAGCATTTAGGCAAGCTCTAAGAACACTTTTTGGAAACCCCCATTGATGGGGGGTTACACCCTTCCTTGCCTGGAAAAACTTGGCGTCCTTGTCAAGTGGGTACCATCACAGTAACTGAAATTGCAATTTTTACCCTACATCTATACCACTTGCAGGCTAGGCCTGTAGCTTCTAGGACATCAGTCAACATATTCAACCTTTATTATACACATTTTCTGCATTTTACTGTACATCATCTATCCTGAATTACATTATGCATTTTTTCACACCAGTACTTTACATAGCCTGCCAGATGAAATCAGGTAATAACTTCCTGTACATTGAACAATGTGAGAGGGGGCTCTTCTCTATCAGCCAACCTGGGGCTAGACGGGGCAGGGGCACCATACCTGGAGGGCAAGACAATTAGCCTGGAATTGTTACTTAGGCTCAGTTTGGGCAGTGAGCTTTGAGAAACATACACCCCCTTATGGACCACATTGAGAGGCAAATCTACTAGCCTTCCAGGGGAATCATAACTGAAGTGTACCACAGACTTGACAGCTCGGCCAGTCTTTCTGGGGGGAACAACCACAGTCTCTGTACTTTCAGCAACAGCCTTGGGGCTTTCCTCACTTGAGAGGGGTGCTTCTGCCGGGGTAGAAAGGTTCACACTTGGGGCGCTGTCAGCCCCTGGCTCTGTAAACTCTGGCTCTAGAACACTTTGCTCACTTGGAAGGCACTCTGGCACTGAAAGGGAATTATCATCACACTCAAAGTATTCTTTAGGTTCTGGCATGTCACCAGTCTGACTTAGATCATCTGCCTCTTCCTCAGGTAAATCACACAGTTCCACCATACAGAGTGACTCAAGATCATCAGACATGACCCTGCACACTTTACTCTCAGGGAGCACTGGCTCCAGAGACAAAGCTGGGGGGTTCGGCAGTCCAGAAGCCCCAGCTTTATCCCCACAATTGATCAGGGGGTTACCTTGAAACAGCTGACTCAGTTCATAAGAGGGGTAATAAGCATAGTTGCACTCACTTTCATCAGAAGTGGACTGACAGTCATTATCATACTGGGCTTGCTGTGGAGAAAATCTCAAGTCTGTGACCACTAGAGTAGGTTGACTCTGTCTCTGTTTGGCAGCAGCGCAAGTCACCGGTCCAGAGGGAACAATCTCAGGGGATTCAGCCTCAATCATGACTTGACCAAGAGGCAGTAAATGGTTACGGTACATGGTCTTGACAGCTTTCGAATCATTTTCAGGCCGCACTTCGTAAGTCATCCAACTTGCCTACTACTATATGAGGAAGATTGTGCCATCGGTCGGCAATTTTGTGTTTACCATGCAGTCCCAAATTTCACAACACAGTTCGAAGCTCTTGGGCCTTTACTTTTTATCATATCTTTCTTTATTGGCTAAGTTTCTCTTTGCAGCCATTGTCTGGGCTAGTTACTATGTGTGATTCAATTGGGTCTTCAGTTTTTGTACATATTGTAGATGATTTTCAGCTCAAACCCCATTGGGAGAGACCCCGAAACAAACATCCACTGGCAGCTGGGCCTCCCAAACATGAGGCGGTAGGGAGAGAACCCGGTAGCATCTTTTCTTGCACAATTATAGGTGTGAACCAAGGTGCTAATCTACTGGCTCCATTTATGCTTGTCTTTTGGGTGAAGTGTGCCCAGCATGTCCAGCAGGGTGCAATTAAAGTGTTCTGGTTGTGGATCCCCCTGCGGGTGATAAGGGGTGGTTCTTGACTTCCTCACCCCCCATAGGGAGAACATTTCTTTGATTAAGCAACTCTCAAAGTCTCTACCTTGATCAGAATTAATTCTCTAGGGGGCCATGTAGTGGACGAAGACATTTTCCACTAGCACCTTGGCCACGGTGGACGCCTTCTGATCTTTGGTGGAGAAGGCTTGGGCATACCTTGTAAAATGGTCTGAGACCACCAACACATTACCAATGTTTTGCTGATCGGGCTCCAAACTCAAAAAGTCTATGCAAACTAATTCCATGGGTGTGCTGGTGGTAATGTTAACCAGGAGGGCAGCCTTCTGGAGCAAGGCTTTTTTTCTGCAGGCAACTACTACAAGTCCTTACATGATGCTCAAAATCGGCCCCCATCTTAGGCCAGTAGAATTGAGATTGCACTAGATCAAGGGTTAGGTCAATACTGAGGTGGCCCATATGATTGTAGAGGGACCTCGCCACCAAGTCTCTGAAAGCTGTGGGCAAGACCAATTGTTGCTTGTCTACTTGGCCTCCCCTATCTACCATCTCTCTGTACAGCAACTGATTAATCAGCTTTAATTTAGGGCCTTCTTTAAATAGTAAAGCAGTTCACAAATCAGAGGAGCGCAATTTGGACACATCTTTCCCTGCACAGAAGGCTTAAAGAGCTGGCTGAATCATAGGGTCTTGGAATTGAGCCCACTGAATGCTGTCATTGTTGAACTGAGGTAGTGCACTAATGTCTAGCACCAGAAAGTAACAGTACCCAGCTGGTATGCCGGTATCAGAGGGGCCCAAGCAGTCTACTAAGCAGTCCACTGTGTCCGTAGACATCTGTTCATCTTTATCAAACTTTTGACACAGTGCTCAAATGTCAGGTTTGGACAGCCTGACCTAATCACTTTTGGACATGGGATAGGGCATCAGCATCTATGTGATTCAGGCCTGATCTGTATTCAACAGCATAATCATAGGTAGACAACGCAGAATGCCACCGATGCCCAGTGGTGTCTAACTTAGCTGAAGTCTGCACATAGGTCAATAGATTATTGTCAGTCTTTACCAGTATCTTTGCCCCATACAAGTATTCATGGAACTGGTCAATGATGGCCCACTTTAATGCCAGGAACTCCAGTTTATGCACAGGATAATTTTTCTCTGATGGGGTCAGACTTCTACTAGCAAAGGTCACCGGCCTCAAACCATTTTCATGTTCTTGATACAGCACAGTCCCCAAACCTTGTAGGCTAGCATCAGTATGCAACACATAGGGTCTAGTAGGGTCAGCATAGGTGAGGATGGGAGCATGAGTGAGCTGATATATTATTTCATGGAAAGCAGCTTCACAGTCGGGTGTC
The DNA here is from genome assembly GCA_016271365.2 of Neoceratodus forsteri. Classification (NCBI taxonomy): domain Eukaryota; kingdom Metazoa; phylum Chordata; order Ceratodontiformes; family Ceratodontidae; genus Neoceratodus; species Neoceratodus forsteri. Next base: position 325,414,035 of record CM028135.1, on the reverse strand, counting down.
CAGCGGGACCCAAAAAGTTCACCCGGGCAGAAGTATACTCTTCCTGTGCCGGAGAAGGCCCCTTTCTTGTATTTACAGTTTGTGGGAGGGTAAACCTGGGTAAGGTTCAGGAGTGGGCAAATCACCCTGGAGTAGTCCTTTATGAACCACCGGAAATAGTCACAGAATCCTAGGAAGCATTGTAATTCTTTCAGATTGTGGGGCTGGGGCCAGGTGGTCAAGGCCTCAACTTTACTAGGATCAGTCTCTATCCCCTCTGTGGACACTCTATGCCCCACATACTTCACAGATGTCTGAAAAAACTGGCATTTGTCGATGGACAGCTTAAGGCCGAAATTCTCCAGACGGTCTAACACTTTAAATAGTCAGCTCTTGTGCTCTCCCAATGAACTCCTGAACAAATTACATCGTCCAAGTACACCAGATACTCCAACAAATTCATATCCCCCACTGCACATTCCATCAATCACTGAAAAGTGACTGGAGCACCCGATATCCCCTGGGGCATCCTCATAAACTCATAGAACCCTAGTGAACAGATTAAGGCTGTTTTCTTATGGTCTTCTGGTGCCATGAAGATCTGGTGGTACCCACTGTGAAGATCCAACACCGAGAACCACTTGCTCCCATTCAGACAGTCTAAAGCATCTTGTATATGGGGCATGGTATATTGATCTGGGATGGTCCGCCGGTTAAGGGTTCGATAATCCACACACATTCTTACTGTCCCATTCTTTTTCCACACCACCACAATAGGTGAAGCATAGGGGCTTCTGGATTCTTGTGTCACACCAGCCGCAAGCATCTCCTGTAGGTGTCTTCTCACATCATCATTATCTGTGGAAGCTAGGTGCCGAGACCTCTCGCGAAACGGCAGCTCATCGTGCAGGCGTATGTGATGCTCAGCTCCCTGGACACATCCCATGTCCCACTCTTTCAATGAAAACACTTGGTCTTTCTGGGCAAGTCTCTTGCTGATTCTAGCCTTACATTCAGCAGGCAATGGGGAGTCACCAAAGTCAAACAAGTCAGGGGTCACTCTATTAACTGCTCCAGAGTGCTTGTTACTGGGTAACACTGCAGTGTATGTGCAGTGTATAGTAGCTAGAGTGCAGCCTCTGTTCACCTGAATCTTCCAATCCGACACACTGTGGACCTGGACCATCACTTGTCATGCGTAGGCATGAGCATGAGCAGGCAAGTTGCTGGGCCTGACCAACAATCCTTCTGGCAATTTTCCACCGCCTGGTGCATCCAGCATCAGTATCCTATTCTTAACATCCTTCCATAAGCGGACCTCTACTTGTAAAGTACACTGTGCATTTTGGGCTAGCACCAGTGACTCAGGATCCTTCTTCCATACAACCCCACCTGGCTCATCCTGATTCACCTCCTCGGCATTCTGCCGCAACTCATAAGCCTTCTTGATCAACGTAGGAATTCTCAGGGCCCTACCAGTCCAGTGCCCCCGTTCCTCGTAGCATAATTGTGCCAGTCTCCAGAACATATGGGCATTGGTCCCAATTAGTAGGGGAACCCCATCATACAGTCCAGTAGGGGGACACACCAAGGCCAAGGTCTCTACTTGTTCTGCCACTCCAGCCACCGAAGTAGGGAAAGACAGCCAGATCTGGATATATCCAGAGTATGGATACAACTTTTCACTCAACCCCTAGTCATGCAAACCTTCCAAGGGTTGTAAGAGTACATCATGCAAGTGCTTCCATTAACAATCTTGAAACATTATAGTCACTTGAGAGCCACCGTCCAGCACAGCCCGGTGGACACTCCAGTCACCTTTACTGTTGTCTCCATGGATGGACCCACCACCTCGGACCACTCAGGTGGCGCAGACTTAGGTGTCGATCTGGCGGTGGCCTTTGAAGAGTAACTTTTTCAAGCAGTCCCCCTGGTGGCCGATTGTTGTTCTGTCGAATCAATGCTAATAGTCTAGCCTTGACTCTCCTCAGATTCTCTGATGAGCGACAATGGAACCGGGTGTGTCCATCCTCCCCATAATGGTAGCAAAAAGTGGGTTCTCCAGGGTCTGTGGGGGGTTGTGGGCAGTCATCTGGTCTTGGTACCTCAGGGGCACATCGCTGTTCTTCTTGGGCATGTGACTGGCATTCTTGACCTCCTGGATTTTCACCACACTTGGAGGTTTGTGTGGTTCATAGTAGTTCCCCTACCAGGGCTCTCAATTCTCGTACTTCTTCCAATATGTTACCCTCAGTCCGGGGTTCTGAAGAAACAACATGCACCCCCACCCCACTTTTAGTCTCTGGGGTGCCTGATACAGGTCAGGTTCTCTGGCCACCTCTATCAATTCTTTGGTCAGTTCTCTCAACTGCTGCGCCTCATCTGGGTCACTGCTCTCCGGGGTCTGGCAGGTACCAACAATCCCTGCATAGGACTCCAAGCCCTCTTCATCAGTCTCGGTTTCACAAATCTCTTTCATAAGATGACAGTACTCGGGAGGATTAGCCTTCCTGTCTTGTAACTTGAGTATCAATATCAACACACTGGAATACCTGGCCGACTTTAGACTATGGTTCAATCTGACTCGGTTCAGTTCCTTTGCAGGTACTCCTCCTTTCCTGTTGGCCCTCTGCAGAGCCCTCTCAATTCTTGTGACAAATGCAGACAACTTCTCATTTTTCCATTGCTTAGCAGACTTGAATTTCCACAGTAAATCATCCCCCGAGTCTGTGCTTCCAAACACTCCTTCCAGTGCAGAGAAGTATTCAGCTGCAGTAGCCTCTGGGCTAGTGGCTCCCACGAAGCGGATGGTCTCCAGTGCAGGGCCCCTTAAGCTCTCCATAAGGCTCTTTCTCTTCTTCCCCTCAGAGCACTGCCATTCCTGTACTAAGGGAGTAGCATAATCCATCCATGTTTCCAGGTCATCCTCCCCATGGGCACTGGGACTGTGCCTGAGAAAAGTCTGAGTTTACGGTATGAGTCCAACTGTACTGATGGAATTATTATGGGGGAGGGAACTACAGGAGAGCACTTAGGGGAAGCAGGAGATGTGACCGGGGACTGCAAGGGCATGTGTTCCTCTGAAAGGTCAAGCACCTTTACTAACTCTTGAGTGGTTCATCCTTCAGATGCTAATAACTTGAGCAGCTTGTCCTTAAACCCCTCTAAACAGGGGGACCCACCCAGGGAAACTGGATCACTATGCAAATGGATGACCCTCCACCCCTTTTGGGTCCCTTCAGTGAAAATAACCAGAGGCACCTTCTCTGGATCTATGGGACTATTGCAGGAGAGTAACACTACCATGGTCTGTTCAAACAGGTCTGAATCCCTCCCCTTCACTTCAACTTTTCTCAAACATTTAACATGTTCCAGAGTTTCTGCAATAACAGCATTAGTGGTCCCTAATGGGACGTTCAGTACCAACAAGGCCTGTCGGGAGTCTAATACCTAAGCCTCGCTCCACCCCATCATTTGGTGCACTAACAGCTTACGGGGGGCCAGTTTGAGCTTAGGCATGGCAAGCTCCTCCATTTTCCCACCAAAGTTGAACATATCGGGGTAATTCCCACCATTGGCCACTAGAGAACGCTAATCCCAGTGGTGCCTCCAAGATGTAACCCCTAGGCGGCGCTACCCCAAGGGCTACTACCCCTGTCTGATGGGCAACCAGTAAGTTGAGGGGCCTGAGTTCTGAAACGGGTGCCTCCACCCAGAGGTCAGGGTAATTAGTGGTTGTACTAACTTGGGCACAGCCCTCTGGGACACTGTAACTCCCCTCGGTTCCTGTAAGTGGCCCACACAGAATACAACAATGACCTTCACAGTACCCCTGATATGCTTTACCAGTATCCAAACCCTTGGCACTTACCACCAGGACTGGTTTCTCCAGCTCGACCCTAGGGACCCCCCCTGTAAAACAAGGTAAAACAGAGCATACGGTAGTAACACAATACTTCAGGCATAAACAGAATCCACAGACAGTTTAAAAGGCAGAAAAAGTAGATCTGATTTATTCAGGGGGGTCTGAATAAGGATAGGGGCAATCAGGTTAATTAGCTTACTTTCCCTAACAATCACGCACTTATGTAAGCAGTCAGAGTCCCTAGCACAGTCACACTTATGGGTACTCAGGTGATTGGGGGGTGGGCTAGCCAGGACCGTTGCCCGGGGTAGGCCGGCGTTGCAGCTGGTAGGGGCCCTTTGATGAAAAACCACACTTTACACAACACAATATTTGTAATCCGGAGCCGGAGGGCTCAGTTTGTGAAGAAAAAGATTACAAGACAATCAGGTAACACATTTTTGATTTAGCTATCTGTTGCAGGGAGCTACCCTGGATATTACTCACAGTACGCAAGACTGGACACAGGATGGATGAAATTGAGACAGCAGATGAACTCTCTGGAGTGCCAGGAGAAGCAGGGCCCACACGATCCGCTGAGGTGTCATTTCGGTTCAGGCATGGGGAAAAGGGGAATGCTCCCCAGGCAGGTCTCTCATCGATGGCTCTTCTCTGTGCAGCAAGGTGATCTGGCAGGGCCCTCATGGCAAGGCTCAGCCGCTTGGAGCTAACAGCAGATTTAGTCTGTTCTGCGCTGGATGCAGCTTCCAGCAGTCAGCACGCAGTTCACACAAAAGAGGACTTAAACCACAATCCCATTCAGTACACAGCACATTTACAAGTAAGGAAGTATTACTGTACCAGGCAACTGCTCCCCGGTCATGATCGCAAAGTCAGTGCTCAAACCGGGAGCCCAAAAGTAGCTGGGGTTCCTGACAGGCCGATCGCGTTCAGCAGAAATCTTCAGTCTTCTACAGGATAAGCCTGGTCTCAATTCAGCAGCTTGCTTAAAAGCACACAGCTCGGATTTAGTCCAAAACAATTCTCTCTCTCTCGTCTCCTCTCATGGTAACAACAGACTTGCAGGCCTCAACTCAGACCTCTCCACAATTCTCCTGCTCGAACTATGCACTTTACTGCTCAACTATCACGAGCTGCTTCCATCTCGACTCCCAACTCAAATCTGGCTTGCCAGCAGACAGCTCGTGGTATTTCCCCCAGATCCAAATGGTTCGGTTGGCCGACACAACTGTCAATCACACAAGAACTCCCCTTTCAGTAGCAAAAGGCGCCAACAGTCCAGAACTACAAATCCCATGGGTTTGGATCCATACAGTCCCTATGAACCAGCTCCATGTTAGAGTTCCCTATCACTAATTGGTCCAATTTGGCAGTTCGGGACCAAAATGGTGGAGCCAAGCAGAACAGTCCTTGCTGCAAAGAAGGCAGGTTAGAACAATCTATGTTATCATTACTACTCTAAATGATTACCAGCAATTAGTTACATCTTTCAGCAGGGCTCCCTCTGCACAATTAGCGATGGCAGAAATGGGGCAATTATTCAGCAGACAGGCAGGACTCAAGCAGGGAAACACCCAGACTCCCTCCATTCAGACTAATTAGGTCTGCAATCAGGCAGCACTTAAAGAGAAGTACATAGAGGCTTTAAAGGCACTCACGGGCAACAACATTTAAACAGCTATAGCACCGAACACCAACCGGGCAGTGTCAAGGATGCCTCCTTTTCTTTTCTCTCCCCTTTTCTGTTCTTTGGACATTGTTTTCATGAGCTAGCAATTTATCTTTTAAGTCTGTTGCGCAACAGCACTAAATGTTTTTTTTTTTATAACGCAAGCATGGGTGTAGTCTGGCCATCTACACGTCATGCTTATGTTTAGGATTTTTTTTCCCATAATTTTTTTTTTAAACACCTTGGTAACTCCTGCAAACAACATCCTTCCCCCTTTTATTTTTTTTTAATGGAGTTGCAAATTAGATAAAGATGTAAGGTGTTTGTTTTTTTGTTAGCCCCGTAGAGAAAGAAATAGTTTATTTAATCGCTAACTCTTTTCGGTGGCGTTTCCTCCCTCTCGAATGTGCGCACGTTCGAGTAGGGATTTCTGAACCGGAGAATTGTATCTTTGCGGTTTCTACCTCTCGAAGATGCGAGAGGTTAAATATTGCTGTACGCAATCCTAAATTCAAAAAAGTTGAACCTCCTCTAACATCTTTCTCTTTGTTGGGTGAGTCGCTTACTATTCCGTAATGCTGGGGGTGAATTTTGTTTTGGGAAAACCGCGCTTGCTATTCCGTAATGCTGAGGGTGAATTTTGTTTTGGGAAAACCGCGCTTTCTGTTCACCTACTGCTGTAGTCAGTATGGCATTTTTGAGCATGGAGTAACTCGTTTTTGTTGCCTCTGTTCTTTAAATGAATCCCTTGAGTAAAGTAAAACACAGTTCCTGGTGGAGACAGGAACATTTGAAAGAATAAAACATGTTTTCATTTAGATAACCGAAAAAGAGTCAAACTAATAATTTAAATATTAATGAGGAGAAATGTTACTGAGTTTTAAAACTGCAGACAAAGGGATTTAAATTTCTATTTCTAGCTAGGTTACATTGGTTATGTTAAAGTATGGTTTTATTATTATTTTTCTTTCTCCTTACTTGAACTGTTCCATTTCTGCAAAACCCTCCTTCCTGATCCTTCTTCATTTTACTTCCTTATGTCTAAGAGCCGGACGGCCCTTTTTTGTTAATATTTATAATGTATACTAGATGGGAGGAGTTTCTTCTGTGAAATTAATTTTTTTTTGTTTTAAAAATAATGTTTAAAGTATTGGGAATGAGTTTATACAGCCTCCTAATAGATTCGTTGTATGTTAAAATAAATATAAATCAGATTAAGTTAGAAAGTATATGTTTTATTTAAAGATAGGAGGAGTTTCAGATCACATGATTATTTCTCCTTATAAAATAGGCTCAAATGTTAATGGTAGTCAGTCTTGTGATGGTCTTCTAGACAGTAACATTGCTCTAGCTGCCTTCTAGAGCTCTATTTATGAGGACTGCTGCATGTTTGTTTTTATTTTATTCGTCTGAAGTTCGCTGTAATTTGAGCTTGTATTGGATGACTTTAAATAAATACTTGGACATCTGAGTTCCAGTCCAAGACCTTTGGAGTTGCGTTTTGCCTTCTATCCCAACCCTTCCACAGGCAGCGAGCATTTAGGCAAGCTCTAGGAAGACTTTTTGGGAATCCCCATTGATAGGGAGGTTACAGGAGGGAATGTGAGCAGAGGGTGACAGTGAAAAAGCAGGGATACCGAATGAATATTTCTGCTCAGTGTTCACAATGGAAGAGGAGGGGGAAGTACCTAAACCAAACAAGAGAGAAACTCTGAATAGGGGGGTCAATACTAATCCATTCACAGAAGAAAGGGTTTTGAAAGAACTCTTGAAACTGAGGGTGGACAAAGCAATGGGGACTGATGGGATTCACCCAAGAATTTTAAAAGAACTAAGGGTAGAACTAGTAACACCACTGACTACTCTCTTTAACAAATCACGGGAGGATGGGGTGGTACCTGAGGACTGGAGGAGGGCAAATGTGATTCCACTTCACAAAAGTGGGTGCAGGGCAGAGGCAGGAAACTATAGACCATTTAGTTTGACCTCAGTGGTAGGGAAAATGATGGAATCACTTCTGAAGGAAAGAATTGCTAAGTACCTAGAGGCCAGTGGGGCACAGGACCCAAGGCAGCATGGTTTCACAGCAGGTAGGTCATGTCAGACGAACCTAATAGATTTCTTTGGCTGGGTGACCAAAGTAGTAGACCAGGGAGGGGCTGTGGATATGGCCTACCTAGATTTTAGCAAGGCATTCAACACAGTGTCACACAAAAGATTAATATACAAGTTAGCCAACCTTGGAGTGGGTCCCAAGGTGGCAGCCTGGATAAAAAACTGGCTGGACAACAGGATGCAAGGGTAATAGTAAACAGAGTCCACAGCGAAAAGAGGAGGTAACTATCAGGGTACCTCAGGGTTCGGTACTGGGACCGGTCCTCTTTAATGTCTTTGTAAGTGACATTGGAGAGCACCTGGAAGGAAAGGTATGTCTCTTTGCAGATGACACAAAGATCTGCAACAGGGTTGATACACAAGGTGGGGTGGAGAGGATGAAAAGGGACTTGGCAAGGTTGGAGGAATGGTCAAATATGTGGCAGCTCAGATTCAATGCAAGGAAGTGCAAGGTAATGCATCTGGGAAACAAAAACCCAGGGCAAGAGTACACAATGGGGGGTGAGTTAATAACAACAAAAATTAAAAGAGACCTAGGAGTAATTATATTAGATGACCTAAAGGTGGGCAAGCAATGTGAGAAGGCAGTAAGGAGGGCTGGGGGATACTGGGATACATAGGGAGAAGCATCAACAGTAGAAAACAGGAAGTTGTTATGCCTCCATACAGAAAGTTGGTGAGACCCCATTTGGAGTACTGTGTGCAATTCTGGAGACCCCATCTCCGCAAAGACATAGACAGAGTGGAGGCTGTTCAGAGGAGGACAACCAAAATGGTGCAGGGTCTGCACCAGAAGACATATGAGGAGAAACTAAAGCAGCTTAATATGTATACCCTTAAGGAAAGGAGGGAGAGAGGGGACATGATAGAAACTTTCAAGTATCTCAAGGGAATTAACAAAGTACCAGAGGGTAGCATCTTTCAGAAGAAGAGATGTGCAAAAACAAGGGGGCACAATTTGAAGATAGAGGAGGGATGGCTCAGAGGCAATGTTAGAAAGTATTTTTTCGCAGAGAGGGTTGTGGATACATGGAACAGCCTTCCTGAAGAGGTTATGGAGTAAGGAACAGTGGGAGAATTCAAAAATGCATGGGACAGACGTAAAGCAATTCTAGTGGGGGGTAGGAGGAAGTAAGCTGTTGATTAACTAGAATCTGCAGCTTATCCATCAGGTAGGGAAATGGGCAGACTGGGTGAGCCAAGCGGTCCTTATCTGCCGTCAAATGCTATGTTTCTATGAAACCTAGTGTAAAATATGTGCTTGGAAGGGAAGAAATAGCAGTCACAAAGAAGGTTAGGAACCTCGGTGTCATCATCACTGCTGACCTCAAGGTGACAAGACAATGTCAAAAGGCAGTTGGGAAGGCAAACAGAATGCTGGGATGCATAGGATGGGGCATTTCTAGCAGAAGGAGGGAAGTCATTGTGCCCGTGTATAAGATGTTGGTCAGGTATCACTTTGAGTACTGCATCCAGTACTGGAGACCACATCTGAAAAAGCATGTAAACAGGGTGGAGGCTGTCCAAAGGAGGGCCACCAGAATGATACATGGGCTACATGGGAGGGTGTATGAGGACAGACTAAGGGATCTAGATATGTACTCCCTGGAGGAAAGGGGGGGGCATGATTGAGACTACAAATATCTAAATGGGTTGAACAGGGTGCAGGAGGGAAGCTTATTTCAAAGGAAAAAGGGCTCAACAGCTAGGGGTCATGGCATGAAGCTGGAGAGAGGATAATGTAGGGGAAATACAAGAAAGTATTTTTTCATGTAGATGGTGGCAGATGCCTGGAATGGGATGCCAGATGAGGTAGTGGGGGCTGAAAAACAGTCTCTAATTTTAAGCGTGTATGGGACAGGCACAAGGGGATCCTATGAGTGCAGAGGGGAGGGGTGAATGTATTTGGTGAGTAAAGGGGAAATCAGGAAAAAAGTGGAAGGGGGCAAGGGGATACTCAATACATAAAGAGTTGCATGGTGCAGACTAGGTGGGCCACATTTGTTCTTACCTGCCGGCAATTGTATGTACAGGGGGGTTCCATGTCAACTGCGTGCAAATAAAACCACTGCGGTAAATAATTGCGTGATCAAATCGCTGATCGTAAACAGCACGCTTGTCATTTTCAAAAAAAGAAATCTTGTCAAGCGCAACTGATTGTTCAGCTAGTCATGCTTTTTTTTGTTGGCACAGAAATGCTACTGTATACTACTATATACTATATATAGGGAAACACTTGAGAATTGAGAAAGAGGCCACCTGTTTACTAGCAGCAGTAATGCTTCCAGCTATTTTGCTATCCCGACACATTTACACTCAGGGTGAATAGCTAAATTTTTTGTACAAACAATAAATATTTTTTTGCCTGTTTGCAGAAGAACTCAAGATCGACAATGCATAATGCACTCACCAGTGTACTCTCGTGATGCTGGGAGGAAGGCAAGGGTCACAGACTGCTGAAGTAGATAAGAAGGTGAAAATCAGGTCTGTCTGTGGATCTAAAACTCTTTGGGCCAGATATTCAAAACTTTGCGCCAGGCAAAAAACGTTTGTACAGGTTTAGCGTGGGATTAGCATGGGTCTGCTATATTCAAAAGGCCAAATAGCACGGGCAAACTGCATTAGCACCGAGCAAAATCATAATGTATGCAAGGGGCAAACTGAGGGTGTGTGTACAGTACATGAATACAGGCGCAATGCTATATTCAGTGACTAGCGCAGCGCAAAGTGGTTTTGCGCGACTTAGCGCGACACTTAGCGAGGTGCATGTTACCGCCCAGGAAAAGCTTGTCTTAACCCTGTGCAACCAGCTTTGCGCAACACTTTGGCTTTGCGTGGTGTTTGCGTGGCTTTTGCGCAGCTTTGCGCGACCTTAACAAATAAATATGACACATAGACAAAGCCAAACATAGGAGGAAACATGCTGCTAACTGATAGCATCACAATGATGCCATCATCTGCCACCAGTCCCAGCCATGCCAGGCAGTAAGTGGTGACCCTGCCACCAGTGGACAGCATGGCAGTGTAGCCATACAGCACACACCTGCGGACCACTCTTCTGTGGACACCAACAGATGCTAGCACACACGTGCAGCACTGTGGGCATGGAGGATGTTGAGGGGAGAGTGTATGGGTGGCCAGGCTATGCCACAGACCAGGTGTGGCCACAAGTCTGGGACACATCATGCAGTGCACATGGGCCAGTATTGAGAATACTCCAACACCAGTGTGCCTTTCTGATAATATATGCCCCCTCTGGCCACATACCGCACAGCTGTACAGCTGCCACAGCACACAAAGCCAGACATGTATATGTCACTGTGAGCATCCCATGCCAGAGGTGCAGAATCTGTGGGTCACACAACAACGTAACAGTAATGTCCACTGTCAGTAAACACCTGCAGGTTGGGCCTCTCACTGTGTATAGTGCAGTCATCATCACTGCCCTACACACCATAGGCATTGCTGTGTCCACACACGACTGGCTCCCTTGCTACTGTAGTGTCTGCTGTGCACTGTTGCATGACCTACAGTGTGACAGTTGCATGCAGCACCATCACCATCTGTGCCTATGCTGTGTTGTCCCAGTACAGCTGCAGGCAGCAGCGCATGTGAAAGTACAGTGTTCAAAACTGTATAATATTCCCCAAACTGTTTGCTCAGCTCTAACACGTTTGCGTCGGTTTAGTGCAGGGCTAAACCGTTAGCCCAGAGCAAACTGCATGCAAATCAGGACATAATGAGATGCTAATCTGGATGTTTGCCCAGAGATTACCTAAGTAGGCTCATTTGCATGTCACTTTTGAATATGGTAAAGTTTAGCATCGGGCAAACGTGTTTGCACCGGGCTAACGATTTAGCCCTGCGCTAAACCCGCGCAAACGTGTTAGCACTGCGCAAACAGTTAGGAGAATATTTTACAGTTTTGCACTCTGTACTTTCACATACGCTGCTGCCTGGAGCTGTGCTGGGTCCAGGCATTTTCTGGCACACACATTGGCCATATAGTTCAGCTCTACCTACCTTCACATCGCTGTGCACTGTGTTGCTGTTGTGGTTTGCACTTCCTGGTTGCCGTATTCAGATCTGTCTTATTTCAGGGCTAAGTTTGCCCTGCAGTCCCAGCCCAGTTTGCCTGACCTCATTCCAATGCTATATTCAGAAGTTGTTTGCCCTGGGCTATTCCTTTTGAATATGGCTTACTTTGTGTTCTGGGCTAAGTTTGCCCGCCGGGCAGTGCTAATTTAGCCCCGGGGCAAAGTTTTGAATATCTGGCCCCTGGTCTGGAATATTGCATTTTTTATCAGCACCGGACCTGATGGTGAACATGCCATCAACATATCTGGCTGTGTCCTTGGCAATGCACATGAACAGGACTTACAATGGACTTCTCTTCCACTGGGAATGCACACAAACAGGATGTGCTGTGGGTCCTTTGCCACACTAACCTTTAACCACACAGTCTTGGGTCTGATTCAGAGCAAGGTAAAATTGGGAGTAACATAGGGGAAATGGGAGATTTGGGGGCAGCTAAAACAACAGCCAAAACTGAGGAGAAAATCGAGAAAAACAGGAGAGTTGGAAATTATGAGCTGTCCTTACTGTGAACCACACTATATATCGATTGCTATTCCCCATGTGTATTGTTTAGCACAAGCATTAGCATTAGCAGGTAGTAGTCATGATGAGCTGTTATGGTACTGACGCTGCAATATGCCTGTTTTTGTTATTGCCATGTGCGATTGTAGTTGCGCTTAATTTGAAATGCTATTTTGTCCACGCTGTATTGACATGATATCATACAGGGGCTATGTATGTATGTATTTACTTAACAACATATTTGAAATATAAATTAATAATATATACATATATATATATATATATATATATATATATATATATTTCTACAATGGAGTGAGACAAGTGAGTAATGGATAAATCCTTGTATCTTACACACAGTGATATAAATACTGGTAAAAAAATCACACTGTGATAATATTCCTGATAAAAAAATCATAGTGTGATAATATTTTACATTTATACATATTCTGCTTACCTCACAGGCAAATATTATCACTGTGCTGATGTCAGGCTGAAACCCTGCCTAAAACAATCACTATCCTGATCTCTTAATTACATCCTGACCAATCAGAAAACTCAGCTGGACTCTGCTGATGTAAATATCATCCCTCTAGGCAGGTTTCCTTAACACAGCAATCAGGAAGGAACTCCATCAAACCCTCAGTAGCCTAGGAAACTAATCAGCATATCAGTTCCACCTGCAACTCACCTGCTAGCCCTAGAAAAGCGCATTGTGTTCCTGCAGAGAAAGAAAGCAACCTAACAGCAGCCAGTGTCATACTGACAAGAAGCCAAAAAAGAGCAAAGTCTTCCACATCCATGAATACCTTAACTACCGATGAATACAGCCTACTTCATCCCAAATGGCAAATTAGTGTTTCAGCTTGTTTTAGCAAAAGTTTCTTTTTTTGTCCTGTATCTTCTTTGTTTATGCCACAAGATAAAGAGAAAAAAAAAAGTTCTGGAAACCCCTATTGTATAAATCAGACACATGATGTGCAGTCATGTGCTATGGAAAATATTTTCACTCCTGCATCATGACCTCTGGATACTCTCACTCGTGCCTTCATCACTCGTGAGTATCCAGAGCTCACTCTGCAGCAGTGAAAATATTTTCCATATTACATTCCTGCCCATCATGTATCCCCTATAGATACAGATATATATAAATATATTATGTGTGTGTGTGTGTGTGTGTGTGCGTGTGTATATATATGTGTGTGTGTATGTATATACATATATAAGGGATATGCAGGGGGCACCTGGTGGGTAATGAAGTTATTTGTACAGTAGCCTGACCTCAGGTAACCTCACGAGTGGCAAACGCCGCAGTGAGGTTCTGACAGGCCATCTATTCACAATAACTTCATTATCTACAAAGTTATGAAACAGGTGTTTTTGTGTGCATTTTTGTGTTGCTGTGGTACTGAATAATGTATTTTTAGGACTTTTTTCAAGAACTGTATTGTTGTGCAGTAGTTTGCCATTAATTTGTGACTGGGGATTGGTTGGGAGTCTGTTCATGAATGGGAGGGTTGAATGAGAGATATGTGGCTTTTGATTGGTGGATAAGTTGTGGTGTGTGGTTTGTGATCGGTTCCATGGAGGAGGTGGGCATGGGTAGTATGGAGTTTGAATGGCAGGGTAGTATGTTTTGTGATTGGTGGGGGCATGGTTTTCCTGGATGTTTGTGTATTCCGATTAGTGGAGGGTGTGGCTTTAGTGTATGTTTGAGTGACAAGGGTGCGTGTATTGTGATTGGTTGGGGGGGTGGCTGTTTAGGACCGAGTGTATTTATTGGATGAAGGGCGTGGCATTGGGTTATGGCACAGTTCAGTTGGTGGCTTTGAGTGGGATCCCTCGTGTTGGAGCTGCAGGGAGTGGCATGGAGCGGCGAGCCTTGCTTGGAGGAGTACGTGGGTTGGAGTGGTCACTTACCGAGGAGGAGTGCTTCAAGGATGGAAGAGCTTTGTGGAGTTTTTGTGTGGTTCATCGTGGAGTTTGAATTTTTTTTTCATGGTGTCATCGTTTCGATTGTGGCATCTCTGGATTTATTTTGGATTTCTTTACAGAGGTTGGATTATTGGCCTTTGTTCCTGTGGAGTAGGACATGAAGAGTCTATTTCTTGTCGGATTACAAGGGGAAGGGTTACTGGAGTTGTTTTTTTTTTGGGGGGGGTGTTTGGGTTTTTGTTTACTTGTTTTGTGGAGGTCCTCAGACATGGAAAACGAAAGTAAGTCAGTCTTTCAATATTTTATTTCTGGTGCTAGGAGCAAAATAGGTGTTGTGACACAGTAGAAGTACAAGGCATTTTGCAGGAAAAGGTAATGGATAACAGTTTGATGACAAGTGCAGAATATATGAATCTTAAAGTATTAAAGGTGCACTTTTTAGAGATATGGGGTAATGGGATGGGGTATGGATGGTAGGAGAAAGGTTGCTTTTATTGATAGGCAACTGTAGTGAGATAATGGAAGGGAGTAGGATGGTAGAGATTGGAGGGGGGAGGGTGGTAGAGAAGTAGTGGTTGAAACGTTTATTTTATTATTTATTGCAGTGCATACATTATGGAACAGTAAATCTTTATTGAATAACAGTTGTAGAATGCATATTTAACAGTTTTAGGAACAGTTTAGTAACAGTGGTGGAATACATTTGTACTGTGGAAGAGCTGTAACATCGATGTTTGTGCAGGAACAGTGAATATTTAGTAAGCCAAAGTGGTAGAAGCAAAGTTCATTTAACAGTTCTTTTAGTAAGTGGTAGAATCAATCTTCACTGTGTATGAGTTCTAGGATCACTGTTTGCTGTGCTGGGCTTTGACAGGTGTCTTGATGTTTTGCAGTAGTTCACACTGAAATTAATCTTCAACATGTTCGGGGCTTTGTAACTTTTGTCTTCATGCATTTGGTGGCCTTCGTTTTTGTCTTTAGGTGGAGTGTAGTATTGCCTTTATGTATTACTCTGAGTCACTGTCAGAGTGCAGTACTTGTGGCCTCTTCTTAGTTTAGGAGTCATATTTATTTCCTGTGGGAAAGAGAGATTTTTATTGTTAGATCAAGTTGGGGGGGTGGGTGCAGTGTGGTATTGTGGTATCTTACTTTATATAATCGTAAAGTTAATGGTCTTCGCTTGTATTGATGGTCTGTAGAAACAAGTTCCTAGGATGTCTGAGTAGTTCTCTGGTATTGTTGTTAGAGGTGGTTGTGGGGCTGAAGCAGGTGTAGGATGTAACTGTGAAGTTGAAGTAATAAGTTGTGGGTTGTTGGGTGCACTGCTGAGTATGTTAGAAATATTTTTCTGTTTTTCTTCATTTATTTTGGAGTAGTCATTCAAGCTTTGTAGTTGCTTGTGGCCAGAAATCTGCACAATGTCTGCTGGAGGTATGCCACTGTCTGTGATTTTCTGAATAAGGTGCTTTCGTACCCAATGGTTCGTTAGTCTTTTGTCAGTGTTGGTAGTTGATTTTGTGATCATAGTTTTGATGATAGATGCCAGTTTGTGGATTCCTACTGGTTGGTTCTTGTACCAGGCATTAGGTGGCCTTCTTTAGCATGGAAGTTAGTTGCGAGGAAGAATGGGGAGTCTTCGGAGAGGCATTGAGGAGGTCTTTTGTGTTGATAGACGATGTAGTTCTGCACTGGGCATTTGTGAAGGTTATTGGTGAGCTGGTAGGCTTTAGGTTTGATTTTGCAGCAGTCTTTAGGATTGGCTCCTATGCGGGTCTTAGTTTGTCTTTCCTGGTTGAGCTGAATGTATCTTTGGCCATTTTCATCGGTTTTGAGGACTACGTCTCCCCATTTGAGGTTTCTCGTCTCTTTGTTTCCCCGAAGGCCGGAGTACAAGCTGGTTATGAGCCACATGGTATTTAGAAGAGACTCAGGGTTGTAAGGTCCTAGCAACTGCTCATCGTATAGTTTTTGTATCACAGAGTCTGTGAGCTCGTCTGAAGCTTTTGGTTTAGACCCCGTGCCTTGGCTATTTAGATTTGTTTGCTTAGATAGGAGTACTTGCCTTGCCTTTTCAAATGCTGGGGCAGTGGAGAGAGACTTGGTGTAGCCTTTTGTTTTTAAGAAGCGTTCGACACTTTGAAACGTTGCCCTGAGGGTGAGGGGTTCGTAGTCTGTGCCATCTTTTCTTAAGCAGTTTATAAAATAGTGGCAGAAGTAGCTGTTTAACTGTGCTGGAGGAATGCCCTGAAGGTGGTGTTGTTCACCAAAGTTTTTGGTGAGGTAGCTATTGAACATTTTAGTGTCTATTTGTTTTTTTTTTGGCTGTATTAATGTTCCGGGCTTTTTCAATGTATAGGTCTATGTCGTCTTGGTCTATTAGGTCAGCACTGGTAATTGCTGGGTTTCCAGTACCGCTTGTGGAGGGTTGAGATTCTTTGTGTTGTCCTGGTGGTACTGATGCTTCAGAGGTTACTAGTTGTTGTTTTTCTGTTCCGGTTGGGTCTTCCAGTGGTTCAAGGTCATTCTCCAGCTGTGTCATTATTTGTTCCATCTCTATGTTGAAGTTTGTAGTGTTTTCTTTACTTTTTTCCATTTTTTCTGGTCGTGAGGTTTAGGACCTGAGGTATATTGCCATAGTTTGTGTTTGCCGTTTGTATAGAGAAGGGTGGTTTCTGTGAGAGCTTGAGGTGATGTTTGAGTGTGCACAAGGTTTTGGTGCTGGGATGGTGCTTGATTTGTGTTAGATGTGCTGCACAGGTGTATAATCTAGGGTGATGTGTGATTGTGGTGCTGGTTGGAAGTAGTTTGGTCATTGTAAGGTATGATGTAATCATTGTACAGATAAATGGGGTGTGACGTAATCACTATGGTAATAACTTCACGTTATTCTCATAGTGATCACGTCATGGTCATTTATCTGTACAGTGTCTTAAATAAACACTTTTATGCAGCAGTATTTATCCTGACACCTGTTGCATAAATATATATATATATATATATATAGTACACATGATAAGACTTTATTGTAGATTGATTTTGATCAGGCCCAGAAAGTTGCTTTCGGACAGTTCAAAGGTCAAAAAAGTTGTTGTAGTATAGTAGCTATATCACTGCTATACCAGAGCAACTTTTGATGTCTTATGTGCTTGCACTCTGTCATGCAGTACTCTCACTAATGCAGCTCTCAAGAAAAGGCTGCTGCTGACTCAGAGCTGTGTTCTGGTTATTGTTACTGACTTAGTCTGGAGCCTCTCCCAGAATCTCTCCTACAGTTTATTTTGTCAGACTCAGTGTTCCTCTCCAATCATTGACTGTCCCACAGCTCACATTTCTCAAACTTCTCAATGTTGCAGTCAAAACTTCTCACAACCACAGCTCACGTACTTTACAAAAAAAAGTCAGAAATTAAAAAAGTACTGTATAAAACAAAAGATATGCAAGTGTGCACAGACAAGTCTGTTTCCATCTCGGGAGGGTTGATGACATCATAGGGACCTCACAACCTTTGTTCCTGAGGTCTATGAAATCATCACCCCCTTAATAGAAACACAGTCTTGTTCTGCTTGCTTACCTATGTAATATATCTTTTCAAATGAGTGCGCACTGGGAATTGGTGCTGTAGAAACTACTAGAAATGTGTCCACAAAAGTTTCCAGCACACATAAACCTGAAATTGGGACGCCAAGAATACAAATGAAAAAACTTTAGTCCATATTTTTATTCACTTCAAAAAGCTTCCAAGCTCCAACCAGTCTGAGATGTTTCAGATCCCACATCCTTTTTCAAAGACTACTAAATGTAGTAGTCTTTGAAAAAGGATGTGAGATCCGAAACATGTTAGACTGGTTGGAGCTAAGCTTTTTGAAGTGAATAAAAATATGGACTAAAGTTTTTTCTGTTGTATTCTTGGCATCCCAATTTCAGGTGTTTATGTGCTGGAAACTTTTGTGGATAGCTATGTAATATATATATATATATATATATATATATATATATATATATTTACACATATACATATATATCTATCTATATATATTTGTACAATAGGGGTGTAACTCATTACATAAAAACATGTATTCTCACTGCAGTGGAATAAATGACATTTATTCTCACTACAGTGGAATAAATGACATTTATTCAATGGCTTGTGCAAAACATCACCATTAGCATGAAATAATAGTGCAACTGAATATCGCTGAGCAACATGTATTACACAACCACACAAAACTTGCACTATTCTGTGCAAATGGTTACTTTTGTGCTATTCACCCTTAACAATAGGGGCCCTATTGTATAAATGGAATATATGATGGGCAGGGGTGGAATATGGAAAATATCTGAACTCATGAAGAGTGACCTTGGATACCACCACACGTGGCTCTGCTATGCTACACAACTCGTGAGATAACCTGAGGTCACTCTTTACTCATTCAAATATTTTCCATATTCCACCCCGCCCATCATGTATCCCCTATATATTACAATGGGTATGGACCCAAAAGCCATGTGATAAATCCATTTATTTCCACATATGTGCAATAAATTTTAGAACCCCAAACAATTTATCACACATATGTGTGATAAATGTAACCTGTCAGTCAACCCACACATAGTAGTACTAACCATATTCAAATGTGAATAACTTTAAAATGAAAAATGATAGCATGGTACTGTGAGTGAGACAGCTGTTCAGCACAACAACATCTACAAAATGAGTGGTGTTTCATTTATAGATACCTTTTAATTTTTTTGTTAATTAGCAAAAAGAAAGAAACAGCAGACAATTCCATTATTTTCATTTTTTGACAAACAAATGTGAATAACTTTAAAATGAAAAATACTAGAATGGTACTATGAGCACGAAGTTTGTCCAGAACAAAAATATCTACAAAATGAGGTGTGTTTCATTTATAGATACCATTTAGATTTTTTATACTTCGCAAAAAACTGCAGAAAATCCAATTTATATGCACTTTTTCGACAAACAAATGCAAATAACTTTAAAACAAAAAATGACATCATGGTACATTGAGCACAAAAGTTGTTCAGCACAAACATGTCTACAAAATGGGAAATGTTTTATTTATAGATACATTTAAGATGTTTTATAATCACCTAAAAATGGCAGAGCATTTTATTTTTATCAATCTTTTTGATGAACAAAGTCCCCCCCCCCAAAAAAAAGCAAAAACAAATGAATTGTGCATCAAACTTTTTCATTATGTACTGGCCAAAATGTAAAGTTAGAGTAGCCATAGCAACTGCTTAGCAGCCACCATGCTAAGTGGAGCTACACTGGGAAAAACCCAAAATGTCCATGGAAGTTTACATGAAAAATTAAATAAACAATTTGAAACAAAACTCCCTGCACTATCCTAAAGGATCCCTGCTGCATAAATGGAATATGTAACAGGGACCATGTGGAATACATGCTTTATTTTCACTAGAGCTGTTTGACCTTGGGCATACCACTCGTGGCTTATGCCACTCGTGAGGTTACCCAGGGTCAAACGGCTCTTGTGAAAATAAATCATGGATTCCACAGGTCCCTGTTACATATCCCTTATATGTTTATAAAATCTGTGTAAAAAAATCAGCAATAATGCTGTCTCCTGATTGAATGTATCATACCACATGACCATGCATCATCCCATACTGACCACACGACTGTACTCTTTCTATTTTTCACCACCCCTCAAAACAATTTTGGCCATTTAATAAGACAGATAATCCACTACGGGGTGTGCAGTCATGTTCTGATGTACGCACATGCTGGTTGGCGAATACACTCGATTGTGGCCTTATGCCTCACAATATCACCAAGGTGTGTGTATATCAGAGCATGACCACATGCCCTTTAGTGGATTACCTACAGTGGATTATCAGTTATCTCTCTCTCTCTCTGTATATTATAGGGGCCCTATAGTGCCCCTATAGTTAGGGTTGAGCAGGCACGTTAATGTTAAACCCCAAAGTTTGCATGTTAATAACTTTGCAACCATTCAATGGAATGGCACAAAATTTGGCAGACAGTATCAGGTAGCAGATCTTTTGATTTGCTAAGTTTCATTTCAATTGGATTTGTGGATTTTGTGCAGTGAATCATCAAAAACACAGTTTTTGCTAATTTTTTCCAATTTTTCCCTCATCATGCTGTGCCCACACCGTTTGGAATTTTGGCCTGACATTTTTAGGGTAGATAGAGGGTATCCTAAGGAACAATCCAGCATTAGATTGGTGACAAACTATTGAACTGTTTCAAAGTTATTACATTTTGAAATTTTGGGTTCTGAGCATGCTCAGGTCAGTCTTTGGGATAGATGCACAGTTTCAATCAAGAATCCCTGGTCATGAATGGCTAGCAAATAGGGATTGCAAAGAGGAATTCAGAAATCTCACAAAATACCTCTTTGCAAGGAAAATCTGTCTTCGTCACTCGCCATTTTGTTTTCTCGCTTAAATCCCCTGACATCTTTTTTTCCGATGCAAAATCCTGCATCAAAATTTTTGATGCAGAATCCTGCATCAAACTGCCCTCTATGGTCCACCAACATCAGGGTGCCCAATCCCCATGTCGGCATGTATCCCCCCCACTAATGTGGTACACTGGGAGCCCATCCCAGCATGCCAAAATATTTAATTTATGTTTCCAAAACTGGGATGCCCACTCCCCACGTTGGATGCCCCAAGCCTGTATACTTGTATTGCTGACATCAGGGTGCCTAATCCCCAGGTCAGCATGTATCCTCCCCCCTCCACTACTGTGGCACACGGGGAGCCACCCCAGTGAGCCAAAATATATTTATGTTTCCAACACTGAGATGCCCACTCATGGTGTTGGATGCCCCCTTCCAAGCCCATATACATGTATTGCCAACATCTGGGTGCCCAATCCCCATGCCAGCATGTATCCCCCCTCACTAATGTGGCACACTGGGAGCCCACATCAGTGTGCCCAAATGTGCTTTTCAAAAAAAAAAAACCTGTTAAATAAAAAAACTGTCCCTCGATGTCTTTTTTTAACCTGAAAAAAAGAAAACAGTCCTACATCATCCCTGCCACTACCCTCCCCCAGCCTGACCCCCTCACTAATGTGGCACACTGGAAGTCCACACCAGTGTGCCCAAATGTGCTTTTCGAAAAAGAAAAACCCTGTTAACTAAAGAAAACTGTCCCTTGACGTCTCTTTTTAACCTGAAAAAAAGAAAACAGTCCCACGTCGTCCCTGCCACTACCCTCTGGAGGTCAGGCGCTGTCATCTTCTGAGGACCAGGACACGTCTGCACTCTTCAAAGCCAAACTGCAAACTGAGGAATCAAGATAAGCTCCGTATAGTGGCAGTCAATGGGGTTTTCAACTTATGTTGATATTTCAGCCCTTTTTCAGAATTTTGACCCAAAATTTTCAACATGTGGTTCTTGGGTCCCCACCGCATGAACACTGGCACTGTCATTTTGTCACTCGGTCCTTAAAGATGATTTTGCAGTTGCTGCGTGGACTCACCTTTCGGGACAGATTAACAAAATGACATTAAGTGATCCAAGCTACAGAAACAAGTTTGGAGATCAGAAATTACACCTGCAGTGGAATGTTTTTCCCTACTTGCTATGGTTATGGAGATATTGGCAAAAACGTGTTCCAAGGGTGCCTTTTCAGTACAGTATCTTGTAAACAATGCAAGATATGGATTTAGTTGACTTATCTCACATGGAGGTCTCCCTGTCATGATTACAACGACACTTGAATTTTTTTATAGCTGATACGGTTGCTGAAATATTTGCAAATTACTGTTACAAGAGTTCCTTGTCTTATAGGGCTGCTGTATGGCTCCGTTGTTATGTGTAAGTGGGACCGCAGGGCCTGGAGGGCCCGTGCTCCCACATATGCATACCATTATGCAAAAAATGGGCAATGTGAAGGGAGCACAGGGCTCAGATGCCCACGCTCCCACTAACACATACCAGTTGCCAGTTACATTACACTTTCTCAAAAAGAAGGGAAATTCATTGTGAAAAAACTCTGTTAATGCATCAGTTAGGCTTTATAGCACAGCAACAAAGGTTTGGAAATGTGATGTTAGGGTTACACCCCTACCATCCCACCCTCCACACACCAACAGGAATCGGGATGTGCGTTGGGGTCGTCGGGCCATAATATAGGCAAGGTGCAAATGGGGCCATTTGCATTTCATTATCACCCTATCTGCATGCCTTGTGCAGGGCAGGCCAGTGACTTGTGCTTGGCGCCCTGCACAATATGACATGCGCTGTGGGGATCCCGGGGCTTCTCAGTCCCATAGCCATGATCACGTGGTATATGGTAATAAAGTCATTCCTGGTAGTCTAGTGGCCCCCTCCAGTCCTCTGTTCCCTGATGTGTAGGAAACAAGACCATCCCTGGTGGTCTAGTGATCCTCCACCCACCAAGTCCCGATTCCTGAATATTGGCAATATGACATCCCTGGTGGTCAGTGGAAGCCCTCCTGCCCATTTCTGTGATGCTTGATAAAATCCCATATCGCAATGCCCTGGTGATCCAGTGGCGCCCCCCACCACCCACACAGATCCCATGCCTACTTGTCATCAGCGGGAGGCTGCATCCTGCCCGCACACTACCCGGCCACCCTCAAAATGGCAGGTACAGCATGGGCTGTAAGCCCATTGGTCCCCAGTGTGGACCAATGGGCTTGCAAGGGGCATACTGTACTAGACAGTCCCAAATATGTGAATGGAGTCATTCACATACTTGAGACTGTCTGGCTAGTATGCTCCAAGCTCCATGGTCGCACTGAGGACTACAACAGCCCTTCTGTACCTGTGATTTGGAGGGTGGCCGGTAGTGCAGTGGGATGCAGCCTCCGCTGATGACAGGTAGGCATGGGATCTGTGTGGGTGGGTGGGTGGGGGTGCCACTGGATCACCAGGGCATTATGATATGGGATTTTACCACGATCGTGGCAACGGGTGGGGGGGCTTCCACTAGACCACTAGGGACGTCATATTGCCAATATTTGGGGAATTGCAGACTCAGGTGTGAGGGGGGACCACTAGACCACCAGGGATGGTTTTGTTTCCTACACATCAGGGAATTGGGAACTGGGGGACCACTAGACTACCAGGGATATCATTATAGACATATATCACGCGATTGCAGCTACGGGTGGGTGGGTCCACAAGACCACCAGAGTTGTGTGTGCTTGGGATGGTGTTCTGGGCAGGCGGGTGGCCACCCATGGTTGGGCTGCTGTGTTGCACCCTGCAATACAGCAGCCCGCTTGTGGGTGGCCGGGATTTGCTCCTAATCTGCACGGGTTCAACTTTGAGCCCCCCTATGTGGCACAGTGCAGGGTATGCCAACATATGGACCACACATCCCGGGCTGAATATCGGGATGTGCCACATATGCATGGGCACACTCCCTGCGTCTGTGCTGCATACATTATCATTGCACCCCGGCAGATCGGGATTTGCGCCAGGTAGCCTTCTCAGTATCCCACCAGGTGCAACCCCTTTGAATATCCGGGCCATCTTGTTTAGTATGCCTCTTCTGGTCACCAATTTTACAAATAAAAAATCTGATAAGTGGTTTTCAAGACATAGCCAACAACTCTAGCACAAGCCGAGGTCATGTGGAATTAGATAAACATGACAGAAACTGTGAAACTATCAAAAATACATAATGCTGAATATCTACATGACGTTTGGCAACAATCTGAAAAAGTGGTTTCAATATATATTTTCAAATGTAAGCAATCAATATTACCTCTAACAGGGTAGGGAAGCCACAGGACCACCACAAGGGGCATCCCAGGCTCCCCCAGAAGGTCTAGTGGTACCCTAATGCCACCCACCCTGCAGGGTATATTGCACTTAGAAAATGGGCTACATGTAAAGTTTTTATGAAATATTTAAGAAATATAGAAAAAAAAAAGTAAAAATTAAAGTTGCTTTGTTAGTAAGTAGTCCCTCTACTGGTGTGCTTACCAGTAGAGGGTCAGTGCAGCATTTCACACTTGTTTTATAGTTTCCTTTCTACTGTGTACACTATGTTCCCTCCTTAGCTCTTGAACCACCACCCCTAGCTCACTTACGTTCCATTTTTATTTTTATTTTTTTGGTACCTTTGTGAGATCGTGGTCTAACCCACTCGTTATGCTGACTTGTATTTATTGTTGTTGTTGCTTTGGGACAGTAACAGTATGCTTGGACGATTGGGAAAATAGAATATAGAAGTTAGAGGTAATGGCTTTTTACACATTATAAGAACTTGATTTTTGTTTGAAAAAAGCAAACAGATGTGTAAATGATTTTGTTGGAGCGGAAGTGGAGCTGGGGTGAGTCAGGGACAGAGCTTATGGAAACGTTGTGTGCCAGTAGCAATCAGCATGCGACGTGCTAGCACTACTAACTTAAAAAGAAATGTTTTTTTTCCTCAGTGTGGGAGAACTGTTTAACTAACTTAACTGTCTGTGTGCAGATGGCAAAGCTGGAATCAAGTAACTCTCAGTTACTAAGTCAGAAACTAAGCCAGAAACAGAACCGCCATGGGAAATTTGAAAATTATGTAGGTACAGTTATTTAATCTTCACTAGCAAGCCAGGGTAGCAAGCAGGTGTACCAAGGTAACTTTCTCTAAGTGGGCAGCAACAACATGGTGGCAATTTAAAACTTAACAATCTAAGGGCAGAAGGATCCCTGAGTGGGTGAAGTGGCATTTGTACTGTCACTTTTTATTTCCTGGGCATCTATCATAAGTTAATGTACCCCCTGGCAAGAGTATCAGCCAATCAGATGCCACAAAATCAAAAGTCTATTTTCTAATAGCCAATTAAAGGCCACAACTGTCATGGAATGTGATCACAATGACTGATAATATGTAGCACTAAAGAACTCCCAGCAGTGAATGTCAATAGTATGTTTGGTAGAACTCTGGTAAGTGGTTTTCAACAGATGGCCAAAAACATGGGCCATACAAACTGTATGGGTACCTTTACTGTATGGGGATACTGCCCTTGGAGACAATTACAGTATTTTGAAATGCAGTTTAATTTTGAGGCATGGTGTAGTAGTAGTTAGAACACCGGCTTGAAAACCAGGAGACCTAGGTTTAAATCCTACCAGTTGTCAAACAGAAATGGCAGCTCCACCACTACTGTGCCAGACTGAATAACAAACAGAGCAGAATAAAACAGAACTGCACAAAGAAATAATGTTACTTCTGCTTTATTGTAAGTAACACAGGCAAAAGCGCAACAATAACTCACATGCTCATATGCTGGCCCACAAAAGGAGAATGTCAGCAGTGGACAAAAAGTCCTACCAGTGCAACTTCTTTGATGGTAACCCTGAGCAAGTCAACTAACCTCTCCATAGTCCTATTTGTCCAACTGGAAAACTGGTTAAAGACAAGACATCACTGAAAATGAGATGCTGCATCTCACAAACAGTTGGGCTACCTGGGTAAATACTGTACATTGCTAAATAGAAGCATTTCCTGTGTACTGATCAACACCTAAGGTAAGCCTGGTCCATGCTTAATATAACCATAATTCATTATTTAACTTAGATGTAGACCCTGGTCAAATGGATTTACACAATGGATTAAATGACTTTACGTATATTTGCAGACACTTACAATAAATTAAACACAAGTCTCAAGGGGGTAAAATCATTAGGATGTGTGAATGACCACAAGGTCAAACATAAATTAACGATGACACGAATGCCCAGTTCTTAAAAGATCATTCATTGTGATTAGCAATAAGAAGAGGAGAGCAATCCAGAGAACAGACAAGAAGAAAGAATATATTTTGCCTCTAGCAGTCAACACCCAACCCCAATCCAGTTGCATTTTTGTCTGGAGGAAATCCTGTACAGCCTCAGGAAGTACAATGCTGTACTGTGTTCTCACTACTGGAGACCAAGGCTCCTGTTGCAGGTTGTTGTCCTAGGGCAATTTTCCTTCATCAGAAATATGAAAGCTTGAAATTGGGCTCTGCATAGACTAGTTTATTTGAAGCCACACTAGTTCAAAGGCAAGCTCCTTGCAGGACCCTGTAGATATACAGCAACAAGATGCAGACTATTGAAAAGTCATAAAAATGGCCACAACTCCTAGTTAATCTAAATGGGATTTTTCAGAAGTTATAACTTACTATAGCTACAGCACCAGTGTGAACCAGAATAATAGCAGTTAGCAGATGTGTGTGTGTGTATTAAATTCTGACAGCCACCCACCGCATGCATACTGTCTGTGTAATTTTGTCAAAAGGCGGGCAACTCCCTGAACACTCTCTAACCACTCTTCTGTTTCTGACATTTAAGAAAGCAATACTGTATATTGCAGCCTATCCTGTAGGTAGGGAAATGGGCAGACTAGATGGGCCAAGTGGTCCTTATCTGCCGTCAAAGTCTATGTTTCTATATAATAGTTAATAACAGTAGTAACTTCAAGTTCTCAACAGGCACCATTGTGAGTGTCTCTCAGTTAAGATTAATGAACAAGAGGTGTCAGAGGGGCAGGGGATAGGAGGGGGGGCCTGATCCAAAGGAGGAAAGGGCATGGGGAACGTGAGACCAGGGCACCAGACGGGTGGGGAGGGGGGCAGGAGCCCGGGTATGAGGGAGGTAAGGCAGAGGGGGACGTACAGAACAGAGTCAATACACAAGTTAGCCAGCCTTGGAGTGGGTCCCAAGGTGGTAGCCTGGATAAAAAAATTGGCTAGACAACAGGACACAAAGGGTAGTAGTAAACAGAGTCCACAGTGAAGAAAGGAAGGTTACTAGTGGAGTACCGCAGGGTTCAATACTGGGACCGGTCCTTTTTAATGTCTTTATAAGTGACATTGCAGAGGAACTGGAAGGAAAAGTATGTCTCTTTGCAGATGACACAAAGATCTGCAACAGGGTTGGTACACGAGATGGAGTGGAAAGGATGAGAAGGGACTTGGCAAGGTTGGAGGAATGGTCAAATGTATGGCAGCTCAGATTCATTGCAAAGAAGTGCAAGGTAATGCACCTGGGAAACAAAAACCCAGGAAAAGAGTACACAATGAGGGTGAGATACTGACAACAGTAAAAATGGAAAGGGACCTGGGGGTAATTATATCAGATGACCTAAAGGTGGACAAGCAATGTGAGAAGGCAGTAAGGAAGGCTGGGGGGATATTGGGATGCATAGGGAAAGGCATCAATAGTAGAAAACAGGAAGTTGTTATCCCTCTGTACAGACAGGTGGTGAGACCCCATCTGGAGTACTGTGTACAGTTCTGGAGACCCCATCTCCGCAAAGACATAGACAGAGTGAAGGCTGTCCAGAGGACAGCATCAAAATGGTGCAGGTCTGCACCAGAAGACATACAAAGAAAGACTAAAGGAGCTTAATATGTATACCCTTGAGGAAAGAAGGGAGAGAGGGACATGATAGAAACTTTCAATACCTCAAGGGAATCAACAAAGTCCAAGGGTAGCATCTTTCAGAAAAGAGATGTGCAAGAACAAGGGGCACAATTTGAAGATAGAGGATGGCTCAGAGGTAATGTGAGGAAGTATTTTTCACAGAGAGGTTGTGGATGCATGGGACAGCCTCCTGAGGAGGTCGTGGAGTCAAGAACAGTGGGAGAATTCAAGAATGCATGGGACAGACAAAAGGCAGTCCTAGTGGGGGGTAGGAGGAAGTAAGCTGTTGGGTAACTAGGATCTGTAGCTTATCTGTTAGGTAGGAAAATGGGCAGACTAGGTGGGCCAAGCAGTCCTTATCTGCTATTAAATTCTATGTTTCTATGTTTCTACGAGTCAGGGTGGACGAGGCCAGGACCCAGAACAGGGCAGAGTTGAGGAAGGGAAAAGCGGACAAGGAGGGGGGTGAGGAGGGGAGCATTCTGGGTAGGCCAGCTCTGAGACTGGAATCTCCAGAAGAAGGGGGTGTAGAGAGCACTAGGGCACAAGGGTCCATTACTGCAGAACCTGAGGAGGGGAGGGAAGGGAGAAGGAAAGCAGGAATAGGAGGCCTGGGTGGAGAAGTCAATGGCAACAGACCAACCGGGGAAGAGTTAAGGGGGCAACTAGTGATATTCAGGCTGTGAGGGGTGCAAGGAGCAAGCTGGGAGAGGGAGACAGAAGAGGGAGACTGGAAGGGCACAATCAAACTAATGGTGCCCAGGCTGTGGGAGGGGCGAGAAGCAAGCAGGGGGCCATAGTCTGGAGAAAGAGCTTGTAAGGGCACATACAAACCTGTGACCCCCAAGTTGCAGGGGGTGAGAGGAGAAAACTGGGGGACATAGGCAGAAGAGGGAGTCTGGAAGGGCACGCACAAAATAGAGACACCCAGGCTGTGGGGGGTGCAAGGAGCAAGCCGGGGGACGTAGACAGAAGAAGGAGTATGGAAGGGCACAAATGGGCTAGTAACTTGGGGGGGAGAGGTGAAGGCGCTCCTGCTGGGTGACTCCATGATTAGAGGGATCCAGTGGGAGGGGTTTGGGGAGGGACAAGGCAGCCCAGTCAAGGTTAAATGTATCCCAGGCCTATCAGTACATAAGGCCAAATTCCAGCTATACTCAATGGCAAGGGAATGCGGAGGATCCCCAGACTTTCTAGTTCACCTGGGAACAAACGATTTAGAAGGGTACAGTGAACTGGAGATACAGGCAAGATTCAGGGAATTGGCCAGGGTTTGCCACTCTATAGGATGCTCAGTCTCCTTTTCTGAGATACTGCCAGTACCAAACAAGCGGGGAAAATAAGCAAAAACCTAGGGGGGTTAACCAGTGGTTTAGGGAGTGGTGCAAGTTAGAAGGGTATGGATTGATGGGGGACTGGGGAGATACATGGGAAGACAAGGGGCTATATGTCAGGGATAGGCTGCACCTCAACCTGGAGGGGAAGGAGATCCTTAAACTAAAACATTTTGGATTCATTGGTGATAGGTGGGGTTTAAACTTGTAAAGGGGGAGGGATAGAAAAACTGAAAGCCCCAGCGAGGAAGCTTGAGGGTTCAGGACTAGATCATGCAAAGCGGGCTGCGGGTGGCATTAAAAGACCAGGGAGAACTGAGGGGGGAAAAGAGACAGGGGATTGCGCTGGGCTGAGAAGACTGGAGAGGGGTCAGGGGTCGGGTGGAGGATGGTCCTGATCAATGCCAGGAGCATGGGCAATAAAATGCCAGAGCTCCAGGCAATGCTAGTTGAGGGAGCAGCAGACTTGGTGGCAATTACTAAGACATGGGACACCCAGAGGCATGATTGGGACCTAAATTTAGAGGGATACACAATGTTTAGGAAGGATAGGGGGTGGGAAGAGGGAAGGAGGGTGTGTGTGGCATTGATAGTCAAAAATGACATAGTAGTTGGTGGAATCGAGGAGGCAGAAGGAGATGCGGAGGCAATTTGGGTAACCCTACAAATGAGGGGGGGTTAAAGATTAAAAATAGGGGTGGTGTACAGACCCCCCGCAATGGAAGCGGAACTGGAGGATGAGCTGGCTGAGAACATCAGGGGTCACTGTGGCCTCAGAAAGGGCAGGGTGGTGATCATGGGCGACCTGAACATGCCGGGGGCAGACTGGGGCACTATGACATCCTCGGTGGCTAGGGAGCAGAGGTTGATGGATGTCTTCCAGGATGCCTTCCTAGTCCAGCATGTGGGGGGAGCCTACTAGGCAGGATCAGATCCTGGACATTGTCCTAGCAGATAGTGACCAGATAAGGGGCCTGGAGGTGAGCAGCCCATTGGCAGGCAGTGACCATGCCATGGTCTGGTTTCTTATGTTCCTAGGGGGAGAGGAAATCTGCACTAACACAGAGTAATAGATTTCAGGGGGGCAGACTTTGAGGGCATGGGAAGGATGCTTAAAGGGTGCTTGGATGAGATAAGGCCAGACATGAATGCTGGTAGCTTGTGGGAGACCATTAAGAAGGGGGTGCAGGAGGCTTCAAGGGCCTGCGCAAAGGTAAGGTGCAAGCAATGTAGGGCCAGTAAGCCATGTTGGTGGACCTGGGAGGTGCAGGAGGTGGTGAGGGAGAAAAAGGCTGCTTAAAGCACTCAAGGGGGGCTAGGGCGAGGGAAGAGCATGATTTTCTGGCTAAGAGGGTCACCAGGGTGGTAAGGGGGGCCAAGATGAAGAAGGAGCTTAACCTGGCCAGGGATATCCACGGGGGTTCTATAGATACAAAGGAAGAAAAGAAAAGAAAGTGAGGGCACAGATCAGCAGGATTAGAACTGGGGGGGAATGGGTGCAGGAAGCTGGGGAACAAGCAGAGGTGTTAAATGAGTACTTTGCCTCTGTCTTTACCGGGGGAGGTGGGGGATATTTCCAACCCAATGGGAGGGTAGAGGAGCCCAATGAACCAGGAGGTCAGTTGGAGACTGAAGGACTGGATGAGACTAGGGCAGGGGATGGGTCATATCTAGAAGGGGAGGAGAGGATGCATGAGGAGAGGGGATGTGAGGGTGAAATTACAGCGGATAGGGTGAGAGAGGCCCTCCAGTCACTAAAGACTGAGACGGCGCCGGGGCCAGATGGGCTGCATCCAAGGATGCCGAAGGAAATGGTGGATGTGCTGGCAGCTCCACTGGCCTCACTCTTCAATATCTCCCTGAAGACAGGGTGGGTGCCTCAAGATTGGAAGGTGGCTCATGTGGTGCCTATCCACAAGGGGG
Source organism: Neoceratodus forsteri (assembly GCA_016271365.2). Taxonomy (NCBI): domain Eukaryota; kingdom Metazoa; phylum Chordata; order Ceratodontiformes; family Ceratodontidae; genus Neoceratodus; species Neoceratodus forsteri. The sequence continues at coordinate 325,383,219 of CM028135.1, read as the reverse complement.
GGTCCAGAGAGGAGATGGGGAATTATAGGCCCATTAGCCTAACGTCTGTGGTAGGCAAGGTTATGGAGGGCATTATCAAGGAGAGGCTGGGGAGCAGCTGGAAAGGTTGGGGCACTTGGATGACAGGCAGTATGGTTTTGTTCCGGGGAGGTTGTGCCAGACTAATCTGGTGGAGTTTTATGACTGGGTGATGGGTGCCCTGGACTGACATAGGCCGGAGGACATCCTCTATCTGGATTTCAGTAAGGTGTTTGATTCGGTACCCCACAATGGCCTACTAACAAAGCTGGGGGGATGGGGGTTGGGGGCAGTTGCTCAGGTGGGTGGAAAACTGGCTTACGGGGTGAATACAGTGAGTGGTGGTTGGAAGGATAGTCTCCTTCCCCACAGGAAGGTCATCAGTGGGGTCCCCCAGGGTTTGGTCCTGGGGCCACTCCTGTTCAATTCATACGTCTCAGACATAGGGTGGGGTGTTAGGAGTAGGTGGAGTCTCTTTGTGGATGACTCAAAACTGGGAGCACTGGCAGATGGGCAGGAGGGGAGAGAGGCCCTGCAGGGGCATCTGGATACCCTGGAGGGTGGGCAAGGAAGTGGGGGTTGAAGTTCAATGCAGGGAAATGTAGGGTGCTACATCTGGGGGTCAGAAACCCGGGACATGCATACACCCGGGGGTGGGGACCACACTGTAAGTCACATTGGGCGAGAGGGACTTAGGGATAGTGGTGGACAGCAAAATGAATAACACAGAGAATTGTCAAAGAGCTGCAGCAAAAGCAAACAGGGTACTGGGCTGCATAACCAGGGGGATTACCTCCAGGAGAAGGGAGGGAGGGAGGTGATCCTCCCTCTGTATAATGCCCTGGTTAGGCTGCATCTTAAGTACTGTGTGCAGTTCTGGAGACCCCATCTTAAGAGGGACATAGAGCTGCTGGAGAGGGTCCAGAGGAGGGTGACCAGGATGATTCAGGGCATGGAGGGTAGGACCTATGAGGAGAGACTGGATAAACTCAATCTGTATGCATTGGAGGAAAGGAGGGACAGAGGGGACATGATAGAGACTTTCAACTATGTGAAGGGGATAAATAAGGGTGGAGCCAGAGAAGTGTTCAGGCTTAAGGGGGGGGGAACTACCAGGGAGACAGTGGAAGCTGAAAGGGGGAAGTACGGGGGGAGTGCCAGAGACATTTCTTCAGAGAGAGGGCGGTGGAACCATGGAACGCACTCCCCAGGAATCTGGTGGAAAAGACCACAGTGGAAGGATTCAAGAAGGGTTGAGACAGGTACAGGGGGAAGCTGAGGCCAGGGACAGCCACGTCTGTGGCTGGGGGGGGTGGAGGAGCGAGCTCCAAGTAGGAGGCTAGCTTCCGAGCAGACACGATAGACCATGGGGCCTATTCTGCTGGCTTTTACTATGATACTATGATAACGGAGAATAAGAAACAGCATCAGCCAGTCAGACAGCTACCAGTTCACGACTACTACTAACCCTGCCTACTGCAATCAGGGGAAAAACAGAACTACTGTACTAGCACTGAGATCAATATGGTTAAGGCACATTTACCAAAAAGGGTTGCTTAGAAAAGAATGAGAAAGTGACTGTGATAACAAGCAAATCCCAGATCTCTAGTTTGTAACCAGTCTCCTGAGTCTGATTTTTGTAGAAGGGACAGTGTGTCTGTTTGTATAGCTAGTTTTATTTCTGAGTCACAGGCACCACTTTTGTTTAACAACGGCTCTCAGCACGGAACGCAACATGAACACATCACTATTAGGAAGCAATATGAGAGAAGATCACCAAGCAGTCCTAAAGTCATCGCTTCATCATTGCTACTACCACTACTATCCAGGGGGAAAATTCAAAGCTAGCAGTATTTAAATCAATCAGGTTAAGGTGCATTTAACAAAATGTTCTCCTCAGAATGAGAAAGCAACTGTGTGAGAACAGGGACTTGTCTGCTACAGTTGCTGCCAGTACAATGTCGTGTAATGGCTGCACCTTCCACTGACCCCCAGGACGATGATGATTTGGTCAGAAAAAGGTAGGCAAGTCCTAGATCTCTAGTTTTAAATAGTCCAGTCTGAAAATTACCTTACCCACTACATGGTCTCCTCACACATGTGCCTCTCCTCCATTCCAATGTGCCATAAAAGTGCACAGACTTAACCTCTGACAGTGCCCATATGGGCTGTTACCTTTGTATAGCTTCTAGTGCCTATGTTATGTTTTGCATTATTTTACCTATTGAATGTTAACTTTTGTTCATTTTCTATTGCCAAAACGGTACTTATGCTACTCATTCTGTTTTATGTTATTGAATCAATGTTGTCCAGCATTTGTTAATCAGTTTTTAATACTGTCTTTGACGTGGTGTGAACAAATTGTTATTCTGACCAGGAACCTTTGTAAATGAGCATTTCTTCTCAAAGCTGTATTTCCAAACTTTGAAATAAATAAATAAATAAAATTGAAAGCTGATATTATTGTCACTTAATCCACGGATGTAGCACAGGTAATACTGTCAGTGTCATCTTTTTCAAGATTAGCATCGCGTACAGTATGTAGCCAAAGTTTGGCAAGTTAACCTTCAAGAATGTTAGTTTCTCTACATTGTCTGGTGTTAATCTTGTTCATTCATCAGTTATAACATCCCCAACAGAGCTAAATAAATGTTCGGAGCAGACACTGGAGGGTGGACATCCAAAATACTTACAAGCCAGGGTAGCCAGCTTTCGCCAGCATGATGTTTTCTTTTTCCAGTCAGCTAAAGAGTCGTCCTTAATACTAATGTTGGGCTCAGACAGATATGCATCTACCATGCTTACTACTGAGCATTCATCTTCTCCTTTTGGAATTTCAATTAGTAAAGGAAAAATAATAGGAGCTGTGACCAATTTACGGGGACAAAGGTTTGAAGGTGGTATTATATGAATAAATGGTGCTAAAAAGATGGACTTGGGGGACCCTCTCAAAAATGTGGTTAATTGTCGCTAGGTGGTCAAACTCAAGATGGCCACCAAAAATCTCGAAAATGGCATATTTCTGCTCATAGTTGTCATATAAAGCTATATTTGGTGTCTACATTGGGGGTTCTGAGGGTCAAGGAATTAATTTTTTATAATAAAAATGTTGTTTCTTGAAGTCAAACACACCATGACAACATATTCTCAAATTTACACAATAATGGCTGCTTAATTCCAAATTCACCACCCCCAAAACTTGAAATTTGTGTTTCTAAACTTGAGTATACCTGTATAATGCATCTCATTTTTCAGTGTCATAAAAATAGCCAACTTTTATTTTTACAAAATCTGGTTTTGCACAGTTAGTAACATTTTTAATTGAAAAGGTCTAGTTTGGTAACATTAGTCAGAGTGTACAATTATCTAATATACATAATGGTCGAAGCCTTACTGCTGTCGTAACATTCTCCAATTAATGTTTGAAGTGCTGTCTTCATTTGAGAATCTCCTACTCATTTACTTCTTCCATGTTATTTTCAGTCATTATCTGAATCATTGTCTATATCAGATTCTGAATCAGATTCTGCATCATCTTTTACAGCTGTTGAGACATTCTCTTGTGCTACAGTATCCCTGAGGCTCTTTGGTAGAGGTGCCTTTGTGCATCGGAGAGGTTGACATTTCCCTTCAATCAGAATCCAGCCATGGTCCAGTGATGATGGTGGAGCATCAGGCTTGTCATAGTTGAGCAGGATGTACACCTGGTAGTTAACTCCCTTCACCTTCAAATCATGTGAAACACGGTCAGGAGGTATTCTCTGGGTTGACTTTCTGTTGATTTTGTCCCACTTCGATGCCCGAGACTCAGCTAGAGTCTTGCTGATACTATCTCGATAGACAAACCTGATAGTGAACTTTGTCATGTCCAGAATATTTGGTGTCACTAGGAGACTCTTTCCTATACCTGACAACAACCTATGTGCTGCATAAGAATTTAGTGCACTTTGAAATACTATCTTTCCATGTCCAAAGAACCCTGAGACTGCATCTGCTCCCATGTGTATATGAAGAGGTACAATGACTTGAGCAAATTCTTTTGAACACAATGCCTTGCAGTCAAATATGTCCTTCTTCCTCTTCAAGCCGAGAACACCGTCAACCTGATGTGATACATATGCAGCTAGGACTACTACATCAGTGTCTTCTGCATCAAGTACAACAACATCCTTAACTCCACAATTGTGAGTATATACTGTATACTGAAGTATCGTGTCTGCATCTATGTGGTGACACTGAAACTCTTTAATTCGCACACGTTCATCCTCAGAGGACAGATCCCAACAGCTGATCCTCAAAGAATATAGGAATTGGATAGTTGACTGTTGATGTGCAAACACCCTGAATTCTCCCTTCAGGAATTGCTGGATATGTATTTTGTTGCCTGGGTTTTTGAACATGTTGTGGAACTCATTTGAAGCAGGCAGCTTATCTTCTCTCTCTTGATATATATATTCTGGGTCCCTCCCGTGTATGATGTGCATGTTGTCCTACGTTCATGCTCACTGTCTTTTTTTTTTTTATTTTCCTTTTTATCCACGTCGCCCCTCCGGAGCCCCTCCTTCCATCCCTTGCTCATGTCCCCCGAGGTCACCTACCTGAGGATCTGCCCCTAGAGTGCCTACTCCTCCTCTCCTTTTTGTCACACAGTGGGATCTGTCCTGTAGGTGGCCTCCTGGGTGGTACTGGAGCGGACTTCATCTAGGCTACCGGAGGGGTGTTTTTCCGCATTTCCTCCCTTAGGACCCCGTCCCCCTGAGACGCCGTGCACTAGGACGTACATCCCGAGTGGCGACGTGCTGATGCACGTGACGTCCCCCCTTCCCGACTCCGCTAAGCGAAGCTGCCTCCATTCCTTCCTTTGGTCGGTGCTTCCACCGGCTATGGAAGGAATGCAGAACGCAGAGCATTCTTGGTTACCCCCCCGAGGGAGGAGAGCATCCTCTGGGACGCTCGATCCTCCCTCCCCCCTACCGACCCCCTGCCGCCCAAGTCCATTCCCAAACCTGGGCCGACGGCATAGCGAGAGGTGTGGCGTCCAACGCCTCAACCCTCAGTGCCACCGGGCTGGGGATGCTCACTGTCTTTGATGCTCATCTCCTAGTCATATGGTCATTCACAAAGATGATCCTGGAAGCTTTGGGGTGTCCAGCCAGGACAAATGCAAATACCTCATAAGCATAATCTGCCCATGTGAAGTCAGCCTCATCATGTTTTACTCTATCCTCTGCAGAAGGAATGGCAAGCCTCCAAATGAATCCCATGTCTACCAGGGCAATGTAGCTACTGACAGGGTGAAGTGGAAACAGGTTCAACTTTTCAACTTTGATTTTTGCACTTTGACCATAGTTCCATTAAGATTGAATATTGAGAGACATTCCTCTGTCACACCATGTTCCATTACCTGTGATAGGTCAAATTTCTCCTTGCACTTTTGAGTAAGAGAGATTATGTCTGCCATGGCATTATTCCCCATTACACTAATCCTCATTACAATGGTTTTTGTTCCATCTCTGTTAACAGGTGGTCTACTGATGTTGTACCTTGAGCTTCTGTGAACTGTTGCATCAAATGATTTCTTAGTTGAAAACAGTCACTTCTGAAAGAATTTGTTGTCTAGTGATTCACCATCCTCATGTGCTATTTCAAAGTCCTGGTCAAGTTTTTCTTATGCAATCATTCCAGATTGGAGACTCCTCAGAGTAGGCTTTGTAAGGTCAAAAGGATCACAGTCAAATTCTGTGATGCAACTATAAAGATTCTGTACTGCCTGTTCATCTGCTCTGAGTCAGGTGGTTGAATTATCACTGTGGTATTGAGAAGATGTCTTCATGTTTGCGACGACATGCAGAGAAACTCTATCTCTATCTATAAAGTTTGCATTTCGAGTGTGAGTTAGCAGCATCTTCTCATTCTTCAAAATTTTCATCCAACAGCTTTCATCTTTGAGCCCTTGTTCATTGCCATTTCTATCCATCAATCCAGTGGCAAGCAAGATTAGGGGTTCCCTGCCATTGATTGTGAAAATAAACCATCACGCATATACTTCACTTTCTCCTCAGGCAGACAGATAATCTCTAGTCAGAACTCAATGAGCCATCTTCCATACTTGTCATTGTCATATACTTACAGCCATGGCAACATCAATCTGAGTGATGCCTTGAATGCCTCCCAATCCTGAGTTCTTAATGCATGGATATTCATCATCAGTATTTCAGCCGTGTACATGAAACTGAGCCATAACTTTGCCATTGAACTATCAGGATTTTCAACCATTTTGAATACTTTCACAACAAATGAAGATAATGCTTGATCAGCCTTTAATTCATCACAGATCATCTTGAGCTCTTCTCATGTGTTTGTGGAGGGGTGTCTTAGTTTTTCTAGCTTTTCTTGTAGTTATGGAGAGAAATGTAGACATCACTAAGTCTTTTTTGAATTATTCTGTGAGCCAGTACCTTGTACATCAGTTGAAGACATCTGATGTTTCTCTTATAGTGCTTTTTGTGCAGTGCTTTGTCAACAGAACCCTCTGTAATCACACAAGCTGCAACACGAATGTCAGATAAACCAGATCCTTTGAACTGCTTGTTAGTTGCTGATATGAAAGAACACTGCACATGGAATGGACCTAGGAATGGAAGGATGAGTTCAAACTGGGTAGGATTCTCATTTTTAAACTTAACATTCAGAGCATAGATTGGCTGGTTTCCAACCAGTTGAATGAAAGGCATTTTTCACTATAGCAACTATGAGACACATCACCTCATGTACTACTGACTTGTGGGGTGGCTTGGGCAATGTGAGGTAGTAGTACGCCTTGCTCTTTGTAGCCACCTTCTGGATATTGGCTTGAAATCCAACAACTACTCCAATCTTTTGGCTTTCTGCTGGAACATCTTTCCCATTGCTATCAAGACGAGCCAAAGAATGGATCATTTCTCGAATCTTTTGGTCCCAAGTGCTTTGTAGTGAGATATCAACTTCAGCTCGAACTGATGGTAGGCCATATTTGACCATCTTGTAAGGTTGAACTCTGTGTTGTTCTACACTCATATTTTTCATCTCAAGAGGCTTTGCCATGGCCAGTTCAGGACGATTCGCGGTAGAAACTTTAACAGCAACATCCTCGGGTTCAACAAAGATCACGTTTGTGCAGTGAAATGTATCTGCTCCAGTCAATGTGTCATCCTGAAAGTCATCATTGTCTAGAATGGCAGTTCCAGGAAAATAGTTGGCAAGCTCTTCAGGACAGCTGTCATTCTTCTCAAGCTCAAATTTGGCCCATGTAGCACACAGATTAAGAACACCCTGGTAGCTTATTCCAAGTAATACTTTTATCATCATGTCTATAATCTCACGACTTCTAATCAGGCCGTGAATTATCATTGACAACTTGACCTTTAAGGAAGTTTGTTTCCCCATGATGAATGAAAATAACAGGGATGACAAGACTGCAATCTCTGGATCCTGGCAGGCATCACTGAAGTCACTACCAGCAGGGTTCTTTAGCCAGGTGAGAAACTTTTGTAACTCAGGATTAGGTTCTTCAGTGTCCTCAAGCTCATCCATATGTGGAGGCCAGCTCATGCCTGTATCATGTGATAACTTATCTTTCAAGTGCCTGGCAATGGTATTCAGTAATTGTTTGTCACTCACTCCCCATGAGTAGATTGCTGCTTCCATATAACTTCCACCTGCAGATGTGTCATACACTACGGTACTCTCATTTTTGTGGAAATGATTCTGAAATCTGATCCTATTTGCAAACTCCTTTTGAATCATCTGCTTAATTGTGCTTGATTTTGTTGTACTTGTATCATAACCAAAATTCCTCAATCAAAATTCCTCAACAGGTGAGCTGCAGTTGAACAGCATGAACCCTCCCTAAGCAAGCGGCTGGCGGTCGGTGATCAGGAGACACAGAGCAGCAGCAGCAGAAGGTATTTGCTGTACAAGCCCCCTTTCCCACTGTGAGCTGCAGTCGAGCAGCAGGAACCCTCCACAAGCAAGTGGCTGGAAGTCGGAGTTCAGGAGACACAAAGCAGTAGCAGCAGAAGATATTTGCTGCACAAGCCCCCCCTTCCCACTTTGAGCTGCATTTGAGCAGCAAGAACCCTCCCCAAGCAAGCGGCTGGTGGTCGGCATTCAGGAGACACAGAGCAGCAGCAGAAGGTACAGCATCAAGCAACACCTGAACAGTGGACTTAAAAGTTTTTTTTTGTTCTGTCAGTCAAGCGATGGAGATTGTTTTTTACCTTGGGGGATGCAGCCAAACATGGCATTTTGACTGAACCGTGGGAGTTACTTTAAGGCAGGTCTGTGGGACTGTGTACTCGGTTGTGTACTTACCATTAGAGCCAGGAAAGTTAGCGACTGACAGATTTGCATGCTGTAGCTGAGTTATGCAGAGATAAATTCCTTATTTTGTGCTGTGTTAAGCTGGGAAATATGCATTATTTTGTGTCCTGTAAACTAGCACAGTTTCCCATTTTAGGAGTCAGGGAACAGACTTGGCGCATGCGCAGTCCATCTCCCCAACCCCCCTACATCTCCCAGTCTTTCTGCCTGTAACTGGAGCTCTGTATGTGGTGGCTCATGCCCAACTCTCTCTCTCTCTCTTTGTTCTCCTCCTTAGGTATTTGCTGCTCAAGCCCCCCCTTCCCACTGTGAGCTGGAGACAAGCAGCAGGAACCCTCCCAAAGCAAGTGGCTGACAGTCAGCATTCAGGAGACACAGAGCAGCAGCAGCAGAAGGTATTTGCTGCACAAGCCCCCCTTCCTACTGTGAGCTGCAGTCGAGCAGCAGGAACCCTCCCCAAGCAAGCGGCTGGTGGTCGGCGTTCGGGAGACACACAGCAGCAGTAGCAGAAAGCAGAGCATCAAGCAACACCTGAACAGTGTTTGCCCGTCGACGCTTTGCGTCAACTGTTCCACCCACCCAGGATCGGCCTTTAATTTATTGGTGAACTGGGTCACATGACTAGGTCATGTGATGCTGGTCAGTCAAATTTCTAAGTTCCCATTTTCCTGTTTGCAGGTTATACTAGCCGGCCACTGGGAGGTGCTAGTGAGCCATCCAATTACTCCTGCTTCACCCACAACCCCATGTCTTCCTGACCTACAGTACTCATATATTAATAGATTTGTGGGTTCCAACCCTGTTATCCTAGGTAATTCTCAAGTGTCCCAACCTGGGCTCGAACCTAAGACCTTCTGCACCAGAAGTGGTAACACTAGCCACTTCGCCAACTCTGCAGTCCTGTTTAAACTGGTGCACTGTGATACATAGCCTAACATGGTACATAAGCAGTAAATCAAGCCCCAGCAATGTCCTCCAAGAGACCTAGAACCATATAGACCAGGACACTCACCCACACTTCTGGTATCAGCTAGTAGAGGCCCACACACCCCCAAGAAACCTCCTCTGTAGCCATCAGCTGCATAAGGCTGTCACAGACAACCATAAACTGGGACATATGGAGAGGAGCCATTGGCAAAATAGGAGCTGAGAGTGGAACATTAGGGGCCATGGATGGCAGCTGAGCCCCCTAACAGCAAGGACAGGGGGCATATTCAGTAGGGTAGTAGGGTGTACTGGGTGCAGGTCGGCCATGGTGCTAGACATAGCTTGGAGGTTGGGGGGTTGTATGGTGTGCAGGCAGTTGGCACTGATTAGGGAGGAAGCAAAGGGCTTGCGATGGATGCTTGATGCACCAGAGTGGAGGAGGAGTAGTAGAAGAGACTGGCAGGAAATTAATGGGGGATGAGGTAGAAATGAGGAAGGTGGTGAACATCAAATCAAGGCACCAAGGGGTTAGTGAGCTGCACTGGAAGAAGGAAGGGTTGGATGGGAACAGTAGGTAATGATAAAAGAGAGGGGTTGGCAGAGTGGAGGAGATGGGGCATGACAGAGAATGGGCCTATAACCAGCACAGGACAGGTACTAGAGAATGAAGGATGGAAGCTGGTTGGGGCAAGGGGACTCAGACCAATTTCATAGGGCGGAAGGAGGGAGGAGCCACTGTAGGGGAAGGGCAGTTGGGGGACATTGTGCACAAAAATAGGTTAGCTGAACTACAGCCCCAGGATGAGGTGGGAGTGGGGAAGTGTGTGCTAAGGGGAATCAGGGGAGAGTAGATGGGGTGAGCCTGTTAAAGTCCCTGAGAGAGGGGAAAGCAGAGGTCCTTCCCCCAGAGGGGGCCAATAGGGTGTTGGCAGACAGTCATCATGGGGAGGAGAGCATGTGGAGGAAGTCATCTCAGGACAGTAGTGACCAGGAGGGGGCATCAGGAGCCAGGGATCACGGTGAGGAGAGCACATGGAGGAAGTCACCTCAGGACAGTGGTGACCAGGAAGGGGCTTTGGGAGCCAGGGAACACTCAGGGGAGCAGGTCCGGTAGGGCAGGGGGAGTGGTACCCAAGCGTCAGGCTTGCCTAGAACCAAGCAGGGCAATGGGGGACAGAATGGTACCAAAAGTGCAGGGAGGGACCAAGGGCAGAGATAAAGAGTGGGGGCCAGAACAGTAGGGTAGTGTGCCAGGGGCCCCATCGACAAATCTCACTTGTGCTAAACGAGGCTCAGAGGAGAAGGAGGTGGGCGAGGAGGAGTTGAGTAACCCAACCACAAGGCAGAAGAGGATAAGACAATGGCAGGAAAGGGAGCTTGCCACAAGGCAGGAGAGGTCATGACAAGGGCAGGCAAGGGACCTCACCACAGAAAGTGGGTATGTGAGGCAGGAGGGGAGCATAGGGTCTGGGGACAGTGGGGCTGCAGGTAGGAGTCCAGGGGGTAGCCTCTGGAGAGGACAGACTGCAGGGGCAAAGAAGAGGGAGACCAAGTCTAGGGAAGGTGGCATGGGGTGAGGGAGATAAGATGCAGGAAAGACGGGGGAAGGGCTGAGAGATGCGGGAGAGCCAGAACAGAGTGGATTCAGTTCAGGAAGGGTGGAGGACAAGGTCTTGATTGTCGGGGACTCCATTGTTAGAGGTATTATCTGGGGGGAGAGGGCAAGAGGTGTAAGGTCTGGGTTAGTTGCTTGCCAGGCATGACAGCAGCAGAGGCAGTTCATCACATCCCCTCCTGGGGAAACAGCAAGATGAGAGAACCCACCTGGTGTTCCACTTGGGAACAAATGACCTTGCAGGAAACAGTTTGATGGAGGTGCAGGAAAGGTTTTGAGCACTGGCAAGGTTCTGCAGCAGCCTGAGATTTAGATCTGTGACATTTTCAGAGGTGCTGTCAGTTCAGACAGCTAGCTCAGAGAGGGAGCAGTGGAAAACATAGTTTAACAGCTGGCTTTCTGGATGGTGTGCTCAGAAAGGCTTTGGGCTGGTGGGGGATTGGAGGACCACATGGCGGGATGAAAGCCGCTTCCCCCCAGATAGGCTACACTTAAATAGGGAGGGTAAGGACGTGCTGAAGTGGAAACTATAGGAGTTCATTGAAAAAACAGTACAATTTAAACTGAGTTGGGAGGGTGTTGCTAGCTAAACCAAACAACAGCTCAGCTGACAAGGGGGCACTCAGCCCCCCCAGATAATAAGGCATCTAGTTGGAGCTATGGCAGGGAGTGTCAGGACGGGTAGGAGTGTCAGGACAGTGGCAGGCACCAGTGAGGCTGGAGTTTGGAAGGCCATGTGCACCAATGCCAGGAGCCTGGGTAACAAGGTTTCAGACCTGGCAGAAGTCATGGCTGAAGCGGACTTAAACTTGATGGAAATCACTGAGTCTTGGTGTCATGGCAGGCAGGATTGGGACATGAACATACCAGGGTATACACTGTTTAGGAGAGACAGGGTCGAAAGGGGGGGAGTGGCTCTTTACATGAGGGAGGGAGGAGATTAAAGCAACAGAAATACAGGGCAGGTGGGGGACACAGAGGCATTATGGGTCTCATTGACCATGGGGAGGGGTAAGGTGGTGTGCACCGGAGTGGTATACAGGCCAGCAGGGCAGCAAGAAATAGTGGACAACCAGATGATGGGAGAGATCCTAAGGATGGCAACTAAGGGGGAGGTGCTGCTGATGGGGGACCTCAATCTGCCAGATGTGGTATGGGACACACTGTCAACAGCCTCAACCAGAAGCAGGGCGATTCTAGACTCCCTTCAAGTTGCCCTACTCAGACAGATGGTCAGGGAACCAACTAAGGGTGGGGTGGTGTTAGATTTGGTGCTAACAAATGGTAACATGGCAGGGGAAGTAACTGTGAGGGACAACCTTGGTACAAGTGACCACAGTACCGTGTGGTTCATAGTACGCACGTTGGCTACTATTAACCAGACCAAGATTAAGGTGCTTGACTTCAGATGAGTGGAATTTAGAAGGATGGGGGAATATGATCGACAGGCAATAGAAGGTGTGGGGAAGCTTGGGGGGTGGAGGATATGTGGGATTCGATAAAGGGGGCCATCATGGGGGCCACAGACCTCTGCATGAGGAGGGTGAGCAAGAACAGGTGGAAAAGGAAGCCACTGTGGTTCAGCAGGGATGTGGAGAAAAACATCAGAGCTAAGAGGAGAGTCTTCAGGAGATTGAAAATTACGCAGGGGGAGAAGGGTTGAGAAGAGTATCAGGTAAGGCAGAGGGAGGTGGGAAGGGAGGTCAGATGAGCAAAGACAAGGACGGAGGAGAGCATTGCCAAGGCGGTCAAGAAGGGGGACAAGACCTTTTTTAGGTATATAGGCGAATGAAGGAAAACAGCAAAAGGGATACACAGTCTGAAAAACCGGGCAGGACAGCGGTTGGTGGGGGACCAGGAGAAGGCTGAACTGTTAAATAGCTATTTCTGCCCAGCATTCATGAAGGAAGAGGAATGGAAGGGGGGTAACTCTAGGACAGCAGAGGTTATCGGGAAAGGGGTGGACACGAGTCCCTTTTGGGTAGAGGAGATCCTGAGGGAGCTTAAGGACTAGAAGGTTGACAAAGCCATGGGGCTAGATGGGGTTCACCCAAGAGTATTGTGGGAGCTGAGGGATGTACTGACAGCTCCCTTTACTACCCTATTCAACAATTCCTTAAGATCGGGGTGGTACCTAATGACTGGAAATGCATGGATGTGGTACCCCTTCACAAGGGGGGGGAGGAAGAGGTGGGCAACTACAGGCCAGTGAGCTTGACATCTGTGGTTGGCAAGCTAATGGAAAAACTGCTCAAGAACAGAATCATCAGCTACCTGGAGGCAAATGGCTTTCAGAACCCAAGGCAGCGAGAGTTCACCAAGGGCAGATCCTGTCAAATGAATCTGATAGAGTTCTTTGACTAGGTCACCAAGGTGGTGGATCGGGGGGATTGGTGGATGTGACCTACCTTGATCTCAGAAAGGCATTTGATTTGGTGCCGCACAGGAGGCTATTGCACAAAATGGGTTGCCTGGGTTGGGGGAGGTGGTAATAAGGTGGTTACAGAACTGATTGGAGGGCAGAACACGGAGGGTATTGGTCAATGGAGTACCCTCGGGGGAGACCACGGTTATCAGTGGGGTTCCCCAAGGGTTAGTGTTAGGACAACTACTGCTTAATGTCTTCATAGGAAGGGAGGGTGAGTCTATTTGCAGACGATGCAATGGTCTGCAATAGCGTGGACATGCAGTAGGGGGTTGAGATGTTGCATAGAGATCTGAGGAAGTTGGAGAAGTGGTCCAGAGAGTGGCAACTGTTGTTCGATGCAGCAAAGTGTAGGAGCATGCACTTAGGCAGAAAAAATGGGAAAGCAGAGTACTGGATGGGGATAGGTCCCTGGAGGTAACAGAAGAGGAAAGGGACCTTGGTATCATCATTCCACAGGACCTGAAGGTGGCAAAGCAGCGTGGAAGAGCAATGGCAAGAGCCAGTAGGATGCTGGGTTGTATAGGGAGGGGAGATCTCCAGCAGGAGGAGAGAGGTCATAATTCCCTTGTACAGCCAGCTGGTCAGGCTGCACCTGGAGTATGAGGTCCAGTTCTGGAGGCCGTACCTCAAGAAGGACATGGAGAGGGTGGAGCGAGTTCAGAGGAGGGCGACAAAGATGGTAAGGGGGCTCAACCACTTACCATATGAAGGGAGACTGAAGGACCTAAGCATGTACTCACTGGAGCAAAGGAGGGAGAGGGGTGACATGATCGAGACATTTACATACTTAAAGGGTATCAATAAAGTGCATGTGAGGAGCCTTTTCCAATTAAAGAAGTGACCTAGGATGAGGGGACACAAATTCCAAATCAAGGGGGGGTAAATTTAGAGGAAACATTAGGAAGTACTTCTTCACTGAGAGGGTGATGGACAACTGGAATGGGATGCCGAGGGAAGTAGTGGGGGAGAGGATGGTGGGAGGGTTCAAGAGGGCATGGGATAAGCACAGAGGGCTGTTGGCAAGGGGGGAGAGGACTACAGAAAAGGCCTAGTGGATATCTAGGCAAACTGGGCAGACTAGGTGGGCCTGGCAGTCCTTTTCTGCCATCACATTCCTATGTTCTTATGTTCCTAGGTTATTGTAGTCTGTCAGTAGTCCTTGTAATGTTCTTGGCTCATTCATATCCAATACAACTGTCCATTTATGTTTGAAGAACATTTCTTGAATGTCTGCAAAATTAACCTGTTGTAAGTGGAGATCTGAATTATTGTTTTTGTCATGTGGTATATTGGAGAGACAGATTTTTTCCAACAGGGGCGATGAAAATGAATCTCAGCGGCAAAAGGATCTGTTGTACAGTCAATCAGTTGCACTTAGTGATGCCAGTGGCCCTCCTAAACTAATGACACAACGGATACCACTGGTCCTCTTTGAGGGGTACCTACCCGGACTCTGTGCTCGGCTACCTTCCTAGCCCTACCTGCCCACAGTGTTCCTCATGCTTGCACCCTTTGGTATTTGAAATGGTATTTGAAATTTCCCTCTCTGCTCACAGTTTGCAATATCTGTATATTAAGTTACCTGCTCCTTTGTATGTTACTGTATGCTTCTTTTTTTTTTTTTTGGCTCTCCTGTCTCATCTGTGAAATATCTGTATAATAATTAATGGCTTTGCCTTTTTCCCATAGGAAAACCGTGGCATAATTTGTCATTATAAAGGAGTGTTCATAACGGCAAATGCGCTTGGTTTCCCTCGCTCTGCGCATGCCCCACTGCACCTTATCCCTTCAGAACGCTGGACGCATGTTTTCCCCCAGAAGACTGAACCGCCACTCAGAATTGGACGCGGCGGTAAGCTTCATTTTTAAACAAAACCTGCAAGGTGAAAAAAATCTGTTTGTACTGCTCAATGAAACAAACAAAAAAAGATTTAAATGAATAGAAAACGGCATCGCAAGGCACGAGTCACAGACCGGATGCTGAAAACGAACTGGGTTGGCCACGCAGCAACCTCCATTGTTTTTATTTAATTGCTGAGGCAAAAAAGGCAAACCCAGCAATTAAATAAAATTATATGGTCTGGTGTAAACTGAAAGACACTGGGTTAGATACTTTAATAAACTCCTCGAGCTTTGCTCTTGGGGTTTATGTAGCATCTAACCCCTCGGGTGTGGGTAAAATTCTCATTACACACACCGACCCATACTTTATTCTATATTTTATCTACTTGAGCTCTGTTTTGTAATCTGCTTCCTTATTTCCTTGTAACCTCCCAGGTCACACCTGAAAATAGGCATCTGTTTTCTCTCGTGTGCTTACCTGGTTAACACAAACTAAATAAAATAAATAAATTACAGCTAAGATACAGTCACACATTGTAGCATCTTCTAGGTACACTGTGTGAGCCTTGAACGTGTGCCGTGCATACATTTGTTGGAGAAGATACCACTTGTCTCAGCCAGCATGTTTTTTGTCTTCTGGCATCATGCACCAGACGCAGAGATCCTTGTTATGTAGAGGACCACTCCGTGAAAGTCTAGTAGAAGGGCCAGGAGCATTTTCAGGGGAACTGTCATGCTCAGATCAGGATATGAGGCTTTCCTTCATCTGCTGTTTCTCTTTCCTAGTTTTACCTTGCTGAAGCTTCCTCGTATTCGTGAATCCAGTCTTACACAATTTGTAAAAAAAACATACTAGTTGGACCCAGTTTACTTTCTCAAAACCACTTCCATATTTATCCAGCACCCTCCATCCCAGTGCTAGACGCTTCAGTTTGTTCCATGAATCTATTGAATAGTTCCGTTTGTCTTCATCACACTCTTTATCACGTAATTTACACTGTTCTTTAATCATCTCAACTATCCTCCTCTTCTTTCCTCTCGACTGTTGCATTGGTTTCATCAAGGTTGTCAACATCTTTCCAATCACCAATCACAGAACTTCATTTGGACACACCTGCGAAAAGACAAAACAGACATAGATCTAGATCTAGATGTAGATATAGATAAGGGATATGCAATGGGGCTACTGAAAATATCACTGATATCCCCCCCAAGTGCAATTTGATCTTATGACCTCACGAGTGGCACAGCCACAAGAGAGGTCACAAGGTCAAACTTCACTCGGTGGGGGGGGGAATATCAGTGATATTTCCAGTAGCCCTATTGCATATTTCATTTATGCAATGTCATTATTTTGTTGTTTTGGTTTGATTTAATTGTTATTTTTCTTTAAATATATATATATATATATATATATTTTTTTTTTTTCTGCCCAGGTGTTTCATTGCGGTTTTACTTGTAGGTAGTAACACTAGCATGGTAGCTAGGGTCCCTATGTGCTTGTGTTGCCAAACATGGCATTTTATTGGTTGCTTTTTTTTGTGTGGGTGGGCCGAGTACGTTTTTCAATATGGCGGCTGCTCCTGCTTAGCAAGGGAGCGAGGTTTCCAGATGGCAGTTTATTTATTTTAAGTATTTTTTCGTTATTTCCTGGGTTTCTTTTAACAGGTTGTTTATCTGGTTGATCCTGCTTTATGTTCCTGGGAGCTCTTTCAGGCAGTAGAGAAGGTCTGTGCGGTGTACTGAGGCATTGTGAGAGGGATGGAGTGGATGTCGGGGCTGGGAAGGGAGGTATTGACTGTTCTGTTCGCTATTTTTTGATATGTTTTTATTTTTTTATATTTTGTTTGCCAGCTGTAAGGGGGATAACATTTTTCTCTCAGTGTGAATGCCGGTTTCACATTGAAGAGGTTCTGAGTCGGAGGTGTCCTGCGGGTGAATTCGGAGCTCTGTACTGATGGTGAACTCCTGTTGATTCTTGGGGTTTACTGCAGTTTATGACTGTGTTTTGATGAAGTGCAGATAGTGCTTTTCGGTCACCTACTGTGTGGATAAATGATCTACAGTGAGGATAAACCCTATACCATCATTGTAAGTTAGACCACCTTGTAGATTTAGATATTTGCCGAAACTTATCCACACGGGTATTGCATAAAAATATATAACTGTAAAACTGGCTTCCAGAAAGAACATTTTCAATATAAGAAATGAATTCCTTGTTCCTCAAAACCTCCGTTTAGACACCAAATACAGCTTTATATGACAACTATGAGCTGAGACATGCCATTTTAGAGATTCTTTTAGGCCATCTTGAATTTGGCCACCAAGCGACAATTGCCCAGATTTTTGAGAGGGTCCCTCAAGACCATCTTTTTTAGTGTAACCCCAGGGCCAGTATGCCGTTTGAATCTGACAGCAATACCAGGTGGGCTGGGTTCAGGGAGGAATAGGTCACTCGGCACAAAGGCTAGGTTTGGCTACTCTGCACAAGGGCACTCAAGTAATCCCGAACACAGGAAGCAATAACTGCAATGTCCAATACCAGAAATGGGATTCTAAAGTGGGGCTTTTATTCACATCCAAACAGAATAAACAAAGCATAGATGGACCCCCATGGGGCTACACTTCTGGTAATGCAGATTATGCTTTTTAAAGAAACAAGAACACTTCTCAACACTTTAGCCCTCAGGCTCTGAACCCTCCGCACACAGCCCGGACTTGCATGCTGCTTTGAGTTACACAGCCTGAACTTGTACCCTGTTCTGGTTTCCTGGCTCGCCCCTTGCCGCCACTGGACACCTTCCATACTTCATGGAAACATTTTCTGTGGCTCTTAAACCACCTAAGAGCACCTCAGCTCCCTCAGGGAATTCTTCCTTTCAATCCCACGTCTGGGTACTTTCCTCAGGCACTGACCAAGTACATGAGAGAAAGTAAAAGGTGTCTCAAAGCAAATCCGTAGAGGTGAATTTGGTTACTACTGATAGGGGGTCTCCCACCTCTCGCTCCCACAATTCATACCCAGCCATTTCTCTGGACAGTAAATATCTCATCCTGTAAAGCTTTGCAATGTAGATTCTTGCTAAATGTATGTCACATTCCATCTACTTGTCTTGCTTCCCATTTGTCCTGGACTTGAACATACTTTTAAGTGGCATTGTCCATTTCTCTAGACCTCCCACTGAGTTAAGCAGTCCAATCCCCACTTTTCTTTACTCTTTGTGCTGGACTTGAACATACTTGAATTAAGTGGCAATGTCCATTACTCTAGACCTCCCACAGATTAAGCAGTCCAGTCCCCACTTTCCAACTGTTCAGGTGAAAAAACACTTGACCCTCTTTCAGAGCTAACTCACCCTTTGGTTGCAGGTGCCCCACAGGCAATTCCTCCACAAGGAATTTCTCTCTCAGAGCTTCGGGTGCCTCAGCACAACTTGAATAGGCAGCTTCTTTCCCTTAGCCGGACTCAGGGGGGTTGCCCCTGGAACGTAGGCGAAAACCTTCCCCCATCCCCTCAGCGATGGGGCTACTGAACCATTGAAAGCGGTCTCCACCACTTCAATTACCAGTTCCTGTGTTCCTCTTCGGGTGGAAACACACACCTTCCAAAGGTAGCTCTAAAACAGAGCTTAAAGCTCTGAGAGCCTGCACACACTCAGCTGTACTACTGTCTCTCACTCAGACTGCACACAGACTGAATTCAAAATCCCCAGCGTTCTACACTAACCTCCAACTGCAACATTCCAGTGTGGCTTATGCAACTGCGAAAGTTCTATGATGATGTCATCCCTCAGTCTTAGCTGAGACTGAGAACAGAGTGAGACAGTGTGAAATCCATTTAACTGGAGTTTCACAAGCTGCCTTCCCTGCCTACCACTAGGTCTTACTGGGATTCTAGTAACCCCGGGTAGCAGGGGGGTTACATTGGCACAAATTATTTATATAAAAACTACCTTCAAATCTTTGTCCCCATAAATTAGTCACAGACTCCTAATATTTTTCCTTTACTATGAGGTCAAAATCAGTTTGTTTGTTTTTTATACTTTATTTTTTTATTTCTTTTCATAGTAAGTACATACATGAAAAAATCATCCTTGGTTTTGAGTATATCATAAATGTGCAACATACACCAAATAACTAGGATTACAGATTCATCAGCCATCGTTACACCAAGTGAGGGCATACTACTTCATTACACCATGCAATTGTCTGCTAAAATAACCTTGCAGCAAGAGCATGGACATCGAACAGATTTAAATCAAACCAACAGATTGAGTCCTTGTGCCACTATGGGCACTTATAAATGCCACTAAAAGCAGCATTATAGTCCATGTAACTCAGCAATTTATTCCACTGTCCCTGCAGATGCTTACTAGAGAGCACCCTCTATTACCCCAGACAAATCTTAACCACATATCAAGTCCAGGTTTAATAAGGCAAACAGTAATATATTGTTTTAAATAACAACTTCTGCCATTTAAATCAGTTTAACAAGAACTTTGAACATAATGAAACTGTTGATAATCCAATCAAATTAGACTTCAAGACACATTTATGACAGTTAAACAGACGATCAGCCATGTGGAGACTAAATTATTAGCCCATTGAATTCAAACTCAGTCACCATTGCCCAGCACATTGCTAGATTCTTGATGAGCAAAGTCTTTCTGAATCAAGGCCAGCCTTTTCCCTGCTTCGGCAGGGTCAGAGTAAATCTAACTTTTACCTGCATACAGAATCCTAAGGCATGCTGGGACCTGTAATGCATGGGTAACCCCCAAGGAACGTAGCCCTGATCGGACAGCATCAAATGCTTTGCAGCGTTGGTGAGCTGAGTAACTCAAGTCTGGAAAACAGTGTATTCTTTCACCAGTGTCCAGGGAAACAGGTCCTTACTTTTAGCTGCTGTCAGGATTTTATCTCGAACATATGGTCCGGATCTGACTACAAGTATGGTACGAGGCAAAGTTTCTAATGACTGACGGCACCTAGGGGTAATGCGACAGGCCTTCACAATGTTCCCATAATGTCCAGGCCCATGTTTTGTACAGTAAAGTTTCTACATACTCCATAATATCTTACCCTTCCAACTGTTCTGGGACCCCTAGAACACGTAAGTTTGTCGATTGAACAGCATTTTCGAGCTGTTCCATTCTGAGTCTCAGCATTTTATTTTCTGCTAGGACACTGGTGACCACTGTGTCAGTATTGTTAGCCGTCTCTGCTGCTCCATCGGTGGTTGCTGTAGCTTTTGCTATTTTGGTGTCCATAGTGGAAATGCGGTCGTTTAAGTTGTCCACCTTTTTATCAAGAAGTTGTATGGCTTGTAAAAGTGCTGTGTTAGATGGTTCCGATGCACTCACCTCATGGTTACAGGCAGCTGTTCCACCCTGATCCACCGGTTTACTCTGCTTTGGGCCACCTCCGTCTTGAGTAGCCCTTTTTGGGGGGCTTCCCATGGTCGATGCTGACAAAAAGCACCAAACTGTGCTGAATTAAAGCTGGAATCAGCATCTGTCAAAATTCAATGCCTTAATAAAATTTACTACGAGTATATTTATTGATTTGTCTCTGAGCAAGAGGAGCCCTCTCAGAGACGTCTATTCCCTTCGGCTGCTGGCTCCGCCCTTATCAAAATCAGTTTTAGGTATCTGCCTGCTACTGAGGAGGTTTAATATATACAGGACCTCCTTGAAAATGAGCATGCTCAATGGAGTCATCCTGCCAATAAACTTCAACAAACTAACTTAACTTAAACTAATATAACTGCTTAGGTTGTTTAATACTGGACCGAGAACCAATGAACATGAACTGGAATGGATAAACAATTAGTGGTAAAAATCTTTATTTTTAGACAGGAAATAGATGGAATAAACACATCATTAGGACAAAGTCCTATTTACAAGATGGTCCTGTACAAAGGGTTTCAACATTTAACAACCATACAATACCATACATTTAAGTACAATATACAGTTTTCAATAGAAATATCAGTTAACTATACAAACTGAAATACTCAACAATATTCAACATACTACAATAATCATTTAAGATGCATAGTATGATTTTATAAATAAACAAACCCCCTAGCATAGCATTCATCTAACAATTCATAATATATGAGACCCAACATCCTATCTACTCACACCCAGTAAATGCTAGTGTTCAGCCCTATGTACCTAGCCATAGCACTCACAGCGAACAATAAATTCTAGTTTTATGTCTATTATAAAGGATTTTATATCTTTATATATTTTATGAGTTATAGATATAGAGTTCCACAATTTAATAGTAATTAATGGAAACCTCATATCACTATATTTATTTTTTTTTTCAAATTTTAAGTAAATAATTCCTTTAATTAGGAATTGTTTATTTGAAATAAAACACAGCTTAACTTTTGGTTTCTTTGAAGAGGGACAGAGAGAGAGAGAGAGAGAGAGGAGAGAGAGAGAGAGAGAGAGAGAGAGAGAGCGAGAGGGAGGGAGAGAGAGAGAGAGGGAGGGAGGGAGAGGGAGGGAGAGAGATTGAGATTTTAGAAAAATCCCAAAACACACCACAATAAAATTAGGTAATTTTAACTGAAAAACAAATCACAAGCACATCAGTTAATAAAACCAGAGAAGTATTATGAACTGGCTGCTGAAAATGTGGAAAGCTGATTGGCCGAGGGGTCTTTGAAGCTGTGACTATATCCAGCTACATACTCATGGCTTCAAAAAGCCTCCAGCCACCAGCTTTCTCACTGACCACAAATTCATCTGACTGCAAGTACATCAGCTCTAAAGCTACAGCTTCAATAGCACCAAGCCTCGGGAGAAGGACAAGCACATCAAGAAGCGCAAGGATAACAATGGCCAACCGCAACTGACCGGTGTTAAAAAAATAATAAAAAAAATACTGTTCTCAAAACCATTGCTGCCACTGACATAAATGAAACTGCCACCAACTGCGGCATACATAAAAGTTACTGCTCTCAAACAAATGCCAGAACACCGCTCAACAGCAACGACCGCTCACAAAGAAACAACATTCCTCAGTACCACAACAGCCCCTCCAAGTCAAATATCTGTCATCTAGTACACTATTTACTGAAAACTACACTGACAACCTAACCTTCTCTCTTCAAAGCCAGTGTGACAGTTTTCCTTTCTCTGAACAACAACACAGCATCTCAGGGAGGGGAGGGGGTGAGTAGAGTTGAACATAGATGACAAAGATTGTGGTCCCTTTCAGAAATAAAATCTACACAGATCATCACCCAGTCCCAGAGCAGGCAGCAGGACCAGGTCAAATGCATAGAAAGCACAGCTGGTATCCAGAAGTAGTGCTGGATGAGTGACATGGAGTTCACAGTTGCAGTCCTCCACGAACTCCACTTACAACAGCACCACCTGCTGCCCAAAGCCCTCCAGGAACTATTTTCTTAAAAGGTACTCCTCCGATACCCAAAAAAATGGCATTAAATTGTTTTACATTTTTTTTATTATTTTTTAGTTTTTACTGACAATGTTTTTATGCCAGTTCATAATAGCAATAATGCACTCCAGGGTGTGGTATATCATGGGATATCATCACATTTCGGGTGTTGGACATGCTCGGCCTGTGACCTTGTGCCCAATCATCCAAGGCGTGATGATACTCCATGATATATCACACCCTGTCATGCATTACTGCTTAGTTGCACCAAACTTAGTTTTTTATCTCCTCTGTTTCTGAATTGCCCACCACCACAAGGTAGTGCAACACCTTGGAGAAGTTTACAGGTCTCTAAACTAGTACAGCGCTCATGAAAATAATGATAGTTAGACAGCAGGATATTATTTGAATATTCTGTACAAATATCAATGTAACAATCCACAGCTTAAGCTGTGGATTGTTAAATTGTTTTTGTACAGATATTTTGCAAGAATAAATAGCACTTGCCTGGTACTGAGCGAAGTCTCATTCTGTAGTGTCTCCTGAGTGCTACACTGTTTGGAGAGCGTGTGTTTAGAGTCTGGGGTGGCAGCCCTTCGTGCAGCACTGACCTGCTCCACCATTGTGCCTTCAAGTGAGGAGGTGGAGCCTATAAGGCCCTGTTGGTAATATTTAGAACATAGTAGCAGTGTTTTTTTTTGTTAATGTTTAAGCAGGATAATCTTAGACAAGGACATTTAGGTATTAACTACTGGAGTTGATTATGGGCCAAAGACTCCTGAGCTGACTGATTTCACTTCAGTTTTTACAAGATACAGCATTTAAAACTGGCCAGTAAAGCATAACATTGTCTGATGGTGCAGCAAGTCCAAGAAAAATGAATAAAGTGGAATTCAGAAACCTAAAAAACAAAATTGTGCATTAATGAAAGTGAAACATTGATGTTTCTACAGCAGGGACAGGTCACAGTTGTCACCCTGTTGGTATTATATGCCTCCAGATAATGCTTACAAATGTCCAAATACAGCAGTGCATGTACCGCACGTCTGTACAAATTCTGTTGTTATCATTTGTCAAGGTTATCATGAAGATCCCTTCAGTCCCTAGGCAGAAGACCTCTGCCGGTCAAGCTGCCTTCTCACACCGGCTACCCAAGCTCTGGAACGCACTTCCACCACAAATTCGGCACTCCTCCTCTTCCTATTCTCTGTCTACCGCCCTAGCAAACTTCCTTACTACAAATTGCTCCTGTCCCTGAACCTGCTATGCCCCACTATCACCTCCCCAATGCCTGACCTGCAGCCTTAGCCTTGCTACAGAAGCTGGCATAAAACCCCAACCTTGCACTTATGTCCTGGGCCTATTTTGCCCTATATACTGTGTATAACTGTATAACTGTGATATATGTCCTCTGTTGATTACAGCTGTTACTAGTGTGCTAATTTACCTTGTCTGCTGCTTCTTGTCTCAAAATTGTTATTTGATACTATAATGTCCTAAGCATTCAATGTGCGCTGCTTGTATATTCATGCAATCGTGTATCCTTATGCTGCTTTTTATTTGCTTCTGTTAACTGTTTACTTGATAACCTGCATGTTATCATATCCACGTGTGCCCCCCCAGGGTCGCACCAGGAGGCGAGCATCTTGTTGCTCAGTGTGCCTTTCCTGGTGAAACAATTACAATAAATAAATAAATTAATAAAGATCCAGTCTATCATGCTTCATGGAGTTGTGTAGGTTGCTTTTCAATCTGTGAAGGCAAGAAAATGTCCTTTCAGCTTTTGCACTGCTGCAGAGGACAGTGAGTAGCGGTCAAATGACTGCTTCTGTTTCATTGAACAGCTTTCCTTACTGTAGTGTTTAAAGATAAGTGTTTGCAAGTTCTTCGACTTAAGTTTGTACTCACCATTGTTACCTAAGCATGGCTATCTGAACAATGAGGTTATCAGTTGTTATCTCTGGACATTAGCTAGTTAGTTCTTTCGTTCATCCGTTAGGTATATAGGTAGTTAGTTAGGTAGGTAGTTAGTTATTGAAAAGTGTTAACTGGAAGAGGCATACTGAGCTGAAGCTTGTTTTCAGGTATGACCCAGGGGAAGGGATACTTAGGGAGAAAAAAAACAGTAGCACAACACAGACGTGTATAAACCGAAGAACAACAATAAATAATACATTTGTACAAAGTTTGGATAAACACAAACCTATATAATCAGACAATAAAGTGCAGTACAATTCAGAGCATGTAAAAGTGTACATTCAGAAGTGGCAGTAAAACTCTGTAACCAGCACACTGATATCAGCAGTCCATGGCCTTGAAAGGCTGGTGGGTGAGTGACTGCGTACTGGATGGAGGAGTTAGAAATGATATGGTAGTGAAAAGGAAGCAGAAGTGGGAACCAACTGGCTGTTTGCTAGGATGGTATAGCTTAGCCCTGGTGATGTCAGGAGAAGAGATAACAGAAACAGGGGAGTAGGGGTTGGAGTTTCCACTGATGTCTAAGAAAGCCAGGAGATGGGGAGAGACGGAGGGAGGAGGGGAGTTGATTCCAACGTAAGGGAACTTAATGAAAGGTAGATTGACCAGCAGAGGCGCAGGGGTGAGGAGTGGCAAAAGTGTGATTTTTCCTTGAATGAAGAGAACAGGAAGCTGGACTGACAGGAAGCAGGAATATAGACTGACTGTGGCTACAGTGTCCTATTTTTTCACATTTTTAAAAGAATTTTCTCCAGCCAGGAGTACTACAAAAGACTAGGCTGACCATAATGCTTCTTCAATGTGGCGTGCCTGTGGTGTCTACAAATCAAAACTACCACGCACAATAATATTCTTCTGCTGCACTCCAGTTGGTAGCACATGCAGGTCCTGCATAGTACCTTTGTGGTCTATGCTGATGAGGCAGTTGTGATAGTTCACTGTCAAGCTCTGCACATACCTGTAAAGTTTCAATGTACACATCATCAAATTTTTTATCAGTTCAATGTATAAAAATATATATATATATATGTAACTCCCCACCCAGGTATGCCGTTTCTTTCTTGACAGCTCTACCTGGTGGGCTGGGTTAGGGGAGGAATATGTCACTCGGCACATTGCCTAAGTTTGGCTACTCTGCAACAGGGGCACCCAAGTAACTCCGGACAAGGAAGCAATAACTGTATTGTCCAATACCAGAAGTGGGATTCTAAAGTGTGGCTTTTATTCACATCCAACAAAATAAACAAAGCATAGATGAACCCCCATGGGGCTACACTCCTGGTAATGCAGATTCAAGGAGACCAGAACACATCCTCATCACTTTAGCCCTCAGGCTCCGAAACACACTGGGCACACAGCCCGAACTTGTATGCTGCTCTGGGTTTTCTCTGGCTTGACTCCCTTGCCAGCCCCTTGGACACTTTCCATATAGCATGGAAACATTTACTGGTGGCTCCCTAAACCACCTATGAGCACTTCTGCTCCATAAGGGAATCTTCCTCATCAATCCCATGTCTGGGTACTTTTCCCAGGCACTGGCCAAGTACCTGAGAGAAAGCAACAGGTGTCCCAGAGCAAATCCGTGAGTGAATTTGGTTACTACTGATGGGGTCTCCCACCGCCTCCCATAATTCATACCCGACCATTTCTCTGGATTGTAACACCTCATCATTTAAAACACTTTGCTGTGTAGATTCTTTTTAAATGTATTTCACATTCAATTTACTGTCTTTACATCCCATTTGTGCTGGACTTGAACATACTTAATAAGTGGCTTTGTCCATTACTCTAGACCCCCCACAGAGTTAAGCAGTCTAATCCCAACATCTTCCAAACTGTACTTGACTGTCTTTTCCTGACCCCACAGTAACAGTCCCTTTAGTTTCATCTTGATGCAGGTGAAAACACATGACCCTTTAGCAGAGCGAACTCACATTCAGTTGCAGGTGCCCCACAGGCATTTCCTCCTCAAGGAACTCTCTTCCAGAGCTTCTGGTGCCTCAGCACAAACTTAAACAAGGCAGCTTCTTTTCCCTAGACACACCAAGGGGGTTTGCCCCTTGAAGCAGGCTGATTCCTTCCCCCATCCCCGCAGGAATGGGGCCCTGAACCATTGAAAGTGGTCTCTACCACTTCAATATGCTCTTCTTGTGTTCCCCAATGTTCTACCCTAACCTCCAACTGCAACATTCCAGTGTGGCTTATGCAGCTGTGACAGTTCTAAATTATGTCATCCCTCAGTCTCAGCCGAGACTGAGAACAGAGTGAGACAGTGTGAAATCCATTTAGCTGGAGTTTCACAAGCTGCCTTCCCTGCCTACCACTAGGTCTTATTGGGATTCTAGTAACCCCGAGTAACAGGGGGTTATTGAGTCACATTCCATAGCGCATTTACACTTTCTTGCGCAATTTTTGCTCGTGTCTAAAGGTCACACAGTTTGTGTGACCGGTGGTCCAAAAAGTTCAGGAAACATGCAGCAAGGGTGTCCAATGTGCCTTTTGAAGATTTCATGAAAACATATTGAACGGTTCAAAAGTTATTCAAAAAACAAGTTTCCCATTATAGTCAATGGGAAAAGTTAAAAAGTTTGACAGTGTCGCAAATGCGGATTTTAGTGTTACAAATGACCCCAGTAGTGTCACAAATATGCCATTTTGTTTTCAGTTACTGATCACAGAAATGCTTGGCATTTAAAATTGGGACCCTCTAGGAACACAATTCTTTTTGTGTTTACCTAGTCGAGCCCTGAGATTCTAGGCATGTCTTTATTTTGGGGTTAAACACCCAGAAATATGTTTTTGACATTTTTGGGAAAAGTAGTGTCGCAAAGTAGTGTTGAATCTGCAACACTTTCATGATTTTTTTTGCGAAAGTGTCGTGATTTGCTACACTACTATTCGACACTATAGGGAAAAATAACAGGAATTCTTTGCCACTCTGCTGCAAAACACTGGTTTGGTCTTTTGGGCTGAAATTTGAAGGGAAGGCAGCCAACATCCCACATATGTGCCTTTCAGTAGTTTGGTGACAAAATATTGTGCACATGGAAAGTTATGGTGCTCTGACGTTGATGCTTTTTCCCATAGACTTACATTGTGGCGTCTGCCGCGCTTTTCAGGGCCCCTATCTCGAAAACACTTCGAGATACGGACTTTTCATCACAAAAATGCTTAGCCCCCCCCACTAGAGGGCTAAGTGTAAAACTAGCCAGGAAAGTCACTAATAATATGAAATTTAATTTTTTTTCTACATCGAACAGTTCCTGAGATATAAGCAATTTAGTATTCCAAGTGCTCATTTTCTGGTCCGAGGCCCATTATTATGTATACATTCTTTGTACTCACTGTGTTTCTCTATGCAGCTGTTGGGGAAAACCAGGGTGTGCGCTTCCATTATTGTTACCCTTAGCGTTTCCATACCCATTTGTGTTAGAGTTCCCATGTACGCCACCATGTGCGTTACCCTTTGCATTTTCATTTGCGCTTGCATCTGCGTTACTGTTACCATTTGCATTTCCACTACTGTTTGTGTTTGCATTTAGATTTGCATCACCATACGCATTTTCATTTGCCTTTGCAGCCACCCTTCCATTTGCATTTGTGTTTCTCTTTCATTTGGCATCATCGTTGCTGTTACCATCACCATTTGCGTTTCCAATTGCACTACCATAACCATGCACATTACGGTTTGCATTTCCATATGTGCTTGCATTTGCATTTGCATTTCCATTTCTGTTTCTTTTGGCATTTTTGTTGCTGTTACCATTACCATTTGCATTTCCAATTGCGGTATCATAACCGTGCACGTTACGGTTTGCATTTCCGTACTTGTTTGCGTTTCTGTTTCCTTTGGTGCTATTGTTGCTGTTACCGTTACCATTTGCATTACCAATTGCGGTACTTTGACAGTGCGTGTTACCACTTGCATTTCCAGACGTGCTTGTATTTGTGTCTCCGTTTGCGTTACTGTTCACTTTGGCATCACCTTGCGCTTGCATTTCTGTTACCATTTGCGTTACCATTTATGTTTGCATCACCATGTGTGTTACCATTTGTGCTTACATTTGCATTGCAGTTACCGTTCCTATGTGACAAAAAATCATGTGGTGGGAGCACGGGGCCCGCACTGCCACCACCACATTCCATTCACTATTTATAGTCCTCATGCCCAAAAAGAAGGGAAATTCATGGCAAAAAACACCATTTAATGCATCAGTTAAGGTTGTTCCACAGTGACAAAAGTGAGAAAATTCGATGTTAGGGTTGAAAACTCCCCTTGCACCCCCATCCCGCCCCCTCCATCTGGCATCAGGGTGTGAGTTGGGGTCGTTGGTCCTAACTCTTTTTATGTCATTGTCATTGTTTTGTGTCACTTTTGCACTTTACTTGAATTAGAACATAGAGGACTAAGATGAAAGGAGGCCAACTGGACAGCTCAGGCTTTTTGGGGGCCCCTTTGCTGTTGCGGCCCTGTGAGAATACACACTTCACAGCATGCTAAGGCCGGCTCAGGGGAGGGGTCACCTGGATCAAAAGCTTACAAGGAGAGAGTCATACTGGAATTTTACACTGGAGGAATAAAGCAACCTGGACTTAATGATAGGATAGCGTTACTGCCTTGAATAAGAAAACAGATTTAATCTCAAGTGATTAATGACTGTTTTCCTTACTTTTCTTCTCCTATTTTAGAGTGCTGCAGAAGGAAGATTAATCCACCTTTGGCATCATGAGTTCCAGATGGACTCTAGCCTGGGACTGAAATTATTTTCCCCAGTTCTTATATTTGTGAAATATTGTTAAAATAATCATAATAATTTTAGTTTTAAAAGAGATGGGAAATTATTTTCTGCTGTCATTAATTGTTAAATAAATTATGAATAACAAACAGTTGCCTCTGTGTGTGTTTTTATTGTATTTTAAATGTATGGAATGCATTTATTTATACGTTCGTTATGTTGGACCCACCATTGGCCTGACAGTGGTAAGCTTTGTAATGCTCACATCACAGACTTTCGATATAACATTCAGTTAGTTACAGCATTACTGGACTTGTCACAGCTTCAACAGTAAAGACTGGTGCAGTATCATACTGCACTTCTAAAAAGGACACTCGATTAACATCTGTGGCGATTTGGCCACTGCTGTGTAATATTGCAGATATATTCCTGTTATAATTTTCTGTGATTTTGGGTATGTTTAAAAGTTCCAAACAGGCCAGAACTAAGGGTTGCCAAAAGAATGCCCAGTGTTACCGAAAAGGTCACATACGACAGAGAGATTGTATATTACAATTGTCTGACATTACTCTGTGATCTGGGGACAAAGGCTTAACCGTGAAACTAAAATCCCATTTCAAAAAGGATTGGAAGTTCCTTGTAAGCTTATTAAAGGGAAACAGAGGTAAGAAAATATCAGGAGATGGAAGAAACATCCCCTGTCATAAAACATAAAATTCAAAGAGAAATGGGTTTTCGGCAGGAGATGTCAGCAAGGTTACCACCAGTCTATTTACATTTTATTAGCTGGCAGGATATTGGAACTGTAAGAGAATCTAACTAATAAATAATATGGTTCACTTAAAAACTGGGAACAAGCAAGTTAGACCCCTGCTGGCCTAAAACGATAAGGCCACCAGCTAACCACAGACTGGAAGGGCCGTACCTATATAAACCCCTCCAAACAGAAGCTCAGTGTATTGCCTTTTGACACTTGTTCCTGACACACAACAGAAGCCAGACCGAAGACCAGTGGCTACAGGAGAACTGAAAACTCTTGCAGAACTCATTTATTTTCTGGAATTTTGATCATCCATGAACCAGGTAGAAACTAGACAGTTAAAATGTTACTGTGTGCTTTTGCATGTATATTTCCACATTTATTTTTTTGTTATTCTGTAACCAGATTTCTGAAATCTTTTGTTTATAAATTTTGTAAGATAATTATTTAGAATTAGTAAAAGTACTTTGCTTTTAAAACTGTCTGTGAGTGATTCATGTGTGTAAAGCTGGAAGGTTCATTCAAATCCGAGACCAGCCTAGTTAATGCAAGGTGTCACCATCACTACCAAAGATAGGATCCTGGAAGGGGAAATCTGGGTTCCTTAAGTGGGGGAGATACACATGTCTTGGGAAGGGTCTGTAAGGGAGAACTAGGCCAATGTACCAGCCATGGGAGAAGACACATCAAGGATTTATGAGGGCAAACTCTGAAGCACTTGTAATGCCTGGGTCTTCCCCCAGAACAGCTACCGAGGAGAGTTCTCACCTGGCTACAGACTTGTGACTGTATTTTATCCTTACCAAGATTTTAAAGAGAAAGCCCTGGGACCTCATGGTGAGTCTTCAGTTGTGAACTCAATGAGCACTCTAGACAGACATGTGGAGGGTATCCCTGTTCCCCCTGTCATGGATTGCACTTAGGGGTGGGCGCTGTGAGTTCAGTGGACCCAGCCCCCAGGAGTGGGTTCATTACAGATCTGGTGGCATAGTGGTGAGATCCAAGAGATATTGGTGGCACAGGCATAGAGGTCAGATTCAAGACCAGTGTATCAGATTGATAAACTGAAAACTATACACACACAAACAGGGCAGAGATTTGGAAAAAAAACTATTTGGTTACAGCATGAAGTTCCCTACCATGTTTTTTTTTTCAGTGTAAGTGTAGCAGTAGTTAGGGTAGAAGATGGATTCCATCTACAGTGAATACACTGCAGACCAACTAAGGCAGTTGTGTCAGGAAAGAGGGGTCCAGTACAAGGGACAACCAAAAATAAACTTGTGGAGGATCTTGTGGCAACCCATGAGCAAGCAGTTGCCCTGAACCTTGAGTCACGGCAAGTGACTGAAAGGGACCAGACCTTAGGCATGGGGGTGCCAAGGGACATTTCAGTGTCCAGTCCTAGGGAGGAGGACATGGAGACCAGAGGGAACCCAGAGCCACAGCACCAGGGGAAGGCCACCACAGAGCTGGAGCTGGAAGAGATCAGGGTACAATTTGAGCTGAAGAAATTGGAACTGAAGCAGAGAAGGTCTGAAACCCAGCAGCAAGGGGAGTTTGAGTAGAAGAGGTTTGAACTGGAGATGCAGGAAAAGCAGTACCAGACAGAGACCAAGGAAAAGCAGCACCAACAAGAGGCTGAGAAGAAGGAACAGCATTGCCAATGAGAGGCTGAGTGGGAGGAAAAGCAGCACCAGAGAGTTTGAACTGGGGAAGCTAAGACTCCAACAACCAGTGCCAGAGGAGGTAAGTGGCAGGGGTGAACCTGAAACTCCAGGGCTGGGGTATAAGTTACATTCCAAATGAATAGCTGAATTTAAAGAGGGGGAGCATATGGATGTAATTTTGAATTCATTTAAAAAGGTCTGTATCCAGGCCAAGATACCCAGGGAGTTCTGTAGCTTCCAGCTGTCCCTGCTGTTTACTGGTAAAGAGCGTGAGGCGCTAGGCCAAATGGACAATGATGATAGCCAAGACTATGAGAAACTTAAAACTGCTTTACTTAAAAAGTATGAACTGACTTCGGAGGCCTACAGGGTTAAGTTCGAAAACTCCAAAAAAGCCCTGACATGAGTGTTGAGGTACTAGCCACAAAGCAACATCAGTTTTTGAAACATTAGTGGGAGGCGGTGAAAGCAAACTCTGTGGAGAAAATTGAGGAGTTTGTACTTTTAGAGCAGTTCTTTAGGGCTTGCCCAGCAGAGTTGAAAACCTGGCTAGAGGACCAAAATCCAAAGACTGCACAGCAGGCTGCTGAGCTCTCGGATCGCTATATAAGGAGCAGACCTGCTCTGAAAGGAAGTGGAGGAGCAGATGTGGCAGGGCAGAATGGGAAAAGTGCACCTTCAGGGCAGTTAAAACCCTCCACAGAAAGGGGAGAGCTCTAAGTTACTAAAAAGGGATTTCTTGGACAAAAGAAATGATGACCGTTGGTTTTGTAAACAGCCAGGGCATAACACTAAACACTTGTTCTAAAAAAGGCACAGAGTGGACAAAGTGGTCCTCGAAGAAAGGTGGATGCACTGTGTATCCCTGATAGCATGCCTGTAAACATGAGGGAGCACATACACCCAGTTACTGTAAATAGGGTGCAAACCCATGGGTTAAGGGACATGGGGGTGTCTCTTACTCCGGTAAAAGGGGATTTGGTTAGGGCTGAACAGCTTATATCTAATCAGTTTGTAACAGTGAGGGGATTCGATTGGGAGGAGAAAATCATGCCACTAGCTGGTGTTCTCCTTGTCTGGGATGAAACAGGAGAGAGGGTGCAAAAGTGGCATAATAATCTACAGTAGAGGGTGATGTGTGCAGTTACCCACAGTCAGATGGCTAATGCCCCTTGTAATTCCTTGAACCCCACAGAAGCCCCTGTGGAAAAGAATAGGTGGTGGTACGACTGGTCTTCTTTGAGTTAAGGTGGCACTAGTGGGTTTTACATCAGTTGGAATGTTGCCTGGGATTTGTAACATGAAAACAATTAGGGACTAGCCCTCTATACCTTAAGGGTGATTAAACCTCTTTCCAGGTCTGGGTCTGGGCCCTTGAAAACCTTGACGTCGATTTGCTCTGGTAGCAGCCTCTCTCTCTCTCACTCTCTCTCTCCCTCTCTCTCTCTCTCTCTCTCTCTCTCTCTCTCTCTCTCTTCTTTCTCATACTCTCTCTCTTTCACTTCATGTAATTTTTTGGTTTTTCTTTCTCTCAAAGTTCCCCTTATAAGTGAAAGGAGTCCTTAGTAAAGATTATCTCTGCTCAATCTGATATAAGTCTACACCTTGTCTTAAGTGTTCTCCATATTCAAGAATTACAATATCTATTCTGTGACTCTATTACTTTGGAACCTGCAGGAGCCGAAGTATCAACTAGACTATGAACTTTTAATTTTGACACAGTTAACTGCAAGGGCTACTGGCCCCTGATATTAATGTAACTCCCTTCTTCCCAGGGGCTACTAGAATCCCAGTTCGAATCAGTGGTAGGCAGGGAAGGCAGCTAGTGAAATGCCAGCTAAATGGGTTTCACTCTGTCACTCTGTTCTCAGTCTCAGGTGCGCTCTGGAGGGATGATGTCATTTAGAACTGTTGCAGCAGCATAAGCCACACTGGACAGCAGTTGCTAGGGAGTGAGTTATAATGTTCAGGAGAGAGTGATCTAGTGTCTTGTGGAGGAGGCTTCAGTGTTCAGCAGCTCCTCAGTCAGCTCTGTCAGAGAGCTACCTGTTTGTTTTCTTTTAGTTTTCACCAGTGTGTGACAACTGTTCCAGCTTTTCAGAAGTGGTGGAGACCTGTGCTAGAGGGTTTCCCGGTGCCCCTCCCAGGAGGGATGGGGTGAACTCCAGGATTCAGGGGCAATCCCCTGGTCCATCTGGACTTTTGAAGCTGCCTTGTCACAACTGCTCTGTGAGTACCTTGTTGTTTTCTGTGTAAACCCAGGAGTACCTGCAATTCCTCTATGGTGATTTCTCTGTCAAAGGGACCCTGTTACCTGAGATTTTCTCTGTAAAAGTCTCTGCCTACATTTGGAGTCCAGTATGTGACCATCCATGTACAGAACTTTTAAATTCTGGCACCTCTGTAGTGGGTGGGTGTAGTATGTTAAGTGTGATATACATTTGAGACAACATCTACAGTTTTCTACAGTTGTGTGGTGTTATTAACTAGATGAATGGCTGAGTATAAGCTTGGAAACAAAAGGTGGGAGACCTCCCATTTGGAGCAACTAGTTTACCTCTACAGGTTCTGAAGGGCACCTATTACTTTTTCTTCAGTGCAGTTGGCCCATGCTTGAGATAAGTGTTTACCCCTGGATGAGGGTTGTTTTCATTCTGTTTACCCCAGTACAGTGGGTTCTGAAAGTCCTGAGCCAGTATGTACTCATTGTGGTCATGTGTGCCACATTTATTCCTGTGTAATACGGGAACAGTATCAGTACCTGGTCAGATGTGCCAATTTCCAGTAGGAACCAGTGTGTTCACCAGTGTGTGTTTTCTTCATCCTATGTTAAATGGGAACTCAGGAATGTCTGTACCTTAGTAATCTGCATTACCAGTGTGTGTAACCCTATGGGGGTCCATCTTCACTTTGTAATTATTCCTTCTCTGTTATGTGAATAAAAGCCAAACTCTAGAATCCCAACCTGGTTTGGACAGACATTTTATTGCTTCCTATTGTCTGGAGTTACTTGGGTGCCCTTGTGCAGAAGTGCAAACCAAGCATTGCCCTGAGCAAACATTTTCTCCCAGGGACCTAGGTTGTTGGCCATGGTAATTGGTCCCTACCAGGTGTGTGCCAGGCAGTTTTCACACTTGGTTGTCTGTTTTGAATAACAGTCTTTTTCATCTGGCATATCCCACCTTGTATATGGTGGCTTGCTTTGTGTTTTTTTTTTTACTTTGTAAACCCCCACCCCTCTCTTTATCCCTAGACATTTGGTGAGAGGTGTGCCTTCTAGTTAAATAAGGGGCCAGTGGGAGGTTACAAAAATGGGGGCTCGTCAGACGATGTGTTTTGAATTTGATAGAAAACAAACGATAGTTTGCTAAGACTATGGCTAGCGTTTTGTCTGTCTGGCAGTTGGTAGCCCAAAACTGAAAGCTTTGACAAAAGGATCTGCCTAGGATAGTGCCATCCATATATGCCGCTGTGTGCCTGCTGTTCATGTGCTGCCTTGTGTTATGCCACCGTTTACCAAGGGACTGTAAAGCCAGAATGTGTATGCCCTTGTCCTGCATCATGAGAGCATTTACAAAACCTTAAGTCTCAAGTTTTCTGCGACAAAAAGTATTGTGGACTTTAGGAAACAAAGAGACAAATGCACCCTGAAGGTTTCAAGTGCTTATTGTGTGAAATGGGGGAGTCGCTAAAGAAATAGCCAAGTTCTGAGCAAAGAAATGGTCAAAAACCGCACTCCCACTGTGAAATTTCAGCCGAGGAAAAAAGTTCAGTTGGCAGTTTAAATTTTGCCCTGCTCAACAATTGCTGTGGATTAAGAGCACGGGGCTCATTTGCATGGCATTGAGTGATTGGTGTGACTGCAATCAGTCCCAGCCCCTAGCCAGCTTCAGAGTGCAGCCCAGTGTTCAAGAGGGAGAAAGCGAGTGATGTGTGAGCTGGTTAGCCAGGAGAAAGCATCGAGGGGACAGGGAATGTTCTAATTCTGTAAATACAGACTTTTTCTTTTGAAGGTAGGGCTCAACCCACTGTCTGACCGACTGGGAAGAAAGTGTAGCATTCGTAGTAATGATTGATGGGATCGCCAGCCCGTTTCACCCCAGAGACCTTCCAGGATTGGCTTTAGTCTGAGATTTTCCACCAGAGCAAGCCAGCTACTGATACAGTGAGTACCATTCAGCAAAAATGAGCTCAAACAGTGTTGTGATTTTAACCAAGCCAGCTGGATCTGTATGTAAGCAGTGTGATTGTTTTTGCATAGAAGGACTGTAAAATGAAATCAGAACAAACAAGAATTCTGAGCACTAGACTGTGAGCATGTATTATGGATTCAGCAACGGTACAATTTTCTAAGCAAGTGAGAGACTGCAAGTTGTATGAGAGGCTGCAACAAACAGGCAATCCTGTTCATAGAAATTCTGTGGCTTTTAGTGACTTTAAGTAAAATTGATTGAAAGTTAATCGTAAACTCCAGAAATCATATGAATGTGCTGAGAAATGTGAAAGCAGTGCAATCGTTGCAATTTGAACAAATTATCAGTAGCAGAAAGTTGTATGTGCAGTTGCTGGAGTCAGAGACAGATTTGTTAATGCGTCAGGAGTGCTGCTGCTGCCATTACAGGGTGGGGCAGTAATGTAAATACAGCAGCAGGGAGCCATTTTAAGAGACTGTTCCAAGTATCGTGAACTGTGTAGTAACAATGAACTTTAATGTGTTTATTTACAAACATGGCTTCGGGATCACCCCGCTACCAGGATCATGCCCGAGCTATGATAGCTGAGGAGGTTGCCAAGCTAAAAGAAATAGAGCAATGTTTCTATGGTGACAGTTTGCCTTCTCATGTTTCCATTCCCAATTACTCTGTGAGAGTATGCCTGATGTGCCTCAAGGTTGAAAGGGATGTTTTCTTAATTCCTCACTGTTCGAGTTGCTTAGTGAAGTATGGTCTGTCAAAAGCACCAAAAATTTGTCTGGCTCCCACCTGGACAAAAGTACAAAACCCTGCATGCAGCAGCACACAGCACTAGGTGGAACCTGTTGGGGGGGGGCCAGCAAAGTGTGGCCCAAAGGAAGAGAATATAGATTTACTGCAAGGGCAGATTCTTTGTGATGTTTCCATGCCTGTGTTGCAAATGGACAGTGCAGAGGAAGGATCTGTGGACCCATGGAGAGAGGGTCCTAGTCCTAGCCTGGTTGGGGAGGATGAAGTTTGAGAAACTTTAGAATGGGAGGTGTTTACCTCTGTGCCCAGTGAAGAGTGGACTGTCTCAGAAGTGAGGACGACTGCGCACTCCTGGGCCCAGGTTTTAAGTGAGGAAGAGGAGGAGGAAGATATGTATCTTTTTGTTGAGGGTCCCGGTGAGTGGCCTCAAACTCTTGCCTCAGAGGAACCAGAGAAAGAAGATGGTGACTCCACTGCCCTGTCTTCAGAAATGGTCGGGGACAAGTTCTATCATGCTTTAAGTATATGGCACTGGTTGAACCAGGACTGGTCACCCCCAAGCCATGCCAGTGGCCGTGTATTGGAGAAGAGTAGTAAGGAGGAGAGACTGGTTCGTAGGGGGCAAATGCCATTGATGGAATGTCCTTTCCTACCTTTCCTCAGAGGGTCTGGGAGGAGATTGCACAAAACAGGAAAGCCTGGTTACTGGAGGAAGCAAGCAGGAATCTGCATCCAGGTGCGACCCTTTGTGTCAGAAACAGAGTCATAAATGATAGACTAAAGTTTTGGAAATTGGGCAGGACATTGTTCATGGACACTGTACAAAATGTGGACAAAGCAGGAAATGAAACTTTCTACAACATCAATTGTGAACGCCCAGATGGGG
Organism: Neoceratodus forsteri; assembly: GCA_016271365.2. Lineage (NCBI taxonomy): Eukaryota > Metazoa > Chordata > Ceratodontiformes > Ceratodontidae > Neoceratodus > Neoceratodus forsteri. Next base: position 325,345,640 of record CM028135.1, on the reverse strand, counting down.
TCATAGTTCTTGCACCTGACCCAGAGAGGTACTACCCTTCATGGTTGTCACTCCCTGCAAATATGCCCATGCCTACCCCAAGGGAAGCACAGCAGTGGTAGCGAAGTGTCTGCCATCCAGCAGTTGCCGTACCCATGTGTTCCACCAGACTGGTGTTCCAGAATTCTAGGTGCGTTCAAGATTCATCAGACCTGCAGTGTGCCTTTTCTAGTTTCCTCACCTGGACTTCCAGATGACCTCACCCCAGCTGTTTTCCTGATTCATCGCCTGGGATGCTGGATGACATCAACCCAGCTGTTTCCTGTTTCATCATCTGTTTTCCAGAAGATATCCACCTAGCTGTATCCAAACAATGCTGCCAGGGAGGGAGAGTCTTTGGCTGGAAAAGTAGGTGATTCCATTTATTTATTATTTATTTATTTTCTTAACAGGCTTTAGGATTACAGCCTTTGAGTCAGGGACTCATTTACAAAGGCTCCGTGTCAGAAAAAACAAATACAAGCACTTAATACATATAGACATAGAATGGCAGCTAAAGATGACAGTTTTTTCAGTTATATAATATTGCAAAATCAAGATCAGCTATACATTGCATTGAATGTGTTACTGAGAGCTGTATTTTACAGTTTTCAAGAGAACAATAAGTTTGCTGATAGAGGGAGGGAGTAACAGGTTTGATATTTACAGCGAAGTAGAGAATTAGACAGATATCCTGTGAGTACAGCCAAAGGAGGCATTGTCAATAGGTGATTTTTGGTAGCCCTATCGGTAGGAGCTCAGTGGTGGGGTGGTACCATAAGAACATAGATAGATGAGCTAGCACTAGCTGGTACATTGGCAGTACCGTGAAGTGAGAATGTGCTCTTTGAGGGCTGACTTGAAAGGTCCTAGTTTGGAGATGGAGGAGACGTCAGAGGGGAGTTCAATGCACCAGACTGGGGCCCTGTGTGGGAATGACTTTTGGGCTAAGGAGGTTCTAACCCTCGGGATGGACCACACCTGTCAGTTGACAGTGCGGGTGTCCACCGAGGTGTGGGAGGATAGGAGAGAGGCAGAAACCCCCAAGGGGGTAAGCCCCAGGTGTATTTTCTTTTTGAGGAGACATGTTTGATAAAATAGCCTTTCATCCAGGGTGAGGAGATTTGTCAGGGCATATAGGGTACAAGTATGGATACACTTGTCTGCCCCAGAGAGGAGTTTGCACACTTTGTTTATGGACAGGTGGATTTTGTTAAGGGCTGTGTGGTCAGCGGCTGAGTAGATAGTGAGCCCATAATCGACTAGGGAGAGGACTGAGGAGGTGACAACCAGATTAAGGGCTTCCAGAGATAGGCAATCATTGTGCCGATACAATAGGCCTATACGGATATTTATGGCTGATGATAGAGTGTTAATGTGTGAATGGAAGGAGAGGCTGGAATCAAATGTAAGGCCCAGATATTTATATGTATGGACCTGTTCTAGAGGAAGGAGAGAGTGGGAGAGGATTGTTAGCTGCGCATTCTTGGCCTTATTCTGTCGGTGGGCAAAGAGCATGGTCTTTGTCTTTTTTACATTGACCACAAGTCTTTGGTCTATGAACCAGTTTGCAATCTGCTTAAATGCATGATGGAGGGAGGACTGCAATACTGTGGGATCTGGGTTCGAGGCACAAAGAACAGCGTCGTCCACATAGAGTAGTAGGTTGCTGGAGCAGGAATTGGGCAAGGTGTTTAGGTAGATGCTGAATAATTGAGGGCTGAGGATGGTGCCCTGGGGAACCCCAGAGCGGACTGGCATGGTGGTTGAGAGGGTGTTGTTTATTTGTTTTGTTCATTCTACAAGGGACTGGTAAGTCCAAGACTTTTTACTATTTTCTAGCTGACTCTACATTACACATCCAATATCTGGCAGCCTACAAACTGTTAATTTGTCCACAAAGACTCTCCCCTTTTGCGACTACAGGCTCCAAGAACTGTGCTTCAGTGGGTTCCAGCCCAGGAAAGACTCTTTAATGGACCTTGCCTTCGGGCACCATTGCCTGTCATTAGTTGGGACGTTTAGGGCATTCCATCCCCTCAAAAGGTGTATTATATATAATGTTAAGAGATTTTCTACTGTTTTCTACTTTTCTATAAAATATTTTTTGGGATTCTCCAGTGTTTTGATGGAAGGGTATATGGTACTGTGTCTTGCACATTTGGGGTGTTTTGATTGTCTTTTCTCTTTCAGGTGTTCCTGACGAAGAAAGAAGAGAAGACAAGAAGAGGATTAAAGGGACTCATCTGAGTTCCTCTGTGCTTTAAAGTGTTTTAGAGTATTGTGTAGTTGTTAACATGTGTTAACCTTTTCTTTCACAGGTGTATTTGTGGGGGGGGGGAGTGTGGGAGTGTAATGCTTTGGTATAGTGTTAATTCCCTTTTGTGTGTTTTTTGGTTTGCAGGTACCCTGAGTCGGGGAGAGGTTCCCCTGTGGGTAATTGGATAGATAGATTTTTGCTAGCGGGCTAGGGGGATAGACAGGCAGTGGTCCTGACTGGTTGTAGGGGCTCAGCTCTGGTCTATTAGGGCCATGCTCTGGACAGTTCTCCCAAAGCCACTGATTCTCCTTAATAAGATTGTAGAGTAGGGGCTGATGTGTCAGCCGATGGCCTCTCAGCCCTTAGTGTTGCCTGCCTGTGCCTAGCACATGGTAGGAGAGGGCCTGATCACCACATAGGGTAGGATGACCTGGTGCTGGGTATGGTAATGACTGGAGACAGTCATTTTCCTGGCTAAGGGTGGGCGTAATCCCCTTCCTCCCAGGGGTTGCTAGAATCCCAGTTAGAATCAGTGGTAGGCAGGGAAGGCAGCTAGTGAAATGCCAGTTAAATGAGTTTCACTCTCTCACTCTATTCTTAGTCTCAGCTGAGCTCTGGAGGGATGATGTCATTTAGAACTGTCACAGCAGCATAAGCACACTGGCCAGCAGTTGCTAGGGAGTGAGTTAGAATGTTCAGGAGAGAGTGATCTAGAGTCTTGTGGAGGAGGCTGCAGTGTTAGGCAGCTCCTCAGTCAGCTCTGTCAGAGAGCTACCTGTTTGTTTTCTTTTAGTTTTCACCAGTGTGTGACAACTGCTCCAGCTTTTCAGAAGTGTGGGAGACCTGTGCCAGGATTTAGGGGCAATCCCCTGGTCCATCTGGACTTTTGAAGCTGCCTTGTCACAACTGCTCTGTGAGTACCTTGTTGTTTTCTGTGTAAACCCAGAAGTACCTGCAATTCCTTTATGGTGATTTCTCTGTCAAAGGGACCCTGTCACCTGAGAGTTTCTCTGTAAAAGTGTCTGCCTATATTTGGAGTTCAGTAAGTGACCGTCCATGTACAGGACATTTAAATTCTGGCACCTCTGTGGTGGGTTGGTGTAGCATGTTAAGTGTGATATACATTTGAGACAACATCTACAGTTTTCTACAGTTGTGTGGTGTTATTAACCAGATGAATGGCCAAGTATAAGCTTGGAAACAAAAGGTGGGAGACCCCCCATCTGGAGTAACCAGTTTACCTCTAAGGCTTCTGAAGGGCACCTATTGCTTTTTCTTCAGTGCAGTTGCCCAATGCCTGAGAAAAGTGTTTACCCCTGGATGTGGGTTGTTTTCATTCTGTTTACCCCAGTACAGTGGGTTCTGAAAGTCCTGAGCCTGTATGTGCTCTATGTGGTCGTGTGTACCACCTTCATCCTGTGTAATATGGGAACAGTACCAGTACCTGGCCAGATGTGCCAATTTTCAGTAGGAACCAGTGTGTGTTTTCTTCATCCTATGCTAAATAGGAATTCAGGAATGTCAGTACCTCAGTAATCTGCATTACCAGTGTGTGTAGCCCTATGGGGGTCCATCTTCACTTTGTGATTATTCCTACTCTGTTATGTAAATAGAAGCTACACTCTCAGCTGGCCTGGTGGCACTCATGGTTGAGGCACTGACACCTTACCTCACACCACGCCGGAGACCCATGTTCGGGAATGAGCATGGGATGCCAGGGGTCGGCAGGGGTGGAGAAGGATTAAGCACCCAATGGCTGCTCTCCTTCTCCTGGGGAAGGGAGGGAGCTGATTCCACTGCTATACTGCCACCTCCCGGTGGCCACTGGCATCTGGCCGTGCAGCTGGAAAAAGTATCGGACACAGGGAGGAGGGTGCTGAAGTAGACAGGGACCTGAGCTGGGGCACATCTCTGCGTGCCTCTGTCTCACTGGCCCCTTCCATGCCGACATCAGATGGAAACACAAGAATAGAGGAAAAATGGTTCTGGCTGGTTCTGGCAATGATCTCTCCATGCCACCTTGTGCCCACAAGTTCCAAGGGCAGACTCCATTGTACCACACTCCCTGAAGCTGAGGAAGGTAAGGGGGATCCTTCCCTCTCCCCACCCAGAGGGTTATCTGAGGTTTCAAGGTATACAAGAGAGTGTGTGTGCATACTCTAGGAACAGACTTCTCAGCAGATGGGGCATGTGTGGTATGAGGGATCTGAGAGATAGGTCAGATTGGGACAGTAGAAGTGGGGAAAGAATAGAAAGCAAAAAAAAAAAGCCACATTCTAGAATCCCAGCCTGATTTGGACAATCATGTTATTGCTTCCTATTGTCTGGAATTACTTGGGTGCTCCTGTCCAAAAGTGCAAACGTAGCATAGCCCTGAGCAAACTTTTTCTCCCAGGGACCTGGGTTGTTGACCATGGTAATTGGTCCCTACCAGTTGTGTGCCAAGCAGTTGCCACACTTGGTTGTCTATTTTGTATAACAGTCTTTCCATCTGGCATATCCCACCTTGTATATGGTGGCTTGCTTTGTGTTTTTTTTTTTTTACAATGTAAACCCCCACCCCTCTCTTTACCCCTAGATAGTTGGTGAGAGGTGTACCTTCTAGTTAAATAACAGGCCGGTTGGGGGGTTACACTAAGTGAACTATTTTTTATTTCTTTATTTACATTTCCTTACAGTCAATTATTTACTTCATGCATTTCTTAGTTTTAATTTAATACTATTTAACTACAAAAGCTGTTAGAGTTCCCTCACATTTGGGAAAAGAGCTAACTTACTGTAACAGATATGCTACACTGTTTTTTTTCATAACAATGTTTTTTTTTTGTTTGGAATGTTGTGAATTCTGTATGTTTTATTAATAAAATGTTCAATAAAAAAAAAGAAGAGAATAGGAGGCTGGTTCCCCAGCCCGTGTCTCCTGACATGGAGAGTAGCAAAAGGGAGGTAACACGCCTCCAAGTAGCCATTCACAAAACTGCTACAGAAGGTTACTGTAAGGATGGAGGGGTAACAATTGGTCAGAAGTTTAGGGATGGCAGTGACCCTGAATGCCCTGACACTAGAGCTATTGACCCCAGTTTAGGAACTGAGAGGGACATGTCCCAACCTTTGGGAAAATGTGAAGATTTTGCAGCTTCTCAGAGGACTGACCCTAGTTTGGAGATGCTGAGGGCTTCTGCAGAATCTGATAAGACACAGCGAGGTGACATGAGACATAGGGTATTCTGGAACAGTGGACTGCTGTATACACAGGACGTGAGGACAGAGGGAGGGGTGATGGGCAGGCAGCTTTTCATTCCCCAGGGGTATCGGGAGCAGTTGCTCAAGTTAGCTCATGACATCCCCATGTCCAGACATCTGGGCATTGTGCACACCATGCAGTGATTGGCCCAGAATTTCTATTGGCCCGACTTCACCCAGCAGGTGAAGGATGTTGCAGGTCTTGTCACCAGTGCCAACAAATAGGGAAGGAAGGTAGTAAAACCAAAGCTGCCCTAATTCCCTTGCCCATTGTGGAGGAGTCATTCCAAAGGTTAAGAATGGATATTTGTGGGACCCTTGAATACTCCAAGCTCCTCCAGGAAAAAGTTCATCCTGATGGTGGTCGATTATGCCACCCAATACCCAGAGGCGGTCACCCTCTCCTCACTTAGGGCAGGCACAGTGGCAGATGCCTTGCTAGGGATTTTCTCCCATGTTGGGTTTCCATTGGAGGTTATCTATGATCAGGGGTGTGCCTTCATGTCAGACCTGATGAAGTGTTTGTGGCAGTGGTGCAGAGACGCATGACACCTTATCACCCACAAGCCAATGGGCTTGTGGAAAGGTTTAATGGTACCCTAAAATCGCTGCTTCAAGCATTTGCTGAACAGCATGGGAGGGACTGGGAGAAATACCTTCCCCACCTGTTGTTCGCATACAGGGAGGTGCCCCACAAGTCAACAAGGTTTCCCCCCTTCAAACTCTTATACAGTCGTAGGGTGCATGGCCCCCTAAACTTGACCTGTGAGGACTGGGAAGGCAAGCACACCACCCAGGGAACTCCCATAGTGGAATATGTCCTTAGGTTTAGGGAGATGCTGAAGGAGCTTATGGGAGTGGCCCAAAGCAACCTGTCAGCTGCCCAACAGAAGCAAAAGGTCTGGTACGACTGTGAAGCCAGAGCTCACTTGTACAGTGCAGGTCAGAAAATCATGGTCCTAATTCCAGTCCAGAAGAACAAGCTGCAGGCCGAGTGGGTGGGACCATATAAGGTAGTCTGACAGGTCAATGATGAAAATTATATTGTGTAACTGCCTGACAGGAGACATACCCATAGGATGTACCATGTCAACATGATGAAGGCATATGCAAATAGGGCCAACATGGTGTGTGTAGTACTGGGGAGGAGACGGATGAGGAAAACCCCCTCCTGGACTTGCTAGAAGAAAGCTAGTGGGAGTCATCTGTGGGGGCGATCAAACTGCTGCCCCAGTTGACCCCAGAACAGACACAGGAAGTGAGGGAGGTTTTAGAGGACTTTGCCTCTTTGTTTACAGCCAAGCCTGGATGAACTCCTTTAGCAACACACAATGTAGACATGGGGATGCAAACGCCCATGCAGTGGAGAGCCTACTGGGTGTCTGAGGCCATCCTAAAGGACATTAGGAGGGAGGTGGAGGAAATGCTGGATTTAGGTGTAATTCAAAGATCCCAGAGTCCCTGGGCCTCACCCATAGCCCTCGATCCCAAGCCAGATGGCTCTACTCACATTTGAATGGACTATCATGGACTCAGTGCAGTCACAAAGTCTGGTGCCCACCCTATGCCATGGACGGATGAACTACTGGACAAGTTGGGAGGGGCAACATACCTTACTACAATGGACTTGATAAAATGGGTACTGGCAGGTGGCGTTAACTGCCAAATCTAGAGAATGGTCACCTTTCATCACTCCAATAGGATTATTCAAATTCTGGGTAATGCCTTTTGGAATGAACGCCTCTGCCACCTTCCAAAGGTTGGTCAGCCAGGTGTTACATAGTACTGAAGCGTAGGCAGTGACTTATCTGGATGATATTACCATCTTCAGTACCAGCTGGAAAGAACACTTGTCCCATCTAAAGGAAGTGTTGGGCAGGATACAGAGGGGAAGGCACACTGTAAAGGCCAAAAAGTGCCAGGTGGCTATGGTGGAGGTGGCATACCTAGGCCATGTAGTGGGGCAGGGGCAGCTTCATCCTAATCAAGCAAAGATTGAGGCACTAGCAGTGTGGCCCATTCCAGAAACCCAGAAGCAGGTTAGGAGCTTCCTAGGGACTATAGGGAACTACCAAAAGTTTGTGCCCAATTACAGTACCCTGGTGGCTCTTCTATCTGGCTTACTAAAGAAAAAACAGCCCAAAAAGGTAAACTGGGAGCCAGCCTGTGAATGAGCCTTTGCACAGCTAAAAGTGGCACTGTGCAGTGCCCCTGTGTTGGCCAGTCCAGATTACACTAGGCAGTTTGTAGTACAGACTGATGCCTTGGATGAGGGGAGTGGAGCAGTCCTCAGCCAGATATCTTTTCAGGAAGAAGACCACCTGATAGTGTACCTTAGTAAAAGTTACTTTCCCAGGAGCAGGCATACTCCATGGTAGAAAAGGAATGTCTTGTGCTGGTATGGGCCCTGAAGAAATTAGAGCTGTACCTCTGTGAAAGGCACGTTGAGGAACAGACTGATCATAACAGCCTGGTGTGGTTAAATCAGATGGGCAAAACAAATGGATGGCTTCTCCGATGGAGAATTGCCCTACAGGCCTATGACATGACAGTTATGCAACAGGTGGGATCAGTCAACACAAATGCAGATGGCCTATCTCACCAGTTAGAAGAGTAAACAGAATTATGGAAACTGTATGATAAGGGTGTGTTCCCATAAATTCAGTCTAAGGAGGGAGGAATGTTGTGATTTGGCCACTGCCGTGTAATATTGCAGACATACTGCTGTTATAATTTTCTGTGATTTTGGTTATGTTTAAAAATTTCAAACAGGCCAGAACTAAGGATTGCCAAAGGAATGCCCAGTGTTAGTGAAAAGGTCACTTAGGACAGAGAGAATGTATATTGCAACTATCTGACATTCCTCTGTGATCTGCAGACAACAGCTTAACAAGGAAACTAAAATCCCATTTCAAAGAGGATTGGAAGTTCCTTGTAAGCTTATTAAAGGGAAACAGAGATAAGAAAATCTCAGGAAATGGGAGAAACATCCCCTGTCATAAAACATTAAACTCGAAGAGCAATGGGTTTTAGGCAGGAGGTGTCTGCAGGGTTACCACCAGTCTATTTACATTTTATTAGCTGGCAGGATATTGGAACTGTAAGAGAATCTAACTAATAAATAATATGGTTCACTTAAAAACTGGGAACGGGCAAGAGAGACCCCTGCTGGCCTAAAATGATGAGGCCACTATCTAACCACAGACTGGAAGGGCCAGGCCTATATAAACCCCTCCAAACAGAAGCTCAGTGTGTTGCCTTTTGACACTTGTTCCTGACACACCAGAGAAGCCAGAACGAAGACCAGTGGCTACAGAAGAATTGAAAACTCTTGCAGAAATCATTTATTTTTTGGTCTTTGATCATCCACAAACCAGGTAGAAACTAGACAGTTAAAATTTACCAGTGCACTTTGCATGTATATTTCCACCTTTATTTTTGTTATTCTGTAACCAGATTTCTGAAATCTTTTGTTTATAAATGTTGTAAGATAATTATTTAGACTGAGTAAAAGTGCTTTGCTTTTAAAACTGCCTGTGAGCGATATGTGTGTGTAAAGGTGGAAGGTTTATTCAAATCTGAAACCAACCCAGCTAATGCAAAGTGTCACCATCGCTACCAAAGATAGGATCCTTGAAGGGAAAAAATGGGTGCCTTAAGTCGGAGAGATACATAGATCTCAGGAGGGGTCTGTAAAGGAGAACTAGGTCACTGTAACTCCCATGGGAGAAGACACATCAAGGATTTACAATTTACAATGACAAACCCCGAAGAGCTCATAACACCTGAGTCTTCCCCCAGTACAGCAACCAAGGAGACTTCTCAGCTGGCTACAGACTTGAGACTGTATTTTACCATTACCCAGATTTTAAAGAGGAAGCCCTGGGACCTTGTAGTGTGTGTTCAGTTGTGAACTCAATGAGCACTCTAGACAGACATGTGGAGGGTGTTCCTGTTCCCCCCAATCACAGATTGTACTTAGGAGTGGGTGCTGTGAGCTCCATGGATCTTGCCATAAGGTGTGGGTTCGTGACAACAGCCACTTATTATTTGGCGATCACCACCCCGGCCCCATCTTCGACTGATCACCAGATGAACCATGGAAAAACTCATAATTATTTAAACCATTTATTTGTGCAGAAACAAAAGTGATTTATTTCTTCCCTGGTGTTGCATGGGTCCCCACCATATCCTCTTGCTTTTTGTGTACCCCCACCCCCTTTCCAGCTTACCCTTCATGTTCTGTGGGGCGCATCAGCACCAGCAAACTCCGAATCACCAAAATTCTTCCCTTTGTGGCGAGGAAGCAAGGAAAAATCTGCTCCATTTCATCTATGGAGTGAGTCGCTCAACAAGTCCATTCTCTTGGTGTCCCCTCCCCCGATAACAAACTCAACAAATTTGGACTAGGATGGATGGAATAACTGCAGGTGTTCTTGCTCCCCTGCCCCAGAGACATTCCAGCATCAGGGCAGGGAGCATGCTGTGCACCACCAGTTCTTTGGGCTCATCCATGTGCCCACAGATCTGCAGGTCCTTAAAATCTTTGCCCCCACCCCAGCATCACAGTGGAGTGGGAAGCACAACAAACCAGTGCAGCAAACTTAATTCTGGTGCTACTAAGTGCCTACAGATTTCTCCTGTGCATCCCACAAAGCAAAGGATTTCAGCACTCCAAAGGCTACTAAGCTGCACAGGGCATGATGGGTACACTAAGGAGCTTCCTTGTGAGGGAAGCGGATGGCAGGGTTACACAAAGACAAGAGGACAGGGTGGGGACCTATGTGACACCAGGGAAGAAAAAAATAAGTAACTTTTTTTCTGCACAAATAAATGGCTTAAGTAATTACGAGCTTTTCCATGACTAGTCTGGTGGTCGGTCGAAGATTTGGGTAGGGGGCTATCGCCAAATAATAAGTGGGTTTAGTTGACTGTTCTTTTTAGAAGTGCAGAATGATACTGCACCAGTCTTTGCTGTTGAAGCTGTGACAAGCCCAGTAATGCTGTAACTAATTGAATATAGTGTATGGTGGAATGCAGTTGTGTAAGGAAGTCTGTACACCACAAAAAGGTTTTCTGCTGCAGTAGTGACGTCCTCACTAATGCAGAACGACTTTTCATTCTGCATTAGTGAGGATGTCATAATACAAGGGACTTCAGCAGCCATTGTGATTTGTCGTCCCTTGCAGTGTGAGAGTGGCAGGTGTGATGGCCAGCAGTTGTTAATCAAGGGCAGTCTGCAGAGCCATTGTAAAATGTGGAAAAGTTAGTGTTTTTTTTTTAATTTTGTAGTCACCATACACTATATAGAACAGTGTATGGTTACCCATATACTACTTGGCTATTCTTTCTCCTCATGGATACAATGCTGACTTGGGGACCTCTCAAGCTTCGCTCTCGAGGTCATCAGTCAGCATTGTATCCACTTGGTGGCAGAATAGCCTTGTAGTGTATGGTTACCCATACACTATCCTATATGTTATATCGGGACTCTGTGATGTGAGCATTTCAAAGATTGGCATGCGCTGACTCCTGATACAAAAACAGAGACTGTCAGGCCAATGGTGGGTCAAACATAATGAGCATATAAATAAATGTGCATTCCATAGATTTAAAATACAATAAAACACACACAGAGGCCACTGTTTGTTATTTATAATTTATTTAACAATTAATGACAAAAGAAAATCATTTCCTATCTCCTTTAAGATGCTGCTTGGATTATATTGTGTTATAGTAGATATTAGAATTCTTTTATAGTCTTTTGAGCACTTTGTTTGTATTATTTTCTATAGGTGTACTGTCACTTTAACTAGGTCCTTTTTATCACTGCTGATCACCTGAGTGCTTCATCCCTCTGATGATGCAGTGAGAACAAAACTGGTCTAGGATCCTGTTTGTGACCCAATCTGTTGGAGGGTCTGTTGTTTTGAAACTTTTTGTAATAAACCCTTTTTTACTAATAGAGTGATGCCAGTGTTTGCTTGCCTGCCTTATAAACATGATAGGCAGGATTCTCAAAGGACTTGCACTCAGCACATCTCGGATGCCCCAGCACAAATGAGATGCACTGAGCGCCAACTGTGGTATTCACAGAAGATGCGCTGGGGGATGTTCCCAGCGCATCCCCCTCTGTGAATACCACAGTTGCGCCCAGCCCTGGATGCACCGGCGCATCCCCCGGTCAGGCTGGGAAACCAATGGGGCAGTGTACCTCATGATGCACTGCACCCAAATATGCCATTCAGGGCCAACAACATCCAAATAGGGCCATTAGGCATGCAAGGCACAATCGGGGCATTTGCATGTCATTATGGCCCCATCTGCATGCGCCATGCAGGGATGCCCCAGTGGAATGTGCCGGGCACCCTGCATGTGCAGCAGTACAGGCACACAATCAGCACCTCTGTCTGGTTCCTGCCATCCCCACTCCCTGCCTGAGTTCCCTGCATGAGGCCACTCACTGCAGCAGACAGGCATTTATACTGAACCCACCCCACCCACCCTGCCCGCATCCCGTTGTCATGTCACTCGGCACAGAGGTACTGTACAGAGCACAGACACCCCTCCCTGCCCATATCCCTGATACATGCCTCATTCTGTGGTGGTAGAGGTGAGGTACCAGAACCTCCCTTTCTCCCTACCCAGACCCGATCGCAGACGGCACCGAACCACCGACACTGCCCTTGTGGTCCTGTGCCCCCAGCCCCAAACCACATCTGTTATAAGGCCCAATAAAGGTAAACCCTGGTGCTGTAGTGGTGTCCCCCACACCTCCACCCACTCAGACACCCCCAACCCTCCCCAATCCCCCCGCCCCAGCAAGCTTCAACAAATGGTGGGCAGCATGACCCACCTGCATTCCACCATGGCTGCTCCCCAACAGAGCTGTCAGGGCGAGACAGCTACAGTACTATTGAAAGCCCATTGGTGAACTCTGTCAATAAATGAGCTTGCATTGTATCACTATGCCCTGTCATTCACAATGACAGGGTACAGTACCACTCAAGCACACTGTTCGACAGAGTCCACCAATGGGCTTTCAGTAGTACTGTAGCTGTCAGTCCCAGATAGCTCAGTCAGTGGGCAGTCATGGTGGAATGAGGGTGGGTTGTGCTGCCCACCGACCATAGGGACCTGGAAAGATGGGGGAGTGGGATGAGGTGAGGGTGCCTGTGTGGGTATGGGGGTTGGGGGTTCTGCTGGCCTACAGGAGTGGCATCTGGAGCGCCATTGGCAGTGCGTGCAGGTTGGGGTGGGGAAGGGGGTTCAGTGTAAGACTATTTACTGCCGCAGTGAGCGGCATGGAATTGGGGTCACGGGCAGGGTGGGGGGTTTCCTTGGACACTGTGCTACTGCAGCATTGTGCAGTATTTCTCCAGGGACACAGGCAGGGAGGGGGGTTTCTTTGGATACCCTGCTACTACCGCATTGTTTGGCATTTCTCTGGGGACATGGACAGGGAGGGGTGCACATTGGACTGCCAGGGTGGGCAGGCTGTCGTGCTGCTGTCTACAGTATGGCAGCCTGCCTGTGGGTGGCAATCCACATAAGCCTACTTGTTTTAGACTTATCTTTGGGAGGTGCATCTCCGGACTTGCTCCGAGGATGCGCCTCCAAGTTGGGCTGTGAATGAGGCTGCACAACACATGCATGGGCATGCTCCCTTCACAGCCCCTCCAGATGCACTGCATATCATTATGGACAGTATGCAGCACATCTGTGATGCATTGGCACATCAGGGATTTGCCGACGCATCGGCCCCCTGCCCGAATTGCACCAGTGTGCAAGTCGGGGATGCGCCGGTGCATCTCAGATGCACTGGGTGCATCCCCTTTGTGAATCCTGCCTGTCGTATAATTTATAGCATATTGGCTGAAGTGTCATTTCTCACCACAAGTGCGAAAACACGTCCCATCCAGGATTTTAAAGACCCCTGTCATGTTTATGAGGTGATGTGGAAAGATGTGTATGTTAAAAGTTTGAAGTCAAAATATTGAAAATTAGCGAACTTATGAGTGAACATTGAAATACTGCAATGTTCAGTCATAACCTTGGCACTTTACCATATTGTGCACCAAATTTCTAGCATTGTCTTCTTATTACCCCCACCACATGAATCCAGTATGTGAAAAGTTTCAAATCCCCACCAAAATGTCATTCCACGCCACTGAAATGTCATTATGTAATTAAGTGATGACTTTTGCAATGTATTCTGTCTCTCTCCATCCTTCTATTTGTAATGCTGTTTAGCCTTTTTAATGATGTGTAACTTGACAACACCTTCTAGCTGCTTCTGTTTTTCTCCACTGTTCATGTACTTGATGTTCCCCCACCCTCTGTTCAATGAGGATCCTTTGTAAATGAGCTTTCAGCTCAAAGGTTGTAATTCTGCTTTTACAATAAATAAAAATAAATCAATAAATAAATAAAATTCCACACCACAGGTATGAAAACACATTTTAGCCAGGATTTGAAAAATTACAGCTGCCATGTCCATGAGGTGGTGTGAAAGAATGGCTATGTTGAGAATTTTGGTCAAAATATTACAAATTACCACAGTCACGAGTGAGTGTAGAAAAATTTCAATGTATGCACATAAGTTCGCCATTTGTACATATTTTAAACCCAAATTTTCAACATAACCTTCTTATGACCCCACCTCATGAACAACAGTGGTAAAAATGTTCAAATCCTGGCCAGCCCAATGGTGCTGGAGGTTAAGGTGCTGGTCACTACACCACATGCTATGCCAGCGACCCAGGTTCGAGAACGAGCCCGGGCCACAGAGGATCAGCAGGGAGAGAGAGAGAGAGAGAGAGAGAGAGAGAGTACTGTGCATCCAGAGGCTGCTCTCCTCTCTCGGGGGGAAGGAGACTAGTCTTCCTGCTCGTTGACTGCCCTCTGGTGGTGGCTGGAGGGCAGTAAGGGTCGGGAGGCCTGATCCAATGTCCTCACGTTGAAAGGGAAGGGGATGGGCAAATATGGAGGAAAATTAGCCTGGCAGGCTTGATGATGGTTTGCCACTCCCGGGAACAGTCCCCAGATTCTGGATTGGGTCTCCGGAGGGGGGAGAAGTTGGCAACCTCCTCCTGGCCCCACTGCGGGGGCAATCCACAGGAGAATTACAGGGGGTCACCTAGCACGGGAACAATGGGACCAGAGAGGGAGAGTCCCTCCATTCGGAGGGCCACAGCCACCTGCCACGGCTCTAACAGATAAATAACAGGGAAAAAAAAACATTTCAAATCCTGCCCAAAAGGTGATTTCACAATGTGACTCTGAAATAACCTTATGGGCCTGATTTGCATAATTTCACTGTTATTGGTCATGAGGTGGGGTCCCAGAAAGGCCGAGTTGAAAATGTGAGGCCAAAATATGCAAAAATGACAGAGTTCTGCATTAAAGTTAAATCTTATTGAAATACATTGAACCACACATACTGTAGTTTCTCACAATTGCAGTCGCTGGTTCCAGCAGCAAGACATGTCTTTGATTACAGAATGGATCTTCATCCTGGGACATGTTCAGATGAGTCAGGAGGTGTGGGGGGCTGGGTGCTGAGTGGGAGGTCGGGATGGGGAGGACTGGAGGTTTGTGTGTGGTGGGGGGCACATCAGTGAGAGATGGTTTTCTGTTTTATAGGCTGTTTAAAAAGAAGAAAAACATTGAGGAACAATTTTCTGCATTTCAGGAATATTCTGACACTGGGGATTGGGCACCCCAGTGTCGGGCTTATGTTTGGCAGCACCGAGAGTAGGCACCCTGGTGCTGCCACCTACATAGGGAATGGGGGCTAGAGACTTGGATGGTGAAGAGAAGTGGTACCGGGGGTGGGCACCCTGTTCTGCTTATTTCTAAAGCAAATATAAATAAAGATTGGGAGGTGCAGGTAGTCATACAGAGAACACAGGCGAAAGGCTCCTCTCGCTAAGCTAGGCGGTCACCATGATTTTGGAGTGCCCAGGAAAGGTACTTCTGGCACCTTTAAAAAAAAAGAACACCAGAATCTAGCTAAATGGGTTCCATTTAGCTAGGTTCAGGTGTTTGTTTGCATTTTTAGAAAGAGATAATTTTATGTATTTTTAATGTCTGTAAGTCTAGAAGTAAAAAGAAAATGGCAGCCATCTCGACTGCCTGTTTTTCACATGCTCAGTATTCTTTCCCCCACAACAAGTAAATCAGGCAAATAAGCACTGGAGATACATTTTTTCACCTTTGACAATAGTTTTTTTGTTTTTTTTTAACAGTCAAACTTGAACGTTAACTCAAAAATTGTTATAATGCCAAATCAGTATATTCATTTTTCACCAAACCTTCGAAAGGCACACCCTTGGCACAGGCACCTTGAAACCTGAAAATTTCATGAAAAAGTTCCACACCATCTAGGCTATAGGTGAGAGCAAAAAATACACAATGTTAAGTATAGAAGTTTTGGGAGGCAGTATAGCGCAGTAGTTTAAGGCTCTGAACTGTAAATCTGGTGACATCCAGCAGACCAGACCTGGGTTTGAATCCCACATCTTCCACTTGCATACTGTGTGACCCTGAGCAAGTCACTTAACTTCCCTATGCTCCCAGGTCGCACCTGTAAAAAAGCTTTCAGCTTAGTGTGCTACTCCTTGTTAAACAACTTAAAAAAAAAGTATAGGGTTTGTTTTTTGTTTTTTTAGCACTCCTTATCCTGAAAACCATACAAGATGCCATCACTAAACTTTTCCCATCTTGAGACTCTGACAGCCTGACCATGCATGCCAAATTTTGGGATGTTTTGTCAAATGATGCCAAAGTTATTAAGGTGCCACATTTTTGGTTTAACATTGAACAATCAACTGAACCCTAACTGTAGCACCTCTATGATAAAGTGCCAGTTACTTGCTACACTATTTGCAGCACTACTTTGCATCTACAGATAGTAGTCAGTTATTCTGTGCTGTTTAGATTTGACTGCAATCACCTTTCTCTAAGATTCAATCTCCAGCAGCTTCTCTCAGTTAGTCACTTATTTTCTCAACAGACACCATTTTATCACTGTGGGACAAGCCAGTACTTCTGCTTTGTGAACTTGGCGAAATTCCTCACTGTCACTTTCTTCCTGAGAAAGAGAACTACATCAGTCATGGTAAATTTATGTGACTGCCTAATTAGTGGGAGATTAGTGAGAGATTAGCGTAAAATGTAAGACAAATTATGTGATAATGATCCAGCCAGTGAGAGTCAGGTGTCCTGCTTAGGCAGAATAGAACATGCATCCCAATAAATCAAAATTAACTTATTGAAATGCTTACAATAAATCAGTTATCTAATCGCCATACAGTTAACCAATTGTCCCACTTAAGTGTGTCATTTACTTTAAGAGGCTTGTATTGTACTTTATCATGGCTTCTGCTATGTCTTCCAACTTCATTAATATGGTTCCTAAGGCATGACCGTGACACAGAGCCCAAGATGGGCAAAAAGGCTGTAGATGAACAGCAGAGGAATTTTTCTTACACGTGCTTGACAAAATGCTGGCTACCTGGATTTACTGAAAATGTGTGTTACCTGCAAAATATGCTTGTTGCCAACTCTAGTAGCATCACCAATCACAGATGAGTCTTCCATTGTTTCTTGTGTTACCAGCTTTCTACAGTGTACAAACAATGCAAGTGGTTGTTTAGAACCAGTAACTGCCTGTGCCTCAGTGTATTTGCCAGACATGTTATTAGCACCATCATAAGTTTACCCTCTAAGACAGTGGTAAACCAACTGAAGCAGAACATTACAGACCATGGCTGCTATTCATTATGGCGCGGGTGTCCCATGCAAAATGCATGTAAACCTGACTGCGCAGCACTGCACCCATAGACAGGCATGCTTTAGCCAGGAATCACCACCATTGGCCACCAGTCCATGGCCCTGCCCCCTCCCCCCAGCGTGTATGATCACGGGGGCAGACAGGTGTGCAGCAGTGGACCCAGGCAGGTATTCAATCAGATGCTCGGCCTGCGTCCCGGAGTGGATCCCCCACTCTATGGGACTGGGGGAAGGTTGGAAGGCGTGGTTATGACACATGGCACTGAAAGAACACTCACCCAAATGGCCGACCCCAGCACACCCAGGCAGCCCAGTGGGATGGGTGGCTGTTTGGCAGAGGTCCAATAGCCGTCTGCCCCGACTGGTGTTCAGTCAGGTGGTGGCATGAGGGGCCGCATCCCACTTGTGTCGGGGTGCATTTTGCATATCCCAGCCAAGCACTCTGTGCCACTCTGCACCTTAGTAAATGGTGCAGCGTGCACGCATGCCACCAGACCACTCCTGGCATGAAGCCGCATGGGTGGTGCATGCCTTAGGGGACCCGCTGCCCAACCCCCCCGTGCAGCTTTCCCAATTAGGGTTGCCTACATGCCTCCTTTACAGGGCAATCAGGCAATCCTCCCTTTAGTGAATTACCCCCCATGTCAGCAACTGCTTGTCCAGTTGTCCCATTTGACATGAAATAGAAAACTGATGAAGATTTACTGAAGACATAACTGTTCATCCACATATATTATAGCCATACAGTGTTGGTTTTGACAAGAAATGTCAGCTATTTCATGAACAACTACCACAAACAAATCTCCCTCTTTTACAGTGGCACAAATACCTATATAAACATTACATGACATAATTTGTAGCAATTCACTTTGAATTGACCAAGACGCGTACTAGTTAAGAAAACCACTGAGTCAAGACTTCAAATCTGTGATAGCTTCTTTGCGTAGATGAAGCAGGGCCGCTAAATTTTCAGCATAATTACTGTGCCCTCCTGAAGCCAAGTTTTTCCAGGCCAAGTAGGGCATACTGCTTATGATTTTGAAAAGAATCTTCTGAGCAGTACGCTGCTGGTTCAAACCCAGGTGAAATAGAGGTAGCTGAATTATTTTGTGGTACAAGCTGAATGAAGATAAACCTGTGTGCTTTACTGGCATCATGTGCCTGAACTTTTTCCCAGAGCTTTTCCTAATGTGTTTTATCCAGCTCTGATAAATGCACCTTCTGAATAGCCATCAGCTACTGAAAGTAGATTCTGTTCATGGGCTGCAGCACATCAATCACACAGAGGTCCGGGTGTTTCAGGCCTTTTTAAAATTCAGGGATTTATCTCTCTCTCCAAGAATGCTGGAAATGTAAAACTCTTTTACCGTGGGTTTCAGTTGGTACCAAACTGTGCAATGGCTCTTGTTGACCAGTATCATTAGCAGATAAGCTAATGTTGTCACCTTCATATCATGATCATCATTTTTGTGGGTGATCATTATATTATCATTTGTGGTGATCAACTGAGACAAAGCTCCAGCTTTGTTCTACTGTTCTGTTATTTGGAATGCTGATCCTTTTTTGTCTTCGGTGCAGCTCCACTAAGGGGAATTAATGTTTTCCCCCACCATCTTCATGTAGACATTTTGAGCTCTGATGGGGAATTTGTTGTTTTGCAGAAGTCTGGCAAGTCCTGCCCTTCCTTCTTGCTGGTTTGGCGGATAGTTTGAGAAGTCACAGAGATGCACAATGAGCAATTACATCAAAGCAAGAACTAAAACCAAAAATTAGAGATGTGCGAATCTCCTGAAGTTTGACCTCATGAACGTTGATTGTTGAACCACGTAAAGCTTGTCAAAGTTCTCTTAACAGTGAACTAGTTTGTGTCAGTCTGACCATTAAAAATATTAGGAAATGGGATAGAACAAAGGAAAATAATGCACTGGGCAAATGAAGCACCCAAAACAGCAGGATGATACAGTGGGCCACATTGAGGGGTACTGGTTCCAAAAATTGTGTCTGTTCATTCAGTGCCAATCATGAACAATTTTAGTAGTAATAAACAAGAGTTTGTGGCTAAATAACAATGCTACAAAAATGGTTGTAGTTGTAAGGCCTATATATGCCCACAAAATATCAGTACAGAATCCCACGGCATAGGCTATTGGTTCCAAAAATTATGTGCCCACTAGAACAGTACCACACATGGACAAGGCTTCCATTATTCTATGGATAAGTGTTGAACACACTGGTTTCATGAGAAACATTGCCCCCAAAATTATTTATTTGGGCTGTGTAGACCTGGCAAAATTCACCAAACATTAGTCTGAAGAAGACTGAGTGAAGACAACAGTGCAGCATCCCACAGTATGGGATACTGGTTCCATAAACTGTGTGTCCACTGGGACAGTGACACAATTAGACAAGGCTTCATGTCATGCCATGGATAAGTGTTGTCCACACTGGTTTCATTGGCAACATTGCCCCAAAAAGCAATTATTCATCCTGCGTAGGCCTGCCAAAAATTCACCAAACATTAATCTGAAGAAGACTTAGTGATGATAACAGTGCAGCATCCCACAGTGCGTGTGTGTAGGCTACTGGGTTTAAAAAACTAAGGGATACAACAGCCCTCCCAATCCACCTTATCATCCTCTTCTGTCTATAGCCCAGCTGCAAAAGTAGGAGAGTCATTATCCATAAACCATGGCAAAAAGAGCTCTGGAAAAAGGGGCAGGTTAATTTTTTGAAAAGTGAGCATCTCTACATTTTAGGTTGAAAGGCATCTTCACCTGTTGGTGACAATATTGCCTGCAGCACTGAAAATTCTCTCTGAGTATGTACTTGTATGTTGGCAATTGACGTGTTCAACAGCTACTCGTATCAAACAGGGCTAAATGGCCTTTTTTGCCACCAGTACAAGAGAGGTCCATCTCCTGCTAGTGGCACATTTTTATCCAGATAATTCTGCACCATTTTGTTTGCTGGCATCACAGGCCCCACTATATCAGAAATTGACTTGTCATGCTTTTTCATCAAGCCATAGTCAGACAGTTGTTCCCAGAGTGGTTTGTCATCAGTGACAGTCTTTCTGGGGGTTGCAGCAGCAGTAGTAGCAGGTTGACTTGCAGACTAAAATGAGTGAGTGACTCGTGTGACATTCGGTTGTAGCAGTGGAAACACATTTTTTTTATTTAGTTTTTGTTAACCAGGTAGGTGCACTAGCCATAAAATGACTCTTTTCAGGCACGACCCGGGAGAGTACAACACAGAAAAGCATACAACAGTCCAAAAGTACATGACCTATTAAGTACAGTCAGTAAGAAGCAAACAGTAATGACATAAGCAAGAATAATCAAATCATTACAAGAGAGAAGTTACATAACATAACTAACCTAACAATGTGGGACTGTAGTGTAAAATACATAAGCATATAGCAACAGGGCAACAAAGAAGTATCGATGACAGAGACAAGTATAAAAAATACGAGAGCTATAGGTAAAGATGAGACACAAATAATGGAGACCATTGGAGCTAGGAACTAGCCGGGAATGAACACTTCACAAAAATGGGAGCAGGGCAGAGGCAGGAAACTCTAGACCAGTTAGTCTAACCTCTGTTGTATGGAGAATGATGGAATCACTTCTGAGGGAAGATTTGTTGCGTACCTTGGGGCCAGTGAGGCACAGGACCCTAGGCAGCATTGACACACAGTGGGAGGGTCATGTTAGACGAACCTAATAGATTTCTTTGATTAGGTGACCTAAGTAATATGCCAGGGAAGGGCTGTGAGCATGGACTACCTAGAATTTAGCAAAGCATTTGACACAGTCCCACACATGGATTAGCAGGAAGGGATCAGGGAGAGATGGGGGGGGAAGAAAAATAGAGTGATGAGGAGTAGAAGTGAGATTAGGAGAAGCATTAAGAAAGAGAGGGGAAGGAAAACAAAGCAGTATCAAGTTGAGTCAAAACAAGTCAAAACATTGGGATCTCCCTTCTTCCCTCTCCTTCATCTGGACTGTCAATGCAATTGCAACAAGGGATTATGATGAGTGTTATTCTGCTCTGTGATCCTCTTCTTGTTATGTGCCATATTTACAGAGACCAGATGGATAAGCCAGGCTTTATAGGACTGCTGATTTTATCACATTCTTGCACATCAAAGAATGTCTCAAATGTGTCTTTGAACCAAGGGTCCAAGAGAATGGTCAAAATATAGTGGTCACCTGTACGCATTCTTGAAATGTGTCATTCCAGCAATGTGAGCTTAACCTTTCTACTAGACTGAGAGCTGTGGTGTCCTGCTTTTCCTCATACTGAGTTTCCATATGAAGAAGTCGCAGGTTAATGAGGGCAGTGAGGGGAGTACCTGGCTTAAACCAGCTGCATCAGCACTTCCCACCTTTGCGGCCTCCTCAAAGGGCTTCAGCAGAGTACAGAGGGTCTGTATCAGGCACCACTGATTTGGGCTGATGTCTACATCTCCCTTCCTGATACCATGCTCAATGGCATACTGGTGGATAGCATTCTTTTGTTCTAGCAACCAATCCATCATGTAATAGGTTTAATTCCATCTTGCTGCCACATCCTGTTTCAGGTGGTGGAGGGGAAGGTAGTTCCATTGCTGAATGTTTTGTAACAGTTTCTGTGCCTTTATGGAATGGCAAAAATGACCACAAACTTTTTTGGCCAGACCTACAAATGTCTGCAAGGTGGTACCTTGCTCATCTAGGAATCTCTGAACTACCAGATTTATACAGTAAGCAAAACATGGAACGTGTATAATCCCTATCATCAAATGCATTTTCAGCGATCTTTGCATTATCTGATACTATAAAATCAGGTGTTAGTGAGTGTGGTGTCAGCCACTTATCAAACTTTTGTTGAAGGAAGTGTATTACATTTTCTTCACAATGGTCATTGTGAAAACATGCAATATGTAAAGCTGCCTTCTTACAGATGTTGGGGGGGCCCTGGTGACTTGCGACTACTGCTACTGCTGCTACTAGCACATAACCCAGAGCAGGAGGAGCAGGAAGAGGTGGGGAATGATGAGGGGACACTGATCCGATGAGCAGTCACTGCCATGTAATCAGTTGTCTGACCACTGGCCCACATGTCAGTGGTGATGTGAACAGCTGCAACAAATGATGCTTTCAGGGCACATGACACAGTCTTGAAGACACTCTGATCCAAATCAGGAAAAGCCACTGTCGAAAAGTAGGTATGGCTGGGCACTTAATACCTTGGCATTGCAACTTGCATTAGCAATAGAAAGCCAGCATTGCTCACAAAGGAGAATGGCAGCAAGTCAGTGGCTAGCATTTCCACAACTGCTGTTAACTTTTTTACCTCTGGTCTGCTCGCTTTATATTTCTGACCCATTTCCTGGGACTGGACCACTGAGAGTTATGTGCATTATTTCCTTGCATGCGACAGTTGGCTCTTATGTTTGCCACCCCTTGGAGGTGTAAGTTGCTGGGGATTTTCAGCTCCTTCAAGGTATGGGACTCAATGGGCTGAAGAACCGATGAATGAAATACTGGAGTTGTGCATTGGCTACCACTTGAAAGACTGTCTTCCTCTTCTTCTCTGCTTGTTCTCTTAACATTCTCCCCCACCCCAGCCATCATCATCATCATCAGCTTCTCTGCCTGGTGGTACTGCCACTGTCACCATGCATTGGCATTTCTCTTACTGAGATCTGTGGGACTTCAGCAAAGGCCTTTTCATGGTAGATGTCATGTTCTGTGACATCTACCATCATGTTCCCTCCTTCCCCTTATTCAACCTGTTTTTACATAAAAGACACATTGCATGTGTCTGTGATTCTTTGTCCACACTAAAGAAATCCCACACCACCAACATCACTGGCTTGGTCTTTCCTCCCGGCACTCTTGATTGTTGTCTAATGGATGGGATACTGTGGACTACTTCCACATCATCACCCTCTTCTTCCACCAGTTTTCCAGTGTCAGGAAATGGGTCTTCTTCCTCTGTCATACAATATGCCTTAGACCACCAGTTTTGCTTGTGTCTTTTTTATCTGCAGTTATTTCACATGCTTGGTATTGTAATTCCCCTTGTTGTTTTGTGGGCTTTCTTTTTTGTTTTACCACCACTTTTAGTCTTTTTTGATCTCTTATGTGTACCTGCCCCAAGTCAAACTCCCACCTGGTCCACCTCCTCTTCTTCCTCTCCAGAACTGCTGCTGCTGCTACTATCACTTTTATCAGCTATATAATCACAATCTATATCTTTGTCCCCAAGACCCACTAAATCACTTTGTTCCTCCTCCTCTGCCTCTGTCACTACCTGACACACTCCTTTAGTCTTTTTTTCTACAATGATTGCTCATGTTGCAATCCTTGCAGTGCCACTGTGAGTGGTTCCTACAATTTGCAATACTTAATAGACTGTTCTATCACTACTGTCATCTTCCTCTACACTTGTAGCTCCCACTGAGGCAGATGATCTATGACCAAGCCCACTGCACTTTTGCTTTACTTTGATGAGACTGGACGATCACATGTCACTGTCTCCCTGGCCTCTCTGTTGTTCCATTTCCTAATGCTTGCTACAAGACGTAGCTGCCTGGGTGATGAGTGATGAAGAGTAAGACTTCATTTTATTTTATTTTTATTTTTATCAGTGGGATGCCACCAAGGATTAGCAGAGGTCAAGCACTGACTCGCTGCCAGCTGACACACACTTGCTGTCCACCGCCTAGATCACACTGGAACAGCACAGCTCTGAATGGCACACAGACAGGCTGCTTCAGGACTCACGAAGAAGGAACCGTAGCAACATAGGGGAAGGTGAAGACTAAGAGTTTCTATTAGAAAACTGCCACAAAAAGAAAACGATTTTTTTCTTTTTTTATGTGATGTCACCAAGGTGCCAGCTACCAGGGGTCTGGCACTGGCACACTGCCAGCAGACACACACTTACTGCCCAATACCCAGATCACACTGCAACAGCACAGCTCAGGAAAGCACTCACACGTGGGCTGCTTCACAACTCAGGAGAAAGGAACTGCATCAACTTGGGGGAATGCGAAGACTAAGAATTTCAATTTGAAAACTGCCACAAAAAGAAAAAATATTTATATTTTATGGGATGTCACCAAGCTGCCATCTACCAAGGGCTGAGCACCAGCAGGCTGCAAGCTGCCACACACTGGCTGCCCTGCCCACTGCCCAGATGACACTGCAAAAGGCTGCTTCAGGACTCAAGAGAAAAAAAGAAGTAACTGCTGCAAGCAAGCCTGCAGCTTGGGCAAATGTACTATACAGAGTTTGAAAGTGCCAAAAAAAGAAATGTCAGTGAAGAATTCTTTTTTGAGGGAGGCCACCAAGGTGCCAAGTACCAGTAGCCAGAAAATGATTAAATAATAGTAACTCTCCCCCAAAGAAATCACACCAGGCATCTACCAGGAGCTTCAATTAAAATCTACATTTGTAATGCCCTGCTAAAATGTTAGCTGTGCAATGAAAAAAAAATGTGTGCTGCACTGCTGAGATTAAATTTATTTGGCAACAAGTGGCCACTGGCAGACTGCCACTCATACCTCATCTGCCAAGTGCCCAGCCCCAAGCGCTCTCCTCCTCTTCCTCAGAGTACAGTCTCCATCTCCCCTTTCCCCTCTCAGGCAAGCGCCTTGTCCCAGAGGCCTGCTGCAAGTACACAACACTACTGCTGCTCAGCCTGTCTCTTCATTTTTTCCCTTCTTTCTCCTCCTAAATATACCCATTCAGCATCCCTGCTGTTGCAGGACTAGTGTAGGACAAACCTTTGCTGATTTTCTTTCTTCTGAAGAATTTCCTAGCTAATCTAACTTGAAACAAATTACAGCCCTTCCTGAGCTACCTATAACGAGCGGACGAGTTAGCCTTTCCACTGGCTTACATGGCTGAGCTGAGTCTAGCTCCGAAACGAGGCTGTGACTCACACGCTGCCCTAGGTAGCTGTTTGGTGTGAACTGTAGTGTGTGATTCAACTGGTTCGACTGGTCCACACCAGTAGGACCAGGTTGAATCAGTCGAACCGAAAGTTCACCTATTCCCCTTTAAGTTCGTCAACATGTGAAACAATCAAACACCACACATTTAAGGTGTCTTTCTTTTGTATAGCTAATCTTGCAGCTCTACCAAAATGCAATAGATTAGGAGAAAAGTGCAGTAGTTCAGGAAAATAGATAAGTCACAAACACACACAGCATGGAATCAGTGCAGCAGTACGTAAAAGACTACAATAGTTTAAGAGAATAGAGAAGTCACAGATGTACATGACAAGGAATCTCATCAAAGCAATACAGTAACTAATAATAGTTTAGAAGAATAAGGAAGTCATGGATATGTATGGCAAGGAACCAACGCACAACATTAAATAAAACGAAGTACAAAAGTTAAGGAGAAAAAATAAATCACGGACACGCACAACAAGGAATCACAGTGCAGCCATAACTAAAAAATAGTTTAGGAGAATAAGGAAATCACAGACACACATGGCAAGGAATCAGTGCAATCACTTAGGAGAACACAGATGTCATGGACACATAGCAAGGAATCACAGTGCAGCATTAAGTAAAACCGACAGTAAAATAGTTTAGGAGAACAGAGAAATCCCAGACATGCACAACAAGAAATCACAGTGCAGCAGCAATAACTAAAACCTAAAGTACAATAGTTCAACAAAATAGTGAGAAGAGTTAAAATCTGGTGGAGAATACAAGGGAGATCTTGAAAAATAAATTGTACAAAATTTAAGATGTTTTGGGTATGAGCATATTATTTGCAGTTGATTGACGTGGCTCCTCCCTGTTCACATGCTCCTGTTTACAGTAATTTGTAGACCGTGTGCTGTTAAAGACTGGCAAACAATAAAAATAGTAGTACCCTTTTAGCTTGTCAGAGTTAGGAACCCAATATAAGAAGTTTACCTCAATGAAGTTGCAGGGCTTAAACCATGGAATCTGGCAAACTAAAAATGCCTTGCATGATTATTTAGTGAAACTGGGATTTTAAAGTTAGAAATGTGATTGGCCAGCCCCTTTTTGGGGTGCTAAACTTTAGTGACACTTAGAAAATTAATGGGAGGGCTAAAGCCCAAAGTTCAATGTGGGGAAATAGCTCCTCCCACATCCCAAATGAAGGCCAGCCTCCCACAGCAGTTCCCCGCTCAGCATGTTGTGAAGCCCCCCCGCAAGCGCCTGGCTCCTGCGTGGCTCATGTGGCTGAGCCACCTTTCCTCCTCTTCCCCCCTCTTTTTGCTGTGTTGTTCTTCCTTGCTTCACTGCTTCATCTCTGGGATGTCTCGCCCTTCACTTGTTTCGACTCTGCTGGTTGGTCTCCCATCCCCTTACTCCTCCTCTGTGTCCTCCTTCCATTCCGCTGAATCCGATGTTGGTGCTCCAGGCCCCTTTCCCCTTTTTGGTTGTTCCTTGTGCCCCCCACTCCCCCTTCCCCGCTGCTGCCTTTCCCCTCATTCTCTGTCCCTCCTTGTGCCCTGCTTTCTGCCCTGGTTATGTGGCTTCCTTTCCATGTCTCCACTCCTTCTTGCCTCTCCATTTCTGTTTGTTACCTCCATTCCCTTCTTTTGGGGGGGCCTCTCTCATTCGTCTCGGCACCACTGCTCCATTTTCTACAGAGCTTCTGGGACACTCTCTTCCCCTGGTGTTCCTGGGCCTGCTTAGCTAACCTCCATGCAGTATTAGGATTCCTGTAACTGTGAGTATGGACTACCTTCAAACTTTCCTGATGGACAGTGGCAGTTGCGCCTACACAGGGAATCAAATCTTCACTCCCTTCAGCTCCTGCCAGACTCTGCCATACCTAGGCTTTAGTGTCTGCACTGCACTTATCCCTGCTATGGTATTTTCCCTGGGCCGTCACTGGTTTTCCCCTTGGGGATGCTGGACTGTACCTTGTCTTAATGTGCATACTTTCCATCCTTGGCTCCGCACTTCCATGTCATTGAATCCCATTGCAGTTGCTTTTGTATATGGAATTTAAAAAAAATATGGAGGCTATGATCTGCCATTATTTTCTTATATATCTTTTTATTAATTATTTCTTTTTGTTCTTATCATTTCCTCAAACATACAAAACAAATTTTAAAAACCATTATCATACCACATTTTCCCTTTTAGCATATGGACCCCCTTCCCATTTACCCTCCCCACCCTATCCTTCTCCTCTTTGTATTCCTGACCCCCCCCCCATCTCTCATTCTTGCCCGTGTCCCTAGCTCTTCTGTGTTTTCTTTTGGGCTTTCTTGCTCCTCACATCGGCACTGTGTCTTCATCTTCAATTCAGTTCAGTTCAGTTTATTGTAGGAAAAACTACATTGAGCAGGCTCATTCAAAAGGAGGTCCTAGACAAATTACAGCATACTAAAAAGGATAAGGAGTCAAGAGCATATACAATGATAGATAGGAATACTAAACAATCAAATGACTGGATAAAGTTGTCACAATATTTACAAAAGGTGCAAGGAACATACAACAGATAAAATTAACTAAAGTTGTTTCAATCACAGTTTGGGCTGGTACATGGGACAAAGTACATAAAGAGTGAATACAAAAGTGCATGGTATACAGAATATCAGTTTAGGGTAGAAGGTGGGGGGGAATTATGGGGGCCATGGAGGGAAAGGGCTAGAGGATGGTGTGGATGGGCAGAGGTATAGGGGTGAGGGAGGGTGGCAGGTTGTGGGGTGAGGGCAAAAAAGGGTGACAAACTAATGGCATTTGCACATGACTTTTAGTTTGTCAGCCATTAGGGATTTATAAAACTTAATCGTGACAACACTGGTAAGATTGAGAATGGATTGTAGGTGATTCCAGGCAGTGGGCAGGGTGTACAAGACAGCCTTTTTGCCAGAGTTCATCTGTTTATTAGATGTGTCAAGAAGAACGAAGTCGGACTTCCTTAGTGAGAAGTTGCTGTGTGAGGTATGGATAAGGGAGGATATATATCCTGGAAGCTTGTTTAGCAGAGTTTTTAGCATCCATATCCCTAGATGGATCAGTCGTCTTGTTGCTAAGGAGCTCCATCCCAATGTAGTGTAAAGGTCACAGTGATGGGTTCTAGGAGGGGTCTTTAAGATAATTTGTGTAGGTTGCCGGCTGAGGAGCAGTTATAGATAATAGTCAATAAGTGGGAGGAACATGGCTTGTACAAGATTGACTCTGGTATCAGCAGGGAAAAGGGACTTATTTCTGTAGAAAAACCCTAATCTGAATTTAAGTTTACTGGAAAGGTTATCGATGTGGATGCTGAGGGTAAGTTTATTGTCGAGCCACATGTCTAGATATTTAAATTTACCTACTACCTCAAGAGGTGCACCTAAGGTGGTGACAATGGGTGATGATGACTGCTTAGATAGAGTCAGAGATGGGGTGGTGTTACTGGTGTGAAAGAACATGACCTTTGTTTTTGTGCATTTAACAGGAGTTTGGCTTTAATGTGGTTTTGTTCAAGCATGATGAAATCATCTTGCAGAGCCTTGCAGGCTTTGTTCAGTGACGGTTTAGAAATATACAAGACAGTGTCATCTGCTAAGAAGTGGAGTTTGGAGTTGACAATATTGAAATTAAGACTATTGATGTATATGGAAAAGAGTATGAGTCCTAAGATGGATCTCTGCGGGACGCCCCTTGAAATAGGTAAAGAGTCAGACAGTAGCCTGTTGGATTTGATTTTCTGGATTCTACCAGAGAGATAACTGTCGAACCATTTTACTGAGTCAGCCGAGACACCTAAGTTTTTAAGGCTGTGAAGTACAAAGTTATGAGGCACAGTATCAAATGCCTTACTAAGATCAGGAAAGACAGCAGCAGTGACTAATTTGGGGTCATGGGCGGTAATCCAGTTGTTAGTGACTTTGGCAAGGGTGGAAATGGTACTGTGATTTTTCCTAAACCCAGACTGATCAGGGTAGAGGAGGGACTATATTTCGATGTGCACTTTCAGGTGGGAAAATATTAATCTTTCTAGAATTTTAGACAGAATAGGGAGGATGGAAATGGGTCTATAATTGTTTATATCGCAGGGGTCCCCTGATTTGAATCTCTATACCCCTTCTACCACAACAGTCCCATACCACATCTGACCCTAGTCTGGTGCCTGCCATTCCTCAGTATTTATCCCACTCTGCCAACTATTGCAACCAGCCTTCCCTATTGGTTCATGCCTGACACCTGTCCTACTCATACTTTACCATTTATTAAAGGGACACTGTCAACCTGTTTTTCATCATATTATTTCTAGTTAAAAAACTACATTTCATGATGGCTTACGTGCTCTAAAATTCATTGCTGTTGCTGATTGTTTTGTCGGTCTCCTTGTTTAGCAGAACTGAAATACATGCTAATGTATATTTATAAACAACCTTGTTTCATTTCCAATCCTTGATCTGTTCTTACTGCATACTTTCTGAACATTAGAAACACCCCCAAACAGTGCAGTCACTTTTGATGCAGTAGCCTCCTAAACTCCCAGTGCACTAAGAGTGGCTAGATGGTGTTGTGGGTGTTCCCGAGTCCAGGAAAAATGCAGCTGTAGTCGATCTAGGAATGCAAACAAACCTTTTTTGTGTGGTAACACCAGTATGGTGGGCAATCTGTTTTTCACTTTTTAAAAAGAAAAAATCAGAATCAAACTGCCAGCTATATCAGCAATCTTTACAGAATGCTGTCAATCATAAAACATGTTTTTTAAACTAGGGACACTTTGAGACTTAAGGGGGTTGACAGTGTCCCTTTAATCCCAGCATTCAAGTATTCTGCTCAGCCTATCATTCCTATGTTACCTTGTTATACCCCTAGTACTTCATACCCTTCCAGCACGCCAGCTCACTCATAAAGCTCCAGCATGCTCCCCCTTCTGGGTCCCTTGTAGTGGCTCACTCAGTTCCACTTCAATTTGGTGCTCCTTTTCATATCTTTGCGTACTGTTTTGCAGTATCCGTTATATGTCTCTAATGTTTCTGTCTGCTTCATGTTCCCCAAGATGCTCCTGTTCCCTACTCCTTACTTGCTACCACCCCTTCATCTTGCTTGTCTGCCTACCTCTTACTATGCAGCAGTCAGTTGCTCTTTCCTTGCTCAGCCCATAGCAGCAGTCTGACAGCCTCCTCCCTAACACTGCCTACTGAGGCATAGCAGTGCAGCTAGGCTTCCCTGTCTACCTGGGATGGGAGCCTGTTTTCTCTACCTCCAGTCTCAACCAATCATATTCCCTGCCAACTTATGACAGTCTCCGTCCCTAACTCTGCCCGGAGTGTGAAGGTTAGCTACCAAACACAATAATTTAGGATTAGTATGCAATGCCGTGTTTGGTATGTTTTATTATTATATTTATGCTAAATAAAATAATTCTATATATATGCTCAATAACAAAATAAAATAGATGAACTTTAAAGCTCTACAGTAATGGAGATAGGTTAATTTGTTTTTAATCCCTTTATATTATATGTGGATGAAATGCAGGCATGTTAAGATCATGTTTAAATGTTTGAATTTTTTAAATGTGTCACATGCCGTGATTTGATTGGTTGATTGTACCTTGGTGTTATGTGGGTACACTATTTGGTACTGAGTGGAATAGTTTTTAACTCTGATGAAGCTCGAAGTGTTCGAGTGAAACGTTAATGTTTGGTGATGGTGACTTCACTGCGGCTCCATACTTTTTGGTCCGACATTATTTTGCCGCCTCTAGTGTATGTCTGGTATGTGTCTGCGCTTTTTTCAAATAAATATTTTTTATATGTACCAGTTGGAGTGAGCCCTCTTTTTGCTATGGGTCCAACTTGCTTTCACATTGTCTCAACGAACTGCATTCCATACCTGTTATCCAGTTGCCGCTTCCCTTCGGGAGTGAGACCACTGTACCCCATCTGCCTCCAATCTCCTGACGCAATCAACTACATCCAACACCTACATGGGATCCATGTACTTGTCCTCGCCATTGGCCTCCTCACATTTTGGGTCCGGATCCTGCCAGCTTGTTCAGTCTCCAACTCCACCCTGTGTCCATCAGACTCCAGGACTTTCTTGCTGCTTGCCTTCCAATTCCTTTAGAGCTCATGTGCATTGTTGCTGTGGCTTACCTTCTGATTCAGTCTCCTCCAATCTCCAGACCTTCTGCTCCATGCTGCCATCTCCCTCCTCATTGCTACTCCGAATGGTTCTGTTTCCTTATTGCCTTCTTCTTGGACTTCTCTGCCCGAATGTCCCCCTTGCTTCCTGCTGGATATATGACGATTTGCCCATCTTCAAGGATGGATGCCTGAGATTTTCTACAGTTCTTCCCCTTATGCTACCCTTGCTACAATTTAGAGGTCTACCATCAATGATTCAAGTTCACCATCTCCTTCGGAGGTGGGAGTCTCATACCCTATCACTTCATACCCCATCGCCGCTGCACCTTTTGCTAGCGGTAATTCCAGTTCGCCATCTCCTTCAAAGGTGGGAACCTCTTACCCCATCACCACACCTTTACTATCAGCAATTCAAGCTTGTCATCTCCTTTGGAGGTGGGAACCTAGTCCTCAACACCACAGCACCTTTTGCTATCAGCAATTCATGTTCACCATTTCCTTCAGAAGTGGGAACCTTATACCCCATCACTGCAGCGCCTTTTTGCTATCAACAATTTAAGCTTCCCATCTCCTCCGAAAGTGGTAATCTCATGCTCCAACTTTGCAGCTCCTTATACCTGGATTTGCCTCTCAGTTTTACCTCAATCTACCACCCGAGGCATATTTCACCTTTCCTGGATTCTATTCCGTTATGCTGAGGTGACTCCCCCACAGTACCATACCTTACCTGCAACTTCCGATGTCAGTACTTCTCAGCCTCTGCTGACTTCCTATCATGCTTCATCCTCCAGTCAGCAGACTTCCACTTCGAACTTTTCCCTCAACAATTGGACTATTGCCTTCCTTCTTGTCACCTTGGTAGCTCGGGTCTCCTGATGTTTGCTGTGTCTGTTTTGGGCGTTCTTCACAACCACCAATGTCTGGCATCCATGCCCGTTCAATTACTCCTACCAGTTCATCCACCTCATACTCCTACCTCAGGTGACATTACTGCTCCCATACAATGCTTTAAGGAGTACCTGTTCTTCTCACCTAAAAAGAAACCCTCATCCAGTGACATCCCTCAAACAGCATGCCAGATAGAGCCTGTTTTTATGTGATAAGGGTGATTCTTGAATATCACCGACCATAAACCGTGAAACATATAATGCCCGACATCAAATGGGTGAGCAGCATATCAGTGACTGCCTGCAAACAGCGATGGTTGCTTACTTTCCACATGCAGCAAAAAAATAAATGCAAGCCCCCAGTACCCCCCAAAATACAGATTATCAATTCCAGGGGGAGCAGACTTAGGAGAATGATGGAAAAATTGAAAAAACTAAAATTTCTCCTGCAGCCAGACCCGAGATCCGAACCCAGCTCGATAGGGCTTGGCTAAACAAATGCTGATATCATATTCCAACGAGTGCAGCTTACTGCTACTCTCGCTGTAACCTCCTGATCGCAGTTCTTCCATATTCGTTCTCTGTAAGAGTGGTATTTTTGAGTCGTTCAAATTGAGCCACTCAATAATACTCACTCACATCACTGTACACCATAGAGTCTAAGTCCCTATAGGAAATACTGGTACTTCGCTATAATCTCCTCAGGATCAATTTCCAGAATTCCATTCAACTGGGCTACAGACAATCTCACCACTCAATCAACTCTGCAGGATCTTTCTTTACATATTCCATTTAATTCAAACAGCATGGACATCACTTTCTCCCAATTTCTTCATAGGATCCAAGCTTAGTAGAGTCTTTTTCACACCCATCATGTTACCCTGAAATCGTGAACCTAATTCCCTCCTGAGACATACTAACTCCATAATAACCATAAGCCTCAAGGATAACAGGAACCACAGAACCACAGAATACCACATAGAAGCACTGGCATTGTCCGTTATACCTTCCACTTATAGTCTACTCGCTAAAGCTCTGATTCAGTTCAACCATGTTATCCAACTTTTATTTCCCTGAATAGCCATTGGATGCTCCTAAGACCCTTTTTCCATCTATTATCCCAGAATATGTATCTTCAGATCTCTGATACACAGGTGCCTTGCTAAATGTACACTATCCCAAGTCACTGCTCCCTGGCCTCTGGACAGGACCATACTTCCCAAAGTTATCCACATCACTTCATCGCGATTCTCTAATCATGCCAGCTACTATCCAGTGGTCCTTTCTAACTCATCTGATGGGGTTTATCCCCTCCATATTCCCTCCAGTGAATACCATCACCAAGAGCAGGCCTCTATATGATTCATCATCCTACACATCCTGCACTGTCTTCCTATCACAGTTACGCTCTGCAACAGTTCTACATCTCACTAAGCAGTCAATGCACCAATTGTGTTCTACTCTTGCTATCAACTCCCCTTTTTAACTTATCAGTCAGTAGACTCAGTCAAAGACCCTGCTTTTTTCGGGCTCCCCATGGCTCACAGATGCTGGATCCACACTAAACAAAGACTGGAAATAACAACCTGCTCACCCAGATATTTTTCAATACAAAATCATTTTATTTTCATAACATCAAGACCAATAATGTCCTACATTTCAGGAATACCCTTCATCAGGGAGTCTGGTTCTAATAATAAAAACGTATACAACGCAATATTATTTATATTTTATCATCCATGCTATCTACTTCTAATACCGTGGGGGGGGGGGAGACATATAACAACAACACTTACATCAAGTTATACTCTTTCTTTCTTTTGTTTTAGATTTACCATCAATGTACTTTATAGTTTGTGCTTCCCTAAAATAAATAAACATGTTAGCTAGTCAGTACTTATTTTCTATTATTATGTTTATCACTTCAAAAAATTAATGCTTTTAAAATATAAATAATTTGTGATGTATAAAAACAATTCATACCCTTAGGTGCTGTATCAATTCATATTTTGAAAATGTATCCTGTCTTTAAATAGCTCCTGCAAACAAAATATATGTATTTAGCAAGCAAACAGGATTGTGAGATGTATAGGCAGGGGCATTACCAGCAGGAAAAGGGAGGTCATAATTCCGCTATACAAGACACTAGTGAGGCCCCACCAGGAATACAGTGTACAGTTCTGGAGACCATACCTACGTAAGGACATAGACAGGGTAGAGAAGGTTCAGAGGAGGGCAACAAAGATGGTGCATGCATTGCATCACAAGTCCTATGAAGACAGGTTGAAGGAACTGAACATGTACTCCTGGAGGAGAGAGGGAGAGAGGGGATATGATAGAGACATACAAGTATCTTACAGGGAGGAACAGGGTGCAGGAAAACACTATTTTTAAGCGAAAAAGATGTTCCAGGACTAGAGGGCATGGGATGAAGTTGGAGGGAGGACGACTCAGAGGAAACATGAGAAAGAATTTCTTCACAGAACGGGTGGTGGACAAGTGGAACACCCTGCCAGAGGAAGTGGTGGGGGCTGAAACAATCACGGGATTTAAGAATGCATGGGATAGACATAAAGGAATTCTGGAGGTCAGGAGTAAGGTGCAACAGACTTCTAGGAAAACAAACTGAACTTACAAGCTCAAATGGGCAGACTGGGTGGGCCATAGGCCCTTATCTGCCGACACTGTCTATGTATCTATGTATCTATGTAAACAGTTTTTTATATTATTTATCTGATTTCTTTTAAATTAAGCATCCTGTTACTTTAACAAATGGTATAAAAGATAGTGTAACCTGTGTCATTTAATGTTATATATGTTTTTATTACTGGAACCAGACTCCCTGATGAAGGGTATTCCTGAAATGTAGGACATTGTTGGTCTGGATGTTATGAAAATAAAATTATTTTGTATTGAAAAATATCTGGGTGAGTGGGCCATTATTTTCAATCTTTGCTTAGCATGCTTCAGCTCTTGATTGGACTATGGCCATGACCCTGAAAGAATGCTTTCCTTTTTTTCTACTTCTCTGAGGTTTGGCTGGATTGGAGTTTTTGGTCCTTATCCAGATACTGGATCAACCAGCAAGGCAAAGATGTAATAGCCACTTAAGCTCCTGCCATGGGCTGTTAAGCTACAGCAACGCCCATTTTCATCATCTCGTACCAGCAGTCCTACCTGAATATGAGCCCATGCAAACCTCTAACTCACCTTCAAATCTTGAATTTATTGTACTGAACATTTCAATTATACCTATCAGTACTCATTTACTGTCTTATAGCATACGTCATTCTTCTTTTATTGGTCTGAAATTTTTCAATTACCCCCTCCTACCAGGTACCTAAAGTTTCTCTCCAAATCTTCGATTGTCTCCCTATAGATGCCTACATAGTGAAACATTGCAAATTTGCTGAACTCAAAGCCATTAGACCCTAATTTGGATACCAGAGCTTCTATTACCCCATTATCTAACTTTTATTCACTTCCTACATTCTTCCTAAACAGTACTGAGAACAAGCTCTTCTGAGAACCCTGCAAATATCTGAACCATTTGCTACTCTACAGAAGAAACTAAGCATTGTATCTTGCCCCTACCTTCTTCAAAGTCCCTCACAGAAGGCTGGTTAATAAACTGGAACGCTTAGGATTAGGACAGAAAATAACTAGGTGAGTGGAAAACAGGTTGAAGGACAGAAGCCAGAGGGTGGTGGCGAATGGGATGCATTCCAGGGAGAAGGGAGCGACAAGTGGGGTGCCCAGGGTTCGGTATTGGAACCCATCCTTTTTCATATCTATAACAGTGATATAGCAGAGGGACTTGAGGGGAGGGTGTGCCTATTTGCAGATGATATGAAGATCTGCAATAAGGTGGACACCCCGAGGGGATGGAGGCTATGAGGGAGGACCTGAAGATTCTGGAAGGGTGGGCAGAAACTTGGCAGCTAAAATTCAATGGCAAAAAATGCACAGTAAAATGCACATGGGGTGTAATAATAATAATAATAATAATAAGAAGAAGAAGCATTTATATAGTGCTTTTCATACACAGTATCCCAAAGCGCTTTACAAGCAATGCTAGACTGGTAGTGAAGTGACTGAATGTGTGGTGGCGGCCATATCGCACATCATCACCTACACGCAGCCTGGATAATTGCATGAAACGGTTTATGGGAAGGGGAATGTTGGCCAGGACACCGGGAATGTTCACTGCTCTTTACGAAGAGTACCCTGGGTTCTATTACTTCCACCTGGACACCCACCAGGACAACACCAGGATGGGCAGAAGGGACCTCGGTTTAACGTCTCATCCGAAGGACGGCACACCCCAGCAGTGCAGCACCCCCCCAATACTGCACTCAGATGCCAGCGATTTTTAGGTGCAAGTCCATCCTGGTGTGGGACGAGAACCCATGACCTTCTGGTCCAGAGGCGGATGTGCTACCAACTGAGCCACGCAGACACCAATAACCCCCAAGCAGTTTACACACTGGGGGGGAGGAGATTAAGCCAACAGAGCAGGAGAGGGATCTGGGGATTATAATTTCAAACAACCTTAAGGTGGGAAACCAATGCAGTATGGCAGTGGGCAGGGCAAATAGAATGCTGGCATGCATAGGGAGGGGCATAACAAGCAGGAGGAAGAGGAGAAGGGAGGTGCTGATGCCTCTTCATAAAACCATATTGAGACCACACCTGGAGTATGGGGTCCAGTTCTGGAGACCTCACCTACACAAGGACATAAATGGAATTGAAAGGGTTCATTGAAGGGCAACCAAGATGGTGCAGGGTATGCATGGGAAGACCTATTGGGAGAGGTGGAGGGAATTGGATCTGTACCCATTGGTGACCAGAAGGGAGAGGGAGGAGATGATAGAAACATTTAAGTGGGTGAAAGAGACCGACCCGGTGGCGCTGAACACCTTACTTCACACTACGTTGGCGACCTTGGTTTGGGAATGACCGAGGGTCACCGGGGAGGCGACATGGGGGGGAGGATTGGAGCAGGATTGAGTTGCAGTAGGCAGCTCTTCCCTCCCGGGAGTGGTTGTCCACTCCTCCCCTAGTTCTGCTTCCACCAGGTGGAGGTATGGTGGGAATCGTAGGCAAGGGGGAGAGGCAGCAATAATGCCAGGGGTGGGGCAGAAGGGGCCGAGCCGGTGCCTGGCATGCACTCGCGCCTCCATGCACGTGCATGTGTGTGTCTGTCGGCGTCCCAGATCAAGGGTAAAAAAGGGAGAAAATCAAAAAACATATATATAAAAGTGTGTGAAAGGGATTAATAAGGTAAGGGAGGGGAGCTTATTTACAAAGAAAGTGGGTGCTAAAATTAGAGGTCATAGTCATAGATTAGTAGAAGGAAAATTTAAGGGCAATGTAAGGGGGTGTTACTTAACAGAGAGGGTGGTGGAGCCCTGGAATAAACTACCTGAGGAGGTGGTGGGAGCCGAAACAATGGAGGGATTTAAGAGGGTGTGGGACAGATATAAGGGGTTGGTTGGAGGGGGGAAGGGGATGTCCCTTGACAAAGGCGACAAGTGTGGGGGGGAGGTAAGGGGCAGACTCGATGGGCCAGAGAGGTCTTTTTCTGCCATCAGATTTCTATGATTCTATGAAAGTCTGACAAATTATTCTAAGGATTTTATAACCCATTATACATCCAATAGTTCAGAGTCTGGCAGCTCATCTAAAGGAACTCATGCTCCCCATGTTCACGTTGATTCTGTACTTCAGTCAAATATCAACCAATATCACATAAGAATCCTGGATTTTGTTCAACCCCTTTTACCAGCCAGACATAATACATATTCGGGATCTGGACATCCCTTCAGACTAGACCTGCCTCTTCAACCTCAAGAAACTACCCTCCTGAACACATCAGTCAATGGACTCAGCAGATGGAACTTCATCATTATGAACGTTACACACGACACAAAAAATAGATAATAGTTTTAAGCATCTAGGATTATCTCCTCTTAGTTTGCCCTGACAATGAGCAGGTCAGTAGCCATGGGTCCTCAGAGGTTTCCTCCACCTGAGGGGTTTTCCTCTCCTGTGTGCTACTGGTCATACTCAGCATGAGTTGGAGGAGGTAATCTTTTTGGGCTTTCTATTCCCTACTCGCTACCCAGCTTACTAACTAACCAAGGGTAGGAATAGACAAAGGCCAAAATTCAAAACCTTATATGTATACACAAGCACTACTCTAGTCACCAAAATATTGAAGGGGAGGGCTAAAGCCCGAGGTTCAATATGGGAGAATAGCTTCTCCCACATACCAAATAAAGGCCAGCCTCACTCAGCAGTTTCCCGCTTAACGCGTTGCGAAACACCCGCCATCCATCCATGCCTCCTCCTCCTCCTCCCACACTCTGCTCACCTTAGTGCTGGGCCTTCTATTCCGTACTCACTACCCATCTTACCTATGAAGGGTGGGACTACAGAAAGGCCAGAGTTCGAACTTTATAAGTATACACAAGCGCTACTCTGTTCACCAAAACATTGATTTATTGATATAGCCAACACTTCAAATTATAGAAATGGAAATACACAATTGAGCAGAAACTCTTTACCTAGGAGCCCTTCTATCCCTCAGAATGTACCCCTAAGAAATGTTTATATTATATTCTGGTCACCACAGCAAAGCATTAATGTTAAAAATATCCTCCAGCTCCAAATAAGGAAGAATGATGTGGCATTATGCATAAGAGGGATATGTTTAAAGTGATTTTCCAGAACCCAGGAAAACCCTTCAAACTACAACCTTGCAACACAACAGTCCATATTTCACCAGTGATCTATATCCACCTCTCTCCCTCCTCTCCACTACTAGGGACCTCTGTGTAAAACTAAGATCTGAGATCGCAAGACCCCATCCCACTCCACTCCCCCTTCTCACGATGCTCCACATATGACATCACAAACATTTCCACAGCAACAGACTGTGATGGAACAACTCAGTAGCATGAAGTTAAATGGGGGAGGGCAAGAGGAAACCTAACAGACCAAGACCCTGCTTTCCCAGCAACAAAGAAAGAGCAAGCAAAAAACAAAACATTAGTGAAATCCAAGTGGTCCTGCATCTGAACATTACACTTTGAAATACCATCTTGGATACTGGAAAGCCCCCTTAAAGGAAATGAAAACAATAAAGCATGCAATTCATATTTGCCCATCCTGCCTCTGTACACTTCTCCCCTCCTAATTTCTGTTTCCATCATCCCCCATACCTGCCCTGCATGCAGCCTCACCCTCGCAACAGAACCATCACAAATGCACCAACCAGTGGTATCATTGGCCAGAACCATTTAGTGGCCCTAACAATGACATCACCACAAGTACACTTGACCATATCCATTAAAATGGAGCAGCTTCTCTGTGTTTTCATTTTGCATCAAAGCAGCAGTCCAACCAAGCAGCTAACTCCAACTGATGATGCCACAGTGGCCAGAGCATACAAAATGGTGCAACACGGTAGCCACACACAGAGCTAGCTCCAAAAACGAGAAAGCCACAAATTAAAAAAAAAAAGAGATCTATATACAGAAAGAGAACAAGTGGCAGGAAAACATAAACCAGGAATTTATACGGTTTTTGCACCCCTTTAATCTGTGGAGCTGCCGCATGGTGTTTTTAAATCAAAATGGATACTATAGATGGCATTTCTAGTTTTTTCAATAATCAATGACTTAAGTCAATAACTATGGTCACAACAAACACATTTTCAAAATTTCTTTTGTAGAGTTTATCTTTTGACTACTGCACATACTAAACATATATAGTGGATGTCTTGGTATTGTCATGTGCTCCCATCTCCCAAAGGGTAGTAATTTTTTTATTTTGTTTAGAAGTGTTGGCCAGAAAAGGCACACAGTGTGTTAACATTTTGTTTTTAAGTGCACTGCTGGAGAACCACCCCACTGACAGTAAATACAGAGCACCAGGCCAA
This sequence comes from Neoceratodus forsteri, assembly GCA_016271365.2. NCBI lineage: Eukaryota > Metazoa > Chordata > Ceratodontiformes > Ceratodontidae > Neoceratodus > Neoceratodus forsteri. The sequence goes on along the minus strand of CM028135.1, from coordinate 325,305,403 downwards.
CATTTTGTCAAGATGTGCATGAGTGACAAGAGCACAAGATTTTTTAAACATCTTTAAAACCAGATATCTCAGTTCAAGAATGAAATAAAATGAATATGACAAGCATGCAGATGTGTTTGCCATAAAATGTGTTATTGCAAAAAAAAGTGGTACTTTTTTGCTGACAAACAAATGCTCCTGCTTCTAAACCTCGTGTACATGAAGTCGCTTCAGTCAGGGATTTCAACCTCAAACATATCTTGGTTCTACAATTTTGGTTTTCAGAACCTCACACATATTCCATTTCTGCAATTTGGCTTCTAACATCTCACAGACATTTCCTTTTTCAAGTTACCCACTTCCACCACATTATGCAATAAAGTGCCTTAAAATAAAAGACAAAGATGTATTTTATCTATGCTCCATGAGGACAAGGACCTGACCCACCCTCCCCCAATTTTTTTTTGTTTCAGGTAACCCCACAGATGGCAAACAGATCTTTCCTGCAACTGAAAAATAAACCCTCCGTGGAGTACATTATCACTGTTTTAATTGTTGAGTTCATTTATTTAAAATGGTATTTTGGGAGCCCTCAGGGTAAGAGGCAACAGAAATCTGCCCCCTGATTCATGCAAGACATTGTAATGTCCATATTGTCAGATGGCATTCACTGCAGGGTATCTTTACTAGAAATATGTGGACTTTTATTTCCACCTGCACAGTTTCACAAGTGACCGTTTCTTCAAATCCTTACAACTTCACAAAGCTCACATGAAAATTCATGAAAATGTCGCCTTGCAGAAAATCCATTCATTGCATGATTTTTTTTTTTTGTGTGTTGGGTTACCTTCTACATACAGTAGCTCACAGAGACAAGGTAGTTTGCAAGGAAATATCATGTCACTGGTAAAAATATTTCCTCTCACAGGAGAATTTCCCATGAGATTTGTGACACACTTTTATTTCCCTGCAAGTTGCTCTGGAAGATTTTAAAAGCTGGAGAAACTAATGCCAAGCCTGTAGATGAAGACTTTGGAGATGAGAAAAGCTGCAGGCAGTTGGCAGATGTTTTCAGCAACCATGCCATGTGACTTTTTTTGCAGTTAATCTTTTTATTAGTTTAAACACACAATAAGGAAAGGAAAACCATTACATAACATTACAGCATAGAAAGTGGAACAGCAATTTGGAGAATCAATACATTGATGTGTTTGTATTAACAGTAGTATATTAGAGGATTCCAAGAGATGTGGATGAAAAGGTTAAACAGTATTCTGAATCAAAAAGTGGAAAAAAGAAGGAAAATATATTAATGTTCTAATACAAAAGCAGTGACCACAGTCATTGCTGTATGGTATAGGAACATGAGAATTTTTAATTTTATTTATTTAGTTTTTGTTGAACGGGTAAGTGCACTAGACAAATCCTGCCTATTTTCAGGCATGACCCGGGGGAGGGGGGATACAGATGAATGCCAACTGACCTTGAACCAGATTAAGCTGTTGGTGGTATTTTTTTTTTGTGTGTGTGAAATGAGGGAAATTTGGCCAGGACACCGGGGAAATTCCCTTACTTACTCTTTTCGATAAGTGCCATGGGATCTTTAACATCCACCTGAACTACCACCAATCCAGGCAGATGGGACCTCAATTTAACATCTCATCTGAAAGACGGCACCTCAGAAGTGTAGCGCCCCTCTCATGCTGCACTAAAGAGAGTAGAAGCTTAAAGGAGTAACAATAACAATTAGCACATAAAAGTCTAATAAGAGAGAGACGCCATCCTTACGAAATATCAAATATATGAATATGTAATATATAAATAATGAAATGTAATTTACTAAATTATACAACACATGTAATTTAGAATTATCCAGATTCCAGGTAGTTTAGGTAGTCCTGCCAAAACAGATTATATTCATGCAGTCGGTCTACAGCAAGATAGGAGAGACGTTCCAAAGATGCATGTTGGGTTAAACTTTCAAGGATGTCTGCCATATTAGGCATAATGGGAGCTTTCCCATGCATTAGAATAAGTCATTTCACTTGAAGAAAAAGTATATTTAACCGTCTATGTTGAAATGTAGGTGTTGTTTGGTCGGTGGGACTAATGACACCAAGTAAAAAATATTTAGGGTCAAAATGGAATTTGTGACCTATGATATTTGATGCAAATTGGTAAACAGATTGCCATAGTTTCTAAATAGGCTTACATTGCCATAAAATGTGAAGCAAGTCACCACCTGGGGAATTACAATGCCAACAAAGATCATTATCTATTAGACCAATACAGTGTAATACTGCTGGTGTTCTACACTAAAGATGAAGAATTTTAAGTTGGATAAGCAAGCTGCATACATCCTTAAAGGTATTATGACAAAAAGTCCAACAATTATTCCACTGAGAATCAGTTATATTATATTTTGGAGCCATGCTCCATTTAGTTTTGGATGCATGGAATTGATTGGGTAGATTATCTCTGGTGTCTTTATATATTCTGCTAGTCAAACCAGATAAACTGTTGGTCCAACGAGAGAAATAGTAATCAAAAAGGGATTGTTTTGAAAGTTTTTGTAGAAAAGTGGAACATGCACAGTGCAGTTGCAGAAAAATCCAGAATTCATGTTTAGGTATGCCCCATTTGTCCTGTAATTCAGAGAATGAGTTTAAATTTAGGGAGTTATTACCTAGAATATCACCAAGAAAGTATATACCTTTATTCTTCCATGAGTGGCAAAATAGTTGGTGAATATCAAGAGAAATATTATGATTCCCCCAGATGGGGACATAGAAGGGGGGTCATATTTTACCCATTTGTGAATTTCAAACTAGTAATGAACCGAGGGAGCAATACATAGATACATAGATACAAAGACAGTGTCGGCAGATAAGGGCCTATGGCCCACCCAGTCTGCCCATTTGAGCTTGTAAGTTCAGTTTGTTTTCCTAGAAGTCTGTTGCACCTTACCCCTGACCTCCAGAATTCCTTTATGTCTATCCCATGAATTCCTAAATCCCGTGATTGTTTCAGCCCCCACCACTTCCTCTGGCAGGGTGTTCCACTTGTCCACCACCGTTCTGTGAAGAAATTCTTCTCATGTTTCCTCTGAATCGCCTCCCTCCAACTTCATCCCATGCCCTCTAGTCCTGGAACATCTTTTTTCGCTTAAAAATAGTGTTTTCCTGCACCTGTTCCTCCTGTAAGATACTTGCATGTCTCATCATATCCTCTCTCCCTCCTCTCCTCCAGGGAGTACATGTTCAGTTCCTTCAACCTGTCTTCATAGGACTTGTGATGCAATGCATGCACCATCTTTGTTGCCCTCCCTGAACCTTCTCTACCCTGTCTATGTCCTACGTAGGTATGATCTCCAGAACTATACACTGTACTCCAGGTGGGGCCTCACTAGTGTCTTGTATATGGCGAGATTCGACCTCCCTTTTCCTGCTGGTAATGCCCCTGCCTACATCCCAGCATCCTATTTGCTTTACCTGCTGCCTTGTCACACTGTTTCCCTACCTGAGGTCATCAGAGATGATAACCCCAAGATCCCTTTCCTGCTTGGTGCATGCTATATCCTCACCCCCAACTGATATATTGTGCAGGGTTTTGTGCCCCATATGCAATATCTTGCACTTCTTTGCATTGAATTTCAACTGCCAAACCCTGACCATTCTTCAAGTTTCTGCAGGTCCTTTCTCATTCTGCCTGCACCCTCTGGTGTGTCTACTCTGTTACAGAGCTTTGTGTCATCAGCGAACAGTGAAATTCTGCCTTCTAGGTCCTGCGCAATGTCACTGATGAAGATGTTGAATAGGACCGGTCCCAGCACTAGTCCCTGTGGTACCCACTGGTCACTCTTCCCTCTGTGGAGTGACAGCCATTTACCACCACCCTCTGTGTCCTGCCACCCAGCCAGTTACCTACCCACCACACTAATGTCCTGCCCACCCATATTCCCCAGTTTGTGTAATAGTCTTCTAGTGGCACAGTGTCAAAGGCCTTGCTGAAGTCCAGATAGGCCATGTCCACTGCCCTCCCTGATCCACCTCCTAGTCACCCAGTCAAAAAATTCAACGAGGTTGGTCTGACATGACCTCCCCCTGGTGAAACCATGCTGCCTTGGGTCCTGTAGTCCATTGACAACCAGATGTTCCACCAATCTCTCCTTCAGTAGTGCTTCCATGATCTTCCCACTACCGAGGTGAGGCTGACTGGTCTGTAGTTCCCTGCTTCCTCTTTGTTCCCACTTTTGTATAGGGAACTACATCTGCTGTCCTCCAGTCTTTGGGTACCTCCTGTTTCCAGTGATCGGCTAAACAGGATAGCCAGAGGTTCAGCCACCACCTCTCTTAGTTCTTTAAGGACCCTGGGGTGCACCCCATCTGGCCCCATTGCTTTATCAACTCTTATTACTTCCAGTTCCTTCAGGACCCTTTCTCATGTAAAGGGACTTGTGTCCATTTCTGCACCATTCTCACCCCTTGTACTCCCTTCAGACCCAATACCCTCCTCTTCCTCAGTAAAGACTGAGCAGAAATACCTGTTCAGTATGTCAGCTTTACTGTTGTCATCCTCCACGCAGCCCCATCCTCCCCTTCAGTCTCACTATCCCTCCCTTTGTCTTTCTTTTTTCACTTATGTACCTGTAAAAGGTTTTGTCCCCTCTACCCACTGATTTTGCAATGTGTTCTTCTGTCTGAGCTTTGGCTTCCCTTACTGACCTCCCTGCCTCCCTTTGCTTCTCCTGGTACTTCTCCCTATCTCCTTCTGCCTGTCTTTTTGTATTGCCTGAATGCAATCTTTTTGGCTTTAACTTTCTTTGCTACCTCTTTGGAAAACCATCATGGTCTCCTCTTCCTTTTCCTCTTGCTAACCTGCTTAATACATAATTCTGTTGTTCTTGTAATCCCCATTTTAAATACTGTCCACTGTTCCTCAACCCCTGATTCCTGTCCCATTCCCCTTAATGCCTCTTTCAAGTATCTCCCCATTTTCCCAAAGTCTGCCCCCCTAAAATCCAGGATACGTGTTTTTGTGTGGTTTGGTTCTGCTCTTTCTGTGATTTCAAACCACAATGACTGGTGGTCACTGTTTCCCAGGTGCTCCCCACTGTTACCCCCATCACACTGTCCCTGTTTGTGAGCACAAGGTCCAGTATTGCCTTCTGCCAAGTTGGTTCCACGACCAGTTGCTTGAGGAAGGCACCCTGAAGGAGTCCAGGATAAATCTGCTCTAGTTGATGCTGCTGCTGGGATGCTCCAGTCCACGTCCTGGAATATTGAAGTCTCCAACCAGTAGTACCTCACCCTTGTCTGCCATCCTTTGGATGGCTAGCATCAACTCTCTATCTGTTTCTTCCTCCTGGGCTGGTGGTCTATAGACCACACCTGTAGCGGATGGCTGTCCCCATTTTCCTTTCCAGCTTAACCCACAGTATCTCTCCCCATTTTGTTCCTCCTGGATCTCTGTGGCCCTTATGTCATTTTCACATACAGTGCCTCCTCCCTTCCTGCCTGCTCTGTCTCTTCTGAATATGTTGTAGCCAGGTATGGCCATCTCCCAGTCGTGGTTATCATTACACCAGGTTTCAGTGATGGCCACAATGTCCAGGTCTGACTGCACCATGACAGCCTCCAGATCTTCCATCTTGTTGCGAAGACTCCTGGCATTTGCACACATGGCTTTCCATGATTTGACCTCCCTAGACTGTCTCACTATTCTACTCCAGCCCCTTCCTTGGTTGTCATTTATCCCTGGTTCTCCTTGCTGTCTGCCCGTCTGCTGAATTTTGCCCTTTTCTGCTTATCCACCTCTTGGGCACTAATCTCCATCTTTTGCACACTGCTTTGCAGAGATAGCCACTCCTCTGGTTCACTGGTTCCACTGCTAGCTGTGGGGGGTGAGCAAGTAGGTACCCTCCTTGCTGGCCTGCCACCCTCCTTTGCTAGTTTAAATGCTTGTCAAAAAGTATAGTAAAGTCAATAGTAGGGTGACTCTTTAATTTGGGGAGTAATTTATTATAGATGAAAGAAATAGGGATATTTCCGGGCATTGACAAAGATTCCATTTCCATCCATAAGGGAGTTTTGGCTGTAGGTTCAGCAAACCATCTAATGGTTTGAGAGGCACGAAACGCCCAAAAATAGGTTAAGAATCAAGGCATCCCAAAGCCACCTTTAGACTAATGACAGCAGAGTTTGTTTTGTCTAAATCTCAGTATATTTCCTTCCCAGATAAAGCTACCTATTAATTTGTCAATTTTAACTAAAAAGGTGGAGGGTAAGGTTAGAAAAATATTAGCGAAGAGCTAAAGTATTTTAGATGTTATAGACATTTTGAGTGTGGCTATCTTGCCAGGGAAGGATAAATTTAGTAGTTTCTATCTGTTTAAAGTAGTTTTAATGTTTACTAGTAAAGGGTTAAGAGTCTCTTTCCACATCTTGTCTTAAGTTCAGAGTGATTTTTATGCCTTGGTATGTAATGCCTTGGGGGGCCCATTGAAAACCTAGAGAAGCATTCATAGAAGGTTTACAAAAAGTGCTCAAGGGGAGTACTTCAGATTTATTATAATTTAGTGCTAATCCCGAAAGTTTAGTGAAACTGTCAAGTAAATTGAAAAGAGGTTGGGCAGCAGCCTTTAAATTTTCTAACAAAATTAAGAGGTCATCAGCATAAGATAATGATGTACATCTAGAGCCACAGATAGGAATACCTTTAATATCATTGGATTGTCCAAGAGTGGCTGTCAGGGGTTCCATGGATAGAACAAATAAGGATGGTGATAAGAGGCATCCTTGTCTGGTCCCTTTGGCTAGATGAAATGATGGAGAAAGTAGCAGAAGGAGAGGTATATAGCAATTTAATCCAGGAGCAGAAACGATCGCCAATACCAAAATGTGATAAAACCTGATATAAATAGTTCCAATTTAGAGAATCAAAAGTTTTTCCAAAATCGATAGCAATTGCTGCTGCTGGAGATTTTAGGGATTTGGCTTTATACATAACATTAAACAGGGAGCATAGATAATTCAAACCAGTTCTATTTTTAACCAAACCTATTTTAGATCGATGAACTATTTTGGCGATAAGGGGTTCCAGACATAGAGTTAAAAGTTTGGCAAAAATCTTACCGTCAGTATTTAGTAAAGTGATTGGGCAGTAATTAGCTGGATGGGAGGGATCCTCGTCTTTCTTGGAGAGCACTGTTATAACTGCTTCAGTCATAGTAGGGGGTAGTTTCCCAAGCTGGGTAGATTGCCATGTGACTTTTGAAGCAAGGATAAGACCATAACAATGGTTTATTTGGCACAAAGAAAGCAATAAATAATCTAAAGGCCCCAAACAAGTGGCATTTAAAAAAATAAACATGCAATTGGCAAATAATTTCCTGAAAACTAGAGGTACATACTGGAAAGAAGTGGTCAGTAACCAAAACAAAACACTACTGGGAGGAATTGAAACATCGCTGGCCTGATGACCTTAAGGAGAAGCTGAATTCTGCAAAATGGCACCAAGGGGAAGAGGAAGAGCCTGAGGGACTGGGAGAAGAAGCACAACCTTACCCTTTAAATATTGGTAAGGATATTCCCGCTATGCCGCTGGCAGCAAAACCGATCAGCAGCTATCTATGCCCAGCAGAGCGAAACACCCATATGTGAAGTCAGAAAATGTTTTGGGAAACTTAAATCTGGTAGTTAAATAGACATTGGTATGTCCTCAGTGCAGATGGGATGGGGCAAAATGCCCATATGTGAAGTCAGAACATTTTAGAACACTTAACACTTGGACTTAAACAGGTATGGGGATTCCTTCTGTGCTGCTGGCAGCAAAATTGATCAACAACCCTATGGGCCCGATTCCAGAACAGATATGCATGGCACAAAGTGTCTTGTGCCAAAACAAATGGAGCAAGTAGCACTTTGCGCTATGAGTTCTGACATTCAGTATTCCAAAAGGCAACCTGTGATATGTCACAGGCTGCCTACGCTGACGTGGCCTTATGCCCCATGTATGCCATAAACCCCCTGCAACTTGGTGCAAGGGGGGTTATGGCATTAGTTGTGGCCTATTCTGGAAGGGTGGCCACCAGAACAGCACAGTTGCAATTCCAGGAGACACCCCAGAGGACAGTAGTAAGTACAGTTAGACCAGCTACCAGCTGGTCTAACTGTACTCTGCATCCACCAGGGTACACCACTCTACCATGTGCACCCAATGGCCACCCCCCCACAAACCACATATGTCACCCACCCATCCCCATTGGGAACCACACATACCTGCCCTTTGTGAGCTGCTGGCTCCCTCAAGCCCCGATCCCCAAGAATTGTCCCACAAGGCTGAACATGTCTCTCCCCCCAACCCTGAGAAGTACCCAGCAGGGCTGCTCATGTCCACCCCCTGTCCCTGAGAAGTGCCCGCCAGGGCTGATCATGTCCCCAGTCCCCAAGAAGTGCTTGCAGTGCAATCATGCTACCCCATCCTCGAGAAGTGCCCTGCAGGGTTGATCACTGTCCTCCCCGCCCCTCAGAATCAGCAGGGCCGACTGTCCCTCTTCACGGATCACCAGTACACATACAGGCTCACCATTCTAGGTTCTATGGTCCTCACTCTCACCTGGCGGTGCCAGTCCACCCCATCCCCACATCCATTCCCAGTCAGTGACTGGCACATACCACCTCTCACCTACATGGCCAGTCACCAACTAAGCTCCCACTGACTACGTACTACTGTATACAGTACATACTCAATGAATGACATCTCATTCACTGAGTGCATACTGTATACAGTAGTATGCATTCAGTGGGAACTCAGTTGGCAGCTGACCATGGAGGTAGGAGGTGGGATGTGCTAGTCACCAACTGGCAGCAGGTGTGGGTAGGTGGTGGTGGATTGGCACTGCCAGGTGGGGGGGTGGGAGCCACTAGACTACCAGGGAATATGGGCAGGCATTATTAATATTACCGGCGATCGGGGGTCAGGGCCTGGGGATGGGGGGGCATGATCAGCCCTGCGGGACACTACTTGGGGACCGGGGCTCAGGGTGGGGACTCGTGCCCTGTCGGTGGGCTTTACTGTGGCTTGCAGCACCCTCTTGAGGTGCGCCCTCCCTTTGGCACAATGTTTGGGGTGCTGCAAGTCACAGACATAGCTGATGGGGACCCTGACTGTTCTGGAATTGAGCACAGGGTCCCCAGCGCATCGGCATAAGGTGCAAGTCACTGTTGTCGCCGACTTGCGCCATGCCTTCTGGAATCAGGCCGCATATGTCCAACAGGGTGATACACTCAAATGCAGTCAGAAAACTTTGAGACTTGTGTATGGTATATAAACAGGTAGAGAGATTCCCTCTGTGCTGCTGAGACAAGGCTAAATGCCCATATGCAGAGTCTGAAAATGTTATGAGATTTAAATCTGGATTTTAAACATGCCAGTGATTCCCTTCGTGCTGCTGGCAGCAAAACTAATCAGTAGCTATACACGCCAAACATGACAATACACCCATATGTGAAATCAGACTGCTTTGGAAGACTTAAATCTGGTATTTAAAACAGGTACATAGATTCCCTCTATGCTGCTGGTACAAGGCAAAACACCCATATACAGAATCATGACATTTTAGGAGACCTAAGTCTGCAATTTAAACAGGTACAGTATAGCAGGGGAGGGTGGCCCTACAGGGGGACCTGGAGGCTCTGGAAAGATGGTCTAGAAAGTGGAAGCTGAGGTTCAATGCAGGGAAATGCAAGGTACTCCACCTGGGGGCCAGAAACCCGGGCCAAGTGTACACCCTGGGGGGGGGAAATGCTACAAGTCTCAATGGCTGAGAGGGACCTGGGGGCGGTGGTGGATGTCAAGATGAACAACTCTGAGACTTGTGGGAGGCAGCAGCCAAGGCCAACAGGATGCTGGGGTGCATAGCTAGGGGGATCACCTCCAGAGGAGGAAGTGATACTCTGTTAACTGCTTGGTGAGGCCGCACCTTGAGTACTGCGTGCAGTTTGGAGGCCACACTTAAGAGGGACATTAACCTCCTGGAGAGGGTCCAGAGGAGGGCAACCAAAATGATTTGGGGGCTTGGGGACAGGGACCTATGAGAAGAGGCTCAAGAGCTAAATATGTACACATTGGAAGAGAGAAGGGACTGGGGACATGATAGAGTCTTCAGGTCATGAAGAGGGTAAATAGGGGAGGAACAGTCAGGGTGCTTCGAAGGAAGGAGGAGGGGGCCACTAGAGGGCATGGGTGGAAGCTGGAGGGGGGAAGATTCAGGGAAGAAAGGAGGAGGTGCTACTTCACTGTGAGGGTGGTGGAGCCATGGAATGCGCTGCCTAGGGGGCTGGTGGAGGTAGAGACAGTGGAGGGGTTCAAGAGTGGGTGGGACAGGTACAGGGGAAGGGTTCTGGAAGCAAAATCCAATGCAGCAAGAATATCTGGAACTGGGAAGGGAGAAGCCAGAGAAGGCGAGGGGGGCAGCAAGGTCAGCAACCAGGGTGGGGGCTGACCAAACGAGCAGACACGAAAGACCGTTAGGCCTATTCTGCTGGCATTTTAGTATGTTAGTATATAGCTTCCCTCTATGCTTCTGGGACAGGGCAAAATACATGTATGTGGAGTCAGAAACTTTAGGAGACTTATAGTAAATATGGTCTTTACACAGATTTCCTGTATGCTGCTGAGAAAGGGCAAACACCTATATGTGGAGTCATAGACAAACTTGGTATTTAAGCCGGTACAGAGATTCCCTCTATGCTAGTGGAACAGGACAAAATGCATGCAGGGTATGTGGAGTCAGCACATTTTAGGAGACTTAGCCTCATATATGAACAAATACAGAGAGTCCCTCAGTACTGCTGACTGCAAAACTGATCAGCAGTTCTATATGACCAACAGGGCAATACACCTGTACGTGGAGTCAGAAAGCTTTGGGAGTATGCCCTGTAAGGATTTTCCTTTGATCTTTTTCTCTTGGCCAGATTTTTCCCCCAATTTTTGCCCGTCCCTGTACCTCGGCTGCACATGTGAGTGTGAAGGCATGCACATGCCACATCTCAAGGTGCCCTCCTGCAACTTACTGCCCCTACCCACCTACGCTGACCACCAGACCTCCACCCGATGGCAGTGGAAGTACATGGGGGGCGACAACCAGTCTGGGACAGGAGAGTTGCCTTTCTGGCTTCTCAATTCTGCTCCCACCCCTCACCCCCCCATGCCAGCTCCCCAATGACCCGAGTCCATTCCCGAACCCAGGTCACCAGTGTGACACAAGTGAAGGCATCCAGCACCTCAGCCCTCTGTGCCACTGAGCTGGTTCGTGAATCTTTTTTTTATTCTTCTGTCAAAAAGCAATCCAGCACTGTAGATGATGGTCAAGACTAATAACTCTTACTCATCCCATTTCCCATTGACCTAAGCCACCCAGCAGGGATCCCCTTTGTCCCCCCAGTGCCTTTCTCTATATGTTGCACCCCTAGTGCAATATCTGCAGCAAATGGCTACTATCAAGGGCATTCCAGTAGCGGGATGCATTCATGAAGATGTGTTCTATGCAGATAAGATGTTAATTTATCTCTTGAACCCCGAGGATTCACGCCCCCCCTTTAATAATGTGTATGAAGGAGGTCAGATTACTTTTGGGAACATATTAAATACTAACAAGATGGAAGTGTTCCTTTTGTGCTTTCAACTGGGAGATCTGGTCACAGTACCCATTTAAATGGAATAGATCTCCCTGAAATACCTGTGAGTGCAGATTTCAACAAATTTACTGTAGCAGTTTTATCCACTGAATGTCAAGCCTCTGCAGCAGATCATTCAGGAGGATTTTCAGAAATTGCAACAACATCTCCCATTACCTTTGGTCAATAGGGTGGTTGCAATAAGAAGAATATTCTACCCAGATTTTTATATTTCTTCCGAACCCTCCTAGTTACCCTGCCAAGGTAGATTTTAAGATGTGGGAGAAACTTTTTTCTAGAGTTTTATGGAATGGAAAATGCCCTAGGATAACCTATCGCAAGCTACAGCTAGCTAAAACTAAAGGAGGCTTGGCCCTTCCCCATTTCCATCTGTACTTTCAGGTGGCTCAACTGAAACTTGCATTTGTGTGGATAGCGCCAACCATTCTCTTTACAAATCAAAAGAAATTCATGTTTGTCTCTGTTCCCACTTCTACATTCACTTTTTGTATCTTGTAAACAGCCCATGACAAGAGTAACAGCCCACTTACAACCCTGCCTCTGACAACCTGGCATACCTTGATACTAAAACAGACGCACAGTAGCTGGTGGTACTAGCATATGATCCTAAGTTTCTCACAGCTTAGTTAGATCACAGTTTTGATATTGGCATCAGATGGGTTTTATGCACAATTTTCAATTTTATGTCAATGGGAAATTTAAAACATTTGCCCACCTAACTCAGGAATACTATTTAGAAAAGGCAGAGTACTACAAATATCTCCCAAGCTTGTCACTACCTAGGGAATACCCCAAGACTGGAAATGAATACTAATTCAATACATCGGGTGGTGACACTTGCCTGGAGGACTTTAATTGTGGCCATGCCCGATCATTTTATTTTTATTTATTTATTGAAAAGCTTCACCAGGTAAGGCACACTGAACAACAAGTTGCTCATCTCCCAGTGCAACCTGGGGGACAGGGGAGTCGGAGTTATATAGTAAAATATTGTACAACATTGCACATACAGCAAAAGAGTAACAGAATAATTTACAATAGTAAACAGTTTCAACATTTGCTGCAAACATTTGAATAACATAGAGTTGCACCGGCACAAGTGCAGACTTGAGCCAAGGAGCAATATTCAGCGGAAGCCAGTGTGCAGTACAAATCCCATTGCACCAATGCGCAACAATAATGAATGTAGGTGCACATGCAGGGGGCATGCCCATGAACATCCAGCGCAGTGCAATATTCAACCACGGAACCAAGGCGCAAGTGCGGAGCAAATCCGAGATGCGCTGAGCAGACTTGAGCCTATAAATACAGGGCACAAGCACACAGTCAGCACTTGTGCCAGGTGAGAGAGGGAGAGAAAGAGAGAGACATAAAAAAAGAAGGAAGGAAAGAAAGACAGACAGCGAGAGAGAGAGAGAGAGACAGAGCGAGTGAGAGACAGACAGACAGACAGAGGCAGCCACAGAGGGAGAGGGACAGAGGTGGCAGTGGAGAGGGAGACAAGGGCAGAGACAGTGAGAGGGACAGGCCATCACAGTGACAGGCAGTGCACCAGAGTAGCACACAGCCCACAGCAGCCAACCACCCAGGGGGATACTGGACATCAGGGGCCAAGGATAGTGCACCCTACATGATGGAGGCCGTAATGAGGGGTGTGAGAGGGCATAAGGAGCAGCAACATGGCCGAGAATGGGCCCATCGGCAGTATGCCCGACACAGGTGGTACCGTGCCTGCACCGCCTTTGAGAACTATGCCAACATGGAGATTGTGAGCTGGTACCACCTGAATAGGGCCATTCTGAGGCACCCTCAAGACAGAGCCACGCAATGTCTGTGGAGACCAAAGTGACAGCTATCATGTGCCTGCTCGCCACAGGCACCTTCCACAGACCAACAGGGGACACCACAGGTATAACCCAGTCGGCCATGTCACACCTCCTCACACAGTTCCTCAATGCTCTGCTGCAACGTGCTTCAGAATTCATCCATTTCCCCAGCACACAGGCGGAGCGTACAGCAACCATGCAGGACTTCCACAGGGTAGCATGTATGCCTGGCATGCTTGGGGCCATTGACTGCACCCACATGGGCATCCACATGCCACCTGGCCCTGAGGGTGTGGCCTACATCAATAGGAAGGGAAGCCCAAGCATCAACTGCCAGGTGGTGTATGATGCCATGGGGCGCATCACCAGTGTCTGTGCCACACACCCTGGGAGTGCACATTATGCGTTCATCTAGGTTCAAATGTGGGGACATCCCCACAGGCCACCTAGTTCGTGAGTATGGGATAGGCAAGGGGTGATGGGCAGAGCAGGCCATGGGATGGGGAGGGCAGGGTGGGCATGCTGCCAAGGGTGTCAGGGACAGGCAAGGGGCACAACAGAGGATGTCAGAGGGCTAACCATGTCATTATCCACACAGGAGACAGCACCTATCCACTGAGGCCCAGGCTGTTCACCCCCTACCGGTGCTCATCGTCCCCAGCAGAGGAATGCTACAATGAGGCACATGCCAGCACACGCAACATTATTGAGCATGTATCCAGCATGCTGAAGGCACATTTCTGTTGCCTAGACAGGTCTGGCGGTGCCCTTCAGTACAGCCCCTCAAAAGCCTGTGGCCTATACCTGGCCTGCTGCATACTGCACAACATGGCCATTGACAGTGGGATAGCTATCAAGGCTGATGAGGGTGACAGTAGTGGGGATGATGGAGGCAATGGGCCAGAGGGTGGTCAACAGCTCCCGCACTGGGTGGAGGGATCCCCAGCTGCAACGGATGGCGCATGAACATCGAGACACCATTGCACAGGAGCACTATGGTACACACAGGTAGGGGCGTGCATGGCAATGGGCATGCACACACAGAGGCATGGTGCAGGTGTGAAGAGTCAGTGGCACACAACCACACACAGCTGCACACAGCACACACACACGCACCCATGCACAAACACACCCAAGTGTTGGCATGTGGTGGGGATCAGATGCATTGCACAGGTGCACAGGTGTAACTGGTGCTGAACTGCCCTCATCACACCCACGCCACATGGTCCAGCAGCTGGGCAAGCATGCACACAGGCAGCGTGCGGCATGATACACAGATGCCACACCAGTGGTATGCACACACACTTGCTGCCCATGCACGCACAGGGCAGCAGCTGCAGACTGTGGTCAGGGTGGCATGCACATCAGGGCTGCCGCACAGAACCATGGTCACCATGGCCATGGGGGTGGCCACGCCATGGCTGATCGGCAGCCACGGGCTGCTCATCAGTCACAGGGGGTGTTTGCAACAGCCCGCCAGGGGTTGAACAACAGGACCATAACCAGGTCCATGCGGGGGGAGTGTAGGCGCCCACACAGGCCTGCCCCAGGCGTGCCTGAGATCCAACATCAGAGTCCAGCGTCGACAGTGTGGCTATCACCCAACACTGAGATCGTGGGGTGGACAGTGCACTGCATGGGGTCCATGGTGGCCAGCCACGCCGTTGCAGCCAGCATCGCAAAGCCATCTGTGATCGCATTGGCAATGTGAGATGTAGTCATGGCCTCCTGCATGTGCTGCATCCCCGCCAGGAGTTGCGCAGTGCCCCTCTCGCACTGCTCAGCCAACTGGCACACATCCACATACAGTGCCCACACCCCAGCGGCAAGCTGCACCTGTTGCTCTATGGAGGCCCGCAGCAACCGGGTGTGCTTAGCTAGCAGGTTGGCATCCTGGGGATCCTGGGTGGGATGCCGACCCTCCTGTGGTGACCGGCCACACTGCGCAGCCCCCCTCTCAGGTGGATGCTGCGCAGTGGGGTTCTCATGGGGTATGTTCCTAGCTGGCCCTCCTGTGGCAGACCCAGCATCCAGCTGCCCTGTGGCACTTGCAACCTGCTGTCATTGCCCGTCCGGCTGCTGAACGGTGCTCAGCACATGCACAGCCACACCACCACCACCACACGGCACAGCCATGGCAGTGTGCACAACTGCACCCACAGTGGCGGCAGGCAGCTGTTCCCCCACTGTCAGGTCACTGGGCGTGCTGCCTGTGTTAGTGTCTAGCATGGGCGTCTCCCCCACAACATCACCCATGCTATCCAGGATGATAGTGATGTCATCATCAGCATCGGACCCCGGCCCACTCTGTATCCCTATGCGGAGGACACTGATACTGGCATCCTGCAGGAACACATCCAGGGCCTCATGCGAACCCATGCCCAGGACGTCTGCATGGACAGTGGTGGTGTGCTTCAGCCTATTAGGTCCCCAGATGCCTGTGGAGGTGGATGGCTGGTCCTCCAGGGCTGGTCCTGCATCCACGGCCGCTGCCGGCACCCCATCCTCCGCATGCAGGTGTGCTGGTGCTGAAAGAGAATAAAGGTGTGTAAGTGATGCAATGCCCACATGTGCCCCCGCAAACAGACACTGCATGTGTCTGGCAACATGGCATGTGCGCTGTTGCGCACACATGCACAGGACATGCATGGCAGCAGCGTGCATGCCAGCATGCCCATGTATGCATCCTCTGCACCACCAGCTGTGCATGGCTGACATACATACCATGCAGTGATGGGCTACCACCCTTCTGGAATCATCCTCCAGGCACATCCTCCACAGTGCTGCAGTGCATGGTGGCTGCCACCAACTCCTCCTGTGCCATGATCTGTGGCGCATCTGCAGACCCCCCCTCCAATGGCATTCTGGGATGCACAGATGGCTGCCACCTTCTCCTTTATACACCTCTTGTCCATGCCCACCTTCTTGTGGCACTCCTGCACTGACCGCTGGTGGTTGTCCTGCCGGTTCACACACGCCGCTACCTCCTCCCAGACCCCAGCCCAGCCCTGTGGTGTGCCCATGGCACCACTCAACAGAGGCATCCTGTTGATGTAGGCCTCAAACAGAGCCTCTGATTCTGCTTTAGTGAAATTGGGCCTGTGCTTGCGAGCCGGCCCACGCTCCTCACCCTCCTCACGTTCCAACATGTCACTTCTTGTGGACATGGACAGCACAGTATGTCAGCGGCAGCAGCACCCTGTTCCGTCACCTCTGGTGTGCTGGCTGGGCCCAGTATGCTACAGCAGCATGTGCAACTTACCTCAAAAGGATGCAATACCGGTCCACAGCCTGTGCTAATCCGCGGTGCTTTTATAGCGCATCATATGCAAATGAGCTTTGGCACAATGGTAATGACATGCTAATTCCTCCAGTGTGCCACACATTGGCTGATAAGCTCATTTGCATGTGGCAGCTGAATATCATGAATTTGTTCTGTGTGCAATGAGTTTGCTCCAGAGCAAGTCATGGCACAATGTGCACTCATGCGCAGTGTGCAGGACCACAGTGCACATGTGCTGAACGGTTTACTGTCACCAATTGTGCAATGTGTGCTCACTGCACAATGGTGGCCATGGTGCATGGTGCGCCAGGCCTGCTACTGCACATGTGCGTATTGTGCGGCGGCCAAACCATGACCCCTGCTGTGACCTCTGCCCCTGGGTGACCACCGCACCCATGACCCCACCTAGCCACACCCATGCTGTGCATCTCTGAGACTGTGTGATGGGCAGACACAGCACATGTCCCCTCAGCCCACACATCTGGTGAATGCTGTGGCCATGTGCACTTACTACCACCATGTTGCTCCTTGGCTCACACTTGCAGCATGGCGCAGCAGAGAGTACCACGGGTGACCAACTGGATGCAGGTTGAGTTGGTCAACCTTGTCGCATGCGTCCATCCCCACGCATCCCAACTATTCAGGCAGGCACCACTGCAGCAGCCCTGGGTAGCGGTGTGGCAGGGCATTGCTGCCACACTGCTGCAGCGTACAGAGGTGGCCAGGATTGGGGAGCAATGTCACCACCACTATGGTGACCTGGCATGGAGGAACCCAGAGTGCCTCAGGAGGCTGGAGGCACATGTCAGGTGTGGGGCTGTGCCACAGCCAGGTGAGTAGACCCATAATGCACGTGTGCCCTGGTGCTGTTCTGTGGTGTTGTCTTTGCTGCCTGGCATGTCCTGCAGGGTGGTGTACTGCCATCGGGCACATCACAGGGTGGCATTGCCCTCTGCCACTTGCACTGCGATGCCACTCTGTGGGATGTGTCGGGCAGGGGTTCACCCTGTGCACAGGGGTAGGGGTAGTGGGCAGCTGCTGTGGTTGGTTACTGATGTGTACCTGTCTCTGTTCCATTCCCAGGACCTGAAAACAGGAGATAGACAGCAGCAGCGGCAGCAGAAAGACAGACTGTAGCGGGCCAGGGTGGCACTGGAGGAGTGGCTCCAGCACCGGTGGGACCACAGAGAGCAGGTAGGCACTGACATAGTCTTTGCACTGTCCTTGGGAGGTAAATGGGGGGGCACCACCGTGCTGGTGCTATGGTAGCTGTGTGTTTGCACTGTGTGTGGTACCGGCACTGTGGCACATCCATTGACTAGTGCTAGCTGGGTTGGGTGGTGTACCATTGCTACTGAGACGTGAAAGCTGCCAAGAGTGCAGCTCTGTGACTGCAGCAGTCAGGTGGCCAACAATGGGATCACTGTGCACTATTGTGGTGTGCCATGTTTCTGGTAGGCAGCTCCACCCTCTGTGGTGTGGTCTGTGGGCCCTCCAGGAGGATCCCACTGCCCACGTGCTGTGGATGGACATGGTTCCTTGGGACATTGTACTGATCAACTGTCCTGTCCCTTGTCCTAGGTGACCGGTGGTGGCGCAGGAGGGCCCTTCTACTGCCAGCTACTGCGCCAACTGATACTCATAGCCTTGATGACCATGGAGGTGGTGCTGCAGGTCCATAGGATACTGCTGGCAGACAAGAGGCAGTGAAGACTGCAAAGGGCGACAGGCCATGGCCGCCTCTAGTCGGGCCCTGAATTCCCCTGTTTCCACAGCTGTACCTCCCCCCCTTAAGTCCCCCTTCCCACTGTACAGCCTGTTCCCTATCCCCTTCTCTCGTAGTCCTACCCTCCCCCACACCCTTCTATTGTATATAGTTGATTTTTCAATATATCTCTCATTTGACATACCTGCCTGTGTCTGTGTTTGTGTTTGCTTTGCAGGTGGCATGAGGAGCCATGCTGCAGTGGCCCAGTGCCTGTCCATGTGGTGTGCATGTGTTGGGCGCATGTTGTGCTTCTGTGGCTCTCTGCTGTGTGCTGGGGTGTGTCCCATTGTGGTGGTGTCCCTCCCCTCGGTTGGGGGCTGTGCCTTGGGGTGCCCATGGGGTGGCTGTCAGGGGTGTGTGGCAGGTATGTGTGCTTGGCTGCATGATCCTGGGTGTGGCCTGCTCTGGTCTGGGTGTGTAGGGGGCATGGCCTGCAGCCTGCTGGGGGGACCCTTTGGTGGCCCTCTGTTCACCATTGGCACTTCTTGTTGCCTACTGTCTATACCACTGTTGTGTTCTTGGGTGGGGGTCTGGGTGCCTATGTGCGCCATGCTGTGCCCAGCTGGTGGTGGCCTCCTATAGCCTAACACTGTACTTCCCTGGCTCTGTCCCTGGGTCACCTCTCTGTGCTGTGCCCCCCTCTGTAGCTCTGCTCCCATGGTTGCCCTGGGGCTTATCTATCTGTGCCATGGCGTACCTGTGTTTGCACCGTGGTGCACCCACAGTTGCACCATAGTGCACCTGTACCATAGTCAGCAGGCTGGCACTGATGCAGTGCAGCCAGCACAACCTCTGAATATGGCTCCTGTTGCACCCCGGCGCATTGGATTTGTGCTGCGCCGGACTTGCGCCATCCTTTGGTGCATTTCTGAATATCTGGGCCAATGTGTACAGTAATTTCAAGTAGCACAGATTGCATACAGGGAGATAAGATCCAGCAATGGGCAGTAGCCACAATTGTAATAACAAGTGTGAGACTTATTTGAGCGTAGACAGCAGGTAGGAATCACAACAAATTTACATATTGTGTAGGAGGACAGTAACAGAGAGAATAGAGAACTCTATGGCCAAAAGGTGCAGGGACTACCAAATGGCAATACATAAGCAGATTACACAGGTTTGATCATGCAGGTTGATTGCAGTCTTTCAGAGGTAGATATTAGGAGCTTCCAAGGGGAGCACAGGCCTTCCACAATTTTAAGTGCATAAATAATAATAAGAGCTTGCCTGTAAGTAACACCTAGTCTAAAAGCAGCAGTAAAGTATATGGCCATAGGTGTGTGGGAGTTAGGTGCAGGCACAAGTAACAGCTAGAAAGTTATGGAGTGCAATAGTTAGAGAGCCAGTCGAGGAAGAAAAATGGATTTGAGCAGGAAGCGAGTTCCACAGTTTTGGGAGCTGGTAGGAGAAAGCGGACTGGCCAATGGAAGTGGACCTCCTAGGTACTGCCACGGTTCTGTGGTCATAGAATCTGAGAAGGTGGGAGGGAGGGAGTGGAGGGGAAAGGGAGGAGGTAAGATATGGAGGCAGAGTACCAAGCCAGTAGGTGGGGACAAATTTTGCACTGTGATGCAGCCGCCTATTGGCTAGGGATGGGAAAGCCAAAGCACAGTAAAGGTGACAGTGATGGGTTAAAGAGGCGTATCCAGGGCAAAGCAGCAGAAGGAGTTGAAGAGGGTATCCAATCTGGCTAAGGAGGTGGCGGGAGCAGAGCAATAGATGACATCACAGTAGTCGACGATCGGGAGGATCATCTTTTAGACCAGTTAGCATCTGCCTCCCGCTCCTGGTAGGGCACGAACTGATCCAAAAGATGATTCTCTTCTAGATAAGGCACCGAATTTAGAGCGTAATTTTTTCAGTAAGGCTTCTATATGGTCAGAAAAAGTGAGATGTTGATCCAATCAGATGCCCAGATATCTGAAAGATATAGAGGTCTCAATAATTGTCCCATCGAGGGTAGAGAAAAAGAGCAAGGATGGGAGTCTAGCCAGTCTCTGTCTAGTGCCAAGAGTCATAGACACTGTCTTCTTAGCATTTAGGAATAGTCAAGATTGAAACCCGCTCTGGACATTATTTAAATCCAGCTGAAGCCCGGAGGCAAAAACAGAGGGAGATGACCCCATGGAAAAAAGGACCGTATCATCAGCATACATATATATGGAAGACGAGATACAGATGGACAGGAGATCATTTAGAAAAATGGAGAAGAGGATAGGACCTACTATTGATCCCTGTGGGACACCCGTGCAAATGGGGAGTGGAGGGGAGATGTTATCAGAGATTTTTATCAATTGCGTGCGGCCATTTAAGTATGCGCTAAACCATTTTATTGTGTGGTCGGCCAGACTGGCGGATGACAGGGAGCAGAGTAGGAGGGCATGGGAAACCGTGTCAAATGCTTTAGCAAGATCAATAAAGATGGCAGATGCAATATTCCGGCAATCCATTCCAGACAGGATCGAGTCCATGACCCGAAGCAGCGAAGTAGTAGTGGAGTGGTGTTTGTGGAACCCAGATTGATATTAGATGAAAAAGTTTGTGTCGGAGAGGTACAATGATAGTTGGGCTAGTACTAGGTGTTCTTGCAGTTTGGCTAGCATTGGGAGGAGTGAGATAGGAAAGCAGTTCCCAGGGTAGGAGGTATCACCGCTCTTTGGAAGTAGGAGGACAATTGCATGTTTCAATTTTTGGGGGATTTCAGCCATTTGAAAAGAGAGGTTGAGAAGGGCAGTTAGTGGGGGAGCAATGGCTGTGGCAGACAAGTATAGCAGTTAAGGATCGAGACCATCAGGGGAGCTTCCTTTGCTCGGATTTAAGGCCTCTAAGGTAGTCAGTACATCTTGTGGCAGGATTTTGGAGAGAGATAATGTTCAGTGGAGCAGGTGGGCTGCTGGTAGAGTCGGATGCCAACTGGCTAGCAATTGGGAGGGAGTCTAACAGTGCAGTTATGCAGGAGGTGAAGTGCACGTTGAAAGCTGCAGCTATGCTGGGGTGGTCGGAGATGATGGTATTATTTATTATGAGGACTTGGGGAAGGAGGAGTCTGTGGAGAGAATAGTGAATGAATCACTTTCCAGAATTTGGATAGGTTATTTATATAGGAGTTGAAAGTAGGGCTGAAGTACTCGGCCTTTGCCAAGCAAGTGGCTTTTGTACATTTATTTCTCAGGACCCAGTAAGCTTTGTAGTCTTCAGGAAGTTTTGTTCCTTTGAGGAGCTTCCAGGCTATGTCACGGGCTTTTTGGCAGGCAATGAGCTCTGGGGAGATCCAGTGGAGGTGATTCCCGCAGACTCGGACTCATCAGATAGGGGCATGTTGAATTCAGACTTTGAGGAATTGGTCTCGAAAGTAGTCTGCTGCCTCATCTAGGGTGCTAGCTACAGATGTGGGAGCTCAGTTAGTGTATGATAAGTCATGCAGGAGGGGGGCAATATTCAGGGAATTTTATGACTGGGTGTGACAGGGTAAACAACACACAGAGGAACAAAAGGTTAACCCCTAAGTATAAACTAAGAAAGTGTAGAGACTGCAACAGGCCAAGGGAGGGAAGGCATCCTCAGGTGTGGCCAATTAGGGGGCATATTAGAAATAAGGCAGGATAATTCAACAGAGGGAGAGAGAGTTGGAAGCTACTGCCTGAGAGGGAGGAACCAGTGCTGAAACAAGAGAGAAAGGTTTAAGCTTTGCAGGGAGCTGTTGGGGAACAGAGCTGAAGCCTGCTTTGGTAACTAGTTGGTGTCTGAAACACAGAACTCTGAAATCAAGGATTAGTGTATCCAGTGGAGCCAACAACAGTGAGTAGAATCAGCTATTGAGAAGTGCCTGAAGACAAG
The DNA here is from genome assembly GCA_016271365.2 of Neoceratodus forsteri. Lineage (NCBI taxonomy): Eukaryota > Metazoa > Chordata > Ceratodontiformes > Ceratodontidae > Neoceratodus > Neoceratodus forsteri. The sequence goes on along the minus strand of CM028135.1, from coordinate 325,283,011 downwards.
CCTACTCAGGGAAACTGTTGTTGCTTCATTCAAAACTGTATATACACAGACTGCTAGTCCATATAAAGTGGTGAGAAACTCCTATTTCAGGTCAGGCTGAAGAACTGTTTTCTGTTACATTTTATGTTGCCTGACCAGACTGGAGAAAGCTGAACTGAATACTTATGATTTTCTGGACTACCGCTTTACGTTTGAGAACAATAAAAGGGCAGTTTGTTGTATGAATCTGAAACCCAGCATTTTGCCTTTCAATATACCATAGATGAGCTTGTCACACCGGATTTGTAATGTTTTATGGGGAGCTTTGACTTTAAGTACTCTGCATATCAAGAAGATCATGCAGTGGTCACAGAAGGAATCTGCTAGTGTACCAGATTTTATGACCCTATGAGGAAGAGTGGTGAGGGCCTAGTCGATTAGGGAGTGGTTTCCCATCCTGTAGTTACGCTGAGTCAAGTCATGGATAAGTTGAGTTAAGTTGTATTGCATTTTACACTTTGTTGGGTGTGGAGGACAACCAGTTTATGTTAAAATCACCCATGATATACAATTCACCTGCTGAAGAGTGGGTAACTAGGGTGGCTAAGAGGTCAATAGCGATTTTGGACTGTATACCACGGCGGCAGTAGACACCTGCTACAAATATAGGTTTGGAGAAGGGGAGAGAGATTTGCAGTAGCAGGGCTTCATAAGCTTTTGGTACAGAAAAGGAGAAGGTTAATGTGAATTGGATGCATGACGAAAAATAGATCGCTACCCCACCACCTCTGCCTTGACATTTCATTCTAATCAGCTATAAGGCAATACATTTGGGAACAGGGATCACAACTGAACTGGTTAAAGAAACTTGGAAGGAGTAACATTGTATTTTTCAGAAATAGACTTAATCTGATAATGATAACTTAAACTCACAGCCTCGTACTCTTGATGGGGATATGATTAGAAAAACGGTGATTTGCTACTTCCGAACTCCAGAAATTACAGCCAAATTTTTGAGGTCACACTCTTCAGAGTGCTGAAGAAAATGTGGACAGGAAGTGGCCACTTACACCTATATCTTTCGGTCTTGCCTGGTCTTGAGACCATTCTGGGAACAGGTTGAGGAGGAGGTTAATAATCTGGTACCAGAATATGGCAAATTAAAGTCAGCAACTGCATTGCTGCTTTTATTTCCTGAACATGTTAACAACAAAAATACATATTTGACTACTGAGCATTATCTTTACTGCAGCAACGAAAGCCATCTCTAGATTATGGCTTCAACAGAGAAGCTCAACAATTACACAGTGAGGATAAACTGATATTTCTAGATTAATACAACACAACAGTAGGATTACAAAACTCTATGATGAGTTGAGAACCACTGGACCAGCTGGTTCATGTATTTAATGACTAGAAGAAAATAATTTGTGCCTTCAAGATAGGACAAACCAGGGTAAGGTGGGGAAAATACAGCAAAGCAAGGGAGGGAACTGGGAGGCTGGAGGGCAGATGTTGGGGGGGGTTGTAGGAACTGAGAGATGGAACAGTTGGATATTTGGAGGATGACAATATTACTCTGACTCAGTATGTGAGTAACTAAGGCTGTTAACTGTGCTCTCTCCCTGACACACACTGTTTACTTATACATTGTGGTGGATTATACCTCTGTCTGCTTTAAAGTTCAAGTTATAAGAAAGCTTCAAACCCCAGGAATCCATTACGATGCTTAACAATTGCAGTTAGCTCGGCAGGTGAAGAGCTGCCTCGGAGAAAGAGTGAGAGAGGAATTTATATAAATTATGGAACTTGGAACTTAGTTCAAATGATCACCTCACAATGATGCTGTGTTCTGCTGGCTAACGCCAGATTTATTTGTCCACCTCAGTAAGCAAGTCGCTCCGAAGATCTCTCTCAGCTACTCCCGTTTTTTTTCTCCTTTTATTTTCAGTATTCAAGTTTTTGTTTTATTGTCTTTTAATCTTTCCTGAGTTAATTTTAATGGATTTTGGTTAAGTATTTTTCCTATCTTCTCCAGTTCCCTTGAGGTCCCAGGAATCGGAGAAGTACCGATATCTTTGCCAAGTCGTTTTGTTTTGACCATGTGTTTCATTTAAAATTTATTTTAATCTCTCTCAGATTGTTACTTTTTAGTTAACACTGCAGTCTTGTTTTAATTAACACTTCGGTTCCTGTTTTTATGGACTGAACAGTGTTTTATTGCTTGATCTCCTTTTGGAAAAAAAAAGAGAGAGCCGTAAAGACATTTCTGCCACTTTTGTATAGTGTTTTTTTTTTTTTTTATTTCCACGACGCGGACCGCATTATTGTCTTTTTCCCTCTGTGAACCACTTTTACCAGGGTCCATTTTACTATTGACATGTCAGACAGACCCAAGAAGAAAATGGGACCTGCTGGCTTTATAACCATGCAGATTGTTCCAGACTCTTGGCACAGGCAGATTGCTATGAGTGTGTTTAAGGTCCAGATCATAATTTTTTTTTAAAGAGCATTTGGGCTATTTTCTTTAGCAGTCCTGTTTTCTGGGAGCCAGACCGCAAACTAAACTTTTTCCTTTTGGGGACCGCCCATTGCAAAGCATCAGACAGACCCAAATGAAAAAGGGAATTACAGTCTTCAGAACTGTTTTAGGTGTACAACTTCTTGGCAAGGCAGATTGCCACGAGTTGTACTCTAAGTGCCTAGGTACTGAACTTCGTTTACTGACTGTGAACAAAACAGTTTAATAACAATTATAATGTACAGGTATCTATAAATACATATAGAATTAACACTTATTTTGCTCAGTCTGCCTCTGTGTCACCAAGCACTCAGATGGGGACCCTTCCTCTCATACAAACACAAGGAAAGGTCCTTGGAAGACATATATGATCCTAGGGTTCCTGATAAGGGGACACTTGTGCTGCCCAAGCATAAAGATAATCAAGTCAGGTTCTGGATTCAGTTCCTGTTCATAAAAAAAAAAAAAATGTTGCTGCCCCTCCTCCTGAAGAACAAAACTAATCATCAGTGGACAAAACAACAAAATGAAAAGAGAATAAAAAAGAAAAAGAAAATGCTAATGAGAACTCCCAGATCCCATTCCTCATTTGTAGGGCTAAGTCTCTCTCCTCCCATTCAGTACTCTGTCTTAGAGTTCTTTTTCCCCTAGGTACATTACCTTGCATTTTTTTATTTAGATTTTCATGTGCTTTTTTTTCTACAGTTTTCACCCTATCCCCGGGATCCCAGCAGATATGCGCGTCCATGTGCATGGAGGCACACACGCATGCTGGGTACTGGCTCAGCTCCTTCCACTTGACCAAGTTAAGCATGCTACCTGAACCACTCCCAGTCCTGCAGCATCTCTGCTATGACTATGCCCCTAATCCCAAAGGATAAAGTAACACAGCCCAACTTTCTCAACCAGGGTTAGATCCTCTGCTAAGAGAGGGTGGAAGTGTTAGTGGCTCAGTAGGTAGCACACTCACCTCTGAGGCTGGGAGATCAGAGGACTGTGGGGTCAGTTCTCACATCTGGCACTTGGGTTAATATCCCAGTACTAACATTGTAGTGCAGCATGAGAGGGGGTGCTGCACTTCTGATGTGCCATCTTTCGGATGAGACGTTAAACCGAGGTCCCATCTGCCTGGATTGGTGGTAGTTCAGGTGGATGTTAAAGATACCATGGCACTTATCGAAAAGAGTAGGGGAAGTTTTTATTGAGAAAAAACATAACATCACAAGAAGAAGGGCAAACTATAAATTAGAATACAGTGTTAAAAAAATAGTTATACAAAGAAAGAAAAAAATGGGAGTTTGTTTTCCATACAAACATAACAGAAAATACATCTTCAAGAAATAGGAAAATGTTTCCACAAGTCCATCATTTTTTCATTAGAAAAAAACTTCCTATCTGTCACATGAAGTGCAAGTAAATCATTATGAACAGATTCAATTATTACCAAGTGAGATATCTGTTGTTGTTGTAGAACAAATTTACAATGAGCTTGCCATAAAAAAAACTGTAATAAAGCAAAAAAAAACATTTAAAGTACTTTTGTGGTAATTCTTCCAAATCCCTGTATATTCACCCAAAATGAGAGTATTATAAGTTATTAAATTTAAATGTGGCATCTTCCAATATATTGCTGCTTGAGACCAAAAGCATTACTATCATGCTCTATAAAAAAATGATGTTGAGTTTCTTCAACGTTAATGCATTGTGGTCTCAAACAATATCTTTCATCTAGAGGCTTATATTTCATATTCCCTTTCACACCTAATCTCCCATGAGCAGATATCCAAATAATATCCCAGGTTTTAATTGGGATTCTAAAATCAGTCAATTTATGCAAGGCAAAAATCATTTTTGTGGGTGTACAGTGAGGAAATAAAAGCGTGATTTTCTGGACATCATAAACAATATATGTATAAAAAGATTTTCTAGTAAGAGAAAGTAATTTTTGTAATGGTATCTTCCATTGATATAATTTTTTAAGGGTGGAAAGTCCGTATTTAGGTAAAGAGTCTGAAGAAAGAATTTTGGAGGGAATAATGACCATTTAAAAAAATATTTATGCAGACCGATTGAACCCAAAACTGCCATGGTAATGAAGGTTGTGTCCAAATGAATGAAAAGAAGAAAATAAAAATTAGAGGGAAAAAGATAACGGGATTAATCATTCGAGACCACCATCTTTCTTTGGAAGGTATGTGTAGTCCTTTTAACTGGGTTAAGTCTGTTTCCCAGAGCATCTGAAAGAAGATGCTGTATAGCCTAGTTTCCACAGATGTGGGGGGAGGAAAAATATGACTTATATATGTGAACAGGGGCAACAGAAATTGTTTAATAATAGCAACCCTTTTTTAGTTTACTAAAAGTCCAACTTTTCCAAAGGTTAACTTTCGATTCACCTATTTCCAACTGATGTTCCCAATTATAGAGGGCCATATCTTCAGCTCCAAACCATACCCCTAATATTTTTTGAGGTATATGTGATATAGGTATCTCAAAATATTTGGAAACAAGTAAGGGAGTGTGTTGTAAAGGTAAAATAAAACTTTTCTCCATATTTAGGGATGCCCCTGAAAAACTCCCAAAAAAAACAAAAATCTCTAACGCCCGTTGTAGTGATGAAGCATTAGCCAATAATAAAGTGACATCATCTGCAAATGCTGTAACTTTCACTCTTTCCAATAAGGGAGAGGGTGAAAGCCCTATAATCTGATGATCAGAAATGATACCTCTAATGACTGGATCCAAAATAAAAGTATATAAAAAGAGGGCTTAGAGGACATCCTTGCTGATCACCTCTACTAATTTTGATTTCAGTTCCCATTAAACCATTTACTATTGGTATGGTAACTGCCTGGCTATATAATTTGGTTATCCAATTAACAAACGTTTCTGGAATACCATAATGAACCAAAATAAAATACAAATAGGAATGGCAAACCGTGTCAAATGCTTTAGCTTGATCTAGAGCTACTATTAACCCAGAATCTGAAGAATTATGTGCTGGAGTGGAAAAAAGATCTCTTATTAAAAAAAGGTTATGTTGGATAGTTCTAGTTGGTATAGAACAGGTTTGTGCTGGATGTATCAAAATTTCTGCAGCCTTTAGTAAACGGTTATGTAAAATTTTGGTTAAAATCTTATAATCGGTGTTTAATAAGCTAATTGGTCTCCAATTAGATACAGAGCTTGTATCACCCTTTTTATGCAAAAAAGTCATAAGAGAAATAGATAAATCTTTACAAGTCGAAATTGAATTCAAAACAGAATTAAAAACTGGAGGCAGAAAGAATTCCATGTATTTTGAACAGGTTTTATAGAACTCATTAGGGATTCCGTCCAGACCTGGAGCAATTCCAGTTTTTAACTTTTTAATGACCTCTGCAACTTCATAAGAAAAAATAGGTTTTACTAAGGATTTAAAAGATCAGCTGGAAGCAAGGGTAGAGCATGAAATTTTGGAAGCGGAAATACATCAATAGGCAACAATGTTAGAGATGAAAAATGTTCTTGTATATGTTGCTGAATAACAGACAACATACCTATATCAGTGGTAATTAATTCTCCCCGTGAATTAACAAGTCCTGTCATTAAGGTATTTGTTAGGCGTAGTTTTGCAGGCCTGAAAAGGATCAGACATAGGACTTTGTTTGATTCCATATTTAAATTCTAAATCTAGAGATTTTGCTCTATCATATTGAAAGGCTTTCATTAATTTCTTTATTTTTATAATTTGGGAATGGACCAATAAATGATCTTTAGGTGGGAGGGACATCAATTTGTACAACTGATTCCTGTATAAAAGATATTGTAAGTAATCTGAGTTTGCCTTGATTTTACCCCACTTAGTAAACAAAGATTTGATTTCACGCTTCAGTTGTATCCACCAATCATATGAAAGGTCAAATAAATCCATAGTAGAAAATTTGGCCGAAAAAAAATCTTCTAGTTTAGAAAAAGAGATTGCATCTTGTAAAAAGGAGATATTTAATCTCCAACGGCAAGTTATAGAAGAAAAAATAGGGGGAATATGTGTCAGGGAGAGGTTATAAATTAAGATAAAGTGATCGGAAAATTCAGTAGGTTTAACTGAACAAGATACTGGGGAAGAGATATCGGGAAATAAAAACCATATCGATACGTGTTGAAAAAGTATGCCTGAAATAAGTTGCTCCACCTTGCGGGTGAACACTTCTAAAGACATCTTGGAGACCAGAGTCTTTAATAAGCTTGTTAAGGAAATTAGTATCACAGTATATTTTTTTTCCAAGATGTTTGCCTAAATTTATATCTAGGGAGCAATTAAAATCTCCACCCCATATTATATGCTTTCTAGTTAATAAAAAAGGTTTAACGTCTTCAAAGACCTCTATCCGAGTTAGCTTCGTCTGAGGCGCATATAAATTAATCAGACGGAAGGAATATTCCCCGAAGGAAAAGTCTAAGATTAACAACCTACCAGGTCTAACATCTATCACTTTAGATATTTTAAAAAAAACATGTTCCCAAATAATACCCCAAGACCGTCTGCAACATCTGGTCCAAAGGTCCAAAAGGAAGGTCCCCAAATCCATTTTCTTTGCAGTTGTTTAGTTTCAAAAAGAGACGTCACCCTAGTCTCTTGTAAAAGAATTATGTCAAGTTTCAAAGACCCTAGGTACATCAATATGGGAAGTTGTCTTTGAAATGTTTTTATACTACAAGTATTGTATGACGCTAGCTTTATGGTAGTCATGGAGCCATAAAGTATCTAGAATCAAGTGCTATGTTTTTGGTTGACTTTCTTTTTTTCCTTTTTTCCTTTCCTTTTCCTAATTCTGTTGCTTTGCTATCCTCATCTTCAGTAATGAGTTCTGACACATGGGAAGTATCAGATTCTAGATCTGACTCTAGCTTCATCTTGTAGAGGGGAAAAAAAATTTTCTGTAGGTAGTGGGATTATAGGAGGCTGTTTTACAGAAGCTCTGGTAAGGCGTCTACTTTTAACTGACTCAAAAGGGGGAGGCATAGAAGGACCGGGAGTCTGTTTACTGGAAGCAAGGGGCTTGGGGTTAATATTTTTTTCTGCAAAGGCTTGAGATTCCTTTGTGCTAGTCCCTGCTGTCTTGGGAGTAACTAAATGATTTGCAACCTGAGGGGCTGGGGACATAGGAGAATTATTATCAGGAGGGCCTTGTTTTTTTGCATGTGCTTTTTTCAGCAAATCATCCTGATCCCATCCCTCAGTGCAATTTCTGCGTGCCCAAGGACACTGATGGAAGGCATGACCCTTCTCATCGCAGAGGTTGCACTGAAAGATGTTGGTGCACATATCTAGAGAGTGTCCAAAACCACCACATAAAGGGCATTTTAATACATTGCAAACACTACTAATATGGGTTTTAGCCCCACACTTGTAGCAAGCTCTGGGTTGACCGCCATAAAAACAGACTCCCCTGTCCTTACCCAAAAAGAAACTGTTAGGGAGATGCACAATTTCTGAATTAACTAAAAAAAGTTTCACTTTAAATTTCCAACCCCCAGTCCAAATTCCTTCAGAATCTAACAAGGCCTCAGGGGGACTCAGAATATCACATTTGGATTGTAACCAGTGATAAATATCACTTACATTGACTCCTTCGTTACGAAACATTAAAGTAATGTAATGGATTTGTGGCCTAGTAAGCGGAACAGCGAAAAAAGGAGCCCATACAGGTGTAGTTTTGTGAATGGCATATTTATCCCAGAATTTTTCCAAGTGGAGATTAGTTTGAAAACTGATGTCAAATGAGTCCTCACCTGAAATATGTATTAAGGCATAAATATCAGAAGGGGAAAAACCCATAGAAGTTTTCAAGAGCTGTTTAAAAACGTAATACCTGTCCAGATGCTCTTGAAGGCCTCCTTTATATCGTATCCAAACAGCATTACGTTGAGGGGCCTGCTCTAATTTATTTTTAAACAGCTCTGACATAGGGGGTTTTGATTGAGAACCCTTACCCTCCTCCTGCAATACCATTTCAACGTTATCACCATTAGACACAGTAGAATTAACTAAGGAGGTATTTGGCTTCGATGAAGCCAAAATGTACTCCCCACCCTCAGTAATTACAGCTCTTTCAGATACAGCATGTGAGTGCACCGGAGAAATACCTGGGCCCAGTATCTCAGAATCGGTGGCATGCATGGAGGATTGTGTATTCGATGCAAAGGAAGTCCAAGAGGAACTGAACTAATGCCCTAATTCAGTTTTTCGCCAGCCTGCTCCCATTAACGCTGTGTCCTCCGACCAGTCCAGAGAAAAATCCTGTTGAGCCTCTTCGTGTAGTCCAAACTGTCGTTGCACAGTCTGTGACGTTCTAAGTCCGTTCATAGAAACGGTCCCTGCTGCCACATCTCCCCGGGAAGATTGTTCCATTAAGGCGCCCGTTTCTAGCGTATTTCCTGGTACCGCCGAAAAAGGCGCCGGATTGGAATCAGGAACTGCAGAATCCATAGAGACCTCGCCAAGCAAACTCCCAAATGCTGGAACATTACCAGCCAACTCCGGAACACTCAGTTTCTCCTCCGGTGCTGTTTCCAGCGAGGGTACAGTCATGGGCAAACTAGGTGAGTCGTTTTGATCATTACAGGAGCTAATTTCAGATACCGTACTTTCACCGACCTCCATCCTTGAGCTCTGTTGCAAAGGTACTGCCATCATGCAGCGTGACGTCAGCGGGAATCCTACTGACGGCAATAAGGCAGTCAGTAGGGGAATTTCCCAGATGTCCTGGCCAAATTTCTCTCATTCACTCAAAATACCAACAACGGCTTAATCTGGTTCAAGGTCAGTTGGCATTCATCTGTATCCCCCTCCCCCCCGGGCCGTGCCTGAAAATAAGCAGGATTTGTCTAGTGCACTTACCCGGTCAACGAAAAATAAATAAAATGCATGGTGTGTGTTCAGCCACTGGTTAATATCACCAGTATGGTTGCACCTAGTAGGTGCCAGTATAGTTTATTTTTTATTGAGAGCCCCAGTTCTGCCACCATTGTTTCTGCACCCTGCACTTTGCAAAATGGATGCTATTGAGCACCGTAGCACTCGCACTTTTGAATAAAGCTTTTCCACATAAAAGTTAAGCTGATTTACTTTCTTTGGAACTAGGTGCTCTAGATCAGTGCTATAAGATACAAAACATAGTTTCCACCCTCTCTAGGAAGTGTCACTCTCTCCCTGTGTGCACCAAGTTTGCACTGATCAGTGAGGTCAGTGCCCTATTTTACTATTTCTTGGCATTTAGAGCCTCTATTTGCCCAAAAGACCCACAGGCAGTTCCCAAGAGGTTCAATGCCCTGTTTTGTCCCCAACCACCCAAGACTACTGCCCACCTAGTCTGTGCATACCCCTAACCTGGGGCCCCTTAACATGTATCCAGAACAACTAATTCCCTTCCCACTAGGGAACAGTGTCTCTCTCACACACACACACACACACACACACACACACACACACACACACACACAACTTGCCAGAAAATCTATAACTTTTACTGAAAATGATTGATGTGCAACACTTTGGCAGGTGTTTTCATACACATATGGAGTGGCAATACAACATTTGACAGTTTACAGACAAATCTGATAATTTAACAACTGATCCTCGAATGGGTAACCCAAACAGGGGTCCTACATAAGCATGGGTTCAATTCCCAGTGCAGAACAATTTTATTTTTTTCACCACAATTTGTGCTGAATGCAAGGAATTGTTAGATGTCATGGTTAATGACAGTGAAATACTTTTAGCAAGGTTTGAAGTTCTGTATTGCTGATGACTTGAAAAGTTCCAGCTCAGACTTTAAGGTTTAAATGCAGCTTGGGAAATGCTACTTTAAAGAGACAGACTCTAAATTATTGAACATCCACTGCAGCTGTGTGGAGGGGGTCTGCAGTCACCGTTGGATGTCCCTTGCCACAGCATGCATCTCCTATATAAAACTTACTACAGTGGTACAGTTACATGCTACCAGACAGTAGAGGCTAGGGAACCTGTTTGTTCCCTACAGTGGAACATCTGTTGCCATTCTCACTACAATTTATGTAGTGTGAGAGAAATTGTTAAATGTTATTGCTAATGATAGTGATATACTTTCAACAAGGTATGACGTTCTAGATTGCTGATAAGTTAAAAAGTTCCACCTCAGACTTTGAGGTTAAATGCAGCTTGGGAAACACTACTTCAGATAGCCTAATTACGATTATGAACCGGCGATCATAATTCAAGCAATCTGATTGGCCGACAGCTCTCTAAAGCCGTGATGATATCGGGCTACATCATCACGGCTTTTAAAAAGCTCCGGCAACCAGCCTCCTCGCTGAAAAAATTCCCGCTGTTGCCAGCATTCTCCACATCCCTCACGACCCTCGCAAAACTCTCCTGGCACAGAAGCTGTCCTACAATGGCATACAATGAGCCACATATTTAAAACAAAAAAAAATAAATCCGTTATTAAACGGAGTCGAACGGCAGCTGCACAGAAGTTACGGTCGGTAACTTCTGACTTGGTTTCGACAGCAGCACCGCGCGACTCACAGTAACGGGTGATTTTCTCTTGTACCGTAAATAAAAACAATCGCTCTGCCATTAACACAACAGCTGCAACTACTCCATTTACTTACTCACCAATGTGCAGTATTTCAAGCTGACTCTGACTCGACAGAAACCTCTTCAAATACCACAAATCACATCCGCAGCAATGAGAGATGAGTTCACAGAGACACAACAGTCCCACCACTGTCAACTACCAGTATCATAGCGCCACCTACTGTCTCAAGAACTATTTTACCAAAATGTCACCCTACACCACCCAAAAACTCATTTTAAAACCTGTTTAGTTTACTTTTTTATTTTTAAACATTAAAGCCAGTTCATAATAGCAATAAGGCACTCCAGGGTGTGATATATACGTAGGATATCATCGCTTCTCGGGTCGTTAATTAGCACTCGGCCTGCAGGCCTGCGTGCCCAACCACCCGAGGCGTGACGATATCCCACGATATATCACACCCTGTCGTGCCTTATTGCTTAATTATACAATGACAAGAAAATTTCCTGGACTCTGATTGGTCAGTGTGTCCCTGACACAGTGAGGTTATCTCAGCACAACCTCACTGTCATAGATGAGCATGAGCTTTTTCCTCTTCTCTTAATGAACAAAGATACACTGCCTCACTAAAAATCTACTAAAAACATTTTAAAATCATTTTAATTTGTGTAACGAGCCATTGTATAATAGCAATAATGCACTCCAGGGTGTGGGTTGTTCTGGGATAACCTCACTTCTGGGACATTGGACACACTCAGCATGCGGCCTCGTGCCCAACCACCCAGGCGTGAGGTTATCCCACCATAACCCACACCCTGTCATGTATTATTGCTTAAACATTCACTGCAGCTGTGTAGTAGGGTCTACACTCACACTGCTCGATGTACTTTGCCACAACATGCATCTCCTGTCTAGGAAGTTTAGTACAGTGTTAGAGCTACAGTACATGCTACTTAGTAGCAGAAGCCGGGGGCCTGGGTTTCAGCCCCAGTGTGGAGCAGTTTTTTTCTTGCTCACTACAATTTATGTAGCATGAGAGTAATTGTTAGATGTCAATGCTGATGTTAATAATAGACTTTCAGTAAGGTTTGAAGTTCTGTATTGCTGATAAATTGAAAACTTCCAGCTCAGACTTTGAGATTTATATGCAGCTTACTAAACATTACTTCAAATTGACACTGTTAATTAGGAACAAAAAGACACTGCAGCTGTGTAGGAGGAAGGTTTGCACTCACTGCTGAATGTCCTTCACAACAACATGCATCTCTTGTTTAGGAAGTTTGGTACAGTGGGAGAGCTACAGGCTCTCAAGAAGTAGAGAGTAGGGGCCTGAGTTCGATCTCTACAGTTGAATGTTTTTTTTCTTTCTCACTACAATTTTATGTAGTATGAGATAAATTGTTAAATGTCACTGCTGATGGTAGTTGCATAATTTCAGCAGGGTTTGAAGATCTATATTGCTGATAACTTGAAACAGTCTAGCTTAGACTTTGAAGCTTAAATGCAACTTGGGAAACACTATTTCAAATAGACAGACTGCTACTGAAGCTGTGTGGGGGGGGGTCTGCACTGTCTGTTAGATGTCCTTTGCCATGGCATGCACCTCCAATCTAGGAAGATTAGTACAGTGGTACAGCTACTGGCAATCAAGCACTAAAGACAGTAGAGGTTTGGGATCCCCAGAGATATCACATTTTTCTTTCTTTCTCACTACAATTTGTGTAGTATATGAGAAATACTTAGGGGTTATTGCTGATGTTAGTGATAAACTTTCAGCAAGGTTTTTTTTAACTTACTTTTTATCCCTGGGATCCTCAAACGGTGCCCCAAGGTGATTGCCTTAGTACTTCACCCCCCCGGGGCAATCAGCTGAGCCCTGGCATACCAGGTGTCACCAGCTGCTCACAATTTCATCCCAGCATACTGGGACCCTACTTCATGCTGCTGCCAAGGTCCCCATTTTCCCACCTTTAAGTTTCCAACCCCCTGAGGGCACCAGCATGAAGGATGAAAGTTCAGATGCACAGCGTGTGGAAGCACAATGCCATCAAGTGCCTAACGGTGCTCTCCCCTCTCAATGCTCATATGAGCAAGTGCTTCTCTGCCCATGTTTCCACGAGCAGCAGGGAAAATGGGGCGTGCAAACCTCACCCTGGTATTTTCCCCCGGAGGGGTACAGGGTCCATCGGGATGCTCTGCCTGCCTCCACTGGCCAGCCCCCAACAACCTGAGGTAATTTCCAAACTCAGGTCACTGGTGTTGGGAGCAGTAGCACTACCACTAAGCTGACGGGCTGGCCAGTGATACACTTTCACCAAGGTTTGACATTCTATATTGCTGATAACTTGAAATGTTCCATCTCAGACACTGAGGTTTAAATGCAGCTTGGGAAACATTACATCAATTGTTCTTTGCCACAGCTTGCATTTTCTGGGTTCCATCATGCCACATTGACAAGGAATTTGATGACTGTCAGCACAGCGATGGCACAACACCGCCAACTGGTGTTGTGCCATCAGTGGGGGAACTAGTATTTTGTGGGGGGCTTCACCCACACACACACACCCATGCAGGGGGTGCTGCCCCGCACTTAAATTAACCAACCCCAAATTGGAGTTGGTTCGGAGAGGGGGAAAACACCCCAGAGGCAACAGTGTCAAGATCCCGGCAGACCATCACATTGAACTGCCAAAAATGTTGATGTGATGGTCTTTGCTGTATTCCCACTGCTGTTGCAATATGATATCCATTTCCTGCTTTGGAAGCTTAGTACAGTGGTACAGCTACAGGCTACCAAGCAGCTGAGGGTAGGGGACCTGGGTTTGATCCTCCGAGTGTAATTTTTTTTTCTCCTTCTCAGTACAGTTGATAGATGAGGTGTCTCAGACCCCAACCTCCCCAAGCCATTTCCCTTTTCATTGGCAGGGAAAACCTGTCAGCCTTCTTTCTGGCTACATAATTATACCATATAGGCATTCTTTGGTGCCTTTAGTACCATCAGTACTTTGATTAAACCTGCCACCCTCCCAGACACCATTACTGACCATATCATCCATTTCTCTAAAACCCCCATAAGTGCATCTGGTATCGGTCATTCAGATTGCTTAATCCATCTGCTCTACTCAATAATATTATGTCTGTCCACTAGTCTACCCTCCCAGTGTTCAGTGACACTGATAAAGCCCTCACCTTCTTCCAGACCATATTCCTATCAATCTTGATAAATACCCCCCCACAAGAGGTTACATGTTTGAGGATCTCCCTTACCCTGGCTCTCTGTGCATGTGCTCGCTTCCTTAAAGGTTTGTGACTCTGTGTGGTACCAGCATAAGGCCTCTGGCTCTTAGAGCCAATAGTGTCATATAAATAGCACTGAAATGAAGACAGCCAAGTCAAACTACTTTGTCTGGGCCACCCCGGTGGCAGGGAGGGTTGAGGCACTGGACGCCAGACCTCATGCTATGCCAGCGACCCAGGTTTGAGAACTAGCTCGGGTTATCGGGGGTCAGCGGGGAGGGAAGAGATTGAGTGTCCGGTGGACTCCTCTCTCTTCCTGGGGAGGGTTCTAGGGGTTGCGTCGCACAGGGGCAACCTCTGGTGGAGACCAGTGGATAGCCGAGTTTGCATCGCCACACATTGCGAGAGGTGGTTCTGTGGCAGGCATCGGCACTAGTGCCACTGACACCATTGCATGACCGAGCATTAGGGGGAAATGGAAAAATGGAACACCCCCCTCCAGAGGACAGGCGAAGGCACTGCCACCGGCTCCACACTCCCAATGCTGTGCTCCTCACTCTCCCTTGTCCTCCACTCTGACAGGCTCATGACACTATAGATAGAGTGCCCTGGGAGGATAGGGCAGCCCTTCCCTGTGGGGGCCTAGATCTGGGGGTGCAGCCTGGTCAGAGTGAGGGAGTAGTTGTGGTCACAACAGCGGGAGGTAGACAGCAGGTTAGGCAGATGCTGGAGAGAGTTCCTTAGGTAAGGGGGCAAAGAAATAAAGTGTATGTGTGTGTGTGTGTGTGTGTGTATATATATATATATATATATATATATATATATATACACATATATATATAAACTACTTTGTCTGACGCCTCCAGAATAACCTTATGTCCACTGCTAAATTCTGGAAGGCTATCCACTCGATTTTTGCAGTACCAGTAGAAATGTATTAGAATAATTGAGCTTGCTTCTGCTTTCAATCAAATTATCAACTCTGGCTAGCTCCCCTGCCTCCTTCACCTTTATTCCCCCTCCTTCCCTTCCACCTTACCCTGCCCCTCCTTCTCCCCCTTTTGTCTTGTCCTAAATCTCCCCCACTGCCACACTATCAGTCCTCCACTCCCTAAATCTTTTCAGGAGTAGTAGTCCTTTTATTTTACTTTCTGTTTATTTGGTTTTGAAAGTACAAAATCCAATCCAAGTGCAAAATATACAGTCATAATTTTTGTTGCCACAACAGAGAATGTTGTATAGTAAACTGTCAAGGGGGTGAAGCTTGCAGCCTACCAAACGAGTCATGCAGTACTTCAGAGTGCTCTGAGACTATTCTACTTGTTTTTTGTATTTTCTTTTTATGCTTCTCCCTGGTCAGAGCCTCCCCCTTCAGCCCACACCTTAAGAGTGCCAAAATCTGACCCCTGCCACCAGCTCCCATTGCAAACCCCCAGATAACCTGATGTAACCCTTCTTCAGGAGGGTCCCTCTCTTAGGGGGGGAAGTACCTTACTGGCCATTCTTGCATATCCTCAGTGTGGTGGAGCCGGTCCAGGCTGTCTTCTGAGGCTTCGTGGTGACAGGGCTGGCGCTCATTATCTGGTTGGGTGGAGAGCTCCTATTTTCTGTGTTTGACCCTCACCCTCTGCAGTTCTCAGCCATGAGAGAACACTGCGACCCTGGACGGGGACATACGGGGGGGGGGTGTTGAGGCACCATGTCCCCCAAGCATGTCACCAATGTGCCATAGGGTGCTGTGGCCAGACCCACCCACCCCAGGAGGGAAGAGTCCAGTGGACACTCTGAACCCCTCCCTGCCAATCTTCACTCCTGGTACTCAGGCTCAGGACGTGAACCTGTGATGTCAGCATGCCGAGCGAACACCCTTCACTCAGTACCACAGAGCTGGCTTATTCTACTTTTTTCAGTGTTTAAATGTACTACAGAATGGGGAGAATTTTGTTACTTTGAGGCCATGGTTCGATAGTGCTAGGCTTGGGCTCTTGAGTGTTTCAATTTTGGGGTACTTTTATAGCTGTGATGGATCATCCAAAGCAAAATACAGACTCTGCTAAAAACAAGACCACAAGTACAGTACCTCAGTGACTGGAGGAGGCCTGGGCAGGAGTGGGACAAATGAGACTGTGGATAATCAAGGGAGTCCTGCAAGTCACAAATTATTTAGACCAGAACATCCACGAATCAGAGTACAGAATTTGATACATAAGAAATATTACAGTAGAATACATTGTGCTTCATCTACTGTTACTCATAAGGGGGATTCCAAAAATAGGGTGAGAGGAAATAAATCCTTTTCAGAAATTGCCAGCAAAAGCTAAGTTCAGCATGTGGTAATAAAAATTTCACATCGGTTGCCATGAAAGCTACGAAATGATAAAACAGCTGGAAAATAGGTCTAATCATGTGATAACTAGCAAGTAATATCATGTTTGGAGAAACTTCATGAAATTAGTAAACAGTATAGATAACATGGAAACTGGCACCAGTAAAACTGAAGACAGAACTAACATTTTGAGTCAAAGATTTTCAGTAAAGAGATACAGTAACTGTGCTACAGCAGACCCCCCCCCTCCACTGATGACACCTGATGCATTTCACACTGATGCACTTACTCAAATCTGGCCAAATATGATTAATGCCCTCCTTTAAGCAACAAATCTTAAATGAACAGAGCTATAAAACAAAAAGTGCTTGTCAAACAATGTGAGTGTGCTGTACAGTGCAAATAGTCAAACGTTTGCAATACTTGTAAACAGAACAGATTGAAAACATTAATAGGTAAGAGGACAATGTCAACTATCAAAGTGCTATGCCAAAATTAAGAAATTAGCACTGCAGTAATATGGCTAATTAACAGAAATGATCACTAAATATATGTCAAAAACCTGGTCAAAACAAACATTCAGGTCCGGAGTCTCAGTGGATTCATATAATGCGTATATTCAATGCAGCAAAGGAATGTCACTGCATTCCAGAAAGATTGTAGGGTAACAACCTTCCTGAATCTGACAAAGCAAGAAATACAGGAAATGAGTGACTGGAAATGTCAAAACTATCACATCAGAAAAAAAAAAGACTTATGAAAAAGCAGTCTACTATGATGCTGGAATCAGAGGATATAAATGCATTCTTAAATATTCAGATATTCATGGGGAACAAAAAATTGAAAAAGGGGGAAGCATGGGAAAGGAGAGAGTAGGGTTTGACTACATAAAGTAAACATTGGATGGTGGCAGCTGGGGGGGGGGAGTAATGTGACACAAGTTAATTTTGGATAGAGACATTCATAATAAAAAGGTATCCCTTCTGGCCTGTCATTAAGTCCATGTACATCTTTAGCTTTAGCAAAATTCCAATACTGTTCCCTTTTGAAAAGTAGATTGTCATAATCACCCTCTCTCTTCTTTTATTGTTTTTCCAATACCTGTAATGGTAAACTTATGATGTTCACTATTCCATACTTTTTTGAGTTGCATACGTAGAACATTTCTATTGTCCACATGCTCAATGGCCCTGATATGTTCCCCTGTCCTGATTTTGACTTGCCGTTTCTTCTTGCCTATACAGAAACACCCACAGGTACAGTGTGGTAGGTAAATAACTCTTTCAGTAGCACAGGTGATGGAACTTCACACTTTAGCATCTCTTCCTGCTTTAACATTAAAATGGTTTTAGTGTAATTGACAACTGGGCAGTATTAAGAATTCCCTCAATTTGCACATCCATCTGTCCTACCTGGGAGTCACATCCATGATTTGTCCTCCAGAGGCTGAACTGAATGGTCTACAAAGTCCCCAATGTATCTGCCTCTTCTATGTATGGACCAGGTGGGGCAGTATGTCCCCAGTCTCCCTTAAACTTAGGTCTATCACTGTTATGTCCCAGTGTTTCATGATCAGCTCTCCTACACCCCTAGATCATGATCATCTCTCCTATGTCCCTAGAAGGTGAAGTGAAAGTAGAGATAACATTGATCTCTTTCTCTTTCTCTTTCTTTCTCTCTTTCTCTTTCTTTCTCTCTCTCTCTCTCTCTCTTTCTTTCTCTCTCTCTCTTTCTCTTTCTCTCTCTTCCTTTCTCTTTCTCTTTCTCTCTCTCTACTTGTTTTTCCCAGGGAATATTATCCACTTCTGTCCTAGCCCTACACAGAGTCCCACTCCTGTACCCCCATTTGTCAGACTGTTTTCTGACTCATAAGCCCTCATTGAATAGAATGCAGTGTTTCAACAGTTTCCTTTGATTCTGATGAACTGTCCTTTAGGGATGCCTTTAACTGTATGCATGGTATGGCAACTACTGGCTAGGAGGTGGGTGTTTCTAAGTCTTTTTACAGTAGCAGTCCTTCTTTGTAATGGTCAGATCTAAAAAGCTGATCTGGGTTTGACTGATAGGAACACTTAATATAAGGTTTCTGTTGCTGTCCTCTACAAATTTAACTGTCCAGCAGTTCACATTCAGTCCCCTTCCATGCAATCAAAATGTCATTAATGAAATGTTTCCAGACATCTCCCTGACACAACAAACCTGGAAAGCTGACCTCACTATAGCACCAACTGAATCACAGTGGTCATGTATATGGTGCCATCAGCATAAAGTCATCACCTCCCCACAGTGGGGGGAGTTTAGCAGGAAATCAGCAACACACTTTTTCCAAACAAAACATCAGAGGCAAATTTCTGACCACTCAAGAGTCTAAATGTTGGAGAGGCTCTGGTTGTGAAGTTGCAACACATACACATTTCTTTTGGTCTTGCCTGATCCTCACCACATTCTGGAGAATATTGGAATCATAAATCCAAATTATGATTCTTAATTATGAAACATTAACACCCTCAGCAGTTCTCCTATGAAACTACCCCCCCTCCACACACACATACACACACACACACAACATTAAGAACAAAGTAAATTAATATTTACTTGTCATGTTTATGGCAGCAGGGAAAAAGTCATCATAAGATTATGGCTTAAACCAGACCCTCCAACCATATTACAGTGGGAAGATACAAGATGGGAGATATGTAAGATGGAAAAACATACAGCACAGCTCCAACAAAGGGACATACAATATCATAAGAGATGAAACACTTGGCTACTCCATATGATGGGAAAGAGACTGGAGATTATTCCTTGGGCTGCTAGAGAAATGTGGTTTCTTTGACAGGCTGGGGATTCAGCAGGCTACATACTGACAAAATAACAGAGGGAAAGGGACGCCCTACAAGGCAGCTGAAAACTGGAGTGTTGATCAATAGAGGGGGCCCCTCCAGGGGGTGGACACACCTCAGTTCCACCTGAATTCCCCTTTATTGGTAAAGTGAGTGCTTTACATTGCTGTAGAGTTGAATTCAGAAATAACAAGTACAGTTTGGGTCCGAGTTACCTACAAGCGATTCTGAGTCCCTACTGCCCCCTCAGACTGCTCTGCTCAACTGATGAGGGATTGCTACACATTCCCGGGGTGCGATTGAAGACCTCGGGGTGCGGGCTTTGGATTTGCAGCTTTCTCTCTGTGGAATTCTTTACCTCATCAGGTTCAAGAGTGCCAGACAGTGGAGAGCTTTAAAATCACTCTAAAAACATACCCGTTTTTATGTGCTTTCCCTGAGTTTTAATATGTATAACTGCATATTTAGTTTTTAACTGTATTATTTATCTGTGCATCATTTTCAGTGTTTGTAATTTACTGTATTTGAGTAGTGTTTTAGATACTGTGCAGCGCTTTGACATTTATTGATATTGTGCTATACAAATACGTTTATTATTATTATGTGTGTGTATTTGAATTGTAGATCTTGTATGAGGTAATGCCTTCTGTGCTCAGAAAAATCCATAATGACAACTAAGTTTAAAAAAAATTGAAATATTTCCATAGATCAGATTTGTTCACAAAATAATTAACCATTTCACTACCACATCTTGCTCCCATTTGCCCCTCCCAAAAACTGGTATAATCGAGGGTTAAACTGGTCCCCTTGACAGTGCCCTTCTTTTGCACATGGAATTTGACCTTATAGAAAAAGGTACTATATTCTAGGATGAAACATGCTAGCTTTACCAAGACTTCTGTTTCAGAGTCCCCAGTTTTTCTCTCATTCAAAAATTCACTCATGGCAATCAGAGCGTCATCATGGGGAATATTGGAATATAAGGACACCACACCCCGTGTAACAAGTCAACTTGTGTCATCCACCGCTGGGTCCCACAATAATTTAAGGGTGCCCCAAGTATCCTTAATATAGGATGGGAGGTCCTTCACAAAGTTTGTGATATAGCAATCAGCAAATTTGACCAATGGTTCAGTGAGGCTATCACTGCCAGAAACAATCAGCCATCCTGGTGGATTGCCTAGGTCCTTGTGAATCTTGGGCAAGCAATAGAAAGCTGTTCTAACTGTGGCAGAGACAGTGAGATAATCAGTGAATTGTAGAGAGGGCCACTTGCTGGTTCTGGCCAGAGAAGAAATTCATCGGTCGTCTTTTTAAAAGTCACAGTAGGGTCTGGAGCAACTGGTTTATAATATTTACCCTCATTAATTTGTTTAAGTACTGCTACATCATACATGTCACAGTCCAGAACAACTACTGACCCCCCCACACCATATGCCAGCTTAATAGTATTTTTTTATTACCTAAACGTTTTAAAGCCTGCATTTATCACTACTCAGATTATGGAAAATATTGGCAGGCAGTGTGCTAATAAGCTGCATAAGATCATCTTCACAACATTTCAAGAAAGCATCTAGTGCAGCAGTTAATGGATGGTCAAAAGTGGATTTGGATCTAAAGTTACCACCGTTATGGATGTCGTGGGTTACACTCTTCCCTTCAGTCTCTGGATTTTGTGTAGGTGCTTCTGCTGCTAGTTTGTTCAAGAAAGAGTTAAGGCTCAAGTTCCTGACACATTTATTTAGATCCACCATTGTTTCAAAAATTAAATTTAGTAGTTGGGATACCCTGAGCTCAGTGCCATTAAGTTGGAAATTTGAAAGACTGATCACATTCATCCTTTCTAGTTCCCCTCATTTGTCTCTTCTGGACCCATCTTCTCATGCCCAGAGTTTTGCTATGACCACCTCCTCTTTCTGTACCCTCTCCTTGTCCTCCTCTGGTGTTGCTTTGGAACTTGTTCACTCCCCTGCTCCTCCACGGCGGAGATGTTGGTGGTGTACCCCTATAAAAAAGAGTCCAAGCCTTTTAAGACTGAATTCTTCTGGTAGCTGTTATCTGTGCCATACTCTAGTGGCAAATTATTTCTTAGAATGAACTGTTGTCTGGTCCCCCTATTCTGTTTAGGTTTAGATTCACTCTTATTAAAATGCTATTTTCTCTATAATTGGCTGCATCTCTCTTGAATTTAGACTTTTTTATTGATTTTAATTTTGTTGTTATATTTAGACAGGTTTATCTTGAAGGCATCACTTAATTCCTTATCCTGAGGTAAATGAGCAAAATATAATAGTGCTTGTTCACTTTGCTTAAGCTCTTCTTCCACTTCCTTCTGTATTACTGCATTTTTTTTTTTTTTTTGGTAAAATCGGTTGCATATACTATTTGGAGGTGTTACGACTAATCTGCCTCCATAAGGTGTTACAGGAAACAAGTGGGCAGAGCCTAGAACATGTTTGGCAGCACTGGGAGAAAGACAGTGGCCAGCTAATTCCAGAAGCCATGTGGGAAAAAGTGTTAGAGAGATTAGGGAATATCACAATGTCTCAACAATGGAAGAAATTGACACAGTTCTTCCACACCCCATCCATAACTGTGCATTTTTCCCAGGGAAACACTGATAAGTACTGGAGGGATATAATAATAAAGGTACCCACTATCACGTGTTCTGGGACTATCGCATTATCCAGTCTTATTGGCTCTTTGTTCATGAGGAGTTGGGGAAAATCTGGACACAACCAATCTCATTTAACTTTGAGACACTGGTGTTGGGCTTCCCCCTCCGTGGTTTAAGAAGCAAAAACAGTGCTCCCAAATCTACAAAGATTCCTATATTTTATGGGATTTTTATTACAAAAACAGGATATGGGAAGGAGATCTTTAATTTTTAAATTATATGGGGAAATGGACACACACTACGGAAAAATGGCCACCAAGAACCTCACAACCACCAAGATCCAGACAAAGCTCTATAATTGGTGCTCCGTTTGATGCCTTTGCTATACTGGGCAATCTCATTGGTCCGTTTGCAGCCTGTGTTTGCTTGGGGAAAATAAGGCAGTATGCTGGAAGTGTGTCTTTTTGAGGACAAAATCAGATCTCTTGGTCAAGGACCGTGAGTTGCTCCCTGATCCAAATGCCCGCTGCGTGGCTCAGCTTAAGACAACAATGCCGTTGAGTCAGTCAAGCTGCATCTCAAATGCCACAGTTCCAGATCGGAGGAATAGCAGCCTGAACCACTGAAGGCAAACAAGCCTTTTTGCTTGAAGCCTCAGGTTAGTCTATTTTATACTCAATTTAAGTGCAAAATGAGCCAACAAGAAAAGAGATCACTCGATGGTGGTGTACTTCGCGGGGGAGTGCTTAAGTACTGCTTGAGGGAAGCAACGCCCCAGACTCACCAAAGCAAACAAACCTTCTGTCTTGGAGTTAGTCTATTTTAAATAAATGAAGTGCAAAAAGTGAGCCAGACAAGAAAGTCTTGGTGGCGTTGTGCTTCGGCGGGGGGGAGGCACAGAGTGCTTAAGTGCTGTTTTAATTGTTCAGTGCACAGAGCAGAGCTGTGTTTTTAAAAGATCACTAAGGCAGCACCTTTTTGTTTTATGTCATTAATTTGACCAGTGAACAGCATAGAGTCTGACTTTTTTGGAAAAAATAATTCACAGGCAACTTTTCTATTTAAGTGTGGGTCTGGGAAAGGGGTATGCGTGTGTGTGTGTGTGTGTGTGTGTGTGTGTGTGTGTGTGTGTGGTGTTGGGGGAGGGGTGCTTCATCAAGATAAGCAGGAGTTATGAATTGGGTTTGTGTGTGTGTGTGTGGTGTTGGGGGGTGCTTCATCAAGATAAGCAGGAGTTATGAAATGTGTGTGTGTGTGTGTGTGTGTGTGTGTGTGTGTGTGTGTGTGTGTGTGTGTGTGATCAGAAGAGAGCCACAGCCTCTGGTCTAGCCTAAGGTTAGCAAAAGAAAAAATTAAAATCGGGCAGTATTTGTTTTTACCGCTAAGAGTTTGGTGCACAGAACTGTGTGTGTTTGTTGGGGGGTAAGCATGCCACTGAATGACTGACTGAATGTAAGTCAGAAAAAAAAAGAAACCATTGTACTAGGCAAATGAAAAAAACTGTTTATGAAGGGATTGCTACAGGTACACAGAGCTCTGCAAACAGAAACTGAAATGTACTAGTCTGGGACTAAGGGGTTAATTAAAAGTTACTAACATACTAAAATGCCAGCAGAATAGGCCTAATGGTCTTTCGTGTCTGCTCATTTTGGTGAGCCCCCTCCCTGGGAGCTGACCTTGCTGCCCCCTCTCCCTCTCCCTCTCTGGCTTCTCCCTTCCCAGTCTCTGATATTCTCACTGCACTGGTTTTTGCTTCCAGAACCCTTCCCCTGTACCTGTCCCACCCCCTCTTGAACTCCTCCACCATTTCTGCCTCCACCAGCCCCCTGGACAGCACATTCCATGGCTCTACCATCCTCTCAGTGAAGTAGCACTTACTCCTTTCTCTCCTGAATCTTCCCCCCTCCAGCTTCCACCCATGCCCTCTAGTTGACCCCCTTCCTTCAGAGCACCCTGACTGCTCCTCCCCTATTCACTCCCTTCATGTACCTGAAGACCTCTATCATGTCCCCCCGGTCCCTTCTCTCTTCCAATGTGTACATATTTAGCTCTTCGAGCCTCTCCTCATAGGTCCTATCCCCCAAGCCCCAAATCATTTCAGTTGCCCTCCTCTGGACCCTCTCCAGGAGTTCAATGTCCCTCTTTAAATGTGGCCTCCAAGACTGCACACAGTACTTGATGTGCGGCCTTACCAAGCAGTTATACGGTGGGAGTATTACTTCCCTCCTCCTGGAGGTGAGCCCCCTTGCGATGCATCCAAGCATCCTGTTGGCCTTTGCCACTGCCCTCCTACAAGTCTCCGAGTTGTTTATTCTGACATCCACCACCACCACCACCCCCAGGTCCCTCTCATCCTTCGAGACTTGTATGGTATTTCATGCTATAGATAGAATGATATATAGTGGACTATACATTACTAGGTTATAATACCATCAACAGGTTCTGGGGACATGTAAAGCTTGAGAGATTCCAACTTTTCTCCAGAGCCTCGAGATGGTATATTGTGACCTATGAAGATCTTATAGTGATCAAGCAGTTATGTGATATGTTGCAGGTGATTTTTATTTTACCATTTAAAAATAAACACATAAAACCGCCTTAACATTTGTTATACTGATTTTATTGACCGGCATAATGAAGTCAATTGTGTATATACATTGATTTCTGCATACAGGAAAGTCTACAAGAGTTTTGTCCCAGTTTTACTTGGATAATACTGGAAAAATAAGGGTGCACTTCAGGGAAATCCTTTGTTCAATCTGGAAGTGTTCCAAAAACAAAGGGAACTGCTTCACAAATGTTGTCCGGCTGCATTTAAAGGGCTTACCTGCCAGTGGCTCTTGGCAAAGATCCCTACAG
This sequence comes from Neoceratodus forsteri, assembly GCA_016271365.2. Taxonomy (NCBI): domain Eukaryota; kingdom Metazoa; phylum Chordata; order Ceratodontiformes; family Ceratodontidae; genus Neoceratodus; species Neoceratodus forsteri. The sequence continues at coordinate 325,258,065 of CM028135.1, read as the reverse complement.
TAACAGAGTGGCAGGAAAGGATACAAAAAAATGCTGATATGGAAAAAGAGCACAGTAGACCTCCAGCGTGGGCCAAAACAAAAATGTGGAGAAAAGGGTACCCTACAGGGCTATCCACTGACAAGAAGGAGGTGAAATTTAGTGGACAGGGGTTGTTCAATTCAACAAACCATTATAATAATACTATTAGCTAATATAAATGATAAACCAAGACCAGTTTGTTTCAGAAGTAATAGTTTATCGTTCATGATACTGTTATTTTCTTTGTGAAATGTGTAATTTACAGATGCAAACAGGAAATGGCACTTCAGTCATCTCCTTCAGAAGACTTATGATATCCAGAGGTTAACGGACATTATAATCAATTTGGACTTTTGCTTGGAACTTTTTACCTCAGTACTTCAGAGACTTAATGTCTAATTTAACACAGTATATTACTTTGACAGCTGAATATTCTCTGTAATGCTATGAACATCTGCAATCTTTGTACGTTGTACCACTGACATATCTTTTAATAAAGCAGAGTTTCAAAAAAAATGTATCTCTCCATTTACTCATAAATGTCCCTCTTTGTTGGCCAGATGTAGGGTTCTTCAGCATATGGAACCCTCTCTAGACTTTCTCCACCTCTCAAGATGCACTGATGGCTATTTTTCCTATGTTTAGCTGCCGCTCCTTAAGGGCACTTAGAACTGCATGTATCTAATTGTTGCACTGCCTGGCAGTGCCATATTGGTCTCTCAGTCAGAGTATAGTCAGTGAGGGGCTTGCCCTCATGAAGAGAACACCTACTGAACTGAATAAACCTGCCTTATTCTTTATTTTATGCATCCGACTAGTTATTTGCACGGTCCAGATGGGGTCCTCACCAGCAGCAACCCAAGGGGCTGGCAGACCACAGAGAAGGTAAGGGATCTTTTAGTGGTGGACCATACAAAAAAAGCCACACATGGTGGAGAATGCGGCCATTCTTCTGTCCAGACCCCCATCTCGCGTTGCCTGCATCGCTGGGTACCCCAAAGTCATCACCCCAGTATGTCTGAACTGCATGAATATTTTACAAGCAGCTGCACAGAGAAAAAAAAAATGAACTGTGTTCTCTTGTATAGCAGCCTGCAGCCCTCTTACTGCAACAAACAAAGTCAAAAGTAATGCTGTTTAACATCTCTAGGCAGCTGCTCAATGATGGCACCGTCAAAAGCTGAAATATTCCCAGCCCTATGCCCCATGGAACTCCACAGACTGTAACCCCCCAACCCAGCTCTCACCTCATGGCAGTAGGCCTGCTAGAACTCCCTGCCCATTGCAACCAGACTGCTTTGTCTTGCCAGCCACTTTCCTTGTACACCTCCCAGCTGCAGATCTCAGCCTAGTGTCAATCAGAGCTCCAAAGAAAGAAAAAAAATAAATAAATAAAAGACTACACTAGTCCATGAACTGCAAATGCTCTGCTGCACGTTTTCTTGGGACTGCTCTCCCGACTGTCAACAGGTTGCCCCAGCACAGAGACTGCTAATAAAACCAAATACAAATTAAAACTGTTGCTGCATCTCGATGGTGGCTCACAGCAAACTGCCGTTCGAACCTCCCAACCTCGAGTTCAATGACAACCCTCCGGATAAGCTCCACGGTGCAGAAAATTGCTCCACAAAATAAATAAATAAAGTACACGGCTCTTGGCCATGCTCACAACAGCTCTGCTAAGTAAAAATACAGGACTGAACCTGCAAAACAGAACAATCTGCTCCACACTTGGCCCTGCTGCATCTTACATTGCAACTTAGCCCAGCCCTTCTGCAGGTGCACAGACAGCAACCGAGGCTTCTTCCTCACCCTGCAGCTGCACGAAGCTCATCCAGGCCAGGAGCACCATTCCTCTCTGCCCAGCAGCCTTATGGAGCGCTCTGCTCCCCACTCACAACATAAAGCTGCCACTTGCCACGCTACAGAAGGGCTTCTCACATAAATAAAATACAGAATGCAGGAGCCCACTTGGAGTAAATAAACGGGGGCAGGGAAAAACAAGAAAACAAAAGGCTATTCAGCAGCATAAGCAAACACAGGGCACAGCATAAAGAAATGCTTGGGGGCAAAGGCAAATAAATAAAAGCACCAAACTAAATGAAACCAGCAGTCAAATGCAGAAATTCCCCAGCCGTTTTAGTCACTCACCACAATATAACTCCCATCATTTTCACTGGGGAAGAAGACAGCAGGGTGGCAAGCGCCATTTTAAATATTGCAAAGCAGCCAGGCAACCTTGTGAAACAAATCCTCCATCTTGAGCACATACCTCTCAACTGTCCCTGATTTTCAGGGATGTCCCTGATTTTGCCTCAGAATTTTACTCTGTCCCTCCTAAAAATTGTGTGTCCATGGCCAAACAGTGGCAGTTGGAAGCACTAAATAATGTCAAACATTAACGTTAAAGAGTTGTTCTTCCTTAGAAAATGCACTTTGCACTAAGCCCCATAAGCTACTAGCTTCCTGAGTGGATATCAACAAGTTTGAAGAAGTGTCCCTGATTTTGGTCCTTTGTCCCTGATTTTTTTAAGCCTTGTCCCTGATTTATGCGGCAGGAGGTTGAGAGGTATGCTTGAGCACATCACAAGAAGAAGACAGGAAGTGACCCTTAACCCACTGCTGGCGGTCATCTTGCTACAGTCAGGCAGTCAAATGCCACAGAAACTGCATGTCACAGTTCAGCGGCCATCTTGGGAAGGGCACAAATTGACCTCACTCCATTGAAATCAATGGGATTCCTATTGAAATGAATGGACACTGCAACGAAAAGTTGAATTTTGCTACGAAACCTTTATTTAAATAACAAACAACACAGAATTGAGTGGGAAATTCCTTATTAAGACATCATTGATGAACTTTGCTACAAAAATTTGTACTTTTGTCTACAAAGATAATTTTTGCCTGGCACTTCATCTACAACATGACGTCCTGTCTCCTGCATGATGGCAACTCCTTCTCACCCGTATGACCTTCGCTCAGTGAAACGAAGCTCATCTTCAACCACAATGTCTGACACCAACACAGATACGGGCACTGGAACATCTGGAGTCTTGCCTTCACCAACCTCTAGGGCATGGGGCTACAAAATCCAAACAATCCTCCATGACATCCAGTCTTCTATTTCCACTCAAGGAGTACCAGCTATGCAAGCTATTCAAGATGACTTGGCCTACATTTAAAGCCATTTCACCACAGTCCATGGTCCATACCAGCCTACAACCTGTACCCTTCTCAGCCTTGCCTCACGAAGACTCTGTTGACTGGTTGGAACAATTTCAAGCCTGGATTTCCTTGCATGGTTGGACTGATCCTGTGCGTATTTCCAATGCCTTGCACTTGCTTCTGAGAGGGACTGCCATTTCCTGGTTCAATGAACTTCCAGACCAAGTCAAAGGAGATGCTGCCACACTGTACACAACCTTCAAAGCTCATTTTCTCCAAGCACACCCACCCTGGTTATTGGAGCACCAGCTGTGGGAACGTACAATGCAACTCACTGAATCTCTTGAAGCCTTCATTATGGACATTGAGTCTTGATGCAAATGCTTACAGAAACCTGAGAAAGAACAAATCACAATATCTGTTCGGGGACTGCTTCCTCAACTTCGTCTTTATGTAATCCAGCAGAAACCAGCAATCTGGATGGACACAATCCTAACTGCATGACTTACACAACAATCCATAGCAATGTCTCAGGCTACCAGTGTACAAGCACCTCAGTCATCGCAGTTAGCCACGCTCGCAACATGTGTCCAGCAGCAGCAATCAATGATAGAGACACTCACTACAACTATCGATACTCTGCACCACAGCTCAACTGCTTCTTCTACTACCTCAGTCAATGTCCTTCACCCAGTTCGACAGCAACCTCATCCACCTCCTCCTTCATGAGAACCAGTGACCTGCCAGTGGTGTGGATTCAGGGGGCATACTGCCGCTGTCTGCCAAAAGCTAAAGTACAACAGAAATCAAGAGAACCACAGGTGCCCACCACTGCACAATCAGCAAGATAACCGCAACTACTCCCAGCACCAGGGGAACATAGCAACTGACCACCAGCACCAGGGGAACACAGCAACTGACCAGCCCTCTGACTCTTGCAATTCAAACAAAACTCTTCCTCCAACTGCGAACTCTGGCACACACTCACTTCTTGGGGCAAAGGTACCTGTCATCCGCTCACCTCTTCTAGCGAACTACTGTATGTACCTGTAACCATCGGAGATTGGTCTACACACATCTTGGTCGACGCTGGAGCAGAAATTTCAGTTATCAATAGCAGTATTTTAAACAATCAAGCTGTTAATCACATACCTAATGTCTCGCCAGCCGACATAAAGTACATTATCACAGCCAGTACAGATACAGTACCTATCACAGGCATGGTCCATCTCAAGCTCCACTTTGGCTCACAGCAAGCTATTGTCAAGTTTTATATCATGCCTGATCTTCAACATGCAATAATTCTAGGCCTGGACTTTCTCAAAGCTCACAAAGCCATCCTAAACTTTGCCTCTAGCAAACTGTCGCTAGATCCTCGGAGGCAACTCGTAGCTATAGACTCAGTCACTGTGCCTCCTCAGTCAGAAATGGTTTTGATTGCCAAGATTAGAGGTGAACCACTTCCACAAGGTGGTGTTGGCATTGTCACAGGATCCCCTGCACTGCATTCATTAGGTCTCCCTCCAGGAAACACGTTATCAGCGGTGAATGATGGCGCAGTCTTCCAAAAACGCTGCAACTTCACAGATGAGCCAGTGGTAATTTCAGAGAGTGCCAACATCGGAAAATTTGTCTGCTTGTCTTCAGGGGACCAGCTTCATCTCATGCAAGAACCTTAGCCTGGTTCCACCAACTGAACGCCTGTCAATACTATCACGACCACTCCAATTTCAACAGAGTTACCCCTCAGTCAGCGACTATCCTCTTCCAAACTTCCAGCATCTCCAACAGAAAAGCAACAACTTTTGAAATTCCTGGAAAATTACCCCAATGTCTTTGGTTCAGATAACAAGCTCGGATGTTGTGATATCCTGCAACACACCATTGAAGTACTGCCCAACCAGAAACCAATCCATCAACGAGCCTACAAAGTGGGGCACAACCAGAAACAAGTCCTCGAGGACATAATCGAAGACATGCTTGACCAAGACATAGTTGAAGAGTCTACAAGTCCCTGGGGTGCACCTTGCCTGCTGGTGGTAAAGAAGGACAAAGGGTATCATTTTGTGGTAGACTGTAGAAAACTCAATGCCTACACGGTGCAGGATGCTTATCCCTTACCTACAACCAAAGATGCGTTAGAGTCTTGGTGCGCTAGTTCTGCTTACTTCACCATTCTAGACCTTCAGAGTGGGTTCTACCAAGTTTCAATTGATCCAGCTTCTCGTCCATATACAGCATGGTGCTGCCACTTGGGACTTTTCCAGTTCAAACGTCTGCCTATGGGTCTTTGGAACAGTCCAGCCACAATTCAACGTGTTATGGAAGCCATACTACATGTGTTGACTTGGAAATCTTGCCTAGTCTACCTGGATAATGTGATGGTCTTCAGCAGAACTTTGCCAGAGCACCTTCAACATCTTCAAGAAGTGTTTGAATGTCTCAGACAAGCCAATCTCAAGCTTCACCAAGAAAAGTGTTTTGCGCGCAGCATCAAATTCATTACCTGGGGCATGTGGTTAGTTCTCAAGGCATCTCTCCAGATCCAGACAAGCTCTCAGCAGTCAAAGACTATCCAGAGCCTGATAATCTCAAAGACCTTCGAGCTTTCTTGGACTTGTCTGGCTACTACCGAAAGTTCATTTATAACTACACCAAGATTGCAGTGCCACTGTACGCCCTCACAAAAAAGGGATGTGACTATAATTGGATTTCTGAATGTAAAGAGGCCTTTGAAACCTTAAAAACAAAACCTAATCTCTTCCCCAGTATTGGCCTACCCAAGGTTCAACCAACCATTCAAGCTCTATTCAGATGCTAGTTCCTTTGCAGTGGGTGCTGTGCTCTGTCAAATTCAAGATGGGATAGAACAAGTTGTCTCCTATGCCAGGCACTTTCTTTCCTCAGCTGAGCAGAACTATGGCATCACATAGAAAGAATGTCTATATGGTACTTGCCATGAAGAAATTTGACTGCTACCTTCACTAATCCTCCTTTACAGCTATCGACAATCACTCTGCCCTCAGATGGTTATTTGAAATGATGGAGCCAGTAGGCAAGTTCACCCAATGGATCACCATGCTGCAGTCCTACACCTTCAAAATCCAATACAGACCAGGTCGAGTTCACTCAAATGCTGATGGTGTAAGCCAGAGATGATATCCCTCTGCATCCTCCTCAACAGATGAAGAATCCTGCTTACAAGCTCTTCCCTTCCATGCCACAGATGTGCTTCCTGTGGACACTCCTTCAACATCTCAAGTTGCTTTGCTGCTACCAACTGCCTGCTCAGAGAGATACACAAATCCTCAGTTACTACAAGCAGCTGAAGAGCTTCTCATCTCCTCTGCATCTGATCTGTCCCTGGCAACTGTTAAAATGCAACAAAGAACTGACACTCAATTTATGAACATCATCACCTACTTAGAGTCTGGAACATTACCGCAACAAAAGCAACATCGCCAAGATATACTTTTTCTTGCTTTGTAGTACTTCCTCAATGACGGTGTGCTTTTCACATTTGGACCAAGGAAGGCAAGGGCCATTGCGTGGATAGAACTCACGTACAGCTAGTTGTGCCAGCCTCTCTCATCCCTCAGGTTCTTCTCTCCACTCTCTGGAGGTCATATGGGAATTCACAGAACTCTGGAAAAGACAAAGCTTCACTTCTTCTGGCCACACATGAACAGAGACATTGTCCAGTTCATAAAATCCTGCCAGCCCTGATCCCAGAGAAAGCCTCCAGCCAAACCAACAAAGGCACACGTCATCCCAATGCCTGTAGCCACTGAACCGTTCCAAAGAGTCAGCACTGACGTTCTTGGACCCTTGCCAACATGCTCTGACTCTGGTAACAAATACATCCCTGTCTTTGTGGACTACTTGACAAAGTATTTGGAACTCATGCCTCTGAGAGACATTAAAGCCACCACTGTGGCCAATGCATTTCTCAACACAGTCATTTTTCATCACGGTACACCATTGTACCTACATTCAGACAGAGACACTAACTACCTGTCCACCATTGTCCGAGAAACTTGCAAACTTCTCGACATAAAAAAGACACATACCACAAGTTACCATCCACATCGCAGCAGACAGAGTGAAAGAATGATATCCACCATTCTCGGCACACTCCAAGTATCTGGATGAGACTCACAACACCTGGGACCAGTTTGTTCCTTTTGTGCAGTTTGCGTACAATACCAGCCCTTGTGTTGATAGCACAGAATACACCCCCTTCTTCTTAGTCCATGGACGTCATCCAAGAACTCCACTGGACAGGGATCTCTCGTTGCTAGAGGTGCCTAAGTCAGCTTCTTCTTTTATTATCCCTCTTCTGGAACAGCTGGAACTTGCCTGACGAGCTGCAATCACCACGTTGAGCCAGGGAAAATTGACAATGAAGAAAATGTCTGCAGCCAAGGTGCATGAGCCTTCATTCTCTGGAGACATTGTCTATTTGTACCATCCTGTTCTTGTTCCGGGCGCCACCATGAAACTGCTTCACCCCTGGACTGGTCCCTTTTACATTGTAGAAAAGCTCCCTCCGGTCCATGTTCATCTGTGACGCAAGTCGGATGGCAAGCTGGTACACAACAAAGTCCATATAAACTGACTAAAGCATGGGTACCTCAATAACAAACTTCCAGATGGCTCCAGTCCTCCCACAAATGAATCTGCCCTTGAACCTGCCATCCTCTCTGAAGCTGAGATTCCTCCAGATAACTTGCAGCCAGTTCCTACAGATCTTCCCACTCCTGACACTCTCCTGCCAGATGATTTGCCTAGGACAACGTTCTTCTTCTCCTCCAGATCAAGAAGATCCTACAAAAGAAGTTTGTCAATGGAGCCTGGACTTACAGAGTAAAGTGGTGTGGATTCGATAGTGGGCAGAACTCCTGGGTCGCTTTTAACGACCTGACCCCCTCCTGTCAGGAACTGGTGCAGTCCATGCATACCTCCATTCCCACTGACCAGAAAAGTCAACGGAGGTCTTGAACTTTTGTTACCGGACTCCGTGAAATGTGTCAGGACTAAATCATTTTCTGATTTTCATTGTTGCAGTAAATATGTTGTACCTCTTTCTTGCACCTGTTGCCATGGTACTATTTACCTGCACCAATGTTTTCTTACCCCTTAGGAATGTCTCTTTCAATGGACAGTCCACCTGTTTATGCAACTGTTATTAAAGTGTGAGTCTGCATACTGTGTTTGCTCCTGCTGCTACCCTTTCCCTTCCCCCACACTTTAGCACTTGTGGCATGACCAAGTCTCAAGTACTATTGTGTTTCCCTCCTCTCTGGTGCTACTCTGACTGACTGGTTACCAGTGTAGTCCAGGTCCCACCCCCCCCCCGCAGTGGAGTACTGTTATGTTTTGGGAAATCTAATGCCTTGTAATGCATGACAGTGTTTTTTTGCCTTAAATTATTTACTTAAAAATTCTTAGTAACATATAGATTATTGCTTGTTTGAGTGGTGCTCACATTCACTGTTCCAGCGGTGATGTGAAGCACACATTAAGCATGGGGCTTAATGTTAACTGCCGCCCCTTTAAGAGCACTTAGAACTGCATGTATCTAATTGTTGCACTGCCTGGCAGTGCCATGTTGGTCAGTCAGAGCATAGTCAGTCTGGAGCTTGTCCTCATGAAGAGAATACCTACTGAACTGAATAAACCTGCCTTATTCTTTATTTTATGCATCCGACTAGTTATTCGCATGGTCCAGATGGGGTCCTCACCAGCAGCAACCCAAGGGGGCTGGCAGACCACAGAGAAGGTAAAAGGTCTTTTAGTGCTGGACCATACAAAAAAATGCCACAGTAGTCTCCTAGATTTTTGTGCTGCCCTTACAAACTAGGTGAGGGCCTGTCTAATGTTTAGTGGCCCTGCTGCATCCAAATGACATTCAGCATTTGAAAGTTCTGTGAAACTGGGGCTTTCCTGTGTATGATTGTGAAGCATGAGCTCACATAGTGTGTTTGGGGGGGGGGGCTGCTCAAGACTTATCATTGCTATGGCTTTGTTCCTGACTCACCATTAGGGGGTTGAAAGCTGTGTAAAGTAATATAAATTGTCTTCACATTTCTTCTTCTCCTAAACCCATGGTTGGTTTCTGGAAAGTGAACAGTAATATCATGCTGGGACAAACTGCACTGAGGGCACACCATGCCATGGCTTGAAATTAGCAAACAGTACTGATAATGTGGAAGCCAGCACCAGCAAAACTGGGGACGGAACTAATGTTCTGAGCCAAAGATTTCCAATAATGAGACACAGTATCTGTAGGCTGCATCCATGCTTGGTTCATTAAGATGTTCAGTGCATATTCCAAAGTTCAAGGTGCCGGTTAGTTTGTAGAGTATGCGGTCTCCCCTCCACTGATGATGCCCGACACATTTCATGCACATGTGCCTTCTGAAAGGCTAGCCCATGATCGGTGGTGAATCCAGGAATCCAGGATGTTAAAATGGGGGGCCAGGGTTGTGTGCATACCTGATATGAACATTTTTAAAATTTGTATTAATCCTTTACATTCTCTGCTATTATTGTTTTCTGTACATTTTTGACAGAAAGTACAAATGTAATCTGCAATTTGAGTATAAACCTTTGTACAAGCAATAAATCAGATTCTTCAAGAAAGAGAAATGCAGCAGCAGCCAGCAAGCATGTTACACACCCTTTGCCACCCTAGATCCACCACTGCCTGTGATCAGTGCCCCTCCTTTAAGCAACAATATCTTAAAGAAGAGAACTATAAACACAAAGTGTGTGCCAAACAATGTAAAGGTGAGGTGCGTGCAAAATGTCAAAAGTTTAAAATACATGCAGACGGAACAGATTGCAAACATTAATAGGTAAAATGACAACACCAACTATCAAAGTGTTATGCCAGGGCCTCCCATCCTAAATCACAAATATAGGGGACATCCTTAGATTTTGGGGGACCAAGCTGTGGATGAATCAAGCTGGCTTGTCACATTAAATATAGAGTCCCTGTATTCCAGTATTCCTTATAATGACAGTCTGACTGCCACGAGTGAATTGTTGGATAAAGAAATACTAGGGACCCCAAAACAGATGTCTCAGTGATGCTAACATGTATTACCTGGAATATAACACATTTTTCTATAAGGACAAATTCTGTTTGCAAAAGAAGGGCACTGCCATGGCATCCATTTTTAACCATTTATGCCAATGTATTTTTAGGTAAATGGGAGCAAAATGTGATATGCAGCGAAACTGTTAATCCTTTTCTGAACAAAATTCATCTATGGAAACACTTCATTGATGATAGTTTTACTATACAGAAGGGGACTGAATCTGAAGTATTTGAATGCATTACATGTTTAGAGGAGAACAACAGCAACCTTAGATTCAGTGTTTCCAACAGTCAAACCCAGATCAGCTTCTTAGATCTGACCATCACGAAAGAGGGCATTGGTGGAGACAGCACTGACAGAAGCACCATCCTCTTAACTAGTAGTTGCCACCCCAGACAGCTGAAGGCATTCCTAAACAACAGTTCATCAGAACCAAATGAAACTGTGATAACACTGAATTATATCAATCTAAGACTGATTTGAAAAACTGACTTTTAAGAAGGGGGCACAGGGGGGACAGGAGTGAAACTTTTGCACAGGGCTAGGACAGAAGTGGATAACATCCTCAGAGAAAGACTACTACAGGAAAAAGAGGATAGGAGAGAGGGAGACAGACAGATGGATCAACATTGTCTCCACTGTCACTCCACATTCCAGGGAAGTAGGAGAGGTAATCAAGAAACATTTATATGACTGCAGAACTCGAGAACCATTGGCAAGAAGCGATCACTGCATGGTGCAGCATTTAATTCATGTTAAAAGGACATATCAGGGGGGATTACAAAAGTGAGATGCTTTAATAATGCCAATTATGTCAGCATTATACAATATTTGACAAAATGGAGATGGAGGGATAAATGTTGGGAGCAAGACTTGGCTAATATGTGGAAATTATTTAAAGAAAAACTGACAAACTGTGTAGAGAAGTTAATACCTATCAGGAAGAAGTATACTAATGAGTGTAGAATTCCAGCATGGTTCAGAAAGGGAATCAAAAAAGCAATCAAGCATAAAAAAAGAGCGTATTGCTTGGCTAAAATATGTGGAACACCAGGCTCATGGGAGAATTATAAAATCAAAGTAAGGAAGTTTAGGAAACAAATTAGGAAGGCTAAAAAGGAGTTCAAACTGAAGCTTGCAAAAAAATACACAGGATAATAAAAAATCCTTTTACAGTTATATAGGGAGCGTCAGAAAAACTAAAATTCAAGTTGGCCCACTAGTCAAGGAAGGTGAAATATGAAATAATATCCAACTGCAGTGACATGGCTCAGATATTTAACAATGTCTTTATTAGTGTTCATCAGAACAGTGAGGGATTAGATAAAATAAAGGAAGTAACAAAACACACACACAACATCAAAGTTATAGCACTCAATATAAAAAAATTTAAAAATTGGTTCCCACCAAGTCCTCAGGCCCTGATGGGCTTCATCCAAGGTTTCTAAAAGAAACAGAAGTGATTGCAGATCGCTTGACAGCCATTCTACAGAAATTACTTATTGATGGGAAGGTGGTAGGGGACTGGACAGTGGTGGATGTGGTCCCTATTTACAAGAAGGGGGATAGAGCTAATTGAGGGAACTATAGACAGGTGAGCCTGACATCCATGGTCAGAAAGATATCGTAAACTTTAATCAAGGAAAAGACTAAACAGTTCTTGGAGGATACAGGGCAAAAGGATACATGACAGCATGGGTTTGTGAAGGGAAGTTCCTGTTTGACGAACGTGTTACATTCTTCTGAGCCAGTTAGTGCAGCCTTGGACTCACGTTCCAGTGGATGCTATATATCTAGACTTTACCAAGGCTTTTGACATGGTCTCACACTCTGGGCTGATAAGGACCTGGGGGACTTCCAGATAAATGGTAGCATCATAAGCTGGATTAGAACTTACACATGGAATCAGAATTGTATTTTGCTACCATAGATGTGAATTCATTATACACAGTGATTCCACACCAAGAGGGCCCAGATGCTTTGAGTTTTTTTTTTTTTTCTAGATATCAGGTCCATAGAGGAACATGTGGCTGTGCCCACTTCCTTTTTGGTACAACTGGCAGAGGAGGAGCTTACAGAAAATGTGCTCATGTTCCAAAAGCAATTGTACTTGCAGATCCAGGAGACTGCTGTAGTGGGTACAATGGCCTCTAGTTTTGCAAATTTGTTTGTAGGAAAATGGGAGTACGATCATTTTTACAGCACCACCACAAATCCATTCTATGATAGGGTGGATTTGTGGCAACGCTTTACTGATGACATCACAGTTATCTGGAATTAGGGTTACCACCTGTCCTGATTTTCGCAGGACAGTCCTCATTTGGGCAGCTGTGTCCTGCAAAAAAACATAAGTACTACATGTCCTGATTTTAGAGTAGAGACAATATATTCTGACTTTCCACTTAATGTTGCAGAAAACTACAATACCTTAACTAAAATACCTTAAAATGACAAGAAACAATAGAAGCAACTAAGAAACTACAATACTCAGCCTTAATTCTGATTATATAGAGAAAACAAATCTGTTGCACTGGTCGAGGTTACATACCGTCCTGTGAAAAATCACGTTTTAGTAAGAAATGTCCCACTTTGGGCTTCTTAAAATGTGGTAATCCTAGTCTGGAAAGGTACAAAGGATGAATTCAGTCAGTTTGTGGAATGGATGGAGAGTACTAGCTTGTGTCTTAGGTACAAGTACGAATGGAATCAAAACCAAATCACATACTTGGACCTAAACATTTATAGGAATAGCACTGGTGACATTTGTACAACTTTGTTCCAAAAAGTAACTGACAGAAATATTATTTTGAGATATGAAAGTTGCCATCCACAACATGTCTGTTTCAATATACCCAAGGGACAACTTCAATCAATCAATCAAAATCTTTATTTAACCAGGAGAACACCGTTGAGCAAAGCTCATTTTTGAGGTGGACCTGGACATGGATACATAGTCGAGCATAGAAGGATTACACACATAACAGAATCATAATACAAGTCATAATACAATATAAACTGAACATAGAACCATGTACAGAATTCAGATGGATAACAGTACTAATTCTTGGTATGTATATATATATATATATATATATATATACACAAATATACATGAGATTCTCTGGACTGTATGAAGGGAATAATAAATTCAAGTTACAAGCTCACCCAATCCCCCCCCCTTTTAAAACTATTTTCAGACCATGCCCAAGGAAACCATTGGAACCACTTAATTGGAAACCTAAATAAAATTATAAGATACCTTACTAAATAATCAACCAATTCAATACTGGAAAGTTGGAATAAAGATCTAGATCTTAATATAGCAATAAAAGCATGGTCCACCGCAGCTCTTAAGGCAGTTAAGGTCACCCAATCACATATATAGAAACAAAGAATTTGACAGCAGATAAGGACCACTTGGCCCACCTAGCCTGCCCTTTTCCCTATCTGATGGTTAAGCTGCAAATTCTAGTTAATCAATAGCTTACTTACTCCTACCCCCCACTAGAATTGCCTTATGCCTGTCCCATACATTCTTGAATTCTCCCACTGTTCCTGACTCTACAACCTCCTCCGGAAGGATGTTCCATGCATCCACAACCCTCCCTGTGAAAAAATACTTTCTAACATTACCTCTGAGCTGCCCCCCCATCTTCAAATTGTGCCCCCTTGTTCTTGCACATCTCTTCTTATGAAAGATACTACCATCTTATACTTTAATTCCCTTGAGATACTTGAACATTTCTATTATGTCCTCCCTCTCCCTCCTTTCCTCAAGGGTATACATATTAAGCTCCTTTAGTCTCTCCTCATATGTCTTTTGGTGCAGACCCTATACCATTTTGTTTGCCCTCCTCTGAACAGCCTCCACTCCATGTCTATGTCTTTGTGGAGATGGGGTCTCCAGAATTGCATGCAGTACTCCAGATGGGGTCTCACTAACTGTCTGTACAGAGGGATAAAAACTTCCTGTTTTCTATTGTTGATGCCTCTCCCTATACATCCCAGTATCCCTCCAGCCCTCCTTACTGCCTTCTCACATTGCTTGCTCACTTTTAGGTCATCTGATATAATTACTCCTAGGACTCTTTTGATATTTGCTATTAACTCACCTCCCATTGTGTACTCTTCTCCTGGGTTTTTGTTTCCCAGATGCATTACCTTGTACTTCTTTGCATTGAATCTGAGCTGCCACATATTTGACCATTCCTCCAACCTTGCCAATTCCCTTTTCATTCTTTCCACCCCACCATGTGTATCAACCCTGTTGCAGATATTTGTGTCATCTGCAAACAGACATACCTTTCCTTCCAGGTGCTCTCCAATGTCACTTATAAAGACATTAAAGAGGAGCGGTCCTAGTACCGAACCCTGCAATACCCCGTTAGTTACCCTCCTTTCTTCACTGTGGACTCCATTTACTATTACCCTTTGCATCCTGTTGTCCAGCCAGTTTTTATCCAGACTACCACCTTGGGACCCACTCCAAGGATGGTTAACTTGTATATTAATCTTTTGTGTGAGACTGTGTCAAATGTCTTGCTAAAATCTAGGTAGGCCATATCCACAGTCCCTCCCTGGTCTACTACTTTAGTCACCCAGTCAAAGAAATCTACTGGGATAGTCTGACATGACCTTCCTGCTGTAACATCATGCTGCCTTGGGTCCTGTGCCCCACTGGCCTCTAGGTACTCAACAATGCTTTCCTTCAGAAGTGATTCCATCATTTTCCCTACCACTGAAGTCAAACTAACAGGTCTGTAGTTTCCTGCCTCTGCCCTGCTCCCACTTTTCTGAAGTGGAATCACATTTGCCCTCCTCCAGTCCTCAGGTACCACCCCATCCTCCCATGAGTTTTTAAAGACAGTAGTCAGTGGTGTTACTAGTTCTACCCTTAGTTCTTTTAGAATTCTTGGGTGAATCCTATCAGGCCCCATTGCTTTGTCCACCCTCAGTTTCAAGAGTTCTTTCAAAATCCTTTATTCTGTGAATGGACTGGTATCGACCCCCCTATTCAGAGTTTCTCTCTCTTGTTTGGATTAGGTACCTCCCCCTCTTCTGTTGTGAATATTGAGCAGAAATATTTGTTCAGTATCCCTGCTTTTTCACTGTCACCCTCTGCCCACATTCCCTCCCCTTTATTAAGTCTCTGTATCCCTCCCTTGGTCTTTCTTTGCTTCCAAATGAACCTATAAAAGGTTTTAGTCCCCTTCTTAACAGAGTGGGCTATCTTTTCCTCAGTTTGTGCCTTTGCTATTCTGACTGCCTTCTATATGGAGAGAATACTCCTGGAAGTGTAGGTCTAGGTTTTTCAGATCACCGGCAAGGTTGACTTAATACCCTCCAGTTAAATACAGAACTTGCTGGAGGGGGTGTGGGTGTAGAATGGCCAACACTGCAAACATAATGTGGCAATGTCCATTTCTGATGCCCTTCTGGATAATTCTCCAAAATGAAATAACTGATAGTCCGAGTGAAAGTGTGGATTTAACAGATGAGGTGGTTTTGGTAGCCTTTACCCGGACTATCCCCCCCCCCCATGTACAAAATATCTGCTGCCTATTTTTATATTAGCAGCTAAAAAATCACTTACAAAAAATGGATGACACAAGACATCCCTACCATTCACAATTGGAGATGAATTATGATATTAAAATATCAGATGGAAAGTTTAACCGCTAAAATGAATAACCAGTCTCCGACTTTCACCAGGAAATGGCAACGATGGGCACTACATCAGGCAGCAGTGGTAACCCGTGAGGTGGGCGCATGAGGAAGGGCGCTGTCCATAATGGCAACTCCTTCCTGGCGCAATTCCTCACGGCAATGGGGGGGATGACCAGATGAGGGGGTGGGCGAACTGGGCGACAGGATGTGGGTATGTGTACATGTGCAGAGGGGGAGCGAGCATGATGAGCGTGGGCTGGGGGGTGGAGGGGCTGTAGGGGGTGGTGCTGCGGTGGATGGCCGAGCTGCATCGTGGCATCGGGGGTTGGCTAGTGGTTGGGGTGAGTGAGTTACCGGATTCGGGCGCTGGTGCAATTTTATTGCACCTGGCCCAAACCTTTATTTTTTAATGATTTCACCTGCCCCGACATGCACCCCTCTGGAGTTGAGAATCCTTAAGTAGGGGGGTGTGGGGGCGAAGCCCCCTGTAAGGGGTTGGTGTGGGGGGGCACAGTCCCACCACAGAAATCATTAAAAAAAACTCTCCTGGCACCATTGTCCTGTGTGCCGTGGTTGTCAGAGTGCCAAATATTTTCGGCACTCTGACTGTGTGATAACGATGATCACCTTTAGGCATTCGCCATTATCATATAGACCCGGCAGCGGTAGATCCTGAGTTCTGTCCATAGTATAGCCTGGAGGGATGGGGGAGGGAGAGAGGTAGTGAGAGGAGAACAGGTCTTAGAGAACTCTTACAGTTTAGCCCCATAAATGATGTAGTTTACCCTTGACAGTCCTTCAGCCTTACCATGGTATAAATAAAACTAATAATAGTTTTTTTGCCTGCAGATGTAGAAAAAGAAATGTGATACTGAATTATTTAACAGAATGTCAGTGTATGTACCGTGTCTCATTTAATTTAAAAAAAAAATCTTAATAAAAATATATAAAAAAAAATACAAGTTATAAGGCATATACAGGGTGCAAGAGAGAGGGCTCTTAGATTAGGTATGAAGTAGAAGGATAGATCCATAAAGTGAGGGGAAAGGGGCAAACACCTAAAATAGAGGAGGTAGGGGGGAAGAAGACTAAATGGGCAGTGGCAGCCATACAATGGCCACTGATCACAGAGTGCTGCTGAGACCACCAATGGAATGAAGATGGGCCCCCAGGATGCTGGTCAAAGGCAAGGGGAGGGGATAAGGAAACAGAAAGAATAGGGGCTTAGGGGAGGATGGAGAGTGGGAGGCTCAATTCAAGTAATAAGGCAGGGTCAGGTAAAACAATTACAGGATTCCTTGAAAGAACGAGCACAAAGAGTTTTGAATGTTGATAGTTTGATAGGGTAGACCAGTTTCAATGTTTTTTGTAGCTTGTTCCAGACAGAATGTAATGCGTAACTTAAGGATTTCCTACCAAAGCGTGATCTGACCTTAGGTATAATAAAGGACATGTAGAAGGCACTCCTCAAAGCATATTTGCCTACCATGCTTAGGGGCAGGCTATCCAAGACATATTGAGGCAACTTCTTAGTAATAGCTCTGAAGGACCAAAAGGCGGCATTCATCTGCCTTCTATATTTGAGGGATGACTATCCCACAGCAGCATATAGGGAGCAAAGATGCATGGCGAAGGGGAGGCTGGCAATGAATCTTAAGGCTCTATAATAGAGCGGGTCCAGTTTGACTAGTGCAGAGGCAGAGCCTTGACTGTAAAGGAAGTCTGCATAGTCCAACAATATTAGGAAGGTGGATTGGACCAATCACTTCTTAGCCTCCCCAGTAAGCAGGTGATAATCCTATAGAACAGACCAAGCCTCTGTGTAAGCTTTTTTATAAGTTCTTCAATATGGTCATTATAAGAAAGTCTATGGATGATCCAGACCCCCAAGTATTTGAACTTAGTTACATATTCCAAAGATTTGCCTAAGAGTGTGGAGATCTGAGGAAAGGTTCCTTGGGCAGCAGAGTTCGTTATATGTGCAGAGGGTGAGAGGAGCATTGCATTTCTTTTCTTAGTGTTCAGTAGAAGTTTCTGGTTCAAGAGCTGCAGTTGCAGTAGATTAAACTCCTGCTGAAAATCACTACATGCTGCTTTTGGGGAAGATCTGCTGATGTAAAGTACTGTATCATCTGAATAGATGTATGTTTGCAGTACTGAGGTTGGCATCAACTCTGTTAATATATATTGTGAAGAGCAGGGGGCCCAATAATGAGCCCTGCAGTATGCCCCTTAACAGGGGTTTTAGGGATGAGAACTCTCTGTCTGCTTTTACCTACTGGAGATGACCTGAAATATAGTTGGAGAACCATCTCAATGATAGAGTCCAGACCTATGTTCCAGAGGGACATAAGGAGCAGATCGTGATCGACAGTGTTGAATGCCTTACTTAGGTCTAAAGATACTGCACAAACAATACTGGCAAGTGGGCAGGAGGCATGCAGAATCCACAGGAAGGGAAGCCGAATGAGCTTAACCCCCATGCTAGAAACAATGGGGGGAAAGGGAGTACTAGAGGGGATGCTAGGAAGTGAGAGCAGGGGGGAAGGGGAAGGAAAAAGGGTGGAGGGTGGTCACCTTGAACACTAGGAGCCTAGGGAACAAAACAGCAGAGCTACGGGCTCTCATGGCTGAAGGGGAGGTGGACATGGCAGCCATCATCGAAACATGGGCCACCCATTACCAGGACTGGGACCTGGCAGTACTAGGGTATAAGATATTGTGCAGAGATAGGGTAAATGGGAAGGGTGAGGGGGTGGCACTGTATGTGAGAGAAGGACTGAAATGCATTCATGAGGAGAGGGAGGAGTGTAATACAGAGTCGTTAAGGATGCAAATCCAGGATTCAAAGAATAGGACTCTCAGTATGGGAGTAGTGTATAGGCCACCTTCTCAGACAGAGAAGTTAGACAGGGAACTAGCGGGGCAGATCAGAAGGGCCTGCAGAAAGGGTAACACTGTGATTGTGGGGGACTTCAACCTGCCAGTTCCAACCCAGGAGTGGATTGGAGTATCCCAGCCACCACTAATAAAATTGGGCAGATACTTCTGGACATGTTCCAGGATAGCTTCCTAATGCAAATGGTCAGTGAGCCAACCAGGTTAGGGAACACTCTAGACCTCATGCTGGCAAATAGGGAGTTTGTGAGGAAGTTGGGGGTGGAAGAACCGCTGGCAGGGAGCGACCACCACTCAGTGTGGTTCACATTGAAAATGGGTAAGGAGGGAGTAGAAACAGGACCAAGAGTGTTGGATTTCAGAAAGACCAACTTTGGGAGGATGGGGGAGGTAGTTAAAGGGTATCTAGACAGAATCCAAACCAATATGGACACTAACCAGAGGTAGGAAGTCATAAAACTGGGGATTGAGGAGGCAACCAAAACCTGCATCAGGGTCAAGAGTAAGAGAGCTAGGGCCAAGAAACCCAGCTGGTTGATCAAGATGCCTGGATATCATAGCAGACACAGAAAGATGGTACACAGAGAACCATGACTGGGATGTTAACATACCAAGGTACATAATCTATAGGAGAGACAGGCAGGGGAGTAGAGGGGGAGGAGTAGCTCTCTATGTAAAGGAAGGGATAAAAGCAACTGAACAAAAGAGTAAACAGGGAGGAGAGGAGGCACTGTGAGTCACCTTGGAGACTAGAAAGGGCACCACAATCCGCACAGGGGTTGTGTACAGACCCCCATGTCAGGGAGGGAATGGACAAGGATATGATAGAAGGCATTCTTAGAATGGCAGAGAAGGGAGATACTGTTGATGGGAGACCTGAATATGCCAGATGTTAACTGGAGCACATTTGCTGCAGCCACATCCAAGAGCAGGGCCATTCTTGATGCCCTACAGGTGGCAGGCCTCAGACAGCTAGTTTCAGAACCCACTCGTGAGGGAACAATCTTAGACCGCATACTCTCAAATGGGGGCAGTGAGAGGATCTCAGATCTAGAAGTGGGTTGCCATCTGGGGACAAGTGACCATCAAACAGTGTGGTTCATGTTAAACTCAGCTACAGAGTCAAGACATACAAAAGTGAGGGTACTGGACTTTAGGAGGGCTGACTTTGGTAAGATGGGAGAGTGCCTCAGAAAAGCACTAGCAAACAGGCTAGAAGGAGGTGTGGAGCAACAACGAGGAATCATCAAAACTGTCATCACAGAGGCAACAAGCCTTTGTGTGAAGCAAATAAACAAATCAAAATGAAAGAAAAAGCCACTATGGTTCTCAAAAGAGGTGGCTGTGAAAGTCAGGAAGAAAAAGATAGCATTCCGGAAGTATAAGGAAACACAGAAGGAGCAGGACAGAGAGCTGTTCCAGTTAAGGCAGAAGGAAGCAGGGAGGGAAGTCAGAATAGCAAAGGCCCAAACTGAGGAAAAGATAGCCAACTCAGTTAAGAAGGGGGATAAAACCTTTTATAGGTACATCAGCGAGCGTAGAAAGACAAAGGGAGGGATAGTGAAGCTGAATAGAATGAACGGTGGGTGAGCAGAGGGGGACAGTGAAAAAGCAGGGATACTGAACAAATATTTCTGCTCAGTAATAACAAAAGAGGAGGGGGAAGTGCCTAATCCAATTAACAGAAGCACTCTTGATAGGGGGGTCAATCCCAGTCCTTTCACAGAAGAAAGGGTTCTGCAAGAACTCCTAAAACTGAAGGTGGACAAAGCAATGGGTCCTGATGGAATTCACCCCAGAATTCTAAAAGAATTAAGGGAGGAACTAGTGAAACTACTGGCTACTCTTTTTAATAAATCATGGGAGGATGGTGTGGTACCCGATGGACTGGAGGAAGGCAGATGTGATTCCCCTTCACAAAAGTGGGACAAAGAAAGAGGCAGGAAACTACAGACCTGTCAGTCTGACCTCTGTGGTAGGGAAAGTGATGGAGTCACTTCTGAAGGAAAGAATAGTTGAGTACCTAGAGGCCAGTGGGGCACATGACCCAAGGTAGCATGGGTTCACAGCGGGAAGGTCATGTCAGACGAATCTAATAGATTTCTTTGACTGGGTGACCAAAGTAGTAGACCAGGGAGGGGCTGTGGACATGGCCTACCTAGACTTTAGCAAGGCATTTGACACAGTCCCACACAAAAGATTAATAGTCAAATTAACCAGCCTGGGAGTGGGTCCCAGGGTGGTAGCCTGGGTAAAACATTGGCTGCACAACAGGACACAGAAGGTAATTGTAAGTGGAGTCCACTCTGAAGAAAGAGGGGTTACTAGTGGGGTACCGCAGGGTTCAGTATTTGGTCCAGTCCTTTTTAATGTCTTCATCAGTGACATTGCAGAGGGACTGGAAGGAAAAGTATGCCTTTTGGCAGATGACACAAAGATCTGCAACAGGGTTGATACACAAGGAGGCGTGGAAAGGATGAAAAGGACTTGGCAAGGTTGGAGGAATGGTCATGAAGTATGGCAGCTAGGATTCAATGCAAAGAAGTGCAAAATAATGCACCTGGGAAACAAGAACCCAGGGGAAGAATACACAATGGGTGGGGAGGTAGTAACAACAACAAAAAAGGAAAGGGACCTGGGGGTAATCATATCAGGGTAGCAAGCAATGTGAGAAGGCAGTAGGGAGGGCTGGGGGTATACTGGGATGTATAGGGAGAGGCATCAGCAGCAGAAAATAGGAAGTTGTTATCCCTCTGTACAGATAGTTGGTGAGACCCCATCTGGAGTACTGTGTCCAGTTCTGGAGACCCCATCTCCACAAGGACGTAGACAGGATAGAGGCAGCCCAGAGGAGGGCAACTAAAATGGTGCAGGGTCTGCAAGAGAAGCTGTATGAGGAGAGACTAAAGGAGCTTAATATGTATACCCTTGAGGAAAGAAGGGAGAGGGGGGGACATGATAGAAACTTTCAAGTACTCAGTGAAATCAACAAAGTCCAAGAGGGTAGCATCTTTCAGAAAAAGAGACGTGCAAGAACAAGGGGACACAATTTAAAGATAGAAGGAGGGTGGTTCAGGGGCAATGTGAGGAAGTATTATTTTACAGAGAGGGTAGTGGATGCATGGAACAGACTTCCTGAGGAGGTTGTGGGGTCTAAAACTGTGGGAGAATTCAAGAATGGTAGAATTAGTGACACCACTGACTACCCTGTTTAACAATTCATGGGAGGATGGGGTGGTACCCCAGGACTGGAGGAGGGCAGATGTCATTCCCCTTCACAAAAGTGGGAGCAAGGCAGAAGCAGGAAACCACAGACCTGTTAGTTTAACCTCAGTGGTAGGGAAAATGATGGAATCACTTCTGAAGGAAAGAATTGTCGAGTATCTAGAGGCCAGAGGGGCACAGGACCCAAGGCAGCATGGATTCACAGCAGGAAGGTCATGCCAGACAAATCTGATAGATTTCTTTGACTGGGTGACCAAAGTAGTAGATCAGGGAGGGCTGTGGACATGGCCTACCTAGACTTTAGCAAGGCATTTGACACAGTCCCACACAAAAGATTAATATACAAGTTAGCTAGCCTGGGAGTGGGTCCCAAGATGACAGCCTGGGTAAAAAATTGGCTGGAAAATAGGACACAGAGAGTAATAGTAAATGGAGTCCACTCTGATGAAAGGGGGGTTAGTAGTGGGCACCGAGGGTTCAGTATTCAGTATTAGACCAGTCCTTCAATGTCTTTATGTTTACATTGCAGAGGACTGGAAGGAAAAGTATGTCTTTGCAGGTGACACAAAGCTCTGCAACAGAGTTGATGCACAAGGTGGGGTGGAAAGGATGAAAAGGGACTTGGCAAGGTTAGAGGAATGGTCAAATGTATGGCAGCTAGATTCAATGCTAAGAAGTGTACGTAATGCACCTGGGAAACAAAACCCAGGGAAGAGTACACAATGGAGGGTGAGATACTAACAACAACAAAATGGAAAGGGACCTGGGGGTAGTCATATCAGATGACCCAAAGGTGGGCAAGCAATGTGAGAGGGCAGCAATGAGGGCTGGGGGATATTGGGATGCATAGGGAGGCATCACCAGTAGAAAACAGGAAGTTATTATCCCTCTGTACAGACAGCTGGTCAGACCCCATCTGGAGTACGTGCAGTTCTGGAGACCCAGTCTTCGAAAGACATAGACAGGATGGAAGCTGTCCAGAGGAGGGCACCAAAATGGTGCAGGGTCTGCACCGGAAGACATATGAAGAGAGACTAAAGGAGCTTAATATGTATAGCCTCTGAGGAAAGGAGGGAGGGGGGACATGATAGAAACTTTCAAGTACCTCAAGGAATCAACAAAGTCCAAGAGGGTAGCATCTTTCAAAAAAGAGGTGTGCAAGAACAAGGGGACACAATTTGAAGATGGGGGCCTAGAGGTAATTTAAGGAAGTATTTTTCACAGAGAGGTTGTGGATGCATGGAACGCCTTCCGGAGGAGGTCATGGAGTCAAAAACAGTGGTGGAATTCAAGCATGCATGGGACAGTCATAAGGCAATTCTAGGGGATGGGGGTAGGAAGAAGTAGGCTTCTGGTTAACTAGGATCTGCAGCTTATCCAGTAGGCAGGGAAATGGGCAGACTGGTGGGCCAAGCGGTCCTTATCTGCCATCAAATTCTATGTTTCTATGTTTCTATGTAATGCATGGGACAGACATAAGGCAATTCTTGTGGGGTGGTAGGAAGAAATAGGCTGTTGGTTAACTAGGATCTGCGGCCTATCCTGTAGGTAGGGACATGGGCAGACTAGATGGGCCAAGCGGTCCTTATCTGCCGTCAAAGTCTATGTTTCTATGGGTCATGGAGAAAGTAAGAAACAAAACAGCTGCATTTAGGAGTTTCAAAAAAACAGGGAGAAGGGAGGACAGAGAGGATTACCTGAAGGAATCGAAGGAGGTGACGAAGGCAATAAGGGCAGCCAAGGTGTCTAAGGAGCTCAGGGTGGTACAAGGCATCAAGAAGGGGGAGAAGGAATTCTTCAGGTACATCAGGGAGGAAAGAAGTTGTAGGGACAAAATAGTAAGGATTAAGAGGGATGGGTGGTGAGTGAAAACAGGCAGAGCAGGCAGAAGCGCTTAGTGAATACTTCTGTTCAGTGTTTGCTAAAAAGAAAGGAAGGGCGCTACCAAGGGGGTGGGAGGTCAGACCTGGGGAGGAGGTGACAGATGGGGAATCGCAGAGGGCAGGATACTGGAGGGCCTGAGGGCACTGAGGGTGGACAAGGTGCCAGGGCCAGATGGCACTCACCCCAAGGTACTGAGAGAGCTGGCAGAAATCCTGGTGGGGCCCTTAGCAGACCTGTTTAAGGCTTCCCTGGTCTCAGCAGGTGTACCTCGGGACTGGAGGATGACTCATGTGGTACCCTTACATAAAAGCAGTCCCAAAGACAAACCAGAAAACTACAGGCCAGTAAGCCTCACATCCATTGTGGGAAAACTGATGGAGACAATCCTGAAGGAGAGGCTGGTGTCCCTTCTGGAGACCAATGGGCTGCAGGATGTTAGGCAGCATGGGTTTGTCATGGTCAGATCTTGTCAGACCAACCTGGTGGATTACTATGACTGAGTAACTATACAGTTGGACAAGGGCCATGCAGTGGATGTCCTGTTTCTGGACTTCAGTAAGGCATTCAACTTGGTGCCACATGGGAGGCTGGGTAGTAAGCTGGCAGATACAGGTGCAGGGGCACAAATGGTGGGATGGGTAGTAGACTGGTTACAGGGAAGGCAGCAGAGGGTGGTGGTGGGAGAGGAGCTTTCACCTCCAAGGGCAGTGACAAGCGGAGTACCACAGGGCTCAGTGCTGAGACCGGTGTTGTTTGGGTTGTTCATATCAGACTTCTCAATGGGCATCAAGCGCAAGATCAGTATGTTTGCAGATGACACCAAGATGGGAGCAGTAGTGGATGACCTAGGAGGGTGGCGTGGGTTGCAGGATGATCTGTCAAAAATTGGAGACCTGTTGGACACCTGGCAGTTGGAGTTCAATGCTAAAAAGTGCAAAGTGCTACATTTCGGGGCAAAAAAAACAAGAAGGAGCTACCTGCTGGGGGGCGTTCAGCTAGCCGTGACAGAGGAGAAGGATCTGGGGGTGATTATAACAGGCTCAATGAACAACTCGGCACAATGCAGGAAGGTAGCTGCAAATGCCAACAAAAGGCTGGGTTGTATTGCCAGGGGTATATCCTCAAGGAGGGAGGTGATCCTGCCATTGTATAGGTCACTGGTTAGGCCACACCTGGAGGACTGCATGTAGTACTGGTGCCCATGCTTGAAGAGGGACATTATGTTACTGGTGAGGGTGTAGCACATGCCAACAAAGATGATCCAGGGACTAGGGGACATACTCTAAGTGAGCAGGCTGAGGGAGTTGAACATGTACTCACTGGAGGAGAGGAGACACAGGGGGGATATGATTGAAACCTTCAAGTACATCAAGGGAATAAACAAGACAGGCACGGAGGGAATATTCAAGTTGAGGGGGGTAGGGACACTCGAGGTCATGATCTCAGATTAGGGGGAGAAGATTCAGGATGGAAATGAGAAGAAATTTTTTGCGGAGAGAGTGGTGTCCGGGTGGAACGTGTTGCCTGCGGAAGTGGTATCCTGTAGAACACTGGACTGCTTCAAAAGGGGATGGGATAGGGTAAGAGGGAGGGTCAGGGGAGGTAGGGACAGCTGCAATATAAGGGTTACTAGCTGCACACTCGAGCAGACTGGATAGACCATAAGGCCCTTATCTGCTGGCAAATTTGTATATTCATATGTACAAATAAAATTCTTGGCATCCAGATCACACTGCCAATCATTAGTCAGCTTAGCAAGTCCATAGATGGTGCTATGGCATGGTCTAAAGCCTGATTGTAAAGGGTTAAGCAGGTTTGTAGATTCCAGGTAGTTTCTGAGCTGTGCACTCACAATTTTCTCTAACAGTTTAGACAGGATGGGGAGTAGAGAGATAGACCTGTAATTGTTAAGGTCACTAGGGTCTCCAACTTTGAAAAGGGGGATCACATGCACAGTTTTCCATAGGGGAGGAAGGTCACCCTGAGACAGGGATAAGTTAAAGAGTTGGGTAATTGGTACAGCCAGGACATAATGACCAAGTTTCAGGAAAAAGGGGTCAAGGAGGTCTGCACCAGCACTCTTCCTGGTGTCTAGTTGTAGCAAGAGGTCCTCAATATCTTTCAAGGATGCAGGCTGAAGGGAGACTGCATTGCTGATGACAGGAGCTTCTTGGTCCTGTGCACCGAGTTGAGAGCGGAGGTTACTGGTGGGGGAGGTATCAAATGCTAAACCTGTGGTATCAAAGTGGTTATTGAGGGAGTCAAGGATTGTTGGCCTGTCAGAGACTGTAGTGAACCCAAAACTAATTCTTGTGGGTAGGGAATGCATGGACGGCCTGTCAGACTGTAGTGGCCCCAAAACTAATTCTTGTGGGTATGGAATTCGTGGACGCATGACCTGCAATGCCCTTAAGTGTTCTCCAGAATTTGAAGAACCATTTAGAGGAAGAGTCAAGTTTGGTGTAAAAATAGTTGGCCTCTTCCCTGACCATCCTAGTACAAAGATTCCTTGCTTTTCTAAATGAAATCCAGTCAGCTGTAACCTTTGTTTTTTGAGCCATTTTCCAAAGCAAATCTCTATTATGCAGAGCTGTCTTTAGGTCTGCCGTAAACCACCAGCATAATTTTTTCTTGGATAGTACTTGTACCTGTGGCACATGCTTATCCAATGCCCCTAACACAAAATCCTGGAAAATATCGTAGGCCGTATTCACTGATTTTGCTAGGTAGAAGTCCTGCCATCTCAAAGACTCCCTCAAGTCAGCGCTAAAACTTGTAAGTACCCTCAGGAATTGTACAGAACCTAATGAATATAAACAAACAAGCATTTGTCAACGCCGGAGTTCATCACTGGGATTGCTGTTGGTACTCACTGATTGACAGGACTACAGTTCCCAGCAGAAAGAACAAGTTATGCCACCAAGTTCACATTCCCATTGAAATACAGTGAAGTGCATACCTGTGTCCTCAATTTGTGATCTGGCTTTGAAGAGTGACGATGTGTCTGTGGTTCAGAGAAGATTAGGGTACTGTAGCCCCACCATGGTTGGGGGGAATGTCATGGTTAATAACCCTAACATCCCAGGCATTTGGTATTTGCACTACAAATTTTCAACGTGGCCTTTAGTGACTTCCACCTCATGAAAGCATTTGGGACCTTTGTTCATGAACAGTGGCACTGTGATTTTGTCAATCTGTCCCAAAAGTTGATTTCACACAGTGACCGTGCCATTCTGCACCAGATGTGTGAAAACACATTTCAGGCAGGATGTGAAAAATTACAGCTGTACCATTCATAGGGAGGTGTGAAGAGATGGCAGTGCTGAACATCTGGAGTGAAAATATTAAAAATGCCTGAATGCATAGGTGGAAACTGCACAACGCATGCTCGTAGCAGTCATTTAGTGGAAAAATTTCACCAAAATTTCAACATAGGCATTTTGTGACCTCTGCTCATGAACACTGTCACTATGATTTTCTTACTCTGTCCCGAACATTGATTTCCCACAGTGACTGTGCCATTGTGTGCCAGATGTGCAAAAACACATTTTGGGCAGGATGTGGACAATGACAGCTGTACTGTTCATAAGGAGGTGTACAAAACTGACAATGTTGAAACTCTTGATTGCAAATATTGCAAATCCTCGAGGTTATAAGTGTGCATGGAAACTGCACAATACATGCTCATAAAATAGTCATTTTACGGACTTTTGTCACCAAATTTTCAACATGGGTATTTTCAGACCTCCGCTCATGAACAGTGTCACTGTGATTTTCGTAATCTGTCCCAAACACTGATTTCCCACAGTGACCATGCTATTCTACACCAGAAGTGTGAAAACACATTTTGGCCAGAATGTGAAAAATGACAGCTCTACTGTTCATGAGGAGGTGTAAAAAAAAAAACAATGTTGAAAATCTGGAGTAAAAATATTACATATTCGTGACATTACAAGTGTGTGCTGAAACTGCGCAACGCACGCTCATAACACAGTCATTATAAGGACTTTTTTCACCAAATTTTCAACATAGACATTCTGAGACCTCCACTCATGAACAGTATCACTTTTGTTTCATTAATCGGTCCCGAAAGGTGATTCCGCGCAGTGACCGTGAAATCGTCTTTCAAGACTGAATAACCAGATGACAGTGACTGAATCCATGAGGTGGGGTCCCAAGAACCCCATATTGAAAATTTGGCGCCAAAATTCACAAAAATGGCCAAGATATGCACCAAAGTTGAAAGAAAAAAACATTTATACCATTATACAGCTTACCGGCATTTCTTCAGTTCGCGGTCGGCTTTGAAGAGTGCAGACGTGTTCCCAGTCCACCGAACATCATCATGCCAGGTTCCAGAGGTAAGTAAGGGGTGTGTGTGTGTGGGGAGGTGGGGTGTGCAGTGGGTGGCTGTGGGTTGTGGGAGGTGCCACCAGACTCAACAAGGGATCGTTTTCTAGTTTACAGGTTTAAAAAAATGTTAGAACATCACGAGAAGGTTTTTTCTTTATTACAGGGTCTTTTGGCATGCTAGGGTGGGCTCCCAGCGTGCCACCTGAGTGTTTGAGGGGCTGTAGCCAATGGGGATTGGGCACCCCCATCTACACACATAAGTGCTGGTGGGGCAAGGGCCGAGGGGGATTGGGCACCCCCTTGGCACACAAGAAATTGGGGGGGCATTATGCCAACGGGGAGTGGGTTCTCCCATCAGCAAAATGAGCTGGGAGGGAGCATGCCAACAGGGCGATTGAGCACCCCCATCAGTTATTTTTTTTAATTTTAACTGCAAGGGGAGCATCTGAGGAGTCCTGGGCTCAGCGCGTTCACACTGCTGTAGCTACAGCAGTGTGAGCGCTAACCAAAATTCAGTGCAGGCATGCAATCAGGACCGAGCACACCACTATTGGTGCAGCTCCGCCCTTTGAAAAGTTGTCCAACTCAGCCTGAACAGCTGAAAGTGAATCATCACCAGCCTGCCGACTGATTTGCCTGCCGCTGACCTGCCCCAAGAAATGCCTGTAGAGCACTTTATAGCAATGAGTTCGTCTGTGCCTGCATGCTATGACAAACTCAAAAAGGGCATTACAGGTTAGATTTGTGGACCATGGCTACAGTGCTCACAGTATAGCCACTGCAATAAAAAGAGTGGACAATATGGACAGGGCTGAAACACTGACCTATGCTGAATCATCAGCTAACAGAGTCCAGCATTAGCTGTCATTTTGTTACAACATACTCAGTTAGGGCTGAGAATATAAAGAAATAATTCTGAACAATTGACCTATTCTTGAACTGGAACCTAGGTTAGTAGGCGTAGTGAAAACAGGTCCAAGAGTGGTCTTTAGGAAGTGTAAAAGCATCAAGGACATGATAGTGAAAATATTATCCCTGGACCAGAACCAGTCAGTATTTGCCCTCCCCGTGGTACACATCATTGTGGTTGACGTGTATATTGTAAATACATCTGTACTTGTAAATTTTCTATCTACCCTGTCACAGGTAAAAATATTACTTATGACTTTGTTAACCAGGTAAAGTGTTTTCAGGCATGACCTGGGCCAAAAGGCATGAGCATATGACAAACAGAATAACCAAAGTAAGAACATCAAATAGAGAACATCAATATACAAGTTCCGAGGCAGGACATTTCTGTTATAAGAGTAAGTCAGCTACAGAATACAGATGCGAGTCATATATAAGCAGACACTGGGATACAAAAAAATAATTGTAAGTACAACCACCCTTTGGTCAAACGAAGTCTGACCTATAACCAAACTGCTCAGTATCCAGCAGGATCAAGAAAGAAGTACAGGAGATAGGTCAAAGGAGATCTGCAGAGAAAGTGTTTTCTGAGCGGACAGGAGCAACTATCCCTAGTGAGGAACCAGAACATAAAGGTTACACTTAAAGGTCTGATGTTTGTCGGATGATCTGGAGGGGGGCAGGCAGAACATTCCAGAATAGGGGGGCAGCAACCAGTAGTACTTTACCACCCATACTAGTGGTGGTTCGTGGGGTCTCAAGGGGAAGGCAAGGGAGGATCAAAGACTTTGCTGTGTGGTGCGGGGCTTAAAGGCAGAAAGGGGAGAACAGGGCCACTCCTGATACAAGTATCAGTGAGACAGCCAAGTATAAGTCAAGGTGGCCTTGCAGGGAGAGCCAGTTTAGGGAGCAATAAAGGTCGCAGTGATGTGTAGAGTAAGAGGCACACAGGGCAAATCGACAAATGTTGTTGTATACCATCATGAGTATAGACTGAAGGGCAGAGGAGATGCAAGTGTAGACTGGGGAACCGTAGTCCAAAATGGGGACAAGGTTTCCCTTAGCAATAGCCAGGTGAACTTCTGCAGTCAGGAAGGGTTTGATGCGATAAGCCACACTAAGCTTCTGATTAATCTGATGAACTACAGTGTTGACATGGTCAGTGAAGGAGAGGTTGGGGTCCAGTGTGATCCCCACATATTTGAAGAAGTGGATGATTTCCAGTGTGGAACCAGTGGGAGGGTGAATCAAGAGAGAGGAATTGGTTTTGTGAGATTTGGCAAGATAAGATTTGGACCCAAACAGCATCGCCTTGGTTTTTTTGGTGTTAACTAGCATCAGGTTGCCAGTGAACCAGCTGTGGGCAATGCAATAGTTCTGGGTGAGAACTGAGGATAGGAGGGGAAATGATTTGTAACTGTGGTAGATAACTAGGCTGTCTGTGTAGAGGAGGAAGTTACAGGAGAGGCTATCTTGGGCGAGGGTATTGACGAAGATGGTGAAATGCAGGGGGCCCAGTATGGAGCCCTGGGAAACCCTGGAGGAGATGGGTAGGGTGGGAGAGGTGGCAGAGCCAATGTATATGAATTGGGAGTGGTCAGTAAGGTAACTCTGAAACCAGTGTGTGTGGTTTCCATGGAGGAGCCTATCAGATTCAGTTTGGAGAGGAGGAGTTTATGATTTACCAGATCAAAAGCCTTTGACAGGTCAACAAATATGGCCCCGGTGGCATGCCCTTGATCCATGTTAGTAAGCGTGTGGTCTGTTAAAAGGGCCAGGGCAGTAGTGGTGCTATGGTGCCTGTAGAAGCCATGCTTCTGGCTGTATAAGATATCATGTTTGGTGAGGTACTCGGGTAGTTGTCGGTGGACTACTTTTTTGAGGAGTTTACTGAGGTGGGGAAGAACAGATATTGGCCAGTAGTTGTTGGAGGAGTGGGGATCCCCTGATTTAAAGATGGGAATTACCTTGGCGGATATCCATGGGAGAGTCATTGTGGAGGTTGACAATGCAAAACTGAAAATAAAGAAGGGTTTGCTGTTGCTTGGTACACAGTTTTGAGAAACGCAGGGGAGAGGCTGTCTGAGCCTGGGCTACCCCAATTGGGAAGGCTCCAGAGGATTTTGAGTGCCCTTAGGGGAGATATCCTTGAAATAGAAGGGGCAGCGAGGGGGGTTAGCATCAGGTGAGGGGGGCAGAGACCGGGGGACTGGCCAGTGCCAGGATGGACTGAGGGCCTTGCTGCCCCAGGTTGCATGGAGGATGGATTGCAAGATGGGAGTTTGCTGATGAAGGCAGACAGGTCTGTAAATTTATGGTTATAGGCATTGGCAACCTCGGCGAGGTTAGTCGGGAGGCCAGACGGGGAACTCAGGTGAACATTGGGGCTGCTGGTGAGAGGGGTGAGAAGTCAGCTGATGGAGTTCCGGAATTTTCTGGGGTTGCCAAAGCCGTCCTGTAAGTGAGTGTAGTAATCCAATTTGAGGGTATGGGTCTGGTGCTTGCAGTGATTATGCAATGATCGATAATGGCGGGGGAAGGGGCAGTTTATGAGCAATCCACTTCTGGTCCTTCTCTTTCATGAGGGAGAGGAGTTCCTTGGAGATCCAACGGGTACACCTGCCCCGAACTCTCCTAGTAGTTACTGGGAAGTGATGGTCTTGGAGGTCCAAGAGAAAGCTGGTGAAGGGAGTAACAGCAGTGGTTACATCCGAGAGTGCATAGAGGCCCTGCCAGTTCACGTTCCCCGCATCTTAAAGTATTGCTGAGGTGTCCGGATGGTTAAAATTATGGAATGACAGATATTTGGGGGGGCAGGAGGCCCTGCAGAACCAGATGGCATAGGTCGGGGAGTGGTCACTTAAAGAGTCTGATAGGGTGCCTGCATAAAGAATATGGTCCCTATGATTGGTTACCACCCAGTCTATTATGGAGTGAGTTGAGGTCTGATGAGTTTGTCAGGTGGGGAGGGTGAGGACTTGTTCCAGGTTGTACTGCTTGAGCAGATTAGCAAAGTCTGGTTCATGGGAACCCAGCCAATTTAGATTAAAGTCTCAAAAGAGGATAGATTCCCTATCGGGTGAGAGAGATCCTAGGCCAGTGAGTAGACTCTGGAGGCCAGCAATGCCACCATCAGGGGGGTTGTAGCAACAACCCATGTATAGCTTATTTGCTAAGCCCACAGTAATTTCCACAATAAGCCAGTCACTGGGAGAGTAGTTATCCGTGCTGAGAGCAGTTGAGGCAGAGAGGGGGCCCCTGACAAGGACTGCAGCACCACCACCTTTGCCTGGTCGATACTTATGCAGGACGGTGTAGCCCACTGGTTGAAACACTGCATCAGTGTGCTGGGGCTTTAACCAGGTCTCTGTGAAATGGAGCACATGGGATCAGTAGAGAGAAACCCAAGCTTCTAGATCACAGAGTTTGGCAGGGAGACTGCAAAGGTTCATATGGGTGAATTTTAGTTCAGGAGCACTAGCCCACATGCCAGAGATGGAAATGATTGGGGTATTGACTGGGCCAGGGTTAGATTCAATATCACGCATTAGCAGCAGAGAAAAAAGTAAGTGACAGGTGAACATGGTGTCAAGGGGTGGAGTTGAGAAAGAGGGGGAGTGAAGGAATAGGCCAAGTAGGCAACACTCATAGTTGGGGAGGAGTACAAGCATGAGAGGATGGAGCAGGGTACTTTCCCACCTTGGTGGGGGAATGGAATGGGGGTAATGGAAGGTTACAGCAAATTGTTTCAGAATGACTTGATCCATGGCTAGAACTGAAGTGCAGAAGTCCACTGAAAGGATGGCGGCTGCAAGAGAGACAGCCACAAGAAGCAACATTGGGAGCTTCATGGTAAAAACAGGTAGACAGAGCAGGGCACTGGTTAGACTAGTGCAGTAGAAGCTTCAGATTCAAGGCAAGGTCTAGGAGGGTAAAAGGGGAGTGGAGCCTTTAAGGAGGAGGGAGTTCAAGTGGATGGAAGCCAGTCGGGGGGGGCAGGGGAAAGGTAGGGAGGAGATCGGCAGGAGAAATGTGGATTTAAAGAGTGCTGGGGGCAGGGGTGGGCAAGCGGGAGAAAATTTAAGCTAGAGAGGTCCCTAATAAAGAAAGTGCCACAATTTAAAGTGTGAGAGCCGAGGGTCGCAGCCTAGGTGCCCAAGCTTGCTACAGCACCAGGTTTGCAGGCACACCAGTGAGCGGTAGTGGCATGGACAAGCGACCAATGGAAAGCTTCCAAATAGTGAAAAAAATAACCAATCCAGAAGGCCAATGGAGTCCCAAAAAGGGAAGGATACCTTCAGCTGGGACTGGTTAGTGATGTGAGGGAGGGCGGCAGGTGGACAGCCGCTTCCCCGGAGGTCCTTCTGGGTGGGGGGCACCCGGTCAGGGGCTCCGATGATTCTGAGGAGGGTGAGAGAGAAATGAGCACAGTTAAAAGGTGAAAAATTGCCGGTACAATAGTTAAATCGAGAGGCAGGGAGTAGACAGAGATGGAGACAGGGATAATTGCAGATGTAGTTAAGCCTGGTCGATATAATTGCTGGGAGGGGCCCCCGAGGGAGCCATGGGTGGGGGGGGGCAACAGGAGGAGAAACAGCAGAGGATTAGTGTGGAAGTTAGGGGAGAAAGGTAGAGGAGCAGTAAACAGCACAGAAGTATAAGGTAGAGTGCAGGTTTAGACTTGGTGGTAAAATGTGGGAAGACAGGTAGCAGACAGAAGGAATCAGGCAAAGGGAGCCCCAACAATAACAACAAAAGGGCAGATTTGGGAAACACAGTAGCAGAGCAATAAAACTAGGCAGATTTGGGAAATACAGTAGTAGCAATAAAGTGAGGCGGTCTTAGTAGAAATTGGCAACGTTAAATTCAGCAGTTGTATCTAATTGAGATTAACAGTCTAAGCATAAATTAGCTAAAATACTACAGCAGTGGTAATCAATTAAAATGTGGGCAGTCTAATCAGAACTTGGATATGTTATGTTGCAGTAGAAGCCAAATTTAAATAGAAGCAGAAAATTAGCTAAATGCAGAATTCTGGCATCAACTGGCTAATCAATTAAATTTAGGCAGTCTAAGCAGAACTTGGTTATTTTAGAAGACACTTATAGTAGAATATTAGCTAAATTAGCCAAGTACAGACACTGGCATCAACTGGCTAATCAAAACCCTTTGAAAATTCAAGCTGGAGAGAGGTCCACAAGAAAGAAAGCACCACAGTTTAAAGTGTGAGCACCGAGGGTCTCAGCCTAGGTGCCCGAGCTTGCTACAGCACTGGGTTTGCGGGTGCACCAGTGAGCAGCAGTGGCACTGACAAGCAACCAATGGAAAGCTTCCAAATAGTGAAAAACTGACAATCCAGGAGGCCGATGGAGTCCCAGGAAGGGAAGCGCACCTTTAGCTGTGGCCAGTCGGTGATATGGGGGAGGGCAGCAGACAGACAGCCTCTGCCCCTGAAGTCCTTATACATTTATAGTGCTAATGTCTAAGGGGTTCCATATTTAAATATTTATTTGAGCCCTTTATGTAACACCCCCCCCCGATAATCCCACTCACCTGAGCTGCCCCAGTGGGACCGGGGACTCAGGAGTACCTCTCCAAGAGGGGCCGGGCCTGAGTCCTTACTGGTAGTTTCTGTGGTGCCTTAGTGCCTCTACCTGGGGCACATGCATCGCCTCCTGTGGGTAGAACAGGTTAGAATGTTTCCCCAGGATAAGTAATGGTCTTCCCTTTAATGACTGCCCGTGATGATCCCAGACCCACAATCACTGCCCGCAATGGCTTTACACACACAGCCGATGAAACAGATGAACAATAAATATCCAGTTTATTACTACAAGCTAATACAAAGGAGGTGGCGGCTACTCATCCAAACCCTCCTGGTTACCAAATATTCACTTATCCACACTTCCCCCCTTTCCCTTGGGTGCACCCAGACCAGTCACAGTTAGTGGGTACCTCACAGTCCCTTAGTCTGCAGGCCTGCTGTTTACCGTTGGAGCCCTTACACACTCGCACAAGTTCCAAGAAAACAAAGATAAAGTGATGTAGAGGACGGTTCCCTCCTGACCCTCCTGACAAAGAAAACAATGGTCTCCCCTGAGCTGCAGCTCAGGTACTCACAGTGCCCGGAGAGGGCGATGACCCCTGCAGTCCACAGCACATCGTCTCCCATGAAATGGGTGGCATAGTTCTTCACCTGCCTGGCCTTTCCAGCTTCGCCTGCAGGCCTATGTATATGGCTTTCACCGGGCAGGCTTGGTCATCCTTTTCTCCTCAGTTCCTCTGATCTTTGCAATGGGGGGGAGCACAGCAGTTCAACTCCCCCTGGTGCTTTTTTAGTCTCCCTGGCAGGAAGATCTGTCCCTGATGCAGCAGCCTCCTAGAAACCCCAGGGAGGTCGCAGTACCTTCAGGTCTGACAGTCTGCCTCAGTACCTTTGAGCAACCAACCTGAGGGGTCCTCCTGCACAGCCCCAGTGGCTGTCTGGCTCCTTCCTGTTCCTTATGATTGAAAGGAGGGGGAGAGAGGGGGTGGAGAGGGATGCAGACCCAGAGCCTTTGCCAGGCAAAACCACCAAAACAACCCTCTGGTTTCTTGGGGGCCTGCATTCACTTCTCTCCTGCTACTCCACCCTGCTCTCTCTCTTTCTCCAAACCCTCCTCCTCTCTCTCTCTCTCTCTGCCCTCCCTTTCTCCATCCCTTCCTTCTTCCTGCCATGGGGAGGATAGCCAAAGCCTCCCATGTCTGCAGGCAGTCTTTTGGAGGGGGAAGGGTAGAGCTGCCTTTTCTCTTTGTACAAACCCAAAAAAGTAGCATGCACTTTTCTAGCTAGATACCTGGTTCCTAACTAGCACCAACACTGATCACAGTCACAGCTAAGCTTGCATCAGGTCCAGCCACATCAATGGACCAGGCGCGAGTACCCCCAGGACAGCGGAAGCCCTCTGCCCACCTTACGTAAGCGCCAGGCTGGGAGGGGGCTTACATTTATAATTCTTTTTAACCCAAGATTTACAGGATTGTGTGTTGCTTATTAACTCTTACTGCAAAAGTTTGCAAAAATATGCAGGAGTTTTTTAAAAGCTTCACTACCACCTTTGATTGTTAGGGCTGGTGGATGATTATTCAATTAATTGAACACATGACCATTGTATTTTTAGCACTAGATTTGGGCTTCCCAGATCACTCAGAGGAAGCCTAGCAGTTTGCTAGGTGAAACGTAAGTCTTTTCCACGTTTGCCACTGCCTGAATTATTTTAGCCACCTGTTGTGTAATTTGCCACAAGTTTTCACATAAAGGAGTGACATTACAATGTGTTTATTCATCTGAGTGTTTATTTGTCCGTGGAGTGGGTGCTTTTGCTTTTCTTTGATATGAATTTGATTACAATAGCACCACTGCTTTAAAAATCCTGGTGCTCCTTAGTTTTGCCTGATTTACAGTATAAATGACAGGGAAATATCACCTACAGATGAGAAGATGGATCTGGGGGTACTAGTTACAGAAAAAATGTAAGTTTGATCGCCAATGTACGAGAGTGGCAAGTAACTGTAATAGAATATTTGGTTGCATGGCAAGGAACATTAGGAGCAGAGAAAGGTATGTGGTGATGTCTCTATGCAGCACTGGTGAGGCCGCACATGAAGTACTATGTGCAGTTCTAAGCCCCTCATGGGAGTAGGGATATGAATACATTGGAGGGTGTCCAGAGGAGAGTGACTAGAATGGCAGCAAATATAAGAAACAGGGCTTAT
Organism: Neoceratodus forsteri; assembly: GCA_016271365.2. Classification (NCBI taxonomy): domain Eukaryota; kingdom Metazoa; phylum Chordata; order Ceratodontiformes; family Ceratodontidae; genus Neoceratodus; species Neoceratodus forsteri. The sequence goes on along the minus strand of CM028135.1, from coordinate 325,221,082 downwards.
GGGAGAGATTAAAGGAGAGGGGTTTGTACTCCCTGCAATATAGAAAAACAAGGGGATCTCTAGTCTGTATGGTATATAAGGCATATGGAAACAGAGACCTGTGGGAATGTAAGGGACTTACTGCAAGGGAGAAGCACAGAAACATTAGAGGCATGATATGATACGGGGGAATTATAAGAGCAGCAAAAGAGCAACATGGTTAAATCAAAGTGGTACCATTATAGAATAACCTATCAAGAAATATAGTTAGCAGTACTAGTATAGCCCAGTTAAGAAAAAAATCACTGGATGAAAGAGATGGGAGATGAAAGGTAGAGGAGTAATGGAATTTGGGTAATCTTTCCCTACAAGTAACTATGGCTAACCACTAAAGGACTTGTTAAAATCCTGTGATCCTATGAACATTGGCACATTACACTCATTGACTCAGGTTTACAGGAGATTATGGACATACCTTCCACCTGGCCCATTGTAGAGGCAGAATATTAGGGACTTTGTGGTCCATTCATTTCCACCTCTGGAATACAAATCACAGACATGGCTCCCACAAGGAACAGATGGATGTGCAATATGCAGGAATTGTAAATGCTGTCCATTTGCCAATAACACCAAAACATTTTTTAATGTTAAAACAGGAAAAAATGCTAAAGTAAAAGGTTTCATCACCAGTGCTACCAAAGGAGTTATTTACCTAGTAACTGTGCCAGGTTGTGAGTGAGGAGATCGGGACAGTCGGGCCTTTTGAATACTAATTTACTGCTGAACTTGTGGAGGTAGCTAATTACGTGCCTCTGTTGACAGTTGCTTAGCTGCCATTGCAGCTTGTGAGTCGGTAACTGTGAGGGGGCGTGTCCTGCTTGGAGCACTTTTGAATATAGTGCTTGGAACACCAACTTCATTCTGCAGCACTCTGTGGTGATCGGGGCAGTTTGTGAGTAAGGAGATTGGGCCATTCGGGCCATTTGGACACTAAGTTACTGCTGGACTTGGGGCGGCCAGTTACATGCCCCTGTTGACAGTTGCTCAGCTGCCATTGCAGCTCGTGAATCAAGAGCTATGAGGAAGCGTATCCTCTTCTGTATTTATTCTGTCTTCCCTAGCATTCCTCCACTATGGTTCAATCACTTAAGGAATGTAGCGTAAGGGCAACTAGGAGTCTACCTGGAGTCAGCCATGAGGAAGCTGTAAAGCCAGCCACGCTGCTCCCAAAGGGTTCCTTATGGGCTGTCCTTGTAACAGTGCATGCCTGAAATCTGTAAAGCCTGTGCAGTACATTGTCTATAAATGCCACTCATTACTGTGTAGCTGGATGCTGTGGCCTTGCATCTTTAATATGGTCTACATTAAGTTGGCTACGTCTGCAAGTTACTTGCAAATCTAACTATTACCTACAATTAAGGTCTGATTTAATTTTATGTGTTTTGTACCATGGAAGGTTTTCCAACTGTTTGTTCAGATTCTTATTTAGTTATATCTTGAATTAGTCAATCAATCAATCAAATCTTTATTTATTCAGGCGATCATCATTGAGCAAGGCTCATTTACAAGATGGACCTGATAAGGTCAAGTTTCGAGTTGATACACAGCAATTACATCACACACTTATAAGACAGTTATACATACAGAAAAAATACAAAATCACACATGCCCCCACAATGCAAAGCATCATGGGCTGAATATGCAAATCACCACAGAATGTTATGCTGGTCTAACTTTAAGCAGAATTGCATGGTGCCGAAAGGCCTCTCACACAGTTTGCAATGGGTACTAACAGAAGACATAGACATGTGTTTTGTCCTACCAGGACTCATCAGTATGCCTCGTCTGTTTGACACCCCAGTGGAATGGACCAGCTACCCTTAAGGCAGTGTGCCTTGGATATATTGTGGTGAACCCATTAAAATAAAAAACTATTTAAAAGACAAAGAACCTCTGTGCGTAGAAAAAATGATGTTTATAACACAATGATATACAGTGGATTCACATGTTGAAACTCGGTTAAGAGAAGGTTAAACTAATATCTACAATATGTACAGTACATATATATCCCAATGAGGATCAGAACAGTCACACACATAATGAGTACAAGGATGGTGAAGGAAATATTGGTGCCATAAACTGGGGGTGTCTGACTGGAAGGAATATGTCATATATGATTGGAATATAGGTTTGTGGGATGACTATTCTATCTCTAGCGGTAGCAACTGCATTTATCTGTGAAGAAGGCTGTACAGTGCTGCTTAAAGGATGTAAATGGAATGATAATGGACAGTTTTAGGGATTTTTGTAGGATGTTCCATGCTATAGCTAGAGAATAGCTGATTGCTGCCCTCCTAGTTTGGTGTTGACTTTGGGCAATTTGAGCAGGATGATATTGTTGCTTCTTAGGGCATAGGAGCTAGGAGTGGTCTGGTTGAAGCAGTCCAGGCTATAGCTTGGGAGTTTTTTTGATAAAGCTCTGTAGATCCATAAAGCTGCATTTCTGCTCCTCCTGACATGAAGGGAAACCCATCCAACTGTGTCATAGAGAGAACAATGGTGGGTATTATATGGCAGGTCTGTAATGAACCTTATTGCTCTATGATATAAGGTATCCAACTTTTGAAGGTAGGAGATGGGGCAGTGACTATAGAGGAAGTCTGCATAGTCAATGACTGATAGAAAGATGGCCTGGACTAACCTCATCTTTGAGTCTCTGTTAAGGAAGGGTTTTAATCTATAGAGGAGGCCAAGCCTTAGCGAAGCTTTTTAACAGTTGTTCTAGATGCTGAGTGAAGTCAAGTCTGTTGTCAATCCACACACTTAGGTATTTGAAATTTTCAACATACCCAGATTTTCTCCAAGTATAGTGCATAGCTGGGGAGATTGATTGAAGAGGATGTGTTGTTGAGTTTTGAGTTGTGAACATCATTGCTTTAGTTTTCTTTGCATTTAGCAGCTTTTCTCGAGTAGCTGATATTGTAACAAGGAGAATTCTGTTTGTAGGATTTCATGAGCCACTGTAGGCGAAGGGTTGCTGACATACAGAACAGTGTCATCAGCAAAGAGGTGTACTGAGGACTTGGTAAGGTTGAATCAATTGTATTTATATAAATGGCAAAAGGATAGGACCCAGAATAGAGCCTTGGGGGACTCTTCTTGACAGAGGTCTTAATGGGGATAGGTCACCTTCAGCTTTTACCTGCTGTGACCTACCGGAGAGGTAGCATCTGAACCACTTAAGGGAGGGTGGATCTAGGCCAATGGAGTGTAGGGATGAGAGTAGCAGTTCATGGTCCACAGTATCGAATGCTTTGCTCAGGTCCAGGAATAATGCACAGACATTGTTCTTTTTATCCAATTCGGTTTGCCAGTCATTTGTGACCTTGGCTAATGCAGTGATAGTGCTATGTTTGGCCCTGAATCCAGATTGAGCTGGATTTAATAGGTTAGCATTGTCAAGATATTCCCTTAACTGAATACTCACTAATTTCTCCAGCATCTTGGATAACACAGGTAGAATGGAAATGGGCCTGTAGTTATTAAGATCCATAGGGTCCCCTGATTTTAGAAGGGGGGACCACTTGGGCTGTCTTCTACATTGTGGGAATAGAGCCAGAGTTTAGAGAAAGGTTAAAGAGGTGTGTTAGGGGGACTGCAAGCACATGGCATGCAATCTTTAGAAAGAAGGGGTCCAGAAGGTCTGCTCCTGCACTTTTTTTGGTATTCAGATGCCATAATAGATCCTCAACTTGTTTCAACGGTATAGGTTTGAAGCTAAAGGAAGAGTCAACTCTTTGATCACCAATGTAGTGGGAGCTTAATTGGTCCCTTAGTAGGTTAGCTGGGAAGGTGTCAAAGGCAAGGCCAGCTGTTGTGAAGTGGGTTGTTGAATGCATCCAGTATTTCCATTTTGCCTTAGTACCAAGGCCTTAACTATTACTTAGTTAACTGTTTCTTAATTGTTAGCTTACTTGCTCTTAAGTTACAACCGTAGTTGTTAATTATTTGTGCTAGCTGGTATTGTTTGATATGTTACCTTTTTTTTTTTTAATTTATGCTTTTTGCCCCAAATCTCCAGCCAAAGCCCTGGCCACCTACCGCTCCCTTCCCCATGGAGCCTTGATTTATTCCCCAGGTGGGAGAAGGAGCAGCCGGCTACACCCCCCTTGACATCCAGTCATCGGGCAGGGTTTTGCGGCGGCAGTTCGGGGATCAGCCAGGGCCAAGCTTTTTTCCTTGCTTTGGGCTGGTTTAGGAGATGTGGCATGCACAGACGCAGTTGGGTAACCACGGCAGTGCCCTCACACCTCCCAGCTTCAACCAGTTCCCCCCAAAGGTAAACCGCCCCCATGGTCACCCCCTTCCTCCCCAGTGATGGAGAGCTTGCAGCAGCCACCAGATCCATCTCCCCCCCCCCCGGCTGACCCTCCAGCCACCCAAGATCATTCCTGAATGTCTGGCGTTGCAAGCCATAGAGCTGCTACTGTGTTATACATCTTGCCCCTTTTAATTTATTTATTTTATTTATTTAAACATTTGGTAACCAGGAAAGTCACACTGAGCCAAGGCTCATTTCCAGGTGTGACATGGGGAAGGAGGAAAGAGATATAAAGCAGAAGATACATAACAGATATACTGTATATGAGCTAACTATACAGTTGCATAGGTTATACAGCGAAGTACTGTACATTCAGATGGACTGTATACAAATAGTATCATACCATTCTGAGGATTAGATTACTATCCACAAAAAAACATCTGGCATGAGGCTGGGCCTGTGAGTGGCTAGGAGCAAGGGTAGGTGGGGAGTGGAAGTTGTCAGATTTGGTATTTGAAGCAGTTGTGAGAGGGTGAGTTTCTTAGGAGAGGTGAAAGTTGGTTCCATAAAGAGGGGAGCCTGGAGGTGAAGGTGGATTTACCAGTGGATGAGGAAGGTTTTGGGAGGGAGAAAGAATGGGAGTCCCTTGAGCGCAATGAGTATGGGGAAATGGCAGCTGGTGTTAGCCTCTCTGCTAGGTAAGGAGAAGCAAGTCAAACCAGAATTTGGGTATGAAGGAGAAGGAGTGGCTGAAGTGAAGATGGGATAGGGGTGGTACCCAAGGGAAGAAAAGAGATCGCAGTAGTGGGTTCTGAGAGGGGAATTTGTGGCAAGACGGCAGAAAGTGTAGAGGAGGGAGTTGAGCCTGGACAACGAGGAGGAGGGGGCAGTGCCATACAATATGTCAGCATAGTGGAAGATGGAAGTGATTATTTTTGTTAATAATATGCATCTAACAGGTAGTGGGAGAGTATCACAGTTTCTGTACAGTGGGCCGAGCTTCCATGTGATGGCATCAATGTGATTTGAGAAGTTAACTGGGGATTGAGTCATACTCCTAGATATTTGTACTTAGAGATAGTGTTTAGTGGTGTTATGCGAGGACACTCTAATTGGCTAACCTACTGTGCACCTTAGAAAATATATGGGATATGCAACGGAGCTACTGGAAATATTACTGATATTTTCCCTGAGTGGAGTTTGACCTTATGACCTCACGAGTGGCAGAGCCACGAGTGAGGTCACAAGGTCCAGCTCCACGAGGGGAAATATTAATAATATTTCCAGTAGCCCCATTGCATATTCAATTTATGTAATGGTGTTTTATTTATTTATTTTTTTATATTTAAGTATTTGTATCCCCGTGTGGTGTTTGGGTGGGAGGTGGCAGGGGTAGTGTGTAGGGACGTTAGCGTGGTGGATAGGGTCCCTAAGTGGTTTTGTTGTGAAATGCGGCTTTTTATTGGCAGTGTTTTCTTGTGGGCAGGCTGAATCTTTTTTTTTTTTAAGCATGGCGGCAGTCGCGCTCGCTTAGCGAGGGATTCGTTCAGGAGTTCCGTTTCAGTTATTTTAGCGCCATGGTTCACAATGTTTAATTTGAAGAAGATTCTGCATCTGGTTGATCCTGCTTTTCATTAATGGCAGGACGTTTATGGAGAGAGAGAAGGAAGTTGGTGACGGCTATTAAAGTAAGTGCCAGTGGTTTGGAGGTAGGAGGTCCAAGTCAGACTGCTGCAAGATGGGTCTGGGAAAGGAGAGATGTATTCGGTGCACTGCTCAGAAAGGGAGGGGTTTTGCTGTGTCTAATGTGGTGTTTTGCATGAACTCAGTGTGAATTCCAGTTTCACACTGAAGACGTTCTGAGTCACAGCTGTTGTATGAGTGAGCGAGTGAATTCTGCATCTATACATAGGGTGACTTCTGTAAGGGCTGTATTTGGTGCTGAAAATAACATTTGGGGAGAAAGTGAAAGTGTTCTGTGTAATGTCACACAGAAATGAAACTGCTAGTGGAGCAGGCATGCAAGTGAGCAGGTGAATTCTGATTGTGCTGCTCATGCTGCCAGCTCCTACCAATCATAACGTGTTTGAGTAATTGTGGTGAAGCGCAGATAGTGCATGGTTAATACCTACAGTGAGAATAAATTACCTACAGTGAGAATAAACACAATATTCTCACTGTAGGTCTACCCAGGCAAAAATACTGCTGCTATTTGTCACTTTTTATCCTCACCCCCATTACATAAAAAAAATATATATATGTGTGTGTGTGTGTATATATATATATATGTGTGTGTGTGTGTGTATGTGTGTGTATATATATATTAGAGGCAAAAAACTCCGTTTAATGCATTAGTTAGGGTTGTTCCACAGTGACAAAAATGAGGAAATTCGGTGTTAGGGTTGAAAACCCTTGGACCCCACCCCACCGGCATTGGGGTGCGATTGAGATCTGCCAGCCCTAACTCTCACCCCATGACATGTGTAAAGCAGCAGAAGTATAGGAGAATGGGGTGAGAGTTAGGACCCACGATCCCAAAACGCCACCCCAGTGCCGGGTTTCAGGGGTCCAAGGGGGTTTTCAACCCTAACAATCACTTCCATAATTTTGTCACTGTGAAACAACCCTAACTAATGCATTAAACAGAGTTTTTGCCTCTAATGTCCCTTCTTTTGAGAATGATAATGAGAAATAGTGAATGTGGACGAAGGTAGGAGCTGGGGCCCACATGGGCTGCCTCCCCGCCACATGATGTCTTGTGGCATAGTAACAGGAACAGCACACAAACAGAAATGCTAACAGTGGCGCACATGGTAACACAAGCGTGAATGAGAACAGAAAGCATAACGCACATGGTGGCGTAGACGGGAACGGTCTGCCACGTGATGTGTTGTCACATAGTAACATGGTGCCTGCAAATGGAAATGTCAATGGGCATGGTGACGCAAAGTGAAACAGAAAGAGAAACAGTACTGTAGACACAAATGGCAAAAAATAACAGAAACACAAGCGCAAATGAAAACGCAAAGGATAAAGCACATGGTGGCGCAGACGTCAACGGTAAGTGAAACGGGTACGGAACCGCAAGCAGAAAGGGCAACAGTAACAGTAATGTAAGCGCACAGGCTGGTTTTCCCCAAAACCTGCATAGAGAAAGACAGTGAGTACAAATAATGTATGCATAATAATGAGTATCAGAGCAGGAAATGAGAACTTGGAATACTAAATATGTTATATCTCAGGAACCGTACGACGTAGAAAGAAAATTTAAAAGTCGTATGGTTTACAACTGTCCTGGCTAATTTTGCACTTATAAATGTTTTCCAACGAAAAGTCCGTATCTCGCACCGTTTCCGAAATACGGGCCCTGAAAGGCACGGCGAACGCCGTAATATTATCCTATGGGAAAAAAAGAGAGGTTTGGAGTGCCATAACTTTGCCTCCCTGTAATATTTTTTCACCAAACCACTGAAAGGCACATCTGTGGGCTGTTGGCTGTCTTCCCTCCAAATTTCAGGAAAAAAGTTTAAACCGTTATTTTGCAGCAGGGTGCCAAAGGATGCCTGTAATGCGTCAGGCGCCGTAATGTTATCCTATGGGAATAACCATCAACTTTGGAGTGCCGTAACTTTGCCACTGTGTAATATTTTTTCAATACAACACTGAAAGGCACATCTGTGAGATGTCATCTGCGTTCCCTCCAAATTCCAGCCCAAAATTCCCAACCGTTCTTTTGCAGCGGAGTGCCAAAGAATTACTGTTATTTTGGGCATAGTGTCGCAAAGCAGTGTCGCAATTTGCGAAAGTGTCGCAAAAAAATTTGTGACACTTTCGTGAGTGTGACACTACTTTGCGAAAGTACATTTTCCAGAAATTTGAAACACATATTTCTGGGGTGTTTTACCTCAAAGACATGGCTAGCATCCTCAGGGCCCGACTAGGTGAATACAAAAAGAATTAGGTTGTTAGAGGGTCTCAATTTTAAATGCCAAGCATTTTTCTGATCACTAACTGAAAACAAGTTGGTGGATTTGTGACAGTAACAGGGCCATTTGCGACAGTAAAAAGTGCATTTGCGACACTGTCGAACTTTTCAACTTTTCCCATTGACTTATAATGGGAAATTGTTTTTTGAATAACTTTTGAACCGTTTAATATTTTTTCACAAAATCTTCAAAAGACACATCGGGGACCCTGGCCACACATTCCCTGAAGATTTCAGGCCGGTCTCGCAAACCGTACGACCTGTAGGCGCGACCGTAGAATTCCAGAAAAGCGTAAACGCTCGCGCAGATCATGCATAATAACTCCGCAGCCATACAGCCGACCAGTACGAAACTTGGCAGATCCTAAGGCCAATGGTTCTTGATTGTGTATTCCAAATTTCAGGCAAATCCATCAACAGTTGCAAAGTTATTAATTGCAAAGTTTTGGGGTTTAACATAGAAATGGTCTCAATCTTAATTATAGTAGTACTACTGCCTACTATAATATATGTATATATATGTGTTGGTGTGTATATATATATATATTATATATATATATATATATACATACATATATATATATATATATATATATATGTGTGTATATATATATATATATATATATATATATATATAGTAAATGACATAGAAGATCATGGTTGCTTCTGCAAATCACCACAGAATGTGGTGATTTGCATATGCAGCCCATGATGCTTTGCATTGTGTGGGCATGTGTGATTTTGTATTTCTTGAAACTTGGCTTCCCAGACAAATGCCTTTGGGTAACCTCTGCCTCAGTGTTGCCCACAGAGGTTCTTTTGTCTTATATATATATGTGTGTATATATATACGATATGTGTGTGTGTATATATATATATATATATATATATATATATATATTAGAAAAAAACTCGTTTAATGTATTAGTTAGGGTTGTTCCATGGCGACAAAGTGAGGAAATTATTGTTAGAGTTGAAAACCCTAACTCGAATTCATCCCCCTGCACCACACACACACACACACACACAGACACAGACACACACACGCACATGCAAGTATGGGGAGGACCAAGTCAACACAACCAATGACAGACATCCAGCAGCAGGTGACAGAAATAACAAACAATTGTCTAAATGTACTACGAGACATCCCCACCCACCTGACCAGGTACTGCATGCTCATTGGAGATCAACAGCAAAACTGAGGCCATGTACACCAAACGCATACATCCCTGATTGCAGCTGCACACAATGTACCACACTTAGTAGTTGCATGGCCTTACCTACCGATGCTCTCACACTAGACCACACCATGTGGTGGGCCACCTGAGCAATAGAGTTAAGCAAAACCAAGGAGTTGTACAGGTATAATATCTCTGATTATAACAAGGGTTTGAGAAATGCAGCTTCTAATTGACTGTAAACATTGTAACAGCCTTATGTTTAGTTTTTATTAACATACATGTGAGCCTAACCATATGATGAACATGGTTTAATGTTGTTTAAAAACAGTTTTATTATGATAGCAATAAGCCACTCTCATTATTATGTTAATGGTCAGTTTATCACTGTTCTAGCGACATGTGGCACTCGGCCATGCCTCATTCAACATTAAACCCCTACAGGGTGATTAACAGACCATTTAACATAACTGTTGGTCATGCCTTATTGCTTAATTGTCTTTATGAGTAGATACTCTCCCTCTGCTAGGCACTGCAGCAGCTTTGCAACACAGTGTCCCATCCAGTTACACCATATACTGTCTAGTTACTGGAGAATGGCTGTGAATATGAACTCATGAAGATGAACAGTGTAATTTGATAATTACAGTCATCGAAACCTTAGTATGATTATAACTGACAGAGTCAGTGATAGAGAATAACCCCTGCTGTCCTAGTACACTTACCCCATTGTGAGTTAAATCAATACTGAAAGACATTCTGGTTATATCTACACCATACCTACTTGATTCCTGTTGTACCACAATTAACATAGTTATCACTTTGATAGCATCAGTGACAGAAGTGGCGAACCCAAACAGTAGGCATACAGCCTGAGTATGAAACAACTGTTAAAAAAAATTACACTGTGTCCATAAGTGGCATAGACACTCATTGCAACAATAGTAAATGTATTACTATTTGAATAAGTTAGTCATCACAGATGCAATGAGATTGTCTTTATCATGTACAACATACTCAGTAAGTGCCTACAGGAAAATCTATCCTATATACATCTCCGATACAGGTCCATCATTGTTGGCTCAGTAGTGCTATGACATTTTGAAGTTGCTTGGCCTGATCCATGCAATTACACTGTTTCTTACAAAGAATACTTACTGCATCTTTAGTATTGAAACACACTGAAGGTCTATGTATGTACATCAGCAATACACCTTCATCAGTAAGAATGCATCTGATACTGGCAGCACGAATTTCTGACAGTTGAACAGGCAATGCTTTCCATACGCTTACATCAGCCTCTCTACCTTGAGTAAACCGTCGGTAAATGTACTACTATGTAAATCACATACTAAATGTAACACTACTTTTATCTTGAGCATGCTAGTGTCTTGTAGTTCATTTGCTGTATCTCTTAAATTAATGTATACTCACTAGTGTTAAACCTTTCTACAACTGTCATCATGCACCTTCAGCATTTATATTGACTAACGGCACAGTACCAGTTGTGGTGTGTGTGGGCATCGTAGGTAAGGCCATGCAACTACTAAGTGGTACTGTGTGCAGCTGCAATCAGGGATGTGTACGCTTGGTGCATGGCCTCAGTTTTGCTGTTGATCTCCAATGAGCATGCAGTACCTGGTCAGGTGGGTGGGGATGTCTTGTTAGTACATTTAGACAATTGTTTGTTATTTCTGTCACCTGCTGCTGGATGTCTGTCATTGGTTGTGTTGACTTGGTCCTCCCCATACTTGCATGTGTGTGTGTGTGTGTGTCTGTGTGTGTGTGTGCTGCTGGGTGAATTCGGAGTTAGGGTTTTCAAACCTCAACAGCGACTTCTCACTTTGTCGCTGTGGAACAACCCTAACTAATGCATTAATGGAGTTTTTGCCCTAATTTCCTTCTTTTTGAGAATGATAACGAGAATAGTGAGATGTAATAGTATGCGGCGGGGCCTTGGGTCCCAGCGCTCCCACCATGATGTCTTGTGGCATAGCAATAGGAAGAGCAACACAAACAGAAGCGCAACAGTGGTGCACTTGGTAATGCAAGTTTAAATGACAACAGAAAGGGTAACGCACACAGTGGCATAGACGGGAACGGTCTGCCACGTGACGTGTTGTCACATAGTAACATGGTGCCTGCAAACGGAAACGTCAATGGGCATGGTGACGCAAAGTGAAACAGAAAGAGAAATAGTACTGTAGACACAAATGGCAAAATTAACAGAAACGCAAGCGCATGAAAACGCAAAGGATAACGCAGACATAGGCCCCGCGCCCTGGCACATATCGTAGCAGCGGGAGCGCTGGGCCCAAAGGTCCCCACACTCCCACCACATGATGTCTTGTGGCATAGTAACAGGAACAGCAACGCAAACAGAAGCGCTAACAGTGGCGCACAAGGTAGCGCAAACGTGAATGAGAACAGAAAGGTAACGAACACGGTGGTGTAAACGGGAACGGTGTGCCACATGATGTCTTGTCACATAGTAACATGGTGCCTGCAAATGGAAATGTCAATGGGCATGGTGACGCAAAGTGAAACAGAAAGAGAAACAGTACGGTAGACACAAATGGCAAAAAATTACAGAAATGCAAGCGCAAATGAAAACTCAAAGGATGACGACGTGGTGGCGTAGACGCCAACAGTAAGTGAAATGGGCATGGAACCGCAAGCAGAAAGGGCAATGGTAACAGTAATGTAAGCACACAGGCTGGTTTTCCCCAAAAGCTGAATAGAGAAAGACAGTGAGTACAAAGAATGTATGCATAATAATGGGTATCGGGGCAGAAAATTAGGACTTGGAATACTAAATAGGTTATATCTCAGGAACCGTACTACGTAGAAAAAAAATTTAAAAGTCTTATGATTTATGACTGTCCTGGCTAGTTTTGTATTTAGCCCCTGTTAGGGGGCTAAGAATTTATCTGACGAAAAGTCCATATTTCGCACCGTTTCCAAGATACGGACCCGCAATGTTATCCTATGGGAAAAAAAGAGAAGTTTGGAGCACCATAACTTTGCCTCCCTGTAATATTTTTTCACCAAACCACTGAAAGGCACATCTGTGGGCTGTTGGCTGTCTTCCCTCCAAATTTCAGGAAAAAAGACCAAACCATTATTTTGCAGCAGGGTGCCAAAGGATTCCTGTAATGCGTCAGGCGCCGTAATGTTATCCTATGGGAAAAAACATCAACTTTGGAGTGCCGTAACTTTGCTGCCATGTATTATTGTTTTCAATACAACACTGAAAGGCACATCTGTGAGATGTTGGCTGCGTGCCCTCCAAATTTCAACCCAAAACTCCCAGCCATTCTTTTGCAGTGCAGTGCCAAAGAATTGCTGTCATTTTCCCACAGACTAGAAAATTACTGTCACAATTTGCAAAAGCTTTCGCAAACATTTGCAACACTTTCGTGAGCATGAAAGTACTTTGCGAAAGTACTTTTCCAGAAATCTGAAAATATATTTCTGGGGTGTTTTACCCCAAAATAAAGACATGGCTAGCATCCTCAGGGTCCAACTAGGTGAATACAAAAAGAATTAGGTTGCTAGAGGGTCCCAAATGTAAATGCCAAGCATTTTTCTAATCACCAACTGAAAACAAAATGGCCGATTTGCGAAAGTAACAGGCCCATTTGCGAAAGTAAAAATGCATTTACGAAAGTGTTGAACTTTATGTTAATTTTTCCCATTGACTTATAATGGGAAATTGTTTTTTGAATAACTTTTGAACCGTTTAATATTTTTTCTCCAAATCTTCAAAAGGCACATCGGGGACCCTGGTCGACGCTCTTCGAAGAGAGCTGGGCCGGTCGCACAAACCGTGCGACCCATACGCCACCTGTAGAATTCCAGAAAAAGCGTAAATGCACGCAAGCAAATCATGCTTAATAACTCCACAGCCGTGTATCTGACTGGTACAAAACTTGGTAGATTCTAAGGCCTATGGTTCTTGATGGTGTATTCCGAATTTCAACCAAATCTGTCAAACGGTTGCAAAGTTATTAACGTGCAAAGTTTTGGGGTTTAACATAGAAATGGCTCCTCAACCCTAACTATGGTAGCACTACCATGCTACCATAATGTGTGTATATGTGTGTGTGTATGTGTGTGTATACATATATATATATATATGTATATTATGTGTGTGTGTGTATGTGTATATATATGTGTGTATGTATATACAGTGTGTGTGTGTGTGTGTGTGTGTATATATGTATATATTAGAGGCAAAAAACCTCGCTTAATGCATTAGTTAGGTTGTTCCACAGCGACAAAAGTGAGGAATTCGCCGTTAGGGTTGAAAACCCTAACTCGAATTCACCCCCCAGCACCACACACACACACAGACACACACACATTCAAGTATGGGGGAGGACCAAGTCAACACAACCAATGACAGGCATCCAGCAGCAGGTGACAGAAATAACAAACAATTGTCTAAATGTACTACGAGACATCCCCACCCACCTGACCAGGTACTGCATGCTCAGTGGAGATCAACAGCAAAACGAGGCCATGTACACCAAACGCATACATCCCTGATTGCAGCTGCACACAACGTACCACACTTAGTAGTTGCATGGCTTTACCTACCGATGCCCCACACCACACCACAACTGGTACTGTGCCATTAGTCAATATAAATGCTGAAGGTGCATGATGACAGTTGTAGAAAGGTTTTAACACTAGTGAGTATACATTAATTAAGAGAAGCACATAAATTAACTACAAGACACTAGCATGCTCAAGATAAAAGTAGTGATACATTTAGTAGGTGATTTACATAGTAGACATTTACTGCAATGGTTTACTCAACATAGAGAGCTGATGTAAACGTATGGAAAAGCATTGCCCTGTTCAACGCTGTGAAATTCATCGCCAGTATCACATGCATTCTTACTGATGAAGGTGCACTGCTGATGTACATACATAGACCTTCAGTGTGTTTCAATACTAAAGATGCAGGTATTCTTTGTAAGAAACATTGTAATTGTATGGATCAGGCCAAGCAACTTCTAAATATCATAGCACTACTGAGCCAACAATGATGTACCTGTATCGGAGATGTATATAGGATAGATTTTCCTGTAGGCACTACTGAGTATGTTGTACCTGATAAAGATAATCTCATTGCATCTGTGATGACTAACTTATTCAAATAGTAATACATTTACTATTGTTGTAATGAGTGATTTATGCCACTTATGGACACAGTGTGATTTTTTTTAACAGTTGTTTCATACTCAGGCTGTATGCCTACTGTTTGGGTTTGCCACACTTCTGTCACTAATGCCATCAAAGAGATAACTATGTTAATTGTGGTACAACTAGGAATCAAGTAGGTATGGTGTAGATATAAACAGAATGTCTTTTAGTATTGATTTAACTCACAATGGGGTAAGTGTACTAGGACAGCAGGGGTTATCCTCTATCACTGACTCTGTCAGTTATAATCACACTAGGTTTTGATGACTGTAATGATCAAGTTACACTGTTCATCTTCATGAGTTCATATTCACAGCCATTCTCCAGTAACTAGACAGTGTATGGTGTAACTGGGTGACACTGTGTTGCAAAGCTGCTGCAGTGCCTAGCAGAGGGAGAGTATCTACCATAAGACAATTAACAATAAGGCATGACCAACAGTTATGTTAAATGGTCTGTTAATCACCCTGTAGGGGTTTAATGTTGAATGAGGCATAGCCGAGTGCCACATGTCGCTAGACAGTGATAAACTGACCATTAACATAATACCTGGGAGTGGCTTATTGCTATCATAATAAAACTGTTTTTTAAACAACATTAAACCATGTTCATCATATGGTTAGGCTCTACATGTATGTTAATAAAACTAAACATAAGGCTGTTACAATGTTTACAGTCAATTAGAAAGCTGCATTCTCAAACCCTTGTTATAATCAGAGATATTATACCTGTACAACTCCTTGGTTTTGCTTAACTCTATTGCTCAGGTGGCCCACCAAGTGGTGTGGTCTGGTGGGCATCGTAGGTAAGGCCATGCAACTACTAAGTGTGGTACGTTGTGCAGCTGAAATCAGGGATGTGATATTTGGTGTACATGGCCTCAGTTTTGCTGTTGATCTCCACTGAGCATGCAGTACCTGGTCAGGTGGGTGGAGATGTCTCAGTACATTTAGACAATTGTTTGTTATTTCTGTCACCTGCTGCTGGATGTCTGTCATTGGTTGTGTTGACTTGGTCCTCCCCATACTTGAATGTGTGTGTGTCTGTGCGTGTGTGGTGCTGGGGGTGACTGAGTTAGGGTTTTCAACCCTAACAGTGAATTTCTCACTTTTGTCGCTGTGGAACAACCCTAACTAATGCATTAAACGGAGTTTTTGCTCTAATTTCCTTTCTTTGAGAATGATATTGAGAAATAGTGAATAATGCAGTAGTGGAGCAGGGCCTTTGGGCCTTGAGCCCCGCCACATGATGTCTTGTGGCATAGTAACAGGAGCAGCAATGCAAACAGAAATGCTAACAGTGGCACACATGGTAACGCAGCGCAATGAGAACAGAAAGGGTAACGCACAAGGTGGCGTAGACGGGAACGGTGTGCACGTGATGTCTTGTCACATAGTAACATGGTGCCTGTAAATGGAAATGTCAATGGGCATGGTGACGAAAGTGAAACAGAAAGAGAAACAGTACGTACACACAAATGGCAAAAAGTAACAGAAACGTAAGCTCAAAATGAAAACGCAAAGGATGACGCAGTATGGCATTGGGGTGCATTGGATCATCAGCCCTAACTCTCACCCCATGACATGTGTAAAGCAACAGAAGTATAGGAGAATGGGGTGAGATTAGACCCATGATCCCAATGCACACCCCAATGCCAGTTGGGGTGGGGGGCAGGGGTTTTCAACCCTAACAGCGAACTTCTCACTTTGTCGCTGTGGAACAACCCTAACTAATGCATTAAACTGAGTTTTTGCCTCTAATTTCCTTCTTTTGAGAATGATAACAAGAAATAGTGTATACTGCAGGGGCGGGGCGCTGGTGCCCTCTGGGCCCTGCGTGCTCCCACCGCAGACAATGCAGTGGCAGGAAAGGGCCTAGGCCTCCGCCACATGATGTCTTGTGGCATACTAACAGGACAGTAACGCAAACAGAAATGCTAACAGTGGCACACATGGTAACACAAGCATGAATGAGAACAGAAAGGGTAACGCACATGGTGGCATAGACGGGAATGGTCTGCCACGTGATGTGTTGTCACATAGTAACATGGTGCCCGCAAACAGAAATGTCAATGGGCATGGTGATGTAAAGTGAAACAGAAAGATAAACAGTACTGTAGACAGAAATGGCAAAAAATAACAGAAACGCAAGCGCAAATGAAAACGCAAAGGATAACGCACATGGTGGCTCAGACGTCAACGGTAAGTGAAATGGGTACGGAACCGCAAGTGGAAAGGGCAACAGTAACAGTAATGAAGCTTAGGCTGGTTTTCCTAAAACCTGCATTGAGAAAGACAGTGAGTACAGACAATGTATGCAAAATAATGATTGTGATTGGTTGGCATCCATGGCACTCCAGACATTACCTCATGGGTTGTAACCCACCTGATAGGCTAGTGATGCACATGACCCAGATCAGATTTCCAGTATATCCAGGTCCCAGAAACCCCTGCTCTCCAGTTCTGAATTGTGCATCTGAATAGGCAAGAAGCACACCAGGAATCCCTGTCTGCTCTAGCAAGGTAGGAAATGATCTTTCTCTCTGTGTGTAATATTATCCTGCCTGCTCTACTTCATCTTGAGACCAAGTTATTTCTTTAAATGCCTGTAGGTTTTTAATTATATGGCTGGAGATGGAGATGGGTTGTTGATTTCTGGCAGCCACATGGTCTCAGCATGGCTCTATACCTGAGCCTGTGCTCAGGGCAGGGTAGCCTGCTGGCCCTGGCGCCCCCACGCCGCTCCCCTAGCACCTCCACTTGTTCCCCACTATCTGTGGGGGCACGGTTTTTCGTTGGTGCTGCCAGTTGTTTCGACTGGCCCAGTCGCTCGACCTGAGCCTGGGAGTCGCGGCAGTCACATAGGCCTGCCTCCATGCATCCTCCACCCATTCGGGTGCTGCTCTCCCAGGGGCCGCAAGAGGCCTCTCTACCCTCCCCAGCCTTGCTGCTCCTTCAGGCGGCCCTACCTTCTTGTTCACACCCGAGTCTTTCTGCCACGGGCCAGGTAGGTGAAGACGAGCCGCCGCCTGGTAGGCCTCGTTGGGCGCCTCCTCCTTCCGCACACCTCGGCGGCGCCTGCTCTTCGGCCGCAACCTCTCGTTCTCCTGCCTCCCGCCAGCTGCTCTGCCTCCTACTCTTCCAGAACCTCCGGGAGCAGGAGCAGCCACCGCAGTCGCTGCCTCGGCGCTTGAGGCGAGAGCGTTCGGCTTTCTCAGGGCCCACACAGTGAAAGCAACGCCTCTCGCTGGGAAGGGGGGAAGGGAGTGCCAACGCTTGTTTTTTCTCAGGGAACAGACGTGAGGCTCTACCCTGGATTAAACGCTAGCCTCGTGGGGCCTTGGGCCTCCTCTGAGCGCTTTGTTTTTCCTCCACACGCCAAGACCCCCCAAACGAATCCTTAGAGGCCCTGAGACCTTCAGCCTCAGAACCGGGGAAATAGACCTGGGTTGTTTTTTTTTTTTTTTCTCTTCCAACAAAAAAAACACCTCATGCTTAATCCTCCACTGGTCCTCATGTAGCGACCCCAGTCGGTGGTTCTTCTGGCCCTTCTTTCTCCATGGCTGCCTCGCCCCTCCCATAGCGGGCCCCGGCACCACTTATATGCCTGTTGTTGTAGGGGTCCTCCCACAGCACCCCTCCACCCAGGCGCTCCCCCAGTCCTCTCCTGCCCCCCCGGCGGGGCAGGGTTCGAACAGGACTCAGACGGGGACTCATATATATATATATATATATATATAAAAAAGGGGAAAAGAATATATGAGAGAGAGAGGGGATCAAGGTGTGGCCGTCTGTTAAGTGTAACTCTCTCTCATTTCAGATGGTAAAGGCCAAGAAGTGTACCGACAGCAGCCAATCTCCTCCCCAAACCCCAGGGCCCCTATGCGCCGCCTGTCTCCTGGACGATGACCTGTTCACTGGAGAGGACCCACCTTTGGCACCCAACAATCCCGGATCCAGCAACCCCACGTGGATGGACCCGGTTCCTCCTGGTCCAGAACCAACAAGCGGCGGTGGCCATGATGGAGAGCCAACAGAACTTCATGCTCAAGATCATGGAGAAGCTGGAAGCCCTTACCCAGAACAGAGCAAGGCCCCCAGCCCGAACCCGACAAGACAAGGCCCACTGAGGATCCGCCCATCCCTGAGGACACCTGCCCGGCTCCCCACACGACGGCACACTGAGGACGGGAGAGAGATGACGAGGAGGAGAGACGATAAGATGGGAGGAATCGACACGGAGGAGATGGAACTACAGGCAGCTCCTCTCTGACCTCTAAGCTATGTTCATTCGACACTATCCCGGGCTCATGAAGATGATCAAGGCCACCATGGGGTTAGGCACAGAGGACCTAAGAAAGTAAACCTGAGTCAAAGCTCGATCCATGATCCAGCTTAGACCCACAACCACAGAGTCTTTCCCAGTATGTCCAGCCATTGAGGACATATTTAGTACTGGAATGGCAGTCCCCGATCCGGCAGGATGCCAAACCGAGAAACCTGACAGAATGTACCTCTGTTCAGGGTGAGAAGTCGGACATTTGGTGCAAGGCACCCACCATTGATCCTCAAGTGGCGTGCACTGAGCAAGAAAACTGTGCTCCCGCAGGGTACCATAGCCCTCAAGGACCCAACAGACAAGAGGATCGAGGATATGCTCAAGAGGACTTTCGAGATCGAGGGAACCACCGCCAAGGCGATGACCACCGCCATCTACACAACTCGGGCACAGATCCGATGGCTCGAGGAGCTCCAGGAACAGGCCACCCCAAAATCTAGGGAGGCAGAACTACTGAGTGTACCTTGGATGCAGCCAAATATCTGGCTGACATGGCGGTGGATTCGCAGGTTTGAGGCGAGGGCCACCGCTATCATCAATCGGGCCCATAGGGTCCTCTGGTTAAAACTTGGGATGCTGATATGGAATCTAAGACTTTATTGCAAAATTTACCTCTCAGGGAAAGCATGTCTTTGGGAGGGACTACAAGACTACCTAAAGCAAAAGGAAGAGGGTAGGGACCTCAGGAACAGACCCAAACTCTCTTACCTGCCTTCCTCTAGACGGAGGTTTCGGGTGGGAACAAGCTTGGCCAAACCGCAGGGACTCTTTTCCTCAGGGCCACCCCTTTCGAGGTAGAGGTTTTTCCTCCAGCTCCCCGGCCCTTTCCTTCAGAACTACCAGTCCACTTCCTTCAGATCCCGGGACAAAGATCCGAAGTCGGCAGAGGCTTCAGGGGAAAACAGTGACTGCCCACTGCCGGAAACTCACAGGCAGGCCCCGTACCCACCTGTGGGGCAAAGACTAGCCCTCTTTGCCCACCGCTGGATGTTCACCACATCGGACAGGTGGGTACGAGACGTGGTGTCCAAGGGATACACAATCGAGCTATCCCACGCTCACATTCCCCACAGATTTGGTCCCCCGTGTCCAGAAGGAGAGCCTCCCCTCATCAGGTCCAGCAGATCCTAACAGAGCTGATCCAGAACAGGGCTATTCAGCCTGCTCCGTACCAGAACAGGGAATGGGAATGTACTCCATTTTCTTCCTGGTACCCAAAAAACGGGGAGCTCAGACCAATTTAGACCTGAAGCTGCTAAACCGCACGTGGTTCCACCGTTCAAAATGGAAACCATTCGATCCACCCTCCAACACATCAGGGTAGGCGACTTCATGACGCCCATCGACCTGAAGGACGCCACTCCACATCCCCATTATCAGGAAACACAGGCAGTTCCTTCCTTTCACATCCTGGGCCACCACTTCCAGTACAAGGCACTTCCTTCGACTGTCATCAGCCCCGAGAGTCTTCACCAAGGTTTCTTAACCTTGTGGCCAGACTCAGGGAACAGGGATTAGACATCATCCCTATCTGGACGACTGGCTTATCCGCCCGCCCGAGGACCAGGCGCGAGCACACACGGAACTCGCCTACAGGCCCTCGAGGACCACGGCTGGGTGGTAAATCGAGAAAGAGCCATCTCAGCCCCACCCAGCAGATCGAACATCTGGGGCTTTCATCAACTCGGCGAAGGCTGGGCAAAGCCGCCTTCGAACCGAGTCCACAATCTGAGGGACCTGGCGCACGATGAAGGCACGCAGCCACACCACGATGGGGAAAATAGCCCAACTGCTGGGTTGCATGGCATCCTGCATCGACCTCGTGCCCTGGGCCAGGTGGCGCATGCGTCCACTCCAGAACTACGCTCTGTCTCGGGGGGCACCGAGCGAACACAACCTCCAGAGCGTGGTGCCACTGCCTCCAGCGGTAAGATCTTCCCTGGCATGGTGGACAACAGAAGGGAACCTATCCAGGGGAGTCCCACTGGAACCCCCTCGTCCAGTTCCCATAGAGACAGATGCCAGTCTCTTGGTTGGGTGCCTGCCTGGGGACACAACGGCACAAGGAGTATGGTCTCCAGAGGAGATGCAACTCCCATCAACATCCTGGAGATGAGAGTTGTGTCTCACGCCCTGAGGGCGTTCAGGCGCCTAATACTGGGTCGCCCGTCCTGATACGGTCCGACAACCGGGTGACGGTGGCTTACATCACAAAGCAAGGGGAACCAGAAGCAGAGCCATGATGAGGGAAATGGCAGCGGTGCTCAACTGGGCACAGACACACCTCCCACACCTGGGGCAGTTCACCGCAGGAGACTGAATGTCCGAGCAGATTGGCTCAGCAGACAAGTCCACCCGGAGAATGGAAGTTGCACCGACTCTATTCCAAACGATCCAGGCGACGGGGCCCGTGTCCATGGACCTCATGGCATCACGGGACAACGCCCAAGTCGACAGGTACTACTCGCGGTTCAGGGACGCCCTTTCCCAGGGAACGGACGCTCTGTCACAAACCTGGAGGCGTGAATACGCATACGTTTTCCCGCCACTACCCCTAATTCCACAGGTCCTGACCAAGGTCCGGGAATCAGGCATCAGGATCATCCTGGTGGCCCCTACTGGCCACGCAGGTCCTGGTTCATGACAGTCAGAGAGATGTCGCTAGCCAGCTTCCAGATACCCTATCGCCTGACATGCTGACGCAGGGACCGGTCCTCCACCCGTCCCCGTGACCCTAAAGCTCACGGCCTGGCTCCTGAGAGGAGGAGACTGAGGGCAATAGGGTATCACGAGTCAGTTATCAGTACCCTACTCCAATCCAGACGGACTTCCACCACGCCCACTTACAAGAGGCAATGGGCCATCTTCTCGCAGTGGTGTCAGAGAAGAGGGTCGGTGCCCGAACAGTCCGATCTGGCCACCATACTACTTTTCCTTCAGCAAGGAGTGGACAAGGTCTGGCCCTCATCCTCAGGGTACAACTGTCGGCCATTGGGGCGCCATAGGCCTCGTGGAAGGGCATCCGCCAGGTGCGCACCGGACGCCATACGCTTTGAGGGCGGTGGAACTCCTCCGACCGAGGTCCAGAACAGTCGCCGCCCATGGGACCTCCCCTGGTACTGGGATCCCCAAATCGCCCCTTACGAACCACTCCTAGAGGCAGACTCTTCTGGGTTGGCCTCAAGACTGCCTTTCTGGTGGCCATCTGCTCAGCTAGAAGAATCGGGAGCTTGGCCCTATCTTGCGCTTGAGCCATATACGGTCTTCACCCGCAGGGGTCAGCCTGAGAACGGTGCCAGCCTTCCAACCGAAGGTCTCACCAATTCCACAGAGAACAACCCATCGAGCTGCCCACCTTTCCACGCGACCCCACACAGGGTCATGGTGGCCCACACCACCTGGACGTTGGGTCGTTCTCTGGTCTACTTGGCAAGAACCCGACACATCCGCAAGACGGAGAGGCTGTTCGCTCCCCGAAGGGCAGAGGCGGGTTTGCAGCTCCAAAACGACAATCGCCGGATGGCTAAGACGTGTCATCCAGAATGCTTACACGGCAAACCTGATGACCCCACCGAGGGGATCAAGGCCCACTCCACCAGATCGGGTTGCCACCTCATGGGCGGAGAGAGCCTCTGTATCCTCGGAAGACATTTGTAGAGCGGCCACATGGAGCTCCTTGCACATTCGCCAGACACTACAGACTGAACAGCTCCAGGCCATCCGCCCTCCTTCGCAACCCAGGTGCTGGCAGCAGCCTCACGACCGCCACTCCGACTCACTCACCTCCCACCCGGAGTGCTAACTGCTTTATCTCCATGAGGTTAGTCTGAGTGCTATGGATGCCAACCAATCACAATGGGTGCTTACTCACCTGGTAAAGGTGATTGTGTTGGTGGCATCCATGGCACTCCAAGGCCCTCCTCAGGAGTGGTCGGAGTGTACAACCCAGGACAAGGAAAGGGCCCTCACCAAGCACGAGGGGGCGGAAAGTAAAATTATTGTTCTACTACTATGATCAAGTCGAACCCTGGGTTCGAGTTTTAGACTGTGAATAATAGGAAATAAAATACAGGCCACTGGCCTTCCTTTACACCATGCTGTGGTAGGCCTCTCTGTGTATGCTGACTGTACCGAACTGTATATTTTCTCTCTTGTACTAACTAACCTTGTTTCAGCTATGGAAGATTCAGACTGAGAGCAGGGGTTTCTGGGACCTGGATATACTGGAAATCTGATCTGGGTCATGTGCATCACTAGCCTATCAGGTGGGTTACAACCCATGAGGTAATGTCTGGAGTGCCATGGATGCCAACCAACGCAATCACCTTTACCAGGTGAGTAAACACCCAGTATCGGCGCAGAAAATGAGATCTTGGAATACTAAATACATTATATCTCAGGAACCGTACGACGTAGAAAAAAAATTTAAAAGTCGTATTATTTACAACTGTTCTGGCTAATTTGTATCTTAACCCCATTTGGGGGCTAAGAAATTTTCCGACGAAAAGTCCGTATCTCACACCGTTTCCGAGATACGGGCCCTGAAAGGCGTGGCGAACGCCGTAATGTTATCCTATGGGAAAAAAAGAAAAGTTCGGAGCGCCATAACTTTGCCTCCCTGTAATGTTTTTTCACCAAACTACTGAAAGGCACATCTGTGGGCTGTTGGCTGTCTTCCTCCAAATTTCAGGAAAAAGACCCAACCGTTATTTTGCAGCAGGGATCCAAAGGATTTCGTTATGCGCTGGGCACCATAATGTTATCCTATGGGAAAACCGTCAACTTTGAGTGTCGAATTTTGCTGCTGTGGTGATATTTTTTCACCAAACTACTGAAAGGCATATCTGTGGCTGTTGGCTGTCTTCCTCCAAATTTCAGGAAAAAGATCAAACTGCTATTTTGCAGCAGGTCGTCAAAGGATTTCTGTACGCGTCAGGCGCCATAATGTTATCCTATGGGAAAACTGTCAAATTTGGAGTGTTGTAAATTGCTGCTGTATAATATTTTTTCATACAACACTGAAAGGCATATCTGTGAGATGTCGGGTGGCTCTCCAAATTTCAGCTCATAACTCCCAACGGTTCTTTTGCAGCGCAGTGCAAAAGAATTGCCGTCATTTTCCCACAGACTAGAAAACTACTGTCGCATTCTTATGAAGCTGTAGTAATTTCATGACACTTTCATGAGCATGAAAGTAATTTTACGAAAATACTTTTTCCAGAAATTTGAAAAACATATTTCTGGGGTGTTTTACCACAAAATAAAGACATGGCAAGCATCCCCTGGGTCCAACTAGGTGAATACAAAAAGAATTAGGTTGCTAGAGGGTCCCAAATTTAAATGCCAAGCATTTTCTAATCACCAACTGGAAACAAAATGTAACATTTAAGTAAAAGCACAGGCCCATTTATGGAAAGTAAAATGCATTTACGAAAGTGTTGAACTTTATGTTAATTTTTCCCATTGACTATAATGGGAAATTGTTTTTGAATAACTTTGAACCGCTTAATATTTTTTCCAAATCTTCAAAGGTACATTTGACCCTGGTTTATCGCCCCTGAAGAGTTCGGCCGGTCGCATAAACCGTGTGCACTCCATACGCCGACTGTAGAATTCCAGAAAAGCGTAAATGCACGCGGTAAATCATGCTTAATAACTCCACAGCCGTATCTGACTGGTACAAAACTTGGTAGATTCTAAGGCCTGTGGTTCTTGATGGTGTATTCCGAATTTCAACCAAATCTGTCAAACGGTTGCAAAAGTTATTAACGCAGGCAAAGTTTTGGGGTTTAACATAGAAATGGCTCATCTCTAACTATGGTAGCACTACCATGCTACCAATGTGTGTATATGTGTGTGTGTATGTGTGTGTATACATATATATATATATATGTATATTATGTGTGTGTGTGTATGTGTATATATATGTGTGTATGTATATACAGTGTGTATGTGTGTGTGTGTGTATATATGTATATATTAGAGGCAAAAAACCCCGTTTAATGCATTAGTTAGGGTTGTTCCACAGCGACTAAAGTGAGGAAATTCGCTGTTAGGGTTGAAAACCCTAACTCCGAATTCACCCCCCCCCAGCACCACACACACACAGACACACACACACATTCAAGTATGGGGGAGGACCAAGTCAACACAACCAATGACAGGATTCCAGCAGCAGGTGACAGAAATAACAAACAATTGTCTAAATGTACTACGAGACATCCCCACCCACCTGACCAGGTACTGCATGCTCAGTGGAGATCAATAGCAAACTGAGGCCATGTACACCAACGACTATTACATCCCTTGATTGCAGCTGCACACACCCATATGTATTAATTTAGTAGTTGCATGGCCTTACCTACGATGTCTCACACCACACCACGTAAACTGGTACTGTGCCATTAGTCATAAATGCTGAAGAAAAGGATGACAGTTGTAGAAAGGTTTTAACACTAGTGAGTATACATTAATTAAGAGAAGCACATAAATTAACTACAAGACACTAGCATGCTCAAGATAAAAGTAGTGGATACATTTAGTGTGGTGATTTACATAGTAGTATATTTACTGCAATGGTTTACTCAACATAGAGAGGTGATGTAAACGTATGGAAAGCATTGCCTGTTCAACGCTGTGAAATCTTGGTACTCGCCAGTATCACATGCATTTTCTCCTTACTGATGACGGTGCACTGGTTGATGTACATACACAGACCTTCAGTGTGTTTCAATACTAAAGATGCAGTGTTTCTTTGTAAGAAACATTGTAATTGCATGGATCAGGCCAAGCAACTTCTAAATATCATAGCACTACTGAGCCAACAATGATGTACCTGTATCGAGATGCATATAGGATAGATTTTCCTGTAGGCACTACTGAGTATGTTGTACCTGATAAAGATAATCTCATTGCATCTGTGATGACTAACTTATTCAAATAGTAATACATTTACTATTGTTGCAATGAGTGATTTATGCCACTTATGGACACAGTGTGATTTTTTTAACAGTTGTTTCATACTCAGGCTGTATGCCTACTGTTGGGTTTGCTTCGCTTACACTTCGTCACTAATGCCATCAAAGAGATAATCATGTTAATTGTGGTACAACTAGGAATCAAGTAGGTATGGTAGATATAAACAGAATGTCTTTTAGTATTGATTTAACTCACAATGGGGTAAGTGTACTAGGACAGCAGGGTTATCCTCATCACTGACTCTGTCAGTTATAATCACACTAGGGTTTTGATGACTGTAATGACTGCGTTACACTGTTCATCTTCATGAGTTCATATTCACAGCCATTCTCCAGTAACTGGACAGTGTATGGTTAATTGGTGAGACTGTATGCAAAGCTGCTGCAGTGCCTAGCAGAGGGAGAGTATCTACCATAAAGACAATTGAAGCAATAAGGCATGACCAACAGTTATGTTAAATGGTCTGTTAATCACCCTGTAGGGGTTTAATGTTGAATGA
The DNA here is from genome assembly GCA_016271365.2 of Neoceratodus forsteri. Lineage (NCBI taxonomy): Eukaryota > Metazoa > Chordata > Ceratodontiformes > Ceratodontidae > Neoceratodus > Neoceratodus forsteri. Next base: position 325,194,587 of record CM028135.1, on the reverse strand, counting down.
GGCATAGCCGAGTGCACATGTCGCTAGACAGTGATAAACTGACTATTAACATAATACCTGGGAGTGGCTTATTGCTATCATATAATAAAACTGTTTTTAAACAACATTAAACCATGTTCATCATATGGTTAGGCTCTACATGTATGTTAATAAAACTAAACATAAGGCTGTTGATAATACAAGTCAATTAGAAAGCTGCATTTCTCAAACCCTTGTTATAATCAGATATTATACCTGTACAACCTCCTTGGTTTTGCTTAACTCTATTGCTCAGGGTGTCACCACAAGTGGTGTGTGGTCTGGTAGCATCGGTAGGTAAGGCCATGCAACTACTATGTGGTATCACAGGTGCAGCTGAAATCAGGGATGTGCACATTTGGTGTACATGGCCTCAGTTTTGCTGTTGATCTCCACTGAGCATGCAGTACCTGGTCAGGTGGGTGGAGATGTTCATAGTACATTTAGACAATTGTTTGTTATTTCGTCACCTGTTGCTGGATGTCTGTCATTGGTTGTGTTGACTTGGTCCTCCCCATACTTGAATGTGTGTGTGGTCTGCGTGTGTGGTGCTGGGGTGACTGGAGTTAGGGTTTTCAACCCTAACAGTGAATTTCCTCACTTTGTCGCTGTGGAACAACCCTAACTAATGCATTAAACGGAGTTTTTGCTCTAATTTCTTCTTTTGAGAATGATATTGAGAAATAGTGAATATATCGCAGTGGGGAGCGCTGGGCCCTTTGGGCCCCGAGCTCCCCGCCAATGATGTCTTGTGGCATAGTAACAGGAGCAGCAATGCAAACAGAAATACAACAGTGGCACATATGGTAACGCAAGCCGAATGAGAACAGAAAGGGTACCTACTAAGGTGATGTGAGATGGGAACGGTGTACACGGATGTCTTGTCACATAGTAACATGGTGCCTGTAAATGAAAATGTCAATGGGCATGGTGATGCAAAGTGAAACAGAAAGAGAAACAGTACGGTACACACAAATGGCAAAAAGTAACAGAAACGTAAGCGCAAATGAAAACGTTAGGATGACGTTGTAGGCATTGGGATCATCAGCCCTAACTCTCACCCCATGACATGTGTAAGCAACAGAAGTATAGGAGAATGGGTGAGAGTTAGGACCCATGATCCCAATGCACACCCCAATGCCAGTTGGGGGTGGGGTAAGGGGTTTTCAACCCTCAACAGCTAATTTCTCACTTTGTCGCTATGGAACAACCTAACTAATGCATTAAACTGAGTTTTTGCCTCTAATTCCTCTTTTGAGAATGATAACAAGAAATAGTGAATGTACGCAGCGGCGGGAGCTGGTGCCCTCTGGGCCCCGTGCTCCCACCGCAGACAATGCAGTGCGGAAAGGGCCCCGCGCTCCCGCCACATGATGTCTTGTGGCATACTAACAGGGACAGTAACGCAAACAGAAATGCTAACAGTGGCGCACATGGTAACACAAGCATGAATGAGAACAGAAAGGGTAACGCACATGGTGGCATAGACGGGAATGGTCTGCCACGTGATGTGTTGTCACATAGTAACATGGTGCCTGCAAACAGAAATGTCAATGGGCATGGTGATGTAAAGTGAAACAGAAAGATAAACAGTACTGTAGACAGAAATGGCAAAAAATAACAGAAACGCAAGCGCAAATGAAAACGCAAAGGATAACGCACATGGTGGCGCAGACGTCAACGGTAAGTGAAATGGGTACGGAACCGCAAGTGGAAAGGGCAACAGTAACAGTAATGTAAGCGCACAGGCTGGTTTTCCCCAAAACCTGCATTGAGAAAGACAGTGAGTACAGACAATGTATGCAAAATAATGATTGTGATTGGTTGGCATCCATGGCACTCCAGACATTACCTCATGGGTTGTAACCCACCTGATAGGCTAGTGATGCACATGACCCAGATCAGATTTCCAGTATATCCAGGTCCCAGAAACCCCTGCTCTCCAGTTCTGAATTGTGCATCTGAATAGGCAAGAAGCACACCAGGAATCCCTGTCTGCTCTAGCAAGGTAGGAAATGATCTTTCTCTTCTCTGTGTGTAATATTATCCTGCCTGCTCTACTTCATCTTGAGACCAAGTTATTTCTTTAAATGCCTGTAGGTTTTTTAATTATATGGCTGGAGATGGAGATGGGTTGTTGATTTCTGGCAGCCACATGGTCTCAGCATGGCTCTATACCTGAGCCTGTGCTCGGGCAGGGTAGCCTGCTGGCCCTTGGCGCTCCCCCACGCCGCTCCCCTAGCACCTCCACTTGTTCCCCACTATCCGTGGGGGCACAGTTTTTCATTGGTGCTGCCAGTTGTTTCGACTGGCCCAGTCGTTCGACCTGAGCCTGGGGAGTCGCGGCAGTCACATAGGCCTGCCTCCATGCATCCTCCACCCATTCGGGTGCGCGTTCCCCCGCAGGGCCGCAAGAGGCCTCTCGTTACCTCCCCCCCAGCCTTGCCATTCCCTTCAGGCGGCCCTACCTTCTTGTTCACACCCGCAGTCTTTCCTGCTGCGGGCCAGGTAGGGTGAAGACGAGCCGGCGTCTGGTAGGCCTCGTTGGGACCGCCTCCTCCTTCCGGACACCTCGGCGTGCGCCTGTCGACTTCGGGCCGCAACCTCTCGTTCTCCCGGGCCTCCGCCAGCTGCTCTGCCCTCCTACCTCTTCCAGAACCTCCGGGGAGCAGGAGCAGCCACCCGCAGTCGCCGTCTCGGCGCTGTTCGAGAGCGGGCTTTCTCAAGGCCCACACAGTGAAAGCAACGTCCTCTCTGCTGGGAAGGGGGAGGAGTGCCATACGCTTGTTTTTTCTCAGGAACAGACGTGAGGCTCACCCTGGATTAAACGCTGCCTCGTGGGGCCTTGGGCCTCCTCTGAGCTTGTTTTCTCCTCCACACGCCCAAGACCCCCAAAACTGAATCCTTAGAGGCTCCATGACCTTCAGCCTCAGACTGGGGAAATAGACCTGGGGTTGTTTTCTTTTTTTCTTTCTTCTTCCAAAAAAAAAAACACCTCATGCTTAATCCTCCACTGGGTCCTCATGTAGCGACCCCAGTCGGTGGTTCTTCTGGCCCCTTCTTTCTCCATGGCTGCCTCGCCCCTCCCATAGCGGGCCCCGCACCACTTATACACGCTGTTGTTGTAGGGTCCTCCCACAGCACCCCTCCACCCAGGCGCTCCCAGTCCTCTCCTGCCCCGGGCGGGTAGGTTCGAACAGGACCCAGACGGGACTCGTATATATATATATATATATATAAAAAAAGGGAAAAGAATATATGAGAGAGAGAGGATCAAGGTGTGGCCATCTGTTAAGTGTAACTCTCTCTAATTTCAGATGGTAAAGGCCAAGAAGTGTAGCACTGCAGCACCAATCTCCTCCCCCAAACCCCAGGGCCCCTATGCGCCGCCTGTCTCCTGGACGATGACCTGTCTTCACTGGAGAGGACGCCACCTTTGGCACCCAACAATCCCGGATCCAGCAACCCCACGTGGATGGACCCGGGTTCCCTCCTGGTCCAGAACCAACAAGCGGCGGTGGCCATGTGGAGAGCCAACAGAACTTCATGCTCAAGATCATGGAGAAGCTGGAAGCCCTTACCCAGAACAGAGCAAGGCCCCCAGCCCGGAACCCGACAAGACAAGGGACCCACTGAGGATCCGCCCATCCCTGAGGACACCCGCCTGCCCGCCCACACGCACGGCACACTCGAGGACGGGAGAGAGATGACGAGGAGGAGAAGACGACAAGATGGGAGGAATCAGACACGGAGGAGATGGAACTACAGGCAGCTCCCTCTCTGACCTCTAAGCTATGTTCATTCGACACTATCCCGGGGCTCATGAAGATGATCAAGGCCACCATGGGGTTAGGCACAGAGGACCTTGAAGAAAGTAAACCTGAGTCAAAGCTCGATCCAATGATCCAGCTTAGACCCACAACCACAGAGTCTTTCCCAGTATGTCCAGCCATCGAGGACATATTTAGTACGGAATGGCAGTCCCCCGATCTGGGCAGGATGCCAAACCGGAGAAACCTGGACAGAATGTACCCTGTTCAGGGTGAGAAGTCGGACATTTGGTGCAAGGCACCCACCATTGATCCTCAACTGGCGGCACTGAGCAAGAAAACTGTGCTCCCGTGCGGTACCATAGCCCTCAAGGACCCAACAGACAAGAGGATCGAGGATATGCTCAAGAGGACTTTCGAGATCGAGGGAACCACCGCCAAGGCGATGACCACTGCCATCTACACAACTCGGGCACAGATCCGATGGCTGAGAAGCTCCAGGAACAGGCCACCCCAAAATCTAGGAGGCAGAACTACTGAGTGTACCTTGATGCAGCCAAATATCTGGCTGACATGGCGGTGGATTCGCTCACGGCTTCAGGCGAGGGCCACTGCCATCATCAATCGGGCCGTAGGGTCCTCTGGTTAAAACTCTGGGATGCTGATATGGAATCTAAGACTTTATTGCAAATTTACCTCTCAGGGAAAGCATGTCTTTGGGAGGGACTACAAGACTACCTAAAGCAAAAGGAAGGGTAGGGACCTCCTCAGAACAGACCCAAACTCTCTACCTGCCTTCCTCTAGACGGAGGTTTCGGGGTGGGAACAAGCTTGGCCAACCCCGCAGGGACTCTTTTCCTCAGGGCCACCCCTTTCGAGGTAGAGGTTTTTCCTCCAGCTCCCGAGGCCCTTTCCTTCAGAACTACCAGTCCACTTCCTTCAGATCCCGGGGACAAAGATCCGGAAGTCGAAGTAGAGGCTTCAGGGGAAAACAGTGACTGCCCACTGCCGAAAACTCACAGGCAGGCCCCGTACCCACCTGTGGGGCAAAGACTAGCCCTCTTTGCCCACCGCTGGATGTTCACCACATCGGACAGGTGGGTACGAGACGCGGTGTCCAAGGGATACACAATCGAGCTATCCCACGCTCACATTCCCCACAGATTCGTGTCGTCCCCCGTGTCCAGAAGGAGAGCCTCCCCTCATCAGGTCCAGCAGATCCTAACAGAGCTGATCCAGAACAGGGCCATTCAGCCCGTTCCGGTACCAGAACAGGGAATGGGAATGTACTCCATTTTCTTCCTGGTACCCAAAAAAACGGGGGAGCTCAGACCAATTCTAGACCTGAAGCTGCTAAACCGTCACGTGGTTCCACTCCGGTTCAAAATGGAAACCATTCGATCCACCCTCCAACACATCAGGGTAGGCGACTTCATGACGTCCATCGACCTGAAGGACGCCTACCTCCACATCCCCATTATCAGGAAACACAGGCAGTTCCTTCGTTTCCACATCCTGGGCCACCACTTCCAGTACAAGGCACTTCCCTTCGGACTGTCATCAGCCCCGAGAGTCTTCATCAAGGTTTCTATAACCTTGGTGGCCAGACTCAGGGAACAGGGATTAGACATCATCCCATATCTGGACGACTGGCTTATCCGCTTGCTCCGAGGACCAGGCGCGAGGCACCTGAACTCGCCTTACAGGCCCTCGAGACCACGGCTGGGTGGTAAATTGAGAAAGAGCCATCTCAGCCCCACCCAGCAGATCGAACATCTGGGGGTTCATCAACTCGGCGCAAGGCTGGGCAAGCCGCTCGAACCGAGTCCACAACTGAGGGACCTGCATGCCTGATGAAGGCACACAGCCACACCACGATGGGGAAAATAGCCCAACTGCTGGGTAGCATGGCATCCTGCATCGACCTCATGCCCTGGGCCAGGTGGCGCATGCGTCCACTCCAGAACTACGCTCTGTCTCAGGGGGCACCGAGCAAACACAACCTCCAGAGCGTGGTGCCACTGCCTCCAGCGGTAAGATCTTCCCTGGCATGGTGGACAACAGAAGGGAACCTATCCAGGGGAGTCCCACTGGAACCCCCTCGTCCAGTTCCCATAGAGACAGATGCCAGTCTCTTGGGTTGGGGTGCCTGCCTGGGGGACACAACGGCACAAGGAGTATGGTCTCCAGAGGAGATGCAACTCCCCATCAACATCCTGGAGATGAGAGCTGTGTCTCACGCCCTGAGGGCGTTCAGGCGTCTAATACTGGGTCACCCGGTCCTGATACGGTCCGACAACCGGGTGACGGTGGCTTACATCACAAAGCAAGGGGGAACCAGAAGCAGAGCCATGATGAGGGAAATGGCAGCGGTGCTCAACTGGGCACAGACACACCTCCCACACCTGGGTGCAGTTCACCTCGCAGGGAGACTGAATGTCCGAGCAGATTGGCTCAGCAGACAAGTCCACCCGGGAGAATGGAAGTTGCACCCGACTCTATTCCAAACGATCCAGGCGACGTGGGGCCCGTGTCCATGGACCCATGGCATCACGGACAACGCCCAAGTCGACAGGTACTACTCATGTTCAGGGACGCTTCTTCCCAGGAACGGACGCCTGTCGCAATTCTGGACGCTGGAATACGACACGCTTTCCGCCACTACCCCTAATTCCACAGGTCCTGACCAAGGTCCGGGAATCAGGCATCAGGATCATCCTGGTGGCCCCCTGCCACACACGCAGGTCCTGGTTCGCGACAGTCAGAGAGATGTCGCCAGCTTAGCCAGATACCCTATCGCCCGACATGCTGACGCAGGGACCGGTCCTCCACCCGTCCCCGCGGACCCTAAAGCTCACGGCCTGGCTCCTGAGAGGAGGAGACTGAGGCAATAGGGTATCACGAGTCAGTTATCAGTACCCTACTCCATCCAGACGGACTTCCACCACGTCCACTTACAAGAGGCAATGGGCCATCTTCTCGCAGTGGTGTCAGAGAAGAGGGTCGGTGTCCGAACAGTCCGATCTGGCCACCATACTACTTTTCCTTCAGCAAGGAGTGGACAAGGGTCTGGCCCCCTCATCCCTCAGGGTACAACTGTCGGCCATTGGGGCGGCCATAGGCCTCGTGGAAGGGCATCCGCCAGGTGCGCACCCGGACGCCATACGCTTCTTGAGGGCGGTGGAACTCCTCCGTCCGAGGTCCAGAACAGTCGTCGCCCCATGGGACCTCCCCCTGGTACTGGGATCCCTCAAATCGGCCCCTTACGAACCACTCCTAGAGGCAGACCTCTTCTGGGTTGGCCTCAAGACTGCCTTTCTGGTGGCCATCTGCTCAGCTAGAAGAATCGGGGAGCTTGGCGCCCTATCTTGCGCTGAGCCATATACGGTCTTCACCCCGCAGGGGGTCAGCCTGAGAACGGTGCCAGCCTTCCAACCAAAGGTCTCGACCAATTTCCACAGAGAACAACCCATCGAGCTGCCCACCTTTCCACGCGACCCCACACAGGGTCATGGTGGGCCCCCACACCACCTGGACGTTGGGTCAGTTCTTCAGTCTATTTGGCAAGAACCCGACACATCCGCAAGACGGAGAGGCTGTTCGTCGTCTCGAAAGGGCAGAGGTGGGGTTTTGCAGCCTCCAAAACGACAATCGCCGGATGGCTAAGACGTGTCATCCAGAATGCTTACACGGCAAACCTGATGACCCCACCGCAGGGGATCAAGGCCCACTCCACCAGATCGGTTGCCACCTCATGGGCGGAGAGAGCCTCTGTATCCTCGGAAGACATTTGTAGAGCGGCCACATGGAGCTCCTTGCACACATTCGCCAGACACTACAGACTGGAACAGCTCCAGGCCATCCGGCCCTCCTTCGCAACCCAGGTGCTGGCAGCAGCCTCTACGACCGGCCACTCCGACTCACTCGTCTCCCACCCGGAGTGCTAACTGCTTCTTATCTCCCATGAGTAATGTCTGAGGGCCATGGATGCCAACCAATCACAATGGGTGTTTACTCACCTGGTAAAGGTGATTGTGTTGGTTGGCATCCATGGCACTCCAAGGCCTCCAGAGTGGTCGGAGTGTACAACCCAGGGACAAGGAAAGGGCCTCACCAAGCAACGAGGGGCGGAAAGTAAAATTATTGTTCTACTACCATGATCAAGTCGAACCCTGGGTTCGAGTTTTAGACTGAGAATAGGAAATAAAATACAGGCCACTGGCCTTCCTTTACACCATGCTGTGGTAGGCCTCCTCTGTGTATGCTGACTGTACCGAACTGTATATTTTTCCTCTCTTGTACTAACTAACCTTGTTTCAGCTATGGAAGATTCAGACTGGAGAGCAGGGGTTTCTGGGACCTGGATATACTGGAAATCTGATCTGGGTCATGTGCATCACTAGCCTATCAGGTGGGTTACAACCCATGAGGTAATGTCTGGAGTGCCATGGATGCCAACCAACACAATCACCTTTACCAGGTGAGTAAACACCCAGTATCGGCGCAGAAAATGAGATCTTGGAATACTAAATACATTATATCTCAGGAACCGTACGACGTTGAAAAAAAATTTAAAAGTCGTATTATTTACAACTGTCCTGGCTAATTTGTATCTTGACCCCATTTGGGGGCTAAGAAATTTTCCGACGAAAAGTCCGTATCTCACACCGTTTCCGAGATACGGGCCCTGAAAGGCGTGGCGAACGCCGTAATGTTATCCTATGGGAAAAAGAAAGTTCGAGCGCCATAACTTTGCCTCCCTGTAATGTTTTTTCACCAAACTACTGAAAGGCACATCTGTGGGCTGTTGGCTGTCTTCCTCCAAATTTCAGGAAAAAGACCTAACGTTATTTTGCAGCAGGGATCCAAAGGATTTCTGTTATGCGTTGGGCACCATAATGTTATCCTATGGGAAAAACCGTCAACTTTGGAGTGCCGTAACTTTGCCGCCGTGTGATATTTTTTCACCAAACTACTGAAAGGCATATCTGTGGGCTGTTGGCTGTCTTCCCTCCAAATTTCAGGAAAAAAGACCAAACCGTTATTTTGCAGCAGGGTGCCAAAGGATTTCTGTAATGCGTCGTGCGCCGTAATGTTATCCTATGGGAAAAACTGTCAAATTTGGAGTGCTGTAAATTGCTGCTGTATAATATTTTTTCAATACAACACTGAAAGGCACATCTGTGAGATGTCGGCTCCGTTCCCTTCAAATTTCAGCTCAAAACTCCCAACGGTTCTTTTGCAGCGCAGTGCAAAAGAATTGCTGTCATTTTCCCACAGACTAGAAAACTACTGTCGTAATTTTGAAGCTGCAGGGCTCTGGCGACACTTCAGAGCATGAAAGTAATTATAAAATATTTCTTCCAGAAATTTGAAAACATATTTCTGGGGTGTTTTACCACAAAATAAAGACATGGCAAGCATCCTCAGGGCCCGACTAGGTGAATACAAAAAAATTAGGTTGCTAGAGGGTCCCAAATTTAAATGCCAACCATTTTCTGATCACCAACTGAAAACAAAATGGCCGATTTATGAAAGTAACAGGCCCATTTAGCAAAGTAAAATGCATTTCGAAAGTGTTGAACTTTTGTTAACTTTTCCATTGACTTATAATGGGAAACTATTTTTGAATAACTTTTGAACGTTTAATATTTTTCACGAAATCTTCAAAAGGCACATTAGGGGACCCTAGCGCATATTCCCTGAAGATTCGGGCCAATCAGCGCAAACCGTACGGCCTGTAGGCACGACCATAGAATTCCAGAAAAGCGTAAACGCGGGCACAGATCACACTTAATAACTCCGCAGCTGTATATCTGACCAGTACCAAACTTGGCAGATCCCAAGGCCTATGGTTCTTGATCATAAATTCCAAATTTTAGGCAAATCCATCAAACGGTTGCAAAGTTATTAAGGTGCAAAGTTTTGGGGTTTAACATAGAAATGGCTCCTCAACCCTAACTATGGTAGCACTACTGTGCTACCATAATAAGGGATATACAACGGTGAGCTGTCAGATAAATGATTTATTTACACAAGTGCTGTTTGACCTCAGGTAACTTCACGAGTGGCATAAGCCACGAGTGAGGTGTCCGAGGTCAAACAACGCAAGTGTAGATAAATCATTTATCTGACAGCTCACCATTGTATATTTCACTTATGTAATAGGGATGCTTCTTATCAGTGCAGGAACATTTGGTTTTGACTGTTTATCTTCTTTTTTTAAAATGATAATTTCTGGGACTTTCTGGGACTTTTGGTTAACTTTCCTAGTGTATGTCCGCCTAGCAGGGTGGTTGCTATTAAATGAAACACCACTCATTTTGTAGAGAACTTCTTGCTGAACAAATGTCATGGTCGCAGTATCATGCTACCTTTTTTGTTTTAAAGTTATTCACATTTGTTTGATGAAAAAGTGAAACAAAAATGGAATTTTATGCTGTTTTTTGCTAATTATAAAAAAACTAATAGGTATTTATTAATGAAACACCACTCATTTTGTAGATATTTTTGTGCTGAACATTTTCGTACTCACAGTACCATGCTATCATTTTTAGTTTTAAAGTGATTCACATTTGTTTGTTGAAAAAGTGAACAAAAAAGCTTTGATTGACAGTTTGCATTTATCCCACATATGTGGGATAAATCTAGGGTGGTTAGATTTATCCCACATATGTGGAAATAAATGGATTTATACAATTGCTTTTTGTTCCACACCTATTGCATAAATGTGTGTGTGTGTATATATATATATATATATATATATATATATATATATATATTTGTTATGATAGATGATGTACTAACTTATAGGGCATTGGCACTTACCATATAAGAGTAAGCAGCCAGGAATATAATTGTTATCTATTACGGTTAAGGCTCTGAGCTGCAGATCTGGAGACCTGGGTTTGAATCCCACCGCCACCTAGGCGCATACTGTGTGATCCTGATCAAATCACTTAACTTCCATGTGCTCCCAGGTCACATCTCGAAACAAGCTTCAGCTTAGTGTGCTACTCCTGGTTAAATAATGTTCCCTTTCCTTTCTGTTTATGCCATGTAACATGTTGCAAGTTGTGTGCAAAGACACTTGTGTCTTTGTGTATCTCCTGATGAGTTATTGTACAATTTATACCACCACTCTGCATATTTCTGTAATACTGCACTACATCCTGTATTCTGTATGCATCCTTTGTTCTATATTTTTAGCTGACTTTACGAATGTTGTATAACAATAGATAACACAGATAGCCAGTATTGCATACCTGTTCGATGAGGACACCCCCCTTATCAGAAGCTTCCTCTGTCCTCCCACACCGTTTCCTTTTCCTTCCTCCCTCCCTGTGCTGATTCTCTTACCCACATACTATTCTTACATTAATCATGTGCCAATTCACGGAGACCATACTTAAGGAGAGGTTGGTAAGGTACATAAAGGAGAATGGTCTCCAAGATGAGAGGCAACACAGGTTTGTGGAAGGAAGACCCTATCAAACTATCCTGATTAAATTTTTTGACTAGGTTACCAGGGTGGTAGATGGGAGAAGGCAGTGGATGTCATTTACCTGGACATTAGCAAAGCCTTTGATTCTGTGCCACATAAAAGGCTGATCAGGAAACTGAAGGATCTTGGGGTTGGGCAGAAAGTGACAAGGTGGGTAGAAAGCTGGCTAAGTGACAGAACCTGAGAATGGTTGGGGGGAGTTACCTCCAGTACAAAGGAGGTCACCAGGGGTGTTTACAGGAATTGGTGCTGGGCCAGATGATGTTCAAAGTCTTCATAAAGGACATTAGGGAGGGCATAAAGGGCACAATGTGCCTGTTTCCCGATAACACCAAACTCTTTCGGAGGGTGGACACATTTGAAGGGATACAGGACCTGAGGGAAGACCTCAGGAAACTTGAGAGATGGTTGGGGATCTAGCAACTTGGCTTCAATGTCAAGAAATGCAAAGTGAGACACATTGGGGCCAGATATCCCAGGACCAAGTATTACCTTCAGGGGTGTAGGTGTAGCAGCATTGGAGGAAGAAAAGGATCTGGTTGTGTTGATCACTAGTGACCAGAAACACTCCTCGCAATGCAAGAAGGCAGCGGCAAAGGTAAACAGGATGTTGGAGTGTATAGCAAGGGGATTCAACAGTAAGCAGAGTGAGGTCATACTACCCTTGTACAGAACACTGGTAAGACTACATTTAGAATATGGTATAAGGTGTTGACATCCATATTATATAAAGAACATCAGCTTGTTAGAGAAGGTACAAAGGCGGGCAACCAAGATGATTAGGGATCAGCAGGACAAGTGTTAATAAGTGAGGCTGGGAGACCTGAGAATGTACTCCCTGAAAGAGAGGAGGGGGGAAGGGATATGATAGAGACCTTTAAGTACCTAAAGGGAATAAACAGAGTGGCTAGAGCTGGTCTCTTCATGCTAAATGACAACAGAGCCACAAGGGGGCACAGTATGAAGCTGATGGGGGGGAGGGATTTAATAGGGATGTTAGGAAGCATTTTTTCACTGAGAAGGTGGTGGAAGCATGAAATGTGCTGCAGGAAGAGGTGATCTCAGTGAATACAGTTGGTAGCATTAAGAAGGCCTGGGATCAGCATAAAGAGAACCCGTGGGATCCAGAGGGAGGGGTTATGAAGTAAAGTTTGACATAGAAGGGGGGTGCAGGGTCAATGATGTAAGACAGTGACACTACAATACCAACGAGTAAACTCGATAAAGCAGTTTGGCCTTGTTCTGCTGGCTCGTTCATATGTTTGTATGTAATGAGTACCTGTGGGTGTTTCTAAATAGGTAAGACGAAACAGCAGCTCCAAATCATGACGGGAACATATCAGGGCCACTGAGCATAGGGATGATATAAATGCTTTATGTATGCATCTAAAAAGTAGGGAATGGTAAACATCATAAACTTACCCTTACAGATACTGAAAAACTAGTTAAGGGAAAACTGTTGTTTTCCTAAACTCCCCACTCCCCAAAGCCATACCCCCAGTTTGGGTTTTCATAACTACAAACATTTTTTGTAATCAATGCACCTTACTTTAATTTAATTTAGTAAAGATCACAATCTTATAACACAGCATAGGCTGTGGGGTGCCATCTCAGGTTATGGTGCAGCTCTACACCACTTGTTTGTGTTCCAATACAAGCAAGCAGTGCAGAGCCACACCGTCACCTTAGATGGCTCCCCACAGCGTGCACTATGTTACCTCATCAACGTCACCATGGTGTATACAAAATTACATTAAAGTAACTTGCACTGATTTAAAAAATTGTTTGTAGTTGCAAAAACCCTAATCAGGGGGTATGGCTTTGGGGGTGGGGATTTAGGAAAACAGTTTTGCTTTAAAAACAGAAGAAGGGGTGATTATGACAATCTGTTCCTCAAAAGAGAACACTTTTGGATTTTTGCTCTAGGAGCTTCATATGTGTCTAGCCTTAATGACAAGGTGGAAGTGACACTTTTTTTATAAACATCCCCTATCCATAATTAACTTGTGTCACATTACTTTGTTCCCTCCATCCCCCACCATCCCATGTTTTCTTTACCTAATCAAACCCTACTCTCTCCCCACCCATGCTTTCCAACACTTCCTCCCTTTTCAATTTTTCATTCCCCTTTAATGTCTGAATATTTATATATTATTTCATTTTTGTTGTCCAGGTAGGTGAACTAGGCAAAACAAATGCCTATTTTCTGGTACAATCCCTAAGAGTACAAATGCAAAACATTACAGAGAGTGAACACAAGGCAATGACAAATTCTAGCAAGTCAAGTATTACAATAATCAATAACATGAAGAGCAGTATAACAAAATAATATGTAAATAAGAGATACGTTGTATACTTATTCACTTTGATTTCTGCAACATATTACACTGCCTTTTTTGTAAGTCAATTTTCTGATGTAGTAGTTTTTGGCCTTTCCAGTTGTTCATGGCTGTATTTCTTGCTTTTTCAGATTCAGGATTTGTTGCCCCAGAATCATTCAGGAACACAGTGGAGCTCCTTTGCTGCATTGACTATACGGTACATGAATCAATCCATTCAGATTCCAGACCTGGATGTTCACCTTGACCAGGTTTTCGGACATATATTTAGCGATATTCCCCCATTAATTCACCCATATTATTGTGGTGCAAATTTCTTAAATTTGGCATAGCACTTTGATAGTTGGCATTGTCCACTTACCTATTGTTTTTAATCTGTTCTGTTTACATGTACTATAAACTTTTGACTACTTGCACTGCACATCACCTTCACATTATTTGACAAGCATTTTTGTTTTTATAGTTCTGTTCATTTAAGAATTGCTGCTTGGTGGGGGGGGGGTGCACTGATCAAGCATGGTCAGCCTTTAATAAAGTGCATCTGTGTGAAATGCGTCAGGCACCATCAACGGAGGAGAGATTGCTGTGCCATGGCAGCATCCTGCTGTTGGTTTTGTATTGCTCTGCAAACTAACCAGCACCTTTCATTTTGGAATATGCACTGAACATCTTAATAAACCATCACAGAAGCATCTTAAATGTACTGTCTCATTATTAGAAATATTTGACTCTGCCAACCTGGTGGTGCTGAGGGCTGAGGCGCTGAATGCCACACCTCGTGCCATGCCGGCAACCCGTGTTTGGGAGCAAGTGCAGGCCACTAGGGGTCAGCAGGGGAGGAAAAGGATCAAGCATTCCAGGGACAGCTCTACTTCTCTGGGGAGGGGGGTCACCAGATGTCGGTGCATGCCTGGCCCCTAGCGGTGGCTGGGGGCTAGTACACCGATGCTGCATCTACTGGGGTAGAGGTGGGGCAGATGCCTGATGGGATGTACATATGGGAGCTTGCTCGGTGCCGTTGATGGTGTCATTGCACTCTCCACCTCTGGGACCACAAAGAACAAGCAAAAGGACTCCTGGTTGGGCAGCATGAGCTTAAGGCCTCTGCAGCCTGACCACAAATGGTGCTTCCTCCAACCTGAATCCATTCGAGGTGAGTTGAGCTTAAGGGGGCTTCCCACCACCCTGCAATGGAGGGGCAAGCCATGGGGATCTGAGTCTGCCCAATATCGGGGTGTGGGCCGGGAGGTCGGTTGGAATGTACAGCCGACCAGGAGCCAAGAGGAGAAAAAAATGGTAGCAAAAGAAAAAGAAATACTTGACTCTGAATTATTTCTGTCCCCAGTTTTGCTGGTGCCAATTTCCACGTTATTATTACTGATAACCAGCAATCAGAAGGAATTACCGTGGTGGGGAGCATGATGTAGAAGGATTTCTAAGCCTAAAATTATTAGTTATGGTGTCCTCGGGCATAGAGGAAGTGACCCAGATATCAAGAAGGAACCCAGACTTTAGTGGAGTCAATCACAGAATGAAGGGATTCCTTGAGATAAAGGTATTCTCAGAAATCAGAGTATCCTCAGAGACAGATTGAATGACTTTAAAATGGTCAGAAAATCATTTAAGGAGGCTCATACTGAAGAGGAGGGACTAGAAAACTAGAAAACATTTTCTCAAAGGTTAACCCTGAATGGTTTGATCATGAAGGTAAGCCATGAAAGTCTCATAGGCAGAAAAGGAAAGAAAAAAGGTGGGGGTGGGGCATTCTCTGAAATTTTAGAACTTAGAGATTGTAAGGATCTAGGTTCAAGTACCAGATGTGGGTTCACAATATCGTAGGCCAAGCAGATGAAGCTTTTAGGTTCAGGTTAGCAAAGACACTGATATGCTCAGGTTAGTCAAAGAGGAACTAAGTGAGGAACTGCTGCAAAAACAAGAAGAGTTAAGAAACACTCAGTTTTCCTACATCAGGGAATTAGTACAAACAGAAAAGGAGAAGGCTGAAATGATAGCCACTAAATAAAGACCATGCAAGTGGAAATCAAGACACTCTGCGTTGCCATAGAAGAGCAAAATGAGGCAACGCAATGATAAAAAAAGAGATGACATAATTAAAAAGTAACTATTTCGGGGCAATACAGGAAAACGTGTTATCATGGCATTTCTTTTTCAGTCTGAATTACAAGTGAAAGGAATATTGCTCCCCCCAATCAGAGTTCAAAATGAATGAAAGAAATATTTCTGTATTGCACTCAGACATAACAGTAGGTGAGAGAAACTGAGAACCAGTGTCAGGCTCACATTTGGTGGGGAAAGGGAGCAGGTTACCTAGAGGGTGGAGGGGTTTAGAGAAGTAGTACTTGGGGTGGGCACCTTAGTCCACTTGTATATTAAAAATATTTATAAAGCTTGGGAAGGACAGGTGGGTGAGTGACCTGGAAGGGAAGGGGAGAAAGAAGCAGTACCAGGAGTGGGCATCCCAGTCCACTTAACAGACAGATAAGCAGACACAGACAGATAGATACTGGGCAATCACTCTCAGGCTCCTAATGCTAAAAGCTGATCAGCTTTTTGCTGACCAGCTTCATGTAAATAAAAGGACTGAAGCCCCGTCTAATAGGAGCGGCTTCAGACCTTTCAACTACATGGAGTTTTCTGCCAGCAAGCAATGAGTGGTGTCACAACCACAGTGCGTGATCATTGGCCTGGACTGCCCATCCCTTTCCTGTCTGAGCTGCAATGGGCTGAGCAGTGACACACCTCTCAAATGCTGTCTACTGTAACAAAATGTTTCTTGTGCATGCACAAGCAAACATAAAAATGGAGTCCTGCTAGGACACAGAGGAAAGATTAGCAAGGGAGCTGCAAGCATCCAAAGATCCTAATAGAGGTGACACATCCAGTGCAGAATACCAAAGAGAAGGCAGAAAGCCAAAACATTGAGTTGTCAGAGGTTCTGGGAAAAAAAAGGAAGTAGAGGAACCTGTGCGGAAGTCAAACCACACCTAGTTAGTAACCATGCATAGATCTGTGCCACAAATGAGGAGACAGAATTTACTTCTACAGAAGGCACAGTCACAAATGCTGTAAGAGTCCACTTTTCCATAAGGTCAAGTGACCTTTCCAGAGATCAAGAGCACAATAGTTACGAAAAAGAGTCCAACGATTACCATTAATGAGAAGGATGAGTCTCCCCCTACAGAAAGTCAAAGACCTACCTAGAGGTCAGATCATGTACAGCATTTTTAGAAACCCAGCTGTTATTAGACAGTTCGATTTCTTCACCATTTACTCTATACAGAGGAACACAACAAGGGTGCTCCCTATCCCCTCTTCTTTTTGCACTTTACTTAGAACCCTTAGCTGCCAAATTAAGGGAAAATTGTAATGTTCAGGGGATTCCACTAGAAGGCAAAATGTTTAAATTATCCCTTTTTGCAGATGATATTCTGCTGACCTTGATTTCCCCAGAGACATCAGTTCCAGCGGTATGGGAACAGCTTCAGTTTTTTAGTACCTTATCTGGCTATAAAATAAATTGTTAAAAAAACAAAGTACTTAATTTTTCTTTTTCTCCCTCTAGACAAATGAAACAGGAGATTCCCTTCCGCTGGCATAGACTCGAGATGAGGTACCTAGGGATAAAAATCCCAGCTAAGCTAATGCACCTTGAAATGGTGAATATGGAACCAATCACACAGCAAATCACTTCAGATATGTCAAAATGGACACAACTCCCCTTGGGCTTAATTAATCTAGTAGAAACAATACAACAAAATATCTTCTCTCATTTATTATTTTTCCTACAAACTTTACCACCTGTTCCCTCTGACTTTTATTTTCTATCATGATAAGCTTATCTCTAGGTTTATCTGGGGAGGAAAACCCCCAAGGGTAAAACATACCTTATTACAACTTCCTAGGACACAGGGAGGGTTAAATTTACCTAACCTGGAAGAATATTCTAGAGCAACTT
Organism: Neoceratodus forsteri; assembly: GCA_016271365.2. NCBI lineage: Eukaryota > Metazoa > Chordata > Ceratodontiformes > Ceratodontidae > Neoceratodus > Neoceratodus forsteri. The sequence continues at coordinate 325,176,980 of CM028135.1, read as the reverse complement.
AAACCCGCACAGCCCTATTTCTCATCAATCCCTCTTACAAGGCACACTGGAAAACAATAGAAACAACCTTAAATGGACTGGAATCTCTACCAGCGTATCTATTGGGAGACCACACCAGGTGTTATCCCTTGACCTGGTTTTTGAAAATAACTGCAGAATTTTTAAAAAACTGGTTCTGTGTCACTAGGTATAGATTAACCCCTCAGGAGAAATGTTTTTTAAATGCCTTAACTTCTAAAAGATTTCTTCCCTTCCTCGCTGGAGACAGATTTAAGATGGGAGCGTCACTCCATCAAATATGTATTCCAACTGGTAAACCCTTTGGGAATCCATCCATTTACATATCTACAATCTACATATGGATTACCCCAGAGAGAACTCTCAATTTATAAGGCATTACATGCTGTTTTAATTGAGAATGTTGACTATTTAACAGGGATAGCAAAAGCCCTGTCTAAAAAGGTACAATTGATTATTCAGGCTATAGAAGGTAGATCTCAGGAACTCATTATTAGTAATATATGGCAATGCGCCCTATGTCCACACAGGAACATGACCAAGTGAGAACCAGATAGGTAAGAGAACTTAAATTAGAACTAGACCCAGATAGATGGCTACAATCCACCTATTTTTATTCTAAAAACTCATCAACGTCTTATTGGAGGGAATTTGTCTGGAAGACTAGGGTTAGATTCTTTAGAACTCCAGATATTCAGCTAAAGTTGGGAGCACCAGATGGCAGTCTCTGCTGGAGAGGATGTGGATATTCTCCTGCAGGCCAAGAACATATATTCTGGGCCTGTCCCCTCCTATCAGATTTTTGGAGGGATTTTCTAGTGGAACTTAACAATATTTTTGGTTCCCCTGATCTATTTACCACAGGATTTATCCTGACAGCAACACCTCCACAGGACATCCAGATTAGCTGGCATAAAAATAAACTTGTCATACTTTTAATACGTATAGCTAAAAAACTTATTACCAGATTATGGCTCACTAAAAAGGTCCTTGATAAGGCCTCCTGGAGAAACCTCACCTATGAAGTATATAACTTGGAACGCCTCTCATATAAAATAAATAACAGGATTAACAACTTTAATACCAGATGGAGACTATGGGTTGCATATTAATTAGAGATCTATTCAGACTTTGTACCATGAACAAAGAGGATTATCCTGCGATTCTCATGTTTATCATAGTTAGGTTAACATATTATCTAGGGGTCTCTGATGCTAAGGAGATGGGGTTCAGATTGAGAGGGATGTTGATCTGGAAAGTATGGGAGGGGGAAGCAGGGGATTATTATTTAAGACTACAGTCTATGAGATTTTATTTTGGTCCATCTACCAAATAGAGAAAGATAGTAAGATATTACTACAGAGATATGTTAAACAGTCCTATGTGTATAAATTAATTGCCTGTATAAGCTGTAACATGGAACCTCAACAATTAATAAGTTGCATAGAATGTGAACATGTATGTGATATTCTACCTCAAAATAAAACAAAAAGCTATATTTTAAAAAAAAAGAAACCTAGCTGTTCATATTACACTTGAAAGGGTTTCTTAGCAAGTAACAATACCAGGATATTAGATAATAGACAAGCCACAGACAAGAGATTTCTCCAGAGCTGAACAAAAAGATGATATCTTGGTTAGTTACCTGGCAACCAGATACAGACTTAACACTGTCAAACTGTGGTCCCTGAATTAGTGGAACCTGAGGTGCTAAGATTGGCTCCTATGTTTCCTAGTGCGGAAGGTTTGGAAAGGGAGGAAACTCTGGAGCAAATGCCCACTCAAAGCTATGGGCCAGGACTTGTTAATGAGGTAGTTGATTGTTCTGCCTCCATTCCTGAATGCCATTTGGATTGCCTAAAGATTCAGAAAAGGGCTCCCTTGTGTTTGGTTGCCCCAGAGAGTGTAAGAAGGGCCCCACTGAAAACACAATTGAAAATCCCTCGTCCCTAGATGGGATAAGACCAAGTATGGCAGGGGTGCCAAACAAACTGTGACAGATCGGGACAGTGATCTTTTGAAGGAAATGTGTGCCTTGATAAAGAATAAGATTGGCCCAGTGAAGCACTGTCCAAAACATTTAAAAAGCATGCTGTGCAAGTGTGGGATCTCAGTCACTGACATGTGGATTAACTTAGTGACATACTTAATGCTCATAATATGGGAAGAACATCCAGCTTTCAATGGGGGTAGGGGGGTCATCATCACATGAGATATTGTATTAAACTTTAAAATGGAAATAGTACAGGCATATAATACACATGACATGTTTCAATCTATTTTAATGAAGAGAGAAGGGCTAGACACAGCTGTCAAACTTGCCAGAATAAATTGGACTAATGCACAGCACACTCTGGCAGTGTGTTAGGGTTCGGAAGCTTCAGTCGGGGGAAAGCCATATAGTGCCACGTGGTGCAGACAGAGTACAGAAAATGTCCTCTCCCCCCCTCCCAGGACAGGATGGCACTGGTAGTCATTCCCAAGCCTTCTGTGGGCATGGCTCAGTGGGGGTGGGGTTATGATAGGGTAGGTCTGTCCTTTACTGTTATTTGTCACTTTTGCAGGACCCAAGGGGGTTTTGTCAGGAGCAGTGGTGGGAACTGAACAAAGATTTGCCAAGATGTCATTCAGGGTTTGGCCTTTAAGACTGAGGTGCAGGAAAACCTGCAGTCAGGGGCAACAGCAGATTGAGGCAGCAGCATAAAAAGTGCATTCCTTAATGCACAGAGCTGGAATCTGCAGGGAGGGAGAGGTAAGGCATGCAGAACTCAAAGCTGAAGAGCAGCTCTTTGTGGTTTATTTAGTTTTTGTTGACCGGGTAAGTGCACTAGACAAATCCTGCCTATTTTCAGGCACGACCCGGAAGAGGGGGATACAGATGAATCCTAACTGATCTTGAACCAGATTAAGCTGTTGGTGGTATTTTTTGTGGTTGAATGTATGGTACAAGGTGAACCCCAGAAACCAGAGGCATGCAGAGCTGGGGAAGTGTTACTGAAGGCAGGATGAAAATGAGTGAGACTAAGACTGAGGCTGAAGTGGGGGTCCTAGAGTTAGTGACCAGAAAAGATACAGAAAGCCCTGAGAGACAGAGAAAAACAACTCGGTAGAGGCTGCACTATGGCTCTAGAGTTTGTGGCCAGAGAAGATCAAGGAGAGGCAGTTAACCCTGCTGTACAAAGAAGTGACATTGCTGATGACAAATTTGTTATTAAACTGAAAAAGAAACCATTTCATTTGTAATGTAAAAGCAAGTATAAAGTAAAGCATTGTGGTGTTTGAACTAACTTTGAAACCAGTCTGGTGCACCCCTTTGAATGTTTCTGAAATACCATGGACTAAACAATTACATGCTACCTACCTAACATATACTGCTACCATACTGCCTCATTCTGCATGTTTAATGTAGCATATGCCCCGTAGTTACTGTTCTCCAATATTAACACTGTTTTGAAGTATGAAGGCTCCCTATCCAATCAGAGTGGGAGTACCAACTGATTTTCATCACCAGTATGATGTGGATATTGAAGCCACTAGTATGGCTTGTGTGAAGCACCTGCTTTAGTTTGAACATTCAGTGGACAGATCATCCACAGTCTTAGTGCTTTGCAACTCATTCCTAGAGACTTATATTTGTACATAGACTTTAATGGTAACTGTCCCCAGTGTTGGTAACACTTTGGACTCCAAAAGATGTATCCTATTTTAACTCCTCTACAAATGAGGGTTCCCAAAAAGTCTTCCATGAGCTTTCCTAAATGCTCACTGCCAGGCTGGTGTCCTGCGTTTAGCAGTTAATAGTTATTGCCAAAGAGTGTCTGTGTAGCCTCTATGTACTGTCACTTTAAGAGCTGCCTAGATTACAGTAATAATTAATCTGGGAGGGGGCTGAGTGTTGTCATGCTCGAGTCCCACCGGCGCTGCCAGGTAATCACTCCTTTTCTGTCATCGCTAATTGCGCAGAGGGAGCCCTTTTAATAGATGTAACTGTTTGCTGATCGATAATTAGAGTAGTAATAATAAAGTAGTTTGTCTAACCTGCCTTCTTTGCAGCAAGGACTGTTTTGTTTATCCCCACCATTTTGGCCCGGAACTGCTGAATTGGACCAATCAGTCTGGTGGGACCTAAAATGGATCTGGACTACAGAAGCATTCTGGAGTCAAAATCTGTAGGAAATATAGTTTTGGGCTTTTGGCACCTTTTTGCACCTGAAGGGGGAGCCTTTGCTGTGACTGACAGACAGATCAGCCAACCGAACCTTTTGGATCTTGGGGGATTTCCCAGACTGCTTGCAATTTTCAGTTAGTTCTGAGCTGGGAAGTAAAATGAGAACAGCTCAAGTGATTTGGGCATTAGTTATGTGTAGTTTTGCTTGGGAGAACTGTCAAAGGGATGAGTTTTGGCCTGCATGTCTGGCTGCTGCCCCTGAGAGGGAAAGAAAAGAAAAGAATTGTTTTGGACTAAATCCAAGTTTGTGAGAACAAAGTAAGCCACTGATTTTTTTTAACCAGGTTCATACCTGAAGAAGACAGAAGATTTTGCTGAATGCAATTGGCCTGTCTGGATTTCCAGCTGCTTTTGAATCCCCGTTTTGTGCAGAGACTTTGCGATCATGACCAGAGAGCGGTTTGTCTGGTACAGTAGAATTTCCTTACATGTAAATGTGCTGTGTATTGAAAGTGTGTCGTGATTTGGTCCCCCACTGTGTGAACTGTGTTCTGCTTGCTGGAAGCCGTATCTAGCCCAAAACTGACTATATCTGAATTTGTCTCCATTTGGCCCTGGCCCTGCCACACTGGCCCAGCCAGATTACCCACTGCACAGAGAAAGCCATCGACAAGAGACCTGCCTGGGGATCATCCCCCTGCTCCACACTTGAATTGCCAAGGCGTTGTTCCTGCTTCTGTGGGCCCTGCTTCTCCTGGCACTCCAGATTAACCACCTGCTGTCTCAATTTTCGTCTAGCCTGTGTCCAGTCTTGGGTATCATGAGTAATCTTCAGGGTAGCTCCCTGCAACAGCAGCGTAATCTAAAAGTGTGCCATCTGATTGTCTTGTTGTCTTCTTTTCATGAACTGAGCCCTCCAGTTCTGGATTACAAATAGTGTGTGTTGTGCATGTTTTTTTTTTTTCCATCACAGGGCCCCATCCAGCTGCAACATTCCTGGCTAGCCCACCTTTCTCCATCTGGGTAGGGTACCCAGACTGTGTAACTGTTTATGGACCCTGAAGTGCATGCATAACTGTTTGATACAGCCTTTAAGCAAAATAACCTGATTATGCCCCTCCCTTGTTCAAGTCCCTTAAATAAATCAGATCTAACTCTTTTTTGCATTTACCCTGACTGTGGTTCCAGTTTGTGGAAGAGTACTGTACTGCTGTTATTTGCTGTGTGTAACCTTGTTTTACAAGGGGTCCCTAGGGCCAGCCCAGAGGAAAGTCCTGGTGGTAAGTGCAAACAGTGTGGATACTTGTGCGGTGTTATCAGGGGTATTGTGAAAGTTATTACTGTGTATTGTTCCGGCCACTAGTAAGGAAAGAGGGAGGTTACAGTGTCCCGGAGAGCTGTGCCCAGGTTAGCTTAACTACTACCAACCCTGATTTCCGGGTGGAGGCACCCGTTTCAGAACTCAGGCCCCGTAACCTGCTACTAGCTAAGCAGGCAGGGGTAGTAGCCCTTGGGATAGCGCCACCTAGGGGTTACACTATTATGAAATTATGCTATAGATACATGTCTATTCTGGTGTGTATGGATCAACTGTATTGTATATACTTTTGAAAATAAAAAAAACATAATGTTAAACTGTAGTGTCAATTTAAAGATACTATAGGAGGAACAGTTCAGCATGGTGAACCCATAGTAGGGCTAAAAGTTCAGCTCTATAAAAGAACTGAACACCTCAGACTTTCGGTGTTCAGTTCTTTCAGACTGTGGCAAACGTTTAGGGGAAATGCACAGACTTTTTTCTCAACTGCTTCACCCAGGTCCAAATGATGCAGCCCAGGTGAACCAGTCAAACCATGATCCACAGTTCACACCTGAAACAGTTGAGTCACAGCCTTGTTTTAGTGCTAAACACAGCTCGACGACAAGAGCCAGCATGAAATCTCACTCGTGCTAGTCATCTGGCTGTTAGGAGGCTCAGACAGGGCTAGGATGCACTTCTAGTTAGATTAGCTAGGAAATTCTTCAAAAATCAAATGAAAATTTTCCAAAAGTTAGACCTATAGTCCTGCAAATAGCAGTGCTGCTGAAGGAAGGATATTTAGGAGGAAAAAGAAGAAAAAAACACACAGAAGTACAGAGTCACAGTCAGGCAGAGCAGTGTTCAAAGCAGCAGGCCTCTGGGACCAGAGGCTTGCCTAAGAAAACTGAGAGGGGAGTGACTGGACTCTGGAGGAGTGTGCTTGCGGCTGGGCAGATGGGGCATGAAATAGCAGGGAAGCAGTCTGCCAGTGCTCACTTGCCTAATCTCAGCAGTGCAGCACACATTGTTTGTTTTTTCGTTTTTTATTACCGAACTAGCATTTTAGCAGGGCATCCATACAAACAGACTGAAGTCCCTGCCAGAATATTAAAATGTGATTTTTGGGAGAGTTACTTTTATTTGCTGGGTAGCAAGTGTGTGCTATCTGGTAGCATGACAGTGCCTGGGCCTGATAGTTGACACAAAAATAATTAATCATTCACATTTCTTTTTGTGATATTTTTCAATTTCAGACTACATTCATCCAAGTTGCAGGCCTGCAGCAGTTCCCTCTTCCTCCCTGAGTCTTGACGCATCCTGCGTGTGTGTGTTGGCATTAGCTGTGCTTTGAAAGTATGATCTGGGCAGTGGGAAGCAAATATGTGCCAACTGTCAGCGTGCCAATGCCCACCCCCTGGTAGCTGGCACCTTGGAAGCATCTCATACAAAAATTTCAAAAAAGAAATTCATTTTTTTCTTTTTGTGGCAGTTTTCAAATTCAAACTCTTCACATTCCTCAAGGTTGCTGTTGTTTCTTACTCCACCTGAGTCCAGAAACAGCCTGTATGTGAGTGTATCTTCCTGAGCTGTGCCTTGCAGTATGAACTGGGAATTGGGCATAACAACTGGTAGCATGCCAGTGCCTGGCCCCTGGTAGTTGGCTCCTTGGTAGCAGTCCATAAAAAAAATATTTTTTTCCTTTTGTGGCAGTTTTCAAACTCAGATTCTTCACATTTTCCAAAGTTGTTGTGGTTCTCTCCTCCTGAGTCCTGAAGCAGCCTGTATGTGTCATCCTGAACTGTGCTGCAGTGTCAGCTGGGCAGTGGGCAGCAAGTGTGTGCCAGCTGGCACCATGCCAGTGTTGGTTTCCTGGTAGTTGGTACCTTGGTGGCATCCTATAAACACATAATTTTTTTTTTAAATCTCCACATTCCCTCAAATTGCTAAAGTTCCTTCTTCCACCTCCTGAGTCCTGAAGCAGCCTGTGTCATCCTGGGCTGTGTTGTTGTAGAGTGATCTGGGCAGTGGGCAGCAAGTGTGTGCCAGTTGGCAGTGTGCTAGTGCCCATCCACTGGTAGTTGGCACCATGGTGGCATCCCATAAACACGTGAATAACACAAATTATCCACATTGCCTCAAGTTGCTGAAGTTCCTTTTTCCTCCTTCTGAGTCCTAAAGCAGTCTGTGTTGTCCGGAGCTGTGCTGTTGCACTGTGATCTGGCCAGTAGACTGCAAGTGTGGGACAACTGGCAGCGAGGCAGTCATTGGCCTGTGGTAGTCTTTGGTGGCATCCTAGAAAATAAAAAACATTTAAAAATAAAAAACTCCATATTTCTTCAAGTTGCTGAAGTTCCTTCCTCCTTCTCCTGAGTCCTAAAGCAATATGTGTATGTGTGTGTGTGTGGGGGTCAGTGTGTGTGTGTGGGGGTCATCCTGAGCAGTGTTATTGCAGTGTGAACTGAGCAGTGGGCAGCAAGTGTGGCTCAACTGGCAGCAAGTCAGTGCCTGGCCTCTGGTAGCATCCCATAAAATAAAAATATAAAAAAAAAATTAACAAATAAAAAATAATGCACCTTATAAAATATAACAAATAAAAAATTTAATAAAATGAAATAATCATTCATCTTTCAAGTGTCTGAGTCCTGTTGCAAGCATTAGAAAATGGAGCAACAGAGAGGCCAAGAAGATGGTAGCAATGGATCACCCAATCATATGAAAGAAACACCAAAGCAGAGCGGGCGTGGTCCACCCTCTGCCTCAGTGGGAGCTACATGTGTAGAGGAAGATGACAGTAGTGGTCTAACAGTTCACGAAGTATCGCACACTGTAGGAACCATTTGCAGTGGCATTACAAGAGTTGTAACATGAGCAATCACAATAGAAAAAAGGAATAAGAAGTGAGTGCGCCAGGTAGTGACACAGGCAGAGGAGGAGGAGCAAAGTGATTTGGCGGAGCTTGGGGACGGATACTGATTGGGATTCTATACCCAATAAAAGTGATAGCAGCAACAGTTCTTGGGGGGGTAGGAGGTGGAATAAATGGGAGTTCAACTTGGGGTAGGTAAGCATAAGACATCAAAAATACCAGAAGTGATGGTGAAAAAAAGGCCACAAAACAACAAGGGAAGCATAGCTACAACAAGCATCTGAAATGACACCACGTAAAGACGGCACTGGCAAAACTGGTGGCCCAGGACACATGGCAGAGGATGAAAAACCATTCCCTCACCCTAAAGAACTGGTGAAGGAAAAGGGGGAGGGTGATGGTGAGGAAGCAATCCACAGTAGCCCGCCCATTAGGCAACAGTAAAGAGTGCCAGGAGGAAAGACCAAACTGGTGACATCAGTGATGTAAGATTTCTTTCCAGTGAACAAAGAATTCTGGATATACGTAGTGCGACTTTTATGTAAAGACAGGCTGAGATGGGGTAAGGAGGGAACAAGGCTGGGAACATTTACCATGAAAATGAATTTGCTGAAGTGCCACAGATAACAGTATGATAAGGCATCCCAACGCACGGTAGCAGCAGCAGCACCACCAGGCAATGAAGCTAATGATGATAATGAGGATGGCCAGAGGGAGATGAACATTAGGAGACCAGGGTGAGAGGAAGGAAATCTTTCAAGTGGTAGTTAGTGCACAACTCCAACATCTTCCTTTAATCAGTTCTGTAGCCCTCTGTCTCCCACACCTCAGAGGGGCCGCAAATCCCCAGCCATGCCCACCCCTGGAGGTGGCAAAAATAGAAACCAACAGTCATGTCCAAGTTAAAAAAAAAAAGGCACTCAACTCACACTGGATGAGTCCCTGGAAATGGACCAGAAATATAAAGCCAACAGACCAGAGGCAAAAAAGTTAACAAAGGCAATTGTAGAAAAGTTAGGCACCACCTTACTGCAATTTTCCTTTGTGAGTAACAGGATTGTTGTCGCTAATGCAGGTTGCAGTGTCGAAGTATCAAATACCCAGCTGTACCTACTTTTACACAGTGGCTCTTCATGATTCGTATCAAGAGTGTCTACAAGGCTCCTTCCGTATGGGGCTGAAGTCAGGGGCACTCCGACAACTCCAAATCTGGAAACGCCACTTCTCTATTACTATAGGTCCATCTTACAGATCCTGACATCAAACTCTTTAGCTATTCTTAGAGCAGAATTGGGTAGAATAGAAATTGCCTATTTAATAGAACTCAAAATTGCCTCTTACTGGCTTCAATTAAAAAAATAACCAGGCCAACCCTTTGCACAAAGAATGCCTAATGGAAAAAAAACAAATGGTTATCTGAAGGCATTTCTTCAATTTGGTTAAAAAAATAAAAAAAAAGCTTTTAAACACCTTTGATAAAACAAATACATCTCACTTATGGAAAGATTACAACAGAGACATAATCATATCCACACAGTTTAAGGACATTCTTAAAAAAAAACATTTGTTCTGGTTGGCTCAAAAAGAAGGATATAGAAACCGTAAAATCTCAGAAACAGGCCCCTTGGTTTAGTAACAACAAATCATCACATGGCAAAGAAGATTACTTATTAATTCCTACTAATCCATATAATAAAAAACTTATAACATAGGCAAGATTTGGTATCATCACATCTCGATTCAGGCACTTTAACAAAAAAAAGGATGACATGCACAATATAGAACAATGCCCCTGTAATAGGGAATTTCGAGAAACTATTGAACATGTCATCTTTCAATGTCCACTATACAATATATCCAGAAATCTGATACTGAAATAATTTTTTATGAAATATGTGGAGTTAAACTATGACCCAATTTTTATTCTTCTACATCCTAAAACTGAACAAATTTCTTATGGCTGTTATTGCAGGCAAAAAGAAGCAGAATACCTAATGTATATCATTAACACGTAATGTATTGACATTTACAGCAGCAAACTGATGTTTTTTATCTGTAATTTATGGATGTTCACCTGTACAAATGTACCCTTTTATCCTATTTTAATTGTGTGATTGCAGTGTCCTTAATGTTTTGTTGGATGAACAATAAAAACTTTTACCTTATATTACCTTACATCACCACTGACATGTGGACCAGTGGTCAGACTACTGATTACATGGGAGTGACTGCCCATTGGGTCAGCTTTTCCTCCTCATTCTCCTCCTCTTTCTACTCATCCTCCTTCTCTTGGTTAAGTGCCAGCAGCAGCAGTATTTTCAAGTCACTGGGGCTCCTAACCTCCGCAAGCAAACAGTTTTATGTAAACGTGTTGCACATCCTTCAGAGAAGCTTGATGAGTGTCTGACACCACACTCGTTAACACCAAATTTTATACTGGATAATGTAAATGTAACCCCACCCACCGGCCTCCCTTGTTTAACTAGTAGGGCTTTTCCTCTCCCCGAAATGTCTAGGGGTAAAGAAGGGGGGGGGGGTTATGTTTGCAAAGAAGTTTTAAAAAAAGCCACCATATACAGGGTGGACTAGACTGTTATACAAAACAGGCAACCAAGTGTGGCAACTGCCTGGCACACACCTGGTAGGGACCAACTGCCATGGCCAACAACCCAGGTCCCTGGGAGAAAACGTTTGCTTAGGGTTACGTTAGGTTTGCACTTCTGGACAGGGGCACCCAAGTAATTCGAGACACAAGGAAGCAATAACTTTACTGTCCAAACCAGATTGGGACTCTAGAGTGTGGTTTTTATTCACATAACAGAGTTGGAATAATCACAAAGCAAAGATGGACCACCGTAGGGCTACACACACTGGTAATGAAGATTACTGAGGTACAGACATTCCTGAATTCCCATTTAGCATAGGATGAAGAAATCACACACTGGTGAACACACTGGTTCCTATTGGAAATTGGCACATCCAGTCAGGCACTGGTACTGTTCCCGTATTACACAGGAATGAATGAATGAATGTGGCACACATGACCACAATGAGCACATGCTGGCTCAGAACTTTCAGAACCCACTAAACTGGGGTAAACTGGAAGAAACAAACCCACATACAGGGGTAAACACTTTTCTCAGGCATTGGCCAATTGCACTGAACAAAAAGAAATAGGTGCCCTTCAGACCCACTAGAGGTAAACTGGTTACTCCAGATGGGGGGTCTCCCACCTTTTGTTTCCAAGCTTATACTTGGCTATTCATCTGGTTAATAACACCACACAACTGTAGAAAACTGTAGATGTTGTCTCAAATGTATATCACACATAACATACTACACACACACAAACACACACACCACAGAGGTGCCAGAATTTAAAGGTCTGGTACATGGACAGTCACATAATGGACTCCAAGTGTAGGCAGACACTTTTACAGAGAAAATCTCAGGTGACAGGGTCCCTTTGTCAGAGAAATCACCATACAGGAATTGCAGGCACTCCTGGGTTTACACAGAAAACACAAAGTATTCACAGAGCAGTTGTCACAAGGCAGCTTCAAAAGTCCAAGAAGGACCAGGGGATTGCCCCTGAATTCTGGAGTTCACCCCATCCCTCCTGGAATGGGGCACAGGGAAAACCTATTGCCCAGGTCTCCACCACTTCCAAAACTGGAGCTGTTGTCATCCACAAAGGTGAAAACTAAAAGAAAACAAACAGGTAGCTCTCTGACAAAGCTGACTGAGGAGCTGCCTAACACTACAGCCTTCTCCTAGAACTCCAACTTCAGACTCTCACGGACATTCTAACTAACTCCCTAGCAGCTGCTGGCCAGTGTGGCTTATGCTGCTGCGACAGCTCTAAACGACATCATCCCTCCAGAGCTCAGCTGAGGACAGAGTGACAGAGTGAATCCCATTTAACTGGCATTTCACTAGCTGCCTTCCCTGCCTACCACTGATTCTAACCGGGATTCTAGTAACTCCTGGAAACAAGGGGGTTACACAAAGAACATTGCAAAGGTGGTTGATAATGAGGATTATACATGTTTCATGTTTTCCTCACTATAGAAATCTGGTAGTTCAGGGATTTCTATATGAGGAAGGCACTGCTGTGCAGACATGTGTAGGTCTGGCCAAAAAGGTCTGTGGTCATTTTAGCCATTCTGTAAAGGCACTGAAGCTGTTGCAAAACATTCAGCAGGAGAACCACCTTCCCATCCACCACCTGAAACAAGATGTGGCAACAAGATGGAATTCAACCTATTTCATGATATAACAGCTGCTAGAACAACAGAAGGCTGTTCAACAGTATACTGCTGAGCATGGTATTGGGAAAAGAGAGGTAAACGGCCCAAATCACTCGCATCTGATGGAGACCCTCTGCACTATGCTAAAGCCCTTTGATGAGGCCAGAATGGTTGTAGGTGCTGATACAGCTTGTGTAAGCCAGGTATTGCACCTCACTGCCCTCATTAACCTGTCATTTCTTCATATGAAAACTCAATATGAGGACAAGGAGGATACCATTGCTCTCAGTCTAGTAGAAAGGATAAGATCACATTTCTGGAACCACACACACATTTCAAGAATGCATACAGATGACCACTACATCGTGACCATGCTCTTAGACCCTCAGTTCAAAGACACATTTGAGACATTCTTTGATGCACAAGGAGGCAGTAAGTATCACCAGTCCTATAAAGCCTCGCTTATCCATCAGGCCACTGTACGTAGTGCACAAAACAAGACCAATAAGACAAAACAGAGCAGAAGAACAACACTCATCATCATTCCTTGCAATCACACTGACAGGCCAAGTGGAGGAGAGAAGAAGATGAAGATGAAGAAGAAGAATCCACTGCTACTATTGAACATCACAGGAGTCACTCATTTTTGTGTCCAAGTCAACCTGCCACTACTGCTGTTGCACCCCCTGAAAGACTGCCATTGATGACAAACCACTCTGGGAACAACTGTCTAACAATGTCTTGATGAAAAGGTACAGCGAGTCACTTTCTGATACAGTGGTGCTAGAGATGTCAGCAAAAATAATGGTGCAGAATTATCTAGATGAGAACATAACACTAGCAGGAGATAAGCCTCTATTGCAGGGGTACCATACAAAGACCATTTGGCCCTCTTTGACTCAAGTGACTGTTGAACACCTCAGCTGCCAACCTGCAAGTACATACCCAGAGAACATTTTCAGTGCTGCAGGCACTATTATCACCAACAGGAGAACATTACCTTTCAACCCAAGATGCAGAGATGCTCATTTTTTAAAAGTTAACCTGCCCCTTTTTCCAAAGCTCTTTTTGCCATGGTTTTTGCATGATAATTTCCTACACTTCCAGCCGAGCTAAAGACAGAGGATGATGATGAGGTGAATGGGGAGGGCTTCCTGTGTCCATTTATTCTTTTGGAACCAGTAGACCACTCACACAGAGTGGGATGCTGCACTGCTGTCTTCACTCAGTCGTCTTCAGATTAATGTTTTGTGAATTTTTGGCAGACCTACGTACTGTAGGTCGAATAAGTAATTTGTGGAGCAATGTTACCCTCAGAACTAGTGTGTACAACACTTATATATTGCATAACGGAAAGCCATGTCAGTGTGTAGCACTGTCCCAATGGGCAGACAATTTCTGGAACCAGTAGCTCACAATATGGGATGCTGCACATTTGTCTTCACTTACTTTTCTTCAGATTAGTGTTTTGTGAATTTTTGCCAGATCTGTACAGGCCAAATAATTTTGGGGGCAACACTGCCCATGAAACCAGTGCGTACAACAGTTCTCCATGGCACAATGGAACTCCTTGTCCATGTGTGGCAGTGTCCCACTGGGCACACAGCCCACATTGTGGGATGCTGTACTGTTGTCTTCACTCAAGTCTTTTCAGATTAATGTTTTGTGGATTTTTGCCAGGTCTACACAGGCCGAAAAAATAATTTTTAGGGCAATGTTGTCCATGAAACTAGTGTGTACCACACATTCATTGGAAGCCTTGTCCGTGTGTGGCACTGTCCCAATGGAAACACAATTTATGGAACCAGTAGCCAATGCTGCGGGATTCTGTTTTGATATTTTGTGGGCATACATACGCCTTACAAACCATTTTATTTTGAGAATTCTTAGCTACGTACTCCTGTTTACTATTATTTATTTATTTTATTTAGTCAGTCATAGGAATTACAACCCTTTGAGCCATAGACTCATTTACAAAGGCTCCGTGTCAGCATAGTCATACATTCAGAGGTAGTACGTTAGAGGGACATCACATTTCAAGTATTTACATACAGTAGCCAAGGTGGCTGAAAATCTATACATGTAGTAGCTAGGGTATTGATATTATTATAGTGGAACAATTATAGAGCAAGTGCAGCCTCTGGGACATTGTTGTAAAGTAGGAACCATGATCAGTACATTAGTGAGACAACACAGTTTAGGCAAAGTAATAGCCTGGGTGACTGTTGACCTATACGTTTAGTAGCTAGGGTATTGGTATTGGTACAGAAGCTATAGTTACAGTGTGGGTGCAACCTCTAGGGCATTGTCATACAGCAGAGACAGAGATCAGCATCAAAGATGTCCTATACAGTTAGTCCTACCCAATTGGTAGCCATGTCAATGTGCAGCAGCCTAGTGCAGCTCCGTACAGGTCAGTTAGGAGGATTAGCAGTTGAACTGGCATTGGCGCAAGGAGAGAATGTGTTTTTTTTAGGATGGTCTTGAAGTGTCCTAGATTGGGAATGGAGGTTATGGCTGGAGGGAGCTATATAGAGGAATGATCTCTGAGCTAGGGAGGTACTGACCCTGGACATGGTCCACAGATGTTTGTTGGCAGAACAAGTGGACGCAGTGCGGGAAAATGAGAGTAGTGAGGCTGAGACCCCCAGTGGAGTTAAACCTAGGTGGATTTTTTTGGTGAGGAGACAGGACTAATACTGTAGTCTTTCCTCCAGGGTGAGAATGTTCGTTAGAGCGTAGAGGGTGCAAGTATGGGAGCGTTTATCTGCACCTAGGAGGAGTCTGCACACTTTATTAATGGCTATGTGAATTTTGTTTAGGGTGGTGTTGTCTGCAGTAGAGTAGATGGGGATCCCATAGTAAACGGGAGAGAGAGAGAGGATTGAAGAGGTGACAGCCAGATTGAGAGCCTCTGGCATCATGCAATCTTTGTGTCGGCATAAGAGGCCGATGCGGGTATTAATGGCTGAGGTCAGGATGTTAATGTGGGCATGGAAGGATAGGGAGGTGTCAAAGGTAAGGCCAAGGTATTTATAAGTGAGTACTTGTTCCAGGGGGAGGTGAGCGTGCGAGAGGATTTTTAGTTCAGTGTCCTTGGCCTTGCTCGGCCAGTGGGCAAACAGCATGGTTTTTGTTTTTTTGATGTTGACCACAAGTCTGCGACTGGTGAACCAATTTTTGATCTGATTGAACAAGTCTTGGAAGGAGGACTGTAGGTTGTCAGGGCAAGGGTGTGCGGCATAGAGAACTGCATCATCAGCATATAGCAGTAAGTTACCAGAGCAGGATTTGGGTAGTGCATTTAAGTAGATACTGAAGAGTAGGGGGCCCAATAAAGATCCCTGGGGGACCCCCGAGCAGACAGGCAGGGTGGAAGATAGGGTATCATTTATCTTAACGCATTGGGGTCTGGAAGTAAGGTACCTATTGAACCAAGAGAGTGGTCCGCGTGATAGACCAGTGTGGTGGAGTGTGTCCAGGAGGAGGGGGTTGGAGACCATATCAAATGCCTTAGAAAGGTCCACGAAGATGGCTCCAGCCAGATGTTTATGGCCAAGGGCAGAGTGAATGAAATTGGAGAATTCGATGAGGGCAGTGGTTGTGCTATGGCCTGATCTGAAGTCATGTTGTTCACTACATAATAAATCGTGGGCTCTCAGATACTCGGTCGGAAACAATTTTTTCAAGGGCTTTTGAGAGAGGGGGAAGGATGGATATGGGCCGATAACTGTTGGGGTTGGTATTGTCTCCACTTTTTAGTATTGGGGAAATTGCAGCAGTTTTCCAGGCTGTTGGAAACTGCCCCAAGCATAGGGAGCGGTTAAGGAGGTCAGTCAGGGGGGGAAGGACAGTGTCAAGAACCCGGTAAAGAGTTTTCATGTCAAAGGAGTCTTTGCAATAGTTGGAGCCACTGAGAGCTTTGGAGAGGTAGTATTTGGCTTCCTGCTTTGTAATGACCCTAAGGTAGAAAGGGGGGCACTGGAGGGTTGGTTCAGAGGAGGCTGGGATAGGGTCAAAAAAGTCGCTCGGGAGGACTGTACTAAGATCAGAAAAGGTTGGGTTAAGGCAGTTAACGATAGCCTGCGGGTCGGTTGAGGTGGCATTGTTGATGCAGAGCTGGGAGCATTGTCCATGTTTGGCGCTGACTGAACAAGCACAGTTTCTGGATCCAGTACCCCTCATTGTGGCCCACTGTATCATCCTGCTGTTTTGAGTGCTTTATCAGCCCAGTGCATTGTGTTATTTCATTTTATCCCATTTCCAAAGGCTTTTTTAAATGATCAAACCAGTGCAAACCAATCTGCCAGTAAGAGAACTTTAGTAAACTTTGCCTTGCCCGACAGTCAAGGTTTGCATGGTCTAGCTTTGGGAGGTTCACAGAGCTCTAGGATTAAACACTCACACCAAATGCTCAGTTATAAGGCAGTTCACCAGACCTGTCAGTTCCTTGCAGGAATAATATGAGGGAAAAATAGAGGGAAAGTACCTCCTATATGAAAAAAGTGATTTTCTCATGAGCTAGCTCCCAGTAAAACTTCATTTGCCCCCACTTTCCCTGTGACTGACACATGGGGACATATAAAAATAACTAGCAGCTTTGCAACTGAGAGATGAGCAACATGCATATAATTCCTAACTTGAGTAACATACATGCAGTCCAAACATTAAATGCAGCGTACTGAAAAAGGAAATCCCTACCAGGGTTAATACATTCATGTCAAAACTCCAATGGATTGCAAATAAATGCTGTTACAGAGATGGCCATTAGGTCAGTACAACAGCAAGAAACACAGACCCTTAGTGTGATAATGAAGTATTCTGAGATCCTGACATATGGATAAATAAAGTCCCAGCAGTCACTAACCAGCATCCAAGGGTGCAAAAGCCTGCTGGGTCCCATAATCAGTTACCCTGGTCTTCATTCAAGTCCCAAGTATTAGCAGCCTGGTGTTTCTAAGCAAACTGAGAAACTGCTTTGGAGTCTGTGAATACGTACAATTTATTTACTGCCTGAATAGTGGTAGCCAAAAGTTGGTCCCAAGACTGTTAAGATATATCATATCATATCAAGTCCTATTGAAATAAATGGGGATATCCTATGAAAGCCCCATATATATCTAGCTATTATAGATCAAGGGAGCGCTCCCGATCAGAGTTTTCCTTTATTTATTTATTTATTGAGATCTTGGATAATACCTGTGAGCAGATGCTCATTGATTGGTTCCATGTCAGATACATTAGACAACAAGGTACAATACTGTGGACAAATATACAAATACTGACAAAAATATACACGGAGGTTACAGAATTCAGAAATAAAGTACCAGGTATGCTGAGGCATTTTACAATGTATGCCTGCGTCAAGAAGATAAGCAGATAGAATAGAGAAGGATACATTGGGAGTGGGAGGGTTAGGTGAGCAGAGCACAGAGGGCAGGGAGGGAGGAGGGTAGGGGTAGGTCAAGGGTGGCAAGGGGCAGAGCCAGAGATGGGCAGGGAGGTGGGCGAAGTGCTGCGGTTTGACTATCGTGTCTTGACAGAGGCAAAGATAAGTGCTAGAGGCAGATTGTTGCTGTGTGCAGCGCCTTAGCGGGGGCACATGCAGTTATTCATATCAATGAGGTGCTGGCACAGTCTGTTTAAAAGAACCAATCGTTTCCCCTGCGGATAAGACACTGTTATTCTGTGAAGAGCATCTCACGTGCAGATGCCCTGGAAATGGGCACACTCCAGGAACCGTTTTTTTTTTTTTTGCTTGGTATTGACCACGCTCTATCAATAATATATTAATATTAGTGGGGGTAGGAGGAAGGAGGAAGTAGGCTGTTCTCAGTGTTGGGTAAATTACTTTAAAAAAGTAATCAGTTACAGATACTAGTTACTCTCAAATAAACGTAATCAGTTACAGTTACTGATTACTTATGTATAAAATGTAATCAGTAACTGTAACTGTAATGCATATTACTTTTTCTATTACTTTCTAGTACTTTTGAAAACTTGTTCCAGGATGCTTGGTGCTGGTCAATTAATTCATTTCTTTCAAAATAAAATGTTTTATCTTGGCCTATGTGTGCTTACTAGTCACTCCTAGCACCTAAACCTCCATTTGTGATCCATGCAAGCCCCTAACTCCCTGCCTCCATAAATGGACGTTTGCTGACAACACTGACACTGATACAGTAACCACATACAACCAACCCCCCCCCCCCAACTCATAAAATGCCTGGCACACTGGTCCTCCTACTCTGACTACTTAAATTAAATTCCCGCCTGGTCTGGTCTCTCTCAAAGAAAGCAACCCACGTAGTTGTCTACAGCAGATCCAGAACATGTCATAAACTTAGGGCTGACACCCAGATATTGAGTCAGTGGTGCTTGACTTCAGTCTCACATCTTGAACTGTGAGAGTGTCTGAAGTGGTATTTTTTCTGCTGGAGAGATGAATGTGATCAGTTTCTAAATGTGTGGTTATGACCAAAATGGAACCTCAAGTGTACTGCGTGTCTCATCAGTAGACTGTTAAAGAGTTACTGACGCCTCAAGAAAAACTTTGAAAAAACACAATTCAGCTTGTGTTCCGTATAGATTCTATATAGTGGTTGTTCCATTATTTTATTACTGAGCAAATTTGGATGTATATATATGATCTTTATGACTTTATCCCATTGAGTTCCCTTAGAGTTTATCTGCCTCTGTAGCTTACTCTCTACGTTAAGTCATAATCCTCTGTTGTGACATCATAGTCTGTTGCCATGAGAGAAACTGTGATGTCACAATCAGTGCATTATTTATTTATTTAAGCGTTTAACCAGGAAGGCATAAACGCTTAAATAAATAAATAAATAATGCAATGATTGTGACATCACATTATGACCACAGGTAGGGAGAAAGAAATAGGAATAGATGAACTGTCAGGAGCAAAGACCCTGTTTTCAAGTCCATGACCTTAGTAATAAATAATGAGGAAGAGGAATACAGATCTAAAGTGAGATACAAACTGAACTGTATCTAAACACTATATTTTGGTAAAGTTTTCCTGAAGGTGTCAACTGCTCTTTAAGCAATTAATGTACAAGAAAGGATTGTTGCAGGCAGCAGCACAGCAAAAATGCAGACAGCACAAGCAAATGCAGGGAAAGCCTTGAAAGAGCTCTAATGTAGACTTGGGTGTTCTGAAAATGATTAGCAAAACATTACATTTGAAATTCATTATTAAACACATTTTTTTCAGGGCAGGGGGCTCATCCAATCAAAATAATTATAAATCAGCATGCTTGCCTAGTTCATCAAGCAAACTAGATATTTTATATTTTATACGGTTTAATTTCCCACAGAGATACTCCCAAATAAATGTTTCTATATTAATCAAGTGGAAGCAGCACGGACTACAGCATTTTATTAATCAAAAAATATTAAAGACACAAAACTAATCTCCAGCCAAAAAACTTCACAACACAAGATTCCAAAATCGAATTTCTAATGACTCAGCCCTGCCTGGCAAAACAATTCTGTGTAGTGAGGGTGACAACCACCCAAAGACAAGCTGTCCCTAATTCATACAAAAAACAACCGAGTCTGAGCAGCCCAAGACTGCCTCGTCACAGCCGTCTATCCCCCGATCCATTAAATTAAAGCCACAACAGTGATTCCGAGTCCTAAAATGAATCAGACATTCAAGCAGTAGACCAGTCCCACAACACTCCCAAGCAAAAATTAGCTTAATTTAATTTACCAAGCTAGAAGTAGAAGCACCACTATCCCGGTTGGAACCAGAGCCAGAAAAGCAGCCCCCAAGCCAGAAGAAGCAGGACCATACCCCCCCTCCACTCCTAAGCCAGACAGAGCAGGGCCATCCCCCTCCTCCCGCCACCAGATGAAGCAAAGACATCCTCCCACATCACCAGAAGAAGCAGGGTCATCCAGCCTACCCCTTTCCAGCAGATATCCACCACCACAAGTCGCTCACCACCTCCCAAACAACCACAGTGGTGGGGCCAGGACACTGTGTGTTCTCTCCCTTGAGCCCCCTTACACACTCCAAATACCCACAGTTTATCAACTGAGACAAGATATATCCACTTACCTCGAGGCACTAGCACAAGCAGACTCAGGACCCTGTCTGTCTCTCAGGTTCAAATTCTGCAGGTAGGCAGGCAGTTTCTCTACTTGGGCTTCCTCCTCATCCTTGACTTGTGTTTTTGCTGCACTGGCTAGACTCCAGGGGCTGTTTTGCTGGGCTGGGTCGGGGTGGGCTCCTCTGTGCTGCAGAGTGCAGAGATTAGAAAGATGTAGTGCAGCTGCTGGCCACTGGGCTCTGGGCTGACTGGGCGGTAGAGGCTAGTATTATAGTATCATCTATACTGACTGGGCTAGGCAGGCTAGGCTGCTGCTGCTCATCTCTTTTGTCACCCTCATTCTCTGCTCCTACAAATACCAATACCAGGCTAGAGGCTATACAGCCTGTTTCAGCTGCTTGCTCATTGGGATTCGGGCCTTGGAAGGGTCGGGACGAGTCATCGTGCGGACAGACAGGCACACTTTTAAGGCGCAGCAGAGTTCGACACGGAGAAAAGCCAAAACAGAACAGTTATGATCCAGAAGTTTGTTGGTTGTTCTGTTGCCAACAGTGAGTGGTCAGTGGTCATGATACTGGCTACAGTGCCAATGCTAGAGGCAAGGTGTGGGTGGACAGAGGCGGCAAAACATTTATGGAATGCTCTGTTGGCAGCAGCATATCCAACTGGCTCAGCAGGCTTGCAGTACCGGCAGCATCAGCATGGGTGTTACAGCTTCAGAAGTTCGATCTGAGTCCCGCACTACAAAAAACAGGGCCACCCCAGGATAAGGACTTCTGCAGCAGCACACAGGACAGCCCATGGGGACTCAAGCAGCACAGACAACTTGCGGGCGGAGAGCCGGGATGTCGGGACCACTCGGACTGCTGGACAGCAATTGTTAACAACTTGCAAGGGCAGGGAGGGAGTCAGGACCACTCGGGCAGCCAGCACAACTTGTCTTGAAGTGGAAGCCTGCAAAACAGAGACTCGGAGCACCGGGGTATGAACTGGGGCGCAGCATTTTTTGACCAGAACACACGCCCAGGTGTGCCCCGGTGTAACGCCGCCACTACCAGGCATCCCTCCCACAGCTGCAGCAGAGCCAGGAATTTTTAAACTTCAGTGACACCGGGGGGTGAGGGGGAGTGAGTAATTCCCAAAGTAATGTTATAAATTTAGTTACAGTAACTGCTTTACTTGAAAATGTAATCAGTAGCAGTTACATTACATTTTCTTTCCATAATTCGTTAACGTTACATGTTACTGACAACGTAATTAGATTACAGTAATGAGTTACTTGGAACGCGTTACTACCCAACACTGGCTGTTGGTTAACTAGGATCTGCAGCTTATCCAATAGGTAGAAAAATGGGCAGACTGGGTTAGCCAAGTGGTCCTTATCTGCCATCAAAGTTTATGTTTCTATGTTTCTAATGCATCTCCCATTGCCACTCATTCCTGTTTTAGAGTGGTTTCACTTGCCTTCAGCTTGAGCCAGAAAGCTCAGATTTGATTTGCTGTTCTCGCTCCAGCTGAAGGCGCATAAAACCACTCTTATACAGCAACGAGTGGCTCCAGGGGACATATTAACATATGAAATGGGACATATCTCTGGCTGCTACTCTACTTGCAACCATGCAGGGAACAGGACTTGAGCTGTGAGGCCATATTGGCTGTCTGAAGGAGCTGCTTCTTTTCTTGTATTTGTGGCAACAAGTCTGGGAACAGTGAGAACTGGTAATCTTCGCATACAAATTCCCCTTCACTGTTGCTGACCTCTGCCCTGGAAACAGTAGCTTCACTGGTGACAGGTCACAGTCACCATCCTGTGTCCTGCCATGAAATGTGATCACAAAAGCCCCGGTGATCTGAATCCCTGAGATCAAAGGAAATAACTGAGATCAATACAGAGTAACTTTTAAGTGTAGTGACCACATCAGGCATATGGGAAAGGAGAGGAGAGGACGTAGACCAATTATCGGGTTACACTAACTAGCTGAATTTTGAGGGTTTCAATTTTATTTTCAAGATATTTGATATCTTTGATTAGGGTGGCATTGATTATGGCCTAATGGTCATGTTGTTCAAGTTCTGTGATTGCATTTGTATTGCCAGTTACACAACCATCCATGTCACCCATCTTTTGTTTAACCACAAGCCTTTCAAGATCATGGCCATAATTTGCGTTGTCAAGACTTCACCACAGCCATGTACAATAGACCCTAATGCCTTGGAAGAGCCTCTAGCAGCATGAGAGAAAAAGTAGGTACTGACCCTGTGATTGCCCTTTTGGTGCCCCTTCTGTGGACCGATCAACTGTTCTGCATAGTTCACCAGCAACTGGGGTACTTAACATGTATTACACTTTGTAAGCACTAAAAATAAATGTTTTGTTTCAAATATTGCAGCAACAAGCAGGAGCTCTCTTTAAATGTGTTTACTCTTAATAGTTGCTTAACAATACCCTGTCCAAGGGTAGCTGACCTAAGGAGCTGGACCCAAAACCTCTTTACCTCTCTGCTCCTGTCTTTTCTGTCCCTATCTCATCCTTGCTAAATGTTTTCTTTCCTTTTGAAAAGGTTCCAGGGAAATGGAAACATGCCAAAGTTTACCTGATCCACAGAAGAGGATCATCCCTCCTTCCCAAGTATTTACCATTCATCTCTCTCTCTCTCCTCCTGCCTTTGTTACAGTGCAGAAAAATGTTGTACTCTCCCAACTCTCCTCCTTCCTAAACTCCTCCCCTTTCTTGTGCCTTTCCAGTCTGTTTCAGAAAATCCCATACTACTCTTTCATCCCTTCTATGACTTGTTGATGTCATACGGAAAGGAATGGATCAGGGTCTGTACACCTCTGCAGTTTTTGTTAATATTGTAAAAACTTTCAACACCGTTTCCAGCCACCTCCTACTTTACAAACTAGTAGGTACAAAACTATCTAACTTGTCAGTCAGTTGGTTCTGCTTCAACCGGTCCATCAGGGACCAGCCAATTTATATAGGTGATACCACTTCCCATCATGTCTGGAGTTCCCCAGGACTCCATACTGAGCCTTATCTTCACCATTTTTCTTCCATCTGCCTGTGTCTCTGCAAACATTCAAAGGTACACAGATGACACTGTATGTTTTGTATCTGGATCCTTGACTCCTGAGCTGGGAACTTCCCTGTAGCTTGACTTTGACAAAGTCCAGTACTGGTTTCATTTCAACCAACTCTTGCTCAATGCCAAAAAAAAATCTCCGCAGATGTTGGCAGTAGGAAGCAACTTGCCAGATGCCAGAAAAACCTGTCTTCATGACTCTAGATGGCTCCCCATCTAGAAGCACCCTACATTAAATACCTTGTTGTGTGGCTTGACAGTAATCTCAAGTTCTCATCCCACATTGATGACATCCACAAAATGCACCTCCCCAAGCCTGCACCTTACACTCTGTTAATAGTGCCTCCACAGGGTGTACCTTATGGTATAAGAGACTCCAGGCATGAGGTTAGGGTATGAGGACTGTGAAGCTGAGCATTCTGGCTGCTCATATCTCATAAGAGGAGCATTACACCATGAGTCACACTGCGGATACCCTATTAACTTGTTACAGCAACTTGGACACTGTCAGCAGAAAAAGACCACTGGTCCATTCAGTCTATCCTATTGTTTCCCTACTTTACCCCATGACATATTGTGCAGATGGGATTTGCAGCCCCACCCCCACATTTTCCATCTTGTCTACCCACCACCCCCCGGGTACTATCAGACCTCTTAGTCTGTCCCAGCCATGCTTGAACCTATTAATGGTCTTTGCTCCTACCACCTCTGCCAGTCAGCTGTACCGCAGCTAGACCACCCTCTCCATAAAGTAAAACTTCATTACATCCCTTCTGAACCTCCATCCCATCAGCCTTCATTCATGTCCTCTCATTACTGATGCACAATTTCCTTTGAACAGTTCCTCATAGTTCACCGTTTATTCTTTTTTTATACTTTATTTATAGAGACACATAAAACACTTATTATGCTATAGTGTAATAATACATTTTATTGCCAGGAAGCAAAGGTACATTACGCCAGCTGTCATTAAATATAAGTGCAATAGTGTCAGGATCCTAGCGAAAAACAGGCGGAGGATCCTATCTATGTAACACTATATTGTCATTGAAAAATGAAACAAGGAGAGTCAGTCAATTAGATATGATATTCCATGCATTGCGGTGTGCTCTGTGTCCACGATACAACCCAATAGCCCCCAGTCAGTTTTGGAGATATTCCATGAAATTAATAGACACCCAGGAGGCAACACTGGTACTCAAGACAAAAGTTGGCCTCTTCATATCATAAATTTGTAGCATTAAATCTGGAGCCATTTACAGGTAACTGCCTTATGGGCAGCAGTAACTATGATATTCCACAGGTACAGTAACAGCTCTCCCTACCAGTAAAAGATGGGGGTGGGTCATATTATCCAATTCAAAACTGGAAGAGGTTCTAGTATATTAAAAAGTTCATATACAGCTCTGTCAAGTACCTGCCAGTATGACTGTATGTTCCAGCACTGCCAGAATATATGACTGTGCATGGCCTTCATCTCACCACAGCTTCTCATAGAAACATAGAAACATAGAAGTTGACGGCAGATAAGGACCGCAAGGCCCATCCAGTCTGCCCATTTCTTTTTCTACCTTATAAATGTGCCATTGGCCTTTGCTCTGTCAGTGGCCTATCTATTCATACTCATTTGTATTGCTCCCTTATGCCTATCCCATGCCTGTTTGAAGCCCTGCACTGTATTCATAGCCACCACTTCTTGAGGTAGGCCATTACATGCATCCACCACGCTTTCTGTGAAAAAGAATTTCCTCACATTCCCCCTTAATCAGCCCTCCTCTAATCTCATGCTGTGTCCTCTTGTCCTGCTATTTTTCTTATATTTAAACATATTAGACTCTTTCACCTTGTTAATGCCCTTAAGGTGTTTGAATGCCTCGATCATATCACCTCCCTTCCTCCCTCCTTTGCTCAAGGGTATACATATTGAGCTCTGTTACTCTGTCCTCATACGTCTTCTGATGCAGTCCCTGCACCATTTTGGTTGCCCTTCTCTGGACTGCCTCAATTTGGTTAATGTCCTTGTGAAGGTGTGGCCTCCAATACTGCATGCAGTACTCCAGATGGGGCCTAACCGGTGTCTTGTAAAGAGGATTATTACCTCCCTCTTACGACTTGTGATACCCTACTAATACACCCCTAACAACCCCTAGCCTTACCTACTGCTTTAGATGTCTGCTTGGATGATTTCAGGTCATCAGTGATGATGGTGCCCAAGTCTCTTTCTTCCTTTGTGACTGCTAGCAACTCCCTCCCAGCCTATAGGTGGCTTCAGGGTTTCTCTTCCCTATGTGCATGATCTTGCAGTTCTTTGCATTAAATCCCAGTTGCCACTCTTTTGACCATTTTGCTAGTTTATCCAGATCTCTTCTCATT
The DNA here is from genome assembly GCA_016271365.2 of Neoceratodus forsteri. Lineage (NCBI taxonomy): Eukaryota > Metazoa > Chordata > Ceratodontiformes > Ceratodontidae > Neoceratodus > Neoceratodus forsteri. Next base: position 325,150,844 of record CM028135.1, on the reverse strand, counting down.
CTGCCTACCCCATCTGGATCATCTACTCTGTTGCAGATCTTGGTGTCATCTGCAAACAGACAAGCCTTACCCTCTAGTCCATCTGCAAGGTCACTAATGAAAATGTTGAAGAGGACTGGCCCCAGGACTGATCCCTGAGGTACCCCACTTGTGACTTGCATCTCTTCTGACTGTATACCATTTACCACCACTCTCTGTTTTCTGCCCGTCAACCAGTTTGCCACCCAGTTGACCAACTTCTGACACACCCCAATCCTACCCAGCTTATTTATCAATCTTCTATGTGGAACAGTGTCAAAAGCTTGCTGAAGTCAAGGTAGGCGACATCAACTGCTCCCCCTTGGTCCACCACTCAGGTTACCCAGTCAAAGAAATCTATGAGATTAGTTTGACAGGACCTTCCTTTTGTAAACCCATGCTGTCTTGGATCCTGTGCCCTATGGATTCCAGGTGTTGCACTGTCCTTTCCTTAAGGAGTGCCTCCATAATCTTGCCCACTACTGAGGTAAGACTGACTGGTCTGTAGTTCCCTGCCTCCTCTCTACTACCACTCTTGTGGAGCGGGATCACATGAGCCCTTCTCCAGTCTTCTGGGACCTCTCCTGTGCTCAGAGACTCACTAAACAGTACTGCTAATGGCTCTGCTAGTTCCACCTTCAGCTCCTTAAGTACCCTGGGATGTATGCCATCAGGTCCCATTGCCTTGTCCACCCTGAGCTTAGAAAGCTCTTGTAGGACCCTTTCTTTTGTGAAGGGAGTAGTGCTCACCTACCTCCCCCCTGTGTCCATGGTGCTGAGCTGTGGGCCCTGCCCTACCTTCTCTTCAGTAAATACTGAGCAAAAGTATCTATTTAGGATAGATGCTTTTACATGGTCCTCCTCCTCACATGCTCCCTTTTCTCCATTAAGCTTAGCAATACCTCCTCTGGACTTTCTCCTTTCACTAATGTATCTATAGAAAGTCTTGTCACCTTCTTTTACTGTCCGTGCTAGTGTTTCCTCAGTTTGGGACTTTGCCTGCCTTACTGCCTTCCCTGCTTCCCTTACGGCAGTTTAGTATGCCTCCCTATCTTCATCCCGCTGTGTTCCCTTATATTTCCTGAAGGCCAGCCTTTTGGCTCTGACCTTTTCTGCTACTGTATTTGAGAACCAAAGTGGTTTCCTTCTTTTTGCACTTCCTTTTCTGTCTAACACAATGGGATGTTGCTTCAAGTATTGCATCCTTAATGCTTGCCCACTTTGCCTGTACCCCTCACCTGTGTTCTTTTTGCCAGGGCTAGCTTAACTCTGTTGGCCATCTTATCAAAGTCAGCTCCTCTGAAGTCCCATATTTTTGCCTTGGAATGGGATGATTTAGATGTAGTAGCCAAATTGAACCATACTATGTGATGGTCACTGGCCCCAGGTGACCTTCTACCTGGAGATCTGTGATCCCTTCCCTGTTAGTCAGTACTAGATCTAGGCTAGCCCTGTCTCTTGTGGGTTGTTGTACCAGTTGTTTGAGGCCCTCCCCCTGCAGGGAATCCACTATGTGTCTAGTTCTGGCAGATGTTCCTGCTGGTATGAACCAATCTGTATCCGGCATATTTAAGTCTCCCATTATCAGAACCTCCCCTTTAGCTGTCATGTTTTGTATCTCTTCTAACAGTAATGTGTCTATGTCCTCCCCCTGGTCTTGGGGGCCTGTAGACAACCCCAGTTCTTATGGCTGTCCCATTTCCTGTTTCCAGGGTGATCCACAGTTCTTCTGGCTCCTTATGTGTATTCTGAATTTCTGTAGCTTTGATATTTTCATTGACATACAGGGCCACTCCTCCCCTTTTGCACCTCGGTCTCTTCTGAACAATACATAGCCAGGTACTGAAGTCTCCCAGGTGTGGTTACTGGTAAACCACGTCTCACTAATTGCTACTATGTCCAGTTTAGCCTCTGACATTATTGCCTGCAGGTCTGGGATCTTATTTCCCAGGCTGTGAGCATTTGTGTAAATGATTTTCCATTGGCCAGATTTCGGTGTGTTAGTTGTTGGGTGAGGTTTGGCAATACCCCTGTGCATTGTATGGGGAGACCTGGTGATGCAAATGAACTGCAAACATGCTGAATCCCTGTTTGACCACTAGCTGAGGGGGGGGCAGGGTGTTCTTCCCATTCGACGTATGGGGTGCTGCACCCCTCTCCCCATTTGCTAGTTTAAATATTCTGCAAAGACGTCAAACTTCTGCCCCAATGCACTGACTCCCTCCTTAGTCAGATGCAGTCCATCAAATTTAAAGAACTTTCGCTCCCAGAACTGTTGCCAGTTCCCTACAAATCTGTGTCCCTTTTCCTGGCACCAGCCCTTGAGCCACGTGTTTAGCTCCCCTATCTCCCCATCTCTGACCTTCCGTCCATCTGCCCCCCTCTCCCAGACTGGCAGGATCTCAGAGAAGGAGATGCCGGACGAAATGGATGATAGTTTGTCACCCAGACTGGTCAGGTGTTCCTTGGTCTCCACAACTGACCGGCTGGTGAGATCATTAGTCCCTATGTGTACTAGGACGTCAATGTTTTCTCCTGCTTTGTGAATAATTTTAGCAATGCGGTCATTGTCTCTCCATGCTGATGTACCTGGGAGACATCTGACCATTACCCCTGGCTGGAGATGGGTATCAACTCCCCGAATCATGGAGTCTCCTATGATCAGAAGGTTTTTGGATTCCCTTTTTGCTTTTTTTGTTTTGGTTCCTGATTTGGGTGAGTTTTGTTGTGCTAGCTCCTGTGCCGCAGTGTCCTGCTCTGCAGTGTCTTCTGCCTCTTTGTTTGATTTCAGAGATAGAGGCAGATACCTGTTTGTAGTATTTATATGGTTTTTGGAGGTAATATGTTGGAGAGCAGAGAGTGATGGGGCACCTGATTTGCCCTCTAACCACCTGCCAACCTCCTGGTCCAACTACCCTCTGCGGTCGAGGTTTTCTGTTGGATGCTGGGGAAATGGCGGTGGTTCTTATAATGTAGTTCCTCTTGAATATGAAATTTGAGGCATGCAATCTCTGCCCATGCTGCCCGGAGCTGAGCCCTAAGATCTCCAATGGCCCAGCATGTAGGACAGTGTCCTAAATCCTGTAAGACTGTCCTTCTGAAAATTGTTCCACAGTAACTGCAGTTAATGATATCCATTCCAGATAAGTTGCTGGGTTTATAACCTAGTCAGGGTAATTAGAAGGAAAAAAAATGCAAGTAATGGTTTGATTGTGTTTTGTTTTTTGTTAAACTTGTTATAACAAGTTAAATTACTAGTGCCCCTGTAAATGAGCTCACCTTGTGGATGCCCCACTGATCCGCCCCTTCCTGCTCTGCCACAGGAAATGTCACAACTGTGGTACCCTATAAAAGGAGTGTAGTGTGGTGGTTGGGGATGGGGGTGGGTGGCTGGGCCCTTCCCCTGCCGAAAAAGAAGAACCACAGATGAAAGAACAAGGAGGTAAGAGCAGAAACAATCAGTCAACAACAAATGCAGTAACCCTGAAAGCTTATCCTAATGTTAGATAAAACTATAAAACCTGTAAAGCACCACCTGTAATAATTTCAGAGAAGATATACGCTGTAAGAAACACTTTGCTACAGAGAAAAATAAAGCAATGAAATGTTAGCAACAAACAGTAGCAATCCCTGTGAGTAAAAAATAAAAACAACACCACACAGTACATCTGCTTAGCCAAAAGAAGTCTTAATCCTTTTCCCTTGCTTTGGTAAGGTTCTCTACTCTGCCTTTCAAGCAGTCTTGGAAGGAAAGAGCTCAGGTGAAGCTGGGTGCCTTGCCCAGCAAACCAAGCAGGAATAGTTGACTCTCTGATCCCATTTACATTGTATGTTCTCTGTAAGAAAATATCTTACACGAATGCACCAGAAAAATTCCTACTGTCTGAAGGAATAGGTCATCCTGTGTGCCAAACTCCACACCACAACCCACTGTTCTTCAGCGAGCTGTATATTCAACCCAGTCCCACTTATCTCTGCTATATCAGACTGTATGCAGACTACAGGGATTTAAAAAATTATATAGGGCTGAGATCAAATCCCTCTGTATTTGGTGTCCCACAATCTGTTTAATTAGAAGTAAGTTAGCAGGAGCTGCTGAAGTGTCAAACTCCACATACTCTTGCTCTTTCAAGGATGTGGTAACAATGTCTGAGTTGAAAATACTGTACATTGATCTACCTGAAACACGCTAACTGAAGGTTGACCGACAATCTTCAAATGTCTTCATATGGTTTCCTTCCAGAGGTTGCCAGGGAGTGCAAAAGTCCCACCTTGCCAGTCTCTAAAACCAGATACCAGTAATCCTGGGGCACAGGTGGGGTTCCAAGCAAGCAACTGGAATCTCCACAACACCCTTTTTATTTCTCTCAGGAACTTGAAGGTCTCTACTGTGTTGCCCATCTCCCTTCCAACCTCCAGTGAGTACATGTTCAGGATCTCTAATCATTCTTCAGAGGATCCACCCTGCTGGTCTTATATCATTTTGATGACTTTTCACTGGACTGACTCCAGCCTATCCCTTTCTTTCTTCAGGTGGGGACTCCTGAACTGGTCACAGTATTCCACAATAGGCCTCACCAGCAGGGCCCCATGTTTACTGCGGCAAAGAGGAGCTACATTCTGTGGCAGGAAGTCATATTTTCAGTGGCAGAACAACTGCTGATTCTGCGGCCATTCTGTGGTGCCTCCTCTCACTAGACTGGCCAATCCAGGAACAGTTCATTGAGGCCTATTCCACAGATACAACGCCAGACCCCAGTCTACCAAGATGAGGGATGTTACCTGGCCCTTTGGCACTGCTGCCTGAAGACCCAACTGAAGATCCTGGGTACTGACATTTCGTAAAAAAGTCAGGGGGTCATCCAAGAAAAGAAAACCATAGTTGAAGGAATTTGGTGACAATGGTGCCTCCTTTCTACAGCCGCAGCCACAACAGAGAAAATGAGGCCTCCTCTGAAAGCTCTTAAGCCGAACCCTCCAGCATAAAAAACATAAATATCAGCCTTGTTTTGGGACTGTTCAAATAAGTTTGTCATTTAAAACCAATTATATATAGTGTCCTGTTTTTTTTCTATTTTTTTCACATCAGATATTTATTCAAGTGGATGTTACCTATCAGTCACTGAAAGTTCTTCGGGTTTTTGTCTCAATCTCGACTGATAGATAACTGTGATTGACATCATTCAAGGACTGACATCAAAAGCAGCAGCTTGAGATCGAGAATGACATCATGACAAATGTGCTGTCATCTCGAGATGGTAATCCATCTTTTCCCACCTAGTTTTAATGTTGTTCAAGGCAGTCTGCCTTAATACAGTGCCATGATCAACACAGTTCAAGTCGAGGGGGGAAAAGGCCTTTTTTTACTTGCCTGATAGCGCCGATGTTCCTTCCGGATACACACAGTTCTAAATCATGAGGGTCATTCATTCATTCAGATAACTGCCCCCTTGCATACAGTTACTTGCTTTCAGGTCAGACAGTAAACAAATGAAGGGGAACACACTTATTATGTATGAGCTGGTGCACTGCCAAAAGCTGGACTCGAAAGCAAAACAGACTGCATTGCAAGAGACTGTGCTCACTGAGAGTTTCAGCTTACACACAGTCTAACTGCAGCTCCCCAGCTTCAAAAGCTGAATCAGTCCAGTCAGCTGAATTCAGACTCCAGCTCCCACTCCAGCTACAAACATCTGGATTAATTGAAATCCACGGGCTTTTTTTTTTAGTGTCTTTATGTTTGTTTATTAATGAGTGGCAGTGTTATATAAAAGTCATCATACAGAAACTCTGTTTTACCCTGCTGGTATTCAGTGGGCAGAGTCTCTTGCAACACAGTCTTCAATTTGCTCTTGGTCCCAGCTATTGGCAGTGCACCAACTCATGCATATTAATAAGCGTGTTGCTCTTCATTTATTTACATCCGACCTGAATGCAAGTAACTGTATGCAAGGCAGCAGTTATTTGAACGAATGACCCTCAAGACTTGGAATTGTATGTATCAGGAAGGAACATCAGCACGATCAGCCAAGTAAAGAAAACAGCTTTTTTCCCCCTCGACTTGAACCACGTTGATCATGGCACTGTATTAAGGCAGACTTACTATCTCTGCCATTGAACTTTAAAGCCATTGCCAGAGTACCGCTGCTGATTCTATGCTCCAGTCTTTCCTTGTGTGATCGCATAGCATAACTAGCATTTCTGTGGCTGTGTGGCTGATTTTCCCAATCTCTGCAGCTGGCACTGATTTCTAAGGTCAGCCCTGATTTCTGAAGCCAAAGCTGTGACTGCGGAATCATGGTAAACAGGGGGCCCTGCTCACAGTGACCTATACACTGGCAATATTATACCCTTCCTCCTACTACTGAAACCCTCTCAATGCCCCCCAACATTTTGGTTGCCTTGCTGTAGGCCCTGCTGCACTGACTGGTTTGTTTGAGGGAGTCATGTATGATGACTGCTAGTTCCTTTTCCTCAGAAATAACTTCCAACCTCACCACCCCATCTGGTATTCCGTCCTAGGGTTCATTTTACCTATGTGCATCGCCTTTCGCTTTTTGGCATTGAATCTCAACTGCCAAACATTAGACCATCTCTCTAACCTTTCTAGGTCCCTTTGCAACTCCCCACCCCCTCATTGCTACCCACTCTGCCACAAAGCTTTGTGTCACCTACACAGAAACACATCTTGATCTGTATATCTTCCCTTATGTCACTGATGAACATATTGAAAAGGGCAGATCCTAGGAGTGACCCCTGTGTCACCCCTTTCCCATGATTTGACCCAATTAACCACAACCCTCTATCTCCTCGTCAGACAGCTTCTCACCCATTTTATTGGCACCTATCCTACTTCCAAGTCCTCTTAGATCTTCAACAACCTCCTCTGTGGCACACAGTCAAATGCCTCGCTGAAGTCAAATTAGAGTAGATCAACTTCCTGTCCTTTATCTACTGCCCTTGTAACCCAGTAAAAGACAATCCAATAAGTCTGACAAGACCTCTTTGCCATGAACCCAAGCTGTTAATTATCTTGGAAACCACTGCTTTCCAGGTAGTTCTCCAGGTCTTCTTTGACTAGTGTCTCCATCAGATTACCCACAATGAAGCCAATGGGTCTGCAATTGCCCATATCTACCCTATCCCCTCCATTATGGAGTGGGATCACCTCTGCAGTCTTCCAATCCCAGAGAACCTCTGAGTTCTTCAACAACCTCCTCTGTGGCACAGTCAAATGCCTTGCTGAAGTCAAAGTTATGTAAATCAACTGCCTGTCCTTTATCTACTGCCCATGTAACCCAGTAAAAGAACACAAACTGATAGTTCTATCAATACCTACTTAATAGTTAATGCATCGTCTGTTATCAGTGGTATTGCATTGTGTGTATGTTTATGCTTTATGTCTATGTCTATGTTGTTTTATGCATATGTTGTTTTGGGATTGTTTATTTAGTCACTGTTTTTCTTTATCTTATTATTTTTCTACATGTGTGATGTAACTTTTACATGTGTGTATATATAATTGTATATACTGTAGTTGTTTTTATGTACTACTCCTTACCCGGTTGACATGTGCTGTATATCTTTTACGAAGAAGTTGGTTAGTTTTAAATGCATTAGGTTGCATGTCCAAGCCTCATTCCTTGTATATGTACCTAGTCTTATCAACTGTATTTCCCCCTTTTCCCCTTCCCCCAGGACGCATCTGGAAACAAGCTATTAAAGTTCTGTATGTCTTTCCTGGTAAAATTCTTTCAAATAAATAAATACCTCCTCATCATGAATCTGTGCTGTTAACTATCCTGGAAACCACCAGTTTCCAGGTCATTCTCCAGGTCTTCTTTGACTAGTGCCTCTAGGTTTTCTTTGACTACTACTGCCATCAGACTACCTACAATGAAGCTGATGGGTCTGTAATTTTCGTATCCTCCCAATCCCTTCCCTTGTAGAGTGGGACCACCTCTGACGTTTTCAATCCCTGAGAACTTCCCCAGACTGAAGTGAGCTACTGAAGAGCCCTGCAAAGGGCTCGGCTAGTTCCAATGCCAGTTCCTTGAACACTCTCAAGTGCATCCCATCTGGTCCCAGCGCCTTATCTATTTTCAGGGCAGCAAACTCTTTTTTTACTCTTTCTATTGAAATTACATCCCTCCCCAATTCCTTAATTCCCCTCGCTGCTGCCTTAATTCCACTTTCCAGTGGAAGCCTACCTTCTTCAACAATGAATATTGAGCAGAAGAAATCATTCAAGATGGCTGTCAGCTGCTCATCATCCTCTATTACACCTCCTATCAGTCTAACAATCCCCCCCCCCATGTCTTCTCCTGCTCTTCAATGTATTGGAAGAACTTTTTCTCCCCTCCCTTGATCAGCTCTGCAATTTGCAGCTCTGTGGCTGCCTTTGTACTCTTGGCCACCTTCTTGGATTTCTTCATCTTTCAATGGCACTCACCCCACTCCTCATCCCTTTGGTGCTTCTCGTAGTTAAATAACACCCTTTTTAGCCCTCACTGCCTCCATTTGCTCCTTAAAGAACCCGATCAATCTCTTGTGTTTGGCACACTTGTTGATCACTCTCAATCATGATTCCGTTGCATAGATAACAGTTCCTTTAATTTCTCACGCTTTCCTCCACTTCCCTGATCATACATTTGCATTGCTGCCCCCCTCATCACTTTGCCAGCACAAAAACCCAGTTTGCAGGTGCAAACTTGGCTTGCTGAATACCAACTCGGGGCAAAACCCAGTTTGTCCTATGCAAACTGTGTTTGTGCTGGTGCAAAGCTTGATGAATCTTTCCATTGCTGTTCTTAATCAGCACTGTAAGTACAACCATTTAATAATCACATGACAAAAGTATTATTTCGACCACTACCTTTTCACTACATCATATAGGAGTTTTTAGTACCTGCCACTTTTGGTTTACTTGGGTTGCAATCATTTTTTTCTTCAGTTGGAAGGTAAGCATTTAAATTCACTTAACCTGCTGCACCCAAATGTTTTCCCAAATGTTTGTTTTTTGGTAGTCTTTCTATGTCAGCATGCAATTCTTATGGAATCTCAAACAAGGGATCACTGTCACAAACCCCCACATAAGCACATTCAAGTTTGTGTTATAGGACATATACCTTTTTCACCTGAACAGACTGAGACAACAATGAGTTTTGGAGGAAAAATGGCCACAGCCATGTATTTATTAGCCAATTATCAATATTTACATTAAAATCAGCATGATGTGCACAGCTAGGTAGCCTCAGTGGGTAATATCACTCAAATTAGGGCTGATAAATAATATTGATGGTCGACCCTCCCCTCTCACCGGGGCCGACTTATCACTAGTCACACAACCTCATGAGGGTATCACTTCCAGGGCATGAGGAACGTCTCTCATGACTGGCTGTGGCCTAATCCTCTCCTGTCAGAGGACCCACCATGATGCAGGCAGATGCCTGAGGAGGTTGCCATTCTGACTGCCACCCCTTTTGTAGAGAGGGAACTCCAGCCTTCTGGCCCTACCCTCCTGTCAGACTCATGGAGATCAGACTGGTCAAGACATGTGATCCCATTACCCCCTCCAGGACGAGGAGAAATGAGGAGGAATTCCTCCTCTGCAGCCTGTGTTATTGGCTTAGCTCCTCCTCCTCTCAGGCCGCAACCTCCCTCCCCCCTGGGAACGACTCCCCCCCCCCCAGGGAACACCTATCTCCTCCCCTAGTGGGTGACACCTGCTTATCCTCACCTGTCTGTCCAGGTGCCCTCCAGTCCTGCCCACCAAAGTCCCACTTCCTGTGATGCCTTGCAGGCTCCTTCATTATAATCAGTAGGGCCATCCAAACTCCTCACACACTTGAATCAAAATCCATTCATACTGAAAGTGTGTATAGAAGGAAAACCTATCTCTACCACTCAAAAGCAAGCATTGTACTTAATGCTCCATTTATGTTAATGGGGCCATTTGCACTTTTTTTCATACCTATTGTTTCATTGTATGTGTCAGCAAAAAGTTTTCTCACACTCAGCTTCAACAAAGATGTTTAAGTCCTCAAGTGTACATATGCATACCCAGAGGATTTTAAACCCAAACCAGTCAAGTGATTAACCTGAAACAGAGTCACATTGTTCACCCCCTAAGCTCATACTGCAAAGTTTGAGCCAAATAACATTCTTTGTATCAAACTGTTAACAGGTTTGTGTTGATTTCCTTGAATTTAAATATTTGTACAATGGTTCAGTCCCAATTTCTATAAATTGCAAGACAGTGCAAACGATTGCTGATTTTGTGTGGACGATGTTAAAAATCACAGATACTGTGGTAAATTTTCATTTTAAATTCTGGAAGGTTCTGGAAGGTTGCCCGTGCCTTTTTTTTTCTCCCAAGGCCCAACTCACCATCCCAGTTCTAAAGTCGAATAACTCGTCCATTACTGACCCATTCTCAGTGGCCAGCAAATTCAAAACCTCCTTCACCTCCTGTGCCTCTTCCCTCCTCTCATCCTTTCCAACAGCTTCACCACCCCTCCCCCTCCCTCCTCCACAACCTGCCAATTTATCCTTCTCTCCCATTACACCTGATGTCACCATCAATGTCCTACTAGCACTCAACCCACTCAAGAGTAAAAGCCCTGATGGGCTTGATCCTAAACTCTTACACCTTGCAGCCCCTGCCATTGGTCTCCCCATTCCCCCCTTTTAAACCTCTCCTTCTCCTCTGCCTCTTTCCCCTCTGCCTGGAAGCATGCCACAGTCATTCCCCTCCCTAAAGGTGGTGATCCTTCTATTCCTGATTTCAATATTCTGACCCCAAATGTTGAACGTAGCCATATCTTCACAGCACCTCATGAATGTGACAGCTGTCATTTTTTTAGATCCTGGCCAAAATGTGTTTTCGTACTTGTGGCCCAAAATCACCTTTTGGGCAGGGTTTGAAAATGTTCTCCACCCTTGTTCATGAAGTGGTCTCATAAGAAGGCTATGTGGGGTCATAAGAAGACTCCGCTGAGGATGTGGGGTACAAATATGGGAAAACAATGGAGTTATGAGCCTACACTGCAATTTTTCAATGAATGCTTGTAACTGTAACTGTGATAATTTCCACTGTTTTTACCCCAACTTTTACACACAGCAATTTTTTGACACCACCTTATAAATGTGACAGCTGCCATTTCTCAAATCCTACCCAAAATGTGTTTTAACACTTGTGACGCAAAATGACATTTCAGCCATCGTTTTATAAATGACACCTGTCATGCTCAGGAGTGGTCATAAAAGGATTATGTTGAAAATGTGGGGTACAAATGTGAAAAAACAACTAAATTATGAGGAAACAAATTGTTCCAACAATTACTCATAATGTTATTGTTTTCAGATTTTGGCCCCTATTGTTCAACATATCCCTTGTGTTGCCCCACCTCCTGAACATGGCGAGTGTCATTTTTTCAAATCACCTCCGAAACCTGTGGCCACAGTCGCACAGTGAAATCACCTTTCAGATGGGATTTAAAAAAATGCCACCTGTCTTGATCATGACATCAGATCATAAAAAGATTGTTGGATATTTGGGGTCAAAATGTGGGAGCCCCCTTAAAAGTAGATATTGCCTCTCAGCTGCCATATCCTGGGTAATTACAAACTAACAATGTGTCAAAGCAGGACGCCTCTGAAAATGAGATATTGCAACTCATCTGCTATATTCTGTGTAAATATATAGTAAAAATGTGTACACGCAAGACCCAGTAATATTTACAAGTCAAAAGGTTCAGTGTGTATGTACAGATGCAAGTACTGAGACAGGGTTGCAGCTGCAACTTACATTTCATTTGGAATAATGTGCCCAGCTCTGGAGGCTGCATCTCCACAAGGATATAGACAGGATGGGGGCATTTCAAAGAAGGGCAGCAATGGTGGTGCAGGGTCTGCACGAAAAGCCATAAAAGGAGAGACTGGGAGACATCAAAATGTATACCCTGGAGGAGAGGAGAGGAGAGGAGATTAGAGGAGAGACAGGGGAGATATGATAGAAACCTACAAATATCTAAAAGGCATAAATAGGGTACCAGAGGCTAGCATCTTTCAGAAAAGGAGATGTCCAGGAACGAGGGGGCATGACATGAGGTTGGAAGGGGGTAGACTAAGGGATAGCATGAGGAAGTATTGCTTCACAGAAAGGGTGGTGGATGCATGGAATAGACTCCCAGCAGAGGTGGTGGGGGCAAACACAATGAGGGAATTCAAACATGCATGGGGCAGGCATAAGGGAACCCTAGCAATAGGAATGAGGAGGTAAAGCCAGAAATCAAGTAGGGTCTGCGGCTTTTACAGTAGGCAGGGAAATGGGCAGACTGGATGGGCCTAGCAGTCCTTATTTGCCGCCACTTTCTATGTTTCTATATCCACTCCTGTTACTCCCCTCCTCTGTTGTAAAGGGTACTGAAGGTCCGTTTACTTTCTAGTGAGCGAGATGGATAACCCGAAAAAGAAGGATTCAAACGGCAGCAGGAGGCCCAGCTACATAGTTGGCTGGTCCGAGTGTGACCACAGGCACTGAAGCAGATAAAACTCTGCAGTCGTTGGGCCAGAAATTAAAAATGCTGATTGCTTTGGTGACTACAATCAGTGATAAGTTGGATGGCCTTTCAGGAAGACTCGCATTAGTGGAGTCCTCCATGGATCAGTCGAAAACCTCCGTTGGTGATCTTAAACAACATGCTGACAAATGCAATGCTACGATGGCCACCAGGGTGATGGAATCACAGCATTTTAACAGCAGGCTAGAGCTCTTGGAGAATCAAATACGGAGCTCCAATATCCAACTGATCAATCTCCCAGAGGGCCTGGAAGGGGATCATCTCTTGTTGTTTTTGAAGGACTGACTCTTGGAACAATTTGCTGGCCAGGGATATTTCTCAACATGGTGCTTTGTAAAGGCCTACCAAGTGCGGCCATGTGGGTGAGTACTGGAGGAGACTCCTCGTGTGCTGATGATTGTGGTAGACAGTATGGGCACCAGAGATCAAGTCTTAAACCTAGAAAGACAAAAGGGTCCTTTAAGTGTGCAGGAGCACACTGTGCATTTGTTCCCTGATCTCTCATACCCCAGCTGCCAGCGGAGGAAGAAGTTCAATGGGATGAGAGTGAAATTTCGAGAGTTTAGTGTTCCACATGCCATCCTATTTCCTGTGAAGCTGAGAATCGTTTATCAAGACAATGTATTTATCTTCACAGATCCAGTTGATGCTGGGAAGTGGGTCTCTCATTTGGCTCCACAGTAATCTGTGAACAGGGCACACTCCTCTCAAGATGATTCAACTGAAGAAACCTGAAAGCTACTGGGGACTAAGGACTCTTTATCTCTAGGCAGTTTTAACAGCTGCAGTTTTTTTTTTTCATTTTTTTGTGTTCTTAAATACTGTACATGTGATCTCTGCTCTGTTTGTTCGTCCTGATGATGATCACTTTTCATTCATAGTTCGTGGGAGTGTATTGGGCTAAATGTTACAGGGAGTTTATATTTTTAGACACATAACATTAGAAGACTCAGCTCACTCTCACTGTATTAGTTTAATTTAATAAAATGATATACAGGTAGCTGACAGAATTCATATTAGAGTAGCATGTTTCTATGTTGGAAGATGGGAAATGAAATTGTATTTTCCCTAAACTGTCAGAATTTGTTCTCAGCTAACAAAGTGGTATGCTGCTTTTTCACATGTTCATGTGCTGTTTGGTTGGGACTGTTTTTCCCCACGCAGGTTATTACTTCAGATATGGAGTGGTATCCATGCTGTTAGGAGCAAGGCCATGGGTACACACTATACTTTAAGAGTTCTACTTTGTACTTTTTCCACCTGCTCATGGACTACAGTTATGCAGTACACTATGGACATACAGTATTTGGACATTGAAAATATTTTGGGGTTCCCCTAAGTTTAGCAAACACCTGGGGATACTGTTATTCTTGTATAAACATGGAAATATGTGATTTCCCATACAATTACTGCTTGTATTAATGCTCCCAGGATGGACTGTATAGTGTTTCTATTCAATATGAAAATCCAATAAATAAAAAGTAAAACCAAAAAAAAAAAAAAAAAGAATGGCAGCTTGCCTTTTGGATTCCTTGACCAGTTCTACCAGCAGGGAGTCATGCAATACTTCAAGCAGGGCCTGACTTCTGCTGCTCCTAGTCGCTGAAGTCTCCTAGTCAATGTCTGGAAGACTGAGATCCCCAGCAATCACTACCTCCCCTGTTGGGGCTCCATTTTCAATTTCCTCCTCAGGTTCACTGTCCTCCTCAACCCTCATCCTACAGTCTACAGACCACCCTCCATATGTATCTTGTTTTACTTGAAGTTGCTGTCAGCTGTACCCAGATTGATTTCATCTCCCCTTCCACTTTCCTGAGGGATATGTCTTCTGTAGCCTCTGTGCCATCCCTGACATACAGGGCCACTCCCCCCCCTTGTCCATTCCCTTATCTGTCTTATACAGGGTATACCCTAGTATTGTCAGGTCGGAGTTGTTTTTTTCCCCACTGGCCCATGTCTCAGTAATGGCCACCAAGTCTAATCCTGCATCTGTCTCTATCACCTGGAGTTCATGGATTTTATTTCCCAGGCTCCATATATTTTGGCAGACTGTCTTCCAGCTCATGTTCATATCCTTCCTCGTCATGTCAGTGCCTTTCCCTTTGTCCTTCCCCTGTGCTTCCCAATGTATCTGTTCCCCTCTGACTTTCTGTGTCCTCTCACATCAGCACCCTATGTTACACTAGTTCAAGCCCCTGATATGCCACTCTCAGTCTCCCATCTTATACACTCCATTTCTGGGGGAGTCTTAGCTAGGTTTCCATTGTCCCCTCCATTATTGGTGGTTACAACATCATTCTCCCTCATCTTGGTTTAAACGTCAATATATGTAGATGTCTAGTTTTTGCCCACATGTCCTAGACCCCCCTCTCTTGTCGAGTGAAGGGTATTACCCTTGAAGAGCCTTCTGTCCCACAATTCCTCCCAGTTTCCAACAAAATGGTACCTCACCTCCTGACACCACCTCTTTCAACCTTTTGTTAACTGCCTCCATTTCTTTTCTCCACACCCTGTCTTTACTATACCTAGGAAGGACCTCCAAAAAGACCAGAACAGTTGTTTGCTTTCAGCCTGTCTCCCAGACTCCCAAAGCTATGTCTGATTGCTTCCAAAGACTGATTGGCCACATCATTGATACCTAAATGTACCAGTACCCCAACTTCCCCTTCTGACCCTTCCACCACCCTCCCTATCCTGTCAACATTCTGGAAGGCTGATGCTCCTGGAAGGCATCTGACTACCCCATTTCCCTTACCCCCACTACCCACCACTTTCTCCACCCTCTTAGCATGGAGTCCCACACTACCTTGAATTTCCTTGCTATCTCATTCCTGCCTCCTCTGCTGGGTATCACATTTTTAGACAGCTCTCACTTCCTGACTGGCCTACAGCTTTAGAGTCAGGTACCTGCATCTTCTCCAGTGGTGCACAACAATTTGCTTTCAGTATTGGGAGGGGGGGCTTGACTTATACCCTCAGGGCCTCTTGCCACTCTTGTGAGTGTGACTCTGTGGGAGTTGGGATGTGGGTGTGTTTGTAGATGCCAGCTTATTACCAGTTACACAATGGGGATATCTCATCTCATGCAGCCACAAGCTGTGTCTGGAGCTCTGCAAATTTTCTATATATGGAGTAGTGTCCCACCCTCCACAGTGTATCCCATTGGATGAGTGCCCCACAGTCCCTGCAGATATCTCCCTGTCATATCTGTGCTCCATACTGCATATGGTCTCAACTGAGACAGTCCTCCCTTTCAAAAATTCCTTTTTGTCTTCTAGTTGCCACCCTAGGTGATTCCTCCTTTCCGTCTCCTGTCTTTTTTTTTTTTTAATCCTGCCTGAATTCCCTTAACTAATCCTCTCTATCCCCTACTCTGGGTAGGGTGTTGACCAAGTTGTTTCCACCCTCTCCTGTGAACTTACCTCACTGAATTATGTGGAGCAGAGTTCCCTGCAAAACTGCAGACTCATCTGTGGAGGCTCTACAGACATCCCCAGTCAGACATCACACTCATGCTTCATGGCACTCACACTCTGTGATGCCTTCCTTCCTTCCCAGAAATTTAAACCACCCTCCAGCTGCACTTTTGGACACATTTTCTGTTTACTATCCACTGCACATCAGACCTCCCAAGCCCTAGTCCCAGCCAACAATGATCCCTTGCCCAGAAAATTAAAAAGTTAAAATAAAACTGAATCTGCTCACCCACGCCACCTCCAATCCTTGTAGAATGGCACCTTCACTGATTACCCCGGTCTACTTGTGGAAAAGAAAGAATTCAGCACACCAAGTCCCTACATATAGGGCTTCTGCTCACACAAGATTTTCTCCACCCTCCATCCCAACTATTGACCACTTTTCTGGTTTTCTCTCCTGCTACACAACAGCACTCCAAGCCCAGGTCCCAGCCAACAATGCTTCCTCACCCAGAAAACTAACATAAAAAACTCTGAATCCATCTAATCAATCAATCAATCAATATCTTTATTTATCCAGGCAGACATCATTGAGCAGAGCTCATTTGCAAGATGGACCTGGTTGATACAAGGTTGTTACAACTTCAAATGGACGATAAACATTATACATAGAAGTAAACATACACAATTACAGAGTTAAAGGTTAATACAAAGTGTACATTGAATAAACAAGGTAATACAGCATCACTCATGGTGACACAACAAAACATATGGGTGGATAAGCCCTAGCTTGTTTACAAAATTGTCTGTTCATATATATATATATATATGTGTACAGAGCAGCAACGTATGATTGTGCAGTATGTGTACAGAAATATAATGGGTGGCTGAGGACAAATTCCCATCATGTACTCCTTTCCAACCCCTATACAGATAATCGTAGGGGGATGGGAAGGGGATATCTGGTAGTTGTGAGTCAACCTGGGGAGGGACAGCTGTAGAAAGTGAAGTATTAATAAGGAGAGGGAAAAATGAGATGAGTGGGCAAGGGGAGAGATGGTAAGTGCAATGTGAGGAGTGGGTGTAAGGTTGAAGAGAATATTGCTATTCATTATGGTAATGAGTCATTTAGGCTAATTTTAAGAGCAGTGTTGGGGAGCACATAGAAGAATCCCATGGAGGCGGGAGACTAGGATAACAGAAGAAAGGTAGAAGAGTTGTACATTGGACTAGGAAGTACTAGTCAGAGATGGTGGTGGTGTGGTGTATATGTGTGTTCAAGCTAGTGATGCTGGAAGCATTGACAGTGTTCCTTAATAAGGCGTGAATAAAGGGACTTAAAGGAAGTGATGGTTATGGGTATACTAAGTTTCAACATTTTTTACAGTTTGTTCCACAAAGTGGACAGCGTGAAACTAATGGCAGCCCATCTGAAGCGAGAGTTAACTTTGGGCACTTTCAACATGATATAAGAGTAGCTTCTTGGGGCATATTTACTTGTTATGTTTTGCTGGAGACAGTCTGAGACATATGGCGGTAATTGATTGGACAGTGCTCTAAATGTCCAAGTGGCAGCATTTTTATTCCTCCTGAACTGAAGTGAAGTCCATCCCACTGTTGCATAAAGGGAGCAGTGATGTGTGGTAAATGGGAGACCCGTAATAAACCTCAAGGCTCTATTGTAGAGTGTATCCAGTTTTGCCAGGTAAGAGCTGTGACAGTGGCTATATAGGAAATCCGCATAGTCAATGACAGACAGAAATGTTGCCTGGACCAACCTTAACTTAGCATCACTTGTAAGAAAGTGGCTGATCCTAAAGTAGAGACCAAGCCTTTGTTGTAGTTTTTTTAGCAATTCCTCCCTCCGTATGATCTGTGAAAGAAAGCTTGTTGTCAAGCCAGACTCCCAGGTACTTGAATTTTGCAACAAATTCAAATTTTTCCCCTAGATTTGTGGATAGCTGTAAAAGAGATCCTGGGGCAGTAGTGTTTACCGCATGCATGCCAGGAGAGAGGAGCATTGCTTTTGTTTTCTTTGCATTAAGCAGGAGCTTTTTGTTTAGGAGTTGATGGAGTAAATTGAATTGAGTTTGTAGGTCAGTACACGCTGTTTCTGGTGATGTGCGGCTCATGTATAGCACTGTGTTGTCAGCAAATAGATGGACTGTAGCCTTGGTAATATTATCATCTATGTTGTTAATATAGGTAGCGAAAAGGATAGGACCAAGGATGGATCCTTGTGGTATGCCTCTTAGCAGTGGCTTAAGGGGGTGAGAGTTCGCCTTCGGCCTTGACCTGTTGGAGGCATCCAGAGAGATAGTTGGTAAACCACTGTAGGGAGAGTGAATCCAGCCCTATGGATTCCAGCGATAAGAGGAGCAGATCATGCACGACCATGTCGAATGCCTTACTTAGGTCCAGAAACACAGTACAGATAAAATTCCTGTTGTCTAATTCTCTCTGCCAGTCATTGGTGACTTTTGCCAGGGCCGTTATGGTACTATGCTTGGCTCTGAAGCCAGATTGTGCAGGGTTTAGGAGATTCGTAGTATCAAGGTAAGATCTCAGTTTAATACTTACAATTTTTTTCCAGTAGTTTAGAAAGGACTGGGAGAATGGAAATCGGCCTATAGTTGTTAAGGTCATGAATATCCCCTGACTTAAATAATGGAATGACCTGTGCAGTTTTCCAGATTGAGGGGATTGTTCCTTGGGACAAGGAGAGATTGAACAAGTGTGTTATAGGTACCGTTAGTACTGAGTAGGCAATCTTCAGGAAGTAGGGGTCGAGGGAGTCCGCACCAGCACTTTTCTATGTATCCAACTGGAATAGCATTTTTTCAACCTGTTTCAAAGTGGCTGGTTGCAGAGAGAATATGGACTTTGTCACTATGGTATTAGTATATTGGGTGCCAAGCTGGGAGCGCATCGAATTTGAAGGAGAGTTGTCGAATGCGAGACCTGCAGTCGTGAAATGATTGTTGAATGATTCCAGGATTTCCAATCTGTCAGTGATAATCTCATTTCCAGAGATGATTTTGGTTGCGAGCGAGTTTCCTGGTGTGTGGCCAGATAGATCATTGATGGTGTTCCAGAATTTAGCTGGGTTCTTGATAGATGAATCCAATTCAGTTTGCTAGTACCCAGCTTTAGTGTCCTTAATCTTCCTAGTAGATATGTTCCTTGCCCTTTTAAACTGACACCAGTCTGACGATTACTTAGTTTTCCATGCCTTTTTCCAAAGCTTATCCCTCGCTCAGAGGGCAGTTTTAAGATCAGGGGTGAACCATTTGCATTGCTTATTTCTTACATGCAGTTGTGTGTGTCTCTTTAAGGCTCCTAGTATTATTTTGTTTACGATTTCATAGGCTGAGTGTACTGTTTTGGACAGGAAAAAATCTTGCCAACGTGTTGAATACTTCAGATCATCTAGGTACGCATGAGGGTCGAAATTTCTCCTAGACCTTCTAATAGAGAACTTCACCAGTGCAGCCTCCTTTCCTTGAGTCCAGGCACTTCCACCAATCCCACTCGATCCTCCTATGGAAAAGAAATAATTCAACAAGCCAGTCTCCTACATATAGGGCTTCTGCTCACACACAATTCTCTCCATCCTATGGCTGCATTATTGGTCACTTTTTTTTTCTAATTTACCGTGCTTTCCAGGCTCCCCCGGCTTACCTCAGCGATGTTCTGCCCAGGCTTACTCCCTTGGGCAGGGCCACTAAGCAGGTGCAACCCATGGATGACTGAACTCAGTTTCCAGCAACTGCAGGCTACCGGTGTTCCTCCCTGGCTTACCCCACAGGGTGGGGCCGCAGAACTGGGCCGAAACCAACGGAGGACTGTACTCAGTCATCCACCAAGTGCTGCAGATGGGAATGGCGGGACCAGAGGAGTGAAGCGTCATCGACATCCAGCATTTTTAGATACTGTGACATCCAGGAGGTATGCTGTGCAATGACATGGTGCGCTGAAGCGCTGATGTCTGGCATGCCTCCCCAACAACAAGGCTCTTGTAGTGACTTCCCCTGGCCTCTGCCAGGGGTCAGTCTCACACCAGATGCTCACCAACCCCCCCCCCAGAGGAGGAGGAGGAGAGCAGTCCATGGGATGCTCCATCCTCCTCCCCTGTGCAGGCCCTCCAGCTCCCTGGTCAATTCCCAAACCTGGGTCGTCGGCATCACGAGCAGTACTGTTACCACTGCGCCCGAGGGCTGGCTCCTTTGCTTTCCCATCCAGTGCATAACAGCCCTCAGAAGACCCAGTCCCACCCAACAATGGTCTTTTCTACAGAAAATTAAAGTAAATACCCAGAATCTCCTAACGCATGCTACCTCTGCTGCTTGAGGACTGGGGCTTCCACCAAGTGATTATACATCTATTGAGTTAGTTAGTGGGATTTACTGTGTAATAAGTTTTTAAGTATTTTTTTAGTTTTAAAAATTAAATGAAGCCACCTTCCACCTTGCTATGATGTGGAATGCTCCATTCCTAAAGTTCCTGCATGAGAGACCACTGTATGCAGCATAAGAGGTGTAGTGGATCTTTTTAAACATTGGCTGAAATCACATGAGTGATTTGCAATGCAGCAAGTCCGCCCCTCCCACATCAAGTATGCCATGAGATCATTGTCAAAATTATCCTACTGATTCAGGGCCAGATTTACAGTACCATGGATGCTATGCACAGCAGTAATCATGCCTCCCCCCCCCCCACGGGCACTGTCTCACTGGCATAGGTTGTGCTGCCAAAACTTATCATACATTGATTACTTAAATCTGATTAACCAATGTAACTTTACTGCACTGCAGTTGCAGTTGTCATTCTCAATACATTAAAGACTAACATGATTAATGTATTACTGTCAAAAACCTCAATATATCTTTTTTCAATTTCTTTCATTCCTGAATGGAGTTATGTGATTTCTGAAGATTTTAAAAATTACTGCTCCCATGCCACGCCCGCCATAAGAATATTAAAATATCTCGGTGTGGTGCTATGCTGTTTACCATCAGAAACATGAAGTAGCGTCCTCCTAATACAACCACACTGAAAACCTGATTCAAAAGACAACATCAACAGAAGAGCTATTTTAAAATTGTGAGTGGCAGCCATCTTTAATGACTTTAATGAGCTCATTTTTTCAATAGCTGAAGGACTTAAAAATAAACTGATTATGAATCTAATGATGCCTGACATTCATGTTTATTTGCCACACAACTAGATCAAATAATGCAGTGGGCAACAGCAGTAGCCTATACTATATCCAGCCCACAGTGTGCATTAGTGGATAGGCATAGGGGTACCCTAGTGAGAGGTAGGAGAACAAAGCCAGAGATCAAGTAGGTTCTTTGGATTTTGTAGCAGGTAGGGAAAATGGGCAGACTAGGTGAGCCTGACAGTCCTTATCTGCCATCAAATTCTATGTATCTATGTAATAGATAGCTGAAACAGCAGCCCATCAGTATGACATTCAAACACCATACACACAGACACACCTACAAAGTCCTGCACTGAATTAATCACACAGTTACATTTAAACTCCCACACCAACCATAACATCAAATACAGTTGTCAAACAAATAATAGCCAGAGTTAATGTTGTTAGTGGTGTATATGCTGCTGTTGGGACACATTGTAAGGAGGTATGGGCTGGGTTTTCATTGTTATACAAATGATACCCAGCTGTACCTGTCCTTTGTTCCCGATCAGGATAGTGCGGTCTCGGTGTTTAACAACTGCCTCACTGAGATACAGGACTGGATGAATGACAGCTGGATGAAGTTGAATCCTGACAAGACCGAGGTGTTGGTAGTGGATCCGGGTTGTCGGAGTGAGGAATTGGTGGCTGGCAGTGCCTCCGGGCTTTGGTTTGGGATAGCCAGCTGCTCACCTCTGAATGGGCGTGAAATCTGGGTAATATTTGACAATGAGCTGATGCTTCATTCACAGGTGTCAGCTGTTGTCAAATCCTCTTTTTACCATCTGAGGAATACTGCCTGGATTAAGTACCTGTCCGGCAACCTTCCAACACTGATCCACGCCTTTGTGACCTCCCGTCTCGACTACTGTAACTCCCTATACCTAGGGCTTCTGGGGGATGATATCCGCTGCCTGCAGCTGGTGCAGAATGCTGCCGCCAGGTTGTTGACTGGGTCATCTCAATCCAGTCATATTACACCTGTGTTGCGCAAACTACACCGGCTGCCAGTTCGGGGATGGATCACCTTCAAGGTCGGTTTGCTGACCTATAAAGCTCTACATGGAGAGGGACCAGGCTACCTGTAAGAGCTCCTATATCCTTACTGTTCCCCGACCAGTCCGTTCTGCTGAGGGTTTGCTAGAGGTTCCCAGGGTTTGGCTGAAGACATCTGGGTTCCAGGCTTCTATGTTTGCAGCCCCCACCCTGTGGAATTCTCTACCTCATCGGATACAAGAGTGCCTGACTGTGGAAAGCTTTAAAACTGCTCTGAAAACATATCTGTCTGAACTTGCTTTCTGTGATTCAGTTTAATGATTGTTATCTGTGCTGGGAATTCAGTCTATATGTTTTATCTATTGAATTTTAATTGTTAGGGCACTATGGTTTTCTGGAATTGTACCTTTTTATAAAGAGAATTGGGAAAAAAACTCAATTGAATAGGCAATACTACACAAAAGCACAGTGCCAAATGCCCATACATGCAGATGCATGCCAACTGTGTGCATTTAATTTACTACCCCGTCAGTCTGATGATGCTTGTTTTTACTTTTTATTTATCCCCATGCATGCAATTTGTTTTTTTATGTTCCATAGGTTATGATTATACCTCACCATGACTCCAAGTTCCTCTCTGGCCCTTTTTATCTGCTGAATTAAATAAACACAGCTTGATCATCATTTTTATCTAATTCTTAACCAGAACACACAGACCATTAAATAATTAAAATCAAAAACCTTTTTACATATTAGAGAACAGTCTGAATTCTTCAGCCTGCTAATGAACCCTCCAGGCTCCAGCTGCAGTATCCACTACCAAGTAACCACTCCTGACTCCTCCTAACCTGCTGTGCTTTAAGTTGTCCTCCCTCCTCTCTTTAAGCCACCGGCTCTGATAAAACCTCACCTCACCCCTGAATGCTGGTCCTCTTTAGCTTCATTTTTTTTTTTTTGTATCATATTTTTATTAAGTTTTCTTATACAGACAATACAGGCATACAACAATTCATATAAACTATATACAAACAGGTCCAGATAAAACATAAAGTGCATTGAAGTATCATTCTATATATTGCTATACAAACTAATCAAACAGTCTTCAAGCACTCAAATCATTCAGATCCATGCATTTCCTCAATTATGAGTAATAAATTTATTTTCTATATTCCTATATATTCATTGGGTTCCTGGATGTCCACATTCCCTTCGGTGACAACTGCATGGCTTATTTAACCATGTGGTCCCTAGATGTCTAATTGTATTAATTGTTGCTCCCCAGGGCCTAGGGCACCCAGAACTGGTTGCCATGCACTCACAAACTTCTCCTCTTTAACCTGAACCATAAATGACAGCTTTTCCATGGATAACATCTTAAGCAGCAGTGTACACCAGATCTGAAGTGCGGGTCCCTCTCCAGACACCCAGGTGTTCAGGATACACTGTCGGGCAAGCAGCAACAGTACCCTCACCCATCTTTTGAGAGGGGTTCAGTCGTCTTCCCCCAGGTCTTCCATTCCAAACAGTAGAGTCACAGGCAAGACCGGGAGCTGAGCATTCAGCACTCACCCAATCTCCCAGGCCTCTTCCAGCCAGAAAGTCTGTAATTTAGTGCATGACCAAAAGCAGTGGAAGAATGTTCCTACCTCTGTTTCACATCTCCCACAGTTCTTTGAGACAGCTGGTTGGAAGCAATGGACCACCTCCAGTGGGCAGTACAGCCGATGAATAAACTTATACATAGACTCTTTATATTTATTGCATATCGAGAGACCCTGGTGTAATTCTAGGATTATTTCCCAGTTTTCATCTGAGATAGGGGTCTTTAAGTCTCTTTCCCATAGTTGTTTAGTTTTTAATGTCAGATTAGGGGAAGATTGACAAAGTATTTGCATTGCCCTTCTGGTTATTCCCCTGTTATCTCTGTGGGCCTTGGATATCGGGCTCTTTACTTTCTCCAAGGGGTTCCCCTGAGTTCCCATCTTATTGATCCCTTGAATATATTTCCTAATTTGAAAGAATCTGAACAAATGATTGGGTGGGAGATCCAGGCTCCTCTGAAGGTCCTCAAAAGAACATAGGGTCCCTCTTTGTCTCAGATCCCTTAGACAATAATACCCTTTCGTTCCCACTCTTTAAAGGAGGGGTCTTCTAGACTCGGAAGGAAAAAGGGGTTGATTAACGTATAAAAAGAGGGATCCAGTACTGCTGGGGTGTAAATATTCCCAAAGGTTACCTCCTTTCCATTCAGCGAGCCTTCCACAAAAATATATCTCACCTCATTAGGGTCTGTTACCATCCTCATAACCTTAAAGGGCAAGTTCTTGTGCAAAGGTATCGCCACGCCTCTTCATGATAGGTGTACGACGAGGCGTAACAGGCTTCTATCCAGCCCCTGACCAGCTTTTGATGTTCTCTGGGAACTAGATGAGTCTCCTGCAGGAGAGCCACCTGTGCATGGCGTTTACGCAGGGTGGGAAGGATGCAAGTGCGTCTAATCGGGGAGGAGAAGCCACGCACATTCCATGAGAGAACTACTGTTCCTTTACTGGAAGCCATGTCGGAAGCTCATCTGTCCCTGCAAGGAATACTTTATCTGCGTAACGATATATTTACTACTATTGTTACTCAGATTGTATTTTGAGTGTAAAAGGCTGAATACCTTGGACTCTGGATCTGCTTTTGTTACAAACAAGAAAATGTCACACAACAACATCAGAATTAGAACATACAACAACCCCATTCCTTCCCCCCAAACTCGTACGTAAGAATAATGGTAAACAACCCATGTTCCCTCCCCCGCCCTCATCTGATATTACTAACTTATATACATTCCAAGTCTGTCTCCTCTACAGATCATTCCCCAGTATTGTAGACGAAAATCCCCCAGCCCGCCCCTCAAGTGCATAATTGTAATTAAATCAAACTACGCAACATCAGCTAGCTTCATTTTTTTTAATCAAATCCCCTCTCAAGACTTTGCTGGGGACCCAACCTCATCCAAAGATTTGACTTTGACCAAGTCTGGCTGCCACTCACTTGCTCTTAGCTCTCTCAGCACCTGCCTGTCACTATGGC
Organism: Neoceratodus forsteri; assembly: GCA_016271365.2. Lineage (NCBI taxonomy): Eukaryota > Metazoa > Chordata > Ceratodontiformes > Ceratodontidae > Neoceratodus > Neoceratodus forsteri. The sequence goes on along the minus strand of CM028135.1, from coordinate 325,125,549 downwards.
CTCCTAATTGACTCCAGTCCTGACTCCTATCTACCAGTAGCCTAGTGGTGTGGCCTGGCCTGCTGATAATTAATGGCTCCTTCCTCGAGTCACCTGCCCTTGTCCCACCCCTTCTAGTTCTAGCACCGGTAGTACCCTCCTAGACCCACCCTCCTAGTGCCGGCTCAAACTGGCCTGCTTCCTGCTAACACTAAGACTGATGGAGGAGGATTTGCTAGCTTTACACCCACCCTCCAAATTAATCAGAGAGTCCCCCAACCCTCAGGCTCAGCCAGCTGTCAAAGCTTCAAGTTCCCACTCCATCTCCTCTCTTGGGAGGACAGTATTGCAACCACCATCATCATCATGCTTCACCAGCAGAGCTGATTACCACCTTGACTTTCTCCTCACATTTGTACATGGACACTTGCAGTCCTTGCTGCTCAGCTCCCCACAGCCTCTCCCTCATGAGACAAGTAGGTGAAAGGTACTAAAAGTAACAGAGGTACCACCTACTACACACACCACATCATCAGTTGTCCCTACTGTGTACTTGCAAAGGGAATGAATCAGCACAGTATAAGCAATGGAGGGTGCCATGGGGGGAGTACCATTTGAGGTAGTGGGCATGTGGCAAATGGATGGTGGTTTGGCCAGGCCAGATCTGACTCGGGTCTTGACTCCCCCCCCCCCCCAAGTGACTGCTTCACTGACCTAGCTCCAGGTCTGGTCTGACTAAAAAAAAAAAACAAAGCATACATTTTGTTTTCATGCACATATAGAACAACTACTTGGCCCCCTAGTACTACTTTTATATGTACTATCGTTATAGTAAATCTGGCCCTGGGTGACTGACTACGGATATGATATAAAGGGACACCCTCAAAACCACTCTGGCCAGATTGGACTCCCACTTTGCCATTTCACCCTTAAATGCCTCCCCTGAACCAACCATTACTCTATCTTCTCTAACCTCCCTCTCACCTCTAAAGAACAGGAGTCACTCCAATATCCTTCCTTTCTAATTATTGATCCAGGTCCATCCCTGTAACATTTTTTCCTGCCTCTCTCCTTCCCAAGCTTCAGCATACTTACTCTGCTCCACTGACTTTCACTTATTCTCTCTCCCTCATTTCAAATCCTTTGCTAGACAAGATGCCTTTTCTCTTTGTCTCCCCAACCTGTGGAATATTCTCTCTCCCACCTTTCACTCTGCCTCCTCCTCCTCCAAAATCCTCATCTGTGCTCACTCCTCACACTCCTGTTCCTGCTGTTACAGGACTATCATAGACTATTATTATGCTGTTAGAATTGTAACCACCCACTTGTATTATGCTTATTTCACTGTAAGTGGTATACCAATATGGCTGCAGTAGACTTCCATCTTGTATAGGTTCTATGTGCCAATCTGCAGGAACAGAGAGGCAATTATAAATTGTTAAGAAACAAATGTTTGAGGGGTTAACTACTGAGTTGCAAGAACAGAGTGCAGCTGCAGTGTAATGGTGTCCGCAACTGCCTTTCTTTTCCCACGCTAACTCATGCTAAGTGGTAAACAAGTGTCTATATAAGGTAGAGTTAAGTAGCCTTTTGTCAGAACAGGATAGGATCTTTTAAGCTAACCAGACATCATATCTATATATAACTTAATCATTGCATGCTTGTATTTACTGATTGTATTTGTTGATAGGTAGTCTGCTGTTAATTTAGTGTGTGTTGTGTGTGTGTGTGTGTGCTTCCTTTATTTATTTCATTCACAGAGAATGCTTTAGGCAGGTGTCTCTTTTCAAAGTGTTCAGAGTCATAAACAACATTAATACATGAAGTCTCAGATATACATTGCATAATCATTGATATACAGATAACCATTGATATATAGATAAATATTGCATAATCACTGATATACACTACAGCAAATGGACATATAGTTAAGCAACACAAAAAAATGACATGGTTATATTATATAACAGAGTAATCCATAATGAAAGGTGCAGTAAATAAAATGTACATTGTCTGGTTACAAGGTAAATGTATTTATTTTATTTTTTATTTATTTCAATCTAGAATTAGACCTTTGAGTCAGAGACTCATTTACAGGGGTTCCACGTCATGACAGATAACAATAGACAAAAACAGTAATACAGAACAAAATTAGATAATAATGAGTAAAATAGTGTACATATCCAGTGATATCTATACACAGTCCAATTAGCTTGTGCAAACTTAAAAAAGGAAAAAATATTAAAGAAAAGGGACAAGATGAAATATCAACAGTTAGAACATGTAAAATAGTAACAGTTCTGTTGTCTAAATGCAAAGCCGATGCTAGCCAAAATTAGATTAGCCTCAAGTACGAGAAGTGCTAGAGGTGAACAAATAATTACAAGATATAGGTTGCAAGGGAAAACTGAGGAGCCCAGCAGGTAGGAGGGAGGGAGGTGGGCTAAGAGAAACTAAGGGGAGAGGCAGAGATAGGAAGGAGAAGAGAGGGGGGAGGGGAGGGGAGGAGAAAAGGAGGAAACAAGAAGATAGTAAGAGGTAGGTAGGGCAGAAAGTGTGCAGGTGGGGGTCAATGGAGGGTAGGTGAGGTGGGGCAAGTAGTGATTGATGGAGCGTAGAAAGGTGGGCGAGAAGAGTAAGGGCAAGGAGAGAATGGGGGGAATATGGATTACAACCACCAGAGGCCTGCAGCTGCCAACTGCTAAGTGGTTCTTAATGGACCTGAGAGAGGGGTGGGTGAAAAATATCAAAGAAGACAGGGAAGGGCCAAAAATATACAAGTATGGGGATGATAGGGATAAGTAAGTGAGGAGAAATATACTAACATACTAACATACTATTTGCCAGCAGATTAGGCCTTATGGTCTATCAAGTCTGCTCGAACCTAGATCCTTAGTTGGGTGCCGAGACCCTCCCATCCCTTGTGCTCCAGAAACCCTTATCATCCATCCCCCCCCCCGGGACAGGCCATCATCTGATACATCCCCTTTCTGTGTCTGTCCCACCCTCTCTTAAAACCCTCCACTGTGGATCTCTGAACCAGCTCACCAGGCAGTGCATTCCAAGGGTCCACCACCCTCTCAGTGAAAAACCTCCTCCTCTTTTCCCCCCTCACCCTTCCACCTTCCAACTTCAAACCATGCCCTCTGGTGATGCCTTCCTGCTTTAGTCTAAAGATCCCCCTCCATGTTTACCCTATTTATTCCCTTGAGGTACTTGAAGACCTCAATCATGTCCCCCCTGTCTCTCCTCTCCTCTCCTCCAATGAAAACAGGCAGAGCTCCTCAAGTCTGTCCTCATACGTCAAATCCCCTAGCCCTCGTATCATCTTTGTTGCCCTCCTCTGTACCCTCTCCAGGAGCTGTATGTCCCTCTTCAAGTGTGGTCTCCAGTACTGTACACAGTACTCAAGGTGTGGTCTAACCAGTCCATTGTACAGCGGCAGAATCACTTCCTTGCTCCTAGAGGTGATCCCCCTTACGATGCATCCCAACATCCTGTTTGCCTTGCTAGCTGCTCTCCTGCACTGCTCAGAGTTATTCATACATGTATCCACCATGACCCCTAGGTCTTTTTCCCCTATTGAGGCTTCCAGCGCCTCCCCTCCCAGGGTGTACCTGTGTTTAGGGTTTCCCCGACCAAGATGCAACACCTTGCACTTGGTGATATTGAAATTTAATTTCCATGTGTGAGCCCAGCTTTCCAGGGTGTCCAGGTCCCCTTGCAGGGCCAACCTCCCCTCTTCTCCCTCAACTACTGCTCCCATCTTGGAGTCATCCACGAAGAGACTCATTTCACACCCTATACCATCCCTGATGTCCGATATGTATGCATTAAACAGGATTGGACCCAGGACCGAGCCCTGTGGTACCCCACTACCAACCTCTCTAGGGTTCGAGAGCTCCCCACAGACCACTACTCTCTGAGTGCATCCAGCTATCCAGTTTTCAATCCATCTGACCATCAAAGGCCTACTCCTAACCCCATCAGTTTCTCCACCAGACCATTGTGGGGACAGAGTCAAGCCTTGCTGAAGTCCAAGAATAATACATCCACAGGCTTACCCTGTCCAGTTCTGATGTTACCCATTCATAGAACTCCACAAGGTTGGTTTGACATGATCTACCTGCACAAACCCATGTTGCCGACTATCCAGACCTCCCATCTCCTCAAGTAAACCCCAATCGTTCCTTTAGTATACTCTCCATTAATTTTCCCACCACCAAGGTCAAACTGATGGGTCTATAGTTACCTGGTACTTCCTTTGACCCCCCTTTATGGATTGGTACCTCATGTGCCTCTTGCCAATCCCTAGGTACCCTCCCTGTCTCAAGTGACCTGCTGAAAAGCTCCGCCAGAAGTGCAGCCAGTATGTCCGTAATTCCCATAGTACTCTCGGATGAATGCCATCCAGCCCCAGGAGATTTGTCTTTCTTTGGGCCTTGAGGGCTAACACACCCTTTGGCGGGGATGGCATCATCCGTCCTCCACCTTACTGGTCTTTTATCCTTATCAGATGTGACACCCTGGGGTACCTATCCCTCCCTTTGCTCCATTTCTGTTGCTCCCCTGATCCCTCCCCTGCCGCTTCTATCCCTTTGTGCCTTGCTTTGTAGATATCCCATCTCTCTCCTAGTGAACACAGAGGCAAAGTACTCGTTAAATACCTCTGCCTGGTCCCGCGCCTCTTCCACCCACCCTCCTTCTGATCTCAATCTGCTGAGATGGCCCTTAGTTTTTCTCCGCTCCCCAATGTACCGGAAGAACCCCTTTTTCCCTCCATGTATCCCCTGTGCCAGCCGCTGCTCTTTACTGGACTTTGCTCCCCTCACCATACGGGTGACTTTTCTAGATGCAAGCTGGTACATTTCCTTATCCCTATCCCCTCTTGTGGTTTTATATTTTTTGTAAGCTGCCTTCTTTTCTCTGACTGCTACCTGTACCTCACTGGACCACCAGCATGGTTTATGTGACCTTGCTCCCTTATGTTTCAACTTAGCGCAGATCCTGACTGCCTCATGAAGTCCCCAATTTATGACCTCCCATCTCCTTTCCACACTTGTCGTTGAGGTAATCCCCTTCAAGTGATCCTTGAGAATATTTCCCATGCCCATAAAGTCTGCCCCCCTGAAGTCCACTGCCAGTGTCCTAGATCTCACCCCACTCCCCAATGCTTATTTGAAACCAGACAGTATTGTGGTCACTCCCAGTCAGGGGTCCTGTACAACCATGTCCCTTACCAGATCCCCATCTGCCAGAACCACATCCAGGACATGCCCTCCTTGTGGGCTCCATCACATGCTGTGTTAAGAACACATCCTGGAAGCCATCCAGCAGCCTCTGCTCCTTGGCCACCTTAGAGGACATGGTTCCCCAGTTTGTACCTGGCATATTAGGTCCCCATCAACACCACTCCTTCCCTTTTGGACCACACTGGGCAATGATGTTGTCCAGCAAACCATCCTCTAGAACATCACTCATCCCGGGGGCCTATATGCTACTCCCAGCTTGACCTTATCTCCTGCTGGGGATCGTAAGGTGACCCATAAGGCCTCCACGTTTCCCTCTGCCTCTTCTACCATAGCAATTTCTATGTCATCTCTAATGAACATATCCACTCCACCCCCTCTGCCCTCCTTTCTATCCTTCCTAAGCATAGTGTACCCCGTACATTTAGGTCCCAGTCATGGTTTTGTTGGCCCATGTTTCCGTGACTGCCGCCACATCCACCCCCGAACAGCATGGCCTGGAACTCTGGCAACTTGTTTCCCAAGCTCCTGGCATTTACTAACACTAACCCCCACCCCTTATCCCTGATCCTCTTTGTCGAACCCCACCCAGATTCCCTATACTTCCATCCTCCCCCTGCTCCTCCTGAAACCTCCACCTCCAGTCTGTTTCCCCCCTCCCCCCCTTGGGCTTGAAGGCTACTCCCCTCATCTGGAGGGGAGGGCTTCTGGTCAGCCCCTCCCTTATCCCTTCCCCCCTTACAAGTTTAAACCCCACCTTTCTTGTATGTAGTCAGCCATCCCCTGTTTAAGGACTTCCTTCCCTAATGGGGCAAGATGAAACCTGTCCTTGGCATATAGTCCATATCCTCCCAAACTCCATTCCAGTTCCCTAACACCTCAACCCATTCTCTTCACCCCACTTCCTGAGCCAGTCATTAACCTCTGTGAGCTTCATTTTTCTCTCCACTGGGGCCTTTGGTACTGGCAATATCTCCGAAAAATGTTGCATCCATTATCCCGACAGACTCTGGCAAGTTCTTGGAACCTTGCTTGGATTTCCAAAATGCTATTTCCTCTAGATCATTAGTTCCCAAATGCACGAAATCGGTTTCCTCCACAATCCCTAACCATTTCATACACCATGAACTTTGCTCTGTGCTGTCAGCCCAGAGATACTCACTACCTTCACCTGGCTATGGCATCCACCCCTGTCCTCCCAATGGATACCCTAATCATCAGTCTCCCAGTAACAGAACCTTACCACGCCATCATCCTTATGGTTACCTCCATTATGCCCTCTCAGCCCCCTATCCATGATCATGATTTCATGGCGTCTTCCTGCCTTATTAGAGACCCCTTGTCACCCTCCCTTTCTGCCTCCCTTGCTATTTTGCCCACTTAACTCAAACCCCTCTGAATAGGTGTCCCCTTTAACCCTCTCTTATCTGAACCATTTATCCTGGTCCTGATGGCTTCCCTTCTCCGCTACCATCCCCCCCTTGTAATAGTACCCCTGTCTCCAGAGGGCTCTCGTGGGTCCCCTTAGCTAGGGCCCCATCCTTGGTACTGACCTCCCTGCTGAAGGGGCTCCTCCCACCTCCTTGTCTCCCAGTTTCTCTCCAATCATGCTCTCCTCCCTCATGTCTGGAATATGTTGCATCTCCCCATTTGCTTAACATATATGTTCCCCTTCTCCCTCTGGGACTGTCTATCCTTTCCATAGCTGGTCTGTGATGCCCTATGGGTATCTGACTCCCTCCCCTGGCCTCTGTATAAGTTTCTCATTTCACCAACCCTTCCTCCCCTCCTAGGATGCTTAGTATCTCAAATTTGTTGTGACACTCTATGTCAGCCTCCATCAAGTAACCAGTTTCCCCTGACTGCATCTCTAAACTGACCTCTTCTTCCTCTCTTGCACTGTTCACCTAGGGCTCCCTTCCCACAGTCTGCTGTTTTAGGCTTCGCACAACAACCCCTCCTGACTCTTCCCCTCCAGTCTCTTTGAATTCAGAATGTTCACCCTGTCGCTTTCCCTTAGCATCAACTTCCCTATCTAGGGTCCTCTGTCCCTAATATCCCCCTTCTGCTTGCTGCAACATAATGTCCTGTAATTCAGGCGTTGCCCCAGCCTCCTCTCAGCCCCACCCTTCTGCTGCCCATATCCACCCCCTTATCCTTGGACACCCCCCAGCTCCACAGCTTACTCCTTAACCAATATACCTCACTCCTGATACAAGATAGCTATCTACAGAGTGGGCAGCCTCCTCTCCAGGCCCAATTTAGAATTATTGCCATCCCACAGCCTGTGCAGCCTACAACCCTTCCGAAGATGCCTGCCATGGTGGAATTAGCCACCCTGATTATCCCCCTCTGTTTATAATAGCACACCCCCTTTTCTCAGTCCCTTTCTGCTGGAGTACAGTTTCTCTCTATACTGACTGTAGTTATTTACAAACCCAATTTCAACCCCACCAACAAAGTTCCCAAGTCTCACAAACACATACAGTCCAGTATGTGTTCGATCCACTAACAGTGTGTGTAAGCAGACACCAGGTACCGTGATGATGTCACAGGCCCACCAGCTCCTGTTGCTTCAAATTTCAGTCCCAAACAGAAATACTCAGCCCTTCAATCTCAACCCCAGTGGCTTTTCAGTATTTAAGAAAGCCTACAAAACAGGGTGGGTGGGAGGCTCTTACCAAACTTCCAGGCAAACAACACATTTAAATGTCCTTCTAATTTTCCTGCCAAACAACTATCCCCAAACCTACAATAACACAGCCCAAGTAACAGTTCAAATTCAAGGTAATAATTTTAACACATAGAACTAATTTCACTTACAAACTATTCAAATATTTCAGTTAAAACAAAATATAACTCCTGACCTCTTTTCTACCAACCTGTTGCTTAAGCTCCCAAGTGAACAATGGAAGCCAAGGTAATTCCTATTTAAAGACAAGGTAATTGCAGCTAATGTCCTTCCCCTAACACCAGGCAAACAACACATTTAAATGTCCTTCTAATTTTCCTGCCAAACAACTATCCCCAAACCTACAATAACACAGCCCAAGTAACAGTTCAAATTCAAGGTAATAATTTTTAACACATAGAACTAATTTCACTTACAAACTATTCAAATATTTCAGTTAAAACAAAATATAACTCCTGACCTCTTTTCTACCAACCTGTTGCTTAAGCTCCCAAGTGAACAATGGAAGCCAAGGTAATTCCTATTTAAAGATAAGGTAATTGCAGCTAATGTCCCTTCCCCCTAACACCAGGTAAACACATTTAAATGTCCTTCTAATTTTCCCTGCCAAACAACTATCCCCAAACCTACAATAACACAGCCCAAGTAACAGTTCAAATTCAAGGTAATAATTTTTAACACATAGAACTAATTTCACTTACAAACTATTCAAATATTTCAGTTAAAACAAAATATAACTCCTGACCTCTTTTCTACCAACCTGTTGCTTAAGCTCCCAAGTGAACAATGGAAGCCAAGGTAATTCCTATTTAAAGACAAGGTAATTGCAGCTAATGTCCCTTCCCCCTAACACCAGGCAAACAACACATTTAAATGTCCTTCTAATTTTCCCTGCCAAACAACTATCCCCAAACCTACAATAACACAGCCCAAGTAACAGTTCAAATTCAAGGTAATAATTTTTAACACATAGAACTAATTTCACTTACAAACTATTCAAATATTTCAGTTAAAACAAAATATAACTCCTGACCTCTTTTCTACCAACCTGTTGCTTAAGCTCCCAAGTGAACAATATAATATAAAGAGAGGAATTGAAATATTGCCTAGATTTGAATAACAAAACAAAGTCAGTCTCTAACTGTGCTAGCAAGGTCATTCCAATGCTTGGCAAACCAGTATGAGAAGGAGTTCTAACCCAATGCAGTTCTCCTTCTACGAAGCAGCAACGTGTGGCTCACCATACCTCTTGTAGCCTACCTACTGTCTATGAAGGTGAACAGAGACCACAAGCCAGGGGTGAGTAGGTCATGCAGTGCTTTGTAACCTATGACAAGGGTGTAGTACACAAGCCCTTGGTTGAGGTTTATTAGGTTTAGTCTGGAATACAGGTTGGACGTATATGTATCAAGTTGAACACCAAGTGCAAAGCAGCAGGCCTTATTGAGTAGTCCCTTGCCTGGTTTAGTACCCCATCATTAGCATACCCATAAAACACAGTGCCATAGTCAATGATACTAATGATAAAGCTTTGAACATGGAGTTTCTTTCCCTCTGGTAGGAGCTTACTCCTGCCTCTGTATAGGAATCTGATTCTTGCCTTACTAAGTGGTCTACGTGGTCAGAGAATATCACGGCACAATCCAAAATCAGTCCAAGGTATTTGAAAGTTTACACTTGCTCAATAAGAGCACCTGTGTTGGTTGAGATTGTGAGACCAGAGGATAGGTCTGCCCTGCTGTGGTTGCCAAATAACATGCATTTATTTCCCCATGTTCATGACTAGCAGGTTGCTGGCAAGCTGGGCTTGGACTGAATTAATGTCATCCTGCAGCCTTTGTTTTAGGTGGTCAAGGTTCATGTCATTAGAAAAGATGACTGTGTTATCCGCATACAGGATTATTTGGGAGGAGTTGCAGGCAGAGCAGATGGTAGCTTATTAATGAATAGACTGAGTACAAGAGGCTCAAATATTGATCCCTGTGAGATGCCAACAGTAAGTGGTCTGACATCAGATATGGCAGCTCACATTTAACCGATTGGGTTCTACCAGCCAAGTAGTCCAAGAACCAGCTGACCGTATCTGTCGAGAGACCAAGGGATAACAACCTATAACAAAGGAGAATATGGTTTACAAGATCAAACACCTTTGTCAGATCAATGGAGATAGAACTAGACAGTTCATCTTGGTCAAGAGCACTATGAAACATAGAAACATAGACTTTGACGGCAGATAAGGACTGCTTGGCCCATCTAGTCTGCCCATTTCCCTACCTACAGGATAAGCTGCAGATCCTAGTTAACCAACAGCCTATTTCTTCCTACCCCCCACAAGAATTGCTTTATGTCTGTCCCATGCATTGCTGAATTCTCCCACAGTTTTAGACCCCACAACCTCCTCAGGAAGGCTGTTCCATGCGTCCACCACCCTCTCTGTGAAAAAATACTTCCTCACATTGCCCCTGAGCCATCTCCCCTCTATCTTCAAATTGTGTCCCCTTGTTCTTGCACATCTCTTTTTCTGAAAGATGCTACCATCGTGGACTTTGTTGATTCCACTGAGGTACTTAAAAGTTCTCAGTGAGCTCCAAGAGAGCAGTCACAGTGCTGAAGTTCTGCCTGAACCCATGCTGCTCATTGGCAAGGAGATTATTCTCACTAAGGAACTCTACTAGTTGGTCCTTAACAATTCTCTGAAGTGCTTTGGAAAATGGCGAGAGGGTGGAGAAGGTGATAATTGACAGGAAGGTTGGGATTACCACTCTTAAGTACCAGGAGCACATGTGCCCTTTTCCAAATGTCTGGAACTTTACCAGTGGTGAGAGATAGGTTGAAGATTTGCTGAAGAAGGCAGATGACTTCTCTAAGGCCAAGTTTTAGAGGTTTCATATTAATGCTATTAGCTCCCACTCTAGTCTTAACTTTCGTCTGGACAAGTAACGATGTGCATCCAACCAGGTGGACATTTAAAGTAAAGTATGGTTGGTTATGCTCACCAAGTGAGTCACCTTGTGCAGCACAGTTGGTGTGAGTGTTAGGAACCTAGTCTATATTGTTACATTTTGTTAGTACAGTTGTGACTAATAAAGATTATTTTCCTGTAATTCATTGGACTGAGTCGATTCCTGTTGGATACCTAATCCAGACATATCATTTTTCAGGTAACACCGCTATAGCTTCATTACCTCCCTTGTCCCACCCCAGTTTTCCTCCCCCTCAGTGCCTTTGTGCTTTTCTTTTCTCCTTTGCCTCACTCAACACTCTGTGTACCATGTTCTATATTAAAACTGCTATGTACATACAGTGATGTATATCATCTACTGTACCACTTGTATACTACTGTTCTCCACATGTGCCAGTATGTTTGCCCTTGAAGTTTGCATTTTTGTCTGCAGCACACCTTCCCCTGCTGTAACCTCCCCTCCCTGGGTTACACCTAGAAATGAGCATTGGCTCAGTCCAGTAATAATTCCACATAAATAATCCTTTTTATTCATTTCAATGTTGTGTTTTTATTTACCAATGATAAATATACAACAAGTATAACAGTAATGGCTAAAAAGAAAGAAAATATAGACACTGAAATGATTTGACAAGTATTTCTATATGTTGCTGCTAGCTGCCAACTTTGACACTAGTATTAACATGTTAACATGTTATGATGAGGATGTAAAAGTTTATGAAATGCACCCTTAAATGATGTAGTGCTGTATTACTGTTGAAAAAGAAGCACTGTAATAGGTATAGTCTCCTTAACCCATCCCCCGGACTGGCCGAATACCATTCTGGGTAGTTCACCTCCTGGTCTGAAGGGCGCTGACCCACTTTATCTCTGGGCCATCTTATTAGCAGTGGCACATAAAGCCATTACCCACTCCTGGCCGACGCCTGTATAAACATATGTCAAACGTTGGCTTCGGGTGACCCAGGAGATTTCAGAACTTGAAGAGCTGACCTTCAGAATCAACCAACAAATCCACATATACACCTGCAGGAGGACGAGGTGACTGGTCTGGCTTGACGCACATCAAGATTTGGGTCCCCACCCACCTATGCAGAGAAGACCTCCCATGTTACCATTTCAGGGTTCTAAGCCTAGAGATACTCCCTGCTAGAGACTTGCTTCACTGGACACATGGTTTGGAACCTCTGTCAAAATCTAATTTGTCTATGTAGCAGCAATATCTACAATAATTTATTGTTACCGTAAATATATTTTATAGGTCTCTTGAAATGGATTATACCCTGAAATTTGTAATTACCTGCAGACTGTAATTAATAGTGTTTCTGCTGTTGTCTTCCATGTGTGTACCCAACTCTTGCCAATAAACATGAATTTAAAAAAAAAAAGAAGCACTGCGGGGCTGGCCTGGTGGCACTGAGGGTTGAGGTGCTGGATGCCACACCTTGCGCTATGCCGGCAATCCAGGTTCGGGAACGAGCCAGGGTTGTCGGTGGTCAGCTGGGGGGGAGAGAGGGAGTGCGACTGAACAGCCATCTGGCAGCTCCCCTCTCCCAGGGAGGGATCTCATCACTCCCCGTAGTCTCACTGCCCCCAGGTGGAGGCCTGAGGGTAGTGCAGGCGGAAAGGCAGCACGCAAGGGAGGGTGTCCCAGAACTGTGGCATGTGAATGCTTCTACATGCATTTGCACACGGCTGTGACTTGGGTGGGAGAAAAACCTGATGGCACTGAGGGTTAACGCTCTGGATGCCACACCTTGCGCCATGCCGGCAACCCAGGTTCGGGAACGAGCCTGGGTCATCAGGTGTCAGCTGGGGGAGGGAGGGAGCAGGATTGAGCAGCCATCTGGCAGCTCTTCTCTTCCGGGGAGGGATCTCGTCACTCCCGTAGTCCCACTGCCCCCAGGTGAAGGCCTGAGGGTAGTGCAGGCAGAAAGGCGGCACGCAAAGGAGGGTGTCCCAGAACTGTGGTGTGTGCATGCCTCCACATGCACTTGCACACGGCTGTGACTCAGGTGGGAGAAAAACCAGGGAAAAATGGAACTGGCAGGCTTTGTGAAGCCCCGATTGCAGTCCCAGTGATGGGGTCATAGGTCGGGATGGATGCTAGCCCTCCGAGCGAGGGTTGGAGCCTGCCTGCTAACTCCCAGGAGTATAAACACATAATAGGAAAAAAAAAAGAAAGGAAACAGAAGCATTGCATAAATACCAATATGGGCATACAAGCCACAGAATGCCAACACATAAATGTCATTGCATTGTCAAAATCCATACAGTTGCTTTATTTAATATTGTAGTGGACCTCAGGGGGAAACATTTGTTAGAGGGGCCTGTCCCTTTATGGCCACAACTATAGCTTTATTTTGTGTGAGTGCACCTTCCAACTGAGAAGCCTTCTAATTTGCTTGGCACCATTTATGTCTTATATTGGGGTAAATTCTAGCCCTTCAAGAGAAGGGGAGAGGCCTTCAGGTAGAAGGAGGGATGAGAGGGCATTCCTTTATGCCTGATTCATTTACTGCTGATCATATTGACTGGCTTACGTACTTCGAGTTTGTAGATAAGCATAATGGCTGGAACGCTGCCACCAAGCAGACATTTTTGGGAGACTTACTGTGTGCTAAAGCTCATGAAGTATATCTTGGGATGGATCCCTACTGTATGTCTAGCAAGATTACTCTTTTCTTGTAGTAGCCCAGAAACAGTGTATCAGATCTGCTGAATGTGCCAACTGAGAAAGAATGGCTTTCTTTAACTGGAGGACTGAAATAGGGGAGTATGCCCAGGACTCTGGGGGAACATTTTAGCATCTAGTAGCCAAGGATTTTCCAGATGCTAGCATTGACCACTCAAGATCTGTTGGCTTGAGACCATATTGTTGCCAATGTAGACAGCAGAGAGCTCTATTTCCAATTGCCCTTGAGGAAAACACCAGGGCTAGTACAGCTCATTAAGTATGCCACTGAACTGGAGATAGTGTGGGATTCTGATTTTCCATAGTCCCAGAGTCCAAAGTTATGGATCCATAAGGTGGTAAAAGAAGATGCAGCTCTCAAGGAAATGAAGGAAGCCATCACTGAAGTACATAACAAGATGGTGAGAGACAGCACAGACCTGTGGGAGATACCCAAGCACAAAATGAAGCTAGACCTGCAGTACAGCTTGTCAGAACTTGTCTAGTGCCCCCAGTACCACAAATCCAGAGGAACTGAACTGGCTGAGGAGACCTCTGACAAACACATGCCCTGAACCAAAACAGTCTTGGAGTTTGAGGCTGGACAATCAAGTGGGTTGGGTATGTTGTGAGCTGGACCACTACACATGGCAATGTCCCCAGTGTAAAAGCCTGGTGGGGCTGGGAAACTAATGCAAGCAGTGGCTGAGGGCCAAACCCTTGCTTCTGAACAGAAGAGCCTCCAAAAGAAAATCATAATTGCTCTCATCATGGAGCACGTCTACTGCCTCCTGGAAGAGGTTAAGAGTATCCCAAGTTTTCGACAGACAACAGTGCACATGTATCCACAGTGCACTCATGACTATGAGGAGGAGTAACAAAAGGATCTCAGTACAGCCTCTGACCATTCAAAGGAGCCGTTTATGGGGTGAATGAAGCCCCCATAAATGTACTTAGAGTGTGATAGATGCCATATTTTATTTTGAGAACACTGTGTTATTATGGAAGTCTGAATTTGCTTTGAAGGTGTTCTATAAAAATCATTTTTATCATGCTTGAGATATAGTCATATAATTTTTTGTCTTCTTCGGAACGGCTGTCCAACGGCTTGATTTTTTTATTAAACATTTGTCTGTAGCTAATAAGATATTAAAACAAAAGTAAGATTTAGCCGGCCCAGTGGCGCTGATGGCTGAGGCACTGGATGCCTTACCTCGTGCTACACCGGCAACCCGTGTTCGGGAATGAGCATGGGCCGCCGGAGCTTGGCAGGGTTGGAGGAGGATTGAGAGTCAGGAGGGAAGGGGGGACATCAGTGGTCGGCGCTTGACTGGTCCCTAGTGGAGACTGGGGGGCAGTGCGCCCCTTCAAGAGGTGGGAGGGGGTAGATGCCAGGAGGAGTGTATGGGGATGCGTGCGTGCTCTGTCCACTGGCATCATTGCATGCCCCTCCCCGCAGGGGAGAAACACAAAAAATTTCTTGGCAGCATGAAGGCTACCCCGATGGCAAAGCCATGAACATGCACAAGTTGGCTCCTTTCTGGACCCGCCCTCAAGGTCTCCGCAGTGATGCGGTAAGTACCCGCTGCAATGCGGCCAGAGAGGCTGTGGCAGACAGGTCCAAGCTCTGGCTGCAACCAGAACAGCAGCCATGAAGGCTGGATGGAAGGGGGGAACCAAAAGCACAACCCCCCAGCCAAGGACGTAAAAATAATAAACTAAAAATAAGATTAATTTCAAGTATTGACTACTCAGTTTGGTTTGTACTACATAGCACTGTAAAAGAGATTTAACAAATGTATGTGGCCAGGAATGATAACACCAGATCAGTTTGGTCCTTATTCAGTGTCAGTAATTTTCACCTTCTCCAATCCTCCCCACCCTCTACCCAAAACACACTCTCGTCACATTTTTTCCCCTCCATGGTTCACTCGATCCAGTAGAATTTTACCAACCTAACATGAAATGTTCCTCAGGTGTTACACATTGGACTACTGTTCAACTGAGTGTTGGTTCTTCATCATATCATATATCCCATATGGGGTTTAAACCATTCTGCATTTATCCGTGACATCTGTCACTAGGCAGACCTATCACTCTATTCATTATAATATGTAGCTGAAGAAATCAGGTGTGGCACATGACTTGTCTCTGAGGTTACTGACTAGTAACCCACTCACCACTCCCTGGACCGGATCCATCTAAGGCCACCCTCATGAGGAATGTCAAAAGGGTAAATAGACGGATTCAATCTACTGTAAATACTAAGGTGCCCATACAACCTAGCATACTAAATATACGACACTGGTAAAAACACAGGAATCTCGTGTGCATCCCGTTCCGGTGTAGGAATAGGTTTGAAGCTTGGTGTTGATCGAGTATTTGGAGAAACGTAACCAAGAATCTAAGTATATAAGAAATGCAACATCAAAACTAGCACCAAAGTTATCACTTTAGTTCCATTATGCAAGTATAATACTAACATTGTTTCACCCTGCTTTTTGATAATAATCGATCTTTCCACATGATGCTTATAGTCTAATGCTGCTAACTGGCTTTGTGCATGGTACACAGGATACGTACAAGCATGCCACCTTGATGCATAAATTAGAATATGTTGCTGGAACTACTCAAGATCTGGAGTGCTCCTAATTCAAATATTATAATACAAAAAGTAAAAAATTGAATCCATGATGCCGTGTCAACAATTTCATGTCGATGCAACTTTTCCCAGACGCCAGTACTTCGACCGCAATTGTGATCAATGGTTCTGCGGCATTAAATCATCTTCATTTTTTGCAGGGGACTGTGCCTCCCGCATCCCCCATGTAGGGGGCTGTGCCCCCTGCACTCCCCCTACTTAAGATTCCTAACTCCGGGATGGAGCAGAGTCAGGAATGGGGTGCAGGACCTTGGGGAAGAGTGCCGGGGTCCCAGGCGGACTTTACAGTGACATGGTGATGTTGTCGGTATCACCCACGTCACTGTAAAGTTGTTGATGTAGCGACAGTATAACTTAAAAATTTAGCAGATTTTATGTTATTTATCTTCAGAGTCCTTAGTTAGATTTATACCCCTCTCTCCTCATATCAACACATTCCACCACTTGATTTAAGGATGATAACGGAGACTGTAATGAGGTTGATAATATGTGCTATATATCTCACGTGAACAATAAATTAAATTGTGTGATGGTACCAGAAGTCATACAATCTCACATCATACTTGTACATATTTGGCAAGGTGCATAGCTCTCAGGCTGAGAGCACGGTTGGGAGGTTAGTCACAGGGGAGTCGGATTGACTATGCAGGTGTGTGTGTGTGTGTGTGTGTGTGTGTGTGCGCGCTGGGGGTGGGAGCGGTCGATCCTGATGGATGGGCCAGAAAGAATAAAATAAATGAAGCAAGCATCAAATTAAGCAATATACCATGACAGGGTGTGGGTATATGGTGGGATTTACCATGCCTGGTGTGGTTCGGTCATGAGGCTGCAGGCCGACTGAGTAAACCACCAGACATAGTCAAATCCCACCATACCCACTGTCATGTCTTTATGCTTAATTTGATGCTTGCCTCATTTGTTTTATTCTTTCTGGCCCACCCATCAGGATCACCGCCCACCCCAACACACACACACACACACACACCTGCATAGTCAATCTGGCGATAGAGACAGAGATAGAGAGATATAGAGATAGATAGATATAGATAGATATATAGATAGATATATAGATAGATACAGATAGATATATAGACAGATATAGATAGATATATACAGTATATAGATATAGATATAGATATAGATATAGATATAGATATAGATAGATAGATAGATAGATAGATAGATAGATAGATAGATAGATAGATAGATTGATAGATAGATCGATCGATCTCCACACCCTGGAGTGATATATTGCAGTTATACAATGTTCCCCTAGTTTTTGGACAAAAAATTAAGAAAAATACTTTTTTGTTTCAGTTTTAAATACTTTTATTACATTTGTTCCTGCGCCAGTAAAACAAATAGTCCTAGGTTGCTAGGGATGCTTGGTTTCCAGCACATGTGCAGGAGTGGGTTGTGCTCCATGTCACCATTTGAATGTGTCCCAGATCCATTTCTGTTAGGAGTCAGGACACAGTTCTGAACTTACTACACACCTGATTTTGCAGATTACTGGCTCCATTTTTATTTTTATTTTTTTTACTCGTATTGCGAGCTTGCGCAGCAGTATTCCACAGCTGTCATTCCCTTGTCCTCTTCAGTTCCTGGAATGATGAAAGAAACTTACTAGCTGTTTTCTTTTTGTTTGTTTGCTTTTCATTTTTTTATTTGTTTGCCCTCTGTTTCGACCTCCAGGACAATGAACAGGGTGCAAGGTCAGAGAGTGTTGAACAGCAATGGCCATAACATTTCAAATCTGGATCCCTGCTGTGACTACCATTCCGGTCCCTCTCTTTGTCACTCCTGGGACCAGAAGGCGAAGAGATGCTACTACGGGGACAAGGAGGTAAATATTTTTAAAAACAAAATTGAAAGGACGCTGTTTTTTTTTCTTTTTTTCTTACAGGTAGTTTTGGACTCAGACAGGGTTTTTATAGTGTGGGGGTTAGGAGTTGGTTTAGCTAGCAGCTAATCTCGCCGACCATCGCAGAGTCAAACTGATTTCAGGAGGGGGGGTTCTTGATGCGGCTGGCTGTCATCTGGCACCTTTTCCCACTGGTATATCGGAGGATTTACAATAATAAAAATAATAACTTTATTTGTATGGTGCCTTTCCAATTCCAAGGTGCCTTACAGCTTTAACATCAATTAAAACAAACATTAAAATCCACAGTCTTAAATATAAATGGTCAGGTGCAAAAGACAGGTATAGCTGGGTATCATCTGCATAACAGTGAAACCTCAGCCCATATCTTCTTACAATGTCTCCTAGGGGTAGCATATACACCACGAATAACATGGGTGACAGCACAGAACCCTGAGGCACCCCACACAACAAAGCCGTTGGTTCTGAGGAAAAAATCCCGGACACAACTCTTTGTGATCTCCCCGTGAGGAATGAGGTGAACCATCTAAGGACGGTTCCTGATATTCCACATATGTGCCTCAGGCGTGCTATCAATACCATGTGATCCACATTGTCAAAAGCTGAAGAGAGATCTAGGAGAACCAAGATGGAATGTCTCTTCTGATCTCTTGCCCTCAGAAGATCATTGAGCACCTGAACCAGCGCTGTCTCGGTACTATGTCTTTTACGAAAACCAGACTGGAGGGGTTCGTAGATGTCATGGATGGTTAAATGGTCCTGTAGTTGCGCTGCCACTACATTCTCAATCACCTTCCCAACAAAGGGAAGGTTAGAGATAGGTCTGTAGTTCGTGAAACAGTCGGGTCCAAGGTAGCTTTCTTCAAGAGTGGTGTCACCACCGCTTCTTTCAGGGAGCTAGGGAACTCACCCGACTCCAAGGAGCACCATACTATTCGCACAAGGACTGGACTGATGATATCACTACAACTCAAGATTAGGGAAGTCGGTTCAGGATCCAAACTACAGCATGTAGGGTGCACAGTCTGGATAATCCTCATGACATCCATGAAATCTAGTAGACTGAAGGAACTCCATGAAAACTGAGGTACAGTGAGCTCGCACTGTCCAACAGCAACCCCCTTAGAGGATGCTGGCTGCAAATCCTCCCTGATATTGGCCACCTTATTTGCGAAGAATCGTGCAAGCTCTTCACACTCTGATTGCAAAAAAGCTTTCTGAACTTGCAGACAGGCTGGGTTGCACAGTCTGTCTACAGTTCGAAATAGCTGAGCTGGTCGGTTCCGCACAACCGCAACCTCCCTGGACAGGAACTCTGCCTTCTTATGGGTGATTGCAGATTGATAGGCAGAGTAATGGTCCATCAATCTAAGGTGGTCGATATCAGAAGCAGTTTCATCAACAATGCTCAACCTTCGCCCCTGTCTCCGCATCTCCCTCAATGTCCCATCAAACCAGGGGGACTTGGGGTGATGGGAGAGGGGGTGCACATGGACTGGAGCAACAGAATCCAGAGCCACCGTAACAGCCAAATTATAAGCTGACACGAGGGCTTCTGGATCACTGCTCGACAACGCAGGGGATGAGAAGTCAAGCACCGCAGCAGGGCCTTGGGAGTTAATATCCTGTAAAGGGTGGTACTTAACCATCTTCACAGGGGTAGGCCTTCTAAGAGGGGGTGCAAAAACTGAACCTCACAGTGGAGTGATCAGACCAAACAACTGGTTCCACCCCCATGCTGGAGGTCTTGATCCCCAGCAAGAAGATTAAGTCCAGAGAGTGTCCAAGTTTATGTGTAGCAGCGGAAACCACCTGTGTAAGGCCCAGAGAAGTCATTAACTGGAGGAAGTGCTGACCAAATTGAGAGAGTTCGTCGTCAACCCAGGTGTTAAAATCACTCAGAACCATCAATCTGGGTGATTCAAACGCCATGTCAACGATGAAGTCCGCCACTTCCTGAAGGAATCGCTTCCCATCCTCGGGTGAACGGTAGATGAAAACGATTCGAACACCTACACCTGCTACCAGGGTACACTGAAAGGACTCAACCTCCTCAACTGCTACCCTTGTGAGGCCCAGTTCTGTCTTGAAACAGACCGCACCCCCCCCCGCGGTCCAATCTTGGGCGGTGTATCACCGAGTACCCAGCTGGAGTCATACATTCCAGTATGGGGTCTGGATTATCATCCAGCCAGGTCTCAGTGATGCAAGCCAGGTCCACTGAACCAACAAGATCAGCAATAATAGCAGTCTTGTTCCTAATGGACCTGGCATTGCACAATACCGCCCAAGTTGGACAAACCTCAGAGGCTGTCTGGACCATCTGCCCACTGCATTCATTGGTGCCCTTGGGTATGGGAACCAGACATGGTGAACCACGATCTCAGTTCCATTTCACCCCAAGGCACCTTCTGGATCTAACTACCCTAATAGGGTCACTCCCCTCGCCCATCCTCCCATGTTCCCAACCCCTCGCCCCCCTCCCTCTCCTACGCATAATTCCCAGTGCTGTACAGTGCTGGTAGGTCTCAAATTGGAGAGGAGGGGAATAAAAAGGGTGGAGGGCACGAAGAGAGGAGGATGAGTAGTGCACCACCATGGGGATTAAAGGTCAACACATGCTGCAACTAAAAAGCCAAACAAAGCAAAAATCTACTTACAATAAAATAACCACAATCAAAATATATGTTAACAGAACTTAACACAATTTAAAATCACTTCCTGCTCACCAATAGAAAAATCAAGCCTAAACTTAGGTCTGAGGACAACATCCCCCCTCATACAAACATAACACACCACAAAAATAAAATAAAGGAATAGTTAGGGTTCTCTCACCACCTCAACCACAAATAAATATAGAAAAAATTAAATAAAATTTTTCTCGCCCCCCCCCCGGCTCTCTCACAGCCAGGGAGGAGGGAAGTAAATAATTAGGCACTCTCACTGCCAAATTATAAAATTAAAACACAGCTCAAAAACCAATAAACCACACAAAGTAAAAATACTCCCCCAATCCTCTCACGACCAAGGAGGTCAGATAATTTTGGCACTTCTCACTAGCAAAAATACATAAACTTAAAATAAATAGACATTAACACAAGTAAAATAAAACAAATAAATGGACACAAGGTCCTCTCATCACCCAGTTGTTCATAAAAAGAGACCATAAAATTTAACGGATCATGGGGGGAAGTCAGAGGTCCTCATGCTACAGGTCCCAGAGTCAACCAATGGTTGATGCACAGATAAAATCCATAAAATCCAAAAGATGAGGTGAGAAACATAAACAGTAAATTAATCCAAACAGAATAAAATCCGAAAGTAGCTCTAGAGAGTACAAACAAGAAAAGGATCCCAGTCACTATAGCCAAAGCTTGGAAGAATCATCACACAAGTCTGAGGCCCCCCTCACTTCCCAGCCAGGAACAACCCCAGGGAAATAATGCAGCTCTGATAAGGGACCTAAGTCAGGCTGCAATAGCAGCCGTACCCAGGAATCCCTAGGGGCACAACACTCCAGTCAACTCCCTGACTAGGTGAAAATTCGAATGGAGAAAAGGTGCCAGCCAGCCAAACAGAACACAGGATTTTGCATGTATTTTGCTGCCCATTGTATAATGTACAATTTAAATTGTCCATTGTTAAGACACAATGACCAACCTTGATATGCAACCATAACACATCATATATAATGCATGTGACAGTAGTAGCTTCCACTAAATGTATCATCTCTGGTGCAGTGTATAGAATTACTTACAGAAAACTAATGATTTGTCATACCAGTATGATAAATAGTGCTTGACTGAGGAGAGAAATCTATTGTCTAATGCCAGTTTTCTAAGTGCCACATTAGTGGGAGATCCATGATCAAGCCAAGGTTTATCATGTGTTTCAAGCAGTGCATGTTCACAGCCAGCAGGAGTCATGCTCTGTCCAAGAATCCATTCGTGTTTATTTGACACATGCTGCAGCATCCCTACCCATCTACCCTGTGGAATTAATCTAATCAGTAATCGTCTATTAAAAACTTAAGTATTCATCAGTAGTCACGCAAATATCTAAATATAGATGTAAATATCATTTATGAACTGTATCGTTAGACAACTGATCAATTTTAAATGTGAGAAGAAGTTAATATAAAACTGTTTGCTAAGACAGTCTGTCACAGTGAACAAATGATTCACATGTTTTACGTCTCCGGGCATCACTGTACTATGTCATAATCAAAATGAGGGTAAACTCATACCAACTGAATAAAATTACAGAAAAACCACTATGAATGTTATTGTCCCTATTATTAAGCAAATCCTCCACCGTATGACTAACACAATACCAGTGGGCACTGCCTCAGTAGGGTCTCATTGATGTTGTTGTAATTGACTGGATTATGTGCAGCTGATGGTTTTTTTTTTCCATTATTTTGCTTTTTTGGCCAAATTCATAAATATGTCTTGTATGGAACCCTTTCAGTGTCCACACAACAAGGTTTTGAAGTACTTATTAGACCTTTCTGTTGTGGGCTTACACTATTCCACAGTTAAGGTGAATCTGTGTGCTGTTTCAGCATACCACAAGCTCGTTGGTACTCTTTACTTTGCACAGCTTTCGCTGTTCAAGAAGTTCCTCAATGGCATTTTTACACTCAAGAGCTTTTATCAGGAAACTAGTGGCTCCCTGCAACATCTGTCTTGTGTTAGACATGTTCATTCACAAGCCCCTTGAGCCTACTGTGATGTGGAACCTGAAGTTTCTCACTGCAAAAGCAGCATTTCTGGTGGATATCACATTTGTTTGCAGGGTATCTGAAATCAATGCTTTGGTCACAGATCCTCGATATACAGTATTGTTTCCCATATGGATAAGGAAGTTCTTTGTACACAACCCATGATTTATGTAATTTATGTATTAGCCATATGTGCTATAATACTATATGAGAAATTCTTTATACATTGAAGCAGTCTCACAACAGTACCAGAAATTATTTACAGTCTCTGTGCACCATTTCAGCAGAATTTTACACCACTTTGTTGTGACACCTACAACAGGAATCATTGCAATGCTTTTATAAAAAAAAAATATTTTCTATAAATTAATTATACATTATAAACTTGAGTAGAACAGCGATCGTTTAAATGGTATTACAAAAAAATTTAATTTATTTGTTTTTATCAAAGAATTTAAATGTATAGCTAGACTTTCAAAAGTTAAAAGGTTCAAATTTGACTGCTGAGTGGTTAGTAATCAGATAAGTGCTGGGATAATGAGGAATTTAAAATTTTATGACCTTTGAACTGTTCTTGGAATGCGCGTGATGTCACATTTTGGATGTGAATGACAGTTTAGAATGTGCAAAACAAGTTTTTGAGCAGGCTGATTTCTACACAGAACAAAGGTCAGTCATATACTATAAACTTATTTTACTCCAATGTTATCAGTAATTATAAAAAGGGTCTCGGAATTGAAGCAACCTTATTGGCTGTCAGCATTCCAACAGCCTTACATTATTCCCTGTTACACTTTTGGGCACCTTGAGCCACATTAAAAACCTTAAGGGTTAATTAACACACTTATTTTACCCCTTTTATGCATTATTGCTTAAGGTTTACCTACAAAAAAAACGTTATCCATGGAGTTATATTGACCAATCATAAAGATAACATTAACATTTTAATAATACTTATAAGACCTCCCTTGAAAATCTTCTTTCTGAAATTTTTTGCGCCGTGCCATACGTCAAGCAGATGCTTTGTTTCGCTATACTCAATAACCTAGAAGTTTGAATGAAAAACAAAATGTTCTTTATGGTAAGCATGGGTGTAACTGTATATTTTGGGTCATTTATGACAATCTTAGATATAAGACTTACGTAGTAAATGCGTAATTTGGGTATTAGCGTCGGTTACCACTTCTTCAACTTCAATGTCATTTTCAATTAGGAAATCTATAGATTTCTTAAAAGCTACTTTCTCCATGTTAGTAGATTTTAATCCAGTCTGGCATTTGTCTACCACTGTAACTGAAATTATTTTTTTGGTCTCCAACGCCATGGTGATATACGTACAATATTTTGCAGAGTATCCTGGGCTATCCATCCGCCCATCACCTGCATCAATGAATTAACATGATCGGCTCATAAAAGTAACCTATTGATTTATTACTAACATCAAAGCCATCCTGCCCCTCACCCTAACCTTAAACATTACAATAAATGTAACCCAATACTGATGCAAGTTAATGTTTTTTTTTGGGGGGGGTTCTACAACGAACTGTCCTGGATCCTGTCCTTTTAAACAATGAGTAAGGGCTTGATGGGATGGTGTGCCTATTTGCATGTGACACCGAGATTTGAAACAGGTTAGACCATCCGTTTGGCTGACTCACATATAATCATTGGTTTGTGGTTAGCATTGATTTCCCATTACCACATCACCCTACGATGTATCTTAAATCAGGTTTCACCCATATGAGCAGCATATATATATATATATATATATATATATATATATATTTTTTCCAAACTCTATTTTTATCCACCCCATCCTTATACCCCAACGAACTCTCTCCAGCGACCTTCCATTCCACTGACTCTACCTCCTCAAGTGACTCGACTCTCTCCACTTCCCAGCACCAGGCATCCCCTGGGTCTACCCTCTGGGAAATTTCCCAGGGCAATTCCTTCTTATAGTATTGAGCACTGAGCCAAGGAGGAGGAGCGAGGAGAGAGCCGAGTCCAACTTCTGGGAGTGTGGTCCTTGGGTGGGAGGCACCTTTGCCTATCGGAGGGAGGAGAGGAGAGGAGAGTATTTTTACTAGTTTTCTGCCCCTGTGGAGCCCAGCTGCCAAGGCAATGCACACCGCAGCTCCACCCCCAGCATACGCCACAATGTTCTTTTGGCTACCCCCCCAGCCTCCGCCAGAGGTTGGTCGTTGAGCGGTCATTTTCCCAGCCCTCCCCAGGGAAGAGAGAGCAGTCCTCCAGATGTTCAATCTTTCCCCCTCTGCCTACCCCTGGCCGGCGGGGTCCGTTAGCGAACCAGGTCACCGGTGTGGCGCTAGGTGTGGCATCCAGCGCCTCAACCCTCTGTGCCACCGGGCTGGCCATGAGCAGCATATAAATATAGAGTGTTCATATGATATTAGTACTCTATCACGATGAGTTATCCAGAATTCAGAGGTGGGACAAGTTAATTATAAACTAACTGGAAAAAAAATTCATCAGAATTGAAAAATTTGAAAAATAGAGTACATTGTACTACGAAATAGAGCTCAACAAGGACTTTAAACAGACTTGATTGTATATAGATAAAATGAAAGTCAAAAATCAAAATCAAATCTTATCTGTATTTGGACAGATGACCACAAAATGCAATATTATAGCCATCAAGATTAGAGTAACACGTAGTATAAAATGTCAGGCAAAATTATATTCAGCTACTATATACCGTACTGGGGGGGAGGGAATACTTTTGATAGTTTATTTCATTACCACCTGATTTTTAGAGTGCCACCTGGTGGGCATACCTAAACTCTATCTCTGTTCTGACAAAAAGCATGCCACTTACAGCAAGAGTAAAGCATGTACGCCATGTTGTGTCCATTCTAGGTATAACAAAGGACATTTTTTGAGAGTTTTTTCCCCTAAATTTCCTGAAGGATTAATGGGGAATCTCACAAAATCCCTTGACTAATTTGGCGCTACTACTGTAGCAACTGAGGGTTATGTGTGCAGTACCAAGTATGACCACTGGTTTTCCATGAATATCACATAGCAATGATGACTGGCATTCATTCCAAAATCTTTCAATGGCTGGGATAATGTACATCCGCTGGAATAGGAACAACGATGAATCACAAGATAAAGACAGCTTCATGAACCTTGCCATCAATGACAATTTGGCAAAATTGCTTCCTGAGAGCACAGTACTACTCGCTAAAAAGGTCACCAGCATGGAATCCATGTCATAATGTAGGTTGGCTGCACCATGTTTTGCAACGTGACATTCAAAATAGATATACATATATATGATGAAGGTAGGTCACATATTGAAAATAAAAAGTTTGTCACATACAATGATATTCTCATACTATTTATTGGTGATTTACCATAATCAGTATGATTAGACTCATAGTGGGTTATTTTTTAGTGTGACAATGAATTTGGATCTTGTGCTGTCAATAAGACTTAGTAAGGATGACACACATCAGCATTGCATCACTCCCCTAACACTGCATTCAAGTGAATGTTTTAGGTATGAGCCCAATGCCGGCATGGGACCATAATCCACAACCTTCTGGCACAGAGGTGGATGAGCTACCAGCTGAGACACGGGGATACCTATACACATAAAAACACACACACACACACAGGCCCCAGGTGTGGCAAGAACCTTAATTTTTTCAGTTCCAAGGCAATGAGCATAGAGATGTAGTCTATTTCTGCAGTGAGCACAGAAATATAATAACCTGTATGTTAAATTATATAGTGAGGTATTGTGGGTACAGTACATAGCTGATTTTTCTATCTAAGTCCCTTTAATAACTTAGTTTTCCTATTATGATGTCACAGTTGGGGGTTGCAGCACTGAGAAATAAGAGGCAGGTTATGAAGATGAAGTAGAGCACAGAAATAAAAGCATTTTTAAATGGAAAACAGAACTTTTGGACAGTTTAAATGGTAGGATACTGATTCACAACTCCTACAGGTCACTATTCCCATTTGTTATGGCAAACGTCGGGAAATCGCTTTAATAATAACATGACGGTAAAAGTATAAGCGTACTGTAATATGATGATATAATTATCCATGCTATCACATATGCCGATGAGTCAGTTCTTGTGGTAATGTTTAATTAATTTCTACATATCACACAGTATGAGGGGAATGGAGTTTTAATCAGAGACAACAGACATTCTTTATATACTAGTACTGTTTTCTGACCAACTATGTAATCGATCACCTCTTGCTCACATTTTGATGTTTCTGTAGGTTTGATGTTATTTCCAGACACCTTGCTGTTTGTAGTATAATACAAACATATGAAGAAGCCAGCAGAAGAAGGCCATTTGGTCTATGAAGTCTGCTCGTATGGCAGGGTCCACAGCTTGAGCTAATGTCCCTGCCCTCCCGCCCCACTCCTCCCATCCCTCCCTACCCATGATCCTTACCTTCCCCCTATGCCTATCCCAGCCTCTCTGAAAGCCGCCTACTGTCTTCAACGAGATGACCTCTTCCGGCAGCACATTCCAAGTGTCCACCACCCTCTCTGTGAAGAAGTGCTTCCTGACCTCCCTCCTAAACCTCCCACCCTCCAGCTTAAGACTGTGCCCCCTCGTGTTATGGTTGCCACTCAGCTTAAAGAGACTCTCCTTATCAACCTTATTTGTCCCATTCAAGTACTAGAAGGCCCCAATCATGTCTCCTCTCTCTCTCTCTCTCTCTCTCTCTCTGTCTTCCAGGGAGTACATGTTCAGTGCCCTCAACCTCTCCTCGTATGCCTTACTCTGCTGACCCACTATCATCTTTGTAGCTCTTCTCTGGACCTTCTCCAGCAAGTTAATGTCCTTTTTGAGGTGCAGACACCAGTACTGAACTCCATACTCTAGATGCGGCCTTACCAGTGACCTGTACATGGGCAATATAACCTCCTCTCTCCTACTACTGATCCCCCTAGATATGCATCCAGCATCTTGTATGCCTTTGCTGCTGCTTTCTTGCAATGTGTGGAGTGCTTCAGGTCGCTAGTGATCATCACTCCCAGGTCCTTCTCCTCCTCTGATGCAGACACTTAGACTCCACCCAGGTAGTATTCTGTCCAGGGAGTCTTGGCTCCAATATGTATAACTTTGCATTTCTTGGCATGGAAGCCAAGCTGCCAGATCCTGGGCCACCTCCCCAGCTTTTCCAGATCTTCCTGTAGGTCCTGTATCCCTTCAGCTGTGTCCACTCTCCCCCATAGCTAGGTGTCATCCATGAATAGGTACATTTTGCCCTTAATGCCATCCCCAATGTCACTGATGAAGACATTGAACAACACCGACCCCAGCACCGAGCCCTGTGGGACCCCACTGGTTACCTCTCTGGTGCCAGATAACTTTCCCCCCACAACCACCCTCTGGGTTCTATCTCTCAGCCAGTTTTCCACCCATCTGGCCATCTTTTCCCCAACCCCAAGATCCACCAACTTCCTGATCAACCTTTTGTGGGGCACAGAGTCAAAGGCCTTGCTGAAATCAACATAGAGGATGTCTACTGCTTGGCCCCTGTCTACTGTCTTAGTGACACAGTCAAAGAAGTCAATCAAGACAGCCCAGTGGTGCTGAAGGTTGAGGCGCTGGATGCCACACCTCATGCCATGCTGGCGACCTGGGTTCGGGAGTGAGCTCGGGTCTCCAGGGGCTGGCCGGGGAGGAGAGGATCAAGCGTCCAATGACAGTTCTCTCCTGGGGTGCGGGAAGGATGCATCTCCCAGTGCTAGTGACACCCTGCAGAGGCAGGGATCACTGCCCTCGGGAGCACTTGAGAAAAGCAAGGGAAAGCGCTGTGGGCGGATGTCCTTTCCGACGTGCACAGGAGCACACATGCCAGTGCTAGACATCACCACACATCCTCAGCACTGGGGGGGTACACCAGAACAAGGAAACACCCAACTCTGCGGGGTAGGCAACAGCACTTACCCCCATGCCCACCACCAGATCACACCCACTCGGCCTTCCAGTTCCTTCACCCGGACCCTCACCTGCAGTTTGGCCAGTTTCTAAGAGCACCCAAAGAGGAGGGGCGGCCCCACCCCGGAGGGGTCAAGCCGGGAGTACTGGCTGCAGGAGGAGGGGAGGATAGAGGAGGCTCGGGATGGGGGACCTCAGGTGGGCAGGATCAGACCAGGATGCCTGAGAGAGGCCCCACAGGCTGCGACCAGAGGGGAAAAAAGTTGAGAAAAAAAAAAAAGAAGTCAATCAGATTTGTTTGACATGCTCTCCCCCCCATGAACCCATGATGTCTCTCATCCTGGAGACCATGCTCCTCTAGATATTCCACCAACCTTTCCTTTAGTATGGTCTCCATGAGCTTGCCCACAATGGAGGTCAGACTGACTGGTCTGTAATTTCCTGGGTCATCCTTGGGACCGCTTTTGTGGAGGGGCACTACATGTGCTGTTCTCTAGTCCTGCGGTACCACGCCTGATTCTAGTGAACTATTAAATAGGTCTGTTAGTGGCCCTGCCAGCTCCTCAGCCAGTTCCTTTAGTACCCTTGGATGTACTCTGTCTGGGCCTGGTGATTTGTCCACCTTCAATGCCAGCAGCCCCTCCCTCCCTCACTCTATCCTCCTCTATCACTACATCTGTGTTTCCCTTCCCCACTGCTCCACTTTTCCCTCCTGAAGGCACTGGTCCATTCTTCTCCCTGGTGAAGACGGAACAGAAGTATTCATTTAGTATCTCTGCTTTTCCCCCATTATTCTCCACCCCTTTCTTAAGCCTAACAATCCCTTCCTTCTTGTCCCTTTTTGCACTTATATAGCGAAAGAAAGCCTTTTCGCCCTTCTTGATTCCTTTAGCTGTCTGCAGCTCCTTCTGTGCCTTTGCTTACCGGACTTCCTTATGTAACCCCCCTGCAAATGGGGGTTCCCAAAAGTCTTCCAGGAGCTTGCCTGAATGCTCCAAGTCTGGGCGGTGCTCAGTGTCTGAGCTGTTTAAATGTGGTTCCAAGTGAGTGCTATTTGAGCCTCCACGTACTGTCTCTTTAAGAGCTGTCTGCTTGCAGACTTAATTAGTTTGTATGGGGGGACTGTGTATTTAATGCTCGAATCCCGCCCGAGCAGCTGCCAATTCGCTGCATTTCTGCCATCGCTACATGTGCAGAGGAAGCCTTGCTGAAAGACATAACTTTGCCGGAAATCATTTAGAGTGACTGAGAAAATGTAGTTTGTCTAACCTGTCTTTATTTTAGCACTAACTGTTTCAGCGTAGCTCTTTCATTTTGGTCCTGAACTGCTGTGCTGGTCCAATTGGGTTAAGGGAGCCCTAAAATGGAGCCTGTGGACGAATCAGAACTTGGACTCTTAATTTTGAGCCAGCCACAAGGGGATTGTATGGGCAGTGACTCTGGGAAATGTAGTTTTGACCTTGGCGCCTTTTTCCACCAACAGAGGGAGTCTTATTGTGAGTGACAGCCGAACCAACCAACAGAATGGTGTGGAGCTAAAGGAAATGCCCTGCTCTGTGGCTGGAAAGATCAGATCAGTTGTGACAGTGAAGAGAGAAGGAGCTCTGTGCTTCTGCGGTATGTAGTTTTGCGCGGGAAGCGTGTGTGAAGCCCTGATGTTCGGCCTGCAGCCGTTGCAAGTGCCAGTTCAGACTGAATCCGATTGTGAGGAGAAAGAAGGAAGTCTGAAGAGTGGAAACCAGACTCACCCTGTAGACGACTGGAGAAATTGCTGAATCACGCTTGGTCTGTCAGGAACTGAAGCTGCTGTGTGTGCTCCCGGGTATTTTGCAGTAATTGCGATCGGGATCGAGGAGCAGCCTGCCTGGTATAGTAGTTTCCTTTTACATATGAATGTGCGTAGTGCTTGTGGGGAATCGCTATTTCCAATCCCCCATGCTGTGTTCTGAAGCTGGAAGCAAACCCCAGCTTAGCTTGGACTAAATACGTTTGCTATCAACTGCAGTGGGGTCCAGTCACAAGGATCTTGTCTCCATGCCCTGTTCTGGCAATCCAGAAGAACATCTACCATCCGGTCCTCAACTTGGGTATTGTGAGTACAAATCAGGGTATTCCCCTGCAGTCTGTTTACAATCACAAGTGTGTCATCTAATTCTTGTTGTTTACCTGCTTCATGGACTGAGCCATCCGGCTCCGGATTACAATCGGGTGTTGTGCATATATTTTCTTCTACAGTGCCCCATCCATCTGCACCTGCCCAACCCAACCCAGGCAGGACCTGGCTAGCCCCAACCTGGGTACCCAGAGTGGACTTTTCACACCCTGTATGTGTGCACAGTACTGTGATTTAATGCCACCAATTAACCTGATTTCCTCCCATGTTACTGCCCCTAAATAAAGCAGATTTGTTGTTGTTATACTATATACTGTCTGTGGTGTTGGTACTTATAGAAACAGTATTGTGTTTTGCTGTGTATGTTGTTTAACCTTATTTTACAGGGGTTCCTCAGAGATGTGCTGCAGAATCAGTCTCGAGGGTAAGTGGTATCTATATGAGTGAACAGTGTGTATATGTGGGGTATTGGGACTGTAACTCCGGTGTACTGTGTGAGCCATTAGAGGGAAAAAAAGGGGGTCTCGGTGTCCCAGAGGGCTGTGACCAAGCCAGTCTAACCACTACAAACCCTGACCTCTGGGTGGAGGCACCTGCCATAGGACCTCGGCCCCTCAACCTGTCCGAAGTCAAACAGGCAGGGGCAGTAGCCCTTGGGATAGCGCCACCTAGGGGTTACACTTACTTGTCTCACTAGCCAACCTTAAGTAATTTTCCCTATCCACCTCTCTCTCTCTTGGTCTTCCTGAATTTTCTATAGGCCAACCTCTTCTCCCTTACTGCCTGGGCAATCCCAGAACTGAACCAGTTGAGCTCTTTGGCCCTTGTGTTCTTCCCCCTGAGCCTAATGCACTCATCTGTGGCAACCAGTATTCCTTCCTTAATGATGGACCACCTTTGGTCCACTCCCATATCTGCTCTGATGCCCGCAAGATGGCTCCTTAGCACTTCACCCATTTTCCTAAAGTCTGCCCTCCTGAAATCTAAGATTTTGGTCTTAGTCGGGATGCTTTCCCTGCCCATATCCAACTGGAACCACACTGTGCAATGGTCACTTCCACCCAATGGCTCCCTGACCATTATTTCCTGTACATGATCCCCATTTGTGAGCACCAGATCAAGAATTGCTTCAGCTCTTGTTGGTTTAGTGATGCCCTGAGTCAGGAACCCACTCTGCAGTCCTTCCAGGATCACCTGACTCCTAGCACATGTTGTGGAGGGTATGCTTCAGTCCACCTTGGGCAGGTTGAAGTTCCCCACAATTACCACCTCTCCTTTCCCCGCAGCTTCCAATATTTGTGAGCTCAGTTCCCTGTCCCTCTCCTCATCCTGACTGGGTGTTCTGTAAACCACCCCAACCTCACCTTTCTCCCTCTATTGGACCTTAACTGAACCCATAATTCCTCCACTTCCCCTTCCTCTGACTCCTCCCTTGTGCAGGTTATTCCCTCCCTGATATAAACTGCTACCCCTCCTCCCTTCCCGACTACCCTCTCCCTTCTGTATAGTTTATATCCATGGATTGCAAGGTCCCAGTCATGGTGTGATGTTGCCCAAGTCTCGGTTACTGCAGCTATGTCCACCCTCCCATCTGCTAATAGTGCCTGCAGGTCATCCATCTTGTTTCCAAGATTCCATGCATTCTGAGACACCATCCTCCACCTAGAATCTGACCTTCCTTCTCTTCCCTCTATTCTTCTATTCATATTTATTCTCTCTCTGTGTGCACCCCTCCATGTACCATTGTTATGTGTTCTCACCCCCGCCACCCTTTGCTAACTGTGTTCTCGCCCCTTCCACCTCCTCCCTCCAGACCTTTTCCATCACTGTGGGGAAACATAAAAATTGTATTTAAACATAAGTATCATTATCATTCTAACATTTATTTACAAACATGAAGAAATTCAAAGTGCAACTTCTCTAAATAAAAATAAAGTAAACATCATTGATGCTTGCAGAATCTGTCTAGTGCCATGTGAAGTTAATCGTTATATGGCTGCAGAGGTGGCATACTTAAGAAGGAATGGAGTGAAAGTGTCCCCATACTTCTGCAACTGACCAGTCGTGTGTCAGTCTATGCAACATTCCACGGACTCTGTGGCCCTAACAAGGCATACTCTAGAGTCACTAGGATTCTGGTTAAATGTACAGAAGTCAAAAATGGAGCCAGTTGAGTTTCTGGACTTCAGTGGAGCAGAATTGGACACCGACCAGGGAAGGGCATTTCTTCCACATGATAGTGTGCACAGCATCTTGCAGTTAGCAGGGTCATTTCAACTGAACAGTCCAAAGACTACAAGAGAGTTTTTACGGCTACTGGGCTACATGGTAGCCCCCACAGTAGTGATTCTAGGATCTAGGTTTCAAAGGATGGTCATACAGTCCCACTTAAGGGCTCACTGGTCCTAGAGAAAAGATTACCTGTCCATACTGGTACCAGTCTCAGACCACGCCATGCAGGCTCTGCAGTGGTGGCTGCATCATGAAAACCTCAGGGAAGGGATCTCATTCAGAAAGTAGCATCCCTCAGTGATGCTCACCACTGCAGTCTGCTCGATATATGATGCAGGGTCCCTGGCCTTACAACTTGTGCAAATAACACTGACTCTCCCTTCCCCCCATCCACCCACCCTCTCCCCTTTCTTGGTCCCAAGGTTTCCCTCTGTGTTTGTCCAAGGCTCGCTTGAATGTTCTCACTGTCTTTGCTGCCACCACCTCCTCAGGCAGCTCGTTCCATATCAACACCACCCTCTCTTTAGAAAATGCTTCCTGACAACCTTCTGAATCTACCCACCCCCGCCCCATCAATTTTAGGTTGTGCCCTCTAGTGGTGGTGTTCTACTCTTAATTCTCTTCATGCTTGAAGGTCTCTATCACATCACCCCTCTCCCTCCTCTTTTCCAGGGAGCACCTCCTTAGGGCTCCCAGCCTCTCTTCCTACACCCTATCCTGTTGTCCCTATATCATTCTAGTTGCTCTCATTTGGACCCACACAAGCATATTAATGTCCTTCTTAAGGTAAGGATGCTAATACCACACCCCATATTCTAAATGCAGTCTTACCAAAGAGCTGTACAATGGTAGAATAGCCTTGCTCTGCCTACTACTGAATCTCTGTGCAATACGCACTAGCGTCCTGTTCACTTTTGCCACAGCCTTCTTGCAATGAGATGAATGTTTCAGGTCACTAGTAATTACCGCCTCCCATCCTTTTCCTCTTTGGTAACAGGTCCCTGGACATTACCGATGTAGTACTCTGTCCTTGGTTCTTGGTGCATTACGTGCATCATTTTGCACATTTTGCAATTAAAACCAAGCTGCCAGATTCCTGACCAGCTCTCCAGAATTGCAAGGTCCTCCTCCAGGTCCTGTATCCCTTTCTGGGTGTCCACCCACCCTCAAAGTTTGGTGTCATCCACCAACAGACACATTTTGCCCTGGATACCTTCCCCAGTGTCTCATATGAAGACACTGAACAACGCCGGTCCTAACACCGACCCTTGAGGGACCCCACTGGTGACCTCCCTGGTGCTTGAGAAGCCACCACCTACCACTTCTCTCAGAGCTATGCAATAATGGTGAAAGCCTAAAGGCGATCGCCATTATCAAGATGTCAGAGTGCAAAAAAAATGTTCGGCACTCTGACACCCCAGAGCACAGCACAACGGCACTGGGGACTTACTTTTTTACTGTTTTATGTGGGGGACTGTGCCCCTGCCCCCCCCACAGGGCTTCAACCCCACACCCCCTACTAAAGATTCTCAACCCAGGGGAGTGCATGTAGGAGGGTGAAACGTAAAAAAAAAAAGGGTTCGGGCCGGGCGCAACAAAAACGCACTAGCTGTTGCCCATGGGTCCCACACCCCTTGCACCCTCATGCACACACCAATGACAGGTGTTTTATTATTACTGTGATATTGCTGTATTGCAC
This sequence comes from Neoceratodus forsteri, assembly GCA_016271365.2. Lineage (NCBI taxonomy): Eukaryota > Metazoa > Chordata > Ceratodontiformes > Ceratodontidae > Neoceratodus > Neoceratodus forsteri. The sequence continues at coordinate 325,090,737 of CM028135.1, read as the reverse complement.
TAATATGTAGTAATGGATATCCACTGTACAAGTGTGGGTACTAGGGATCATGCTTGCTAAGTGTATACACTATACAGTATACATTTATTTTACAGTATCATTTCTTAGTTTTATGTTAGATGTAATGTTTATTTGCTTATATGAGGCATATGTGCTTTGGGCCTAACCATATCTTTTACCAAAGTATTCTTGTAAACATGTATTTCTGCTGACACTGCTTTGCACCATAATGACCTTACACCTGCTACGATTTCTGTGCCATCTTTGTTCTAAATAATGTTACATTTTATGTTTAACGTAATGTTTTTCTTCCTGCTGACGCTACATTTTCTATCCAGTAATGTAATGGTACCACTTGTTCAGCCAATAAGAAATGTCACACCTTTTTCCTTATCTTACTATAAGAAGCATGGTTCTAGAAAGGTTTGCTGAGAATTGCTGCATCTAGATGTAGGGGAACTTGTTTCTCCCAGTATATTTGCTTTACTGCAGGTTAAAAGTCTGTGCTTTTGTAATAAACTTGTTTATTACATGATTTGCCACTGTCTGTCGTTCCTTCCACTTATTTATCTCTAACAAGAACCTGATCCTGGAGTCTTTTCACTTCTTTACACAGTGCCCGGACCCGAACCCAGTACCTTGCTGACCGACGCCAGTAACTCACCCACCACACTATGGGGTCAGTTCAGCAGCCGAACCGCACAACCCCTCAATCCCCTCCACCCTCGCAAGCGTGTTTCACTCCCTCCCCACGCAGTATACGTATAACGACATCCAGTCGCCATATTCGCCGACCCCCATCCGGCTGCTCCTACTCCTAGCTCCTCCAGGCATGTGCTGAGAAGCAGGTTGGCATTATTGTCGGCACCCTTTCCCCAGTGGCCTAATCACGGGTACCCCATCTCTCTGTGTTCTGCCACCCAACCAGTTCTCAGCCCATCTTACCACCTTCTCGCTCACCCCCAGGTCCTATAGTTTCGTTATCAATTGTCTGTATGGCACAGAATCAAAGGCCTTGCTAAAGTCCAGGTATATGATGTCCACTGTCTGGCCCTTGTCCACTGCCTTAGTGACCCAGTCGAGGAACTCGATCAGGTTCGTTTGACAAGATTTGCCTGTCACAAACCCATGCTGTCTACTGTCATGCAGACCATTCTCCTTCATGAACCTCTCCAGCCTTTCATTTATTACTGCCTCTAGTGTGTCCTTGCATCACCCATGTTCTTTTGTTAAACAAAATTAATCTTTCTCCCCTTCTCCTTAGTCCCTACAGGCCACTTACTGTAGTTTATCTGTGTGCATCAGCTACTTTTACCTATCTTGCTTCCTTGCACCCCTTAGATCCCCTCTCCTACTGATTCCCTGTTCTTTCTCATATTATTCCCTCATCCCTCCCACTTTTGACTGTACTTCACTTGTTGCACCCTTCCTCCTTCTGGCTTCCCTGCCCTCCTAGCCCTCTTGTACTACCCCCTCTCACAGTTCCTCTCCCTCATGGCATCTGTATGCAGTTTGATCTGATATACCCCTTTTCCTTCCCTCCTCTCCTGCTGCACATGATACACCCCTTTCCTTCCCTCTCTACCTGGTGCACCTGCACTGTCTCCTTCTTACTTCCCTGTAGTTCCCCAGCCCCCATCACTGCCATTGGCCCTTGCTTCCCATCTGCCAGTACTGCATATTTATTAGATGTATGTACCTCAAACATGAAATCATCTTGTGTTACCATGCTCCTTCCCAGAGCAACTCTTCACTGTCTCCTGTTTCTTACCACCTGCCAAACCTCCTTCTTGGATCTGCAAGCTTGGTACAATCCCTTTTGGTTGTTCACCCTTGGCTCCTGTGTAATTCCCTCCTTTTCTGCCCTGTGACTGATATTCATCATCATCAACATTTTATTTATATTAGGCACCTTTCCAGTGCTCAGGGCGCTCGAACAATTTACGTATAATAAAATCAGTAAACAGAAGATATATAAAATAATCATAAAACATATATTGATACAGCTCATACACAATATCTAGTTATTCTACTGCCTTCAACAGGCCTCCTGGAAAGCCTGGAGAAAAAGATGTGTTTTTAGGGCTGATTTGAAACCCTGGACAGTCAGGTTATCTCGTATCTGACAAGGCAGAGAATTCCACAAGGTAGGAGCCATAAAAGCAAAAGAATGGGCTCCTGATGTTTTTAAGCATACCCTGGGAATCGCTTGCAATCCCTCATTGGAGGATTGGAGCAGGCAGAGGGGTCAGTAAGGGCACAGGAGATCTTGCAGGTATTGAGGTCCCTGGTCATGTAGGGCTTTATAGGTCAGCAATGCGACCTTGAAGGTGATCCACCACTGTACTGGCAGCCAGTGCAGTTCCCGCAGCACAGGTGTTATATGCCTGGATCTAGGGACCCCAGTTAACAACCTGGCTGTTGCGTTCTGCACCAGCTGCAAGCAGCAGATATCCACCCCTGGTAGCCCTAGGTAGAGGGCATTGCAGTAGTCAAGATGGGTGGAGATGAAGGCGTGAACCAAATTGAGAAGATCCTCAGATGGAACCAGATGCTTCACCCTAGTGATATTCCTCAGATGGTAAAAAGAGGATTTGACTATGGCTGACACTTGAGATTTCAAAGTCAAGCCTTCATCAAAAATCATGCCAAAGTTATGCACCTGACCTGAAGCAGTCAGTGGGGCTCTCCCAAGCCTAAGCCCGGAAGGCTGTCCCACCAATGCTCCAGCCATCCTACGATCAGGGTCCATGACCAGCACCTCCATTTTGCCAGGGTTTAGCCACAGCCAGCTAGCACTCATCCAGTCCTATAATTCAGTCAGGCAGTTGTTAAAGATAATATCTCCTTCCTGTTCAGGCACAAAACATAGAAACATAGAAACATAGAAGTTGACGGCAGATAAGGACCGCAAGGCCCATCCAGTCTGCCCATTTATTTTTCTACCTTATAGATGTGTCATCGGCCTTTACTCTGTCAGTGGCCTATCTATTCATACTCATTTGTATTGCTCCCTTATGCCTATCCCATGCCTGTTTGAAGCCCTGCACTGTATTCATAGCCACTACTTCTTGAGGTAGGCCATTCCATGCATCCACCACCTTTTCTGTGAAAAAGAATTTCATCACATTCTCCTATAATCGCCCCTCTAATCTCATGCTGTGTCCTCTTGTCCTGCTATTTTCTTATATTTAAACATGTTAGACTCTTTCACCTTGTTAATGCCCTTAAGGTGTTTGAATGCCTCGATCATATCACCTCTCTCCTCCTTTGCTCAAGGGTATACATATTGAGCTCTGTTAATCTGTCCTCATATGTCTTCTGATGCAGTCCCTGCACCATTTTGGTTGCCCTTCTCTGGACTGCCTCAATTTGATTAATGTCCGTGTGAAGGTGCTGGCTCCAATACTGCAGCAGTACCAGATGGGGCCTAACCAGTGTCTTGTAAAGAGGGATTATTACCTCCTCTTACGACTTGTGATACCCCTACTAATACACCCTAACACCCCCCTAGCCTTACCTACTGCTTTAGAGGTCTGCTTGGATGATTTCAGGTCATCAGTGATGATGATGCCCAAGTCTCTTTCTTTCTTTGTGACTGCTAGCAACTCCCCTCCCAGCCTATAGGTGGCTTCAGGGTTTCTCTTCCCTATGTGCATGATCTTACACTTCTTTGCATTAAATCCCAGTTGCCACTCTTCTGACCATTTTGCTAGTTTATCCAGATCTCTTCTCATTCTGCCTACCCCATCTGGATAATCTAGTCTGTTGCAGATCTTGGTGTCATCTGCAAACAGACAAGCCTTACCCTCTAGTCCATCTGCAAGGTCACTAATCAAGATGTTGAAGAGGACTGGCCCCAGGACTGATCCCTGAGGTACCCTACTTGTGACTTGCATCTCTTCTGACTGTATACCATTTACCACCACTCTCTGTTTTCTGCCCACAACCAGTTTGCAACCCAGTTGACCAACTTCGACCCACCCCAAGCCTACCCAGCTTATTTATCAATCTTCTATGTGGAACAGTGTCAAAAGCTTTGCTGAAGTTAAGGTAGGAGACATCAACTGCTCCCCTTGGTCCACCACTCTGGTTACCCAGTCAAAGAAATCTATGAGATTAGTTTGACAGGACCTTCCTTTGTAAACCCGTGCTGTCTTGGATCCTGTGCCTATGGATTCCAGGTGTTGCACTATCCTTTCCTTAAGTGCCTCCATAATCTTGCCCACTACTGAGGTAAGACTGACTGGTCTGTAGTTCCCTGCCTCCTCCCTGCTACCACTCTTGTGGGCGGGATCACATGATCCCTTCTCCAGTCTTCTGGGACCTCTCCTGTGCTCAGAGACTCACTAAACAGTTCTGCTAATGGCTCTGCTAGTTCCACCCTTAGCTCCTTAAGTACCCTGGGATGTATGCCATCAGGTCCCATTGACTTATCCACCCTGAGCTTAGAAAGCTCTTGTAGGACCCTTTCTTTTGTGAAGGGAGTAGTGCTCACCTGCCTCCCCCCTGTGTCCATGGTGCTGAGCTGTGGGCCCTGCCCTACCTTTTCTTCAGTAAATACTGAGCAAAAGTATCTATTTAGGATAGATGCTTTTCAGGTCCTCCTCCTCACATGCTTCCTTTTCTCCATTAAGCTAATACCCCTCTGGACTTTCTCCTTTCACTAATGTATCTATAGAAAGTCTTGTCACCTTCTTTTACTGTTCGTGCTAGTGTTTCCTCAGTTTGGGACTTTGCTTGCCTTACTGCCTTCCCTTAGGGCAGTTTGGTATGCCTCTCTATCTTCATCCCGCTGTGTTCCCTTATATTTCCTGAAGGCCAGCCTTTTGGCTCTGACCTTTTCTGCTACTGTATTTGAGAACCAAAGTGGTTTCCTTCTTCTTTTGCACTTCCTTTTCTGTCTAACACAATGGGATGTTGCTTCAAGTATTGCATCCTTAATGCTTGCCCACTTTGCCTGTACCCCCTCACCTGTGTTTCTTTTGCCAGGGCTAGCTTAACTCTGTTGGCCATCTTATCAAAGTCAGCTCCTCTGAAGTCCCATATTTTTGCCTTGGAATGGGATGATTTAGATGTAATGAGCCAAATTGAACCATAACATGTGATGGTCACTGGCCCCAGGTGACCTTCTACCTGGAGATCTGTGATCCCTTCCCTGTTAGTCAGTACTAGATCTAGGAAAGCCCTGTCTCTTGTGGGTTGTTGTACCAGTTGTTTGAGGCCCTTTCCCTGCAGGGAATCCACTATGTGTCTAGTTCTGGCAGATGTTCCTGCTGGCATTGATCAATCCGTATTCGGCATGTTGAAGTCTCCCATTATCAGAACCTCCCCTTTAGCTGTCATGTTTTGTATCTCTTCTAACAGTAATGTGTCTATGTCCTCCCCCTGGTCTGGGGGCCTGTAGACAACCCCGGTTCTTATGGCTGTCCCATTTCCTGTTTCCAGGGTGACCCAGAGTTCTTCTGGCTCCTTAAGTGTATTCTGAATTTCTGTAGCTTTGATATTTTCATTGACATACAGGGCCACTCCTCCCCCCCTTTTTACACCTTGGTCTCTTCTGAACAATACATAGCCAGGTACTGAAGTCTCCCAAGTGTGGTTACTGGTAAACCACGTCTCACTAATTGCTACTATGTCCAGTTTAGCCTCTGACATTATTGCTTGCAGGTCTGGGAACTTATTTCCCAGGCTGTAAGCATTTGTGTACATGATTTTCCATTGGCCAGATTTTGGTGTGTTAGTTGCTGGGTGAGGTTTGGCATTACCCCTGTGCATCGTATGGGAAAACAAACCTTTTTTCTTACCTGGTGATGCAAATGAACTGCAAACATGCTGAATCCCTGTTTGATCACTAGCTGAGGGGAGGTGTTCTTCCCATTCGGCGTATGGGGTGATGCACCCTCTCCCATTCTAGTTTAAATATTCTGAAAAGACGTCAAACTTCTGCCCAATGCACTGACTCCCTCCTTAGTCAGATGCAGTCCATCAAATTTAAAGAACTTTCGCTCCCAGAACTGTTGCCAGTTCCCTACAAATCTGTGTCCTTTTTCCTGGTACCAGCTCTTGAGCCACGTATTTAGCTCCCCTATCTCCCCTTCTCTGACCTTCCGTCCATTTGCCCCCCTCTCTCAGACTGGCAGGATCTCAGAGAAGGAGATGCCAGATGAAATGGATGATAGTTTGTCACCCAGCCTGGTCAGGTGTTCCTTGGTCTCCACAACTGACCGGCTGGCGAGATCATTAGTCCCTATGTGTACTAGGACATCAATGTTTTCTCCTGCTTTGTGAACAATTTTAGCAATGCGGTCAGTGTCTCTCCATGCTGATGTACCTGGGAGACATCTGACCATTACCCCTCGCTGGAGATGGGTATCAACTCCCCAAATCATAGAGTCTCCTATGATCAGAAGTTTTTTGGATTTCCTTTTTGCTTTGGTTCCTGATTTGGGTGAGTTTTGTTGTGCTAGCTCCTGTGCCGCAGTGTCCTGCTCTGCAGTGTCTTCTGCCTCTTTGTTTGATTTCAGAGATAGAGGCAGATACCTGTTTGTAGTGTTTATATGGTTTTGGAGGTAATATGTTGGAGAGCAGAGAGTGATGGGGCACCCGATTTGCCCCTCCTAACCACCTGCCAACCTCCTGGACCAAATACCCTCTGCGGTCGAGGTTTTTCTGTTGGATGCTGGGGAAATGGCAGGTGGTTCTTGTAATGTATTTCCTCTTGAATATGAAATTTGAGGCATGCAATCTCTGCCCATGCTGCACGGAGCTGAGCCATAAGATCTCCAATGGCCCAGCATGTAGGACAGTGTCCTAAATCCTGTAAGACTGTCCTTCTGAAAATTATTCCACAGTACCTGCAGTTAATGCTATCCATTCCAGATAAGTTGCTGGGTTTATAACCTAGTCAGAGTAATTAGAAGGAAGAAAATGCAAGTAATGGTTTGATTGTGTTTTGTTTTTGTTTAACTTGTTATAACAAGTTAAATTACTAGTGCCCCTGTAAATGAGCTCACCTTGTGGATGCCCCACTGATTCACTCCTTCCTGCTCTGCCACAGGAAATGTCACAACTGTGGTACCCTAAAAAAGGAGTGTAGTGTGGGGTGGTTGGGGATGGGGGTGGGTGGCTGGGCCCTTCCCCTGCTGAAAAAGAAGAACCACGGACGAAAGAACAAGGAGGTAAGAGTAGAAACAATCAGACAACAATAAATGCAGTAACCCTGAAAGCTTATCCTAATGTTAGATAAAACTGTAAAACCTGTAAAGCACCACCTGTAATAATTTCTGAGAAGACATACACTGTAAGAAACACTTTGCTACAGAGAAAAATAAAGCAATGAAATGTTAGCAACAAACAGTAGCAATCGCTGTGAGTAAAAAATAAAAACAACACCACACAGTAAATCTGCTTAGCCAAAAGAAGTCTTAATCCTTTCCCCTTGCTCTGGTAAGGTTCTCTACTCTGCCTTTCAAGCAGTCTTAGAAGGAAAGAGCTCAGGTGAAGCTAGGTGCCTTGGCCAGCAAACCAAGTATTCTACCTCCAAGATATCAACTAACCTGACCTTTTTCATGTACAGCTGAGAATCATCTGCATAACGGTGAAAACTCAAGTCATACCGTTTTATAATGTCTCCTAAAGGCAGTCTATACACTGCAAATAACACGGGTGATAGCACAGAGCCCTGTGGCACCCTCCAGGGCAGGGAATGAGGGGCAAAGGAATTAATCCCGGACACCATTCTCTGCAACTTGCCCTCAAGGAATGATCAAAACCAGGTGAGGACTGCTCCCAGTCCACAGTAAAATCGCAGGCGCTCGAGCAACACCTCATGGTCTACAGTGTCAAATGCCACTGAGAAATCAAGGAGAACTAAGATGGTACGAGCTCTCCGATCTCTCGCCATCAGATCATTCAGTAACCAAACCAGGGCAGTTTCAGTGCTATGCCTTTTTCTGAAACCTGACTGGAGGGGATCATAGATATTGTGGCTGGATAAATGATCCTCCAGCTACAGAGTGACAACTTTCAAAATAACTTTACCCACAAAGGGTACGTTTGAGACTGATCTGTAGTTCGCCTGACAGTCAGGGTTCAAGGAGGGCTTTTTCAGAAGGGGCTGCACCACCTTCTTCTTTAAGGGATCAGGGAAGAGCTCTCTCTCTCTCTCTCTCTCTCTCTCCAATGACACCCTGACTATTTCAGCGAGGACTGGGGCAATGGTCTCAACACGCCCTACAAGAAGACGAGTTGGGCCCGGGTCCAGACTACAGCAAGTTGGTCACAAAGTCTGGATGATCCTCACTATATCCATGATTACTGGCTGGCTGAAAATAGATCAGAAAATCTGGGTGTCCATACCACTCGGTTGATCCCCACAAGACCCAATGGGGGGCACTGGCTGATCTCTGTCCTGATGGTGGCAATCTTATCAGTGAAATACCACGCAAACTCATCACACTTCTCTTGTGACAACGCTCGACTGGATTGCAGACAGGCTGGATTGCACAGTCTATTCTCTGTCCAGGATAGCTGAGCTGGTCGGTTACTTGCTGAGGCAAATTCCCTGGTCAGAAACTCTGCCTTCATACGAGAAACTGCCGATTGGTAGACCTTATAATGGTCTAACAATCTAAGCCAGCCCTCCTCCCAGCAAGTTTTCTGCCTGTGCCTCTCTAACCTTTGCCCTAACTTCTTTAATTCCCTCAGGTCCCCATCATACCACAGGGCACCCAGGCGAAGAATTAATGGGCGAACACGCACAGGAGCAATAAAATCCAGGGCCTCCACCACTGCCTTACTATAGGAGAGGACTAGATTCCCTGGATCTCTATCAGTCAGAATTCCCAACAGGTTCAGTACTGTCATTAGGCCTTCTGAGGTCACACCTCTCAAAGGACAGTACTGTACCATTTCCTTGGGAGCAGACCTAATTCGAGGGGTCACAAAACTGAATCTCAGGGCGTGATGCTTTGACCATCTGACAGAATCCACCTCCATGTCAGAGATCTCCATCCCCAGGAGGAACACCAAGTTCAGTGAGTGCCCTCCTATGTGGGTTGCAGCGGTAACTACCCATGTCAGGCCCAGCGACTCCATCAGTTGGAGGAGGTTTTGTCCAAAGGGTGAGAGTTCATCATCAACCCAGGTATTGAAGTCCCCCAGAATCAACCATCTGGGAGGCTTCAACACCATCTCGGTGACGAAGTCCGCCACCTTCTGCAGGAAAACCCTGCCATCACCGGGTGGACGGTATATGAGAAGGATCCTGTAACCTGCACCTGCATCCACAATGCATGCAAAGGAGTTTGTAGCACCCACTGGCACCTCCGTAAAGCCCAGTTCTGATCTAAAACAGATAGTGACCCCTCCACCCCCACGATCCACTCTCAGACGGTGTATCACCAAGAACCCAGCTGGAATTGCGGATACCAAAATGGGCCCCACATTATCATCCAGCCATGTCTCAGTGATGCAAGCCAGGTCCACAGAAGTTACAAGATCCACAACTACAGCGGTCTTGTTCCTGATGGACCTGGCATTGCATAATACTACACGAGAGGGATGAGAATCCGAGGATGACCCCATCACCTGCCTGCAATAGTCAGAGCCCTTGGATATGAGCACCAGGCAGGGAGAACCCCTGTCCAGTCCCCATTTCACCCCAGGGCATCTCCTTGACCTCACTATCCCTATCTGTCCACTCCCCTTCCTTCCCTCTCCAGACCTCCAGGCCCCCCCCATCTCCTCACTATTCCCAGAGCTCATCACCTTCCCTACACTTCAGGGGGAAGCAGAGGACAGTCAAAGGGGTAGAGGTCCCTGAGTCTAGAGTGGGAGTACTGACTGACTGACCCAACTCTACCCCAATGCATTCTCAGTTACACAGCTATATCACAGTTCCGTCCAGTTCAATCAGTCAAACACACTCCACGCAGTAATCCCAACCCTCAATCCTCCAAGAGATCCCCACTTCCCTCCTTCCCAATTCCCAAATCCCAAATATAAGTCCCCAAACCAAAGCAGCAGCAGCAGAGTTTAAATGTAATACAGTTGTTTCAATAAAATATCCAAGTGCAATATATGGTCCGAAGAGCTCCCACCTCTGCGAGTTATGTCCTCTGTGTACCACTCTGTCCACTCTCACTGGGCAGAATAGTACCCCACTTTAACTTTCAGTCCTTACTGGTTTTGATAGCCATATAAAGAAGTCCATCAACAGAATAATTCCTTTTAAAAGTTTCTTGCCCAGATAAATAAATCATAAACAGTGAGAGTAGTACATTAGCAAATGTCTCCGTCCATTCCAGTTCATTCCAAAGTATTTTGAGAAGGTCTTCTTTTGCTCTTCTTTCACCTCGACTTTCACTGCCACTTTGTTCTTCTTCTTGGTTCAGTGAGGGGCTTTCTTCCCCTCCTAACTGACCCAGCCTCGTGGCCCCCCCAGCCTTTCTCGTTAGCAGCCCAGGATGGCCCACCCTTCGGCAAGCCCCCCTGCCCTCCCAGAGGATCTGAGCACTGCGCCCACCTTCCGGTCAGCACAGCATCCATCCTCCCATCTGGGCCAGGGATGCCCGTCCTCCAGATCAGCCCTCTCAGGTCAGCCCCCCACACCAAGTTGCGGTGTTCCTCCTTGCAGGCGCTCGCCAGCATCCGCTTCCACTCAAAGCTGTCCATCTCTGGAGACCGGCCAATTGACTTCCTTCGGCATTCCATCTGAACTCTCACTCCAGATGGATCCTGCTGGTCAGCCACAAACATTCCCTCAGCTCGAACCACCTTCGATACCTCCTCTCCTGTTCTCCAATCCAAATCTTCAGAATCCCTCCAACTGGATTCTCCGGCTACTGCTCTCTCCTCCAACCACCCTAGGAAGTTCCAGGATGCTCCCTTTAGTGCGGCAAGGACAGTTTCAGGTTAAGTAAGTTTTTACAAGTCTTGCCAAATCAAGGTTACAATTGTAACCTGCAAAGCTATTCGAGCCCCCTAGCACCCTTCAACAGTATGGGCGTCCCTGGGGCAAGTCACCTCTACCATTGTGTAAACTTGGGCATTGGAGTTTTCCTCGAAGACGCTCAAACCTACTGCTAGCTTACTCACTGCAAGACCCTAACTACCTAAACTTAATAAAATGCACATAAAACACTATAACATTTACTAGAAATGTTTACTAAAACAATAAAACTCTCTGCTAACATACTGCTGCTGATAGCACGCCCAGCACTGCGGCCATCTTGTTCTCTTACCATACTCTGATTTATCTGCTCCCTGTTCTGTCAGTCTCTGCTGATCTTCCCTGCTCCTCCCCCCCATGCTTTCCAATAGCCAGTGCAGCCTCCTTATTTCACTACCTAATTGTTCCAGGCTACTGCACACTGGGCTTCCTGCTGTGTTCAATAGCAACACCAAGAAAACTGCGGCCCCACATCCATTACAGCTCACAATCCTTCTCCTGCTGTTGTATTTAGTGTGCCCTCTAGCCTCCATCCACCATCTCCCCCTCCTCTTTTCCCCTGACTGTAGCAATTCCTATTCCCCCACATTTTTTAGTATTGCAATCTAGCTATGTACTGTTGCTATTCCCGGGTTGAGAATGAACCGGGAGCCACAGGGCCAGCCGGGGGAAGAAGGATCGAGCATCCTGGTGACTGCTCTCCTTCTCCGGGGGGAGGGAGGGAAGAGTGTCTGGTGCTTTTTGGATCCCTGGCAGAGGCTGAGGGTACTGCTGCGACTGGTGTCCTTACATTAGGGGGACGGGTGGATGCTGGACGTCAGACATCATTGCACGTCCCTGCCCCCAGGGAGCAAGCATCAGAAAAAAGCCGGCCACCTGGCATGATGACCTATTCTGCTGCCACCATCTCCACTGCCTTCAATGTCCACTGGGGGTTCCCGCTCCTGTGGCCCCAACCCAGAAGTTAAGCCAGGGCTTGCCAGCAGTGTCCGTTGGGAGGGGGAGCCCTCCCAGTGGCCACGCCCAGAGGAGCAAGCCTGGGCATGGGGGGACAGCAGTCGGGTGGATCTGAGAACTGGGGGAAGCTGGAACAAAAAAAGGGTAGAGTGCTTTGCAGTGGGAGGGGATAGGGGAGGGTGGCTTTGGTGCCGCACACTCATGTTGGAGACCATCAGCCACAAACACAAGTCAGCCTGTACATTGACCCACACACAGCCTTGCAGTGTAGGCTTTAAAAACAATGCCTGCACAGTCAGGGTACAGAGAATATATACAGATAAAGTTGTTAATTCACTGAAAGTAGACTCCATCCCGATGTGCAGTCGTACTCCAGTATTCTCACTTCCGGTTTCCGATACTGCAACTCGTCGAAACACAGAACTACTGAAAATCAAACCCCCTCAATATGAAATCCCCAGCAATGCCTCCCAAACTGAAAGACAGCAATCCTCATTATATACAGACTCAGAATGCTGATATAAATTAAGGCATCTGCATTTTCACACCACTCCTCCTTGTTCCCTGAGCTTGCTTTAAGCTATGTATGTGAGTGTGTGTCTGTGTGTTTGTTTGTGAGGCCCATTACTGAACGAGTGGCATGATTCATTCTACTTCTGATTCAACATTATTAAACTGTTGGAGGAAGAACTATTTTGTTAAAATCACACTCTTAATGAGGAAAACATTTATAAAGTACAATTTTTAAAACTTTTCTTTTACAATCATTTTTACAATAGCAATAAGGCACTCCCAGGAGTTGGATTGGCAGTCGGTTAATAACAACCTAGGGGCAATATGGCACTCGCCTGTGCCTCATGCCACATTACATCCCTAGTGGGTGTTTTACAGACTGTTGATTTAAACCCCTGGTCATGCCTTATTGCTTAGTAAGAACAGTGTAATGGGGAGAAGATGAATCACAATTGCAGAAGACTAAACAACCAACCGTATAGAATTATTCATTTACTGCCTTTAATGAACAGGTTTGGACGTATTCTCCATGTTTTTATATTGTTCATTGAGGACTGTAAAGCTAGGGAAAGATGTGTCATTCATTGTATCGTTGGCAAGTCTACAAAACAGAAACAACACAAAGCCTGTTTTATCCTAGCACTACAAGATATGCTAATGGAATAAAAATAAATAAAAATTCCCAAAACACATTTTTTATTTATTATTTTTCCAGTATAAAAAAGGGGCACATTGTATAATCGCAATATGCCACGCCATGGTTTGGGTGACATCATGATTTACCAACTTCTGGTTTAGTTCACTCACTCAGTCTATGGCCTTGTGACTGAACCACACAAGGTGTGGTAAGTCAAGGCATCACCCAAACCCTATTGTGGTATATTGCTTAAATATTATGGGTGCTAAGGGTGGTACTGGTGGTACCGCTGACAGCAATGTTAAACAAGTCACTCTACATGGGGGTAGTTCTGGAGGACAGAAGGAGGAGGGCGGATATTGTCCCTCTTCACAAAAGTGGAAGTAAGGAGGGGGCTGGAAACAACAGACCAGTCAGCCACACCTCAATATTAGTAAAGATTATGGAATCACTTGCAAAGGGTCATGGACCACACTGAATCCAGCCAAGCACTGGATCCGAGACAGTATGGTATCACAGTGGGTAAGTCATGTCAAACAAATCTAATTGATTTCTATGACTGGGTGACTAAGGTTGTAAATCAGGGGAGAGCGGAGGATGTGACCTACATGGTCTTCAATAAGGCCTTCGATGTCATTCAACATAGAATACTTGCAAACAAGCTAGGCAGTATGGGAGTGGGTTACAAGGTGGTAAACTGAGTTAGGATCTGTTTTGCTGATATAACACAGAGAGTCGTGGTAAATGGTGCTCAGTCAAAGGAAAGTAGAGTGTCCAGCAGGATGCCACAGGGATCAGTCCAGGGCCCAGTCCTGTTTAATTTCTTCATAAGTTACATTGCAGAGGGGCTGAATGGGGAGGTGTAACTCTTTGCAGATGACACTAAGATCTGGAACAGGGTGGACACTCCAGGAGTGGTGGAACAAATGAGGAGGGACTTTGGAAAACTGAAGGTCCAGAGTGTGTCATCTGAGATTTAATTAGAAAAAAATGCAAAATCATGCATTTGGAGCACTAGAACTGAAGGGAGGATTACATGATGGGGGGAGAGAAACTGGTGTTCACCAAACAGGAAATGGATTTGGTGGTAAACATATCTGATGACCTGAAGGTGGCCAAACAATGTGCCAAGGCTATGGGGGGAGTCAGAGGGGTGCTGGGGCACATAGGGAGAGGTTTCACCAGCAGAACAAATGAGATGGTGATGCTACTGTATAGATCATTGGTGAGGCCTCATTTGGAATAGTGTGCCCAGTTCTGGAGGCCACATCTCAGTAAGGACATAGAATGGAGTCAGTTTAAAGAAGGGCAACAAAGATGATGCAGGGCCTGCACCAAAGGTCATATGAGGATAGACAGGGTGAACTCAATATAATAGCAAGGAGGAGAGGAGAGACAGGGGAGATATTTATTTATTTATTTATTTTAGTTTTTGTTAACCGGGTTAGGTGCACTAGCCAAGAGTTGACTATTTTCAGGCATGACCCAGGAGAATACATACATGAAAGAGATGAGATTATACAATTACATAGTATATGGTTACATAGTATATAGTACATGTAGGTAAGAATACAGATCAATTCAGACAGTATTAGAGATTATACATATGGCTAGGCAGAGATGACACAAGGTGACAGTAGTACAAGCAAATAACAACTGAGACTAGGCTAAGTGGCAGCTATTAAGACAAAATAAGGCCAAGATTGTTCAGAAGTGCAGCAGTGTCCTGGGCAAGGTAGGGTGGCTAGCTGTGAGGCCTCGAGTGGGATCAAAGCATGTGCAAGGGTCCTGGGATAGGTGGCGATATAGTTCTTTTTTGAATATTGGGTGGGAGTTTGCCTGCCTTAGGGCAGATGGGAGGGAGTTCCAGGTGGCCGGGGCGGTGCAGTGAAATGCTCCAGAGCCTTTAGAAGTAAGACACCTGGGTACGGTAAGTAGAAATTTATTTGCTGAGCGTAGTCCACGAGCAGGTGTCAGTGGAACAAGTAGAGCTGCAAGGGAGGAGGGTGTTTGGTTTCAGATTACAGAGTCTGTGAGGGTCCCTAGGGAGTAAAGTCGTTAGGCAGAAGGGGAGAGCCAGCCCAGTTCGTTATATGTTGTGCAGTGGTGCTTGAGGCGATGTGAAGAGGAGGCATACTGACATATGTTGTTATATGCAACATCCCATTTATGGAGAGCAGTCTTATGGGCATTAGTAAAAGTGGAGACACCATATGTCAGCACTGAAAGCAGAATAGCCAGTTTAGCGGATTGTGTTAGCAGGTGATTAGTCTTGTAGGCGATTCCAAGTTTGGCATTTGTAGCTTTGCATGTTGACTGTATGTGCAGACTGAAATCAAGGGATTTATCAAGGAGGACTCCCAGGTATTTGAAGGATATGATTGATACCTACAAAGATCAAAAAAGCCATAAATAGGGTGATAGAGGGTAGCATCTTTCTGAAGAGGAGATGTCCAGGATCGGGGAGGGGGGTTGTTATGGCATCAATATGGTAGGAGTTAGGCAAGGGTAGCATGAGGAAGTGTTTCTTCACAGAAAAGGTGGTGGATGCATGGAACAGACTACCAGCAGAGGTGGTTTGGGCAAACACAGTGGGGGAATTCGAAGCATGCATAGGACAGGCACAGGGAAACACTAGCAATCGGTGCAATGTATGAACACAGCACACCACGCACAAGACCGCACAGGGCACAATATGACACCCGGCCACACACGCATATGCAGTGTGGCATGCACGAAGGATGCGCAGCAAACCCATGCATAGAGTAACCACGGAGCCGCACTGTGGGGGGCGTGGCCACAGAAACAGATGCGCAGCGGAACCAGCCTGCATGCACCAACACAGGTACGACAAGGAGGCACACAGGCCCAGGGGTGCACAGATACACGAGGGCAGAGGCTGCCATAAGAACAAGTGCACAGGTATGCACAGAAACATGATGGGACCACTGATGACAGGAGGATCATCCCTGTCCCCACCACACCATAGCATGCAGGAGCTGAGGTGGCAGCCGGACCTGGGCACGAGGGCCCGCACCCACCGGTGCAATGGCTGGGGACAGACCATGGCAGCACCCGACATACAGCCCCCCCTTGAGTCAATGAACACACAGGTGGCAGGTACACAGTTTACTGCAGTATAAGGAACACAACATTACAGGATGCACCCCCACACAACAGGTGAGACAACCCCAATGCCCTGCCCCCCCCAGTAGAGGGCACCTGCCACACAAGACCCGTCAAAAGGGCGGCCACACTACACCACACCCCCAACAGTGTCCATCCAAACAGAGGCACCTCCCACACAGTCCAAACACAGTGGCAGCAGGACCCATCACTGCCTCGCAGGCTGATCTCCGCCCAGGTCCCCATCGCTGCTCATGGAGCTATCGCCAGCCTCTGGCTCCTGCTGTGGATGGCTGATGTTCTTCAGCATCATACACTGCACTGGACCCCTGTAGTGCTGCAAGACAAAGGGGAACATGCCAGTCCCAGAGACGCATCCCAAGCCCCGCCATGCACCCCACGCCCCATTATCTAACGGTGACAGGACATATACCTCCCAGTGCCTGTAGTCTGCATCCTCATAGAATAGCATGCCACCCTCCCCCTTCAGGATCAGGTAGTTGGGGTACCTGCACTGGTACCACTGGCTCCACTGTCCAGGGGCACACACATAGCAGAGTGCTCCATCCGGCTGCACCTGCAGACACAGTTACATCCTCTCCAGCCAGCCACGGGGATCCTGCATGGGAAGCAAGGAGGTGTAGGTCAGACACATGTCCAACATGTGCAGTGGCACAGCACAGTGCATGCAGCATACATGGTATCCACCAACCCAAATGCATGGGCCTGCCACAGGTCCCCTGCAACCTAGTTCAGGGTATATGTTTCCTCCGACACCCTGAACAGGTGTCATGGGAACTGGGCCATCCTGTCCACAATGCTGGAAGCCATGGTATGTGCTGACCTGTCAACACACTGGGAACTGCAAGGAAGTGGGTACGTGCTGTGGGACACGGGGTGGTGTGAGGGCATGCCAACACTTGCGGATGCCATGCCCACAGCAGCATGGGGCTATAAGGGAGAGGTGCCTGCTGGCTGCACTGTGTTGGTGGAAGTCCACACAGTGATTCAGCATGTGCCCAGGAGTGGAACTGCATCTGCTACTGTTGGAGGTACAAGACAGGAGACATCGCACCAGCTGCCACAACCCTGGGTGTTCTATGAGAGGGTCGGTTCCACTTCCAATGGACAATTGTTGCATGGCTGTGTGACATGGTCTGCGTGGCCATGGCACCCAGGACCTGGCACTCCAGGGTGATGTCGGTAGAGGCTAAGGTTATGTGCGCCCTGTCCTACTATGCGAAGGGGTCATTTCAGTGCATGACTGGGGACACACTCGGCATGAGACAGTCCTCCATGTCCCATGCCATGGTGCAGGCGACTGATGCACTGCTGCCAGATGTAGGGGACCACGTCTACCTGCCCCGAAACGTACAGGAGCTACATGCGATGAAGCAGGCATTCCTTGCCATGCATGGGATGCCCAATATGTGCAGGGCGGCGACGGCACACACGTTGCAATCATGACTCCCACAGCGGACAAGGAGGCCTACCGCAACAGGAAGGGGTTCCACAGTGTGAATTATCAGGTGGTGTGCGATGCAGCTGGCCTCTTCACAGATGTGTGCACCAGGTTCCTGGGGTCGACGCATGACTCCTACATTCTGGATGCTTCTGGGTTTGGTGCAATGCTGCAGGATGAGCAACTCGAGCTGGCTACTGGGTACGTATGCACACACGCCCGGTGCACACACTGCCATGTTGACCTGCTGCCCCATGCTCACACTGTCTCTCTCCTCCGTACAGGTGACAGCGGCCACTCCCTGCATGCCTGCTTCATGACACCTATCCTGGCATCAGGGACCCAGGTGGAGGTGGCAAACAACACCGTGCATCACAGGACATGCAGCATCATGGAGCAGACCATTGGACAACTGAAGATGCACTTCTGGTGTCTCGACCACTCGGGGGGGCACAGTCATGCTTTCACCGGCTAGGGCCTGCAGGGTGTTCACCATCTGCTGTATGTTGCATAACCTGGCCAAGCGTGCGGCCCTGTCGATACCTCTGGGGCCACCCCAAGCCCCTATGGTGGATGATGAGGATGATGATGATGCCCATGGCATGCAACATGTGGAGCAGGACACCGTGAGTGGCTGTGCTGCATGGCTGGTGCTTGTGACAGGTACATTCACATGGTGGCGATGCGGCAAGGTGAGGCCTGGCCAGTGCTCCCCTGGCAGTCCCCATATGGCCATGCCAGAGTGTTGCATGCAGCATGTGGCAACTGCTGCTGTCGGCGGGGTGCAGCCACGATGATGAGGACACCTGCTTAGTGGCCGTCCATGGTGGGGTGGGGGGGCCATGGAGGGTCGTGGGGAGGCCAGGGAGGAGCATGCGCTGTGCACATGTGAACTCACTGCTGGGGCTGTCACGGGCCCGAGGTGTCGGGCTGGGACTGGGACCATGTTGATGCACGTGTGCCCAGGCACCTGGATGCCACCTGCACCCATGCCGCCCCACGTCCCCTGCACCCCATGCATGCCTGGGAGCCGTTGCTGCTGAGTTGAGTGTCCACATTCTGTGTGTCGTGGCCGTCCACACTGGTGGTGTTGCCTGTACTGTTCATGTTGGTGCCACACCCTGGCCATGGTGGTGTGGTGTGTGCCACGGCACCTGGGCGTGTCATGGGTGGGGGATCCGTGTACACACCCTGTTCCAGTCCATGGTCTGGTTCGGTGGCCTGTGTGGCTACTGTACACATGTGCACCAGTGGCCCTGGGGACAGGCCCACTGGGGTGCAGGTGCAGTATAGAGATGTTGCACGATCTGTTCCAGCGCCACGGTGGACCATGTGATGCCATCACCAATGATGCGGGCTACCTCAGTCAGTGCGGTGATGGTGGCCATGGTGTTCTGCTGTTCACCTAGGTGGTCCCACTCCAGCTGATGCAGCATGTGGTACTGTTCCCTCTGGTATGGGTCATGTCGGGGTGTCCAGCCGCATCTGTGGGTTCCTGTGGATGGGCCCTCATCACTGTTGTCAGTGCTGCCCATGGCTCTGTGGGGTGCCGATGTTGCTACTCGGTACACAGTGCCAGGGGCTGCCCCATTCCCCCACCAGGATGGGGTGTGGGTGCATTCCGAGGCAGGCCGCTGCTGTGTCCATCGGTGGGCTCCACGTAATGTCGGTCCTCGCTCCTGGTGCTGCTGTCGGCCTCTTCTGTGTGGGCGATGGTTGGCTGTGCTTCGCTGTCACAGTCCAGCTGTGTCTCAGTGTCCATCTTTGTCCCTGTGGAGATAACATACTGCACATCAGTGTACCAGTGTTCCACACAGCCCTGCAGCAGTGTCACACTATGCTGGGACATGTTACCTACCCAATGGAGCCTCCTGTTGCGTGGCATTGTGTGGTGCTGCCTCCAGCACCATGCCTTGTGGTGCTGCCTCTGGTGCCATGCCTTGCAGTGCCCACCTCCTGACACCCGCTGTGTCCCGTGGTGCACAGTCCATGTCTGCAGGAGGGAGAGAGAGGAATTACTGTGGTTCTGCCTGTGCATTCCCAGCCACCACCCGTCGTCCCCGCATTACACCTACCTGCCAGTGTGTCCACCCCTCTATCCATGCCATGGACTGCCACCTGTGTGAGAGTCTCTGCTACTAGTCTCTCCATGGGTGACAGCTGAGTGTCCTGTGCAAGGGTGCCAGCACCCATGCCGTGCCGGTCTCGTGCGTCAGCTGCCAGCTTCTTCTTCACGGCCGCACGTAGGTAACGCCACTTGTGCTTGATGGCTGTGAGTGTTAATGCCTCCAACCCTGCGGCACTGATGCTGGCCTGGATATCCAGCCACATTTGGGCCTTCACCTCCGGGGGGGTGGTGGGGGCCAGGGCCCCGTACAGTCTGTCGTAGTGCTGCCTGATATCAGTTACCATCATCACAACCTGCCCGCTGCTGGGGTTGGTGGAGCGTGTCCGTGTTCCACCCCCACAGTGTCTCTGTCACCCTCCCCTGCCTCCTTCTCTGTCACCCTCTGCTGGTGCTTCTGCATCCTCTCAACATTCCGTCATCTCTCCTGTGCACTGCTGCTGCACTGCATTCACAGCCATGCTGTTGCATAGTACAGTCTGCGGCATCTTATATGGTGGGGTCAAGGGGGGGTCTGTCTTTCCTGGCTACGCCCCCATCCTGTCCGCACATCCCTCCACGTGGCGCTTACTCATGCCCCCTCTGTGTGCATGCCCTGCGCATGCGGTCATGAATGCCGCAGTGACGCCCTGCCCTGTGTGCCGTGTAGGGGAGCGCATGGTTTTGTCAGGAGGTCTAAACCACACTCTCAGGTTCTTGGCAATAATGGGAATGCAAGGAATCACAGACATGTTGCATAAGAGTAATAAACTTTTTTATTACTACCAAAAAGGATCATCACAGTTGCCCTAAGCAGTTCTTACCAATGTGAATTGGGAGTCAATGCTAAGCATTCCCTATACCTCAAGGAATCTCCATGTCTCTTGCGGTCTCCGAGGTAGAAGATGTAATGTCTTACATTATATACCTATGATAATTACTATGGTTACTGTAAGATAGAAACATATCTAGTTACAGCGATGAGCCCTATTGGCTAAATTAGAGGTGGCTCCACAGTCCAAGATAACATTATACAATTTTGTAGTAGTCATCACTTTGTAAGACAAAGGAGTACAGTTACACATATATCAGTGTAATAGTACAAATCACCAAAAGGTGGCAATGCCGACTCATATATCATAATCATTACAAGGTCACAGATGTCCTAACATCTTGTAAGCAAGAAATACATATGTGTATTAGAAAGTAAAGTGTATAACAATAATATGCATACATATCCTGACATCTACTCTTACATGGTAGATGCCCTTAGCCCTATATGTTAGTATAACATATGCCTAAAAGCTAGCTCTCTATGGTATACCTCTGGGGGTACCAATAAGGGTGCAGGGACCTCGTGTAACATTCCCCCCCTTTGCTGCCTCTCAGGGCAACTCAGCAAAAATAGGGAAATGGATAGGGAGCAGAGGTCGTTTACAGACCCGACGAGCATGCCTTGTAAAGGAATTCCAGCTGCTCACGGTGTTGACGAAGTATGCACCATAGGAAGCAAAGCATAATAATCAGAAAAAATATCAGAAATGCTTGTATAATAACAAAACCTTCAAATGTAATTTCTGACCAAGTGTTAGTCAGCGCACTGTTCATATCACCATCATTAATTAGTGCAAGGACAGCTTTGTTAGCCTTAGTGATATTATTGCTGATGTGGATGAGATGTGTGTCTTTCCTTTCTAAAAGTGATTTTAATGTCAGTGTGAGGGGATCAATATGTACAGTAAAATAGGGTAAATACTCAGAAAGGGTGAGCAGATAATCAGGGTTACCGTCAATGATATCAGCATCCATAAGGGGGATGGGTGTGATAACGGTATGTCCAATAACTGACTTCTGATGGGGGACAAAACACAAATTGGGGCTATCTATAGCATATGTTTTCATTCTGTACACATACAGTATGATTTGGTATTAGTTACAACACAATACTCCCCATCAGAATTACATTGCATTTTATCAGTGGGAAGTCTCCATTTTTGCAACTGTACCGGGCAGGTGTATGACATCTTGGAAATCCGTGTTGACACCTGATGAACCTCCTCTCAATACTATTGGTAAAGCTTGTCTGGAGCCGATGTTGAGTCTGAAAAGTCGGTGCCATTAGTGCTGATGTCATCATCCATGAAAAAAGGACCAGTCGATACTGTCTGGTGAATAGCCACATACAGGTTTAATAACATCAAATACATCGCATCAACACAAGTAAATATAACCCTTCTTCACACAGCAATCTGTATGCGGAGACACCCAGGCATCCAGAATAGAATGAAAGAGTAGTAGAGAAGGCAAGTCAAGGCGTTCTCTGTAGATATCTTCATCAAGGTGCCCAATCAAGTGAACAGTTGCAAGTTTGTCAAATAAAGCTATAGTAGGATCAAAATGTGGTAAAGAGACAGTAAAAGAGACAAACATTGTATCCTTAATAGAACATTTCTTAGAAGTAAAACATGGACCAGTGTTAGGGTGTCTGGTCACAAAACCCAAATTCCTAGCTGTGAAAAGTGGAATAATTAAAGTTTGTTGCATGCACATAGCAATATAGCTAGGGGATTTACACTGAGGACAATACCATTTAGAGATGCGCCTGTCATGAATGATGCCAGGGATCCTTCTGGATTCTAGATCCCAGAAAAGATTATTGATGGTAGTAATAATGTATGAGCCATAGGCTGAACACAGTATCTCATGGGCAATATATTGTTTATCTGTTTCTTTGCTGTTCTGTGCAATGAGGGCATTAATCTTATCTTTAGAATCTGTAAATGCCTTAGCAATGTCGTGCATGTTGTATACAGTGTATCTTTCTTCCTGACTAAGACCATCCACACCATGCAATAATGAGGGTATAATATCATTTACCAAACCAGTTTGGAATATAGCGGAATGTGAATTGATAGCAGGAATGTCTGCCTTTTTCCAAATAGACATAGCTGTACCAAAAAGACCTGTGACAGTGCCTGTGGCACCAGTGACATCAGAACTGTCAACTTCATGTGTGTGTTACGTTTATGACTTTGAGCATCAGAATTAGGTTTTCTCCTGAAATTGCCTCTATGCTCGGTGGTATGTACCCCAGCAATAGGGTCTTGAGTACGAATCTGAAAAGGTGCTAAACTATCAAGCAATAAAGTACTGTAAAATGCTAAAGTATCGGTAGTATGATACATACCAAATTCTTTCATATTCTAGTAAGTCAAATTAAACAAAACAGGTATATGCATAAATTGTAAATTATTAATAAGTGTACCAGGTAAGGCAATGGCTGTTAGACCACTATGAGGAGCAGGGGTATGTTTTGGACAGTAGGGGTAACACAGAAAGATACATGGCAGCAGAGGACATGTTGTGAACAGCACAAAATTTCCTGGCAGAGTCCTTAGACAAATAATTACAATATGAGGGATCAATTAAGGCATTAATATTGTATAAACCAGAATGTCTAAGAACAGTTTGGATCTAGGACAGCGAACCGTTGGGGGATCATTTTGCGTTGGGCCAACCATGGAAAGTTCCCTTGGAGAGCTTGGCCACAGGGAGAATTTGTCCTTGCGACATGGTTTCCCACGCAATTTGTAGGATAGATTTATCAGGAGCAACAACCCACGCAGTGAGGTAGGCATCAGAACCTTACTGGACAGTAATCAAATTGTCAGGTATATTGATGGAAACTCCCTCTGGGGTAGATGCTGAAGGATCAAGGTGAGGAAGGAGGTGCTTTACCGTGCCTTGGATGTTCAAGTTCAAGTTCAAGTTTATTGCAGGAAAACTCCATTGAGCAAGCTCATTCACAAGGAGGTCCTGTAGGGATTGTAGGGGATAACTCCTGAAATGAGGAGAAAATGGAACAAGATAGCCATCTTGTCAGGGTATCTGAAAAGGAAAACCAAACATTAGTAAGTTAGTCTATTCCACTCAATGAGGTGAGGAAAAGTAATTATTCTCCTTTATACAGTTTCAACTGGTTTGCATGTAACCATTTGTCAGTCAGTTTGTTGTTGTGCAGTAGTTTAACCTGACAGACTGCCGGACTGAGCTTGTTGACAATAGGGTAGGGGCCTTTTCACTTATTGGAGAAGGAGTGTGTGGGATGTGCAAATCTGAGAACCATTACCTGGTCTCCAACCTGCCAATCCACTTCTAGTGTGTGTTTGTCAAACTGTATTTTGGACTGTTGCCGGGCCTTGTCCATGCAATTGGCAGCATATAAGTGTGTGTGTATGAAGTCTTGTCTGAGTTTTTCCACATGTTGGTCTACAGACACACGGTCTGCCGTGGGGGTATGCAGGTCAAACAAGAAATGTTCAGATAATCTCATTTGTCTGCCAGTCATCACCTCAAAGGGTGTTAACTGGGTGGTGGCTGAGGGTGTGCCCCTAACTGTCATAAGGAGAAATGGCAATAGGGAATCCCAGGTCTTGGGATTGCCCTCAATGAATCTGGAAAGCATTTGCTTAATCCATCTGTTGGCTCTTTCTACTTGACCTGAAGATTGTGGGTGGTAAGGTATATGGAATTTCTGGTGAACTCCAAGGAGTTCAAGTGTTTCTTTCATCAACTCACCTATAAAACTGGTTCCTTTACTGGAGTCTAGCTTAAGAGATAGGCCCCACCTGGAGAAAATCTGTTCAACCAGGATTTTGGCAGTGGTTTTAGCAGTACATGTCTTAGTGGGGGACCCTTCAACCCACTTGGAGAAAAGATCAGTCACCACAAGGGTGTACTTCTTATTTCTGCTGGTATTAGGCAATGGACCAATAAAATCAATCTATATGGCATGCCAAGGGGCAGAGTGTCTTTGTGGTAGTAGTTTGCCATTTCATCTGGTGGGAATGGAATGTTTTGCGCACAAACAAGGCAATTATCTATGTACTGTTTGACATCCTTGATGACACCAGGCCACCAAGTGGTGATCTTGAGCCTTTGGAGGGTATTTTCTACCCCCTGGTGTCCACCAGTAGGGGTGTCATGCGCTTGGTGCAAAAATTCAGACCTAAGGTGTCTGGAGACCACCCACAACTTGGTGGGGGTGTCATCTGGCTGATACCAGATGAGATTATCATCTGGGGAAAAGTGTAACTTATCTTCATGCCTCCGGTAGGGGTTATGGGTAGGTAGATTCTCTTCAGTGCTCTTGTCAAGGAATCTGAACACATCTTTGAGCTCAGAGTCAGCATGTTGGGCTGCTGACAGATCCAAGGGGGAAAAGGGTTCAGGTTTCTTTCTGACTGCTGCAATGTGTACAGCCATTCTGACCTCTGGATGGTCCATCATCCAGGTGTCTCCCCCTTGGGCCCCTTCCTTGGCAAAGGTGTCCACTGTATCACTGAAGGCATGATAGGGGTCATGTATGTAGCGGGCTTTAACCTTGTGTACATAGAGTTTGTGTGCAAACCTTTGTGCCAGTGAGTGCATGTATATTACCAGTTATTTGTGTTTCACTGGGTTGCCATCAGAGGAGAGGAAGGAGTTCTTCTGCCAGAAGGTAAGAAATTCTGTAAGAGAACAACAAACCCAGTTAGAGTCTGTGAAGATGATGGTATCCTCAGTTCCATGCTGGATGAACTTGAGGGCACAGGCCACTGCTGCCATCTCGGCATATTGTGATGATGCCACACTGCAACACTTATAACAGTGTTACCATAAGGATAAATCACTAGGATGACCATCCCTGCAATTTGTTCTCCTTGGTAATAGGAAGCTGAGCCATCTGTGAAAATGCAACGCAATGAGGTGTTCTCAAGTAGTTGTGGTGTGGCAGGGAGGAAAGGACCTGGATCTGGAAGATCAGGTGGCTGCAGTGTACAGTCATAGAGTTCTCCTCAGAAAAGGAGTCCATGTGCCAGCATGGATGGCCTTTTGTTTGGGTGAACCTTTATGTCTCTATCCTGGAGAAGTGCCCAGTGTGTGAGCCTGGTATTAGAGAATGACCCATCCTTCACTCTGTCTGATAGTAGAAAGGTAGTTGGGGTGTGGTTTGTGTTAATAATCAGGGGAGAGTACCCGATGATATACAAGAAGTGCTTGACAGCCCAGTAAGTAGCCAGAAGGTTTCTTTCTCAAAGGCTGTACTTCTATTCTATGGGGGTCAAGAGCTGTGATGCATATGCAATGGGTCTCAGAGTGCCATGACCCTTCTGGGCCAGCATTGCTGACATAGCTATGTCAGAGGTGGCACACTCCAGATGGAATGGCAATGTTGGATTGGGGTTGACCAGAGCTGGAGTGGAGGCCAAGGCCTGTTTCAATTACATCACAGCCTGGGTGTGAATGGGGCCCCAATTCCAGGGAACGTGCTTTTTCAGTATTTCATACAGGGGAGCAGCCTTCAGAGCAAAATCACAAATAAAATCTCTGGAATAATTTACCATACCTAAAAATCTCCTAAGAGTGGCCACATTGGTGGGCAATGGCAAGTCTTGCAATCCTTGTATCTTCTTCCAGGTAGGACTTCGGCCTTAGTCAGTTATTCTTGGGCCCAGAAAGAGGTACTCTTTCTGACATAGTTGTTCTTTTGCTGGGTTACATTTGAGGCCTGCTCTCTGAATGAGGATCAGTAGTTCGTCCAAGAGATCCAAGTGTTGTTCCTATGTGGCTGTTGCCAACAACAGGTCATCCACAAACTGTAAGAGACACTGGGGGGTTAGAGAAACCCTCAAGGGTGTCTATCATGTGTAAATGAAACAGGGAAGGGCTGTTATGGAATCCCTGTGGTAAGCAGGTCCACGTGTACTGACTACTCTCAAAGGTGAAAGCAAACTTATACTGACTCTTGGGGGCCAATGGCAGTGACCAGAAACCATTGGAGATGTCCAGGGCACTGAACCATCTTTGGTCAGGGGTCAAAAGTCATAACACATCAGGTGCCGATGCCACAGTTGGGGCACAACTTGGGGTGACCTGATTCAGTCTCCTGTAGTCAATAGTAAGTCTCCAGGCACCTGTGGTTTTTTTCACAGGCCACACTGGGGAGTTGGCAGCAGAAACACATGTCCTGATTACACCTTGTTTGAGGAGTGATTTTACTATTTCCCTAAGAGAAGGCAAGGCCTGTAGTGGAAAAGTGTATTGCCGTTGCCTTTCATATGCTGGACCTGTCACTTTAGTGACAGTGTGCATTCTGCCACAGTCATGTTTGTTGGTGGCAAATGCCTCCAGATGCCTTTGTAGAATGGGGAGGAGCTTTGGGAAAAGCTCATGGTTCTTAAACAAATCTATGATGTCATATTTTTTATTGTTGGCAGCTATTGTTGCCACCACATGTGAATCAGGAATCATGATGGTGTGGTATTGGCCCTGAATCTGTATCAATAGCATGTTAACTAGGTCCGCCACACAACCGTGTGATGCTAGGAAGTCAATTCCAATTATACTAGGATGATCATGCAACACCATTAGTTGGAAGGTGTGATAGGCCTTCAAGTGTCCCAACTCTACAGGTAGTGGTAGAGAACGGTATGCAGGTAACCTAGTTCCATCTACTCCTGACATGTTGATCCTCTGTCCGGTGGACCAAGGGGATATCTCTGGGTGGTTGTCATGTAATACAGACACAGCTGTGCCTGTATCCAACAGTACCATCAGTAGGCAGACCCCGACCTCGGTCTCAGTACAGGGCCTCCTGTTTGCATCCAAGACCAGCTTGTTTACAATATGAACTGGGGCCTGTAATTATCAATCTGTGCCAGTGGAGGCATGGAGAGTTTGGGCCTGGCTCCTTTGAACCACTTCAGCATGCTGCACTGATGCTATATAGGGCGCCGCTTCTGGGTCCAGGCTGGTGTGGGCCTGGGGGCCTGTGCTTCCAGTATCCCCATGGCCCATTGAGGCCTGTTCTCCTGGTTGTATAGCTGCAAGGGCCCAAACGGGAACAGAATCTGCTATGGAGCGCACTTGCTCCAGAAGCTCTCAGAATTTCTGATTCTACTCAGCTATCTCCCTATGTGAGGGGCCTGGTCTCTGTTGTTGTTTACCCTTGTTATTCTTGTGGAGTTTCTTATTCTTATAGTAATTCCAGTTCCCACCCCATGGTTGCTGCTGTTGTTGTGCCTGCTGGGGGTGTTGGTTGTCTGTGGGGAGGGGCTGTTTGTTTTGGGCCTGCCCCTCCACCATGTATTGCATTGTGGTCACCGGAGTATTTTCCACGGCGGCTACTTTCTTGGAACCGGAGCCCAGATCACAGATGTAGAGTTGATAAACTCTTTCTGTTTTTCTGAAGGATGTCGGCAAATCTCTCCGTGGTGGGATAGGTGGTTGGCTGTACCTTTTCTCTTACTGCAGGGATCATGTTCCTAAGGAACAGGGTCCTATACTCGCTAAGGTCCACATTTGCAGCTTCCTGTGCAAGGTGCTTTCCTGCTCGGTAGGCCATCCAGAGTCTCTGGTGGTAAGTCACTGGACTTTCTTTTGCATTCTGTTTTACGGGGTATGCGAGCGTCGCTCCTACTACACCTGGGCTGTGTGCAGAAATGAGTTCAGCTGTGACTTCGTCAAAGGTGGTGGTGCCATCCTGGCAAACGGCATTGGGAAGTTTTGC
Source organism: Neoceratodus forsteri (assembly GCA_016271365.2). Lineage (NCBI taxonomy): Eukaryota > Metazoa > Chordata > Ceratodontiformes > Ceratodontidae > Neoceratodus > Neoceratodus forsteri. The sequence continues at coordinate 325,062,433 of CM028135.1, read as the reverse complement.
CTAAAGTCCAGGATCGATGTTCTGGCATAGGATCTGGACCTGGTAGTCTGCAGCGAGACTAAGCATTTTGCATTTAGCATGCACCTTTTCCAAGTGGCAGCAAAGGTTGTCAGACCGGCTCATCCAACCAATACTGTCAGCTATTTGCTGAACAGAGTAGGCCATTTGTAGGGGATTATTGGGGTGATCAGGTGGAGGTAGGTTCCCTCAGGCAATGTCCAGGGCTGCCTAAGCTGCAGCCTCCACTATGGAGTGGACTATGCCCTCCTGAGTACCAGTTTCATGTATAAGCTGTCTTATTTGGCTTTTTAAAACCCGCTTATTTCTCTCTGGAATGGGCACACTGTTTACAGAATTGTCAATCATTCTCTCTATCACCTGCCTGTCTTACACATTAATAACGGCTACTGGTGGTGCCATTGGGACTAGGCCTGGGCCTGCCCCCCCATCATGGGGGTCACCATGTTGGCGTCACCCATGATGTGCGTCATGACGTCGGTGGTGTATGACATGGGTTGGGTGTGACAGGTGTCCACCATGTTGTGGATCATGGGGTATCTGGGCCATAGTAAGGGTGTGACTGGGCATTGTACTGTGAGATGTCATCATCTGATACCTCTCCCTCAGATGACGTGGTCAAGGCGGGGGCTATGCCTCCTATCGCCTTGACATGTCCAGCCAGAACCTCTCGCTGATGGCGCCGTTTCACCATCTTAAATTCACATTAAGCATGATTCACATTTGCAACATTCATATCAACCTCATCCTGCATTTGCTTCTGTAACACTCTATAAGCGGCACTCAATTTGCGATTGTCCCTAGTAGCCACTTCTAAGTCATTACGTACCTGGCTTATCTCATCCTGTATCTCTTCCAGCTCCTCACTCAATTATTCATTCATTCTACTTAATAAGTCATTCATTTGCAAAGCCTGCCCCTTATCCTGTCTCAAACTTTCATACTCCTGCTTCAACATACAAAGTTCCTGCTCACCTGCCTGCGCAAAATGATGCAAAAGGGAATCCTTTTCATTCCTCAGTGTTTGGAGTTCAGACTCCAAATCCTGCTCACTTCTCACACATTCCGTTTCCTGCAACCCCATCTCCTGCTTAAGAGATGAGATTTGCAGTTCAAGGGTTTGAAACCTTGCTTCAGAGGCTTCCAGAGCAGCATAGAGAGCCACGACCAACAGCCCTTTAGCTTCTCGCTTTCTGGCTGTTTGTCTCATCTCTGAGTACTGAGTTGAAATCCCCAGTACAGGGTTGTCGGATTGACTTGTGACCTGCGCAAAGTCAGCTCATCCTCCATGGGAGGCAAGGAAATTTGAGACATCAAGTCTCAGCTCTGCGCAGATATTTGATATGGTTGCCATGGTGTGGGAGGGAACGAAAAATCAAACCGTGAAAAGGGCGCCGTGCTGTGTATCGATCCACAGCAGGAGCACTGTATTCACAGTCGGGCTTCTGTACACCTGTAAGCTTGCAATTCAAAACTGCTGTGGAGTGGGTCAAGTCGGCATCAACCACACCCAGAAAGCAGCCAAACTTTGCAAGTTATTACAAAGTGGTTGTAGAACAAAAGAGGTGATGCAGGAATGCACACCTACAGTCCCCGTTGGGAAGGGAATAGTTTGAAGCAACAAGTGAAACTTTGCAAACACCAAATATTGCCTGCACATGGTCGCCAATTGTCAGGAGGTCTAAACCTCATTCTTAGGTTCCTGGCAATAATGGGAATGCAAGGAGTCACAGACACGTTGCATAAGAGTAATAAACTTGTTTATTACTACCAAAAAGGATAATCACAGTTGCCCTAAGCAGTTCTTACCAATGCGAACTGGGAGCCAATGCTAAGCATTTCCTATACCTTGAGGAAACTCCGTGTCTCTTGAGGTCTCCAAGGTAGAAGACGTAATGTCTTACATTATATACCTGTGATAATTACTATGGTTGCTGTAAGATAGAAACATTTCTAGTTACAGAGATGAGCCCTACTGGCTAAATTAGAGGTGGTTCCACAGTCCAAGATAACATTATACAATTTTGTAGTAGTCATCACCTTGTAAGACAAAGGAGTACAGTTATACATATATCAGTGTAATAGTACAAATCACCAAAAGGTGGCAATGCCGACTCATATCATAATCATTATAAGGACACATATATCCTAACATCTTGTAAGCAAGAAATACATGTGTGTATTAGAAAGTAAAGTGTATAACGATAATATGCATACATATCCTGACATCTACTCTTATACGGTAGCTGCCTTTAGCCCTATATGTTAGTATAACATATGCCTAAGTGCTAGCTGTCTACGCCGTACCTCTGGGGGTACCAATAAGGGTGCAGGGACTTCATGTAACAGTTTATTACTACACAGTGCATATTTTGAGGCCCATTGTGCATAGCGCCCAATATGAACAAGGAGGTACTGTAACGCCGAAATTCAAACAGGGTCTACGGTTTTCACAGAAGTCAGGGAAAATGGGCAGACTAGATGGGCATAGCAGACCTTACCTGTCATTAGTTTCTATGTGTCTATGTTTCAAAATGTACAGCTCAGGTACATGCATGTAGGAGCAAATGTAAAACCAGAGTAAGTCATGCTTGGTAAGTCTATGAAACACAATTCAAAAATAAAAAAATTCAATGACTGCACCCCCATGACACATGGCAGAAATTACAAAAAATGTATTTGGAAGTTCAGCTGTGGTACGGATACTCACTATGAGAAAAACAACAATAATAAGCAGATACCTCATCACAGCCCCTATGCACGAAGGGACGGAGTGACTACGTGCCGCGTATCTGGGGTGCATAGCCACTCCGAACCCATTGTGCCTCTGCGTGGGATGCACCAAGGGGGGCACACAGCTGCAATGCACCCGATCCCCCGGCCGCGTGGACCACAATGCACCGGGGGTTGGCGGGGGCATGCCAGCACTATGCGCCATGCACTAAGGAGCATAATGCTGGCCACGGGGGTGCGGAGGGGGGCACAGGGTACACCAGGGAGAACCCTGACATAAGCCACCTATGTGCCCTGTGCACACAGCAGGGACACGCACAGACAGGGCAGATAGCCCAGCCACCCACCCACCAGGACCACTGCAGCCATACCCCCCATGGCTGCCCAGCACCACCTGTCCCCACACACACTGGTGGGCAGCCCCCATCTGGTGCCCTCCCCAACCAACACACACCCCACACTGGGGCACCAGGCCAGGGATGCGCCTCCCCCCATAAGGCACCGGCCCCTGCAGGCATATGGTTGGGTATACATCCTCCCCCGGCACCACCAACAGACCTCAACCCCACCCTGTACCGGCAGAATGCTCCAATGCTGCATCACGGGGGGCTGGCGGCATTGCCCTCCACTCACCTACACAGCCGCCGGCCCTCGGACATCTGCAGGGCACTCTGCCAACACGTGCCCCACCGTGTAGGGGATCCACTCTTGTCACCCAGTCCAGGCATCCAATTTGATGCCTGGCCAGGTCTGTGACTCCACCCCAGGCCGCCCAGCAGTGTCCAGCACGCGGGGAGGCGGGGCCACAGACAGGTGGTGGCAGGTAGTGCATACCATCCAGTGCGCACCTGTCCACAGGTGTGGAGCTCTACAGGCAGATAACGTGCCATTGGTGTGTATTACCCGACCATTAGTGCACAGGGCCCACATAAGCAGTATGCTAAACTATGTAAACTATGTCTATATATATATATATATATATATATATATATATCTTACACAAATATATACATAGAAATAGTTGCTAAATAAACAGCAGTAGTAAAACACATTGCAATAATACATACTCTGTAGGGTCTAAGTACAAAAAACTGTTGTGTCCATCTTTTGTATGTATGTACTGTATCCAAAATAGGTAGCAACATTTGAAATGGCATTCTTGGATCTAGCAGTGTCAAATTCTTGGCTAGATTCCATAGCACTTTGAAAAAAAAAAGCAAGAAAACAGTCAATAAATTCTCCTCATACAAAATGTTTGTTTTTTTTATTTCATTTAACAGTATTAGAATTAAAAACCTTTGAGTCAGAGACTCCTTTACAAAGACTCCATGTCCAAGTAGTACAGAAATATATTGCATACAAAATATAGTAGACATACAATAGGTTGAGAGCATTCTTTACAACAGAGTGTAGTACAGAAAGTAGAGCAAAATATGCTAGACGGCTACAAAAGGGTGGATTTACATTAATTTGTGAGTGTGTAATTTGTGAGTAACATACTTACTCAGTGTTGACAGGAGAGGATGCAGTTAAGGTTTCAAATGACAAATCCAACTTTCTAGATGTACCCAAGCTTTGCCTTGTTGTAAGCAGTTTTGACTGTGGAGTAAACTGAAACTGAGGGGCACAGTATGTGGCAAGTCCATTTCTGCTGTGACATCTGCTGCCTGATTATAGTACCTATAAATTACAAATGATGAGTTCATACATTTTTAAACCAATTCTCTCAATACATGACAACTTAGGAATTTGCCTAATACTAACAATAGGATAAAAGGGGTGCTTACATGTCAAGTAGATGTTTTGCTACCTTGCAGTGATGTTTCACAAGCAGTTCATCCTTTAGACTTTGCCAATGATCTCTCTCTGATCCTATGGAAGTTCTACATTTACCACGAATGGAGTCTCCAATTGCCGTCTTACGTTTTTTTTTGTTTGTTTTTTTATATGTACTTTCTGCTCCTTAGCTGCTCCCAGCTGCCCCCTTCTGACTGACCTCCGCAGCACTATCACCCCGGTATCACCGGGACTTATCCCTGCCCGGTCGCCGGTCCGAAGCCTGTGAGAGGTCAGTCGTCATCCGCAGCCGGAGGTGTTTTTCCTCCATTTTCTCCCTTCCCACTGCTGGAGCGCACACGCAGGACATGCATATGAGGAGGCGTGCGACATCCGCAGAAGTCCTGCAGCACTCTCCCTTCTCCTGGTCCCCTAACCCGCACTACCATCTGACCTCCACCTGGGGGCAGTCATTCTGCGAGAGAGCCAGTCCTCCCTCCCCAAGAGAGGAGAGCTGTCCTCTGGACTCTCGATCCTCCCACTCCCCTGCCGACCCCCAGCGGCCCATGCTCGTTCCCAAACATGGGTTGCCAGTGTGGCGCAAGGTGTGGCATCCAGCACCTCAGCGCCACCAGGTTGGTCTCTTCTTAGGTTTTTTTGCAGAATCTGTTATCGCCTGTCCATGGTTCCGTTTCAAAATATACATGACTGACAGTACACGTACTACATTAAGACAAGAAACATACTTGATAATAACACTATCACTCCTTAAAATAGACTATAAAGTGAGATATTACTAATTTTCTCAGGTAAAACTATGCAGCATGTCTCTACATAATGAATAACATACCACACCACTGACACTTTTTACTATTGTCAATTTAAAAAAAATGAAAATATTCAACATTGTTGACTCAAGTAGGCACCTACTGTACATATGACATTTTGGTTGATAGGTGATATTAGGCAGCGATAGAGAGTATGGAAATGGTAAGTCTTTGAGGTTGGGTTTGATTGCTACTGTCAGGGGGTCCACCACCTGGGGTATAAAAGGAAAAGTTTAGTAGGCATGGGGATGACACAATGTAGCGGGGGGGCGGGACCTGAGAAAGAACAGCAGTCAGAAGGGCTCATCCAAGATATCAGTCAGAGAACCACAGCAGGGCCGGGATGCACCACTTGCAACTCAGTCCTCCTCCCTTGAATTCAAGCTTCTGGATTATCAGTTTATTGTCTCATAGTTTTAAGGGAGCAGTGGTGCACAATTATTGTGGTCTTTTGATGCTGTCTGTGAACAGTATCCATAGGAGCAATTGAATGGAACCATGACAAGTGTTCTCTGGTACCTTGGTAGGGTAGGCACAAATGGAAACCTGTGTTCAGAAGTAGTCTCGCCCATGGGCGAGTTCAGCACTAGGAATCATTCTGTGTGTCTGATTGGGCTTACTCTGGCAACTTGGGACAGGGGAACATTTCAGAAGTTGCAGCCTGGATTGTTGAAGGTGTATTGGTGGCATTGCTACCTATTTCACCCTGACCAGTGGACATTACAGTGTTGGGACACCACAGCTGGCACACCAGTGTAGACGTGGAAAGTCCATGTGGGGACTGGTAAGTTGGGAACCTGGCAGGGTGTTAGACCATCTAGGTACTCAAGTGTTGGACCAGCAGCAGTCCATAAGAGGAGGCAGTCAAGTTTCCAGAATCATTGCATGTGAGAAAGGGCTGTTGGTTTTCAGATCAGCATGCAGACTTCATTAGGAAGTCATTATAGGCACATGGCATCAGTTATTGCATTTCAGGAGGGTAAGTAGTTGTTCGGTTCCTGCTATAAGAAAATTAGATGATCTTAAGACCAGAAAGTAAAGGAAATGCTTGCATTTTACAGCTGCGTGGGCAGAGCTCTGCAGACGTTATGCCATCGCCGTAGGAGAAAAAGGGTCTGCTGCCAGAATGCAACCCTGTGTTCTCCTACAGTGATGCGGCATTGTCTTTACAGCTCTCACTCCATTAGCACTGTCCTTCGTCAATGGAGCTCCCCTCTGCAGCTTGATCACCCCCCACCTGCAGGCGCACTACTTCCCGACTGCAGTTCCGGGATAACTGTGCATTCATGACTACTGTGAATGCGCAGTTTTGTCACCACCGCCATCTTGTGAATAGCTCACGGTTGCTGTGCCAACATCTGTGCCATCCGCTCCGAGACCATTGCTGCTCCAACAGTCATTTGCCACTCCCACCGCACTGGTACTGCCACTGCCACCACTTGCACAGGTAAGAGCCCTGCATAGCCATGTCAGCTCTGACAAGATCTTGTTTTCTGTAGCCACAACACCCCCACCACCCCATCTATGTTCTAACTCAGCAAATACTAACTGCATAAGTGGATGATGACCCCATAACTGAACACAGATCCAGAAAGGAAATAGTTAACCAATGAATTATACAGTGGCTCCACCACCACGTTTCCACTGCTGTGGGTACTTGTCATCATGTACCAAAGAGTATGACTGACTATCCCAATGGTCTTTATCCATTGATTTGTTGTACTTGCAGTAAGCACACATAATTGCACAGAAATCAAATTCCTGTATGAGTAAAGTCAACTCCCCAACCATGCAACAAACTCTCATAATGCAATCATCCCCTGTGCTGTAGTGTATGAACTGTATGATTTCGCACTAACGCACACTGAAACTTAACTGCCAACATACAGACAATTTGTGTTAACCTATGACCCTCCTCATTTTTACTACAACTAGCAGAGTGACTGCCTGGTTGCAGATGTTACTTACATAACTATTTCCCACCACCGCAAATAAATGTGCAATATTCAGACTATAAGCTGCTTACTATAATCTAGCAACCACATAAAAAAGGACACTTTATACATGTTTTTATTTTATTTCTTTTATTATAGCAGTTTTTATACACGTCAAGACACTGTACAATGTGTTGAGATAGAAAAGGTAGTAGAGAGCAGCATAGAGCAGTCAGTAAAATCATTCTTCCTAGGGATATAAATATAATTGAGCAATTACCATCGGCTAAATTTAATTATTGCTAGAAAAAGACCATCTCCATGACATCATTCTTACTGTGGGGTGGAAAAAGTCCATCTTTTAACCTTGTAGTTAAGCCAATATTTACCATAACATATAGGGCTCTTAAATATAAAATGCTAGTTGAACTCCCTTTAGACATTAATTGTTACTCTGAGTTACTCTCTCTCTCTCTCCCCCTGTCCCACTCGTCCCCTTATGTGAGTAAATAATCTGTTAACCCCCTGCCAATTCGATAAATTAAGGGCAAAAGGTAGGGTCCACCACTGAATGACAGTGTACCCACTTCTGCCACTTAGACATGTGAGATGGAATTTTATTTTGTATCTTTACATTAAGACTTTCTAATTGGTATAAATCAGACATTATAGATCTCCATTCCTCCACTGTTGATATCCATGCCGACATCCATCGTTGGGTTATAGATTTCTTTGCAGCTAATAAACATGTTGGTAAAAGGGTATTAACCCATGGAGGAGTGTGGTCTGGAAAGATCCCCAGTAAAGTCTGTTCGGCTGTTAATTCAACTGACTGGCTAAACAAAGTAGTGAGTTCCATCTGAATGGTAAGCCAAAAAGGCATCAAATTGGGGCACAGCCAAAACATATGACCCAGGGAAGCCCTAGGGCAACCGCAACCTTTCCAACAAACCCCATATTTATCTGGAAGGAATTTAAGGAGGACTGCTGGTGCTCGAAAGTAGTGGGAGCAGCATTTCCATGCAAATTCCCTCCATAAAGGAGATGAGGAGGTCTTCACCACCCTTAAGGCCAACTCCAACCATGTCTCCATGGATATTTCCAGAGATAAGTTTCTATTCCACTCCTGTAGGATAGAGGCAGTAGATTCATGCTGTTTGTTTCTCAACCCTTTATAAATAGTTCCTATGATATGTGTTCCCAGGTTCCCTCGAGTAGCATCTATAAATAATTTTAGTAAATCAGGAGTCGGGGAATGCATATTAACCTGGATAATCCTATTTCGTAGTATATGGTTATGAACCTGGAAGTAACAAAATACGTCTGAGTTACGGAGACTGTATTGGGATTGTAACTTTTCAAAGGGGAGAATCCCTTGAGGGGAGAGAAATTGGAAAACATGAGAAAGTCCCAATCTTCTCCAAGTGGAAAAGACCTGATCCATAAAAATAGGAACAAATGTCTTATCCTCAGAGATTAGCTTACAGTATTCAAAAATGGTACAGGTTGGACCAGACTTTCTCATGCGTCTCCAAAGTTTATAAGGTTGGGCCGTAATGGTGGTGAAGGCTCCGGATGGCACTGATCTCTCATCTGAAGAGAACAAAATCCTCCTAATATCAAAAATGTTGAAGTGTTCAAGTGGAACTCTAGGGTTTTCCAAAGAGACTCGTAGAACTCTGCCAACCACAAAATGTGTATCCTGAGGAGCGCTGGCTTGGTGTATAAATGAAAGTCTGGGAGGTTGAAACCCCCTCTGGGCCAAGGATAGTTTAAGGATCAATAACCTTATTCTTGGGCGGCTCTTACCCCAAACGAAACTGGATATTAATCTATTCCAGGACTTAAAATAACATGTTGAGGGGAAAAAAGGAATATTCTGGATCAAATACAGTAACCTGCGAAAGATATTAGTCCATATGATCTCTATTCATTGGTGAAAGGGAAAAAAAAAGTGGACCACCTGTCGAGGTCCAACTGAATTAGTAACATAAGAGGCTCATAATTTATAGTGTCCAGGACCTCCGGATCTAAGGGGATTTGAAGACCCAAGTATTTAATCTTGATGGACAACCATTTAAAGTGATAAGCCTTTTTTAATTGTGAAGGAGGGCGATAATGAAAGGCCAAGATTTCTGTTTTGGCCACGTTTAACCTGAATCCTGCTATGCTTTCAAACTGATTCAATATAGTCCACATTGCAGGAATAGATATAGTCGGAGACAATAAGGTTAACAAAATATCGTCTGCAAACATACTAAGTTTATATTCCCGTTGACCTGTTGATATACCTTCCACCGTGGTCGTAGCCCTCAGCACAGATGCCAAAGGTTCAAGATAGAGAGCAAAGAGGTAAGGAGACAAGGGACACCCCTGTCTCATTCCTCTGCCCAACTGGAGCGTGGCCGACAGGTTACCACTGACTCTAGCATAAGCCTTCGGGGACTTGTAAAGATTAATTAAACAAATTATGAATGAGGAGCTAAAAAGAAAGGCCCCAAAGGTGTCCCACAAAAATTACCATGAGACATGGTCAAAAGCCTTTTCAGCATCGAGGCTAATAAATACTGACGGGATTTTTCTAGTACGGACATATTCTTGTAAAACCAGGGTCCTACGAATATTATCTGCGGTATTCCTATTTTTAATGAAGCCGGATTGATTGGGGTGGATAATCTTTGGGATGATAAATTTTAACCTGGAAGCCCAAATAGCCATGAAGATTTTATAATCTACATTTAAAACAGAGATGGGGCGGTAAGATCTGGGGTCTGTAGGATCCTTATGTGGTTTAGGAATAGGGGTAATTGTTGCATAATTCCATGATCGACAAGGCTTATCACCCCGAGATATCTCATTAAATAAGGAGAATAGTTTGGGGGTTAGTTCCTTGATAAACATTTTGTACCACTCTGATATATAACCATCAGGACTGGGGCAACACCAGAGTTAAGATATTTTATTGCCTCTGTTATTTCCAACTGGGAGACCGGAGATTCAAGTGAGCAAATTTGAAGTGGAGACAATTTTAGAAGGTTGGCTTGGTTTAGAAAGTGAGAGGGATCAGATGAGGTCAGAGACAAATCTGGGGAATATAATTTAGCATAATAGTCTGAAAAAGCCTGTAAAATATGGCTATCAGTGTGGAGCGAGTTCCCTGTAGTAGGGTTTTTGAGCTTAAGGATAGTAGAAGAGTGTTTTCTGGAATGAAGCTTCTCTGTTAGTTTCCTAACCCCCCCCCCCCTTGGGCCACCCTCATGGACTGTTTGTCTATGATAAATTAGGGATTATTGTATTTTATTATCTATAATTTTTTGTAAACCCACCTTAGTGTCCCGAATTAAGTTTTGCAGGTCAGTATTGCCCACTCTGTATAGCATTTGGTGATTTAGTAATTGCTTCGACAACATGCAATATTTAGCCTCTCTTTCTTTATTCCTTTTTTTGGTATATGCTATTATTCCCCCCCCCCGAATTGTTGCCTTCATCGCATCCCATTGGATCGCTTCAGAAATGTCTGGGGATGCATTCTCAGAAAAAAATTGGGGGATTCTGGTTTTAATTTCCTCCTGGAATTCTTTGTCAACTAAAGTTGACGGGCTCAGTCTCCATAGGGTCTTTTTCTCCCCTCTACCCATGTCTAGCTTCAAGATCAGGGGGTGGTGGTCAGATAATATATTTGGGCCTATAGAGATATCCTGAACCGTTGATAAATGTTCACATGATACCATAAAATAGTCTAATCTAGAATACGACTGAAATCTGGGGGAATGACAGGAGTAATCAGGTGCAGAGGAGAATAGGTGACTCCACACATCTACAAAACATAGGTGATCCGTGGTATTTTTGAACTGTTTTGTAGTTGTAGAGTTCCTGTATTGCTGCTGGTTAGAACAGTCAATATGTGGTGATAGGGTCAAATTAAGATCGCCCCCTAAAATTAACTGGCCATGAAAGAGGTCCAACATTATTGATATAAATCCCTGCAATGTTGGAAATTCTGTCTTGGGGGAGTATAAACTGGCTAAGGTGACCTTCTGACCATATAAAAGACCCTTGATTATTACATATCTAATTTGGGCATCAATATGTGTTTGTAATATTTCCAGAGGAGTATTTTGGTGAATTAGAATAGCTGCCCCTCTTTTTTTACACCTCGGGTGCAATGATGCCACAACCCTGGTACTTATTTCCGTGAAAGAAGTGATATCAGTCCAGACCACACTCCTCCAGGGACCATGATCCAGCCGTCAAAGAAAAGCTATCCACTGACTACCTTTTAAAATATGTAAATCAATAAAGCATACTTGATTGACACGTGTGACCCCCCCCCCCCCATTCGTAACAAAGATCTATTTGGTAAAATATCCTGTAGTAATCAGGAAACAGTAAAAATAAAATGTAGGCAAAGGCATTTGGCACTTAAATCAATTTGTCTTAATTCCAGATATCTATATAGAGCTAAGAGAAAGTTTCCCTGACCCCCAGTAAAACTCTGAATAGCACGGGTCAAATAGCCCATGACTAAAACACAAAAACTAGAACTACAAGTAACTCTAATGACCATAACCAAAACTATATACAATATGACTCCCAAGTGGGAAGCGCTCTTTCTGAGCTGCCCCTCAGACATCCTGTCCTGAGTTCGTGAGGAAGTAGGAGAGGAATGCGGGGCTCAACAGGCAAACCTAGAGACTAAAAACCCCAGGATTAACAGTAGGGCCCCTAGTGGAGTGAAAAAATTACCACTCCCTGGTGGAACCGATATATCTTGGGTCATTTACCAATCATTCCCCAAATGAGGCTGTCCACCCAAAATTCTGATACACAATTGGCCACAATATTTTGTAGAGTATTAGAAAAGTATGTTAAGATGGACTAAAATAGTACTCAAAGGCCGGAAAAGATAATCTAACTTTAGATACCGTATCTATTTATAGCTTGGTGTGAGCCTGTAAAATAAAACTCCTTGAACATTAGGTAACAAAGAGATGCTCTTTAGTCCTACACAACATTTTACCCTCCCCAGATCAAATATATGGAAAGCAAACCATTCAAAATATCCAATTAATTCAGTGAGAAAATTCCCGACTGAATGTTCTGTCCCTATAGAAGCAGATGAAAGCTGGGGACTCGAAGCCTCCTCGGGTCCACCATAGTCAGTTAAAGAAACGAAGAATGCAGTAAAAACAAATAAAATTGGAAAGTCACTCCAGTCCTGAAGCCATCCAGAGACACTTGTCCCATTGGCCCGTATTCACAATCCTTATTTGAAATGTGACCTCCAGATAGGGACCTCCCCCCAGAGGTTAGCCCAGCCATCGAGACAGTGGGCTATAAGGGTAGGCGAAGGGGCTCCGAGATGGCTGGAACACATGCAGAGGCAATGAAAGGAATGGGGGGCAATAGTCTCCAGAAAGTAGCCCTCTAGCCAGGGAATCTCCCTGCCATCATTGAACTGCAGAAAGATCCAAATGGCAACATATTGCGAATTGCATATAGGTTTCTGAGTCTGGATTTTTGTGTTGCCTGGACCATAAAGGCGTCCGCCTCTCACCCCCACTGCAGTCCGGCTCATCCATCACCCCCACCACCCCAACCTTCGTGGGAGAAGAACAGGCCCCAAATCAAAAAAATATAAACTTAGCTGCCAGTCTTAGGAGAAAGCTCAGGTAGGCATTGTAGGATTTCTGTATTGTTGTAAGCATCTCAAGATTACATCCAGTGGAGTTGTTGATGCTTGGAGCTGCTTAGGACGTTCTGTCTGGTTTGTTAGTCCCTGACGAGATTTCACCGTCTCTGCCACCTTCTCATTAATGATTCCCCTATTTAAGAGATCTGCAGTGGCTTCAGATGCCAAATTGTACGTTTGCTGACCAGTTGGAAGAAAAACCACTAATTTACCAGGATAGGGAGTGAAAAAACGTATTTTCTGTGATTGCAGTGTAGAGGACAATGGGCTGTAGTCCCAGCATTGTTTCTGAGTACATGGTGCGTAATCATTATCAAACAGTAAACGTTGTTGTCCCCACATCGCTCTGCCCCTTTGCCAGGCTTTTCTAAGGAGCGCCTCCTTAGTTTGGTAACTTGGTAAATGAATAACGGAGGAATGTGGCCTTGTTTCAGGTCAGGAGGGTTTAGGGCCGAGAGCTCTGTGGGCCCTCTCAACATCCAACTGGAAATCTGGATCTAGTTCTAACAGCAGTCGCAATAGATAGTCGGCAAAGGCCCTAGGATCATTTCCCTCTTTGTCTTCTGGAAGGCGAAAAATCCGAATGTTTCTCCTCCTTCCCCAGTTTTCGGCATCCTCCTGCCTTATGGACATGGCCAGTTGTTCAGCCGTAAGAGCCCTAACTGTTTGCTCAAGCTCATCAAGATGAGATGTATTTAGAGAGATCTAATGGTCTGCATCTGCCACACGGCTCTGTAAGGTACCCAATTCAGTTCTGATGTCCTTTAGCGATTCACGTACCTCACCTCTGAAGTCCATGATCGCTTGCAGTATAGTTTCAGAATTAGGTTCGGGAGGTTTTTTTTCAGCCTTTTGCCTTCGGTGTAACAGTAGGTTTTTTTAGATCTGAACCGAGAGTAGGCCTCGTTTGTTGATCGCCATCATCCGACAGACGGTCCTCTGTTTCAATCATTTCAGCGAAGGGTTGGAACCGGTTGCGGTTTTGTTTGGCCATTTTCGTTTGAGGAGCACTTGTTGAGATCAGTTAGGCTTCAGAAAACATCTGAATTGAGAGATTTAGAACTGTTGTTGTGTTCTTTTTTTGTAGGTTTAGGTGGGAGCCTCTCAATCTGCTTGCTCACCCAGACATACCGGAACAAGAAGTCACATTCTGACACTTTATTCATGTTGACTCTGCATTGCAATTAGGTGCAGAGGAAAGTAAGCAGAATGCAACGTGGCTACCCCATAAAAAATGGTCCTCTCAACTGCAGCTTGCTTTTTGAAAAACAAAGGTATACTACTGGAAGACTACATCAGAGGTCAGTGGGTGCGCTTTGTAAGGAGAAGCAGTGCTAACACTGGTGTCATATTAAATATGATTAAACATGAAAGAATTTCTTTTGTTTTGTAATATCGCCGAATGTGTGTGAGAGATGGGCAGTTAAAAATACAAGCATAGGATTTCAACTAATGTTGGCTGAGAAGTTTATTACAGGTTGAATATGTCATCTGACACACACACACGCACACAAACACACACACCTACACATGTGCAACCCACCCCCAAACCCAACCACCCACACAAATACACCAACAAAAATGTTAAGTCAGGTATACCTATGACCAACTGTGATATGAAACGGGCAATTAGATAAAGTGAAATGGTTACAGTGTAAGGGATTTCAAAGAAGGAGCAGGATTGCAAGTAGTTTGTTCTGACCAATCACAGAAAGACAGATCAACAGAAACAGAACCATCACAACAGAAAAGCTGCCTATGTGTCTTTTAACAATATAATGGCATTAAGCTACCCTAACATAGAATGTAGATATCTATTTTGAGCGGTGTGGCTTGCTAAATGATTGAACCAGTATATTGTACAGCAAGGTAAACAAATAAGCAAGTCCCTGAAGTCCCATATCAAATCATCTTTCTGATAGAGAACGTGGAGCTATTGCCCGAAACAGATATCATTTTCCTGTACATTGCTGTAACTGTAAAGTCTCTGATAATGCATGTTTTTATATCGCTTTTGAAAAGTGACATTTTGAACCACCACCTCCATTCACCACTATTGCTGTGAGCAATGAGAACAAATGCTGTCTAACACTGCTACTTTAAAAATTCAACTGGATATACACATAAGAAGCAGCTCACAATTTATCAGTGGGACCACTGATCAAGCCTGTCCATAACTATATAAACAGAATCTCCATCATTCAGTTAACATGAAGAAAAGGAAAAGGAAACAGGGACCATGATACCTCTACAACCTTTTCAGTACAAAAACTACTGGCAGCGTGAGGATGAGTGACAAAATCCAACATGCACTACCTAGCATTTTACAATGAATTCTCTTGATGTAAACTCTCCATTTCTGTCTATTATAGACCTATTACAGTTAGTATTACATGTATGAAAAGTAAAGGCAGTTTGTAACAAACTCTAGCCAGAGCTGATACGGCTGTGGCGAGCTTCCGAAGCTCCGGTTTGCTAGTGCCACCAGTGCTGCCGAATGCATTCCGCAAGATGGTGGTGGTGATGCAACTATGCATGCATGGCATTCGCACATGCACAGTTGCAGTGAATGGCAATATGCCATTCGCAAGATGGCGGTGCCAGCGGAACTGTGCATGCGCGCAGTTCTTGTCCAGGAATGCGGAAGTAACAGCCAAAATAGTGTGGCTGTTACTCCATAGTGGCCAATTGTGGTGGAGTGTTACAAGCTCCGTTGGACTTTGGAAGCATACTTCCAAAAGTCCAATGGAACGTGTCACGATCGTCCATTTTGTAAGCTACAAAGGCAAAATGGCTGCAGGTTCCACCCACAGCCATAAAAAGGACAGTAGTAGAATGCATAAACAATACAATAATGTTTTTGTAATTCCCCTAATGCGCATGTAATCTGAAGCATAACAACCTGTGCAAAGCATCATGGGCATGCAAATCCTTGTGCAGGAGATAAGCTGAATTGGAAGTGTCTCACACAAATGTAAATCTTATGCAATTTGTTCTAAAGTGCGTGCATTATCATTACTCAGAATACAAACAGTGCCAAGAGATGGTAAAGTAAACAAACAAAAGAAGGCTGGGCACACACCAAAGAACTGCAGTGAAAATACTGCACTTCTTTTACAAATAACACAGCATGGCTAAGAAGCTGGGATAACACCCAGCAAATGATTCTTCCTCAGCAGGTGGAGTTAACCAACATTTCATATGCCCTTAAATAACCCACCAACCAATACAATCAATTATATACTGAGCAGAAGAAATGTCAGAAAAAACGTCGTGTAAGTTCAAGTATTTAAATTGATCAGTAGAAATGTGCAAGTGTTGAAATTAAATACTCTTTACTCACATTCAAACTGCCAAATTAATTTCCAGACTTCAATGATTCTAATGCCCTCATTGTTCCCGGTAAGTTGACTCCAATAGCATGTTAAACTTTAATTTAGAAATGCAACAATTACATTCAAAATACCTCCCGAGTAAAATATGGGCTGACTATTCTGAGCTCGAATGTGTCATGGACAGTATAATGTAAACTCATAAAACAATGTGAATAGTGCCACATACCATCAATCTATATAAAATCCCATTGGTCAGACACTTCAGGCTATGAACTGAGTATCCGTAAATCATGCAAGTATTCAAAGAACACAATAGCATGTTGTGGTGGACACAGTATATGAGGGCTGATTACCATTTTTAAGGCAATATATTCCAAGTCCAATTTCCGAAATGCAGGAAATTTTAAATCCAGTTTCAGAAAAAATGGGCTCTAACCACAGCCAAAAGGTCTACACCTTTAAAAAAATGTTATTCATATTTTGAAACAAATTCTCAGTCCATGCCTGATGGTACTAAAACCAGTTTAAAATACAGGTACACATACACCAGAACAGGGAGACTGTGAAAACCTAGACATAATTTAAAATTAAAAAGGTACAGATTATGGTCATTCACAAATATGGTTCAAAGTCTATCTGATCATTCAGACCAATTGGTATACATGCACCAAGCATTGAAATCCATGTGGTCTCATGCTGTAAAAGTAGTTTGACTCTGTCTCTCTCTCTCTCTCACACACACACACACACACACACACACACACACACACACACACACACACACACACACATATATACAGTGGGGTTGGGGTCACATGATCAAGCACACAAAATCTCAGACCTCTTGGATGACTGTTGTGGGCATCAAAGTAATGTGCACCTAAAAGATTGTCCATTTTACAGTTTATTATTGTTCTCGCATGCTCCTGTATATGGTATTTCAGGGATCGGATCATATGACCCACATACAGTAAGCCACACTGGACCAGGCAGCATAAACTGTATAGGAGTTTGACCGTCCATGTATTAACATAGAAACACAGAAATTGACGGCAGATAAGGGCCACAGGCCCACGTGTCTGCCCTATTTGTATCTAATGAATCCCAGATTAGCCCAATGGTTACTCTTTTAGTGTCCTCAGGCTTCCTATGTGCCTGTTCCATGCCTTCTTGAAGCCTGTAACCATTTCTGCCAACTTCACTTCAGCCAGCAGACTGTTCCATCTATCCTCCACCGTCTCCATGTAAAAGTACTTCTTCACGTTTCCTCTGAGTTCCCCTTCTAGTTTCATTTTGTGGCCTCTAGTTCTTAAGCATTTTTTTCTTTGGAAAATGTTATCCACTTCCACTCTGTTTCTTCCCGTGAGGTATTTATATGTTTCAATCATGTCCCGCCCCCCCTCCAATAAGTACATGTTCAGCTCCCTCAGCCTGTCTGCATAGGGTTTACTGTGTAGGCCTTCCACTATCTTTGTTGCCTTCCTCTGTAAAGCCTCCACTCTGTTTATATTCTCCTGGAGATGGGGTCTCCAGACCTGGATGCAATACTCGAGGTGAGGCCTCACCAATGATCAATACAATGGGAGTATAACCTCCCTCTTTCTGCTGGTTATACCGCTACCTCTGCAACCCAGCATCCTGCTGGCTCTTGCTACTGCCTTGTCGCATTGTTTCACCTTCCTCAGGTCGTCTGAGATGATGACACCCAGATCCGCCTCCTGTTTGGAACTTGAAATGTACTCTCCCCCTGGGTTGTACACTGCCCCTGGGTTATTGTTACCCATATGCATACTCTTGCATTTTTTAGCATTGAACTCCAGCTGCCACTCCCTAGACCAGTCATTCAGTCTTTTTAGGTCCCTTTGTATTTTATCCACCCCATCTGGAGTGTCCATCCTGTTGCAGATTTTTCTGTCATCTGCAAACAGGCAAACTTCCCCGTCCAGCCCCTCAGCAATGTCACTGATGAAGACATTGAAGAGGACTGGGCCCAATATTGATCCCTGTGGTACTTTGCGTGTCACCCTTCCCTCTGCAGAGCATGTGCCATTTACCACCACCCTCTGAGTTCTGTTGCCTAGCCAGTTCCCCACCCATCTCAGTAACTTGCACCCTACCCCCAGGCTCCGTAGTTTATTTAGTAGCCATCTGTGTAGTACCATATCAGAAGCCTTGCTAAAATCCAGATATGCCACATCCTCTGCCCTGCCCTGCCCTGGTCCATCTCCCTGGTTACCCAGTTGAAGAATTCTGTAAGATTCATTTGGCATGACTTGCCCTCAATGAAATCATGTTGTCTTGGGTCTTGGAGACCGTTTGCTGCCAGGTGCTTCAAATATTGGACTTAAACCCCAACCATTGCCTGTGGCATCTGTCGTGTTCTCCCTTCGAACAATCCTTCGTCCCTAGGCCATCATGTCCAATACTCTCCTGTCTCAGCTGACCTTCCCTCCCCGCTCTCTATACCCCCCCCTTCTTCCCACCCCACTTGCCAGGACATGCCTACAGTACTTATCAAAGGACTTACAGCTCAATCTTTTTCGCACTTTGACGCTAGAGAAACTGCCACTCCTGCTCACTATGACTCCTCTAATGATGTTTACTGTATAAACTTTAGCTCATTACCTTAAGTCCATATATCTGTATCCATACAATTGTATTTAAATGGCACTACCTCCTGTTGAACCTATTGCTATGCTATGTTCTGGTGCAAGTATCTTGTCACATGTGATAGCTATATGTTGTTATGTTATTATTATTACTATGTAATTGCTATGTATGTTTACTCAACTTGTTATGTCTTAACCCTGTTGGCAAGTGTTTTGCCCCAGGTCCATCTTGTAAATGAGCTTGTCTCAATGATGTTCCGCATGGCAAAATAAAGATTTTGAATGATTGATTGATTGATTGAGGTGGTCCACTATCCTTTCCTTCAGCAGTGTTTCCATTAATTTACATGCCACCGAGGTTAGGTTTACTGGCCTGTAGTTTCCTGCCTCCTCCTTGCTACCACTCTTATGTAGTGGGACCACATCAGCTCTCCTCAAGTCCTCTGGCACCTCCCCTATCTCCAATGGCCAGTGGGGCCACCAGCACCTTCCTCAGCACACCCTTTGGTGAACTCCATCTGGACAGATTGCCTTATCTATTTTTATTGCTGTTAGTTCTCTGAGGATCCTTTCCTCTGAGAATGGACTAGTGTCCACCTCCCTACCCTTTGTGTCCCTCTCCTTTAAAGATGGTCCATTCCCTTCCCCCCTGCTCAGTGAATACTGAACAGAAATAATCATTCAGTACTTCTGCCTTGAGTACATCATCCTCCACGCACCCTTCTTCCCTACTTTTCAGCCTAACAATGCCCCACTAGATTTTTTCCTATCGCTTATGTACCCAAAGAATGTTTTATTGTTTTTTATTGAATCTGCCAACTTTTCTTCCATTTATGCTATGCCAACCTAACTGCCTTCCCTGCTACTCTCTTTTATTTGGTAACTCTTCTTGTCTTCTACCGCCTGAGTCTACTTGTAAGTCCTGAAGGCTACCCTCTTATCCCTAACCTTTTTAGCCACTTCCCCAGAGAACCAAAATGGCCTCCTTCTTCTCTTTCTTTTGGTTAGCTGTTTGACAAAGAATTTTGTTGCATCCTTTATGGCTGCCTTAATTGTTTTCCACTGCTCCCCTCCGTTAACATACCTGTGACTCCTCCTAGTGCCGCCCTCATAAAATCTCCCATTTTGACATAGTCCACTCTTCTAAAGTCTAGGGTTTTTGTCCTTGTGGGGTTTGTTTCTTGTTCAGCTAGTACCTCAGACCACTCTGTCTGGTGATCGCTGTTTCCGCAGGTGCTCCCCGCTGTGACCTTTCCTAAATTTCTGTTTGAAAGCACCAGGTCAAGTATTGCCCCTTCCTTAGTTGAGTCTGTGACTAGCTGGTTTAGGAATGCCTATTTAAGGCCTGCAAGGAAATTTCTGCTCCTAGCTGTAGTGGCCATCTGCAGGCCCGTGTCCACATCTGGGAGGTTGAAGTCTTCAACTATCAACACCTCCCCCATATCTGACATTTTATTAATCAATTATAACATTTCCTTATCCATAGATTCATCCTGAGATGGGGATCTGTAGACCACCCCATATGGATAGCTGTTCCCTTTCTCCTCTCCATCGTGACCCATAATATTTCTGCTTTTCCCTGATTACACTGTGTCTCTGTTGCCTTGATGGTGTCCCTAACATACAATGCCACCCCTCCTCCCTTTTTGCCTATTCTATCCTTCCTAAATTGATTGTATCCCAGAATGACCACCTCCCAGCTTTGGTTGTCATTGCACCATGTTTCTGTGATGGCCACTATGTCCAGGTTTGCTTCCACCATAGTGGCCTCTAGGTCACAGATTTTGTTTCTCAAGCTGCTGGTGTACATGACTCTCCATTTTGTGTTTTTGTCCTTCCCCTCTAGTCCCAATTGCCCTCTCCTGATTAACCCGCTGTCCTCCTGAATGAGTTATTTTCCTTGTTTGTGCGACTATTTAGGTCATCTGATATGTATTTGCTGCTCTCATCTGATTTTATCTGATTAGGGATGGGTACACAACTCTTCTTTCTACTCACCACCCCACCCCCCAGCAAGTTTAACCCCTTCTCAAGGAAGTTGTTAAACTTATTTGTGAGGACTGTGGTACCCTCCCCAGAAGGATGCAGGCCATCCGTACTCTTTATACAGGCCCCTGTCCCCCAACTGGGGCCCCAGTCCCCCACATAGACAAAACCCTCTTCCCCACACCATTTCTTCAGCCAGGAGTTGAGGTCAATGATGCAATGTGTCCTACCTGCTCCCCTGTTTCAGACAGACAGCACCTTTGAGAAGGACACTGGGGTTGCTGTCTGCTTGAGGCCCCTCCCCAGTCTCCTAAATTCTTCCTTTACCTGATCTAACCTTTCCTCATCCCTTGTGATGTTATTTGTTGCCAGGTGGACAATAACATTGAGCTCCCCTCTCCTAGCTATTGCTCTTGCGAGCCTTAGGATCACTCTCCAACCCTCCGAGTGGTGCCTCCTGCCAGGCACTTTACCTCCCAGTCCCCCTTGCTCCCTGTTCCCAGTACTATCACCCTGACAATGAGTCCCCTACCAGGAGCTGCTTCCTTCTTTGCTGGGGTCTACCACTGTCTTCCCTTTGGGGCCCAGTATGGATATCCCTCCCATCCCCCTCGGTCACTATCCCAGATGCCACTGGTGGACCATCCTGTTCCTCCAGTATTGCAAAGGAGTTTCATAGCATTACCAGTCTGGTGACTGGGCTCTGTACCACTATTCTCACCATTCCTGAGCCCACCGTAGTTCATCTACTCCTTTTGCTTGGCAACCTTTGAGCGAGATGGGGCTGTCATGGTGGTCTCTGGAAGGGGGCAAATGTAGCCTGTATCCTTGCCAACACAGCCTGGAGGCTGGTGGCCTCTGCCCTCAGCTCAGAGAGGTGTCTGCAGTTTGGGAAGCATCACAGCATCCAGAATGTCCTCCTGAATACTGCTGCCCCACAACCATTGCACTGCACCACACTAGTCATCATGAGTTATTTCTGTTTCAGAAGCTTGCCTGCCTACTCCTTCCCTGCAGTGTCCCTCTGTTGGGTCTGTGAGGAAAACCATCAGCTACGTTCCACAAAGTTAACACAAAGGCAGTAATCTAACAGCAAATCCCCTGAAATGTGAGTCTTAACTACTTACTGCAGCTGAAGGTCCAGCCACACACAGTTAGAAGCTGCTACAAACTTCCAGAAATGGAGCACAAAAACAGAGGCCCCTAGTCATCCCTAGGCAGCCTGAAGCTACTGAAATCAAGTATGAAATGTATTGAAATGTAATCATGTGCAAAAAATTCTCGTCCCGGTTTAGGATGGACAAATTTATTCCCCATCTCTGCATAGCAGTAAATATTATGTTTCACTGTTTGCTGATGACACAAAGCTCTGTAACAGAGTAGACACACCAGAGGGTGTTGACAGAATGAGAAGCGACCTGCAGAAACTTGAAGAATGGTCAGGGGTTTAGCAGTAGAAATTCAATGCAAAGAAGTGCAAGATAATGCATATGGGGCACAAAAACCCTGGCACAATATATCAGTTGGGGGGTGAGGATATAGCATGCACCAAGCAGGAATGGGATCTTGGGGTTATCATCTCTGATGACCTCAAGGTAGGGAAACAGTGTGACAAGGCAGTAGGTAAAGCAAATAGGATGCTGGGATGTATAGGCAGGGGCATCACCAGCAGGAAAAGGAGGTCATAATTCCGCTATACAAGACACTAGTGAGGCCCCACCTGGAGTACAGTGTACAGTTCTGGAGACCATACCTACGTAAGGACATAGACAGGGTAGAGAAGGTTCAGAGGAGGGCAACAAAGATGGTGCATGGATTGCATCACAAGTCCTATGAAGACAGCTTGAAGGAACTGAACATGTACTCCCTGGAGGAGAGGAGGAGAGAGGATATGATAGAGACATACAAGTATCTTACAGGGAGGAACAGGGTGCAGGAAAACACTATTTTAAGCGAAAAAGATGTTCCAGGACTAGAGGGCATGGGATGAAGTTGGAGGAGGACGATTCAGAGGAAACATGAAAAGAATTTCTTCAGAGCCGGTGGTGGACAAGTGGAACACCCTGCCAGAGGAAGTGGTGGGGTCTGAAACAATCACGGGAATTAAGAATGCATGGGATAGACATAAAGGAATTCTGGAGGTCAGGGGTAAGGGGCAACAGACTTCTAGGAAATCAAACTGAACTTACAAGCTCAAATGGGCAGACTGGGTAGGCCATAGGCCCTTATCTGCCGACACTGTCTATGTATCTCTGTATCTATGTATCTCTGTCACCTGCACCAATAGAAAACTGTTCCATCAGAAATCCTCCCTTGTTTATTGTAATCCTGATAGTGACTTATCATTAACATATCTTTCAAATTAGTGCCCCCATGAAACATCACTGGGGGAGGGGGGGGTTCTCCTAAAGTTAGCTAATTCCACCCGCTGAGGAAGACTCATTTGCTGGGTCAGTAACATAGGGGTGATAGCCCAGCTTCTAAGCCATACTGTGTTATTTGTAATAAAATGCAGTATTTTCACTGCAGTTCTTTGGTGTGTGCCCAGCCTTCTTTTGTTTGTTGTCAGTCAACCTTTTGGTTGGTGCACCTTTGGGGAGGCTGATATGTGCTTCCTTCTCCCATTTACAGTGTCTGAATTTTTTGGAAGCAGCACTCTTGCTCTGCAGTTAGCCTCCCACGGGGTAAAACTCTTCAGATATACCTAAACCTAGCACAGGTTTTAATGCTTTAGGTGCACATTACTTTGATGCCCACAACAGTAATCCAAGAGGTCTGAGATTTTGTGCACTTAATCATGTTCCCCGACTACTTTTACAGTGTGAGACCAAATGGATTTAAATGCTTGGTGCACTTATACCAATTGGTCTGAATGATCAGATAGTCTTTAAACCATATTTGTGAATTATCATAATCTGTACCTTTTTAATACCTAAATTCTATCTAGGTTTTCACAGTCTCCCTGTTCTGGTGTATGTGTCCCTGTATTTTAAAATGGTTTTAGCACTATCGGGCATGGACTGAGGATTTGTTCTAAAATATGAATAACAATTTTAAAGGTGTAGACCTTTTGGCTGAGGGTTAGAGCCCGTTTTTCTGAAATTGGATTTAAAATTTCCTGTATTTTAGAAATTGGACTTGGAATATATTGCCTTAAAAATGGTAATCAGCCCTCATATACTGTGTCCACCACAACATGCTATTGTATTCTTTGAATACTTGCATGATTTACAGATCCTCAGTTCATAGCCTGAAGTATCTGACCAATGGGATTTTGTATAGATTGATTATATGTGGCACTATTCACATTGCTTAATGAGTTTACATGATACTGTCCATGACACATTTGAGCTCAGAATAGTCAGCACAAATTTTACTCGGGAGGTATTTTGAATGTAATAGTTGCATTTCTAAATTAAAGTTTAACATGCTGTTGGAGTCGGCTTACCAGGAATAATGAAGCCATTAGAATCATTGAAGTCTGGAAATTAATTTGGCAGCTTGAATGTGATTGGAGAGTATTTAATTTTAACACTTGTGTAACCCCTTTGTTACCCAGGGTTACTAGAATCCCAATAAGACCTAGTGGTAGGCAGGGAAGGCAGCTTGTGAAACTCCAATTAAATGGGTTTCACACTGTCTCACTCTGTCCTCAGTCACAGCTGAGACTTGAGAGATGATATCATTATAGAACTGTCGCAGCTGCATGAGCCACTTTGGAATCTCCAGCTCAGGGAGTGAAGTTTAGAATTTTGGGAAATTCAAAGTCAGTCTTCTGTTTGTCCTTAAGCAAGAAGGAAGCATCAGTCTGCTGTTTGATCTCTCACTAAGAAAAAGGAAGTGTTCCTGTGTTTTACTTTTTTTAAAGTGGTGGAGACTGCTCCCCCGGTCTCAGTGCCCCCTCCCTCCGGGGGGTAGAAAAAGTTCTCTGTGGGTTCCAGGGGCAATCCCTTTCTCCCACCATGGAAGGAAGCTGCCTGATTTAATTTCAGTCTGTTCTTGTATAACAGCAAAGGTTACAGTACTTCGCCTGTGGGGCACCTGCAACGAATGAGTGAGTGTTTGGCTCCATTTGAAGGGGCAAAACATATTGTTTTCTTCAGTCGGATTTCAAGTAATGGGGACTGCTATTTGGAAGGACTATGTCAACTAGGACAAACAAATAGAGCAGTCAAACAGTTTAAAGTTTTAAATGGATTTAAAGTTCACTGTAGAGGGTGCTTCAGGTCATCCACCGTTCAATCTACATTTTAAAGTCTAAAGTTTTCTGTGTATCCAGAGAAATGGCCGGGTATGGGCTGTGGGAGCTGGAGGTGAAACCCCCATCTTTAGTAACCAGGTCCACCTCTACGGATTTCTTCTGTGTTTTGCTACTTGCCTCATGCACTTGGCCAGTGATGGGGTGGGTACCCAGGCGTGGGTATAACATTGAAAATCTCTCTAGGAGTCGCAGACTCTAAGTGGCGTGGGGAGCCACAGGATGGAAAATTACTCCTTGTTTGATAGGAGCTTGATTGGAAGTACGAAACAAATCTCTCAGGAGTCGCAGACTCTAAGTGGTGGGGAGCCACAGTTTGGGAGTCTCCTTGTTTGATGGGATGTCTTTCCAAGTAAAGTTTGGGTTCATTCGTCAAGTGGACCGTCAGCCGAGTGGCCGGCAGGGGAGCCGGGCCAGTCGGGCTATGTATCCAATGCGCATGCAAAGTCCGGGCTGAGTGCCTGGTGGGTCCAAAGCCAGACATCTGTAGTAATGTGTTCATTCCTCAAATGGACCGCTTTGTTAACCTCTAATCTGCACATACAGTAACGTAGCCCTTTGGGGGACCATGCAATGCTTTGTTTATGTTCAGTTAGTCAATAAATAAAGCCACACTGAAAAATCCCAATTCTGGTTCTGGACATTACAGTTATTGCTTCCTGTAGTTGGATTTACTTGGGTGCCCCTGTGCAGAGTAGCCAAACCTAGGTCCCTTGTGCCAGGTTACCTCATCCTTCTTCAAACCCAGGTCCCCCACCAGGTATTGCTGCCAAATGCCAACAGCATGCCACCTGTCATTTTAGTAAAAAGGGCAGGGGTGGGGACCCCGGATGTCTGTTACAAAAATGGAGGCACCGCTTTGGATTTGTTCGGGAAGGAAGGTGCTTGGGCAAGTGAGCTAGTGTTTTGGCTATCTGGCAGTCGGTAGCCTAAAAAGTTGAAGCAATTTCCCTAGTGTGTTGCTGTGTGCTGTGAATCTTGTGCTGCTGCTTAAAAAATGCCAACTGTTTACCAAGGAGCTGTAAAGCCAAAGTGTGTGTCCTTGTCCTGCATCAACATAGTTTACAGCGTTTGTCAGTTTTAAAATAAAGTTCTGTGAAGGAAAGTGTGGAAAACTAGGGGTAGCAACAGAGAAATTATGTCCTGGACGTTGGAAATGCTTTCTGTGCAATGCTAGAGACTACAGAGTTGATGGCAATGTTACATGGTTGAAATGGGCTCCTGCCGTGGAGTCAGTTGAGAAAAAAAAAAAGTGCATCTTTTCAGTTTAAATTTGCCTGCTTTCGCGATTGCGTGGGAAGGCCCTCGTGAGGAAGAAGAGGCTCATTTGCATGGCGTCGTGTGGTTGGTCAGTTTGCCATTAGTCCCGCCCCTCAGCCAGCTCTTCTGTGATTGCCTCAGCATTCGAGAGGAGACAGAGAGTAGTGCGTGTACTGGCAGTGGAGGAGCGTTCGCGAAGTGTTCAAAGCACTGTAAACAGTAAAAAGTGACTTTCTAGTTAAAAATTGGGCTCAACCCACTTATCGATCGTGGGATCAGTGAATTGTGTGGTTAATACTACGATCGCAGAGACTACCCGCCCGTTTGCAATCTGAGGCCTTCAAAAATCTGGCTGCAGGCTGTTTACCCCATCGTAGCAATCTGCTCACAATAACGATGAGCAATTAAAACTGCTCAAATCAGTGATTTTCAGATAATGCCATATAAAATGTGTGTGCAGCTGTATAGTACTTTGCAAGTAGCGATTGTGTGATGTCCTGCTGGCAAGTGCAAGTCTGTAAAGCCATTAAATGTGTGCATAGCAATGAAAGTAGCCTCAGTTTAAAGTTTGCAGCCAGAGAGAGATTGTGGGTTGTAAAATAAGTGCAACACTAGCAGAAGCAGGCAATCCTTTGCTGAAACCTGAAGTTAAAGTGACTGTAATTAAATGAATGTTGCCAGCATGTGAAAAGTCCAAGGAAAATCCTGTAAATGTGTGAACAGCCAGAACGGAGCAAGTTGTGCAGTTTGAGTAAAAGTTATTAGTAGCTGATGTAAATTGGGTGCGCAGTGTCTTGACCCAGAGTCTGAATGTTGATGCACAGGAGTGCTGCCGTCGCCATTACAGGGTGGGGTAGTAAAGTAAACACAGCAGCAGAGGAGCCATTTTAAAGCTACAGAGTATGTTCATTTAAAGTGGGACTTTCAGTTACAGTGAACTTTTGTTTGTTTTTCTGCAGTTATCGCCTCAGGACCAGCTCGTTACCCGGATCATGCCCGGGTTGCAGTAACAGCAGCAGTATATAGATTGAGAGATATTGAAAATTGGTGCTATAGAGGGCAACTCCCTCCTGATGTGGCAATTCCTAATTATCCAGTGTGTGTATGCCAGATGTGCTTGAGTGCTGGAAGGATGTCTTCATGATTCCTCACTGTGCTGGATGTCTACAAAAATATGGCTTGTATAAAGCGCCTCAAATTTGTTTGCCTCCCACATGGACACAACTTCAAGAATCTGCAGTTGGCAGCACACAGCATCAGGCAGAGCCTGTGGAGGAAGGTCCCTCAGGGGAGTGTGGCACAAAGTTAGAGAGTGCAGAATTAGAGACTGAATCTGAAATTGAAGCATTGGATGCTGGATCTCAGAAAGCAAGTTCAGATAAAGCATCAATAGTCCCCTGGGTGGGGGGGCCTAGCCCAAGTCTCGAAGGTGAAGATGAGATGCGGAAGGCTGTTGAATGGGAGGTATCAACCTTCGCTCCCAGTGATGAATGGATAGTCTCGGGGGTGAGAACTACTGCTCACTCCTGGGCTCAGATCCTCAGTGAAGAGGAAGATGAGGGGGAACCTATGTGGCCTTGTGAGAAAGGAACGGGTACACAGCCTCAAGATCTTGCCTTGGAGGAATGTGTTCAAGAAGGTGGTGATACCACTGCCCTGGCTTCAGAAGAAGAAGAAGTCAGGGATCCATTTTTAATTTCATTGAGGATGTGAAGCTGGCAGAACCAGGACTGGCCACCCCCAAGCCAGGCCAGCGGTCTCAGATTGACCAAAGCAAGTAAAGAGGAGAGACTGGTTCGTAGAAAGGCCAATGAAATCTTTGGTATGACCTTTCCTACCTTTCCTCGGAGAGTCTGGGAGGAGATCGAGAACTGCAGGAAATCCTGGATCTGGGATGAAGCAATGAAACATGTGCATCCTGGGGCTAACCAGCATGTAAAGAATAGACTGTTCCACGAAAAGTATACACAGTGGAAGAGAGGCAGGACACTGTTTATGGACAGAGTGAGAATAGTGGACGGAGAGGGATGTGAAGTCTCCTGTGTGAATTATGTGCGTCCAGATGGAGTAATAATTCAAGCCCTGACCCCCTCTACTGTGGCCTCAGTGCAAGGACCTCCCAGTAATTAAGCCTGTGCCTGCAAATGCGAGAGGTAGGTGTCAATACTGCCACATCTAGACTGTGAAGTGCCCTTTTGAATTGCCAATATGAATAAACAAGGAATCAGGTGCCCCATATTCTTCAGTCCACAGTGTACTGTCCTGTTCAGCAACCATCTACTGGTACCACCAGATGACTTCAGATCCAGAGAGACACCAGCCCAGCTGTTTCCTGTTCATCGCCTGGTAATTGGATGACGCAGGACCAGCTGTTTTTCTTTTTGTTCCTGTTCTAAGGTTCCTTCTCCAGTTATGACATCAGCCCAGCTGTTTCCAGGTGTGCACTCCTGTGGGTTCCTGGAAGATGTCCGCCCAGCTGTATCAGAAGAAATGCTGCCAGGAGAGTCCTCGAAGGGACCGGTTTGTGATGTCCGAATACTTCAAGAGGCTGGTAAGTCCGAAAAATCTTTTATTCTATCTTTATGACACTGCAATACACACCTACACAGACTTCAAACAGTGTGTGAACTGTCATAAAGACTCTCCTTGGGATTATTGCCTTAAGAACTATGCTTCACGGGCTCCGGCCCAGGAGAGACTCTTTAATGGACTGGCCTTCGGCCTTGTAGTCACTAGTTGGGACATTTAGGGCACTCCATCCCCCCCCAAATGTGTATTGTTACCAATGTCATTACTGTACTTTAATGTAAATACTGTTTTCTACCTTTTTCTACAAAAAAATGCTTTTCTTTTTGGGGATTGTTCAGTGCTTTTTCTGTGTGGTAAGGGTTGTTGTTGTTGTCATTGTTGTTGTTTAGATAGACTGTACCTGCAGATTAGGATGTGTTTTTTTTTTTGTTTTTGTCTTTTCTTACAGGTGTTCCTGGAAGACAGAAGAGAAGACAAGAAGAGGAGCAGGGGCTCATCGGAGTCCCTCGTCAGTACTTATGGTGTAGAATTTAAATGTACTGTGTTATTATTGCTAATGGTTGTAGTTGTAGGCTGCCCAAGGTCGGGGAGGTCCCTGGGTTTTTGTTTTGTTTGGGATGTTACGTTAAGAGGCAGATAGGTTTTCCCTAGAGGGTTACGGGGGATAGACAGGCTGTGGTCCTGAACGGCCGTAGGGACTGCAGTGCTGATCTATCAGGGCTATGCTCTGGACGGTTCTACCAGAGCCACTAGGTGTCCATAGTAAGTGGATAGAGTAGAGGCTGATATGTCAGCTATAGGCCTCTAGGCCCTTAGTGTTGCCTACCTGTGCTTGCACATGGTATGAGGGGGCCTGATCACCCCCCTCCGCAGGTAGCATATAGGGTGGGATGGCCTAAGGCCGGGTGCATAATGACTGGGGACAGTCATTTTCCTGGTCGAGGGCGAGTGTAACCCATTTGTTACCTGGGGTTACTAGAATCCCAGTAAGATCTAGTGGTAGGCAGGGAAGGCAGCTTGTGAAACTCCAGTTAAATGGGTTTCACACTGTCTCACTCTGTCCTCAGTCACAGCTGAGACTTGAGAGATGACATCATTATAGAACTGTCGCAGCTGCATGAGCCACTTTGGAATCTCCAGCTCAGGGAGTGAAGTTTAGAATTTTGGGAAATTCAAAGTCAGTCTTCCGTTTGTCCTTAAGCAAGAAGGAAGCATCAGTCTGCTGTTTGATCTCTCACTAAGAAAAAGGAAGTGTTACTGTGTTTTACCTTTTTTAAAGTGGTGGAGACCGCTCCCCCGGTCTCAGTGCCCCCTCCCTCCGGGGAAGGGGGTAGGAAAAGTTCTCTGTGGGTTCCAGGGGCAATCCCCTTCTCCCACCATGGAAGGAAGCTGCCTGATTTAATTTCAGTCTGTTCTTGTATAACAGCAAAGGTTACAGTACTTCGCCTGTGGGGCACCTGCAATGAATGGGTGAGTGTTTGGCTCCATTTGAAGGGGCAAAACATATTGTTTTCTTCAGTCGGATTTCAAGTAATGGGGACTGCTATTTGGGAGGACTATGTCAACTAGGACAGACAGAGCAGTCAAACAGTTTAAAGTTTTAAATGGTTTTAAAGTTCGCTGTAGAGGGGGTGCTTCAGGTCATCCACCGTTCAATCTATATTTTAAAGTCTAAAGTTTTCTGTGTATCCAGAGAAATGGCCGGGTATGGGCTGTGGGAGCTGGAGGTGGGAAAACCCCCCATCTTTAGTAACCAGGTCCACCTCTACGGATTTCTTCTGTGTTTTTGCTACTTGCCTCATGCACTTGGCCAGTGATGGGGTGGGTACCCAGACTTGGGTTGCAACTTGAAAATCTCTCTAGGAGTCGCAGATTCTAAGTGGTGTGGGGAGCCACAGGGTGGGAAAATTACTTCTTGTTTGATGGGAGCTTGATTGGAAGTTTGAAAACAAATCTCTCTAGGAGTCGCAGACTCTAAGTGGTGTGGGGAGCCACAGTTTGGGAGTCTCCTTGTTTGATGGGATGTCTTTCCAAGTAAAGTTTGGGTTCATTCATCAAGTGGACCGTCAGTCGAGTGGCCAGCAGGGGAGCCAGGCCAGTCGGGCTATGTATCCAATGCACATGCAAAGTCCGGGCTGAGTGCCTGGTGGGTCCAAAGCCAGACATCTGTAGTAATGTGTTCATTCCTCAAATGGACCGCTGTGTTAACCTCTAATCTGCACAAACAGTAACGTAGCCCTTTGGGGGACCATGCAATGCTTTGTTTATGTTCAGTTAGTTAATAAATAAAGCCACACTGAAAAATCCCAATTCTGGTTCTGGACATTATGGTTATTGCTTCCTGTAGTTGGATTTATTTGGGTGCCCCTGTGCAGAGTAGCCAAAGCTAGGTCCCTTGCGCCAGATCACCTCATCCTTCCCCGAACCCAGGTCCCCCACCAGGTATTGCTGCCAAATGCCAACAGCATGCCACCTGTCGTTTTAGTAAAAAGGGCAGGGGTGGGGACCCCGGACGTCTGTTACACTTGCACATTTCTATTGATCAGTTTAAATACTTGAACTTGCAAATTTTTTCTGACACTTTTTCTGCTCAGTATGTAATTGATTGCATTGGTTGGTGGGTTATTTAAAGGAATATGAAATGTTGGCTAACTCCACCCACTGAGGAAAACTCATTTGCTGGATCGATACGTAGGGGTGTTATCCCAGCTTCTTAGCCATGTTGTGTTATTTGTAATAAAGTAAAGTATTTTGTTCTTTGGTGTGTGCCCAGCCTTCTTTTGTTTGTTATCAGTCAACCTTTTGGTTGTTGCACCTTTGGGGAGGCTAATGTGTGCTTCCTTCTCCTTTCTACAGATAGTAAAGTAATATTTCTCATGTTGCCTTATATTCTTCCATATGATTTCCTGGATTGTAGGATAAACTGCATGGCAATTCATGCGATGACCAACAGAGGATAAAAGTGAGCAATTAGCTTGTAATCATTGTCAGACACCAAGAACCAAGGTAGTATTTTATAATGTAGCCTCTTGATATACATTCACCATACCTAGCTGTTACAAACCCATTCTAGTCAGAATGACATGCATCAGAAGCAGAGGCAATTTGCAAAAAGGGCAGTATGTAAAATGCATAAATAGTACAAGAAGACATTTTTCAACATGTGTTTTTAACACAAATACAATCAGACATCTCAAATGCATACTGGGTTTGCAAACCTATGTATCTGAAGGGGGGGGTATGCTGACTAGCAAAATCTCTATATTGTTTTACGGCTAAGACACAGAGGGCTGGATATTCAAACTGCGCTATTTTGTGGCTCAAGCCCTTGTGCTGCACAAAATAGTTGTGCAGGGGTGTGTCCAGAGCGATATTCAAAGGAGTTGCGCCCTTGAGCAAATCCTTTGAATATCACCTGGCCACAGCCACTGTGCATGGCGCAGTGGAACTTGCGCCACCGCAAGTTGTCAGAGTGGAGCATTCAACTTGCGGTGGCGCAAGTACCATTGCGCCATACGCAAAATCCCATATTCAAAAGGTGACATGCAAATGGGGCCATAATTCATGCAAGGCACAGGGGCCATTTGCATCTGATTATGGCCCCATTTGCATGCCATTAGCATGCGGGTGCACGATCCGAGGACTTGTTGCCTGGCCTGCCAGGCAGCAGCCATCGAGGACTGGCGCCTACGGCCTGATCACGGGCAAAACAGTGTAGAATCCCCACCACCACCCCACTGGCCCGATGGGCATAGTTTAATCCCCACCAGCCCGATCGAGGGCAGAAATGTAGCTCCCCCCCGAACGTATCCCTGGTGGTCCAGTGGACCGTAAATCCCAATCGCGGGCAGTAGTGGTGTAAAACAAGCCCCCCTCCTCCCAAACACATCCCTGGTGGTCCAATGGACTGAAAAGCCATATCATGGGCAGTAGTGGTTTAATGACCCCCCCTCCCGAATTCATCCCTGGTGGTCCAGTGGCAAATCCCGATTGCAGGATGTAAAGTTGAACAAACCCCCGAACATAGCCCTGGTGGCTAGTGTCCCCACTCCAACCACCCAGGCTCCACCACCCGCTCCCCGGCGGTCGGTGGCAGCAGTCATCCACCTGCCTGCCACCCGCCACCTGCTGACTGACTGCCAGTGAGGGCTGTACGCCCATTGGTGCAGGCAGAGCCAATGGGCGTGCAGCCATACCGTATGACAGTCCAGATTTGTGAATGAATACATTAATTCATTCACAAAACTGGACTATCTTATATGATATGGGCTGCATGCCCATGGCTCCTCTGCTCTGTACTGAAGTGTGCTCCGGGCAGTCAGCGATGAGGCAGCAGGCGGGTGGGATGCTGCCGCCCGCCGGCTGCCGGGGGGGCGGGTGGTGGGGCTTCGTGGGTGGGTGGGGTGGGGACACTAACCACCACGGCTATGTTCGGGGGTTTGTTCAACTTTTACTCCGCGATCAGGATTTACCACTGACCACCAGGGATGAATTCGGGAGGGGGTTATTAAACCACTACTGCCCGCGATCGGGCTTTTGGTCCACTGACCACCAGGGATGTGTTGGGGGTTGTTTTACACCACTACTGCCCATGATTGGGATTTCACGGTCCACTGGACCACCAGGGATACATTCGGGGAGCCACATTGCTGCCCGCGATCAGGCTGGTGGAGGATTAAACTGTGCCCGTGATCGGGCCAGTGGGGAGTGGTGGGGATTCTACACTGTTTGCCCATGATCAGGCTACAGGGGGCACAGGAGTGGGTGGGGGCCAGCCACAGGTGGCAGCTGCTGTGTTGCGCCCTGCAAAGCAGCAGCTCACCTGTGGGTGGCCCTCGACTTAAGCCTTTTTTTTTTTGGCTCAAAGTTGTGCAGGCACAGGTTGGGGGTTGCGCCTACACAACTCTGCACAGCCTGGCTGAATATCGGGCTGTGTAGTTCATGCATGGTTCCTTGCCCTCCAGTTGCGCATGCCTTCATTTGCATTGCGCTGTTGCTCAGCCTGTTTTCAGTGGCGCAGCTGCCTCCTGCTGAATATCGCAGAATGGAGCAAGTTCGGACTTGCGCAGGCGCGACCCTATTGCGCATGGCGCAACCTATTTGAATATCTGGGCCAGAGTGCCTAAGTGAGGAGATCAGATGCAGTATTCTGCATCACCTGCATATGCCTGAGCTGGCTGGGCACACTACATAATTTGTTACAACATACATCTACACCACTGTTTTCACATCACCGGTTTTATAAAAGGGAAGAAACCTGGCAACAGTAAAAACAACCCCTTACTACAGCCAACAAATGGCATACCACAGGCAGCTTAGGCTAAATCCCATAAGGGTGGGCAGCTACAGTTGGGTATGTATCATTGAAGTATTTTTATTATTGTAGTGAGTGGAGCAGGGTGAAATAATTTAAGTGCTGACCAGAAAGAAGAGGCACAATAGGGAGATGCAGGAACAGTACAAAAAGGCAGATAATTTTCAACGTATGTGGTTTCTGTAAACACACATGCAATCAGAAGCTTTCTATCCATCACAAAGCATCAGAAGTATGCATATTCATGTGTGTTTGGGGGGGGGATATACTGACTATGGAAAATTGGCACTACATTCTGACTGAAACACAGGCAGAGCCGCCCCACAGGCAAGATGTGTAGTAAAGAACAATAGCAAGTAAAACTGGGGAGAAGGGAGGTGAACTAGCAAAATGTCTAAACTTTATATTTTTTAATATCCAGCTGTGGTGGAGTCTGGGTAGTTTCATGGCAATCAGAATGTAGTGAGTAAAGCGTAATTACCACAGCAACCACCAACCTCAATCACACAGTCAAACACCGAAAGATGTAATGCAGGTACAGGGTTTTAAGTAATTGATTAGTTTTTTTCTTGGGATGATACTAACTATATAGAAAGTACGTGTATATATTTTCTAGAAGTGTTATGTTGTTAAACACAGTGAGGCAAGAACTATGTATTTTCACAAAGATTTAGCACTTTTATGAGCAAAACGCTGATCAATTTTTAGAGTTAAATAAAACCCTGAGATATAAAATCCAGAGGTTTGGTGTGATGGACTCCTGCTGGCGTCCCTGGTAAGAGGTTTTTAACCTGTTTGTGGCTTATTTGCAATAAAAGATTTTATACCTGCATACATCTTTTGGTTTTTAACTGCGTGTTTGAAATTGAAACATAGAAACATAGAAGTTGATGGCAGATAAGGACCACAAGACCCATCCAGTCTGCTCATTTCCTTTTCTACCTTATGAATGTGTCATCAGCCTTTGCTCTGTCAGTGGCCTATCCTATTGGTGGTTGGTGCAGTAATTTACTTACTACATTCTGATTGCCATAAAACTACCCAGACTTCACCACAGCTGAGTCACACACAATAAATATAATCGTAATCTTTACGCATGACATGAGGTGATGCACACATAGCCTGCCAACTAAAACTGCACAAAAGAGAAGGTAGGTAACATCCAATATGTGTGGTTACTGTAAACACAAATAGAATCAGAATCCTCAAAAGAATAATGGATATGCAAATCTGGGGGTGGATAGGCTGACTAGCAAAATATCTAAATGTTCACAACAATAGTATACAAAGTGTAATTCACAATGTTAATATATAAAGAACCTGAGTGAAGAGATAAACTGCACTGTTATACACCACCTGCACATATCTGAGCTAGCCAAGTACACTACATAATTTGTGACAACATTAAACTATATCACTGTTTTCACATGATCGGCTTCAACAAAGAGGTGAAAACTGATGATGGTAAACACAACCCCGAACTACACTCAGTGATTGAACTTCCAGAGTCAGACGATGTTAAATCCTCTGCAGGAGGGAAGTTATAGTTGCTTATGTGTCATTCCTATATTTTAACGTGTAGTAAGTGGGGAACGTAAAATAATCTCAATGCTGATCAGAAATTGGAGAAACAAAATGTAGGAGGCATAAATGACACAAGAAGGTAGATGCTTTCCAATTTGTATGCTTTCTGTAAGTACATATGCCATAAAATGCTTAAAACCCGGTGCAATGCATCATAGTAAGTCAAGTCAAGGTTTATTGGGTGACCAAATGGTCATTACAATCATAGAAATCAACAAACACCAAAATACAGAATAAAACATGTGCACACATAGAAAATTGCAAAGAAAGTTAGGCAATATATATCAAATTTCTAACACAGAATATGTAAGCTGCTTTAACTAATACATGTTAAGTTAATTAGTTATTTTTATCAACTATTAAATTCTGGCATGAGGTTAAAACTAGACACCTGTTTCAAGATCATTCATGAACTATTTGTAATGTTGTTATCTTAAAATACTGCCACATTTTTCACTTAAATTCACTATTTAGCTAGCATTCATTACCAGATTTATATAAAATACTTTGCCTTCAGTATCATATTTATCCTAGTAGTGCACAACATTATAGAGTTTAAAACAAAATAAAGATTTCATGAATTAAAATTCTACAGTCACTCATAGAACATTTTTGATACTTTTAAACATGCCTCTGGGACACTGATTGAAAAGTCCGACGAAAACTTTTTAAAACTAGAGCATTAATTAATACCCATTGTCTGAATTTTATAACATCAATAGGTACATTACATATTGACCAGGGTTTTAAGAGATCAGATTTCAGTGAACCCATAGTTTCTGCCCCAGTTATGAGCCTGAACACGACTCCACTCAAGCAAACTCAGAAACAGGAGTTACATCAACTGGAGTCAGAAAATTATTTGAATTTAAACTCCGTATACTACATAACACAGACCAAATTATCAGAGTTCGTGAACTTCTTGGCTTCAGTAAGAAAGAGTCCAACAAAAGTAGCTTAACAAAGGAGTCTAAAGCGCTCCAGTTCAAATATTGAGAAAACAAGCTCAATTCAAAACCTAGTGGGGTAAGAAATTATTTAAACATTTAAATGTAAAGTTAGCATGTTTCAGGAAAATGTATCCATATCCATGTCTCTGCTGCAGCTCTAACCATCTCCAACAAGGAGCCCCACATAACACAATGACTTAACTTTAGCAACAACAGTTCCTTAAGCCGGCCCGGTGGCGCTGAGGGTTGAGGTGCTGGATGCCACACCTCACACCACACTGGCGACCCGGGTTCAGGAACTGACTCGGGTCATTGGGGGTTGGCAGGGGAGAAAAGGGTCGAGCGTTCGGAGGACAGCTCTCCTTTCCTGGGAGGGTGGAGGTTTCTGTTCTCACCATCAAGTGACCTCTAGTGGAGACTAGGGGGCACTCAGCAGTTGGGAACCAGCTTGCAGGGGATTGGCTATGGTGGCACTTCTACAGGCATGCTCAGGAGTGAGCATGTGCTGTACTGGAGTGAATTGCACCACCAAGCAAATAAGGGGGAAAGATAAGCAAAAATACCCCCTTCCCATTGGTAGGCGAAGGTGGGTCTAGCGGTGCTAGGCACCACATCCAATGTTGGGCTAGGGTGCTCTCCTGGTCTCTCCACGTTCGTCTCCACCAGACATTACTAGAAAGAGTGCCAGTCAGAGTCAGTGGTCCTTGCTCCCAGGGATGCAGATCGGGGGGGGGGGGGTATGGAGGCAGACTGTGGGGAGTGGACCAGAACCAGGAGGAGTACTCAGGCATCAGGTGGACAGGATCAGCCAGGTAAGCCCCATGACATTGCTGGAGAGAGTCCAGTGTGCAAGGGAGAATAAAAGTCGATAAAAAAAAATATTTTTTAAAAAGCAACGGTTCCTTAGTTGACCAGTTCATCCACCAGATATTGGCCTAATCAGATAAACAGTCGAACTAAGCCCAAAAATATCCTTACAAGAGGCAGTGTATCTCAAGTTTCCCTTTTCAGGTGGTAAAAGGGAAATTTAACAGAGGTTCTGCTCAGAGACCCTTACAATGGATTCAGTGACTCATTGTTTAAGCGCAAAACACTTAACGGCAGGCTGAGACATAATGAAGTTTCCAAAAACTTAAGTTAGGTTACTCCATGTACATTTGCTCACTGAAGCACAGTGTGTCAAGAGAAAGAATTGATGAAAATGTCAAAACCTTTCCAACCGATTCTGATTCCCAGCACATTCTCCACATTTCCTGAGGTTTTTGCTACCCCTCTCTCAAAACAATCTTGGTCGTGAAAAAGAAAAAAATAACGTACCTTACGAGTTAGTTTCAGAGTTCAGAGGCAATATACCAAACCGAGCTTAAACAAGTTCGAAGAAATTCAGGTAGCAGTCCTTCTATTGTGTACCTTTACTGTGACAGCAGTCCCTTTATCATAACAAAACCCCAGGGGAACTTCAGGCATTTTCATCACAAAGTGTCAGCATTACTCAGTATTGCAAATCAGTGTCTTTCCTCTCCCAACGTCCCACAGAGCCTGTTCACTGATCGCCATAGTTAGCTCTCGGTTAATTTCTTATTTCCCTCACTGACCTCATTGACCTGCAGAGGAAAAAAAACACAAAGAATAGCTCTTCTGAGCATAGTAAATCTGTCCAAAAACTAATTTTTTTCAATTCCCGTGGCATAGA
Source organism: Neoceratodus forsteri (assembly GCA_016271365.2). NCBI lineage: Eukaryota > Metazoa > Chordata > Ceratodontiformes > Ceratodontidae > Neoceratodus > Neoceratodus forsteri. Next base: position 325,023,935 of record CM028135.1, on the reverse strand, counting down.
TAGCATACCTTCATTTGTTTGATTTTGCACCTTTCAGTCCTTTCCAGTACAATTACCCATTCATAGAAATAAAGGCCTCTTCTGTTCTCAAGTTGTTCAGGTTCAACTCCCATTGTCACAGGAAAAACTTCAGACTACCAAACACTCCCAGTCTGCAAGCAACCTCATCATTTAAGTCATTTAAATCGAAAGCTCAACATCTAAGTTTAGAGCTCAGATAAACAACAGCATGAATTTAACTGAGGCTTTTGTCCTTTTGGCCTATATTTTTTGAATATCGTGCTTCAAAACGGCAGATATTCTTCAGGACGACATAGACCAAAAAATGACCAGACGTCTAGTCAAGGGCAAAAAAACGTTTTGTGGCTTTTTAGTTTAACAAAAAGCACTTGCACAGAGGCAACAAGTTAAAATAACATAAGTTTCATACACAAAGTTTAACGAAATCTCACTAATAAAACATTCAGGAAACATTCGGCAGAATCGGCAAACAACAAGCAGCATTCAGCGGGGGAGTGGAGCAGCACCGTAGCCATTTTATTGCTCCACCTCCCATTCATCTTCACCCCACCATAGTATGCAAATCCACGTGTGTTTTGGGGGGACAGTTAAACTAACTTATGAAAGCATAGTACTGTATTCTGATTGCTATCTCACTCCTCAGACCTCAGCACATGTGACTCATACACACTAACCATAGCAATAATCTTTAAAATTTGTACAAAACAGTGAGCATCACATGAGGTGAGGTAAGTATAGCTTGCTAGCCAAAAAGCACATATCTAAAGGCAAATAATTTTCAACTTGTATGGTTTCTGTGAACACAAATAGAATTAAATGCTTCAAAGGCAGGGTATAAAAACCTACGTGAGTTCGTGGGTGGGGAAGAAGGGATGTGAACTAGCAAAATGTCTAAACTTTTTATTTTTTTAAATCCACAATAATAATATACAGCGTGACTGAGCGAAGAGAAAAGATGTAGTATTCTACACCACATGCAAGCGCCTGAGCTAGCCAAGCACACTAAACAATTCTCAACAGTAGAGAACTGCACCACTTTTCATATCTACAGCTTCAAGAAAAGGTCAATCCTTACAATGGAAAAAACAGCCCCCAACCATAACCAAAAATGGAATACCAGCATCATCATAGAATTGGCAGCTACTGATGATGTGTTATTCAAGACATTTTAATGCTGTAGTTAGTGGGGGGGTTAGATAAAGTAATTTAAATGCTGATCAGAAAGAAGAAACTCACTATATACTGTGAAATACATAAATTATTTATTTATTTTGAAGAGATTCTCCAGGAAAGCAACAAGAACTGTGAAACAGCTTGTTTCCAGAAGCGTCCTGGGGGGAAGGGAATTACATGAGGGGAGGTGAAAGCCAACAGTCAGGAGAAAATTGTACAGAATCATATATATTTCTCAGACAACTAAGCAACAAAAAACAAGTACGTAATTAGAAATACACGGACATAATATGCAAAAATATGCAAATATACAGTTAATACAGCAAGACCACTGACTACTTAGTGCTAATACAGCAATATTTTGGGCACAACAATGGACTTAATCTTAGTGGCAAAGCCCGTTTTGACAACAGGGAGGGCTGACAGCTAAGCACAGTGCTACTAGTTGAAGGGATTAGTTGTAGAGTGAGGGCAGGCAAGGGATGGAAGTGAACTGAAGAAGGAGGGAGAGGATTACTAGGCTCCAGTCATTATCCCTAAGAGGGAAACAGGTGGGAGGAAGCTAAGGGTGAGAGGAGGAGGAGGAGGGGAAAGGTGTAACCAGGGCCTTCACCCCTTCAGGATCCTGAGAATCCTGCGAAGGGAAGAAGGATCATGGGAGAGGAGGAGGAGGAGGCGGGGAGTGTAACCAGGGCCATCACCCCATCAGGATGCGGAGAACTCTGCAAGGGGAGGAAGGACCATGGAACATGGATAAATAATACAAGAATACAGCTACTGTACATTCCAGTTTACGTGGTTTCTATAAATGCACATGCAATCAAAAACCTAAAACCCAGCACAAAGCATAATGGGCATCCAAATCCACGTATTTGAGATAGACCAAAAAAAAAAAAACAGAATGAGACTCTGTCTCAGTGTGCCAATCTCTTCACTACAAGTATATATAACCAGACAGCTCAATATTTCTCTAATTATCTGTTTATTCAAGAGACAGTCCTACAAAAATTCTATAGAAACATACTTTAGAGTCCATTAAAGGCTTCAAGACCATGAATATTTGTACTGAAAATAGTTACAAGGCTAATTAAATATTCATGAGCTTAGCGAGGCTCCTGATTGGCTACTGGATGGGTCATTAACATTTTAGTAATCACCAGTCCAGCTGCCAACTGATGCTATGCAGCACATACAGGTTGTGCTACATTGCTTAAAATCTTAATTAAGTAAAAAACAAATGGGAAAACAGAAAATTGTTTTTGCAATTAGACTTACAATTGCAAAAACAACCTCAAATCAGTCATTTCCTTAGTTTAATGACCAGCTGAAGGGAGGTGGCTTTCGGCACCACCCATCCCCCAACCGGTCATTAATCCCTCAGAAATGACCAGCTTCTCAGTCGTTATTGCTTACGTAACAGTCAGACTGTAGGTGATCCCCTTCACCAATGTTTGTGATATCACAAAATTATACATAAATTAAAAATTAATGTTAATAAGGATTACAGCCACCTGATGGTTCAGTGGAAGTGCAGTGTGCTTCCATGCTGATGACCCAGGTTTGAAGCCAAGCCTGGGGTACCAGGATCAGTGTAGCCAGGGCTGGGGAGGGTTCCTGACGGAAGCACGAGACAGCACAGGGAGACATCTGGGTTACAGCACAGCAGCAATACCCCTCCGCAGTGAGCTAGGTAGCTTGTACCCTTGTGGGGGGCATCGCATCACTCCAGAATCTGCTGCATTGTCTGAGACTACCACTACCATCGCCCAATGTTGAGGAATGAGGGAGAGCTCCAAGGTAGGGGAGAAAATGCAAAACGTACGTACTTTGAGTCATCTGAATGACAGTCATCAGTTCCCAGAGCTCTGCACTGTGTGGATCCCCACCGGTGTGACATCGGTGGAGTGAAGGATGGGGACAGGGATGGGGACCGACAGGGCATGACAATAAGGAACAGGCAATAGCTCGAAGGGCCAAACAACTTGACTAAAATAATTACTACATTTATTTGAATGGGTTGGTGGGGATTTGATAGAAAGGACTTTTTAACTTTTTATTTATGGATTATACATACAAAATACAGAACACAGATATGCAGCACTTAATACACAGCCAACCGACAAACACATTTCAGAGCATAGCAATACAATATAAATTATAAAAGGCACTCAGCATTGACAGTGGACTAGAGTTATAAAAGAAGGAATTAGAGTCCAGCTAGGTGAATCCATAGAAAATTTCTCTCTCACCATATATAACATTCATATTGTCAAATGTGCCAGAATTCCCTGCCCCTCGCAGGATTAAAGTAATATAGAGGAGGGCTAAGCACCTTAAAGAGCAGAGCAAGAGTCATATGAGAAGTCCTGGGCTTCATTAAGTTGCTTTTAACCCTACATCCATGGGCATACTATCAAAGTTGCCATGCAGGTGGAAGGACAATCACTAAAACATTAGCTCACAAACTGAGATAGGTGCATCAGCACAAATTAAAATTAAACTGCATCACTCTCTAGGAAGCAAGGGTATTAAAGATAAGAAAAACATGCAGCACACTGGTCGGATACCAACACTAAAAGTAAAGACTCAACTTTTCACTGATATTTGACAGGAGTAATTCTGTCAAAAGCAAAACACTGAGGCACTATATCATGAGCAGGACATCAATTTTAACAGTCATTGCCTACATCAAGTTTTGGCTCAACTATCCCTTCTTTGACCTCATGTTTCTCTAAAAATGCCACAGCAGAGTCACGGCCTGTGAAAATATGAGTCTTTTTGTTGTACTGAACCTGTAACCATGCCGGGAATCACAGCACGATCACGATCACAGCACAATCATGAGATCACATTCCAAGAGGGATTTCTTCACTGTTTGTAGCTGCCCTGTAACATTCTGGAGCCTGGGAGGAAAGGATGGAAATTAAGACCAATTTACTTTCCTTCTAGACAATATCATTTCGCACTCTGCCTGTCTGCAGAAGTGGAATGCAGGCTTCAGTGAAGGACAGTGTGGGTATGGTTGTCAGCAGTCACTGCATTGCATCTTCAGAAGGCTGTGACCGGAAAGGGATCACAAGTGCCTTTACAATCTTTGTCTGCATCAGGAGGCAAAAGATAAAGGTCTGTAAAGATCAGTCTGTTCAATGCAGAAAGCAGCTCCACATGCCCTGCAAAACACAGCAGGAACCCCATCACTCTCGCATTTCTTTGTCAAAGCCCATTTTCCAGTGTTTCAACATTTGACCGGAGAAATCAATGTCCCTGAAAAGTGTGGCACGTACAGCCTCCTGCTGTTCCACTCAGCAATTCAACCATCAAAGTCGATCAACCAGGCATCCACTGCGGCAAGACGCTGATTCCTTTCTCCTCCCATTGCCTGTATTTTCTGCAACATTACCACAATTTGTGCTGTAGGCAGTTCACCACTCGAACCACAATGCTATGCAGGCCTCAAATCCTTCAATCCAGTTGTGGCAGAAAAGTACGCTTCCACTCCCTGAACACTTTGCTTCTGGTCTTTTGTTTGGCCTCATCACAATCAGCAGGTCAATAATTGTAATTGTGTTCAGCCAAAATCACAGACAATAAGCCCAAAGTTGTAATTTCATTATAAAATAAAGCGTCAAAACACAGCACTCCCAAAATTATGTCTGACCAGCAGGCTGTTCAACATCATCCCCCCCCCTCCCGAAGGAATATTTTTTAATGCACAGTATCAGAAAGCATATCAGTACCTCAGTCCATTTCTGTCTTGGCATACACCACCTACACTGTATTATTTCAAGATCTACCATAACAATTTTCATTGAGAAACCCGTGTCATCACATTTCATATATGTAGAGCTTGTCTTGTTTAATATACAGTGGAGCCATCCATGATGCAACACAGTAACGTGCAGTAAATGGAATGTTACAAAATACTGCAATTGAGGAGGGCTTAATTGCCATTGAATGACATTGTTTCTTGCAGCATACTGCACCATTACTGCATTGCATCCTGACTGGCACCAATGTATATGTCTTCCTTGACAAAGAGGCTGTTCACTCATAAGTATACTGTGTGTATATTATTTCAAAGTAAATAACTCAATAGTTTGAATTTCTTAATAAGTCCATGTAAAAAAGCTAAAATTATACTTTTTCTCTTCTCTACCTAAAATATAGAATTCTTTTCGAAAAGCAGCCTCTGTCTGGTTATCAAACGAACACAGTATTCTTTACCCTATAGCCAAATGTGGACTGCTCTTCAAGCAGTGCTCTGGATAGTACTGATTAAATGTCAAACAAGTTCAAATAAACTGCTACAGTAAGGTCAAGGGACTTGAAGACTGTCTTGGGGAAAGGACTTTTTTTAAGTCTTTATCAGAAATGAGGAAAACCTGGATTTGCTGCAGCTGTGTCTGTAGGGCAAACTGTTAAAGGCAAGCTTTGTACTACATTCTGGTTGCCATCTTGCTACTCAGGCCTTAACATAGCTGACTCACACACTATACATAACAATAATTTTTAAAATCTGCATAAAAGATTATGCATGGCAACAAGAGGTGGAAGCTATCGCTTATCAACTAAAAACCAAGTGCATAGCATCATAGGTTTGTTTAGTGTGTCTAGTCCCTCATCCCACGAGTGTCTCTCAGTCACCCTAAATTTCCCATCTTCCCTTCCTCTTGCCATCGTGACACTGTAAGCCTCCCCCAAAATCTCCCCTTCTTCCCTCACAGATATAATCACCTGCCTTGTCTCTAAGGTTTCATCAACTGAATTATTCATTTTAGGGGACTTTAATTTAAACTGGATCTCACCCTCACTAAGACCGTGCACTGAACAAATCGAGTCTCTTAACCTCACACAACCAATTAAGGAGCCTACCCATCCTACCCCCATCACGCAAAACCACTCCCTCCTAGACTGGATACTCTCCACCCACTCTCCTCAGATTGTGGCAGCTGGTACCCTTCCTGACATATTCAGTGACCACCTTATAACCTTCTGTGTGTGCAGACTTCACACACCCCATTTCCCCCCTATCTATCAGTGGATTTGCTCCTATAGGTCCCTAGACATAAACACACTTCTCCATGACCTACACTCAACAGTGTTCTTTAGTGTACACAGCGCTAGATATTGACTCCACCCTCTCCATCTTCACTCATCTCCTTCCCAAAGTCTGGAACCTTTACACCCCACTTAGGAGATGCAGAGTAAAGCACTACCACCAACCCTGGATCTCTGGCTGATATCGTCCACCTGTGTAAATCTTGTGACCTAGCCTGGGCCTATTTCAGATACTCATATGTCCCTGCTGACCTCCACTTCTATAGGACCCCTAAGAAATGCCTGCACAAGCCGGCCCAGTGGCACAGAGGGCTGAGGGACTGGATGCCTTACCTTGCACCATGCCCATGACCTGAGTTTGGGAATGGACTCGGGTCATCAGGGAGCCAGCATGGGTGGAGGGTGGGAGGAGGCTTGAGCAGCTAGAAGGCAGCTCGCCTCTCCTCCGGATGATTGCCATCACCGTAGTCCCACTGCCACTGGGTGGAGGTCCGGTGGTCAGCATAGGCAGAGGGAGTAACACATAGTGGGAGGGCACCTCAAGACACAGTGTGAGAGTGCCTCCACATGCACACATGTGGCTGAGGTACAGGATGGGTTACAGGGAGAAAATGGAAAAAAAATTTAAAATATATATGGGGAAAAAAAAATGTCTGCACCAAAGCTGTTAGGACTGCCAAAGCCCCATACTTCCGCTCTGCCCTACACCAGAATTAAAACTCATCTGCCAATTTCTGGTGCACACTCCATTCACTCCCAGACCCACCTGCCCAACCCTCCACCCCTATGTTATCATTGATGGCGCACCTGTCTCTGACCCAATCTCTGTTGCATCCGAACTCAACTCTTTCTTCACTACATCTGCACTCCCATCTAACTCCCCCCCCTTCCCCTTTTCCTCCCATGGCTACGCTTTCCCTCCTGTCTCTAACCTTGAAGTTTATAATACCCTCTTAACTCTAAACCCTAATAAGACCAGCCCTGACAATCTTCATTCCTTTCTTGTATGCATCTCCGCACCAGGCATCTTACTCCCTCTTACCCATCTCCTGAACCTCTCTTTCAGTCTTTGAGAGGTCCTGAAAGCTTGGAAGACAGCAAATGTTAAACCTGTCCACAAGGGTGGGGACGCACGCACACTAGGTAACTACTGTCCCATATCCCTTCTTCGTTTTCCCTGAGTTAACATAAAACCACTAATACAGGCATCAAGTACTCATCAGGCAATTGGGAACAATCACCAATGACTTACAGATTTAGTCATCAATGCACTTGCACTATGTTTCTTTTTTAAGTAAAACTTTCAAGGATGTCTTAAAGTTATAACCATTTGTAATACTGAGTAACTTATCTGGTAATGAATTCCATGTACTAATGGCAACTTGCTTGAAAGCTTTTGTTTTTGTTGCTGTTTTACAAAAGGGAATGTTAATAAAAGTTGAATTTTTGGATCCTAAGGGTCTGATATATTGTGTCCGCTCAAAAGAAGTCATCATGGTGTTATCCAGAGCCCAGTGAAGTGAGTTGAAAACCAAACCTGATATTTGGAAACTGTCTTTCTGCTCAAGTGACAGCCAATCCAACTTAGTATACATGCTGCAATGATGTTCCCTGTTGTTTTTTTTTTGTTTTTTTTTTGCCCTTAGAGCAAATCGACATACTGCATTGTATAGGCTAGTCCTTTGTCTTTTTTAAATTTTTTTCATATGCCCCCCCACACACACACACACACTAGACTCCCATAATCAAGAATCAGAACAAGGCAAGTTTGAGCTATTGTATGTCTTATGTCATCTGTCGAGATATCCTTAATTGCATATAGTGGCCCTAACTTCTGATGTAGCTGTTTAATTACTTTTCCATGTGTGGTAAGAAGTTCAGTTGATTATCTAAAGTAACTTCCAGATATATAAATTCTGTCACCATATCCAATTTGGTTCCTTCTGATATGAAAATCTCGAAAGGTTCAATTACTGTTTTTGATTTGTGACGTGTGCAAAATAACATCCCTTTTGTTGTTTTTTGATTCATGACAAGCCTGTTCTTTAGGAACCATTTTGATATCTTTTTAAATTTGCATTCCAAATTTGATTTTAACTTCGTTAGATCTTTATCTGCTGTATAAATTATTTACGGCATCATCTGCATACAACACCATGCTTGATTTAGAGCAGATATCAAGAAGTTCATTAATGTATAGGCAGAACAGCACGGTCCCAAAATTGAGCCCTGTGGCACTCCATATAGAACCTTCATGGAATCCGACAAAACCCCATTTACACAGACTTGTTGTGTTCGACCAGTTAAACAACTGTGTATCCCATTCAAAGCAGGAGATCCAAAACCAATGTTATGCAATTTGGTCTCCAGCAGGTAGTAGTCTAGTAAGTCAAAGGCCTTGGTCAGGTCCACAAACTCCGGTCCTGTATACCGTCCCTCCTCCATGTTCACCCACAGGTCATTTGTGAACCTGACTAAGACTGTCGCCATGTCACATCCCCTCCTGAAGCCATGTTGTGCAGTAGTAAGTTTGATATGTTTCCCTAGATAGTCTACAATCTGAGAATGTAATAATCTTATTTGGACCTTCCCTATCAGAAATAGTAATGATATAGTAATGAGAATTATTGATATCTTCCCCTTCCTTGAATATTGGTAGTACAAACACCTTTTTCCATATGTCTGGCACAACTTGGGCTGTTAGGGATTTGTTGTATATTATCTGCAATTGGTAAGCAAGTTTCTCAGCTGCATATTTTAATACTTTTGCTTCATGTAAATCAGGGCCTGGTCCTTTGGTTTCATCTCATCTTTTCAGACACCTATAGACTTCCTGGTTCGTTAATTGTTTAAAGTAGAATTTGGAGTATTTATACTTCAAACAACATGAAGTCTTGCTATATTATGACAATTGCAGTGAGTCCCCATCTTCAAACTGCCCCGGAGGTGAAATAGTTAACTTTTCCATGAAGCATGGAACTCTGAGCGCGAGCTCAGTTAGAAAGCTCTGTCTGTTGTGCTTCAAACATAAACTGTCAGATTCTTTACTCCGCCTCACTGAACAGTCGCTCTGGAGATTTCTCCTTCTGCTCGGTTCATTTGTCTGTTTAAAAAGTGTTATTTTATCGTTTTTTAGTGAAAATTAACCGAAATTAAACCGCAACCGGTCGGTTCAAGCTCTGTCTGTGGTAACGTAAGTAATAGATAGGTTTTACGTTGAAATTTCTGTGTGGAACTTGTACACATTTATCGGTTTGGTTTGAACCGATCAGGTTGTTTGAAAAATTGCTAGTCCTTTTTTAGAGTGCAGTTCCTGGTCTTTATCGGTTCTAAAAAAAACGGATTTCATTATGTTTTTTTCCACGACCCGTGACACGGATGGGAACCGATAAGGGTGTCTTGGTTGGTGGATTGCCATAAACGGGCAAGTTTGGTTAGGCTGGCATTATGTCTGAGAAACCCAAAAGAAAAACCGGACCCACTGGGTTTCAGCACTGTAGTGTTTGTGGGGAAGCTTTTGCTAAGGCTGACCCACACACCACATGTGTCTATTGTCTGGGGTTTGACCGCCTCAATTCAGATAGCCAGATTTGAGAATTTCTGCTGCCACCATAGAAAAGAGAGTTGGTAGGCTCAGGAAAGGAGGCCAAAAGTCCGCTGACCCGATGGCCAGCCCGGTTCGGTACCAACCGAATCGAGGGGTGCCCTCTGACCAGGCTTATACTTCCTCGGGCCAACGAAGAGCCGGTTCTAATGAGCCGGTTCCAGCAAAAAGGACTAGAAAGTCAGCTAGCGTAGAGTCAAAAGTTCTCTCCCCAACTGCTGAAGAAATAGCTAAAGCAATTAAAACTGTCCAGTCTCTTTCCCATCCGACCGAACCATCACCATCAGGTAGGGGTTCGGTTCAGCCGGTTCCACCGGTTCAAGTTTATGACTGTGAGGATTTTTATGAACCGGAGGAAGGGGAAGGGGAATATGAGGAGAGTGAATATGGTTTTGAAGATCTGGATGTGCCCATTGAACCGGACATCTCCCAGATAGACCCTTAGGGTTTCTCCTCCCAGGCTTTCAGAGTCCCTTCTCATTTCATTTTTATAAGAAAGTTGCTGATACTCTGCAGCTCCTGTTGAGAAGCTGTTGATGACCAAGAGGAGCCTGACTATGTAGAAATGATGGATATTCCAGAGTCTAGGAGACTGTCTATTCCTTTTACACAAATCTTTTCGGAAACAGACAGTAAAAGTTTTAAAACTCCTCACACTATACCTCCTGTGGATAAAAGGATGGACAAGAGGTATACCTTATCAGGTTCCGACACTGATTTCTCACTCAGCAATGCAGCCACGTGGGGTAGTGCAGGCTGCAGCCTGTGACAAGACTAATATTCCCCTAGCTTCACCCCGGAAGGACTCCAGGAAGATTGATGCTATGGCAAAGAAACAGTACATGGCAGCATCTTTGGGACTCAGACAGGCGAATTATATGGCTTATGCTGCTAGATACCAGAAATCCAGATGGGATACCGTGCTGGCTCTAGCAAAACAAGTCCCTGACCAGTTTGCCAGGGAACTGTAACAATTGGCTATGGATGGTATTGAAGCATCCAAGGTGCAATTTCATGCTGCAGTGGACTCTAATGATGTTTCATCAAGAGTCGTGGCTACATATGTGGCTCTTCGCAGGATGGCCTGGCTCAGATGTACTGCCCTGTCTCAGGATACCCAGTCTAAGGCCATGGATTTTCCTGTTGTGGGCAATTCTCTGTTTGGGGAGGAAACAGAGAATTAAATGAAGAAAATGGATTAATATAGGACCATCTATAGGAGTGCACAGGCCAAGGAAAGGCAGGCCACTCCTCAAAAGCAGCTTCCTAAAGGCAGGGGCAGGCCTTTTCATAGGCCTTTTTACCAAACCCAATCTTCCTCTTCTGCCTATGCCCAGAGGGGATTCTTTAGAGGGAGAGGCAGACGGGGTACAAGAAGACCTGCTCCCACCCCTCAGCCCAAAGCCCCTGCCAAGCAAGCACCCTGATGGGGTTGCCAGGGCCGATTCTTCTCTACCTGTAGGGGGCAGGCTGGCTTACTTTGTCCAGGACTGGAAGTCTCTAACATCAGACAAGTGGGTCCTGGAAGTAGTAAGCCAGGGACTGGTTCTCAGCTTCAAAAAATTTCCAAAGCTGAGAACCAGATCTTTTCCACCTGCATCTCCATCAGAGGCACTCACCCTAGAGGCAGAGGTCTCTACTCTCCTGGCTCTCAGAGCCGTGGAAAGGGTTCCTCCCCTACACCAGGGCAAAGGTTTGTACTCCAGGTACTTCCTTACCCCAAAAAAGACAGGAGAATAGCAGCCCATCCTGGATCTCAGATAATTAAACAAGCACCTTTTAAAACCAAGGTTCAAAATGCTGACTCTGGGGATTATCTTAACCTCTCTAAGGCCAGGGGACTGGCAAGCTTCCCTGACCTCAAGGATGCCTACTTCCATATTCCCATCAGAAGCTCCCATCAAACGTACCTCAGGTTCGAGCTGCCCTCAGGCCATTACCAGTTCAGAGCAATGCCCTTCGGCCTCACTTCTGCTCCAAGGGTATTCACCAAATGCCTGGCAGTAGCAGTTGCCTACCTAAAGGCAAAGATTACCATCTTTCCTTACCTGGACGATTGGCTCATAGTAGGCCAGTCCCCAGAACAGGTCACTTTACATCTTCAGATAACGCAGCAACTGCTTACATCTCTAGGTTTCCTTCTGAATCTCTTGAAGTCAGTTCTAGAGCCTGTCCAGCTTCTTACCTTCATAGGCGCAGAACTGAACACACAGGAGGCCAGGGCCTTCCTTCCTCTGGACAGGGCAAAGACCCTAGTCTCCCTGGCCTCCTCATTCACCCTGCAGGTCTCTCGACCAGCAAGGCATTTTCTGCAGCTCTAGGACACATGGCTGCTTCCACAGCAGTTGTGCAGGGAGCAAGATTTCAGATGAGGGACATCCAGTTCCATTTGAGAGCTTTTGGTCTCCAAAGAAAGGATCCTCTGACCAAGTTGATCCCAGTAACTCGACCCTGATCCAAGCCCTACAGTGGTGGCAGGATCAGAGCAACCTGAGACAAGGGGTTCCCTTTGTCACTCAGTCTCACTCCCTAATCCTTACTACAGATGCATCCCTCTTGGGTTGGGGAGCTCACATGGGCAACCTCACCACCCAGGGTCTGTGGTCTCCCCAGGAATCTCTGCTTCACATCAACCTGTTGGAGCTCAGAGCAGTTTTTCTAGCACTTCAAGTTTTTTCCAAGTCTGTTCAGAACAAGATTGTACAGGTTAGAAAAGACAACACCACTACAATGTGGTACATCGACAAGGGAGGGAGCACTCGGTCTATGGCCTTGTGCACCGAAGGGATGAAGTTGTGGTCTCTGGCTTACTTCCTGAATACCTCCCTTACAGCAGTCATCCTTCCAGGCAAGGACAATGTCCTGGCAGATGCTCTCAGCAGGATTTCTCAGGGCCATCACGAATGGTCACTGGATCCCCTGGTCTTGGGAGTAGTATTTGCCAGATGGGGCACCCCGCAGATAGATCTTTTTGCAGCCCCAGACAATCACCAACTTCCCCTTTTTTGCTGCAGGCCCCCAGTGTTGGGCTCACTCCCCCGGATGCTTTAGCCCTCAGTTGGGAAGGGAAGTTCCTCTATGCCTTCCCTCCCTTCCCTCTCCTGTTCAAAGTGTTAGTCAAAATCAGATCCCAATCCTGCAAAGTCATTCTGATAGCTCCGGATTGGGCCAGACAACCGTGTTATCCACTCCTACTGTCCTTAGCAGTCCATCCTCCCCTGTACCTTCCCAGGAATCACAATCTGTTAACCTGTGCCCAGGGACGGTTTGGTATCCGAATCTCAAATCTCTCAATCTCAAGGCTTGGTTCTTGAAGAGTTAGAGTTTGCTGATTTACACCTTTCCCAAGGTGTAATGGATATATTGAAGGCCTCAAGGAAGCCTTCCACCAGGGCTACTACAACTCCAAATGGAAAGGTTTTCCATATGGTGTTGAAAAGCATATTCCCAGACTCTGCTGATCTGCCCACAGTCCTGGATTATATGGTCCATCTGAATTCTCTGGGGCTCAGACCAGCTACCCTGAAGGTGCATTTGGCAGCTGTGTCTGCTTTTATTTCAGCAGGTAAGTCCTCTTCTCTTTCAGCTCATCCTGTATTTTCCAAGTTTTATAAGGGGTTGCTTCACACCAACCTTCCATTCAGGGACCCTGTCCCTTCCTGGGATCTTAATGTTTGCATTGCTCAGCTTATGCAGCCCCCCTTCGAGCCCTTGTCTTCAGCTGAGCTTAAGTACTTGACTTGGAAGACTGTGTTCCTGGTAGCCATCACCTCTGCCAGACGCATAAGTGAATTACAAGCATTGTCAGTGGAGCCAGATTTTATCTCCTTTCACAGAGATAAGGTGGTCCTCAGGACTAACAGGAAGTTCCTTCCTAAGGTGGTTTCAGATTTCCACCTTAATCAATCTATTTCTCTTCCAGTGTACTTCACTGACCACTCCTCCTCTGGTGAGAGGAGGCTGCACAGCTTAGATGTGAAGAGAGCCCTTAGTTACTACATAGAGCGTACCAAGGGTCACAGGTTTGACTCCCTCCAACTGTTCCTCACTTACGGCGAGGTTGGTATAGGGAAGCCAGCCACTAAAAGGTCCATTGCCAGGTGGATTGTCTCTTGTGTCCAATTCTGCTATGAAAAGTTGGGTAAAGTTCCCCCCTCAGGCCTGAGGGCTCACTCTACCAGAGGTACAGCTGCTTCTCTGGCTGCTGCCAGAGACATTCCTATTCTAGAAATATGTCAAGCAGCTACCTGGAAAACAGTTCACACTTTTACTAAGCATTACTCCCTGGACATCCAGGCTAGGAGTGATGCTTGGTTTGGCACAGCTGTTCTTCAGAGCCTATTCCCTAAGTAGGTTCTGTCCCTCCTCCATGGGGGTACTGCTGTGTAGTCTGCAATTGTCATAATATAGCAAGACTTCATGTGGTTTGAAGGAAAAAATACTCACCTTAGTAATGTTGTTTCTTCTAATGGAGTCTTGCTATATTATGACCTCCCTCCCTGCCTGCCCCTCTCAGAATCTCCGTTTTGGGGTATGACTGGGCATTACAGGGTTGGCACTCATTTATGCCCACCTTGTTGGTTTTTTTACACCCTCTTCTTGGGGTGAATTGGTGTTGTGTTTTTCCTTTTCTAGGTCTCCTGACTTGAGTCTTTGTTTGAGACCAGGAAATGTGTGTTTAGGTTAGTAGCCAGTTGGCTAGTGTAGGTTTACAGCTTCCACACAGAACCTTAGTGAGTTTTAACTCGTAAAGATCTGACAGTTTATGTTTGAAGCACAACAGACAGAGCTTTCTAACCGAGCTCGCGCTCAGAGTTCCATGCTTCATGGAAAAGTTAACTATTTCACCTCTGGGGCAGTTCGAAGATGGGGACTCACTGCAATTGTCATAATATAGCAAGACTCCATTAGAAGAAACAACATTACTAAGGTGAGTAATTTTTTCTTATATCAGTGTGTGTAGATGATTGATTGTCTTCTGTAAAGTTACTTACGTAATTAGATAGATTGGTTACATTTTCATTTAAATAATTAGCCATTTCCCCACTGTCTGTTAACTCTGCTTTCTTTTATTAAACTAGAAATATTATTTTTTTTTGTTTTGGAGCCATTACATTGTTTACACTTTCCCAAAATTTCCTTTTATCATGAAAACTAGATTTTTGCTCATTACTGTAAAATTCTACTTTAGTCCTTTTTATCTCTTTTTTACATTTGTTTCTTAAATGTCTAAAATGGTTCCAGTCACTTTGTAACTTTGACTTTTTATACTGTTTCCAAGCAATTTCTCTTTCTTTAATAAGTTTTAGTAATGTTTTGGTAATCCATTTGTGTTTTACGCCTCTTACTCTTTTTTTTCTTTAACAGGGCTCTGTCATCTATTATTTTATTTAAGTAATTTAAAAACAGTTCAACATTAATATTAACATCATCGCACCATTCAGCACATTCCAATCAGTTTCAGCTATATCTTTTTTATGTTAAGTATTTTCCTTCAGTGAATGCCCTAGTCTCAATTAACCTGCTCTTCCCTTTTATCCTTGTGTTACTCCAGATTTAAAATATAGATAAGTGATTGCTTATTGAATTTGATAATGTTCCTGCAGCCTTGTTGCTTCCTTCATTGTTCACCAACAGCCAGTCCAGTAGTGTTAGTATCTTTGTTTTATTATTAGGTCTTGTCCCTTCATTTATCTATTGTTTTAGGTTAACTTTTTGTAGAAGTTTGTTGTATTTGCTGAGTTCATTTCCCAACCCGTTTAAATTCAAATCTCTCATCAATACCATTTCCTTATTTTAGTAGTTCTCAGGTATATCTACTCCCTCTAAGCCTTGTATATTTGATTTAAGTGGGTTGTAAATGCAGCCCACTAGCAGCTTTTCTGTGCTACCGAGTACCAGTTCGGCTAAAAGATTTTCACACCCTGTACTTAATTCTGGTGTTGCTAGTTCTCAAATTATCATGTGTTCCTTGAAGTAAATAATTAAGCCCCCCTTCTTTTAGTTCTATCCTTTCTGATTATGTTGTATCCAGCTATCTGTATTAAATTATTGTTTATCTTTGGTCTCAACCTGACTCAGAGATCATGACAATATCCAGGTCATATTTAAAGACCAGAGCTTCTAGTTCATGTTTTTTGGGGAGCAGGCTACAAATAATTGAATGTATCATTTTTATCCCAAGTATTAAGCCAATTAGTCATTTCTGAATAGTCTTCGGGTCCTGGGTTTTCCTCAATATCCCCTGATTGTAACAATCTTAGTCATTTAAAGTTAAATAAGCTTTGATCTAGTTCCCTTGTCACTATATGTACTCCTAATCTCTTTAGTTCCCATTTACTTAAAATCCCTAAACTTAATAGGCCTATGTCTTGCGCAACTGTTTCTACAGCCAGCTGCAAATTTAGTTTATTGTCATATGTTCCATTGCCATCTACCCACACCACTCTCTGTGTTAGAAAATGGAGTGAGCAAAACACTAGAACATATAATATAGCTGCAAAGAATCCCTTACAAGACAGTTCCTAAAATGTGCACACTATAGATGTATAGTAAATTGAAAACAGTCAATAATAAACTGTAAATTGTATATTGATAAGCACTGGTGTTCAAACAAATATATTTCAAAATAAAACTGATGGATGAACAATTTAGTATCATTTACTTCCTAATTAAAACTCTAGTTAGCTGAGACATTACTCTAGTTCAGCTTGTAGTTTTTAAAGTTATAAATAAGAAAATGCCATAGCATAAGGACCACTCTTTAATGCTTAGGAATGTAAGTGCTTTTCAGGTGTTAGCAGCCCAGTTTAATAATCGATTTATATGACAGCTGTAAGTAAAGCTGAAGTATAAATCCCACAGACTGGGCTAAAGTGAATCTCACCGCTTAACACCAGTACTAAGCTCTAAGAAGAAGCAAACTGATTGTTTAACAAGGGTGCACTAGATTAATAACCTTATACATTTGTAAGTTTCATTCCAGGCCCCTCCCCTTGCTAACTACAGTACGTAATTAAGTTCTGAGAGATTACCCGACTTCATAGAAACTATCTCAGATAAGATATTTACTATTTAGGGTATAGAGCTAAGCAATTGTAACATCATATGGTTAACTAAAATAAATACATTGTATAGAGTAACAGGAATGATTTGACAACATGCAATATTTGCATAGTAAGCAATGTGCAATCTGTCTTTAATTATGTCTTAATGTAATGTCTGCCTCTTACGAAATGTACTAATTGTCTTTAAGCTATGTTTGTATGTACCGATGTGGAGCCTTTGCAAAGGAGTCATTGACTCAAAGGATTGTAATTCTGTAATTCTGAATAAATGAAAAAATAAATAAATAAATAAAGTTACCATAGAAATTAAGCAGTGTGTAATTAAAAGGTATGCACTAAACAGCAGTTTTTAAAAAGCGCCTGTATGTGAAAATTAAAAAAAACATTGTTGTCAACACTTTACTCACTTAGTGTTTATATACTTGTCTATTTATTTCTTCTGAGTGGTGCTTGTGCATATTCACTCAATGCTCCATCCCAAACTAGGAACCCTATACAGAAATAAGGACTCCCTCACCCTGCCTGCTTGTCACACACACTTCTCACCAAAATGATCCTACCCATTTTTGACTATGCTGATGTCATTTATGGTCTGCCTTTGACTCCTCTCTGGCCAGGCTCGACACCCTCTTCAATGCCTTCTGCCATTTTGCCTTGAACGCCCCCCACTCATCACTGCTCCCTATACTCCTCCTCTCCTCACTTCACTGTCACGGCATGCTGATTCTTCTCTCTTCATCTTTATATTCTGGTTTGGTTCCCTCCCCTCCTCTCTGCTGTGTCCAAGGCTCCCTATCCTTGCCGATCTAGAGACACACACACTTTCTCCCTCCCATGCCCCTTATCTTGCTCCTGCTCTGATACCTTTTCCTATAGGCTTCCCTCTCTCTGGAATGCCCTACCTCTCTCCACCAGACTCACCTTCCTTCTTAGACCTCAAAAGAGCCCTATTGCAACATTCCACATTCTCAAACTCCTACTTGTGTTTGGTCTGTCCCCACCTCTCACTTTACTTCTACCTCCTGCAGCTGCACTTTCTTTAGATAATGTCCCATGGAACCTAGTTCACAAGTGTACCATGCATTTTTTAGCATATGTTTCCAAATGCCTCCTGATTATGCTTGTAACCCTCTGTACCTTATCCCCCTTGTAAATTTCTTGTTTTGATACGTTTTGGAACTTAGTTGTATAACTGGAATTCTACCTGTATGATTCTATGATTTGTAAATCTGTATTTATTCTTTGTACTATGCTCCACTCCTCCCCTTCCCTGGGTCACACCTGGAAACGAGCCTCAGCTCAGTGTGCCTCTCCTGGTCACCAACTTTTAGATAAATAAATAGGTATACAAATCAATCAAAGGTGGAGACTAAAGGACCTCAACATATACACCTTGGAGGAAGGGAGGGAGAGGGGGGATATGACAGAGACTTTCAGATACCTCGCGGGTTTAAATAAGGTTCAAGAGGGAAGCATTTTTTCAGAAAAAAAGATGCACAAGAACAAGGGGTCATGCTATGAAGCTGGAGGGGGGTACTCGGGAGAGATGTGAGGAAGTACTTCTTTTTTTCACTCATTTTTGACACCTTCCTCTGCGGAGCAGACCCGCGTGATCCCCAGCCACTGACGCCTGCACCCTTGGACCAGTTTGTGCATGTAAGCATCTTCGGCTCGCAGACAAAGGGCCGGCTGCACCCTGGTTATGCACCTCTCTTGTCCTGGGGGTGCAGGGTGTGGCCATGAGCAGCCGAGATCACCCTGGCATTTTGTGTTGTCCCCCAGGAGTCGGATGTGCAATGGCGTTGGAGGCACATACGTCCTGACACCCGCCGTGCTCCCCCAGTATGGCATGCCACTGCAGTGCGACTGGCCTCCACCAGTCACTGCTACAGCGTGGTGCGGTACCCCTCCCCACCCCAGAGGAAGGAGAGCAGTCGTCAGATGTTCAATGCTTCCTCTCCACTGCCAGCCCTCAGCAGCCCAAGTCCATTCCCGAACCCGGGTTGCCGGCGTGGTGCGAGGTGTGGTATTCAGTGCCTCAACCCTCAGCACCACTGGGCCAGCTTGAGGAAGTACTTCTTCACAAAAGGAGCAGTAGATGCCTGGAACAGCCTCCCAGCAGATGTGGTGGGGGCCAAAACTATAACAAGATTCAAGAATGCATGGGCTAGACATAAGGGAACCTTAGTGGTAAGGGAGAGGGGGGGTTAAGCCAGAGATCAAGCAGGGTCTGCGGGTTACAGTAGGTAGGGAAAATAGGAAGACTAGGTGGGCCAAGCGGTCCTTATCTGCCTTCAAATTCTACATTTCTATGTGGGGTGATCTGTTTAGGAAATCTCTGTGACATACATTACATTCTGCTTGCCTTGCCCCTACTCAGACTGCACAACCAACTCTCACACATTAAACATAACAATAATTTCTAAAATCTGCACAAAACAGTACACATGATAACAATAGGCAGAAGCTATCACTTGCTGCCTAAAAACACAGGAAAAATACATGTGGAGACTGAGCATAAACTACAGTAATAGGTCATGATTAGTTAGGGATAATTTTTGCAGAGTCTCATAAATGGAATAAAAAACAAAATTTATGCAAAGCATTACAAAAC
Source organism: Neoceratodus forsteri (assembly GCA_016271365.2). Classification (NCBI taxonomy): domain Eukaryota; kingdom Metazoa; phylum Chordata; order Ceratodontiformes; family Ceratodontidae; genus Neoceratodus; species Neoceratodus forsteri. The sequence goes on along the minus strand of CM028135.1, from coordinate 325,004,398 downwards.
AATCAATCTATGTGGAACATTATAAAATGTAATGCAGTTTCTTTATAAAATGAAGAAAATTTCACAATCTCTACAAAATTGAGAAGCCCAATTTCACTGCAGATTGGCTTGCTGAATTTTATACAGTGATCTGGAAACACCAGACTTTGTCCCCAAAGTCTATTGTGGTATTTCGTCTTCCACAGTCTTAATATCATTCTGGTACTTTAGATAGCTGGCATGGGTGTTTTGAGTAGAATTCTTAGATGGCATCCTCCTGTAGTGCTCTGAGTGGATGTGTGACTCCTCATTTCCCTCCTCTCCTTACAAAATGAGCCTTTACACCTCAAGTAATGGTGGAACCCACCAGGTTCATTACTCTTGTGTTTTGGTTTATGTTAGTTTCTTGTACATTCACAATATAGTAGATGCTTATATATCTTTCCAGGCCCTGAATACTGGCTAGTAACTAGAGTACAGCTTACCCTCCCTTATGTGCATTTGCTTGACCTGTACCAATGGGCATTTGATAACTTTGCCCTTCATGGCAACTGTAAGGAATTAGGCATAACAGGGGGGATTATGCTATGTTAATGTACAAAATGGTGGGTTGGAGCCCTGAATCTGAAGAGTGAGGGATTTCAACCGCCACAAGTTACACAGACATAGCATAATCCCCCTGAAGAAATTACCTTATTCCACTTACAAAATGTTTAGTAATATTACTTTTTTAGCAGTGTAGTAATATTGTAACTAGATGCTGTATCTTTAAATGGCTGCCTTTAGGGCATTGGCATAATTAGATATGCGACAGGGTTTAGGTCACAGCTGGTAAGCCTGTACTAGTTGGGTGTGATTGCACTGCAAGGAGTGGATTATCTTGTTGCTTTAAATAGGTATTCCAGACTTTTAACTTCTTGTGCTTCCCATACGATCTGTTGGGCTGAGCTGGAAGCCTAAGCCATGCCTCCTGTTCTTTCCATGTGACCTTACTAAGATCCAAGACTGGATGAGGACAAACTGGTTGAGGTTGAATCCAGACTAGACTGAAGTACTAGTGGTGGATCCGGGTCACCTGGGGGGAGTGGGCACTCTGGTCAGGTCTCCGGGCTAAAGCCTGGGGACTCACAGTTGCTCACTTTGGTTAGGGTGAGAAATCTTGGCGTTGTACTGGAATGCAGCTTGACACTTAAATCTCAGGTGTCAGCCGTGGTCTAGAGGGTTTTTTACCATCTGAGAAAAATTGCTAGGATTAAATACCTGATGCCCTTGGGTGATCTGCCATCACTGGTCCATGCCTTTGTGACACTGCAGCTCAACTACTGCAATGTCCTATACATGGGACTATCAGGGGTTGGTCTTCATGGCCTGCAGCTAGTGCAGAATGTGGCAACCATGCTGCTGACTGGGTTGCTGAGATCATGTCATATTGCATCTGTGCTGTCCTCTTTGCACCGGTTGCTAGTTAGGTGGCGGTTCACCTTCAAGGTCAGTTTGCTGATCTACAAGGCCCTGCATGGTCAGAGGCCCAGTTACCTGCAAGACCTCCTGTGACACTACTGCCCCACCTGTTCCCTCTGTTCAGCAGACGAGGGAATTTTGGAGGTTCCCAGGGTGCACTTAAAAACATTGTGTGCTTGTGCTTTTTCTTTTACAGCACCAACCCTGTGGAACTCCCTCCCTCATCCTCTAAGAAAGAGTTCTATCTTAGAGATCTTTAAAGGGAGCTGAAGACATTTTTATTTAAACAAGCATTTCCTACAAGTCAAATTTAGCTGATTTAAATATTTAGTTAAAACCATATTTCTATTTATTGTATGTTACGTATTTTATGTAAATGTATTTTAACCATTTTAGATGATCTTGCTCACTTGTAAAGCACCCTGAGTCAACATGAGAGCATTATATTAAATAAAGTTGATTGACTGATTGACCTGAGTCAGACCTGGTAGCCTAGGAAGTTGATTAGATGTCATGTGACCTAATTCAGGTGCACTGCAGGGCAGCCGAGATTCAAGCAGGGAGTATGAGCTGTCCTGTGTTTCTTTCTGCATGGCAGGTAAGTGAATATGTTGTTAGCTTTCACAGCAATGTTTGTAAAAGTTTTGCTGATGGTTTAGTGATATATGCATGCATGTTTCTTTTGTTATGTAGAATCATAGTTTTGGAATACATTTTATGTTCTTACTAGGTGTTTAAAATGTTTTTTTTTTGTGTTGGTAGGCAGAGAAGTGCTCATTGGGAGCATGGGGCTTCAGAAACTCACCCCAAATTTTAAATCCACAGGCTTCGAGCACACACTGACCCTTAAGAGGGATGCAAATATTTAGAGAGTCAGATAGCTCTCATAACTTCATTTATTAAATCAAGAACACAGACAACAATCCCGCCTGACATGTTTCGGACTCTGCGGTCCTTTATCAAAGTGAATATTTGCATCTCTCTTAAGGATTAGTGTGTGCTTGAAACTTGTGGATTTAACTAATGTTTTTCTTGTGTGAATCACACTAAGGCTTTTGAGGTTTCAATTTGCGAGTACAATGTATGCCACTTTTTTTTAAGTTGTTGGATGGATTTCCTTTATAGTTTGTGATTCCTGAGCAATGTTCCCGGGGTGGTTTTTTTTTTTTAATTTTTATTATTTGCATGATTTCTTTTTTATGTTGCCGTATTATTTGATTTGCTATGTGACCTTTTTGACCCTGAGGATATGTCATTAGCATATGGACCTTTTTAACCCAGACTGCACTCTCTATTAATGAACCCCTATTATGTCTTCTGAGCAGAAATATAGACTAGTGTAACGCAGTACCATGAGATGGGGTCATGACCAATGAGGAGTCAGAACTGACCAGATACCATTTTATAGACTGGTATAATTCAGCTGTATATTGACATTGTATAATGGAACAATCTACTTGCTTGTTTTATACTGTATGTTCTCATTTTCTAAAAAAATATATATATTTTAAATAAAAATTATTATTTTGCAGGACATTGTGCTAAACTCCAGCCCAGTTATTTTACTTCAAAACCCAATCTCTGCTGTTTTATGGAGTTGAAATGTGGGTGTCCAAAACATTTGAACCTCTAGAACACATTCTGAACAGTAGACATATCACATTTTACTCATCTGCTTTCTTCTAAACTAAACTGGTTTAAAAACAATCAGAAGAGTTAGAAGTGACTTCTGGTGACATCATCCTGTATGGCAGACCAAAGGCGCTCAGTTCCTCTGGACCAAAAGTCAATCTCACCCCATCAGTGCCTCGCATCCTGTCAAACAGTCCTCTAAACGGACACTAGGAGACACAACCATGTCTACCAGGCAGAAGCTCTGTGATTTAGTGGCAGAAATGCTGAAGAAACTATGATCCATTGGAATGAGTTGGCCACACAACACCAGCTGTTCTTCACAGACAGTGGACTTGCCTGACCCAGCCCTCAGCAGTGAATACAAGTTGGGCAAGGAGTCCTCCTTTACCATCACATCTAAAAGACCCTTTAAGGTGTTGCGCCAGCTGGGGGACACACAGAATAAGTTTCAAGCCGATGTGGCAGATAACAGGAGGGACATCAGAGGGCTGGGGGAAAAAATGGCAGTGCTTCAGAGCCACATCCCTTGGGACAAGATGGCAGCCAGACAGAATGGTACCACTGCAGCATTTTTTTACATCTGCCAGCCCGAAGGCAGGAACTGTGTCACTGACTCACAACACAGACTGAGAGGGTCCTTCACCGCAATGCCCTCCTGAGAATCAAACCTGAACCCATGGGTGCAGAGACCTGGATATTTTCTTTCATTGTTTCATACCTGGGAGCTTCTTACTATAGTCCAAAGAGCTCTGGAGTGCAGTTCTATATGGTCCATGAATAACTGTATTTAATTCCTAGCCTGCTTGTTTCATCACCCTCCATTATGCTGCACTATTGTAATTTGCAGGGCTAGGTTCTGGGGTGCCCAAGACAAAGTGTTTCTTTATTTTTTGGGGTGGACAGTTGCCAACTTTCCAGTGTCCTTATATCTTGGAGATCACCTTGACTGTGCCCTTTTATCCATATTTTAGGTTACTATGTATAGGCTGACCAGTTGTATTAGCTATGGTTTCACATAGAAACGGTATCCTAAAGTGCTGGCGTGTCCAACTGTGAAAGGGTGCCAAGACAGTCATTCTCCTTTCTGGCTGTCAGCCCAGACATATTATATTATAGATTATTCTGAACTCTGCATAACTGGCTCAGATCCACCCTGCTTTTTTGTTTTATATTTATTTATTTATTACAGTCTCGGAATTTGACATACCTTTGAGTCAGAGACTCATTTTCAAAGGTTCCACGTCCAAAAGAAATCATAACAATTAGCTAAACACAACAATGTAACAAAACATGACATGGATATAAGAAAAAACAATCAGAGCAGTCATTATATCAGACTACATCAGAACCAAAAATAGATACCAGGGCAAAAGCTAAGATAAAATGCAATAATGTATCAGTATGTGATAACAGGTGATCAAGAATAACATTTTCAGCTGGCCCGGTGGCGCTGAGGATTGAGGCGCTGGATGCCACACCTCGCGCTATGCCAGCGACCTGGGTTCGGGAGTGAGCTCAGGCACCGGGGGTCGGCAATAGAGGGTTGAGGATTGAGTGCCCTTGTGGTGCTCTCCTCCCCAGGTGGGAGGGGTGGGATGGCCCGGTGTGCCAGCAGCCCCCGGTGGAGATGGGAGGCACTGCAGCTTGCCGGGCAGCATGAAACCAGCATGGCTGACGCAGTCAGGGTTGCTGTGCACCAGTGCATGCACCAGGCATGGGAGGGGGAGAGACTGCAGAACAAAGGAAAAACCTGGACCTTGGGGTAGGTGATGGCACCAGCCCCCATGCCCACAGCTGTACCCATCCTGCCTGGCCTTTCATGATTCCTCCGCCCAGGCCCTTGCTCGCAGCTGAAGCCTATGTATGTAGGTGCACCCAAGAGGAGGGGCGGCCCCACCCTGAAGGGGTTAAGCTGGGGGTGCCAGCTGCGAGGTGAGGGGGAGGAGAGAGGAGGCTCAGATAGGTGGATTTTGGGTAGGGCAGGAATGGCTGGATGCACAAGAGAGGCTCCTCGGTCTGTGAACAGGAGGGAAAAAGAATCTAAAAAAAAGAATAACATTGTCGAAATCAATAGGTTAATAAGGGTCAGCCAAGACAAATAAAAAGTGGCAGTGAAAAAGGGGAAAGAGGGAGGAGGGGGAATAGGTGGAAACCAGGGTACAGGAGCTACAGAGTGAGGTGAAGCAGAGAGGAAGCAAGTCAAGAGGGAGGTATCTGTGGGGGGTGTGCAGGGAGAATGGCAGCTGTTTAGCCAGGAAATGAGGGTATATGTGAGGGTGAAGTAGCTTAAGTTATATATGTTATATAAGTAACTGATGTAGAGGGGTGTGTGTGGGAGGGGGAGCAGCCACTTGAACTGTTTTGGGAAAGGTGGCCTGGGTGGTGGGGGGAATTTGGCGGGGTATACTGGGGGAAGAGTGTCAAGTGCTGGAGTGATGACCAAGACACCCCAGGGTGATAGCCAGCAGGCTTCCCTGGGTGGTTTCATGATTCAGGTGGTAATCTATGGCCTAACCTGAAGTTAATTTGCTTAAATCAATGATGGCAGGGAAGAAAGTGAATAAACTGAGGCCCACTTATTGGCCAGCACTGTGACCTGTATTGAGCCAGCTTATAAAATTCAGCTCTGGAGGGGATCGAGTGCTTTGGTACCTGCATGGGAGGCCTGACCATGCACCTGCTGCCAAGCCCAACCAAAGGGGGTGAGCTGGCATCTTGCAGTTATTTGAAACTGCAATGCCTGCTCCCTGGAAGATGCTCAGGGAGTAAGAGATGATAACACTTTTGGAAGTCACTCAGGCTCCACCCATGATACTGGGGGGATGGGTATATTTAGTTCCACCCATACAGATGGGCCACACCATTTCAAATGTGTTATGGTTCACAGTTCTTAGCTGCAATGTTTCTCCCTTTTTGAGATGTTTTTTTCTGTTGTACATGAAATACGTACTTGGGTTGTGTGTGGAGCGGGGGAGTGACTCGAGAGAAATTTAGATATGGCTACTCTGCTATTCCATGATGGCTGATTTAAACATTATAACCTATACTGTCAAGGGCCTTAATGACCTAATGAAAAGAGCATGGATCCTGCAGGAAATCAATAAACCATGAGTCCCAACTGCATACCTGCAGAAGACACATTTCACGGATGCAGAGTACACTAACCTAAACAATCTTGATTGGGGGATGTGCATGCGGCTTCATGGGCAGTACACCACCACTGAAGTGGTATGGCTATTCTCATCTGGAGGGACTGTCTTATGTGGGCGTTGTACTCTGAGACTGACCCAGAGAGGAGGTCTGTGTGCCTAAAGGAAATATATAAGGACCAGCACTGTACACTGCTGCACTTACATGCACCTAATGATAAGGAGAACAAACTTTTTATTGAACTGCTTCTGCTGGCTGCAATTACTGACCCTAATGCTCTATATATGATAGGGGGAAATTTTAATACTGCTATGTCCTGTAATATGGGCCAACATGGCCCACGAGCTAGGTCTGGGAACGGTGCTGGGGGCCTGTTTTCAAAAATTTTGTCTAAAACTGTTTTTTCAGATGTTTGGCAGTCACTTCACTCCAATGTAAAAGATTACACTTTTTATCCACCAGACATGGCAGCTGTTCCCAAACAGACATGTTTCAAACAACATGAAGTCTTGCTATATTATGACAATTGCAGTTTGTCCCACCATTACAACTGCTCCGGAGGTGAAAGAGTTAACTCCATTCTAAGAATGGAACTTAGAGCATGAGCTCAGTTAGAGGAGCTCTGTCTGGGTTATTTCAAACCCAAACTGTCAGATTCTTTACTCCGCCTCACTGAACAGTCGCTCCGGAGATTTCTCCTACTGCTCGGTTCATTTCTCAGTTTAAACAGTGTTTTCTCGGTTCTAATCAACCGAGAATATTATTATTTTAACTGCAAAACCGATCGGTTCAAGCTCTGTCTGTGGTATCGTAAGTAATTTCAGTTTAATTTCTGTGTGGAACTAAATGTTATCGGTTCGGTTTGAACCGATCAGCTTGCTTTAAACTTGAAGTTACAAAATTAGAGGTTTTAGAGTGCGGTTCCCGGTTCTTATCAGTTCTAAAAATGGAAATCACGTTTTCTCGAGACTCCGTGACGGTTAGGAACCGATAAGGGTGTCTTTCCTGGCACTGCCATTTAAAAGGGCAAGTTTTGGTTAGGCTGGCATTATGTCTGAGAAACCCAAAAGAAAAACTGGCCCACTGGGTTTCAACACTGTGATGCTTGTGGGAAGTCTTTGCCAAGGCTGACCCACACACCACATGTGTATATTGTCTGGGTTTGACCACCTCAATTCAGACTGCCAGATTTGTAAAAATTTCCTGCAGCCACCCTGGACAAGAGGTTGCAGGCTCAGGGAACGAGAGGCCAAAAAGTCCGCTGACCCGGATGGCCAGCCCGGTTCGGTGCCAACCGAACCGGAGGGAGTGCCCTCTGACCAGGGCGAGACTTCCTCGGGCAAACGCAAAGCTGGCTCGGATGAGCCAGTTCCAGTAAAGAAAACAAGAAAATCAGCAGGTTTGGAGCCCAAAATTCCTTCTCCAACTGCTGCAGAGATAGCAAGAGCTATTCAGATTTTCCAGTCACTTTCTCCGGTTCCGTCCGAACCGCCACTGTCTGGTAAAAGGTCGGTTTGGTCGGTTCCACCGGTTCAGGAATATAATGTTGAGGAGTTTTATGAACCAGAGGAGGGGGAGGATGATTATGAACAGTATGAATGTGACTTGGAGGGTCTAGGTGTGCCCATTGAACCGGACATCTCCCCAGACAGACCTTTAGAATCTCCCCCTATGCTTTCTGAGTCCCACTTCACTTTATGTTCTACAAAAGTTGCTGAAACCTCCAGCTCCCATTGGAGGAAGCTGTGGATGAGCAAGAGGAACCTGATTTTGTAGAAATGATGGATATACCAGAGTCTAGGAGATTGTCTATTCCTTTGCATAAATCATTTAGGAAACAAACAATAAAAATTTTAAAACTCCTAATTCTGTGCCTCCTGTGGATAAAAGATGGACAGGAGGTACACACTGTCAGGTCCTGACACAGAATTCCTTTCACAGCAATGCAGTCATATTAGGGTGGTTCAGGCTGCAGCCTGTGATAAAGCTAATATTCCCTGGCTTCACATCCTCCTGACAAGGATTCCAGGAAGATTGATGCCATGGCTAAAAACAATACATGGCAGCGTCCTTGGGACTCAGGCAAGCAAATTACATGGCTTATGTAGCAAGGTATCAAAAATCTAGATGGGACACTGTCATGGCTTTGGCCAAACAGGCCTCTGGCCAGCTTGCTAATGAGCTGGAACAGGTGGCTGCTGATGGCATTGAGGCATCCAAGGTGCAGTTTCATGCTGCTGTGGATTTTAATGATGTATCCTCTAGAGTCATGGCTACATCTGTAGCTTTTCGTAGGTTGGCCTGGCTCAGGTGTACTAGCTTGTCACAGGATACCCAGACTAAGGCTATGGATTTTCCTGTGGTGGGAAATTCTCTGTTTGGGGAGCAGACAGAGAATTATATGAAGAAAATGGATGAATATAGGACTACCTATAAGAGTGTCTAGCTAAGGAGTGGCAAGCCACTCCTCAGAGGCAGGACCTCAGGGGTAGGGGTAGGCCTTTTCACAGGCCTTTACTAAACCCAGGCCTCCTCTGCTTATGCTCAGAGGGGGTTCTTCAGAGGCAGAGGCAGACGGGGTGTGGGCAGGCCTGCTCCCACCTCTCAGCCTAAAGCACCTGCCAAACAGACACCCTGATGGGGTGCCCAGGGCCGATTCTCCTTTACCCGTAGGGGGCAGGTTGGCTTACTTCAGTCAGAACTGGGTGTCTATAACTTCAGACAAGTGGGTCCTGGAAGTAGTAAGCCAGGGTCTGGTTCTCAGCTTCAAAAAGTTCCCAAAGATGAGAATCAGATCTTTCCCACCTGCAAACTCTTTAGAGACCTTTACTCTAGAAACAGAAGTCTCAACCTCCTGGCCTCAGAGCTGTAGAAAGGGTTTCTCCCTACACCAGGGCAAGGGTCTGTACTCCAGATATTTCCTTACCCCAAAAAGACAGGAGAATGGCGGCCCATTTTAGATCCTCAGATATCTGAAGAAACACCTTTGAAACCAAAGTTCAGAATGGTAACTCTGCAATGATTTTACCTCTCTAAGGTCAGGGGACTGGCTAGCCTCCCTGGACCTCAAGGATGCCTATTTTCACGTTCTAATCAGAAGCTCCCACGAAAGTACCTCAGATTCGAACTGCCCTCAGGTCACTACCAGTTCAGAGCAATGCCCTTCGGCCTCACCTCTGCCCCAAGGGTATTCACAAAATGTCTGGCAGTAGCAGTTGCTCATTTAAGAAGGCAAAGGATTGTTGTCTTTCCTATCTGGATGACTGGCTCATTGTAGGCCAGTCCCAGAACAGGTAAAATCTCACCTGCAAGTTACCCAGCAGCTGCTCACCTCCCTGGGCTTCTTGCTAAATCTTCCAAAGTCAGTTCTGGAACCAGTTCAGGTGCTCACCTTCATAGGTGCAGAATTGACACAAAGCAGGCCAGAGCCTTCCTACCCTTAGAGAGGTGCAGGAACTTGGTGGCTCTGGCCTCTCCTCACTCTGCAGGTCTCTCGACCAGCAAGACACTTTTGCAGCTCCTGGGGCCATTGCATCCACAGCCGTAGTGCAAGGAGCAAGATTTCAGATGAGGGACATTCAGTTTCACTTGAGAACCTTTTGGTCTCAGAAAAGGGACCCCCTTTCCAAGTTGGTCCCAGGGACCCGAACCCTGATCCAGGCCCTCCAGTGGTGGCAGGATCAGAGCAATTTAAGACTGGGAGTCCCCTTCATTCCTCTGTCTCACTCCTTGACCCTCACTACAGATGCTTCCCTCCTGGGGTGGGGAGCCCACATGGGCGACCTCTCCACTCAGGGAGTGTGGTCCCCGCAGGAATCTCTGCTCACATCAATTTGCTGGAACTCAGAGCTGTCTTTTTAGCACTTCAAGTGTTTTCTGCGTCTGTTCAGAACAAAGTGGTACAAGTCAGAACAGACAACACCACAACAATGTGGTACATCAACAAGTGGGGGGGGCACTCGGTCTTCGGCCTTGTGCACCGAGGCAATGAAGTTGTGGTCTCTGGCCTATTCCCTGAACACTTCCCTCATAGCAGTTCATCTTTCAGGAAAGGACAATGTCCTAACAGATGCTCTCAGCAAGATTTCCCAGGGCCATCACAAATGGTCTCTGAATCCTCAAGTACTGGGGATAGTTTTTGCCAGATGGGGCACCCCTCAGATAGATCTTTTTGCAGCCCCAGACAATCACCAACTTCCACTGTTCTGTTGCAGACCCCCAGTGTTGGGCTCAGTCCCCCTGGATGCCTTTCTCCTAGATTGGGAAGGGAAGTTTCTTTATGCCTTTCCCCCCTTCCCTCTCCTATTCAAGGTGCTAGTCAAAATCAGATCTCAGCCTTGCAGGGTGATTCTGATTGCCCCAGATTGGGCCAGGCAGCCCTGGTACCCTCCTTCTGTCCCTAACAGTCCATCTCCCCTGTGTCTCCCCAGGAATCACAACCTGTTAACCTGTGCCCAGGGAGAGTTTGGTATCCAACCTCAAATCCCTCAACCTCAAGGCCTGGCTCTTGGAGGTTAATTGCTGACCTACACCTTTCTCAGGGTGTTCTTGAAATCCTAAAAGCTTCTGGAAGCTTCCACTAGGGCTACTTATAATTCTAAGTGGAAAAGGTTTTCCATTTGGTGTCTGGAAACATATTTCCCGGAATCTGCTGATTTGCCCATTGTTTTGGACTATGGTCCATCTTAATTCTTTGGGCCTGAGACCAGCTACCCTGAAAGTGCATTTGGCAGCTGTCTCTGCTTTTGTTTCAGCAGGAAAGCCCTCCTCTCTTCCGCTCACCCTGTATTTTCCAAGTTTTTAAGGGATTACTTCATACTAATCCACCTTTTAGGGATCCGGCCCCTGCTTGGGACCTTAATGTTTGCATTGCCCAGTTAATGCAACCCCCCTTTGAACCTCTGTCTTCTGCAGAGCTTAAGTACTTAACTTGGAAAACTGTTTTCCTAGTGGCTATCACTTCTGCCAGGTGCAAGCCCTGTCAGTAGAAACTGACTTTATTTCTTTCCACAGGGATAAGGTAGTCCTCAGGACTAAGAGGAAGTTTTTGCCTAAGGTGGTTTCAGATTTCCATCTTAACCAATCTATCTCCCTTCCAGTGTTTTTCACTGAACATTCTTCCTCTGGTGAGAGGAGATTGAACAGTTTAGATGTTAAGAGGGCCCCAAGTTACTATATAGAACGTACCAAGGGTCACAGGTTCGAATCCCTCCAACTTTTTCTCACTTATGGTGAGGTCGGGAAAGGGAGACCTGCCACTAAGAGATCAATTGCCAGGTGGATTGTCTCTTGTATCCAATTTTGTTATCAGAAACTGGGGAGAGTTCCCCCCTCTGGCCTGAGGGCTCATTCTACCAGAGGTACAGTCGCATCTCTAGCTGCTGCCAGAGACATCCCTATCTTAGAGATATGTCAAGCTACTACCTGGAAAACGGTACACACTTTCACCAAGCATTACTCCCTGGATGTCCAGGCCAGGAGAGATGCTCGGTTTGGCACAGCTGTGCTTCAGAGCCTATTCCCTAAGTAGGTTCTGTCCCTCCTCCATGGAGGTACTGCTGTGTAGTCTGCAATTGTCATAATATAGCAAGACTTCATGTTGTTTGAAGAAAAAATTACTCACCTTAGTAATGTTGTTTCTTCTAATGGAGTCTTGCTATATTATGACTCCCCCCCCCCAGCCTGCCCATCTCAGAACTTCTACTTGAGTATGAGGTGGGCAACCTAGTGTGGTAACTAGTTATGCCCATTAGATGCTTTCCACCCCTTCTTGGGGTTTTTGGGGTGTGGTGTTTTATTTTATATTATATTATTACTTCTGGTCCCCTGACTTGAGTCTTTGTGTTGGGACCAGCAATAGGTGTTAATATTTAGGTAGCCAGTTGGCTAGTGTAGGTTACAGCTTCCACACAGGCCTTAGTGAGTTTTTGCTCGAAAAGATCTGACAGTTTGGGTTTGAAATAACCCAGACAGAGCTTCTCTAACCGAGCTCGTGCTCTAAGTTCCATTCTTAGAATGGAGTTAACTCTTTCACCTCCGGAGCAGTTCTAATGGTGGGACAAACTGCAGTTGTCATAATATAGCAAGACTCCATTAGAAGAAACAACATTACTAAGGTGAGTAATTTTTTCTTTTGGTCCATACAGAGTGGTTGCAGCCGGTCTCAGCTTGCAGAATTTTACCAGAAACCACCTCAGACCATGCCCCAGTTCTTTTACAACTTAACATAACTTCAACCCCTCATTACAATAATTGGAGGTTGAATGTAGGATGCTTGAACTCAGCTTAATTTAAGGAAGTAATAGAAAAAAATATAAAAGACTTCCTTATTTTGAATCCTAAAGAGGACACCTCTCCAGAAGTCCATTGGGACGGCATGAAGTCAGTTCTGAAAGTGGTTATCATAGCACATTGTTACTGGGTCAAACAACAGAGTTAAACATGGCAAGCCCAGCTTGAATCTGAGTCATGAGAAGCAGAAATTCAATATAAAATCATCCTTTATCCCCAAGCTAGTCAACTCTCGGATGGCAAAAAGGCTGAACTTAATGCACTTCTAAATGCCTATACAGAAGGATACTGTATCTTAGAGGGTTAGACAGAGATATTATGATAATGGTAATAGTGCAAGTCACTTGTTAGCTCGGACCCTTAGAAAACAGCAAGGGAATAGGTCAGTTCTTAAGCTTACATCCACACATACGGCAAGTCAGACGATAACACAACCCCTGGATATTTCAGCCCAGTTTGCAGCATACCACACTGGCCTCTACACTCAAGAGGTGATTCCAAACCTTTCCAAGAAGAATGACCAAAAAAGGTGACAAATCCTTAATATACAACTACAGACCAATTCGTTTAACGTCTGTTATATGTAAGATAGCTAAGAGTTTGTTAAAACTTAATTAGAGGACAATCTTAAAATTAATAAATACAGAGATACAAAACAGCATGGTTTACAGTAGAACAGGGCATGTATCACCAATCAGTTATGCTTTTAAGAGAAAGTTATCAAGAATATGAATAGTAATGTACCTGTAGATGTGATCCATTTGGATTTCCAAAAGGCATTCAATAAGGTACTACACAGCTTATTGCTTGAAAAATGTAAAAAAAAAAACTACAGATAGATGCAATAATAATTTGGATATAGAATTGGTTAAACAATAGAAAGTAAAAGGTGAGAATAAGGGGTTCTTACTCGAGCGAGGGTGATGTGACTAGTGGGGTGCCTCAGAGCTCTCTGTTCTATACCCTCTATTATTCACAGTCTTAATTAGTGACTTGCATCAGAATAATGATAGCTGGATTGTGAAATTTGCTGACGATGTTAAGATAGGGGAACCTGCTGATTCAATTCAAAACAGAATGAAACTAAAGAAGGATTTAAAGTAGAGAGATGGGCTAAGGTGAGTGACATGTTGCTTAGCATAGACAGGTGCTCTGTCCTTCATTTAGGAAAAAAATAATAGTAAACAAGATTATTATCGTGACACAAACATAATTAGAAAGGTGTCATCAGAAAAGGATTTGGGTATTTTCATTGATCAGGATTTAAGTTTTAATGGCCATTGTATAAAACTAATCCAGAGGACCAACTGCATAATTAATAATATTAAAAGAGCTTTTATAAGTAGGATGGTAAACAGTATTCTACCTTTGTATAAAACTTTTGTTAGACCACATCTTGATTATGGTTCCCCTATGTGGAGTCCCTGCTTGAGGAGGGATGTGGATCGTTTGGAGAGGGTTCAACGTAGGGCAATGAGAATGATACAGGGGATAGGGCAGGCACCATATGAAGATAGTGTAGTGTGTTTGGAGTTATATAGCCTGGAGCAGAGAAGGTTAAGGGGTGATCTCTTAATGATGTATACATTTATAAATGACTCAGAATTAGTGGAAGAATTAGGAATTTAAATCCAAAATAAACCAGAAGGTTTGAAATCACATAAGTACCAAATTAAACTCAAACACACAGTCAAAAGGGGGAGAGTCAATACTTTTTCGCTGCAAATGGATAGAGTTTGAAACAGCTTACCAGGTGATATACTGATATAATACAGAGTGAAAATTTTAATATTTTTAAAGGTAAATTAGATAGTTTTCTTTTAGTTTTTTTTTTATTTTATTAAAGTTTCGGAATTACAATCCTTTGCATCAAAGACTCTTTTGCAAAGGCTCCATGTCAATACAAAAAGGACACATTACTTAAGACAATTTTGAACAAACATTATTAAGCAGAACAACACATTAAGACAGAATTTTACATGATTACATCATACATTTACAATGCTAGGTTGGTATCTCTAGGGTTGATGATAGACCCTGTGTCGACGAGGTGGAGTGGGTTAGTAGCAGCTGCATGTCTCAGAGTCAATGAGATGTCTCTTAATTCCGTCTTTAAATTGGCCAAGACTAGAGGCCAGGGAGATGAAAGAGGGGAGGTTATTAATCCAGATGGGTAATGAGAGATTTTGTTGGACCCACTAATGCAGGTGGATAGACTCAATGGGCAGAGATGCCTTCTTCTGTCTTTGACCCAGTATGACACCTTCCTGGCAGGGATTACGCTTCATTTGCAAACAGAGATGAGAAAGAAGTACGTGCCTCACACTTCTTTCTCACCTCTGTTTGTATGTGTTCCATAAATATGCACACCACACTCCTGTGTGATTATTACCCTTCATTCCCTCAAGGATTCAGACAGAAAATATTTAGAGAACAGCAACAGAAAGGCTGAGGTAGTAACCCACATTAAACATCTGAAAAGTAACAAATCACATGGGCTTGACAGGCTGCCTTCTGCATTTTACAAGCAGTTTGCTCACTTCTTTACAATGCTGCTGCTGGAATGCTATCAGAACATTTTTGAGGGGGGTTCTTGGGTTCCTGGAAATATGCACAAATCTCTATCCTTTCTAAGCCTGGGAAAGATGCTAAAATCTATAGCTCATACAGACCAATATCACTGCATGATGTTGATTTAAAAATCTTTACTGGCATTCTTGCCACATTCTTACAAAGGGGGGATCTCCACAGTTATTCACCCTAACCAAACAAAATTTATCTCCAGACATTTTCAGCAGAACACCATTAAATGACTCCTGAACATTATTATTTTGCAGTGAGGACAGAGGGCACTCCAATCGGCTGTCTCTATGGATGTTGAAAAAGCATCTGATAGGGTTAATTGGTTGTTTTTACAAAAAAAATGCAGAAAATAAAATCTGGCCCCAAATTATTAGTAACACTTACTAGCCTGTACATCAGCCCCCAAGCTTTAGTCACGGTAAATGGTATAAATTCCCTTTTTTTCCCTTTACCTGGGGGGGACAAGTCAAGGTTGCCCTTTGTCCCCACTGTTTTTTGCTATATGCTTGGAACCACTTGTGGCTACGGTCAGACAGGATGCTGGGATCAGTGGTGTCATGTCAGGAGGATAGATCAAAAAGTCTCCCTTTAAGTGGGCAACTCCATTTTCTTCCTCAGCCACCCAGAAAGATCCGTTCCATGCCTGATATCCCTCCTAAATACTTTTGGCCAAGTTTCTGGCTATAAAATAAACTTCAATAAATCAGAAACCATAAGGCTTAGTTGAACTTGCCCAGAAGGGTTTAAAGTAACCTTTCTATTTGTTTGGGCTAAGAATAATCAAATTATGGGGGGCAGCCTAGTAGGATCTGGCTCACTGGTCCCTTCTTACCCTAACTTTAGCAGGCCATATAGTAAACATGGTTAAAATGAACATGCTGCCCATTTATATTCCTCATAGCGTACTGGTCTCCCCACCTTAGAGGAATACGATTTATTTGGGGTGACAAGTCAACTCATATCAACCAGCAGACCCTGATGCTACCTAGGGAACAGGGGGTCTCTCTGTGCCTGATCTGCAATTTTACTATTCAGCAGATCAAATGACAGCAGTTTGTACCTGGGCCAAGCACAGGCATTCATCAGGATGGTATGATATACAAATTGCAGAGGCAGAGGGCCAGTCACTGTTCACTTTGGCCCTGACTTCTGTAATACCAGAATATGTGAATAATATTCACTTTGCATATGTCTGACATACTGTTAAAATACTACAGAAGGGTGAGGAAGAAGTTGTTATCAAAGTCACAATTGGGCCTCATTTCTCTCATATGGCACCAGTCTGACTTCCTCCCACCTGAATTAGTTGGGAGTTATGCCACCTGGGAACACAAAGGTCTTACATTTTTTTCTTAGCTGTTGGACAATGGGTCTTGCATGACTGTTCAAGCTTTGCTACAGAAATTTAACTCAGTTATACAGATTTCCACAGATTTCTGCAAGTAAGACATTTTATTAAGTCAAATGACAATAAGATCCATCTGGCCAGATAGCTGACGGCATGGGAGGATTACATTTATTGGGTAGGCTCTATCAGTTACTACAGACAGCCGAGGGGATAAGGCTAGCGTGAGAGGCAGAGGGCATGTGTATTACCCCAGAGGCTGATTGGAAAAAGAGATTGCAAAGGGGCTGGAAAACTACTTTCTTACTGACTTAGCAAGAGTTCTTCTGGTGTATAATGGTTAGATATTTCAGAACACTGACAATCACCAAACACTTCAGACCACAAATACTGTGGACTGCAGAAGACCGTGTGTGGGATGGGCTCTCACTGGCATGTTTTTGGGGGCTGCCCCTACATCTTGACCTTCTGGACCAACACCCAGCAGGCAGTAAATCATATTTTACAGACACAGATCCCAGCACCTTCACTGAATGGGTGTTGGGATTCTCTGCAATCTCTAGCATGCCCACACATAGGCATCAGGTGGCCCTAGCCCTGATAGAAGCTATCCTGAAGTGCCTCACAGCTCACTGGTTGCAACCAGAGCTGCCCACCCCTGAAGAGTGGAATAACAGAATAACCCAAATACAAGGCATGGAACAGCTCACAGCTTGGCTACACATGCAGGAGGATAAACATCAAGATGAGTGGCAGGTATGGCAGCAATGGAATAGTAGGCAAGCTCCTGAGTAGAAAGCCATATAAACAGATCTTTGATCATACATTTTCCTTTAGCAAGTTATGGATACAATCAACTGGAGGGTACCACCCTCATACCCGCTGACACTGATTGAGTGGAGGGGTACCTGTTAGCAGTGTTCTTCCGCATCACCCTAATGACTTTACCATAACACAGTACCAGGGATAAATATGGAATAATGACAGAAGAAGTGTACAACTGACTGGCCCAGTGGTGCTGAGGGCTGAAATGCTGTATGCCTTACCTCGTGTGGCGCCGGCGACCCAGGTTCGGGAACAGATTCGGGTACCGGAGGTCGGCAGGGAGGAGGAGAGGACTGAGCATCCAGAGGACTGCTCTCCTCTCCTGGGGTGGGGTGCAGGGAAGCATGGCTCGGCAGCAGCCCTCAGTGGAGACTGGAGGCACTGCATGAGTGGTGCGATAGGGAACTCTGGAAACTGGAAAACAGCTCCAGGATCCACCGGATGATGGCTGCTGGTCTCTGATGCCACCAAAGCCCTCCAGGGAACCACATCCACCTCATCAGCACCCCGGAGCCTAATAACCTTAACGGTTAGCTTTCCCCCTAATTCAACACAGGCGTATAGACACCTCCCCCACCTGAAGCGTAGGCGACGGTAGACACGAGGGAAGATAAACATCACTTTATCTGCCAGAAAGGTTATCTTTCTGTAACTGCTACTGTCTGGCAATGTTCACCTAAACCCTGGACCAACAACCCTGAGGAGCGGGGGTCCATACAGTGAACGGCCTAAAGATAGCATCGCTAAACATCTGCAGCCTAACTGCCAAATTCAACCAACTCCATGCTTGGATGACCATCCATACCCCTGACATACTCTGCCTAACTGAAACCTGGCTGTCGGGTAGGACCAAAGATGGTGAGGTGGCCATCGAAGGATTCCAAGCATTTCAACTTGATAGAATAGGCAGGAAAGGTGGCAGCTGCCTCTGGTATGCCAGAAACTCACTGAGTTGCTCCATCCTCCCCATCTCCAAAGTTGTGGAGGATTATGAGCTACCAGTGGTAAAAATTCAAGTTGGCCTAAAATGCAAGACCCTCACCATCGCCACAACCTACCTGCCCCCCAAAAAAGCCAAGGAAGGCCTTCCTTTTGTTATGGAAGAAAGTAGCACACTCAAAAAGGGCTCAGTACTCATCTGGTCTGGTGACTAATATTAACTGGTTATGTAAGGAGTCGACACCCTCCAGAGACCTAATCGCCTCCCACAATCTCACGCAACTCGTAATTCACCCCACCAGGCAGAACTACAAGGCTGGTACCAGCACCCTCACTGACTGGGTCTTAGCTAGCTCACCGATTCGATTCTCCAAACTCAGGATTCTCCTGGATGTGCTGAGCGACCACTCCCCAATCTCCTTTATATGGACCTCTAAACTTGCCAAAAGCCCACCCCACCTCATGGAGAGCAGGGTTCTGCAGAAAGGCAAACTTGGATCCCTCAAATTGGCCCTGTCTCCCTACAACTGGTCCCTCATCAACAAGGCACCTACGCTGGACCAGGCCCTTAGTTTTTTCACTGAGGGCTTCAATTCCATCTGTGATATCTATGCACCATGCACAAAACGAAAAATTCAGAGGGAGGTAAATGGCTGGATTGATGGCAAGCTCGTCTCCCTCCTAAAGGAGGGGGACTGCCTCTGAGAAAAAGCCTTAAACACAGGTAGCAAGCATGACCTACAGTACTACAAAACAGCTAGAAATTGGTGCATCAAACTTATCAGGCTTGCAAAAGCTGATTTCCATAAGACCCAGCTTAACAACGCATGGGGAGATGGAAAGAGGTTTTGGAACAACATCAAGAACATCCTTGGTAAAGATCAAAAGCAGCACCCTAAGATGCTCAACATTAATAACTCATCCTCCTCAGATCCACTAGCTATTGCTGATGCCTTTAACCAGGCCTTTACAGACCTGTCCTCACTGCTGCCTCCAGACTACCTTCTGCCTGCAAAGGATCAAGGTTGCGACAACCTGCCAATAACTAACCACCCAGCCTTCTACTTTAAGAAAGTGACAGTGAAGGATTTCCTAATGATGGTCAGGAAAGTCCTAGGCAAAACCAGATTGGGGAGTGATGGGCTAGACATGAAGTTACTATCTCTCACCCTTAATGTTCTTATCATGCCCATAACAATGCTATTTAATAAATCCTTGACTCTAGCTCAATTTCCGGAGGTATGGAAGCAAGCCCTGGTAACTCCAGTGCATAAGAATGGTGACAAGGCACTGGTGTCAAACTACAGGCCAATATCTATCTTCTCCCCACTATCCAAAGCTTTGGAAAAAAAATGTGGCAAGTCAACTCACAGAATACCTCAATAAGTACAATCTGCTCTGCCCAAACCAACATGGTTTCAGGCAAAAACACAGTACCACCACGGCACTGCTGGAATACACTGACTATGCGTACAAAGCGCTGGATGAAGGCAAATTGGTGGGGTCCATCTTCATGGACCTCACCAAAGCCTTCAACACCATCAACCACCTTCTACTAGTACTCCAGCTCCAAAGATTGGGTGTGGCACCTAACGCTCTGAATTGGTTCAATGACTACCTAACACACAGGAGCCAGCAAGTCAGAATCGGGCAGACATTATCCAGCTCCAGAGATGTACTCTTAGGAGTCCCTCAAGGATCAATTCTAGGGCCTCCGCTTTTCAGCCTCTTTGTAAATGACCTACCCACAGCCTGTGACATCAAACTTATCCTGCATGTGGACGATGCCATGCTGCTAAGCAGCAGCACTTCTCAGGTTGCCCTATAAACAGAACTACAGAACTCTTTCAATAAACCCAATGACTGGTTCAGTAGACAAAAGCTGCTATTAAATTAATAGAAAACCATGGCCATGCTACAGTCCAGCCCCTACAACAAACGCAGGCATGCTTCCCTCGTAATCACCAATAAGGCTAGTGAGCAGATTGAACAGGTACACTTGTTCAAGTACCTTGGAGTCACCAGTGATGACTCTCTCACTTATACGCACCACGTAGACTCCCTTGTCAGAGTGCTAAACACAAAGATTGGGGTCCTCTATAGGCATCAGAAATCCCTCACCCCGGAAGCACTCCGAATCTCAGTCTCCAGCTCCATACTCTCCACGACAGACTATGGGCTGGTGGTCTATGGAGCTGCTCAAAAGGATTCAAATTGCACTCAATAAGACATGCTGCCTCACCCTGTGCGCAGATCACTAAACTCATACTTGCACCCTGTTTGAGCGTACAAACTGGCTTAACCTAAAAGACAGGATCAAATACCAAACTTGCCTCCTGGGAAAGAAGGCACTCCTCAGAAAAACCCCACCCTGTACAGGAAACCTGCTTGAGGCTTCTCTCTCATCACACATCACCAGAGCGAGGAAGAATGGAGCACTGTCCATGCCACTCCGCTGAACCTCACTAGGGCAGCATGCTTTCTCCTATCGGGCCCCCCTCTGGATAAGTAAACTCCCAATGAAATTACAAACAAACAACAGCCTGTCTCAATTCAAAGCAGGCCTCAAACAGCACCTAATGTCTAGCTCAAAATGCACCTGCTTCTCAGGCCCCACTTGATAAGACAGGTCTATCCCCAAGGTAGCACCCAGCAGGGCTACCTAGAGAACCTGCCTCCATTCCAGCCTAGCCAAGGGCTTAAGTAAGCTATTAGTCCTCTTTAAACGCTCTTGGTACTGCCCTCCCTAACCCCCCACACACACACCCTACCCCATCACAGGCACCCATTTCACTATCCCCCCACCTCTCGCTCTCTGCTGTAGGTTCAAACCCAATCCCCCTTGTTTCACTGTCACCCAGCCTCTCACCATCTGGAGTAACATTAAATCCTATGCAATTACTCTGCCATAGTCTATCAATGGATTTGGAGGTTTCCAGGGGTGTGCTACCTAGGGCAACCAATTAGAAATAGCTTTGTATTCTATTACAACTGCTCTGTTTTTCTCCTATTTGTCTAAGTCTCATGTAATCGCTCTTTAATGCCCAATGATCAGGCGTCTGTAACCACTGAATATGTGTATTGTCTTATTGTCCACCCTGACGTGGAACCTTTGTAGAAGAGCTCACGCTCAAAGGTCTTTCTGAAATACTAATTAAATAAAAATAAATAAATAAAATAATGGTGAGTGTGCTGGGAACCTGCCACCGGTGCCTTCCCCCTCAGAGGAGAGGGACCCATCCGGCGAAGGGTTATGTCGGGATACCTCAAGGCCAGCTGCAGTGTGAGGACAGAGGGGTTTGAGTGAGGATAGCAGGGTGGGGAGAGCAGTCTGATTTAGCTGGGGAAGGGTGGGCCAGCTTACAGCAATGATGAACTAACAGCACTATTATTTTACTCCTTATACAGATGGGACAACAGAAGGAGAGCAGTCCAATTTAGTGGGGAAGGAGGGACAAGGCATTTCTCCAACAATCCGTCCCCATATATGGAAAGCTTTCCATGGTGTCCGGTGGCCCCCCAATGTCCAATCACCATCCCCCTTGATTTTTGTCTTTTTCTTGGTGTCCAGTGGTATCCCTCGCACTCCGTTGGCTGTCCTCTCTGAAAAAGAAAACAGTCCTTTGATGTCTTTTCTTTTTAAACCTGTAAAAAAACAAAACGGTCCCTCACCGATCTGACCCCCCACCCTGACCTCCCACTCGGCATCCACCACCACATCCCCCAACACCCCCACCCTGAAACACTCACTCACCTGAACAGGTCCCAGGGTAAAGATCCACTCTCTGATCAAAGGCATGTCTTGCTGCTAGAACTGTTGACTGCTTTATGAGAAAGTAAGGTAAGCGTACTTCAATGTATTTCGATGGGGATTTCAACTTCATGGCATAACTTTGCCATTTCTGCATGTTTTACACCAAATTTTCAACATGGCCTTTTCAAAACTCCATCTCATAAACAATATTGGTGGAATTACAAAAATCCGTCCCAAAAGGCAATTTTGCCATCACTCGGCGAAATCACCTTTCAGCCAGGATCTGAACATTTTTACCACCTTTGTTCATGAGGTGATGTCATAAGATGGCTATGCTGGCAATCTGAGGAACAAATATATAAAAATGGCAAAGTTCTGTGCATATCTTGAAATTTTGCTATGCTTGCTTGTAACTTTGACAATTTTTAATATTTTGAACCCAAATTTTCAACATAACCATCTCTTTACAGCACTTCATGAACATGACAGATGCCATTTATCAAACCCTGATCAAACTGTGTTTTTGCATCTGTGGTGGCGTGGAGCCACATTTTGGCTTGGATTTCAAAATGTTCATCACCAGGCTCATCAGGTGGGGTAATAAGAAGGCTATACTGAAAACTTAATTCCTGTTTTAATAGAAATGCAAGAGCAGGGCCAGAGTGCCCTGCACATCCACAGCAACATATATGTATGCATCTAAGGAGGGATGGGAGCACAGGACCCAGAGGACCCTTTGCTCCCACACACAAATGAGGACAGAATCATACTATCTCAAAAAATAAGGAAATTCTTTGCCAAAAACTGTGTTAATGTAACATTTAGGGTTCCGGCTAAAGAGATAAAAGTAGGGAAATGTGGCTTAGGGTTTTCAATCCTAAAACCCCGCCACCAGCCCTGAAGCAAATTAAGGGTGCAGTCTTCCTTGGGGTTGTCAACCCTAAAGCTCACCCCATTCTATACAATCCAGAAGCATACACACCTAATGGGGTGAGCTTTTTATTTGTTTTGCAAAGAATATGTATTATAAATGTTCAAGAAGAAAGATTATCCCCCTTCCTATCTAGGCTTAGGTATGTGTCCATGGTTATGGCATTATTGCATTATAGACTGGGCATGTTATTCACTGTTACATGTTAAAGATTGCTCCCCAACCACCTCAGAACATTCACGCCTATGTAGACTGGTGTACTTACTTCCTGCTCTGCCGTGGGAACTGAATCCTGCTATTGTACTCTGTACCCACATTTTTGCTTATGCTATGCTTTGCCTGATATTGATTACTGTAAGTTATCCTGTACTGCTTTTTATTCTGTTGATGACTGACAATGCCTTTTAGCTGCTACTGTCTTCACCCGTTCATGTATGTGTTCCCCTGCCTTTGTTTTGATGAGGATCCTTTGTAAAAGAGCTTTTAGCTCAAAGGTTGTAATTCTGATTTCTCAATAAATAAATAAAAGGTCATTCTATTTTGTAATATCTGTACCATTCGCATGAAATGCAGAACAGATATGTTTACAGTAAAGACAAAGCATTTTTAAACCTGGTAAACATTATTCCTTATGCAAGCATAACTTTTTATTTATTTTTTAAATTTGTATAGATATACTGTATTGTGTATTTTTATAGCCATATTGTGTATTTGTATGTTCTCACGTCTGTATGTTTTGCTAAGGCCACAGCCAATCACAAATGAACTTGACACATGGATGATACTAAAAGTGTGGCACATGCTGATTACCGTCAAGGATCTCCAGTGGACTTATGAGTTTCTGGTGGCTGAGGATGCCACTCAAAACTGCAATGTTTGGCACCGACCAACTGCTGTACATCAGTATAATGCTATACTGAACTTTGCAGAGGGCACCTGTACATTGCCGAAAAGAAAGTTCTCCCCAACACCCATTGGTGAAGGAGTTGAGGTGTATAAAATAGTGGCCGCAGCCATATGGCTGTACTGCATAGAAGTGAGGTAATTATCCCTAGTCAAGTGGAAGGAGTTCAGGCCAGCAATGAATGGGACATTCTAGTGGAGCCACAGCTGATGGAACACCATGACCTCTTAACAGCCAGATCTATGAGTAGAGTTCAACAGAAACAGGTTTGAGTGAGGGCAGCAAATGTGACCAGACAACCTCAAGCTGGTTACCAAGGGATGGTGATGGTACTGTACCATTTACTCTGGGGTGACAATGCTGCCAAGCGATATGACTGCACTTCAAGTTCTGAGGTGAGACACCAGGGCCCACTGAGGATGAAGCATATACCCTGCTGAAACAAGGAGGACCTATACCAGGAGATTTAGATTAGGGAGTTGAACTTGGTAACAAAACAGCTGCAGGATGCATGGGCCACAATGCTAGACTGTGCTGAATTGATCAATACAGGGGACAATGATCTAGGATGTACTGGGCTAGCCAAGCACCAGGAAGATACCAGGGACACCAGGCCAATTAAACTGGGACCTGTACCGACATAAGCAACTGTGGCAGATGAGGGAACAAGGAATAACCCATCCTTCCACGAGTCTGTGGGCATCCCCAGTGTTCTTGGGGCAAAAGAAAGATGGCAGGGAGGTGTATGTATAGGATTAATACCCTCTTCCTCCATATTGATGATGCATTTGATCTGCTGGTGAAGACTCACTGGTTCTCCACCCTAGACCAGGCTAGTCTGTATAGCAAGGTAGAGGTCCACTCTGAGGATTAGGTGAAGAATGTGCTTACAACCAAATATGAATTGTTTGAATTTAAAATTATGCCATTTGGATTATGTAATGTCACAGGGAAGTTCCAGCAGCTGATGGAGGTCATGCTTGTTGCTTTGCAAGGAACTTTGTGCTTGGTGTATCTGGATGATATAATCATCATCAGGATGACTTTCAAAGAGTACCTACACAAGTTGAAAGTTGTCCTGCAGAACTGAGAGACTCAAAGATAAAAGTAAAGCCAGCCAAGTGCAACCTTTTTAGTAGTAAGGTGAAATATCTGGGATATTTTATTTCAGTTGACCATGTGGGTATTGAGCTGGATAAAGAAAAGGCTGCTCAGCAGTGTCCAGTTTCCCACTCAGTTACAGAGTTCAAGTTTTCAAGTTTATTTGCAGGAAAGCTCCATTGAGCACGTTCATTTACAAGGAGGTCCTGGTAGGACAATGTGGTACAAAGTATACAATGTAGTACAATGTGATGCAGTACAATATAATACACAGTTGTCATACATCAAGATCACACAGCAATGAGACAGGCACACATTATATACTGAAAAGAGAAATAATGCTAATTCTATACAAATCCGAGTCTAAGCTATCAGGCAGGGAAGGAGGAGAGGGGGAAACATAAGAGATAGCTTACTGTTCAAGTGCTTAAAGAACCTGTAGCAGCTCTGCCATAAGGAGGACTGCTAGCCATTTTGGCAGTGGCAAGTTTCCTTAAGCTCTTTGTTGGCCAAGGTTTTAAATACCTTTATGGAGACCAATCTGGGAAGCTTTAATGTGGCTTGTAGTTTATTCCAGGTGGATGGGATGATGTGGCTAAGCGCAGCTTTAGGATAAAGTGTGCAGAATCTAGGTATGTCTAGTGATATGTTAGCATGAGGTAAGGAGCTTTCTGGGTCTGGCTTCTATTATTGAAGATTCATTCCTGAGTTTGACACCATTTAAGGTTGCTGTATCAGGCTACAGAAAAGGGACTTCAGTTTACATGGACAGATTCCTGGCAGAAGGCATTCTTGGAGTTAAAATGCTGACTGTCAGTCCCTCTCCTAGTTTACCCTGACCAGCAGTTGTTGTTTCAGCTGGACATTGATGCCAGGAAGGTGAGCACTGGAGTAGTCTTGTCCCAGGTCATGAATAATAAAGAGAGGGTCACTGCATATGCTAGACGGGCTGTGCAGAGCCTAATATGCAACAACCAAGAAAGAATTATTGGCTGTTGTGACCTTCAGGTGACAGTTTTGCTGCGTCATGCAAAGGAAGCTGTATACTCTCAGGACAGACCATGGCTTACACAAGTGGTTACTCAATTTTCACAAACCTGAAAAACAACTAACTTGGTGAAGTTGCGAAATAATGAGGATGTCTTGTCAAGGAGGCTGAAGTTGGGTTGGCCTGGTGGCGCAGAGGGAAAAAGCATCCATGCCTCACCTGCCACCACACCAGTGACCCAGATTTAGTGACAAGCCTGAGCAGCTCGGGGGTTGGCCGGGGAGAGAAGGATTGAGCGTCCCAATGGATGCTCTCCTCTTCTGGGGAGGGAGCAGTGTGCGCTCCGCTGCAACATCGCCACTGCCACTTAGGTGACCATAGGTGGTGATGCAAGGATGCAGCAGCAGTTTTGGGAGGTGGACGCTCCCTGTCGGAAGGCAATCTAGCACAACTCTGACATGCTTGCATCCAACCATCATCCCCAATGAGTGTCCGCGGGTCTGGGAGTTGGGAAAGAACAGTGGAAAAATAACTCCAGTGGCAGGATGCCACCCCGTGGAGCCTCACAGACCGTACACCACCTACTGAGCACAGGGGACTGCCGGGCTAAGCATGGCAATGGAGGGGGCTAGAGGAGTCCCCCCTGACGGCCCCGCCATTGGGGGAAATCTGTGGAGGAATCAGTGGCCCCAAAGATAAGTCCCAGAGATGGCGAGTGATTGGGTTGGGGGACTGTGTGAGCTGAAGGGAGCCAATCAGAGGAGTAGGAGAAAAAAAAAAGGAGGCTGGAGTTAGCTGAGTTATAACTGGAAAACCCTGCAGTGGAAGTGCAGGTTATGGTCTTGGAGTGTGCTGAAACACAGATGGATGATAATCTGGAGAAGGATGAGGGGTTGCAGAGATTTTTGACCTACAACATGCAGGCCAGTTAATTACTACACTAAAGTCATAGCAGAGGAGGGTACTTCCTGTATACCCCAAAGAGATGCACACCAGTTTTAAACTTTGGAGGTACCGGACATTTTGGTTATCCCTACAAATGCCGCAAGGTCTCTTGATGCTTATAATTCAGGGAAGAGGGGACAGGCCAGATTACAATGACACAGTGGTCACATAGGTGGTGCTCCCAGAGATTTTAAGGGCTTTGCATAGCACACCCAGAGGTGATCATTTGTGAGTGAAGCTCACACAAAGGGTAAAGGTCAGGTTGTATTGGCTAAATTGAAGGTTTATCAAGGACTAGTGTAAAGCATCTCTGATTTGTTAGTCAGGTAAGGCAGTAGGTGCTGTTTCTCCCAGGTCAGTCAACCTTTGAAGAGGGCAGCATTCAACATCTAGATCCCCTGCTCCCATAAACCCTAGAAAACGGAGGTATATTCTCAAGGTAGCTATTTGATCAAGTGTTCAGAAGCTTAACCTTTGCCTGTCCAAGAAGCTCAACTTGTTGCTGTGGTCTTTGTGGAACACTTTGCAGGTATGGGCCACCCATTCTTTTCATACAGATCAAGGATGGAATTTTGAGTTCAGGTTGTTCCATAAGGTGTGAACGCTGTTGGAGGTGCACAAGACCAGGACCACCTCATATAACCCGCAGTCTAATGGACTGATATTCACATTCCTAGCAATGCGGTCCTATTTTGTGTGGGATAACCAAGCTGTGGGACAGTCTGATGCCATATCTGACGTTAGCCTACAAAAGCAGTTCCCGGTCCTCTAAGGGGAATATAGCATTCATGGTGATGTTCAGGCACAGTAGAACTGCTGTACGGGGCAGACACAAAGGAAAAAGAGTGACCACTGTCCATGTAAAAAAAAAAAAGTGGTAGTGTACCACAGCACAGTGGGTGCAACAGTAAAATGAGACTAGGAAAGGGCCACTGGCAAGCAAAAAGAGCAGCATGACATTAAAGTTACAGCCCAGGTCTATTAATCAGGTGATTGGGTATGGGTTAAAAAATAGACCCAGAAAAAGAGTGCATGTGCAAACTTGCAGCCACAGTTCAAGGGCCCATATAAAGTTGTGAATAAAATGTCTGACATACTATATAAATTAGGCATCTGTAAAGGATGGGCAAACAGTGGTTATGCATTACAACTATTTAAAGCCTTATCAAGAGGTCAAGTCAGCTGAAGGTATGGTTCCTAAGGCAGATCCTTTAACCAAATTGCTAGTACTGGAGGTAAGTCAACAACACACCCTGGGTACACAGGGACTTCAAAGACCTCACAAGGAGAGAGACATCCCAGCTTAAGATTGGTGGACTGGCATTTGTCCAGAGAAAGGGGAAAATCTGGAGGCCGAGGGCACATTGGTGACACTCAGACAAGGTAGACTTTAGAGGATGCTGGAAACTTACACAACCTAAGACCGAAGTATGCCTAGCATCAGGGCCCAACCCAGCAGAACCGAAGGAGGAGCCAGCTGACCCCTGAGAGTGTACAATCTGGTTGGACCCAGGTGAGGGCCCCAGTAATAGTGAGAAGTATAATAAACCTATCCTAAAACCAGTTGAGAAATTAGTTCAGCCCGAGTAGGAAGAGGGAGAAGTTCCCCTGGTAGTCATTCTGCCCCACACTGCCAACTGTCGATAGTGGTTCCAGGCCTCAGACAGTGTACAGAGCCTTGGTTGCCAGCACAGTCATGTTACAGCCTTTGACTTTTAAAGTTTCTTTAGTTGGATTTGATGTTGCATCCTCTTTATGGGAAGAGATAGTGTAATGGATCCCAGGGGTCTGTTTGTTATAGGGGCAAACCCTTTAAGGCTACTGCTGAAGCTGTGTTTTAGGCAGGCAGAGCTTCCAGCCTGCAAGACCAATGATTTTCCAGATGCCATTTATGCCTTGTGGGGTTAAAAGTTGATCTTTACAAGTGACAAGGGAAAAGACTGTTTCGGACAGAGGTGAGATTGCTGGAGGGATAGTCGGGGGGAGAGATGAGTGCGAAGGAGAATGGAAAAGAGGCCCCAGCTTACAGCACCTCACGTGGGCAGGTCTGCTTCAGGGAGGGACTGCATCTCTGGGGTACAAATCACTTACAGACAGCGAGGGATGCAGCCACGTAATGTGTCTGTGGGCAGAATACAGAGAGCAAGTCAGTAGGTATAAGTAAGAACCAGGATAGTATTACAGATGCAGCAGGACAGGGCCCAGTCTGGGAGGCAACTTCAGAGGAAGCAACTTAAGCCAGCACTTTGGCTGAGCCCCAGCTTGGTTCAAAGACAGGGGGATGGAACAGGCTGGCCACATGTGTAACTGGAAGATTTGAGTGGTTCATTGCTGGGAAGTGACTTGGATCCTTGGGTTGGTGTAGCATCTTTGCCCAACATGTTGGACACCTAGTTTAGTGCCATGTGGTAAACTACCTATTCAGGCAATTTTTTTAGACTTCTTGGGACAGAACATCCAGCAACTGAAGTATCAACACTCTTAAGGACCTGCAATGTGATCAAAATTTCCCATCCACTGATGAACTTTTTACTAGATCAGTGGACATGTTTCTGTGATTGCGTTAATCTGTAAGTTCCTTGGGTCCAGAGTTAACTTTGAGGGGCTGACCAGTCCAGCTTGGGAGGGAGTCCTGCTGTGGCAGGTGGGCTCCATGGACTCTGGTCCTCTGGAGCTGTCCAGGTTTTGCAAGTTATGTCAACTTTTCATCGTGTTATCAGCTCACTGCTGACTGCATTATAAAAATTGGACTTATGTACAAAAATGTCCTGTGCCGCTGCATTGTCTTCTTGCAGAACCCTTTGAGTGCAGAGACAGTTGTGACTAGGTTGCTTGCATGCATACAGCACTCACCTTTGGATTTTGGGTACACGAGACCTTACTGGTTCACCAAAAATGGCAGCTGCATCACTGTGGGCAGCCTGGAGCATGTACGATGAACCAAGGAATCTGCCACAGTACTGTATGAAACAACCAGTACCACAAAAAGCCAATTTTAAGCAGCAGCAAACTCTAAACCTTATTAATTTTAAATGTGTTTTTAAATCTTTTTGTTATAATTCATTATAGTTTTTTTTATTCTATTTTTTTCCTGGCTAGGACCTCCTTCCTCCACTTGCCTGTGTCTCCTCCCACTCATCCAGGTCCCTTACCTGCGTTCCTGGGGCTCTTCAGACCACCTGCCATTCACCATTGCTTTGTCTCCTCGGCTTGTACCCCTGCCCAGGTGGAACCCACCACTCAGCTCATTGCCATCTCCGCCCCATCTGCCATGCATGCATGGCAGAGGTGAAGGCTGGGAGTATACCAGGAGCTAGGAAAGAGAAGCCCAACAGTGGACATGGTGGCAACCAGGGCTTTGTTTGCCCATTCAGTGCTGATTTTTTCCCATTTACCCTTCCCCAGGACATGGCCATGAAGTGATGCCCAGGGCACATACACACAGTTCAAGCCAGCCCTTGCCATGTTTCTACACTCTCTTGTATCCTCTGATCCAACTGCGTTGCCACCCATCCTTTGTTAGTTGATGAACTATGGATCAAGTTAGCATCCCCGCCCCAAAGGAGGAGAGCAGTCCATCAGATGCTCTATCCTCCTTCTCCAAGCCTGCCCCATATGACTCAAACTCACTCCTGCACTTAGGTCACCAGTATGACATGCAGTAGTCCTAACACCACTCAATGGGGCAGCATTATAGTTCTTGTTAAAAGAAAAAGAGAAGGCTGTTCAGCTCCTTCTGATATAGTATCATAATAGCTATGACCCTGCCAATACTAGGAAGATGAACAGAAATGGATGTGGTTGGTAGAACAGCCCCAAGGACCAGGGCCAGATTAAGGCAACAGCAAACTACAAAAAAATAAAAAGAACCACCCCAAATATAGTGCTGTGTGAAAGCTGAGAAAGCAACCACTGACAAAAACAGGTGTCAAGCTACTAGGGGGTAGGCACTATGCACTCGTTTGGTGACACCCCCAGTACTAAACCGCATGATGTGAGTTGTTTTTCAATAAACTTTTTTTTATCTTTAATAAATTACCTCTGTGGAAGCTTTTTTACTGCCAGTCAGGTATGTAAGTGTGGAGCCTTCTTTGTTGTTGTCCAGATTAAGGCAACCTGGGTCCTAGGCTCAAGAAAACTTTTTGGCCCCCCTCACCGTGACCACACCCCTTCACCACGACCGTGCCCCTTCAATATTATCACATCCTTTTGCCATTGCATGTCAGCTATATTCTTTTATACCACAGGAATGAAATTGTTTGCACTCATTAAACAATTTTAAAGAAACCAACACTTAATTTTTTTTAAAAAAACAGCATAAATAAATAAATAAAGCAAGCAATTGCTACCTTAATACATTCAGAATGAACAGATGTACAGTCATCCTGGCCAGGGCAATGCCCACTGGAGTTACAATTCTGACAGGTTTGTTTGTTTTTAATTAACAAAAGATAAAGGTTCATAAGATCTATTCCAATATATTACAATAACTGACCTCACCATGCATTCGATTTGTGTACCTACACATATACTGCTTTTGACTCTACTTAATGTGGAAAATTACCACTCTCCACTGCAATTTGTGGGAAGAATGCACAGATATATTTATTTATTTGTCTGAAAAAGTTTCACAAGGAAAGGTGTACTTACTGAGCTATAATAGCTCGTTTCCAGATGCGTCCGGGGGGGGGGGGTACAATTTGTATACATAATTCAAGATACAAAAATAAAACAATATACCATACTGTGATACAAATTTTAGGCAAGTATAGCATAAACCAAAATAAATAAACATATACTATGATATACATACAAAGCAAGTAAAGCTATGTGTAACCACCCAGTCCCCTGGGGTTACTAGAATCCCATCAGGTTAGTCCTAGGAAGGAAGAGAGCTCATTAGGAGTGCTGGGGAGATGACATCGTTGTTTACTCAGCTAGGCTGGGCAGAGAATGGATTATATCATTTAGAATTCTCACAGCAGCATAAGCCACTTTGAAATCAGCTGCTGTGGGAGTTTTAGAATGTTCAGATGGTAGTGCAGTCAGTTCTGAAGTGGGAGCTCTAACAGAGAGGAGCTCTGCGTTGAGGTTCATGCTGGTCAGACCTGTGGCTGACTGAGTGAAGGACCTCAGTCGTTTTTCTCACCCTAGTTTGGAGAACAGGATTAGTACCAACTGAAGTGGTGGAGACCTGTCTGAATAGACTGTGTTTCAGTGGTACCAAGGGGCAATCCCCTGAAGATCCCAATGTGGTGCAGCTGCCAAGAGAAAAAGTGTGTAGTCTGGATCTGTGAAAAACTACCTGGAAGGAGAGAGGTTTTTCCTTCAAGTTTTCCACGTCTGTTAAAAAAAAAAAAAAAAAGCAACCAAGCTGTAAGTACAGATTTATGGGACTGAGTTTGGAGGTTGGTCTGAGGTGTATGTGCCCACAGATAAGGCTAGAGTGCACCTGTCAGGACCCCTGTTTCACCACAACAATGTGCTGAATGTTTAAAGTTCAAGTTTCAGATGCCCTTTAGCATTTTGTGGGAAATGAAGGATCCAGTTTGGTGTAACCCAGAAGGAAGGGCAGAAACCGGACATGGGGTAGGGTTGGGCATAACCCCAGTTTGATTCCCCTGTCAGTGCGAACTGATTCACAAATGGGCACCAGTCTAAATGGAGAATGTTAATGGATGTCATTGCTCCAGGCAGGGCTGCAGATAAGAAATTTAACCATGAGTATTTTACTACTCATTTTAAAAATGAGGTGAGTAAAACCAATCTCAGATGCGTACAAATGACTCAGTGCATTTTGCTGAAGAGTACATTATGTACTCTTCAGCAAAATGCACATTTCTTGAAAATTAGCATATGCTGCATTTTCCTCCTCTCCTCTCCTCTCAAGTCAAAATGAGAGCCCAGGTGTTGCTGCTGGGCTTTAATGTGTGAGAGAGACTGCAGAGTGTAGCAACAAATAGTAAAACCTGGACAACTGCAGGCTGCAGCAAAGACTAAGAAGCATTACTGCTGTTTTACAGACCAGGCCTCTGGTCATAGTGACTGCCCAGTCTGCTCGCTTTCATGACAGGTCTGTAAAACAACAGTAATGGCTCTTGACCTTTTATGCTCCTGTCCAGGTTTTACTGTTTGTTGCTACAGTCTGCAGTCTCTCTTACACATTTTTAAGCACAGCAGCAACACCTGGGCTTATATTTTGACTAGAGAAAGGAGGAGGAAATGCAGCACAGACATCTGGCTGTCACCATTACAGTGCTCCCAGACCAGGCAAAGCATTTTCCTGTAGTGCACCCTAATTTTCCCTGTAAAACTGAGATTAAATTCCTGTAGATTTTCCTGTATGCACAAATCAATGTAAGTACACAACTGGTGTCATTATGTTAGTCAATAAAATCACTAGGACAAATGTTCAGGCTGTTTTATGTGTTCTTATTCATTGTAAATATAAAAAAATCACCTACAACGTATCACATAACAACTCTACAACTATAAGAACTTTATATGTAACAATATAGTACCATCTTGAGGTTCTGGGGACATGTTGGAACGCATAAAGCTCAATACTCAACTTTCACATGTCTCCAGAACCTCCTGAAGGTATTATAACCTTGTAATAATGCAGTCCCTTATACAGTATTCTATTTATAGTATGAAATGCCTTAACTTCAAATTTACCCCCTAATCACAGACTGATACATTTTGTGTTCTGCTCACAATGCATGAAAGGGGCATACCCCACCCTTGCCCCTGCACCCCTCGGACAGGTGCACCCATACTGGCATTCACCAGTGCCAACCACCTATCCACGGCTCCTCCCCCAACCCACAGGACTCTGCAGGGTGGTCGGGGGAGGAGTTGTCCCAGGCAGACATCCAATGGGATGCCCCCCAGGACCCATAGTGGATCTCACACATAGGGTGGCATGGGTCTGGGGCTGTGCATGCCAATAGCATGCACCCGGACCAGCGCAGCACCCTCCAGTCCCAGTGCTGCCTCACAGAAACTTTCTGGGCGCCCACCCATCCAGCTGCACCTTCCACCTCCTGCTGTCCAGCAGTTGGGAGCAGCACTGTCCTGGTCCCCCAGTGACCGAATACCTGTGTTCATGGGGGCATGCTGTGGGTTATGGCAGGGTCTCCCTGGTGTACCCTGCACCACCCTCTGCATCCATGTGGCCAGCACTACATGGGATAGTAACACATGTAGTGCTGGCACACCCCCGGAATGTCCCCATCACAGAGCTGTCTGCAGACATGGGGGATCAGGTGCAGTGGGTCTGCATGTGCCCCCTTCGTGCATGCCATGTGGGGGGCACAGGGGGTGTGGAGTAGCTACTCGCCCCAGATATGCATGCATAGCCACTGCACATCAATCGTGCATTGGGCCTACAGCTCTGTGTACCTGTAGTGCTCCGTTAATAAACACTGTTTCAGTGTATTGTTGTGTTCTTCATTGGCATGCTTAAGCACCCCTCTATACACACACACAGAGCTTTGTGCACTGAGCTCTCCGAGGTAAAAACAAATATTCCCTTTTTTTTCATTTATTTTTCTAACCGTGGAGCAAACCAGGTTCTATGGGTCCCTTCTGATCTTACACATATAATTCATAACTCCTGCTTATCTTGATGAAGATACCCCCATACCTTTCCGAGGCTCACAATTAAATAGAAACACTTTTTTTTTTTCAAATAACCTCAACCTCTAGGCTGGTCAGAAGAAGTGCTGTCTTAGTGATCTTTTTAAAAACACAACTCTGCTCTGTGCACCAAACAAGCCAAGTAGCACTTAAGCACTCTTTGTGTCCCCGTCACCCTTTAAAGCCCACCATCATCGAGTCTCTTGTCTGGCTTGCTTTTTGCACTTCATGTGTTTAAAATAGACAAATTTACAAAACAGAAGGTTTGTTTGCCTTGGTGGTTTGGGGTGCTGCTTCCCTCAAGCAACACTTAAGCACTCTTTCTTGCACCCCTCCCCCCAAAGCATATCATCATCAAGTGGTCAGTCTTTTGTTTGACTCATTTTGCACTTAAAATGAGTTTAAAATAGACTAACCTGAGGCTGCCCACAAGAAGGCTAGTTTACCTTCAGTGGCTTAGGCTCTCTGCCAGTCCAGAACAGTGGCATTTGAGATGCAGCTTGGCTGACTCAGTGGTGTTGCTGTTTTGAGTGGGGCCACATGGCAGCTGTTTGGATCATGCAGCAGCTCACTGATTCTTGATCAGAAGATCTGAATTCATCCTCAGAAAGATGCACTGCCAACACATTACCTTACTACTCCAGAGAAACACAGGCTGCAAATGGACCAACAGAATTGCTTAATGTAGCAAAGTCAGCAAACTGAGCACCATTTGGAGGGCTCTGTCTGGATCTTGGCAGCCATAAGATTCATAGTGGTCATTTTCCCGTAGTGTTTGTCCATTTCTCTGATATTTTAAAAATAAAAGAGTTCCTTCCCGTATCCCGTTTTTGTAGTAAAAATCCCTTAAAATACAGGAATCCCTGTAGATCTGGGAGCACTGCCATTAATTTTCTGCAGAGTCTTGTGCTAAGCCTTAACCCCCTCCCTCGCTGCTGCTTGCATCTTTTCATTTTGAGTCTCTGTTGTGCTTGCCCCCTTTATTGTGCTTGCCCCCACCCACACCTCTTGTGGCACCACTAAGGCATCTTTTTAGCAGTCTCTCTCACACATTTTTAAGCACAGCAGCAACACATGGGCTTAGATTTTGACTTGAGAGGGGAGGAGAAAAATGCAGCAAACGCATTTGGCCATCATAACTAATTTTCTGCAGTCTTGTTGTGCTAAGTCTTCCCCCCTTCCCTCTCCTTGCTGCTGCTTGTTTCTTTTCTTTTTGAGCCTCCGTTGTGCTTGCCCCCTTCATTGTGCTTGCCCCTCACCCACACCCCTTGTGGCATGACTAGACATCTTTTAGCCTATGTAACAGCCAAACTAACAAAGCAGCAAGCACCAGCAACAGGATCTAAATCCAGAGGGTCATAATCAGCTTAGCCAGACACTTGTGAGCAGCACGTTCCCCCAAGTCCTCAGTAGTCACTTACCAGGCCTTCACATTCAGGGACTGTCAATTCAGCGTCTCTGCTATTTTTCTGGGCTCCATCCCCTGGATCACACTCCAGACTCGACTCCTGGCCTCTCGCTATTCCCGACGCCATGATCGGATACCACAGCATCGACTCCTGGCGACCCGGAGCTTCATGGCGATGAAAGGGATCTTCATGTTCCCTCGCTACTAGCTATTTCTCATCGGCAGCTCCTCCTCTCAAGTTGTTTGATCTTTGCAAACATTCGGAGCTTACTTCGGCAGTTTTCGGCAGTAGTCGAGCATCCAGGAACTCAATTCAGGTATTTTTGGCAATGGCACTCTAGTGGAAATGATGGGAATTGCACCTCAAACTGGACTATGGAAGCATATTTAATAAGCTACTAATGTTAAAAACAGAGCGTAAATGCCATTTTTTCATGCATAACTACATCCTGTATACACCTCATCTGGAGCCCTGGCTCCAGGACAAATGTTTCTCTTAAAGTGTGTGGTAACTTCTATAATCATGCAGACACCAACGTGAAGTGAGCTGGTAAGTTTAGTGTACGAAACACACACTTGAAACAACCGCAGAAAATGCAGGCTTCTACCTGCCAAGCAAAAGTCTATATATCTATAGTGGTCTGATTCAACTTGGACCTGGGGTCTGTCATAAGTATATTGGTGGAACTTTGAACAACCAAACACAATAGCTGGCGTTTTCTTTTCAATTTTTGCATACTTTCTCTCAGCTTTAAGTGATCTGGAAACAAAAGCAACAGGCCTGCCTTCCTGCAGCATCAACAGATAATTCAACAGATTTCCTTAGATCGTAGCAGGCCAGTACCCGGGGGTGGGGGGTTAGTAACAACTGTTTTCAGTTCTTGAAAGGCCTGTTGGTGGTGCTCCTCCCAGTGCCATGCTGTTTCTTTCTAGTAACTCTCTCAATGGCTTATCTACAGTGGATAGGTTTGGAATAAATGTTATCAGGTAGTTTACCATGCCCATAAATTTCTGTAAGTCAGTCTTACTTTTGGGGAAAGGGCATCTGGGTAATTGCATTAATTTTCTTGGAGTCTGCCAACAACTTATTGTTACTTACAGTAACTTGAGTCCGATATATTTAGGCTTGGCAGTTTTCGATTTTTATTTTTTGCTCAAATCGACAGAAAAAATTGACGTTTATTCAATAGTTATTTTTTCAATTAATACCGATGTTTATTGCAGCAGTCAAATAAATTGTTTTAAAAATGTCCTTTTAATTTGTCAGGTAATTTAAAATTACATTACAAAATGATGTTGAAAAATGACAGGTACACGGGGACACGGACAGAGACATAGACACAGAATAAATGGGTAACATGTAGGATGGTACATAAATTCTTCGTGCAGTGCTTAAAAAAGGCAAGTACATTTATGTTTTATCTGTACAAAATTCAACTGTTGTATTCTCATATCTGTGCAATTCAGCTCCCCCCAATCACCCAGTTGCCCAAAACTCTTTACCCACACACTACTGAGTGGTGAAAAATGATGGGGACACGGACATAGACACACAACAAATGGACAACAAGCAGGATGGTACAAATGTACATAAATGCAGCATGCAGCACTATAAAAATCAAGTAAATTTATGTTTTGTCTGTGCAATTCAGCTTCCCCCCTCCACATCACGCAGTTTCCCAAAACTCTTTACCCCTGCACTACTTTTCACTCTACCCCTTTTTTAATGTCTGTGTCTTTGAATGCAGCAAAACTTTGGTTATGTCCTTGCTGAGATACAATGTTTAGTAGTCCTAGTCTCTCCTCAGACAGGCAAATTCTCGGTTTATCTTGTACTTTTCGGAACAGACTTAATGGCCACTCTATGGTAGTAGATGTAGCTGGCACTCTCAGTGCCTGAACTGCAACACTGGACAGTACTGGAAGGTTTTGTGTCTCATTCTTCCACTACTGCATCACAGTGATCGTGCTGCCAGAGGGAACATCCAGCTTCATGTATAGATGAAAGTCCTGCTCAAAATTATCTGCTTTGCAAGGAAATGTTTATGAGGGTAACATACTGGGATACATCCTTAGAAAGCTGAGACTTAACAAAAGGGTTGAATAGCCTGCAATTGTCAAACAGTGAGCCTGCACCACAAAGGCCATCAGGAACATTGCGGGTTAGTGTTGCAGTCAGCTTAGTATGAAAAATTGTTTGTGAAGGCATGCATTGCTGCAGACAGGGACTGTCTTTTAGAAGCCATTGATTTCAAATCAACCTCTTTTAATGATGTTTTTACATCACTTGCCACATTTAAATCACAGTTAAGGAGCCTGCCAGTTTTGTGCATCAGTGGTGCTTTTGACTCCATTTGTACATGTACCACATGAATTTTACCCAGGAAACTAAAAAAATATATGTTAGCTTGCAGTACAGCTCTCTTTGACTCAAATCACTCGTGACAAGCCGATATAATTTGGATGCTTTTTTTTTACTGTGGTTCTACCTCCTCATTAATTAAAAACTCACACACACTATCCCAGTGGACATGAATTAACTGTGCTGTGTCTAACCAAGAAAACCCACCAGCATGGGACAACTCTGGGGGGACTTATATACTGGAAAGTGGAACACCGTTGTTAGTGCACACTTTAAAAAAGGCTCGCCTTTGTTTATTGGCACTTTTAAATAGTGCTGGGAAGTGAACCACAATTTTATTAACAACAAATTCATCGGTTTTAATAGCAAGGTCAATAGCAATGTGCAACAGATACTGTATGTGATGCATGGTATGTGCAGCAAATGAGGGTAAATGTCTTGAAGGACTTTTATCAGTCTCTGCATGTACATTGCCGAATCAGTGTTGATCGAAATACAATCTGCCCAAGACAAGGAAGAGTCTTTCATCATGTTGTGGAGTACGTTAGAGATTACTCCTGCATTGAACTGCAAAACAACTGTAGACATCAATAGCAGACAGCTTATGGCTCTATTGTTAGTGGAGTAAAAAACACCCAGAACATTAATAGTTGGTAGATCTGCCAACTCAGTGGTTTCATCAACAACAATGGAGAACTGCTCACCAGATAGCAGCTCATTCAGTGTAGATTTGTGGTGTGCAAAGTCCTCAGGAAGAAATTTTCTTCCAGTTGCTGTCTTTTCGGGTATGTTCGAGCTACTGGTGCATATTTCCTAAGGACACACATTAGGTAGCTGGAGCCCTGGTAGCATTCATCGGAACAGCCTCGAAATATAAAGCCCACACCAGGTCAAGGGGAAAGTTGGCTGTCTCTTCTTTTTTCTGCTGCATACACCCCATAAAGGATTCCACTGAGGGCTGAGAAATCATTTCCTGAGTCAGCTTAAGTTTCAGGTGGGTCTTGCTACTAAGATGCTTAAAGTTGTGGTTGGCTTGTCCTGTGACTTTGGTTTTTACAAATCTTGCAACACAAAATGTCTATAATTTCTCCAATTCCAGTCTTTTTGACTCTTTTCAGTTCTCGTTCTGGGAACTCAGAGCAGTACTCGTCTGCACACTTTCTTTTTTGACCCAGCTTGTGAGGTTGATATTATGCTTCTCTGAGTCAACACACTTAATGAACATAGTGATAATAGTGCAATTAAAAGCTGTGAAGCTTGCACTGGAAAACACATAGGTATGTAGTACCTGTAAATTAGGTGCGAATAGACTCAATGAATGCTATTCAAACAAAATGATTGAAGTAATAGCAAAGCTTAGTGGATGCCGAGTGACTGCTAATAAAGTTTTCTGTGGGCATGAAAAGAATTTAGAGAGGTCAATCAATGTTTACTTTTATCCAACAAAATTCTAAAACTTCTAAAAATCGATGGAAATCGATATTAATCGAAAACTGCCAAGCCTAGATATTTTGGACCTCTGACATTTTGATTTTGGATTTCTTTATATTTAGAGACAAATGCTTATCTGTGGCTTTTTGTAGAACATGCCATAACCTCTCATTGTGCTCTTGTACATTAGCTCCCCATAAGGGTCAGCCTTAAGAATAGGCGAACTAGGCAGTCGCCTAGGGTGCCATGCATCATGGGGTGCCATGAAGGGGTAATACATTCTTTATGGGGTTTTTTCCCCGCAAGTATCATGGATGATGGTGAATTGGAAAGTGTTCAAATTTGATGTGTTTTTATTTGGTGGGTGACTGGGAGTATATGTGCACTGACAGACTTTGACTGAATAGTGTCTGCTGCAGCTATAATGCTCATCTTGTTGTGACTGTCTAGTCTAGGACTCTTGATTTTAGCCACCAGACGCTACGCTATTGAGTCCTCCACTCCATGCTCGCCGACAATTCACCAGCAACCTAGATTGTAACTGTCTGCAACTGGATGACTGTTTTCTGCTACTGAACTTGTCTATTATATGCCATTGGCAATTTGGCATGGCATCAAGG
This sequence comes from Neoceratodus forsteri, assembly GCA_016271365.2. Lineage (NCBI taxonomy): Eukaryota > Metazoa > Chordata > Ceratodontiformes > Ceratodontidae > Neoceratodus > Neoceratodus forsteri. Next base: position 324,964,105 of record CM028135.1, on the reverse strand, counting down.
GCAGCAGCCAATTAAAGTAGCAGACAGCAGTAGCATGCCCATTAGCACTCTGCCCACCACACTCGTCTCATCCGTCGTTGACCCGTCCCCTTCTCTTAGTGCCAGAAATTTTGACACTGTTGTGTACATTGCATGCAGTATGCTATGTTGTGAGAGACTCTGTGAAAATAGTTTCTCTTGAATCTAAAAGACTCTCGGAAATTGGATTTGGAGCCATCACATCAAGTAGAGGAGTGTCCAGTCCAGCTTCGTGATGTGAGCGGTCCTCCTTTGACGTTGTGGTTGTTGTGTATGTAAGTATTTTTTTTTTTTTTTACTGCCTGGCCAGCCACCACAAAGCCAACAGTCAGGACAGAGAGAGAGAGGCAGCATTGCAGCAATGCAAGAGATTTAAATTCTGTACTGTTTTCTTTTGTGTCAGATCAGGACACAACGGGGGGGGTGTGAGAAGAAATGGGCATTTTTGTCACAAGGGGCAGGGCAGCAGCACAGGTCGTGAATAGAGACTAGAGTGTCTTAACACCATGGGTTGTACTTGAATGAAGAACATGGGTATGGGTTGTGCCAGGCCGACACACTAAATTGAGTTGACTTAGGTAAGTATGGTGGGAGTCGGGACATTTTTTACTCTCTCTCTTACTCTCTCAGAATCAGAAAATGATCAGTCACTCACTCGCTCTGACTGGTGTCCTCTTGGTTCGCTCACTGGCCCCGGGGCGGGGTTGGGATAAAAATTCCTGTACTGTCTGGTACTAGAGTCTTTGACTGAAGGATAACATAGCATGCCACAGTAACATTGCTACTGGCAAGAGGTAGTGATAATGCAACAGAATGAGTGAGAAACAGAGAAAGAGTCTAAGAGAGAGGGTAGTGCTGCTGCAAGCCTGCACTACAATGAATGGATGTTGTCACTATGGGGTGATCGATCTCTCTGACTGCCTCTCTCTCTCAATGCAGGAATGTAGCTCTCTTGTTTGTTTTGGTTACCCCTCGAGTTTTCTGCCTGGCTGGCTGGCAGCTGCAACCCTCTTGATCTTACAGTAAACAGAATGTTAATCATCTGCTTCAGTTGTTCAGTGATAATATTTGCCTTAAAATGTGTCAGTTCCTTTCTTTTGTAAAGGCACATTCTATGCCCCAAGTTGTGATAGTGAGCATTACATATTTTGTTTTACCTGAACAGTGATCAGTGATGTCACTATGCAGTGGGTCAGAGTGAGATATGCGCTATGAGTAAGCGCCACATTTTAATTTGTACAGTCATATGTAATATGCAGTTGCTGGTCTTTTACTTACAGTAGGCACTTTCCATGCCTGTCCCGTGAAGATCAACAAAGCTGGGCAGTGGGCACTGGCAGAGCAGAAGAGTAGGGGGTCTGTGGCAAATGGCAATTACAGAGATCATGATAGCAGAGTTAGTGGGTTGGGTAGTGAGTAATCAACGTGGGAGATGGTGAAGATGTGCACGTAAATTAAGTTAGCACCCCAGTTCTTGTAGGGTCAGTAATGTAGTATGTATGGCGTTAAAATAACACCCACCACTGTCCCAGGGCACTTGAGTGTAGTCACTTAACAGCCCCCCTCTCCCCATTACTCAAGGGCAACAGCGCCAGGTTTAATGTTTTATCTTCACTTCTGTTTGCATGATTTACAGGTTGCATGCACTACTAGCACTGGCTGTCCATCAGAAGAGCACTCATACTATCTCTGATGTGGAGCTTGTGGGCAGGCAGGGGTTACATCCATGAGCTGTACTGGTGGGGTAGAAAAGGAACAGAACCCACAGCTGGTGTGGGAAGTGACAGTGGAGGGGGATCAGTGTTTATGGTTTGTTCTAGAACGGTCCTGTTATTTGTATTCAGTTCTTGTTCTGTGGTTCTGCTCCCCCTTCCCGTTTACTTTTTAAGCAATGTACCACGACAGGACGTGGGGTAATGCTGGTGTGGTTCAGTCATGAGGCCACAGGTCGAGTGAGTAAAGTACACCAGAAGTGGGTAAATCTTGGCATTACCCCACACCCTGGAGTGGTGTTTTGCGATTATACAATGCCCCCTTTTATTTTATGCTAAAATATTAAGAAAAAGTAGTTTTTGTATTTTACATTATTTTTGTATAATGTGTTCTTGGGTCAAAAAATAAATTAGTCCTGGTTGCTATGGTCTCTCTCTTTCGTGTGAGCACACACACACACACACACAAACTCTGTCTCTCAGTGAGCATTGGGAGTGACTTCCATTTTTTCAGACAGGCTTTGATATATTTTAATGGAAAATACTCAGAGGACTAAATGCAGCAGGTCACTTTGGGAGGGGGACTGTTGTGAGTTAACAAGAGAAACCGGGGGGGCACCACTGGCAAGTTTGCCTAGGGGCACCATATACCCTAAGGCTGTCCCTGCTCCACATATTAGGATTTCATCCATAATGACCTCTGTGCCATTAAGCCCTTCAAAAATGTGTGAAATTTTCTTTTGGAAGACTTCTGGTGTTGAGCAAATCCCAAAAGGGAGACACTTGAACTTGTACCTCCCAAAAGGTGCATTAAAAGTCACTAGATCAGAGCTAGGCCCATCCAGTTTAATCTGCCAGAAGGCATGTCCAGCATCTAACACTGTGAATACTTTGGCCCATGCTAGCTTGGCTGCAGCCTCTTCAACTGTTTTCATCAGGTAATGTTCCCTTTTAATTGCTCTATTAAGATCTCTGGGATCTATACAAATTTGTACTTTGGTTTTTCTACAACCACAGAGTTGACCCAGCTCGTGGGCTTCTCCCCTTCTCAGTAACCCCAATCTTTCCATGTTCTCTAGCTCAGTTTTCACTTTATCTTGTAATGCGAAAGGTATTTTCCTAGGGGGGTGGAACACAGGGCTGACTGTTTTATCTATTTTAATGTGGTATTCACCTTCTAAGCATCCCAATTCCTCAACTACATCAGCAAATTCAGCCAGTATTCTGTCTGTGGTTTCCCCTGCACTTCCATTTGCAGCATCTACTGAAAATAGCTTCTTTATAAGCTTCATTTCTAAGCAAGTAGACAGGCCCAGCACTGGGGTCATGTTTGCATTAATCACTTGAAATGGCAGCAGGTAATACTTTTGCTTAGAGTGAATTTCCAATGTACTTGCTATAAGGTATTGGGCTTCATAGCCCAATACCTTATAGCAGCGAGAACTCACCTCTGCAACAATTTTAATTTAAAGGTTCGGAATTTTAGCAGGGGAAGGGATTGTAACTGGCGCTGAACCCTCGGACAGCTGATCCCTTCCAGCTTCCTGTTGCCTTGCTCACCCTGTGCTCTCTGAAACAATGATGTGGGCCAGGAGAGCATGGGCAGCTTACAAGTCATGAGACTATTTTTAAAGCCATTTTTTTCAGTAATTGTTGCCTGTTTCTAGAGTATTAAGCAGTCGCTAACTATACTAGTTAAGCGACTGCTTTAATTTTACTCTAGGACTGGTAAAAATTACTAAAAAACAGCTTTAAAAATAGCCCCCATAGACTTGTATGGGGCTTACCCCCGCACTCTCCCAGGCCACATGTCACAGTTACAGAGAGCACGGGGGTTGAGTGGGGGCACCAGGAAGCTGGAAGGGATCAGCTGGCGGAGGGTTTGGCGCCAGTTACAATCCCTTCCCCTGCTAAAATAGCAAACTTTTAAATTCAGATTTTTGCAGGGGTGAGCACAGGACGATATAAGAGCCCAATACCTTATATCGGAAACTTCCTTTAAAACATGTTAGCATCGAGCGATATCACTTTGCCTTTTATATCCAGTTTATGCCTGGAATAGGAAACCAATCTAGCCGATGACCTTTGAATAGCTCCGGGAAATAGCTTCTCCAGACAGTGTCTTATACATCTGAAAAGGCATCACATTACACTGTTCTCCTGTGTCTAACTTGAACGTCACCATTTTCCCATTTATACTCTGATTTACTTTCCAGTCAGTCTCTGGCTTATAGGTAGTCACAGTTTCAATGCTGAAAGTACTTTCATTCTCCTGAGCATCCTCTCTAACAACATGGATCACACTTTGTTTGCCCACACGACATACCCTAGCAAAGTGATTTTTCCTGTGGCACAATCTACAAAACTGTCCATATGCTGGGCATTTATTTATCTCATGCTCACGATCACGCGTTTCACATTTGACTTTATTTGCTTGAGGTGCATAATTTCCCTTGCTCACATTGGCACTTGCTTTGACTCTCTCATACTTGCACTGTGCTTTCATCCTGAGTATACCCACTTAAGCATTTTATCTGCATTTCATTCAGTTCAGCGGCCCTGCACATGTCTATGGCATCATCTAATGTTAAGTCTGCTTTTCTCAACAGTCTGCATCTCACATGCTAACTCTGTATGCCGCATACAATTCTAGCTCTGATCAACGGTTTAGCTAAATCTACAAATTCACAAGACTTAGCCTTTAGCTTCAGTTCAGTTACATATGAATCAATGGACTCACCTAGATTCTGTTTCATCGTATTGAACAAATATCTTTCATATGTCACATTCTTTCTTGGGTTAAAATACCTCTCAAACTGTCCCATCATCATTTTATTCAGCTGCTCCTCCTCTTCCTCATTTTCCCAAACGAAAGTATTGAATACCTCTAATGCATCAAGGCCTTCCACGTGCAAGTAGGTCATAGCCTAGATTTTCTGGGATTTTTCAGTGAGTCTGCTTGCAACTGAGAAAATTTCAAATTGCTGCTTAAATCATCTCCAGTTTTCAGATCCATTTCCTGTAAATTGAGTGATGGGAGGCTGCAGGCGGTCCATTGTGACACTATGTAATAATCCCACAGACATCAATGTGGAATGAGCCGGTACATTTACTGTATGAAATACACACTTGAAACAACTGCAGAAAATGAGGGCTTTTGCCCGCCAAGCAAGGGTATATATATGTTAGCGCATGCGCATTAGTAAAGCATACATAAATCGTGTATGCTAATTAACTTCCTTACAACTCCCACAAGAAATGCACTTTTGTTTGAAAGGAAATGTCCAGGGATGCCTTGACCATAGGTATGGACAGTTCAAGATGTGAGAGGGAATGTTTCTCAAAATTGCTCTAACAGTGTTGTTCTGGAAGAAAGAGAGTTCTGTTCTGTGCCTGTACAATACCAAATCTGAGGGACCACCCTGTTTCTGCATTGTGTTACCAGCATGTTTGTCAGAATAATGCCATACTTCACAATCCCAATTCCTGTTGTGGACATGAGAGCTCTGCTTCCTGAGTGAAATGGTATTGGTGCCCCTGCTGTGATAGTTTTAAATCTGGCATATGCCTGGCACCTCTCCCCAGAATCCAGAATAAATATAAATGTTATTTTGTACCCTAAACTCCTGATCCCTTTAGACTGCTGAGCTGGTAATCACCTCAATGTTAGGGGTGATGCCTTTTGTTTATGCCATCTGGTGGCCTGTTTGCCCTGTTTATGGCACAGACAGGGGGATCCTGGTTGCCAGACGCTGCTGGTAGCTGGGGTAGGGGTTGCATATGTCCAGCTTATTAAGTGAAAATGTTCAAGCAGTAGAAATAAAGTATTGCAGACTCAACACCTGAGTTTCGAGGAAACCTTTGCAGAAAGAGAATAGGTGGGGGAAGGGGAAGAAAACATAGCCAGGCTGACTGAAGGATGGGGTGGAAGGAGGAGCGATAGGGTACGAGGGAGAGCAGACCTTCGACCCACCAGGATGCAGACCCCACATAGGTCAGTCTTGGCTGGAAGCAACCCGAAGCTGGAGGGGCTGGTTACCCAGGTCTGCAGGAAGAGAGACAGTGTGGAAGGGAGGAAGGCAAGCTTTTTTTCACCCTGTGCAGTGGAAACTCCACAAGGGTCTGATATATGCAAAAGGCAACATTCACATTAGGGAACGTTGACTCCAGTCCTTGAGCCTTCAACATTTTCCACAAGTTTAGAGCACTTCTATCCTCTTCATCTTCAACAAATAAGCAGAACTGTATAAGATATTCTGGAAATGCATTCTCCAAATCTGTAGGGTAAGGAGCAACACGATTTTCAGCCCTCTTCCAGACTTTATTCACATCCAGTAGTGGAAAGTCGGTTAAAACTCCAAATTCCTTCTGTAGGTTGTCTTAAGCCTCTTTCCTCCTCTGCAAGGCAGCATTCAGAGTGTCTGTTATAACAAGGAATGTCTTTGCATGAAATCTGTCTCTGCCTGTTAAAGGTGACCTATAAAATAAATGTAGCCACCTGCTCCCATCCCGCATACTTTTCTATAGTGCTGTGGGAGTCCGTGGCTGCTACAATCAGTAGTTTTCAAATAAAATGAACATTTAAAAACAGCGCCAAAACTTTTCAGCAAATGTGGACATGCCTGGCATGTCCCGATCAATCGGGCGCACGTTATTATTGGTATTCCTCCCAGTTTGTGACGTGGCAAACACCACTGCTGTGAATGAACAGCAGTGGCTGCAGCTCAATATTTTATTGCTTCTACGGTGGTCCTGATGCCTAAAATCATACATACAGCAACACCTGGACAGATCCTTGCTGTATGTGTGATTTTAGTACAGAGACCTCTAGCGGCATAACAAATACTATTAGGTTGCCTCCACTGCTGTTCATTCACACCAGTGGTGACTGCCACGTCACACACTGGGTGGAATACCCATAATAACTTGCACCCGCTTGATCGGGACCCACCAGGCACTTCCACATTTGCTGAAATGTTTCGGCGCTGTTTTCAAACATTCATTTTATTCAGAAAATAATGATTGTAGCAGCCATGGACTCCAACAGCACTACAGAAAGATATGGGGGATGGGAGCAGGTGGCTGCATTTTATTTTATAGGTCACCTTTAACAGGCAGAGACAGATTTCATGCAAAGACATTCCTTGTCATAGCAGACACTCTGAATGCTGCCCTGCAGAGGAGGAAAGAGGCTTATGACAACCTACAGAAGAAATGTACAGTTTTAACCAACTTTCCACTACTGGAAAAGTTTTGACGATGTTTTTAAATGTTCATTTTATTTGAAAAACTATAATCGTAGCAGCCACGGACTCCCGCAGCACTACAGAAAGGTATGTGGGATGCGAGTGGGCTGCTATATTTATTTTACAAGTCACCTTTAAGCTGGTTTCAGTTCTTGTCTCATCAGACATGCGCTTGTGGCACCTTTGCTTACAGTGCTGTGTTCAGTAGTATGTACTGTATATCTGGCTCAACTAGTTTTTTGGCCATTGTCTCATCAAAGTTGCTGCACTCACCTTGAGGAAATCCTGCCTGGGATGCATACAAATCCACCACAGTCTTCAACAAAATGCCAACTTCCTGAAGTGTCTTACTTGTGGCATGCAGGTGCTGCAATATGGAATTCCAAACTGCTCTCATTAGTGCGGTTTCCAGCAATTCCATTTTGCCAGCAAGACTTGCAGTCTCCAACCTTGTGCAAGGCAGTATAGCTTAGTGGTTAAGGGTACTGAGCTACACACCTGGAGACCTGGGTTTGAATCCCCCCAACCCCACTTGTATACTGCGTGACTCTGAGCAAGTCACTTAACTTCCTTGTGCTCCCGGGTCACACCTGGAAACAAGCTCCAGCTTAGTGTGCCTTTCATGGTTAAACAATTTCCCCTTTCCCTTGTACTCGCTACTTCTGAAGGATCAGCCTGGTTCTTTAAGGCTGTATGGATGTGTTGGTAGCCACCGAACTGGGCATTACATGCATCAGCTTGAGTAGACCATGTGCTAACTTATAGAGACTTCGGTATCTTGAGTTTGCTGGGCAACTGCTCCATCATTACATTCTGCTGATATGTGGAAGAAGAAAAGAATGTATAAATTGCCTGAAGAAATCCAAAAAAGGACACAGCTTCTCCACAGCATTCAGTAGTACATGATCCAACCAAGTTCAAGGACTGTACTGATCGGGGGATATTGTTAGCCAATGAGATGTAATCTTTTATTCTTACCTGTAGTCTGCTGTATTTTTGTGCCCTATTGCTTGCATTATCATAAGCCTGACAGCGGCAATCCTTAATATCCATGCCCAACTCCTGAACTGTGACACAGTGTTCTCAAGATTGATAGACATATGACTGTGAATAGAGATAAGCTTAGTAAAATGTTCAGCTGTACTCCCATAGGCTGCACATATCAGGCAATGAAGGTAAGCTGATCTGCATGCGAAATATCAGGCGTAGCATCAACAATGACAGAAGAGTATTTTGCCAATTTCTATTCTTCAACAATAGTGTTCACCACTTTCTTTCCCATTCGTTCAATGAAGTCATTGCAGACAATGGAAGATAAATTCAGTAAGACATCCTCTACCAACATTGCCAAATTTTGCAGTGTGGTCAAATAAAATAGGGTTGAACTTGCTAAAAAGTTCCCTAATTCCCATGTAGTTTCCATTTCCTGAAGAACCCAATATTTCATTATCACCTTGAAAAGCGAATCCACATTCAGACACAGCAACCTCATGCTGTAGTACATTTTTCCAGTACTGATACTCCTTCTGATACCGCTGTACAATTTCAGCATCAATCTGACCTGCAGTTTTCTTTCTTGAGAGTAGTGTGAGTATTACTGACCCGTAGTCATGACTATTTTCATGTTCATTCAGGCAGATGTTAGCATTTTTCCAGCCATTATACCCCGACTGAAAAAAGCACTATTCCTCAGTCCTAACCAAAAAGAGCTTACAGACATATCAAAGACATTTCCAGTTAAAGGGAAGTTCTAAGATTTTAAAGGAAAACGGTACAAATCTCAGTATCTCGCCTCGGCAAGACTTACCCTCCGGTTATGCTTTGTAAAGTACAAGTGTAATTTTTCTCATGCCGCAAGGTACTTTATTTTAATTCTGAAAAGTCTGCGACCTGGAAAGTAGGGCAGATGCAGGGGGGTCCCCATTAACTGTAAAAGTGTGGCGCCGCACCGCTTGCTTCAATACATTTTGTATTGAAACGATCAGTGTAGTGCCACACCTTTACAGTTAATGCAGCCCCCCCACGTCTGCCATACTTCCAGGTCATGGACTTTTCAGAGTTAAAATAAAGTGCCTTGCTGCATGATAAAAGCAGCACTTGAACTTTACAAAGCTAAACCGGAGGGTAAGCTTTGCTGGGATGGGAGACTGGGAATTGTACCAATTTCCTTTAATAATGGGTTTTAAAATACATTAACCCTTTACTTTATGCTGATGATAGTCTTTTGAGGTAATAAAGGGATGCAGTGGTTTGGGTAACGCCTGTGACAATGAAATCCTGGGTTCAAAGACAGACTAGGGAGTTGGAGGGCTGGCTGGGGGGGAGGATTGAGCACCCCCTACAGATTTCTCTCCTTCTCTGGGTGGAGCAGGATTGGGTGTCCAGTGCATATGGTGACCCCTTGAGGAGGCTGGGGGTGCAACAAACGTTCGGCACCTTGATATTGTGGAGGCAGGTCAGATAGTGGCATTTATGCCACTCTGTCATTGCACCCTCCACCTCCATCCAGCTACAGAAAAACAATGTGGCCAAGTAGAATGCCAACCACCCAAGTCGGTGGTCCCGCGTAGCCTCCCCCGCAACTATGTTAGGGACATATTCTGTCTTCTGCCAGGAAAAGACCCTCTGCCAGTGCCCCCACCCCTGGGGGGTAAGCCAGGGGCATACCCCCAGGATGGTTGTGTCCCTGGGCTGTATCCCGCTGTCCACCAGGTGGTTGAGTTCCCTCCTGTGGCCCAGCTCTAGGGGGTAATCCAGTGCGTATCCATGATGGGGCTAGCGGTTGCGGATGTACGATGGGATGAGACTTGGAGCAGAGTCGATGGGGAGCTGGCACAGAAAAAGCATACTAAATTAAAAAAATAAATAAATAATAAAGGAATGTTTTCCGTAAGTCCACCACGGGAGAGAAGGGATCAAAAATTGTGCCAAACAGATGGCCAGCTGATTCCTTCCATTTCCCGGTCTGCCAGCCCTGCCCCAGCACTCAGACATTTTGTAACGTCTAACCAGGGAAAGCACAGGTGTGTGCCACATACAAGTCAATGGAAGAAATTTTCAGAGCAGTTTTATATTAATTAAAACAACCTTTGGTATAAATGAAAGCCATTGCTCAACTAATAGGGACTCTATCTGCAACTATAGAGCCATGAAAACATAGTTTGCTGTTGAGCTGGATGGGATGAAGTTATTAAAAGGTGCACTTTTTGCTGTGTAAAAGTGGGAAAATAAGTAAAGAAGATTTGGTAAGAAAATGTTTAAGTCTACAGAATCTTCTTTGTTTGCTTAACAGCGTGCAAACAGGCTTGCCACACAAGGACTCCCTGAGGTGCAGCATTGCTATTGTGTGTCAATAACTTGTTCCTCTGTGGCATCTTGACAGAGAGGCACCTTTATTATTTCCTCCATGCAGGTTGGTATTTATTGTCAACCTGCCTGGAGGAAATACGCCCAACTTTTCTTCCTCCGTGTTTGAAGCCTGCATATCCACATTTCTGAAAGCTTCATCTCGTGCACTGCCGTGAGAACATTACCTGAACACTTCCTTACTTCTAAGACTACTACCCAAGAAGAAATCTATCAGCCTCGGAACCTTTGCAAGCAGCTGATTCTCTTTTACTTGTTGATCCCTTGCAGGTTTCCGTTTCTGGAATACACACAAATACTTGCACGCCAACGCTGATTCCATCTTTATACGTTATTAGTGATCTACAATACAAGAATGAAGAAACCCATGAGTAAATGTACACAGAAAGCTTACTCACTATGTACAGCAACCACCTAACTGACTACCAAGCCGTATAATTTCATCACAAGAAATGTACTTACAAAAATAGGTGTGTCACATCAACGAACAACAAAGAGTGTAGCTGGGCCTCCCCAGTGGCACTAACTTCTACTACCCCACACTTGGACATTCACTATCTTTTAGGCCAGCGAAACCTCAGAAAGGCTACCACGGCTCTAGGGCAACCACCCCAGACAGTGCAAGACTCAGGAGCCCTTCAAGGCACCTGGTACTGTGATGTAAGGTAAGCGCGTTCTTTTTTATGTTGGCGCGCTTGCGTAGCCAACATCTTGCGGCAGTGGGGATTTGGAAGTGTAGTCGCTGTTGGGCGAATGCAGGGCACACACCAGTAGGTGCGTCCCTCATTCCCCAATCAGCCTGCATGCCGGTACCACTCCATGCATAGTAATGTGGCGAGCACATCTAAGGAAAGGTCCGCTGCAATCCGAGCAAAGCTCATAACACACAGCGGACCCTTCCTACGTGCTCGCCAGCTACTACCATGGCAGCTAAACTGCCCACTTCGGGGGTGCCCAATCCCCCGGTCGGCTCGCCCTGCAAACTATGTGCCGATGGGGGAGCCCACTCCGCCAGCACAATGTGTCTCCCCACCCCGGTTTTATTGAGCCACAATGGGGGTGCCTAATCCCCATCGGCATCCGCCTCCCCTTTCCTCTGTATGTGCCGACGGGAGCCCACCCCATCAGCATGATGCCCCTCTTCAGGGCGATGGGGTGCCCAATCCCCATCGGCTACTGTACCCCCAAAAAGAAGCCACCTGTAAAAAAGGAAACCGTTCACGATGTGTTTTGTTTGTACCTGCAAGCAGAAAACAGTCACTCGTAGTCTCCCTACCCACCACCCGCACCCAACCACTGCGCAACCTGCCTCCCCACACCCCCCCTCACCCCATACTTACCTCTGGAGCTGGGCGCGACGATCTTCGGTGGACCGGGAACATGTCTACACTCTTCAAAGCTGACCGCGAACTGAGGAAATGCCGGTAAGCTGTATAATGGAATAAATAGGGTTTTTTCAATTTTGGTTCATATCTCAGGCATTTTGGGATTTTGCACCAAATTTTCAATATGGTTTTTGGGACCCCTCATGAATTCTGTCACAGTTATGACGTTAATTGGTCCCGAAGGTGATTTCGCAGTCATTGCGCAGAATCACCTTTTGGGACTGATTAACGCAAGGACAGTGGCAGTGTTCATGAGGTGGGCTCTCAAAAAGGCTATGTTGCAAATTTGGTGGAAAAATCCAAACAAATGGCTGTTTTACGAGCGTGCGTTGCGCACTTGCTATGCACGCTTGTAGCTTTGCGGATTCACAATATTTTCATGCCAGATTTTCAACATTGTCATTTTTCCACACCTCCTTGTGAACAGTGCAGCTGTCATTTTTCACATCCTGGCCGAAATGTGTTTCTGCACTTCCGGTGCACAATACCGCAGTCACTGTGGGAAATCAGTGTTTGGGGCAGATTATGAAAATGACAGTGACACTGTTCATGAGCAGAGGTCCCAAAATGCCTATGTTGAAAATTTGGTGACGATACTCCATAAAATGACTGTGTTACGAGCGTGCGTTGCGCAGTTTGCACGCACGGTCGTAACGCTGTGCATTTGTAATATTGTCACTCTGGATTTTCACCATTGGCATTTTTCCACACCTCTTGATGAACAGTACAGCTGTCATTTTACATATCCTGCCCGAAATGTGTTTTCGCACATCCGGCGCAGAATAGCACAGTCGCTGTGCAAAATCACTTTTTGGGACAGTTTGAGGAAATGACACTGACACTGCACATAAGCAGAGGTGCTAAAATGCCTATGTTGAAAATTTGGTGCTGGAACTCCATAAACTGACTGTGTTACAAGTGTGCGTTGCGCAATTCCGACGCACCCTTGTAACTTCGCGACATTTGGCAATACTTACATGCCACATTTTCACCACTGCCATTTTTTACGCCTCCTTATGAACAGTACAGCTGTCATTTTTCACATCCTGCCAAAAATGTGTTTCCGCACTGCACTACCAAAGCCAATGCCAGCGCGACAACATTCGGCATTGACAAATGCTTGTTTATTATAACCTGAGCCAATGGGGGAGGGCCTTGTCGTAGCAACCTGGCTTACCACTAATACTCCCCCCAATCAAAAATGTCCAGAAGGGACCCTCTCACAGACTGTAAGGCAACTTGGGAATCCATTTACACACAAACTACTGTATCCCATTTTAGGATACAGTTTGTATGAAAAGACCTACAAGCAACAGTACATAAACAGAAATTCCTACTCTGTTCCCCTCTCCCAAAATCATATTAGCAACAGTGCAACACCACTGTCACCTCTCCCTTTTCCCCAAGTGTCACATACTGTTTGATTTCAGTCTGATAATGTACAGTGCACCCTCGATTATCCACCCACTTTCGTACAAGCAAAATTGGGCAGATAACTGTGGGTGCAGGATAATAAGGGGGACTAGAATACTAACACTTTAAACAAAAGTTTGGCAGATAATTGTGGGAGCACTGTATGTGCAAGGCTTTCCTCAACATAAGTGCTTACTACCTTTGTTACATTACTTAACTTATTGCAAGTGCAATCTTGCTTCCTGATACAGCCCCACCCACAAAACCACATAGTGAAAGGGCTACAGTGCTATAGACAGTCTTATAATATGGTCGCAGTTAGCAGTGGCCTTCAGATACTGTTTGTTTACTTTGCAGGGAATTGTACATAATGGGGGTAGTATTACATGCACATAGTCCCATAGCAGGTACAACTGCCTGCAAAGTAAGCAAATAAGATCTAAAGGCCACCGCTGCCCCTGATGGCATTGTAGGCTTATCTTTTGCACTCTAGCCTCTTTGCTACTATGTATACGGTAATTAAAATGTGGTTTTGTTGCTGGAGGCTGAAGCTGGGGTGCTTGCCTGCTTGTCAGCTCAGTCTATATCAGAAAGCACTACAGGAAGAAAAAATTACTCACCTTAGTAATTGCTTTTCTTCTCATGGAGTCTTGCTATATTAGGACTTATTGCAGTTAGCCACTGCACTTGAACTGCCCCGGAGAGGAAAGAGTTAACTCCAGAGAATCTGGAGTTCTAAAGCGTGAGGGCGCTATACCAAAGCTCTATCTGGGCAGTTTCAAATGAAACTGTCAGATCTTTACGAAGCTAACACTAAGCAACAAGTCTGTGTGGAAAGCTCTACACTAGCCAAATGGCTACCTACTAGTAGTAATAACAACAATATAAACAACAATAGGAACAACAATAACAATAATAAGAATGAATAATGGTATTATTAGTTTTCCCCCCTGACAAGCACTATTAGGACCCCCTTCCCCCAAAGACTCAAGTCCAGGAAGGGGCCAACAAATCACTCAACACAGAAAACCCTAGTTCCCTAACCCTAAATAAAAGAGGGTGAAGGGAAGAACTACAATGGCATGACACAGTGCTTGCACTAATTTGCCACCCCCACCCAGTAGAAGTTCTGAGAGGCAGGTTAGTGGTTCTATATAGCAAGACTCCATGAGAAGAAAAGCAATTACTAAGGTGAGTAATTTTTCTTCAAACACCATGAAGTCTTGCTATATTAGGACTTATTGCAGATTACACAGCAGTACCTCCATGGAGGAGGGTCAGAACCTACTTAGGAAATAGGCTCTGAAGCACAGCTGTGCCAAAACGAGCATCTCTCCTGGACAGAAATCCAGGAATAATACTTGGTAAAGTGTGAACTGTTTTCCAAGTAACAGCTCGACAGATTTCCAGAATGGGAATATCTCTAGCAGCCGCTAGAGATGCAGCTGTACACCTGGTGGAGTGAGCCCTCAGTCCTGAGGGGGCTCTCCTACCTAGTCTTTGATAACAAAATGGATACAAGAGACAATCCACCTTGCAATTGTCCTCTTAGTGGCAGGTTCCTTTGCCAACCTCGCCCTAGGTAAGGAAGAGTTGGAGGATTCAACCTGTGACCCTTGTGTGTTACAAATAGTAGCATACGGCTCTTTTGACGCCCAAGCTGTGCAGTCTCCTCTCACCTGAGGAAGAATGCTCAGTCAAAATCCTGGGAGAGAGATGGGTTGGTTCAGGTGGAAACCTGAAACCACTTAGGACAAACCCTGTGTTAGTCCTAGGGACTGTCTTATCCCTGTGGGGAGAGAAAATCTTCTTCCACTGCCAGGCCTGTAGTTCACTTATGCGCCTGGCAGAAGAAACCACCAGAAAAACATTTTCCAAGTGAGAAGCTTGAGCTCTGCTGGGGACAGAGGTCAAAGGGTTTGCATTAACTGAGCAATGCAACATTCAGGCTCCATGGTGAGCTGGTTCTCAAAAGGAGGGTTGGTGTGAAGCAACCCTTAAAAACTTGGAAACACAGGTTGAGAAGAAAAGGAAGCAGGCTTCCTGCTTGCAGAAAAAACAGAGACAGCTGCCAGAGGAACCCTTAAGGTAGCTGGCCCAAGACCTAAGGAATTTAAAATGGACCAAAAGTCCAGAAAATGGACAGATAAGCAGACTGTGGTATAATCTGCTTCTCAAGCGCCCAGACTGAAAACCTGTTCCGCTTAGAATTGTAGTGGCCCCAGTGAAAAGCTTCCTTGAAGCCTTTAAATATTCGTGACACCTTGAAAAAGGTGTAAATCAGCAAATTCTAACTCCTCAAGAGCTGCCTTGAGAAGGAGGAATTTGAGGTTCGATACCACACTCTCCCTTGTGCAAAGGCCAGTAAGTCGTGGACTCTGGGCAAGCTCAGGGTAGGGTGGACTGTCAAGGACAGAGACAATGGGTACCAGGGCTGTCTGGCCCAGTTTGGAACAATCAGAATCGCTTTGGGGGCTGAGATCTGATTTTTACTAGTACCCTGAAAGAAAGGGAAAAGGGAGGAAAGGTGTACAGAAACTTCCCTTTCCAATCCAAGTGAAAAGCGTCCAGGGGCTGATCCCAGCACTGGAGGCCCCAACAAAACAGAGAAAGTTAGTGGTTATCTGGGGCTGCAAAGATCTATCTGAAAATGAGCCCCATCTAGCAAGGACTGAACCCAGCACCTGAGGATTCAGAGCCCAATCGTGATGGCCCTGAGAATCCTGCTGAGGGCATCTGCCAGGCATTGTCCTTCCCTGGGAGGTGAACTGCTATCAGGGAGGTGTTCAGGGGTAAGCCAGAGACCACCACTTCATTGCTTCGGTGCACAAGGCTGATGACCGAGTGCCCCCTGCCTGTTGATGTACCACATTATTGTGGTGTTGTCTGTCCTGACTTGAACTACCTTGTTCTGGACAGAAGCTGAAAACTCCTAAGAGCTAGAAGACAGCTCGAGTTCCAAAATTGATGTGGAGCAGAGATTCTTAGGGAGACACACCCTGTGGACAGGTCGCTTAAGTGAGCTCCTCACCCTAACACAGGAGCATCCGTGGTGAGGGAATGAGGAGGACCCCTAGTTTTAGATTGCTTTGATCCTGCCACCAGTGTAAGGCCAGGATCAGGGATTGGGTCACTAGAACCAATTTGGAAAGGGAATCCCTCCTTTGGGACCAATAGGCCCTCAGATGGAACTAAATGTC
This sequence comes from Neoceratodus forsteri, assembly GCA_016271365.2. Classification (NCBI taxonomy): domain Eukaryota; kingdom Metazoa; phylum Chordata; order Ceratodontiformes; family Ceratodontidae; genus Neoceratodus; species Neoceratodus forsteri. The sequence goes on along the minus strand of CM028135.1, from coordinate 324,947,765 downwards.
CCTCATCTGGAATCTTGCTCCCTGCACTACAGCTGTGGAAGCAGCCATGTGCCCTAGTAGTTGTAGCAAATGCTATGCTGGTCAAGAGACTGTAGAGTAATGGAAGATGCCAGGGCAAAGAGACTGCCTACCCTTTCAGAGGGAGAGAAATGCCCTGGCTAACTTTATGTTCAACTCTGCCCCTATGAAAGTTAGTACCTGAACTGGTTCGAGAACTGACTTTGGTAAATTCAGCAGGAATCCCAGAAAGGTGAGAAGCTGCTGGGTGACTTGCAAGTGGGATTTTACTTGATCTGGAGACTGACCCACTAAGAGCCAGTCATCCAGGAAAGGAAACAAGCAATCCTTGCCTTCTTAAAGAGCCACTACCACAGCTAGAATTTCAATACCCTTGGCGCAGAGGTAAGGCTAAGGGCATTGCCCTGAACTGGTAGTGGCCTGAGGTAACCTGAGGTACTTTGTGAGAAGGCCTGATCAAAACTTGAAAAAATAGGCATCCTTGAGGTCCAGAAAAGCTAGCCAGTCCCCTGGCCTCAGCCAGAGTTAACATTTTTAACTTTGTTTTCAAAAGATGCTTGTTCAGGTACCTTAAATCTGAGATGGGCCGCCAATCTCCTGTCTTCTATAGGGTAAGAAAGTATCATGAGTACAGCCCCTTGCCCCGGTGGCAAGGAGGGACCCTTCTACTGCTTTGCAGTTCAGAGGAGAAGAAACCCTGCTCCCAAAGCAAGGGATTCGAAGGATTTGCAGGACCTGTCTGGCTCACATCTTGGAAACTGTTTGAAGCTGAGAACCAGACCTATTACTTCCAGAACCCACTTGTCCGAAGTTAGGGACACCCAATTCTGGCTGAAATAAAACCAACCTGCCCACTGGTATAGGAGATCGGCCCTGGGCACCCCATCAGGTGCCTGCTTGGCAATAGTCTTAGGCTAAGGGAGGGGACGGTTTACTTGTGCCCGTCTATCTCTGCCTCTGAAGAGACCTCTGATGAAAGCAGAGGAGGCCTGAGCCTCTACCTGGGCACTTTTGTAGGTAATCATCCCTGTTTTCATATAGCTTTCTGTTTGTTCCTCAAACAGAGCATTACCCACAACAAGAAACAAATCCATAGACTTTGACAGAGTATCTTGGGACAGATTAGTGCATCTGAGCCATGCCAACCTACGGAAAGCTACAGAAGTGGTCATGACCCAGAGAAAACAAGATTAACACCAACAGCAGCATGAACTTGAACTTAGAGGCTTCAGTGCCATTAGCAGCCACCTGTTCCAACCGCTAGCCAGCTGGCCATGGGCCTGCTTGGCTAGTGCAATACTGCGTCCCACCTAGATTTCGAAATCTAGCCACATAAAGCCATACAACTTGCCTGTCTGAGTCCCACAGAAGCTGCCATATACTGTTTTCTTGTCATGGCATCAATCCTCCTGGAATCCTATTCAGGAGGATGTGAGGCCAGGGAACTAGCCTTGACACAGGCTGCAGCTTGTACCACACCTACATGACTACACTGCTCAGTGAGGAAGTCTGTAACAGAGCCTGACGAAATACACCTTCTGTCCATTTTTTATCTTACAGGAGGGACAGAAAGAGGAATCTTATAAAATCTTTGTTGTTTACTTCCTAAATGACTTATGCAAAGGAAAGACAACCTCCTAGCCCATCATTCCTACATAATCAGGCTCCCCTTTACTCATCCATAGCCTCCTCTAAAGGAAGCTGGGGGGATTCTGCAAGCTTTTTGTAAAACATAAACTGAGAAAAGGACTCAGACAGAAAAGGAGGAGATTCTAAAAGTCTGTCTGGAGAAAATGTCCGCTTAAGTGGGCATGTCCAGACCCTACCAGCCACACATGTATTGATCAAATTTCCTCCTCCCACTCCTGTGGTTCATAACAATTCCTCAACATCATAAACCTGAACCACTGGAACTGAACGAGCCACCTTTACCAACTGTAGATGGTCTGACAGGACCTAGAAACAGTGACTGGACAATCTGTATGGCTTAACTACTTCTGCAGCAGTTGAGAGACAATCTTGGACTCCAAACCTACTGATTTCTCTGTCATATTCATTTTTTTTTTTTTTTTAAACTGGTTCCTCTGAACCATCCTTTTGCCGAGGAAGTCTAGCCCTGGTCAGAGGGCACTCTCTGGTCCAGTGGGTACTGGACTGGGCTGGCCATCCGGTCAGCGGACTTTGGCCAATAGTTCCCTGAGCCGCCCTATCTCTTTTCAGGGTGGCTGCAGGAAATTTTAAACACCTGGCAGTCTGACAGGAGGTGGTCAGCCCCAGACAATAAATACAAGTGGTGTGTGGGTCAGCCTTGGCAAAGGCTTCCCACAGCATCACAGTGTTGAAACCCAGTGGGCCCGGTTTTTCTTTTTGCTTCTCAGACATAATGCCAGCCTAACCAAAACTTCTGCTTTTTATGGTGTTAAGACACCCTTATCGGTTCCTAACCGTTTACGGGTATTTGAAAAAACCCTATTTAAAATCAAGGTTTTTTTAGAACCAATAAGAACCGGGTACCGCACTCTAAAAGCCCCAAACTTTAAAACATTAAAATAAGCAAACCGATCGGTTCAAAACCGAACCGATAACTAAATTTCCAGATAGAGCTTTAACCGAAATGCGGTAAAATAATTACTTTTTGCCGGTTCAAATGAACCGAAAATACTCGCTTGACCGAGAAATGAACCGAGCTGAAGGAGCTGATCTCCGGAGCGACTGTTCAGTGAAGCGGAGTAAAGAATCTGACAGTTTCATTTGAAACTGCCCAGATAGAGCTTTGGTATAGCGTCCTCGTGCTTTAGAACTCCAGATTCTCTGGAGTTAACTCTTTCCTCTCCGGGGCAGTTCAAGTGCAGTGGCTAACTGCAATAAGTCCTAATATAGCAAGACTTCATGGTGTTTGAATGAAGAGTGTGTAAGCAAGCACAGCAAACATGTACTGTTGCAGTTAAAAATCAAGTATTTGTGTTGTTCAGTTGAAGTGCCAGAACTACAGGGCATGCGATGAAGCTGGTGTTGGGGAGGAGTTTAGGAGGGATGTGAGAAAGAACTACTTTACTGAAAGAATAGTACATGCCTAGAACAGCCTGCCAGCAGAATTGTTGGAGGCAAAAACAGTAGTGGGCTTCAATCATGCATGGGACAGAAATAGTGGAATATTAGGAAATGGTCAGGCAGAGATCAGTTAGGGTATTTTATTCATAACTTTGATATTCTGGAAACTCAACCAATAATTGGCTGACTCACCCCCCCCCCCCCAAAAAAAAAGAAAGCTGTCAGGTACTCTTCGCCATTCAGAGGTTCCATGACTCCTAGCAATCCTGAACAATTGCAATAATTATGATGCCTCGACCAGCAGCAATCCCACCTAAATAAGCTCTTGGAAAATGAATTTATTAATTCTCCAATTCCCTACGCGATCGTATATCAGAAGTAACATTAGATAAAAGCCCATGGACAGGTTTTCCCACAAAAGCAAGAGCAAGTTTCTTAACTAAACTTACACTCTTCTTGGAGATTAGCATATTGACCCACTGACTGGACTGTAGACTTATAGGAGCTCCTGTTACAAAATAAAACACCTATCATGGCACCCTGCTGTTAAATGGGATAGGAAATGTTATTAGCACTTATTACATGGTGCAACAGATGGTTCGTGTCAGGCTTTGACTATACGGAAACTGGTGTTAAAGATCAGGCTTAGCCATTACTGTTTGCTAATTACAATATCCAGAACCTCCCTCCCCAAAAACAATGAAAGCAGTCGCTTTTTTTTTTAATCAAAATAATGGGGACTACATACCTTTAGTGGAGATAAACAACACTTCAACTCTTCATCTCCCTCTCCTGTTTATACTGTTTGTACACTTGTACCAGGTAAGTGCCTGCTGCCCTGACTATGCATCACATGCTGTGGTGCAGTATGCTGTCAGTCCATCTGGTTTCTCTGACTGTCCTGACGACTTGTTCTAGTTTGTCCTGGTCCTGGCTAGCAGTCTTCTCTCTCCAGTCACATCTTCTGGTACACCCTGGTCTCCAGGGGTCAAGGACCTGAGGCCATAAGTAACAGCAGTGGTGCAGCTTTTGACTCCCCTCTGATCTGATGGGACTTGGAGCAGGCTGTCCAACAGGAAGGCTTTGCTGGCTCTTTGAGCCTTCGGATATGAATGATAGGGGCTCCTGCAAGTGCACAAGATGAGGCAAGTATAGTAAATGGACTAAAACAGGGGGACTACATTTAAGATTCATGCCAGCCACTCCCCCTATCAGGAACACCAATTGAGGACAGGAATCTTTCTAGCCTCTTCTCCCCACGTGGGATACCAGGGTGGTGGGAGATAAAGCAAAGGAAATGAGCCCGTTTACACCATCAGGTCAGCCTGACTGGGGCCACCCTGAAGCTACCAGCCACACTGTTTCTAAGCTCGAGTCCCACCTGGGATGCCAGATAATCGCTCCGTTCTGCCATCGCTAATTGCGCAGAGGGAGCTCTGTTAGAAGACGTACTTACTTGCTGATGATCTATTATAGTTGTAATGATATCGTAGTTTGCCTCACCTGCCTTCTTTGCAGCATGGACATTTCTGTAGATCACCACCATCTTGGTTCTGGGCTGCCATTGTGGACCAATCAGTACCTTTGGGGGCCCTAAAATAGAGCCTGCCCCCAGGGGGCTTACGGGAGTGAATTTCTGTAGGAATTGTAGTTTTTCCACTTTGGCACCTAAATGGAACTGGAGGGGGGGCCCTTGCTGTGACAGACAGATGAATCAACAAATTGAACCTTTTGGATCAGAAGGAAAGTCTCAAGCTGCCTAAAGCAGAGAGTCAGTCTGAGTGTGGAGTGAGAGAGTGAACAGCTTGAGACATTTGAGCAGCTGCTCCTGCGTAGTCACATGGGAAACTGGTGAAAAGGCTGAGTTTGGCCTGTCTGCCTGCTGTCACTTGAAAGGGATCTTTAGAGAGTGCTTAAATAACTGGACTGTATCCAAACCAACTGTGCCAAAAGCCACCGAATTGTGGCTGTACCATTGCCTGAAGAAGACCGAAGATTTGCTGGGCACAATCGGCCCGTCAGAACTTCTGAATCACCGCAGAGATCAAGCTTTTGCTCAGGAAAGCTGAAATTGCAACCAGACTTGTCATCTGACCTGTGGTATTGTGTTTTCTTTTATTATAAGTGTGCTGAGTGCTGTTAGTGGGTCGAAGTTTGGTTCCCCACTGCCTAATTGTGTCACGCCTGCTGGAAGCTGCATCCAACATTTACTGGACTGAATCCGAACTGTTCACCCAGCCTGGGCCCTACCACCTTGGCCCAGCCAGCTACTCCAGGTGCAGAGATCACCATCGATGAGAGACTCGCCCAGGGATCAGCCCCCTGCTCAACATCATGAACAGGAACAACACCTCAGTGATTTGTGTGGGCACTACTTCTACTGGCATACCAGCTTGTCAAACTGCAGTCTCCATCTCGTCCCTCCTGTGTCTCATATTGGGTAGCATGAGTAAATCCCAGGGTAGCTCCCTGCAACATCAGCTAAATCAAAAGTGTGTCATCTGATTCCTTTGTTGTTTTCTTGTCACAAACTGAGCCTCCAGGCTCTAGATTACAAATTGTGTGTGGTTGTGCATGTTTCTTCTTTCCATCACAGGACCCCGACCAGCTGCAATGCTGGCCTACCTCGGGCAACAAATTAGGCTAACCCACCTTTGTACCAACTGGGTACCCAGAGTGTGTGACTGTGAAGGGACTCTAAAGTGCATGCATGATTGCCTGACTGGATCAGTTACAGAACTAATCAGCCAAATTACGCCCCTTCCTTGTTCATTCCCCCTGAATAAATCAGATCTACTTCTTTTTGCATTTAAGCTGACTGTGGTTCCATTTTGTACAAGAAGCACTCTACTGTTGTTATCTGCTATGTCTAACCTTATTTTACAGGGGGTCTCCAGGGTCAGACTGGTGGAACCAGCCCTGGTGGTATTGCAAACAGAGTAGGGATTTGTATGCTGATTAGGGGCTATTGGACCTGTGTATGCTGTTCATTGTTTAGGCCACTAGAAGGAAAAGGGGGGGGGTCACAGTATCCCGGAGGGCCGCACCCAGGTCAGCTACACTACCACTAACCCTGTTCTCCAGGTGGAGGCACCTGTTTTCAGTACCCAAGCCCCTTAATCTGCAACTAGTCATGCAGGCAGGGGTAGTAGCCCTTGGGATTGCGCCACCTAGGGGTTACACTAGGATTACAAATACCTTTGAACCAGGGGTTCTTTTACAAAGGTTCCACGTCAGATACAATTGAGGAACAGACAACAAAACAAATAAAGAAGGATAGATTATTTTCTTAGCCCAGCTACAAGTGAATTCAACAGGCTTAGAGGACACCGAAAACTTAAGTAAAATTTATCTGAAACAGTTGTGAAACAAAGCAATAAAGCAGAAAAATGTGAACAAATTACATAAAGTACAGATACGACTATGGGACATTAAAAATAGTAGAGAGCATTACATAAAGAGTACAGTGGTGGGAAGAGGGTGTGGCAATATGAGGCAGTCATGATTTTGACACTGTCATATACTGTAAGTGCCAATGGCCACATGAGGGCAGGCTTGTGAAGGGAGAGTGGGAGGCAAGGAGTAGGAATTAATGTGGGAAAAGGTAGGACTGAGAAGGAGGGAAAAGGAACAGGGGTAAACAGCAGGGGAGGGGGGAAGGCAGGGACAGAGGGAGAGAGACAGGTGAGGTAAGCTAGGAGAGCAGAAGGTTGAAGAAAGGTGAGATGGGGTAGGTGAAAAAAAAGCGAAAGGAAAGAGGTGTACAGTCATAGCAGGGGAAGGAAGTGAGAGGGTGGGAAAGGGATTAAGTGGCAGAGACAAAATAAGTGAAAGCGTGGCAAATAACCCTACTGGGCACAGTCACACTTACTGAGATTAGTGAGGTGATGGCGCAGTTTGCGTTTGTATGGGCCAAATATATTCTCAGCAGAGACTTCAGAGGGGAGCCCATTCACCAAGGATGGAGCCCTGACATAGAATGAGCGTTGGGCTTGAGATGTCGACAGAAAGGAACCAGGTAAGGGGATTTGTTAGTACTGCGCGAGTACCGCGTGTTAGGGGTGGGCAACATAAAGGCATGTGTTGCTGCTGGGGTAAGGCAGAGGTAGATTTTCTTTGCCAGGAGGCAGGTCTGGTAGGCCAGTCTTCCAGGAAGATTGAGCCAGTTAAAATGTTTATAGAGATCGCAGGTATGCGTGCATCTTCCAGCTCCTGTCACAAGTCGGTAGCACTTATGCAGGGCAGTCCTGATTCTTTTTAAGGTAGTATCTGTGGCAGACCCATAGAAAACCAGTCCATAATCAATTATTGACAGGACTGAACTGGTTACAGCTGTGCGCATGGCCTCAGATGTCAGACAGCTTCGTTCTCGAGGTCATCAGTTGTCATAGAAAACATGAGAGGGAAGAGTTGCCAAGTTGTTTGGGAGGCCATACACTGTTCTATATAGTGTATGGTGCTCCAAAATACAAGATCACTTCCATTTTTTGACCATTGTCTCTCACTGGAGACTCACACTCCTGGTCTCTCCAGCCCGCTGGCCAGCTCACACGCAGGAGTCACCCACCACCCCCTCCTATGAACAGCGCTGGTGGGGGTGATTGCATTGTGACGTTCTAATGAAGAACGAAAAGTCGTTCTGCGTTAGTGAGGACGTCACTAGTGAAGCAGAACGACTTTTTGCGGTGTATGGATTTCCATACACAACTGCATTCCACCATACACTATATAACATACATGAAATCCAGAACATATAGATGAACTAAAAAACAGTTCAACTGATCAGGCTGGAACAGCTGGACCATGCAAGCCGTGCCTGGTCCTGCCAGTACAGTTTTTACAGTTTTGGTGTGGCCCGGCAGTCAGGATTTCACACATACCCAGCAAAAACTTAATTATGTCACTTGCTGTCCTGAAACTACAATGTTGTACTTATGATCACAATAGAGCACATGTGGCCAATGCGGGTCAGTCAGCTGGGGCGCATAACTTGACCAGTTTTGCACAGGGCTGACTATATGCCATCTTAGACATCAGTAAGAAGTCGGACCATTGCTGAGCATTGGTTAGATTGGGCAAGAGCCCACAGGAACTCCGTTCCACCACCTCTTAAAAAACTGTATGACAGTTCCAATTCCAGCACTGCCGTCATCTTTCTTCATTGACTACTACAGGAGAGTTCCACCACCTAGAAATTGCTTGCCTTCTTTACTTACAAACCATACACACAGGATAGGATTATGTCAAATTAAATTTCCCTACCCCAAAAAGCAAGATATATATATATATTTTTTTATTGCCGGTATATAGATTGGTGTGGGGGCGGTAAACAGCACTAAACTTTGACTTGTACGTTGGGAAGTTGTAGCTGCATTAGAGTGGAACATTCCCCAGTTAATTTATTTGAACTGACATAACGCGAACTAAAGTGCTCCTAGCCTCACCGCTCAGGCCAACCCGCTCCGGCCAGGCTCGCATCTAGGGCCCGCGAACTCCGGACCGTCCCCTTTGCACCCGCCGGCGGGGGCCGAAGCGGTGTGACGCCTCACACCACATGATACAAAGTTTTTCACTCCCAGTTGAACGCATGGAAAATGGCGGCGTGGTGGAGTTTCTAGCTCTAATTTTACCAGGATTCAGCTCAGGAAGTACAGAGAAGGAGAGTTATTCTAGGGGGGAACAACTTCACAGTCCCGAAAATGACGCGCTGGGTCCCCGCCAAAAAAGAAGAAAAATACGGCGTGGGTAAGTAGGAACGGGCAAGGGAAGTTGTATGAGTCTGATCCGAACACGATTTTTTAAGGAAAGTGAATTTGACCACATTTGTACATTTCTTAACTTCATGGCTTTACGCAGGCCAGCCTTGCGGATAACGCCTGCCTCTTCGCGATTTGTTTTTTTATGCAAAACGCCCGAACCGCACTGTTGATCCCTTTCTACCTAGTTTGCATTTTGTTTTGTTTGCACGAGTTTCCTTTTTGTGAATGAATCCGTGTTCGATTATGTGGAAACTGGTGAGATGAGGAGGCACGCCTTATTGTGGGCAACAAAAGTATCCCAGTTAAAAGGAAGGTCTGTGTTAGAACATTTTGTAACTTCTGGAACTCTTTTGGTTACATCATAGCGCTTGTGTGTGTTTTTTTTTTTTTTTTTTTTAGCCCTGTTTAATGTTTTGGTCAGTTCTCTAACAAAGTTACTGCCCTTGAAACACTACCCCACACATTCCTTCAGAGATGATACTGGTCCTCCTAGTGTGTTCATTATGGTAATCTGCATCACTTTACGCTGGTGGCGATGATATGATTAGACTGACACATGGACTATTACATTTGTCACAACAAGGACTTTAAATATTACTCTGTCCTGGCTGATTTTTGTCTGCTTGCAAGAGCGCTATTTATTTCCTACATTTTCAGACCTCCCGGTAGTCTCCGATGTCTGACCTTTTGGATTGTTACATGAAAAATAAACAAACATGAAACAACCTTTGATGTGATTGCTACACACTGCCTTGTTCACTTCAGTTATCCGCCTAATAATGCTGAAAAGAAATGAAGGCATTATTCTTTATAGACGTCTAAGATTCCAGGTTTTTGTACTAAAGTTAGTATGCCAGTTTAAATGGCTTAAAATATCGCAGGACTGTATGTAGCAAGTCCTTACAGACCTGCTGACATAAACAGGTATAAATATGCACATTAGAAATCTATCTAAATTTATAAAGACGTTTTTTCAAGCTAGTAATTAGAATAAGAGGAAAAAAGGAGAGACAGTTAGAAAGGCAGTCCATTTCATGGGCAGATTTCTGAAAGTATTTTCCTAGATGGTATAGATCTTGTTGCAGCCGAAAAGGTAGAATTATTCAGAATGGCATTCATTTTATTTAGTTTTTTCGTTGAGATTTAAAAATTTGTTATGTGAGGTATACTTAGAAGCAAGACTAGTTCATAATGGTCTTCTTGGATAAAACCAAGAGTCTGATGAGCACTGACAGGATGGTGCTGGAGTCACTTTAATTAATAGGTGTTTTCACTGGTTCTTACAAAATAGCAGCACCACATCTGAATACAGGTTTCATGGAATACAGAAGTCCAGTGCTACAGGTTTGGCAGTCTGGATATATTTCCCAGTGGATAGTTGATCACAAAACCTGATAGGTGATGGCATAAGTTGTCTTTGCCTTAAAGAGGCAATAGATTGGTTGAGAATGGAGACTGACTTTACTCTTACAGATGCTATCCCCCCTAGGTTTGTGCTGAGATATGTTGGTGGAACAGTGTAAGCGTGTGCTGCTTATATGTTGACATACTGCTCTCTGAGAGTCTTACAGTATAAACCATCTCATTGTCTCAAGGGTCCTGGGACAACGGGTGTGATAGTCTACATGTTTTACATATTACAGGTTGTGCAAGTAGAGGGGATACTAATCGAAGACCTGAGGCCCCAGACACAGTTGTAATTGTAGTGTCACAATTTCACGGTGCACATAGAGTCCTCATTGCCTCATTGCATCACCACACAAGAATGCCTTAGTCACTGGTTGGGGGAGAGGAGTCACCTTGGTGGCTTGGGTTATGTTGCTGCATTCTGTTAGCAGACAAATTCAGGGTTTAAGGCTACTTTAGTCTTAAAGTGTTACATACAATATAATGCAATCTGGCAATATAGTATCTTCTAGAAAGTAGTGTATGTTCCCAGCTGAACCCACAGCACTTAAATGCTTGTGCTTTTTGTTACTGTACTGTACTATATTTGTATCCTACCAATCCCTCTCCTCCTAGGACGCACCTGGAAACGAGCAACCCTGCTCAGCGTGCCCTCATGGTGAAACATTTAAATACATAAAATATTCGCTTTCGAGGTCATAGGGAATCGGAACTCCTCTGTGGCAGAACACACTGGTTGTGCATGGTTGCCCATCCAGTTTTCTATATATAGTGTATGGTGGAATGTTGTTCCATCCCACTTTTCATCTCAGCTGAAATGCTGTTGTACCACAGTTTAGAGGTCATGAAATGCATTTGCACCCTTGTGGGGTACAACAGCGTTCAAGCTGATTTGAAAAGGGCATGAGCAACACACATTTGAAAACACAGAAGGCAACATAAAAACCGGAGGATCAACCAGGTAAAAGGACATGACGGCACAATCTGATACTAGCAGAAATCCCGCAGATGCAGGATCAACCAGATACGTTAAAAAAAAAAAAAAAAATAATAGTGTGTGTGTGTGTGTGTGTGTTGTGTGTTGTATGTGTGTGTGTGTGTGTGTGTGTGTGTGTATATATATATATATATATATATATATATATATATATATATAGATATATATATATATAGATATGTATGTATGTGTGAGATGTGTGTGTGTGTGTGTGTGTGTATATATGTGTATATATATATATTTATATATATATATATATGTATATATGTATATATGTGTATATGTATGTATGCAGGGTTTTAAATAATTGATTAGCAATTTTTTCCTTGGGACAATACTAAATGTACAGAAAGCATTTGTATAGGTTTTCTAGAAGTGTTATGTTTGTTAAACACAGTGAGGCAAGTGCTATGCATTTTCACAATGTTTTAGAACTTTTATGAGCAAAACGCTAATCAATTTTTAGAGTTAAATAAAACCCTGAAATAAAAAAAATATATATATATATACACGCACACACAATGCAGGATCATCCAGATATTTAAAAATTATTTACTAAATAAAACTCGGTCCATGTCCTCTTACTAAGTGAGAAATACAGATGCCATTTGTTTTCTTGAAAATCCCTCCCACAGTTGGTTGACAACCAATGGAAGTGTGCGCTACAAACGTAGGGACGTCTGGTCCTTAGCAACCACACAACCCACCCTAGAAACCAGCCCTAACTCCCAGAATAAGACTCTGCACCCAATAATTTCTTTTTGTATTTAAAAAATAAAAAAGTGCTCAGACCGTATTACAATTATTTAGGGGGTGCACCATGCAAGATATTAAAAAAAAAAAAATATATATATATATATATCGATGGGCAACCCTATGCTCAACCAGTGTGTTCTGCTACCTCAGGGTTCTGATTCTCACGGACCTCTTGAGCTTCGCTCTTGAGGACACCGGGAATCGGAACCTCTTTGTGGCAGAACACACTGGTTGTGCATGGTTGCCGATCCAGTGTTCTCTATGTTGTGCACCATCTATGGACATCCAGCCAAGGCATAGTGCCACTTGCATGGCACTGTGCTATTCGCAGAGCTGCAAGGATCTGGTAGAACTACCACAAGGTTCATCCACTCTACTTTTAGCTTTAGGACCACTTCTGGACTGCCCAGATGTGAAATTACCTTGGCTCCTTTGCTCCTTCTCTGGTGGTCCAGTGCCTGTCCTCCCATTATCCATAGATTCTACAGTACTTGGTGTCCAGTGGAACTCCCCTCCTTAGTCACATTCTTCAGAGCGCAGCATGATTTTATTTTGTCCCTTGCTAATCTCTGTCTGGGTGCCCAGGAAAGTAGACTGGGGAGGGCAGTGGACGTAGCCTATCTGGAAGTCAGCTAGGTCTTCGACGCCATGCCATACAGAAGGCTGGTTAGGAAGCTGACTAAACTGGGTGTGGGGGCCAAAATGATAAATTGCATTTAAAGCTGGCTAATGGATAGGAGGCAGAGAATAGTGTCAGTGGCACACAGTTCTGGATTTTGGTGGTGGTGGGGGGGGGATAACCAGTGGTGTACCACATGATTTGGTGCTGGGACCAGTGCTGTTCAATATCATCATAGGGGATATGGCAGAGGAACTGAAGTTTATATGTCTGTCTGCAGATGACACTAAAATCTGCAGTAGGGTGGACACTTAGAAGGGCGTGGGGACAATTCCAGTGGATCTAGGGAAACTAGAGGAATGGCCAAAGACATGGCAGTTGGGGTTCAGTGGCAAGATGCGCAAAATCCTGTTTTAAATAGCTGGTATATCATAGCAAAATGCTAAGCAAAACAGGGGGTGACGCTAACCATTTTCAGAAATGCTTAGCAGTAGACTGCTAACCAATTTTTTTTTTTTTTTTGAGTGAGTCCATGACACTATACACAACATTAATAAAACTAGTCAGTCCATGCCAAGTGCTATGCAGTTTCACAACCAATTAGCACTTTCATGCGTCAAACTGCTAATCATTTTTTTTTCAGCTTATTTAAAAGCCTCCTAGGATGCAGGAACCCTGGTGCTGAGTGTGGAATGGATAGGAGAGAGGTTTTTACTGTCACTAAACAGGAAAGGGAGCACAGGGCTATTGTATCTGAATTCCTCAAGATCGCACCACAGTTTGACAAGGCTGTGGGCAGGGCTGATGAGATGCAGGAATGCATACGAAGGGGAAACATCTGCAGAAAGGGGGAGGTGGTGCTGTTGCCATCGTTCTGCTCTGTGGTTCACCTACATCTGGAGTAGTGTATCCAGTTCTGGAGCCCCCCTCTCTGGAAGGACACAGACAGGGTGGTGGCAGTCCAGAGGTGGGCAACCAAGATGGTGCAGTGGTTGCAAGGGAAGTCCTATGAGGGGAGACCAGGGGAGTTCAATATGCACACTCTAGGGGACAGGAGAACAAGAGGTGACATAATCGAGACTTTCAGGTACTTCACAGTGGTAAATGTTGCAGGGAGGGAGCCACTTCTAAGTGGAGAAGAGCTCCAGGACTAGGGGGCATGCAGTGAAGTTGGAGGGGGCAATTTCAGCAAGGATGTGAGGAAGTACTTCTTCAATGAAAGATTGTTGGAAGCATGCAGCTGACGCCAGTCAAAGTTGTGAAGGCTAGAATGGTGGAAGTCTTCAAGCATGAACAGGACCGACAAATTGGCATATTAGTATGGAAACAGGGTGGGGGACGGGTCCCTGGAGGTCAGTTAGGGTCTGCAGAGGTACAGTAGGCAGGGAAGCCTTGGGCAGACTAGGTGGGCTAAGTGGCCCGTTTCTGCCTCTGCCAGAACTTATGGTCCAGATCACAAGCTTGTGTCCCCCTCCCACCATATGACTTAGTGTAAACTGGTCTTCAATGCAGTGGTGTGTTTAAGCAATAATGCACGACAGGGTGTGGTATATCATGGGATATCGTCACGCCTCGGGTGGTTGAGCACGAGGACACAGGCCGAGTGCGTCCAACAACCCGAGAAGTGACGATATCCCACACCCTGGAGTGCATTATTGCTATTATGAACTGAATCCCATATATGTGTGCATAAAATATTTAAAAAAAAAAATGTTTCCAAATTGTTTTAATAATACATTTTCTAATGTGTAGGGATACATTTATAGAATATAGTCCCTTTGGTTTTTGCTGTGGGCAATAGGTAGTGTTCTTGTAATGTTTTGGTAGTAGCATGAGAAACCAGGCTGTGTGTGCTTGAATTAGTTTTTCTCATTTGTTTTGTTTAAATCTGTAGTTGCTTTTTGGGAGACTTGAGAAGGTTTTGCATCAGCTGGTAGGAGCTCCACCGGCAACACGCAAGTGCGGTCCTGTATGCTGTAAAATTACTTTTTTTTAAACAATTATTATCCTACCATTGAAATCAGTGTCTGACTTCACCCTGATGCCCAAAAACTACTTTACTTCTTGAAACGAGGGTTATTTTCGATGGGAACTGTTTTTCAAAACTAAAGCCGTGATTGTGAGCATGCGTATCAGCGTTCGCCACAGAGGCGCGTGGTAGGGGTCACGGCTTTACTTTTTGAATAGCAGTTTCTGGGTACCAAAAAAATCCTCCTTTCATTGAATAAACTAGTTTTTCGACATCAATTTAATTTAACGTACACAGTGATTATGTCCAGGTCATGGCTGTTAAAGATGAGAGGCTTGACTACAGGAAAACATTTCAGAGTGAACTGTATGTATGGCAAACGGGTGGCTGAGCATAATAACTGCGGGGAGAGCAGGTGCTGATATGTAAGCTTCAATTCGGGCAGTCAGCACAGCAACATTTTCAGTTAATTTAATTTGTATATTTTTGTGAGGATTTGTGTCTTTTTATATAGTTGTTGTCGTGAGGTCTTAGTTGCTCTGACTGCGGCAGGTGGTTTTGAGGGGGTTTTGTGCAGTGTGGTGAGAGACGTGGGGAATGCTTCTGTCGGAGTAGTTGATTTACAAGTGAGGAGGCTGGTGGCCGGAGGCTGTTTGAAACCGTGATGATGTAGCTAGATATCATCACGACTTCAAAAACGTCTCAGCCAATCAGCGACGTCCATTTACGATCGCCGGTTCATAATTGTGGTTTGAGACTGGATGTGCAGGGGCCAGCAAGTGACTGATCATGGTTTAGCACCTAATCCGCATGCTCACCTCCACACTGCTACACCAACCCCTACCCCTTTCCCCACACAGTTGCAGGTAATTCAGTGACCATGTAGGTAAATGCTTGTTGACCTTGTTATGTATAGCGTAGCGGGGTGCAAATCAAGGGACTCATTTTTGCCAGCTCCTTGGGATTATGTATGGGGACCAAGCTCTGTAGTCCATCAGTCCTGGACATCAGTTATTTCTCCCATTTGGGTTGATTGAGTCTACATTAACTGCTTCCCCTGCAGTAGGCCAGTGTACTGCAAGAGTACTCTACCATGGAGCACCAGTGTACCATGGGAGTACTCTACCAGGAAGCACCAGTGTGCCACAGAAGTACTATACCAGGGAGCACTGGTGTGCAACAGGAGTACTGTACCACATAGCACCGGTGTACCATGGGAGTACTCTACCACAGAGCACCAGTGTGCCATGGGAGTACTCTACCATGGAGCACTGGTGTGCCACGGAAGTGCTGGTCTACCACGGAACACCACACTTGTTCAGTTTGAAGGTTATGCTTCAAAAACATTTTTATTCCCTTAATTCACCTCTTCTTGTGTGTTTTATGTGTGTGTGGTGTTGTGTTTTTTTTTTTTTTTTTTTACATTTATTTTTTATCCTCCTTCCACTGACTGGCCCTCTTATGACCTGGTCCTGCTAGTCTGGTCACCCACATTCTCTATGGCTTACCTCTCCGTGTGTGTGTGCCACACTGATTATCCCCCGTTACGGAGCCTTTGGGTTTGTTTCAGCCTCCAGAATACAACACAGATCCTAGGAGGTGGTTCCTAGTCAGTGGTGCAGGACCTGAATAGTACCAGTTCTCATCCAGCCAGGGTCAGAAGTTTTTACCCATGATTGTCTCCCAAGTGCTACCAGTAGTGCAGTGAAGCATGTGCATGCACCTTGATGTCTGCATTTGCATGCGAGTGCACACATACACGTGTGTGTGTGTGTGTATATGTGTGTGAGTGAGCATTAGAGTGCAGCTCCCCGATTGTGCTATCCAGCTTCCACTTGGTGGCAGGTAGGCAGTGGGATGTAGTGTCCCCCTTCTCTGAGAGAGGAGAGACATCCATGGAACACAGAATCCTCCATCTGCCAGCCAGCAAATGACCAGAATCCATTCTTGAACCGGGGTTACCAGCATAACAGGTGGCGTGCTACCAGACTGTGTTAATTTTGCTTTGATTATGTAGAAATATATACCTTGGTACAGCAGGACAGTATGAATCCCTGTATTTGTCCTGGTCTGAAGATGTATGTTATTTTGCCATTATAACTAGCCAATTTAGATCTGTATAAGAAATGTTGCTTGCTGCTACAAGAAAATGCCCTGAAAAAATTTGTGAATCAACATTATGAGTTTGCCCTTTCAGTAGGATTCAAGCTTGTATCTACTTGTAATAGCCCTGTGCTCTAACCACTAGACTTCACCGACTGCTGTCTTGCGTGATTGTATGAACAGTGGATGTCATGCTGTGAAAATCTACCATGATATTATGGTGTCTGGCTTTGTGAGGGCACCCTCTGAACCCTTATTTTATTTTTTTGGGAGTGGGCAGGGTAGTAAACTGAGAAAGTGACTGTATTTTTCATACTTTATGATATATCATGGTATATCGTGAAAAAACGGTGCAATGTATGCCATACTTGTGAAGATAAATGTTGGCAAATATCAGTGATCTTTTTGTCACTCTGGGGGCCCAGAGTGACAGTATAACAATATTCTCACTCTAGGTCCGTAGTAGTAAAAATATTCTCACTCTAGATTGATTGGCTGGAGCCGGTAGCATGAACGCACTTTTATTTTCCAACTGTATACAGCTATCTCACGTGCCAGCCCTAGCCATCAGTGTTACTGGTGCTCTTTGGCGTATTTGGCCCTTCAGTTTGAGCAGCTTCTCCAAGCTACTGTGTGTGTGTGTTTGTTTTTTTTTTTTTTTTTAAACTGCAAGAACTCCTTCCAGGTCTCAAACACTCCCCATCACCCCTGAAGGACTGCTAGTTGTCTGTGACTGCCAAGCTTTTGAGCCACGCTCCTGTCCTGCACACAGAGATTGCCACTCGCCCCGGCCCCATACTGCCTTATTACCCGCTGTAACTGCACGCCACATTACAGGACACTCTGGTTGAGGGATCATGCATGCTGCAAACTTGTCATCCAGAGTGTTAATGTAATTACACCATTTCCTTTCCTGTCCAGTGCTACCATAAGTCAGCACAGCAGTCACACTTGCTTGCTTAAACTGAAAAAAAAAAAGAACTAAACAAAACCCCACCAAAAATACTGCAGTAATAAAGAGCAAGTGTGCACTTCCATGTTTCCAGCTCCTCACCCCCAAACATATATGATAGCTCACCTGCTTCA